>OU611802.1:6250000-7500000 GCA_914767645.1 Hydraecia micacea | reverse complement strand
AATCCCAATTTTTCTCGTTCCAGACACCACCTACACCACCAGGACCCGGCGGCCGCGACTCTCCTACATCACCACCACATGGAGCCACGCACGGCCATGCACGACCATCCCACGGCCATGCAGCCCCATACCTGCGCCAGGAACAGCTACCTCATGCAGCAGCACATACCACCCAACGACATCAGAATCACCAACCCGGAATTAGCCAGAATCAACCCGGAATTAGCCCGAATAAACCCGGAAATGGCCCGAATTAACCCGGAATTGGCCGAATTTGCGCGAATAAACCCGGAATTGGCGCGTTTAAATCCGGAATTTGCGCGTTTAAATCCGGAATTGGCGCGATTAAATCCGGAATTAGCGCATATGGGGCAGATGTATCCCCAGGATGTGGCGGAAATGGCTCGCTTACAGGCGGAGTTAGCTCACATGCCGCCGGAAGCGAGGTTCAATACGTTGAGGGGGCATTTGGTTCCGTATCGATGTCAGAGGTTGGGCATGAGTGCTAGTAATCTGCATAGAGATTGTAGGATTGATGATACGGTGGCCATTGAGTGTTTGCATCAGAAAACTGGGAGTAAAGGTTGGTCTTAAAAATGTTTGAATTTAAAAAATAATATGTGTAGAGACGTTTTTGAAGATTTGCGTCAATATTTACTGTTATCTGGGTACTAGTTAAGAATGAAAAAAGACTTCAAAATAAGCCCCAATAATTTGGTTCAAAAACATCTTTATTCAAGTTTGCTTAGTACCGATATCTTTTTAAGTACAAAAACGAGATAGCCTATTGATCGCGACGATAGGTCGTGATGGAGCAAAATGAAAGGATAATGGACTGTATAAACATCCTACTAATATTATAAACGCGATAGTTTGTTAGGCCGAACGGATGGATGGATGTTTGTTACTCTTTCACGCAAAAACTATTCTGCACAGATTTGGATGACATTTGGCACACAGATAGTTTATTAACACATAGGATACTTTTTATCCCGATATTCCCACGGGATCGTAATTTATGCGGGTGAAACCGCGGGGCACTGCTAGTGTATTATGACGAAGAGAAAAGAAAATGAAATTACAACGGTCGGTTTAAAATGTAAACAAGAGAATGTGTGGACGTTAACAAAACGCGGGCGTGCTTGCGTGCGGGCGTGCGTGCGGGTGACCGTGCGGGTGCGGGTGACCGTGCGGGTGCGGGTGACCGTGCGGGTGCGGGCGCGGTTCCGCAGGCTGCGTGGGCGCAACGCCGCCAGCGGGGTAACATGTTGAGAGGAGCGGTCTCAACACACATTTTTTTTCATAAATTACCTAGTGTAAACCTAATTCTTTTAAATGTTCAGTTTCAGATCAAAGCACAGACTCATGTCAGAAGCAAGGCAAGGAGAACCTCGGCTTCCAGAATGATAAGCATTCTCCTATTAGGTTCGTATTGCATTGATATACAGGGTTTTTGTGATGACATTATAAAAGGGAGTTCCTTGCCGTGGGAAAGGGAATTGGAGATTTTTATATGGAACCTTCCATACTTACTATCACACCATTTTTTTTCTCAAAATGGCTACCGCGCGTAAAACCTATACATACATACAAATCGATAGCTGACATCAAAGCAAACAGTAAATATTATAAGACCAAACGACAACGTAGATTACATGTGTGGCCGCCATTTTGAAAATAAATCAAAATGGCGCAACAATAGGTATGTCACGGACTTTCCAAGCTCTTTGACAATTCAAAAGTGCCTTTAAATGGTTTATGACGCTTTTTAATATAAGAAAGAGACACAAGGTTTGAGGAGCTCATCATCATCTGCCCGCCTTTTCCCAACTATGTTGGGGTCGGCTTCCAGTCTAACCGGATGCAGCTGAATACCAGTATTTTACATGGAGCGACTGCCTATCTGACCTCCACAACCCAGTTACTGGGTAATACGAAAGCTCTTGGTAAGTTTGAGGAGCTATGAGCGGAAAAAAATACTAAAAGAGAAGTGCTTGGTTTAACCGAGAATCGATATCGAATGAATTGATGACGATAGCTAGCCAAACATATATGCGGAAGAGGAACCTAGCTTTCAAATAACTTTTGTGTCTACAATGTCCTTTTAATATTTCAGATCATCAATGCAGGACTGTCGTGCAGCCAGCAACCAGAACGCGGAGTCCGAAGTGTACTTCGCAGACGTGTCGAGCTGCTGCAATGTGAGTGTTAAGGTATTGAGCTTTCTACTGTTCATTATCAGGGATTGAAAACCGGTACCATTTTCGGTTCTGGAGGCCTACTACAAGCTCTTAACGCGATCTATTTTAGGACCTAAACTGAACAGGTGGCCTACCATGATCTAATTAAAAACGATTAAAAAACAAGACGTTTTAGTTTATGTTCCTAAACTGCATCGCTTGAGCTACTCTATGGACGTCATGGTACCAAACAAGTATGAATGAAACCAAAACTTGCGACTCAGTTTGGGGCAATCGCTGTCAGCAGATGGCACGGCCTAAACTGAATCGTTAAACTGACGTCATGGTACGAATTAGACGAACAGGAGGCCTAGCGCAAGCTCTTAACGCGATCCATTTTAGGAACTAAACTGAACTGTTCTGTGTAAAATGACTCTAGTAATCTTTTCTTCATTCCAGGCCGACTGCTGCATGAACGCAAACGTCTCAGCTCTAGTAGGAACCATAGAGAATCATCCAGAGTCTACATCAGAGTCAGACACCGGCTCCTTCACACTAACGCGACAGCAGCGCCCCCAGCCGCAGGTCGGCTCCAAGCGGAGACCAAGACAAACTGAAAAACACATGAAGAACCAAGAAAAAATGAGACAGGTGCTCAACAACTCTATAAGGTTGACAGAACATCAGATAGAACAGCTGAACAATTCTATGAGAATGAATGAACGAATTGAACGAGAACGAATGAGTGATCGAATGAATGAGACGAGGCTGAGTGAGAGGATGAACGACTCGAGGGATAGGTTGAATGATAGAGAACGGATTGAACGTATGAATGATGTGAGGATTAGTGATAGAATGAATGAAACACGGTTGAGTGAGAGAATGAACGATTCAAGGGACAGATTGAATGAAGGTAGGGTGTGTGAGCGAATGGAAAGGTTGAATGATTCGCGTGTAAGTGACAGAATGAATGATTCTCGCATCAGTGATAGAATGAATGAAACTAGAATGAGTGAGCGGATGAATGATTCCAGAGACAGATTAAATGATTCAAGAAGTTGTGAGGCAATAGACCCGAGGATAGAACGAATGAATGACTCGAGAATCAGTGACAGAATGAACGAGACAAGACTAAGTGAACGCCTCAACGATTCGCGCGTTTGCGAGCGGATGGCTGAAGCAAGAATAGAAAGAATGAACGAATCCAAACTAAGTGACAGAAGTGACACTCGCCACAGTGACCGAATGAACGACTCCCGTCTTGAACGAATAAACGACTCACGCCTCGAACGAATGAGCGACATAAACTCAAGCGTTAGAATCGATGGCAGTCCAAAAATACGTTCACACATAAGTCCATTACGGATCGCTAGATCTAGCCCCAAAAACGTAACTAAAGACCATCCTAGGCAGTCAAGTTCAGACTCGAACAAGCCTGACTTTAGGCAAGTATCACCTCTATCCCCAAATACCGAAGAATCATTGCTGTCTGATGATGACAGGCCTCAGGATACAGTATATTCGAACGACCCTGAGACTTCAAAGTGTTTGGGGCCAGATTCTCAGTATGAGCCGGTGAGGGATGGAAAAGAGGAGATTTTGAAGATCAACCACCATCATTGTTATAGTGATACTAATACTATGGATTCTGGGTGGCAGAGTGGCTCTGAGAAACAGGTTACAGACTAATACAGGATTCTGTCTTTGAAATTAAAAGCGGATAATGAATTTCTATCTAACCTTTACGATTTTTGTAAGACTCAACTCAACTCAAGTCAAAGCATTTATTTCAATTAAATCATGTATAGGCACTTTTGAATTGTCAAAATTAAATAGTCGGTCAGTTAGTCAGAAAGTTGAAGCTAGTTGCCCATTCCAAAACGTAGATCTCTATGGAGAAGAACGGGCAAGAAAGTCCATGGACACTCTTTTAAATCAAGATATTACAAAATCCTGGGTACATTATTCTTGTTGCTTCTATATTATGTGAGAACAATGTAAAAAAAAAACGCAAATGAAGAAACAATTCAAAATATAAGATTTAAAATAAGCCTTGGCAGTTAAGAGATGACCAGTCTCAACCGACGGCGCCCGTTCACGAACATGACGCGTGGATCAGCACCGTCCAGCTCAACCATTTTGTAGGAAACCGAAAGAAAATCAGAACTTGTGAGAACCACATGACATTACTCACCCATATTTCACCAGTCGTGCTTAAGTCCCATGTAATAGGGGGCGAGCCTATTGCCTTCGACCGGACCCACTGTGTTGAAATCTCGCCTCATAGAGAATTTTCGTGAAAAACACAAAAATTAAAATCCACTTTACGATTCTTTTGTCGTGGTTTTTAACCGACTTCCAAAAGGAAGAGGTTTTTAATCGACTAAATGTTTTTTTAAGCATTCAACTTTGGTTTTCGCATTGAATATGAGGTTTGTATGAGTGGGGAGCAATAGCAGATTTTTTTTTTTATTCTTACCAATTATTAAATAATTATTTCTATCATTCTCAGTTCAAGTTTTCTATGTTTTGTGCTAAAAACTATGGAGTTAGTGTAAAATGATACATGTACCTATTACTAGAATTTAATAAAATTGTCCGCAATATTAAAGGGTCGAACCTTTGTGGCATATCCGATCCGCCGCCATTTTCATGTAGCGCTCAATGAATGTAGTATATAATCACCATATAACTTACAGATATAAACACTGATATCTGTAATTTATATGGTGTAGGTACAGTCAACAAAAGAGATAAGTATGCAGGATCGTCGGATAGAGTTGCAGTTTAGTAAGAAATCGATAGATGTTCCCGAATAAAATTTAATTTTACTAATAGAAAACAAACAGCTCATTTATCAAATTAAATTTAAGTCGACAACATCCATCGGTTTCTTACTAAACTTCAACTATATCCGACGGTCCTGCATACGTATCTCTTTTGTTGACTGTACATAATAAAGAGTATCTCTATTATATTCTACTAGCTTCTTCCCGCGACTTCGTCCGCGTGAAATTTCACCCCCCCCCATTCACCCCCTTAGGGGATGAATTTTGAAAAATCCTTTCTTAGTGCACCCCTAGACCTCATAAGGAACGTACGTGCCAAATTTGGAATCTCTAGACCCAGCGGTTTGGGCTGAGCGTTGATATGTCAGTCAGTCAGTTCTCCTTTTATATTATATAGATTCCATAATATGAGTAGGGGATACTTATAAAAACAAAAAATGTCAAGTAATATGTTACCCTAAAGTGTCATGTTCCCGAGGAGGTAAAGATCGGCCATATGAGAACTATTAAAAACAAAAAAAAAATGCAGTAAATTATATTCTAATAATTACCGTGGGCGTGGGAAAAAAATCAAAATGGCGGCGGGTTGATATGCTAGCTTCCATAGAAAAAAAAAATCGAACCCCTATTGTTGTGTATGTGAAATTTACTAAATATGACGTGATTTATTCTAAACGATAATAAAAAACTTGATTTTTCTAATAAAATCCTTGTGTTAATAATTCATTGATTGTGAATTTAATCATTCGTTCGTCTCATTACCATTCATTCGCCATTCCCTTTCATTCACCGTAATTTTTATTGAACATCCATTAATTTCCCGCCTTTTCATCTTTCATTATACATTCTTTCAACCAATGGATTATTTTGCCAAGGAATATATTAAAAAAAAACGAAGTATTTCTGCGTTTTGACTTCAACAAACGCAAGACTTGCCGTTTTACGAATTTGACGTAATAATTACCTATTAATTTCTTAATAGTAATAAATTATTATTATGTAAAAATGATAAAATAAGTGTGTTAATAACGCTCTCTAAAAAGATAAATAACATTGAGATTATTATTTGTAATAAAAAAAAAAACTCGAATTTATAGATTGCGTAGATAAGTTTTTAAAAGAACTTCGTTTGAATGATAGGACTATTATTACTATTAATAATACCGAATTAGGACTACGTCAGATATCAACCAGTAACTATAATTGAACTCAGAATCTCAGTTAACCTACATCCATTGCAATCTCGCTCAACTATTTACTTTAGCGTTATGTAATCTAAGTTGATTTTTGAGTGCCCATGATTTTTTAGTAAAAAAAGGCATGAAGGCATTTTGATTGCAATGGAATTTGAACGTTTTCGTGTATTGTGCGCTTTTGTAATTTGTAATGTGAAGATATTACTGTGGACGATTCCAAGTCCATAAATTGTGCGGAAATACGTGCACGTTTTAACGTTATCGTGGACGAAGCTCGCGAAAAAAATTAAAGCTTGCGCAAGCTGTACTGTGAATGATGGGCGTTTTGGCCGGTATGTCCAATAAAAACCACATATACATCAAATGAAAGTTTATATCATAAGCATCAATTTTCATTATGAGCAGAAAGCGGTGAAATACTGGGTTAAAGAGATATCAGACCTGCAAGTACCATGTAAAGGTATTAGTTTATGACGCTCAATGTTCACTGCAGTTCTCAGTCATATCAGTTATTGACTCGTAACATTGAGGGGGCTTATGGCTAAGTAATAACAGCCGCACGGGTCGGTCGATCAGGTTAAGCTGCGCTTGCCGCGGTTGGTCCCTGGATGGGTGACCATTTTTACATACCAAGACCTCTCCGTGCCTCGGAAAGCACGTTAAGCCATTGGTGTCGGCTGTCATTCATGGATCTTTGACAGTCGTTACTCTCTAACTCTATGGGTCATCAGGCCAGGCTCCATACAAAAAGCCCATCATTTTTTAAAAGCGTCTTATTATATTTCCATACTTCCCTGTGATATCGTGATGCCGTGACGTGGACGGCCACGATAATATCGTAACGTTAGAAATGATAACAGAGCACATTGACTTTATGGTTCCAAGATTCTGAGTTCAAGTTTATGCCGATGCCAATATTGCCAATATTCGTGTTTCGAGTAATAATTTACTAAGTTGCGTAAAAGTGTATTGTGTAGTGATCGTGCCAAGTAGACTATAACTAAAAACTTCTGATACTTAATAGAAACGAAACTAGTTTTACAGAAAGATGTGAAAATTAACTCCTTGTACGGCATCAGAGAAATTGTAGGTAAATGCTGGGATGGCAAACCTTTATTTGCCTGTACGATCTATATGTTGAAAAAAAAAACAATCTGCCTAGCCTTTTCCCAACTATGTTAGGGTCAGCTTCCAGTCTGACGGGGCGCGGCTGAATACCAGTATTTTAAATGGAGCGACTGCTTACCTGACCTCCACAACACAGTTACTGGGTGATACGATACCATTGTATGTGCTCATGGTATGTCCATACCTGTGAGCCTTAAAAATTAGATTCTGTTCGTTACACAGGCATCAAAGAATTCTTTGAGCAAAACTCAGCATTTTATAAATGAAGATCTTTTTCTGTAAAACTAGTTTAATTTTAAATGAAAAACTGTTTTATAATAAAAACGACCAAACTTCGATTCCTATGTATGATCATGGTTTTAACTGATTCTATGAGGTACTCAGTTTTGTGTGCTTACTGCTGTAACAATGTGTTATATTAGAAATTAACTAGCGGGGTAATTGCGTAACACACTAACAGTAGCAATGGCTTGCATTTTGACAGTTCAACAACATTCATTGCGTTATTTACGTTGTTGAGCAGACAAATTTTTCGAACATATGAATCAATGGATTAGCAATATCCTTCAAAATGATTCAGATCGTGATTGAAAGTGTGTTACACAATTAGGGCGCTTTAAATACCTTTTATGAAATATACTATTATATATTTCGTAATAGTAGTTCATTTCATCTGTCTTCTCGTTTGTTGTAATGTTAAGTTGTCCTGCTATACAATATATTTTTTATATTCATCCGTCCACCCATTTGTTGTTTGTTAATCATTCATTCATTAAATTATATTTTGTCATGAATTTATTTATTATTACTAAATCATAAAAATCTGCTCTAATCATAAAATGGCTAATTATAAAAAAATAACTTCTAGTGAACGAAATAATATCCATTCAATCATTCACTCATCGTTCTTTTCATTGATCATTCATTCGTTCATGGTTATTTTTTTAATAATAATAAACAGGTACCTCGTATATTAATAGCCACCATTCAGGCTATTTTTCCTAATAGCCTAAAACATCAATCCATAAAAAAGTATTATTTTTATCAAACCAATGTTGCCATAACGGTTTTCTTTTTATTTTATCCTTCTATTTAAAGCAATAAGTTGTGTAAATAATTTATAATTATAAGTACTATGTGTGGTATAATTTTTTGTCTATTATTATTGAAATTATACAGGCTGCAGTAATATTTTATTAAATAAAAATCAATTTATTGAATGTACTTTTGGATTTTTAGAAAAAAAATTAAGAATAATTTCTTTAATCACAGTAATTTTTCTATTAAATTAAAATTCTCTTGCCTTGTAAAAAATGATTTTTATCTTCATTAAAATTTTACTGCATCACAATTTCGTAGTTGCTAGATTTGTCGCTGTAATGCCAATATGGAATTGTTTTAATATTATTATGTATACAGGATGTACAAAATTGCTTTGGTTTTGGTTTCGAAAAATATGGCTGGCACGCTTAAAATCAAAGAACACACACTTAACATCGCAATTGCCAGAATTAGGTTCCCAAGAAGCAATGGATTAAGAATAAAGGCTCCCACAGACAGGCGAAAACTTCATGAAAATTGTTTTACCAGAATCGCGTCGCATCGTCGCGTCACGCCTGTCTGCGGGAGCGTTAATGTGAAACTTACTGAACATCCTGTATACACTTATCTATAACTTGAACATTTTGTGTATATTCGTTATACTCGTACTTTTAGTGTGTTAGCGTTGACATAAGTTTTAGATGTTAAGTTATTTTTGACTACTCGCTTCAAGATATTCTATGAAAAGATTCACTCATTTCGACCCCTGTACTGAAAATTTCCAAATAATTTAATTACTTATAAAAACGTTCAATTGGGCACCATTTGTATTTAGCGTTGGTTTTCGCATGTAGGTATAATACGTTGCGTTAACGCGACGGTTTCCGAAAGAAGACCGGTGACCGTCCGACGGTCGTGGTGTCCGGAATTTGCATCCGAATATTATCAGACGTGTTTTCCAAGAGAGCGTTTTTGACAGCGTAAAGTCAAACCGGCTGTCGAAAGATTTAAATCGCTAGATTGTCCTTCACCGTACCTACTTAGTCAAGCGACAAAGTGTCCTAAACTAAGAAGAGTGAGCACATTAGTAAAGAGAGTTTTCATGACAGACTCAGGTCACTGCGTCATTGTATGTCAGAGGTGTCAAAACGAAAAATAGACACGACTGTCTTTTGACGCGGTAGGGCGAATCTTAACGATTTCAATATTTTCCGCTGCCATAATTTTAACAGCGGACGTTATGTCGCGGCCATCGCTCTTTTAAGAAACCGTCAAACAAAATAAAATCTTCAAAACAAAATCTATGTTCTAATGTTTAGAAAAATTCTCGATTTTTTCCGATTAAGTATATTATTAACTATTTTTAATAACTCGAGGAATTATTATGAAAATTATTAAAGTATTGTATGAATATAGTTGTGATTTTCATTTACTATTAGATTTTAATAAGACTACTTTAATTGCTATGTACCTATATTGTTAGATCATTTATTGATAACGGTTCTATTAAAAGACTGAAATCTTAAGTTGGATTTTTTATTTATAATCTTACCTATAGGCAACAGTAGCCCACGACGGCAGACACTACACTCGTCATCGGGTCGTCGACGGTCTGTCTGTCGGGTGATGGGATTATTTCGTTTATCCATCCAGTTTTAGACAAGCATACATACGAGTAATATATGGTGCCGATTCTCTTGTACACCGAACTAAACTATCACTAAAATTCCTTACTTTTGCTATGAGAATCTTACAGCTATTCTGCATGAAAAAAAACAAAATGAAAAAAAAAATCTCTAAATTTAAAAATAATTTTGACACAACCAAAATCGAATTTGACAATCGCGACTCGTCGACACGTAGTATTTGTTTGCCCTACCCCGTGATTTTTTTTAGAGCCTCAGGCGCGCTTGGTGCAGCCTTGACGTCAATGATTTACGCTAGTAATATATAAGTCAATGCTTGACGTGTTTTTTAAGGAATTTTTCACTTTTTGTATGGAAAATATGAAAAATTATTACCTACATGTTGAATTTTAGGGGTTTATGGGTTTTATAAAGGGGGTCGAAATTTTCATTATTTTTGCGATAGGACACACCATTTTCGAGATATAAGCAAAAGAAAAAAAAAGATACAGTACTGTTTTTGCACCTGAAGCCGAGGTGTTGGTGTGACTTTTTATTCATTTTTTTTTACAACGACAACTAATTTTATTCCACACCTTTTTAATCGCGATTAAAAATAGTCTGATTTAGTTAAACAAACTTAAATTTAGGTGAAAAACGTGAAATTCAGAATAGCAAAATTGCCATTTTCAATAGATTAATAACTCAGTGCCATCTTAGTGCTGTCAAACTAAAATATAGTAAAGTTGTGTCACTTTAGTCAATTTCAGAATGGGAAATCGTCGTTTGACAGGAATAAACTAAATTTTAGTGATTTTTAGTCTAGTTTAGAGGCATTTGTGACAAGAGAATCGGCACCATTGTAAATTCATATAATTATGTTATGCTTTGAGAAAAATAAAGGAAGCATAAATAAAACGACAACTAATTTCGAAATATTCTTTTTATTTTTTTTTAAATTCCTAATCAATTCCTAAACTTATAGTTAGGCAAAAGACCCTCTTTACAAATTAACAATATTAGTTTTAAATGAAAAATAATGATTCAGAAGAAACCTTGATGATTTTATTTAAACTCCCTTCCCCGTTAGGTTAGTAAAAAAATAAAATATGGAAGAAATTCCTTTTTCTTTAAATAATTTTTTTTTTCATCAATAGTGGCATGACGTTTTGTTGGTTGGGCGATAGCCAACCTTTAAGCTGGTTATTGTATTTCGAACCTTATTCCTACTGCGTTAAAGTTCTTAATCAGTTTAAGGATACTGAACGACGCCTATGGGCATTTAGTGTCCCTCAAAAAGTTATTACAAAATTGACAACTTAGACTGGGGAAATCAGTTTTCGTACTACTACTAATGTTGTTAGAATAAAGTTCAAAGTTCAAAATTGGCTCGATGGTTTAAATGCCCTTAAATACAGTTCGTTTGCCAAAATCCTTAAAAATATTAAGATGATAATGATAAATATATGATGATAATTATGGTAAAATAAAATAGCTAGCCCAATCAGGCAACTCACAAATAGTACCTAAATCTTTAATTAAAGTACTATTCGAAGTACAACCAAAGAAAAAAGCAATATTTGTAAAAAGGGTCCCTAAAAAGCTAGTTTTAAAATTGGATTCACATAAAGTGAAAGTAAGTATTGCAAGCACCAAAAAATTAATCTATTTAGTTAAAAGTAAAAAAAATATGGCCAATTGCAGAGATTTTTTCAAAATCTTAAAAGTGTTTTTAACTATGTATTTAAATAGTCATTCCTTTGTGATTAAAATTTTATAAATATACAGGGTCCCACTAAAGGAGATGGACAAATTTTAATACAGCGCTCAGTACATCTAACTAAAGATATACAAGCAAAAAAAAAAACACCGATTAAAGTGATTTCAAATTGCTGGCACATTAGTGTATTTTCGTTAGATGATTATTTTTCTTGTACGTATCTAATGCATTTTTCTTAGGTATGTATTTTTTTACCATCGTCCTTATTTTGGTGGTCTAAAATCTGAATGATAAAAGTTTGTCCATATATTTTAATGGGACCTTATATAATTATATTATTTTTGCCATTATTATCAAAAACGTTTCATGTACATACGGCTACACATCAAGCTATACATTTCCAGTTTTAGTTGACCTCGCATTATAAAGGTTTTCCGTGCAATCAGTAGTCAGCTCATACTGGTTATGTATAGCTTGATAATATATGTAGCCGCGCGTACAGCCCTTTCACAGTTATTTTACCTCTATCAGCAGCAACCCAACAGTAACCTTATTGTTACGAAAATAAAGATCAGAGTGATTTTGTGATTTTGATTAGCAGTAACCTAATCAGCAACCTTATTACAACAACTGTAAGGATCACTGTGACTTTGACGATGATGCAATATCATAGATAAAATAACTGTAACTGGCCTGTTAACGTTACTCATTGAAAACCGGCTGTTAAAATAAAAAAAAAGAAATAAAATGTTGCCAGTAATTCAAATCAACAAGATTTTGTTTATAAAAAGCAGTTGTGCAGTAAAATAAAAAAAAAAAATACTATTATTCTTTTACAAAAAGTCACAACTCCAAAAAGGCATGTTTTTCTTACAGATGTAAGTGCACTATGTTTAATATTCACAATAAATGGACCGATGCTATCTATGGAACAGTTATCATAAGACTAGTGGACTTAATGCGTCTGCATTACGATTTAGTAAAACGCACATTAATGTAAGAAATTACAAAAAAAAACTGGTCGGTAAAAAATTATGCCAGAGTTGGTATGAAATTTAGCCAAACTTGGCATAATATTTAGCCAGAGTCAGCATGACATCTAGCCAAACTTTGCATAAGATTAAGCCAGAGTCTGCATGACATCTAGCCGTACTTAGCATTATATTAAGCCAGACTTGGCATGTCTTTTATACAAACTAGGAATAACAATCAGCAAGAGTTAGCACGATATCTAGCCAAACTTTGCATGATATTTAGCCAAACATGGCAAGACATTTAGCTAAACTCAACCTAATATTTAACTAGAGTTTGCATAATATTTTCCCACAGTGCCTCTGGCCAAACTACAAGTCAGTATGCATTTAGCCAAACTTGGCTTAATATTTAGCCAGAGTTAGCATGAAATTAAGCCAAACTCGGCGTCGTATTACGCCAAAGTCGGCATAATATTTAGCGAAACTCGGCATAATATTTGGCCAATATCGGCCTAATATTTGGCTCAACTCTGCATAATATTTGGCCAAACTCGGCATAATATTTAGCCAAATATGTATAAATGTCTTGTCAATTCAAATATTTCAAGTAAAAACATTTGAATTAAAAGCGTGTTATTTTAAATAATGTGCGCTTACCTTACACTGGTATTAAATCATTAAAATCTATACTACATTAATTACGTCCTTAGCATTACGTTATTATAGTTAAATCACTTTATTTTTAATCTAAATTCGATGTTAAGTGTCTACGGAATGGTTTAGAGCAATACAGTACTTTATGTATTAAGTTTTTTGGCAAAAATAATAAGTACTTACGTAAAAACATATGTAAAAAAAATTGGAGAAAAGTAAAAAAAAAACAGATCTTAATTTAAAGAGTTTTTAAAGTCTTTTGATTGGACGGATTCAAATATAATTTCAAAAGCCACCACTATCAATGGCGCTAGTAGCACAAGAGAATTTATTCACAATTTTTTTCTTAATTTAAAATTACCAGTCAACAACAATTTTGCTTCCTCAGGGATTTTTTTATTATTGCCATGTTACAAAATCTTTTATTAATGTTTTTATTTGAACAAAATGAGCAAACTAATTAGGACTAATAGACTGCTTGTAAGAATGCTCGCTTTGCTCTCAATGTAGGTGTCTTGCTCATAAACGAGCACGTTTTTCGAAGTATGCTCGGCGACTGTGGCTGGGGTTCCGTCCATGTCTCCTAGACGCTGGTTCGCGACTTTGAGGTTCCGTAGGAGGGCTAGAACGTCTTCTGCAAAAATAAAAAAAAAAATAGGTAAGTTGGACTTTTCAACCATATTTGGCTTTTGCCATTAGAAATGCATTTGCCATGCAGCGGGAAAATTTTAGCTTAAAAAAATAATACCTAGATAGAATGCATAATACATGAAAGAATAACGTTTAAAGGCTCCCAGCCGGCGGGTTTTTGCCGAGTGGGTATGCCGCCGGCATAATCAGGTGGCCGCAGAGCATAATTTCAGTTGTGCAGCTCGTTTGCGCGGCAAGGCTCAAATACCCGCCGGGAATGCCGCCGGACTTGTTGGCGGCATGCCCGCCGGCTGGGCCGCCGGCATAGTGTGTTGGAGCCTTAAGGTTTGCCAACATCGGACAGCACGCGATGAAAGCCTGGACCTCACAAGGCGCGTCCTAACCATGCGATCATCGCGCGAGTATGCGGCCGTCGCATTCTTTTGTTTGGAGAACCCGATCACGTGGTCGCGTCGACAGCGGGTGCCTTCTGGTTTTTCAAACACATTCAATGAGTGAAAGTCAGAGTCAAAACATTTATTTCAAATAGGGCCATAAAGGGTGCTTTTGAACTTCAACATTTTCAATCAAATAGAATTGATTCTAGTCGCCCCTTACAAAAGGAAACTAGTTTCGCATGGAGAAAAAATTCCACCGTTACTCTTTTAAAATGTTTTACAATATTTTTTGACAATTATTATGAACGCGACGATCTCGTCTTCGCGCAAACGATTTTCTTGGTTAGAACGCAGGGACAGGATCAGGATTAATATTATGATGATCAAAATTATAAAAGGCTTGTCAAAGAAATAAAGTCGCCTAATTTGTTTGCCAAAAAAATAACTCGTCTATAAATTGTGTAAGTAGTACTTTATAGCCACATAAACAATGTAATTATTAAGCTATATAGGTCAACATGGTAGACACGAACATACCAAAAGCCATCCATTTTAATTTTAAAATGAGTTATATCGCACTCAAATCCCTTTTAGAGTAATAAATATTAAAGGACACAGATAGCAGCTTTTAACTCATTCATCATTGGAGGGATGCATTTAAATAAATAATGTGGGTCTGTATTTTAAACTAGCTTCTGCCAGTGACTCAGCGTGGGCTATCATCATCTGCCTGCCTTTTCCCAACTATGTATGTTGGGGTCGGTTTCCAGTCTAACCGGATGCAGCTGAGTACCAGTATTTTATATGGAGCGACTGCCTATTTGACCTCCACAACCCAGTTACTGGGTAATACGAAACCCCTTGGTAAGATTGCCTGTCAGACTTTCGGGCTTCTGACGGCCCGTAACGACTGTCAAAGATCCACGAATGACAGCCGGTACCAACGGCTTAACGTGCTTTCCGAAGCACGGAGGGGTCTTAGTATGTAAAGATGGTCACCCATCTATGGACCAACCGCGGCAAGCGTAGCGGCTATCAAATGCAAAAATATTTTTTCAAATTCGACTGGTACTTCCCGAGATTAGCGCGTTTTTGGTTCTAGAACCAAAACGTCGAAGACATATGACATCTACGAGACCAACCCGCACTGGGACCGAGTGGTGGATTGCAGCTCACTCCCTCTTACAGAGAGGAGGCCTGTGTCCCAGCAGTGGGAACAGTATAAGCTGATTATGTAACTCATACTACAGGCGGGCTGCACCGCACACACACAAACGCATGCATTTTCCTATTAAAAATAGGAAAATGCATGCGTTTGATTTTAAGAGGAAAATAGTAGAAATAGAAAGAAGAGTATAAGGTCTACAAACCTGCCTCTTTCTGCCCCTCCTCATAGTCCACCTTGATGAAGGTAGTCAGGGACACTTCGTACACCTTGTTGGAGTCAGCGCTGGAGCTGATCGAGCGACGCTTTCTGCCGTACGCTATCTGACCATTGCTGCATTGTACCTGAAACGTAAACATGTAAATTTAGCTGTATTGTCCAACCATAACAACAGAAGGTATACGTCCACCTTCACAGTGATGATTAAATGAAAATGATTGAAGATGATGATGTATCGCTTCATGTTAAAATACAGGTAGATGCATCCATTTTGACTGGAAGACAACCCCAACATAGTTGGGAAAAGGCTAGGCAGATTATGATGACGATGATGTTCGACGATCATTGTGATGACAACCAAACCTCGTCTACTCCACTCACCCCCTGGCACTTGTCGAGGCACACGGTGACGGTTCCCTTGAACTGCACGTAGGAGGTGTCGGGGAACTTGAACGCCTTGAACTTGGCGGTGAGTGTGTCGCCGTCAGCAGTCACGAAGTTATCGAACAGGTATGTGTCCACTGAGCAACTGGAAATGGAGAAAACATATGTAAGATAGAGGTAGAGATTATAAGTACAGACGCCAGCACATCAAGCTACCCCAATCTGTAAAATTTTCCCAATCAACTTTGAACCTTACACTTCAGCGATAAAGTTGAAAATCTATTAAAGACATTTGACAGATTGTAGTAACTTGATGTGCTGGCATCTGTACATGATAATTATTAAGCTTCATCTCTTTTGCAATGCATAAACAATATCTTTGGTGAAGACTAGTGCGGCGCCATCTACATCGCCACATGTGAACTACGCTCACTCTGACGTCACGCAAAATCCTGCATCGCGCAAGCAAGGACATCAATCGTCGGGCAGTTGCCCACCAGACACAACTTCTCCCTCCTCGGAACATCCTCCCTTTTCTATGGAGGATGAGTGCACTTTACACCCTGTTCCTCAACCGCAACGGTAGAGGTTACAAATCGTTTGCCCTCAGCAATTTGATAACTATTTTTTTGAAGTGAAAACTTCTTTAGCAGCGTTGTACACTTTTTTTGTAATGGGTAAAAAATGTTAAACTCGCGTCAGGACACGTGACCCTGATCGAAAATTCGTAAGACAGATGGAGAGTAGACAGCCGGCGCGGCGTAGGAGTATCCCCCTCTCTTTCTACGGCGCGGCGAAAATGTATAACCGACACCGCTTCGGATGTGTTCGGCTGTCCTCGAGATGTACTCGGTTTTAATGTACGAGTATATCCGATATGTCAGTGAATGATGGCAAAGTATTCTGTTTGTGTTTTGTTTTCACTTCTGTCGGCACTCCCAGAGTGCCACTGTTTTTTTTTAAAAATTAAATGCATGAGCGCAAGCCTGAGAAGCAATAGAGCTTGTAAAAGCCACTATGGTTTCTTTCTCTATAGCCCTGACCATCGGCAGATGGGCCACTTTTTTATATTTGTAAATGTTTAAAAAAATTTAAATAATATCTATGAAAGTGTAATAAAGAAATGATCATGATGGGTCTAGTTCTGTTCTGTAAACCAAGCCACCTTCGCCTTGCAGCGCGACATATACGTGCTGATAATATTTGCCATAATAGAATAGAATAGAATAGCGTTATTTCGGACACAAAATATCCATATAGTGTTAGTAACAAACAATCATTGATGTCCAGACTTACCCGTTTAAGATAATAGTTTCCTGCTGCTTCCCAGTATCAGTGACATGCATATAGTTGACCAGCAGTCCGTAGATCGGCGCTGACTTCTCATTCAAGAAGATCTCCATCGTTAGGGGAGTTCCGGGGGTTACTGAGATCTCGCCGGATACCCTGGAAAATTAGAAGTTTATAACTTAGGTTATTTTCATCATACACAGTTGTACAATAGCGGTTTCTAAATGAGGACATTACTGTAGTAAAACTTGGGAGATTTGGTAGACATAGTAATTCAAGCTTGCTAAAAATGTTTTGCTTTTCGTTAAAACAGCTGAACGTACTCTCTCTGATCTATGATAAAAAAAAAAAAAAAATCTAATACGACCATCCGTTCCATCACAAAGCACTTAGAAAGCTGCCACGCTAAAATGGAACTGGGCTGGATACATCTGCCGCATGTCGTGCCTCGGAAAGCAAGTTAAGCCGTTGGTCCCGGCTGTCATTCATAGATCTTTGACAGTATAGGTAAATAGTGCAATCCACGAAGACGCGCCCCACTCTTTTTCCTAATCTCTTACACTACAAGTGTGCAACATTCCGCTAGTGTTTTAGTTTTTTCGATACACACTAATTACTTATTACTTAGTGGGTGGAGCGTGTATCGAAAAAACAAAACAATAGCGCAATTAACTGGCGATATTACGATTAGGAAAAAGAGTGGGGCGCGTCTTCGTGGATTGCACTATCTATAGTTACGGGTAGTCACAAGCCCGAATTGGCCCGAAAGTCTGACAACCTGTTTTACCAGTAACTGAGTTGTGGAGGTCAGATGGGCAGTCCCTTCATGTAAAATACTGATATTCAGCTCATCAGCTGCAGCCAGTTAAACTGTAAGTCGACCCCAACATAGTTGGGAAAAGGCTAGGCAGACGATGAGTTGTGCGTACTGTCTGATCTATGAAAGTTGTATGTTATTACTGGATTTACGTATACATAAAATCTCGTAGTAGTTGACCAACAAAAAAATGGGTAGCTGTGGCTTAAATAATTTTTGTAATATAATAATATATCGTGCCCTGCGTGTCCTGTCAGCTGCACGTTACAGGAACTGATGGACGTTAGTGATGGCGCCAAACAAGTAGCCGAATTCTGGGCCGAGTACATTTGGATTGCTATCGACACGCTAAGAAGAAGAAAAAAAAAATTGTAGATATACTTACTGCTTTCCGTTTTGTTTGACGATGGCTCCAAGAACTGGTTCAGGTGCCTTGCCCTCTTCATAACGTGTAATGTTGAGAACACTGAAACATAGAATACACTAAGGTAAGTTTAATTATTATTAAAATCCTTTTAGCACACAGAACAAGCGACACTTAAGAATCAAAGTGCTCCTCCATATCGTTGCCATCTGGAAACGTGCCAAGAAAACTGGCATGGGCCGGTAGGTCTTGAACTTTTGGATAGATGAAGTTGAAATGGTCAAGAGACCAGTAAGGCGAGGATCGTGGCTAAATGGTGCATACGGTACAACGGGAGGAAAATAATTAGGCACATCGAATTATTGAGGAACTTTCTAAAAGGCATTGTCTTAAGATTTGGTTAAGAAGCTCTTCTAATTCTTGGTTATATAAAAATCATTTCTCGGAGGACCTTGGCAAGAAACATTTTTAAGAATCATGTTATAAGACCAAGCCAAGAGGTCTAGTAAAGAACTTATGAAAGAGAAGAGAGTTGCAAAGATACATTGTCAAAACCTGCGAAATAGATACTTAGCCAAGACACTTCAAATGCGATTCCCTATTCTACTCAACCTTGACGAACCTTTCCCAAAAGCCAGTCAAAAAACCTTGTGCTTTACTCACTCAGGCTCGTTGAAATCCAGCGGGAAGGGATGCACGTCTCTCTTGGTGAGCGCGCGCAGCTTGCCCGCCACCACGCACCGCGCTGTCAGTGTCTCCACGTCCCCTGAAGAGTTCTCTATCAATATAGTGCTGTAGAATGAGCGCTTGCCCTGGAACGCAGACATAAGTTATGTTAAACAGTGGAAGAGTTAAAAGACGATTACAGTCTTAGTGAGCGATTGTGTTACTGAGTCGCAAGTTTTGGTTTCATTCATACTTGTTTGGTACCATGATGTCCATAGAGTAACTAAAGCGATGCAGTTTAGGAACCTAAACTGAAATGTCTTGTTTTTGAATCGTTTTTAATTAGATCATGGTAGGCCACCAGGGTGTAAAGTTCACTCATCCTCCATAGAGGGAGGATTCTCCGACCAGACGGGTGTTGTATCTGGCGCATGGCGGGCAACTGCCCATCGATTCATATCGGGACGTTGTATCTATGCTAGTTGCGCGGTAAACTCGGCTTGCGAGATGCAGGATTTTGCGTGACGTCAGTATGACGCGTTGTTCGCATGTGGCGTTGTAGATACCGCTACAAAGTAATCCATGAATGCGTAATGTACTAAAGATTGAAGGTAAAAACGTGATTGCTACTCACAGTCCCAGTATTTAGCACTCTGACGACGGCACACCTGTGAGGGTCTTGCAGGTCCAGCACAAACATAGCGACGTTGCCGACCATCTCGGGCTGGCACGGCTTGTACTCTGGAAATTATTAAAATAACGTTATTTGAAGAAGATATAGTAGAAGTTGGTAGTTTACTTCGTGTAAATTATTTCATCACCACTGCTCTCAAAACGGTGAAGGAAAACATCGTGAGGAAACCGGCATGTCTTAGAACAAAAAATTCGAAGACATGTGACCACCGAGAGGAGGCCTGTATCCCAACAGAGGGAACATTATAGGCTAATTATTATGCTTCTGCTACTTAGTAGAAGTTGTAGAAGAGTTCTTTGTCATAGTACCTATTTATTTGGGAAATTATTATTATCCTAACTATAATATTTTAATTGCGAAAGTGAGTTTGTTTGTTACGATTTCACGTAAAAATGGCTAAACGGATTTCGATAAAATTTGGCTCACAGATAGAGGATGACCTAGGTAAGGACATATGCTACTTTTCGTTCGCATTCGAATAATAGGGAATAATCACTATTCATAGCTGAAGAATTCTTGAATTTCGAGGTCAATACCAACCGTTTCAATCCTTCCAAATTCATTAAGGTTTAAAAGTTATTGGTATCGTCTCTGTGTTAGCATACACAATAATCGACAATTTAATTAATACTAGCTGCGCCCCGCGGTTTCACCCGCACAAGTGTCGATCCCGTAGAAATATCGGGATAAAAACTATCCTGTGTCCTTATCCGGTACTCAAACTGTCTCTATACCAAATTTCATCTAAATCGGTTCAGTGGTTTAAGCGTGAAGATGTAACAGACAGACAGACACGCTTTCGTATTTATAATATCAAAGTATATGGATGTGTTGAGTACCAATAAAGTGATTTGTAAAAGTATTCGAGTGTATAATTCTTCCACCTGCATGGCTATTTCCATACAAAAAAGGAATGGGCATTGATCACTTCGCTCTTTCTTCCTTAATTGTCTCTTGATTCATTATCAATATTAATAATACACGCAGCTAAATGTCGTGAGTGCGTCCCGGGAATGGATTAAATTATAACACGACGTGACAAGAATATGAAGTAGTGTCGTGGAACAGGGACGTTATTTGTTGAGTTGGTATTAAAGTAACTAGATGGATAATTCTTGTGACCACTTACTTCGAAACTACGTCAATTCATTAGCTATTCACGACATCTGGGGGCCTAAAAACGCCACTTTGGCAGAAACATAAAAGGATAAGATTATGAATCATAATAAAAGTCGTAAAATGGTCACAAACTGACAATTCATAATATTATTTGACATGAAAGCAATTCATATTTTTGTGGACCATTTTACGAATCTCCATACAAAACTGTCAAACAGATGAATTGCGTGATATGAAATTGTACGCAAATAATATTATGAATTGTCAGTTTGTGACCATTTTACGACTTTTATTATGATTCATAATGTTATCCTTTTATGATTCTGCCAAAGAGGCCTTTTTAGGCTCCTCTGCTATTAACGTATTCTCTATGACACACGAAACGAAACCACGCGAAATGAACGCGAAGTTGGAGTGGTTTGAACTGTCAAAATACATGTTGTCTGTACGGTTGACATTTCGATTCCTTGCCGTTACAGGGGTTTCTACAAGACACGATATCATGACGTGGTTTGCACGTGGTAAGAATATAAGGGGAATAATTAATTTATTTATTTTATTTATAAACAAACATGCGTCTATATAATTATAAAATTCAAAGTCCTGACTGACTGATATATCAACGCACAGCCTAAACCGCTGGTTCTAGAGACATGAAATTAAAAGTGTTTGTTCTTTGTGAAGAGTAGGTATCCACTAAGAAAGGGTTTTTCGAAATTCCACCCCTAAGGGGGTGAATGGGGGGAGGGTGAAATTTCACGCGGACGAAGTCGCGGGCAGAAGCTAGTACAATATAACTATCTTTCTCAATTGTATTTCCGTTCCTCTCAATTCGACCTAAGATCGTGAGGAATCAATCCTTTCGTTCCCAGCTCCCAGTTCCCAGCTGGGAGCGATATCAAAATTCAGCCAAGTTGATATATCTGCCGTCAGCCTGGCCGCATTGAGACGTCACTACCGCTTCACTTCACCTGACGTCTTTATTTTTAGGTAGCTATTATTTAGAGCTGTTTGATGTTGATTTTTTAGATAATTTCTTCATTGGAAAGGATTGAAAGTACCTATTGGTTGATTTGGACTTGCAGCCAATCGGTGATTTATTTAACCGACTTCAAAAAGGAGGAAGGTTATTAATTCGTTTTTTTTTTACCATTTACTTACATGAAGTAACATAGTGTTAATGGTGTTTTCAATCTATGACTTTTATCCCGATATTCCCACGGTATTGAGATTTATGCGGTTAAAATCGCGGGGCGCAGTTAGTGCTAGATAAGTTTATTAATTGTTAAACCTAACACCGTATATACGTCCGTAGTTAAACACAATAATTAACAATGCATATTAGAGTCAGGAATTTGAGATAATTTTCAAGTTAGAAATAATGGAACAACAAACTGAATGTCATCCTTAACAAAGTTCAAATTCCATTGCAACCAAAAACTTATTAGGACCTTTTTGTTACAAATGGTCACTGAAAAATTAACTTAGAATACATTTCACTAAAGTAGATACCTAACTGATTAAGTGGCGATGAAGTGTAAATTATCGAAGACTAGCTGCACCTCGCGGTTTCTCCCGCATAAGTTTCGATTCCGTGGGAATACCGGGATAAAAAGTAGACCATATGTTAATCCAGGGTGTCAGTTACTTCCATACAATTTTTTATCAAAATTGGTTCAGCCGTTTGAGCGTGAAACAGTAACAAACATATAAACACACACACACAAACTTTCGCCTTTATAATATTAGTGTGATTATGAACACTGCTTTAGTTAAAAAACATAAACACAGACTGATGCCCCATTCAACAACTAACAAGCTAACTTCTCATATTTTCGCAATTTCGCACAGTTTCCCCATTCTCAGAATAATAATGTCGACCTCTTTTGTTTTAATTATTATGCGAACGAGACACTTTCACTGAACTTTACTTGTGACGTGAGAACAAAGATGGCGTCCGTGTTAGTTGACAGTTTTGCGCGATAGTGCATGCTTCATTTGTTGGCTTGTTTATTAAAGTCAATTTCGTTATTTTTTTTTTTATGAACAAAACCTAATAACACTTTACCTGAACCGGGTATCGAACCCAGGACTCCAAGATCACTTACGAATACTAAACATAACTGGTGTAAAAAGACGTTTAACGAAGCCGAGAGTCAGTAGGTAATTCTAAAAGAAAAAGGGGATCAGACTGGAATGAGACAGTTTATAGTGGATAAGAAGACAGAGATTAAAACAGAAGAATAATTAGCTTTGAGGATGGGAGGGTAGGATTTGAGGGGGGCGGAGTTGATGTGTGCTATGACCTTTATTCTGTTTTACCATCAGGAATTTCTTAGAAGTAGCTAGTAGCCTGGAGTCTGGCCTTTTGCCCGGTTACCTAAGTAAATAGGCTCGCCAAATATTACATGAGATTTAAAAATAACTGGCGAATGCCAGCCAGGTGTAAATCTCTACGTATCTCTTCGCTGAATAAAAGCGTGATGTTATAGTTAGTGGATACTAAAAGCTACATAGCACGCTGCTGTATGGCTTACCTTTAAGCTGTTCCAAGTAGGTGATACTCCTGTCGCCATCCATGGGGACGGTCACCTTCATGACCTCGGGAGTGCATTCTACCTTCGATTCTGATCCTGCAACAATAGACAAAAAGGTTTTGTTATATTTTTGGCAGCTATTTTTACAAAACAAACAAAATTATAGCTTCTGAAAAAGTAGGTAATAGGGATGATGACATTTTTTTCATTAATATATAAAAAGTGTAAAAGCTTAAAAGACAGATAACTGGTAGACAATGACAGCACTATCATGGAAGTGACGTCACGACTATGTAACTTCATACTAGCGCCATCGATTATCCTATTTTAAATTCTGACTGTTTGACATATTTTCTTGCATATTTTCTATACAAAAACTGTCACACCGTAATATTTATTCCTCAGATTAAAACGTTATCTGACTATTGAAAAATTATTTGTGGAATAAAATTGACGTCTACATATTTTGTATGAAAGAACTGTCAACAATTTTAAATTAGGTATTCCTCGTATAAAATTATTTGGCGTTGGATTAATCAGACCTTAGAAAACTTAGAAAAGTGCTCCTGCTAGTTAAAATTAACATAGTCACATTGTACAGACGCTAGCACATCAACCTACCCGAAACTGTCAAATTTTCGCAATCAACTTTGAACCTTATGCTGTAGAGATAAAGTTGAAAATCTATTAAAGAAATTTGACAGATTGTAGTAGCTTGATGTGCTGCCGTCTGTACTTTTTTGTCGAAGAAATATATCAGTGTAAGATGAGTTTTAAGGTAGATATTTATTATATTGTTCAAAGAATCTAACCATTTAAAATCGTGCAGTGTCACACTTTTTTAATCACACAAGTTGTTACATTTAACAACCACACATCAAACATTGCAATTACAACCTTATGCCAACGACCATAAAAGCCACATACCACGCTCGTGATTGGCAACGAGTATACAAATACTCGATCAATATTTGGAAACCCGAAAAGATAGCCTTTCAAACCGGTAACCAGCATCTTGTTTAACAGGTTATGAGACTGCTTGACCTCTTGCATTTGTTATGTCATGCTGTCATGCACAAAAATAAAACTGAGAGGCTTGTGGGTAAATAATAAAAGCCGCACAGGTCGATCGAAATTTAGAAGGCGCGGTAAGGAGGACATTTTTAGGTAAACTGACAATAGCGAATTGCAGCAACAAATCAGAATGCCAATTCCTATTATAAACGTTCAAAATCTAGTCGTAACTTGTAAGCGTAACCAATGATATATAAACTATACGTCATTGAGCGTAACCACATCATACCAGCGACATTCAATGTCAAAAACTTGTCAAAAATGTAGGGAAGTTAGAGGAATTTGGACAGATTGAGACTGAGAACAGACTGTGAAGGTTCTTAAAGGGATTACAGGGCCTAAACGTAAAAAGGTCAAGTTTTATAATGCCTAAAGTATTTATGATCGACTGCAGTAAACATAATCAGAAAAATATATGTTATTCTTCAGGATATAAGCTAGGTAGATAGTGTGTTGAAAACATAATACTAGAAAACTAATTTGATACGATAGAAAAAAATCATGAAGATACCTCTAAAACTTTCTTTTTACAATAAAACCATACATACTAATATACATAGAATCGTTCTGATTTTTTGTCAGATTATTTTACAAGCAACATACTAAAGCGCTAGTCTTTTAATTTTTTAGTCCAAACAATAGATTTTTTGTAAATAGATAAAATTGTTTCATATTTTGCAATAAATTACCAGCGTTGTGTCATCGCGCTTCTCTTTCTTTTCTATGGAGTCCGACAGTGACCGCGCTTTAGGTCATGTAGTCTCCTTAAAATTAATTTTAGGGCAATTCTCATAATTACGAGAATTCTCATAGGGTAATTTAGGGAGGGGGGTGGAGGTATTGTGGATTAGGTAGGTATGTATGATAAGGCAAGGTTATACGATGTTTGTATTATCCGTGGTTAAACATCAGTTTAGCAAAACAGAAACTGAGAGCAGTGGTGGCCAAGTGGTAACGGCCACGACTTACGAGTTGTAGGTCGTAGGTTCGAATCCAGACAGGCGCTTTACTTTGTGTAAATTATTTCATCACCACTGCTCTCAAAACGGTGAAGGAAAACATTGTGAGGTAACCGGCATGTGTTAGAACCAAAAATTCGAAGACATGAATGTGACATCTGCCAACACGCACTGGGCCCGCGTGGTGGATTACGGCCCACTCCCTCTCACCGAGAGGAGGCTTGTTTCCCAGCAGTGGGAACATTATAGGCTGATTATGTATGTATGTATGTAGCAAAACAGTAATCGGGTTTTAAAGTAAGAATGCAGATAAATGTTTAAAAAATGTTGATGTATTCCTGAAGTTGGGGACTGCTGACCAGCTTAATCCATACTAATATAATAAATTCGAAAGTAACTCTGTCTGTCTATCCGTCTGTCTGTCTGTCTGTCTGTATGTTACCTTTTCACGCCTAAACCACTAAACGGATTTAGATGAAATTTGGCAGAGAGATAGATATTGCATCCCGGGGAAGGACATACCTAGTAGTTTTTATCCCAGAAATCATCCTTTAAGGGGGTGAAAAGGGGGGTGGAAGTTTGTATGGGGAATCACGATTTAGATATTGATATGGAGATAGTTTGAGATGTGAGGAAGGATATAGAATAGTTTTTATCCCCGAAATGATCTCTTAAGGGTGTAAAAAGGGTGGTGGAGATTTGTAAAGGGAATCAATAAAAAAGGACTAAGTATATACTTTTATCGCGGGCGAAACCGCGGGGCACAGTTACTCAGATATAAGTGGGAGATTGACAGTTCTAGAACCAGCAAAAGCCGTTTATATACATATAAATCTAACTAGGCAGGCAATAGCGATATCTCGGAATATTTGCCTGATTACATTGAAACCTGCCATGGGTTTTCTAGTTCAACAGGATTTTTCGATTTTTTTCCTGGATACTCCATCCTTGGAACAACAACGGCAGGGTAGCTTGACCTCTCAGATGGGTTATAGTTACGATGCCCACTATACCCAGGCACTTTTTTCTGACTCTTAAATTAACAACTCCTCGCTTACATAATTTCGTCGTGTATAAAAAGACAATATCCAACCTAAGCCTCTGCTTATCCACAGAGCGTGAAGCTAATCACATTGCGCTCAAATCAAGGGCATGTATATATGTGTACGTCCATTATTTAGATAACATAAAGCTGGTTCACACGCGAGCGCCGCCGCCCGGAACGAGCGACGAACCGACATCGCAATGGACCGTGTGGAGAGGCCATTATGTTGGGTTTATGAAGGATAAAACTGTCTGTTATGAAATCATTGACTGACAGACAGCAAGCGTAGCATAGCATAATCAGTCGATAATGTTCCCAGTGCTGGGACACAGGCTTCCTCTCGGTGATAGACAGTGGGACGTAATGCCACCACGCGGGCCCAGTGCGGGTTGACGGATGTCGCATTTCTTCAAATTTAGTTCTAGATATGCGGGTTTCCGCACGATGTTTTCCTTCACCGTTTTTGAGAGCAGTGGTGATGAAATAATTTACACAAAGTACCTAAAATGCTTGCTAGGGCTTGGGGCTCGTGGCTAAGTAATAACAGCCGCACGTCATTCGTGGATCTTTGACAGTCGTTACGGGTCGTCAGAAGCCCGAAAGTCTGACAACCTGTATGTAGCCAAGGGGTATCGTATTACCCAGTCACTGGGTTGTGGAGGTCAGATAGGCAGTCGCTCCATGTATAATACTGGTATTCAGCTGCATCCGATTAGACTGGAAGCCGACCCCAATATAGTTAGGAAAAGGCTTGGCAGATGATGACTTAAAGTGCTTGCTTGGGTTCGAACCCACGACCTACAACTCAAAAGTCGCGGCCGTTACCACTGAGCCACCACTGCTCTCAAAAACGGTAAAGTAAAACCTCGTGAGGAAATCGGCACGTCCATCTTGCACACGAAGCTCAAATTAAAAAGTATCGGGCCCGTACATGCAGAAGCTCAAATATCTTAATTAAAAAGTATCGGGCCCATACCATCCAATTCAGATCGCAGTAATGTTCCTTGGTCGCAAAAATACGGATTTTGATAATAGTCTCAAAATCAATGTAACTATGTTTAAGCTATGTAAGGCCAGGTCTGTAGAACTCGCAACCCGCGTGCGTGTATGAACGTTATGTATGAATGTAAACGAAGCAAAAAGAGTATGTAAGGCCATAGGCAGCGGGATTGTCCGAAAGGGTTACCGCTGCGCTGCCCGGAACATAAAGGGCTAAAGAAGGAACACGGGTGGGTTTTAGTCAGTAAGAGTCTGACACTTCCTTCCGCTAAACCCCGAGCGGGAGGAGTCATTAGATGATTACACATCCATAAAAAAACAGACCATAGACACGAAGTGAGCGGCGGCTGCGCGGGAAGCGGCGCATTTCAATGCATAGATTTATATGAAACTGTCCTCGAAGACACCGGTCTAGCGGTGCCCGCGCGTCTGCATTGACATAGTGTTGTTCTCTCTCTTTCTCATAACACAACACTACGCCGCTCTTGCGCCGCGCGATATGCCCGCTGGCTTCGAGACCGGCACCCTAATTGCGTAACACACTATCAATCGGAATTTGAATCATTTTGAAGCAAATTGCTAATCCATTGCTTCATAAGTTCGAAAAATTTGTCTGCTCAACACGTAAATAACGCAATGAATGTTGTTTAACTGTCAAAATTAAACCGATTCCGATTCATAATGTGTTACGCAATTGCCCCGCGGGTCTGCGTCGCCGTGCCGCTCCCCGCGCCGCCGGCGCCGTCGCGCGTCGCCGCCGCGCCGCCGCTGCCGACTTCATGTCCGTGGCCTAAGGATCGTAGCATATGGTGTTCTGTTGTTTCTGCCTACCCCATGGTAAGAAGCCGTGAGTGTATGTATGTTACTGTTACCGTTAGCCTGCATCATCCCACTGCTGGGCAGAGGCCTCTCTCCATGACTTGCTCGTTCCATCCAGGGCTGAAGAGGACCACTGGTGGAACAAGAGAGAGATTCTGACCACTGTCCTATAACTGTAACAGAACCCATGGCCACCACAGTAATTCTAAGAAATGTAACCATTGGACGAACGAACAAACGATTCATTGCAAATCATTTGGGCTTCCGTGTCCATCTTAGACTTTTTAAACGGACTTTGTCTCGGTTTTTGTGTGATGTGTGGAACCCTGCTGAGAAAAAGCTGGCTTTTTTCTTTTTTACCCTATCCTTGTTTGGGTTATTTTTTGTAGCTCGATCTTCTTCTCGGTTTTTGTGTAGCTGGCACGGCAGTAATTCCAATTCTATTGGCCCAAATCTTCGCCACTTCCACCTACAGCGAGATATTTTGGGAAATTTAGGACATAGACAACAGGCTTGTTGATGTGCAGAGAATACAAGCCTGTAAGAGTGGTTGCACAAAGAAACAGGTTTTTGGGCCCAACTCCCGGTACAGCGGGGTAATTGCGTGACACACTATCAGTAGCAATGGGTTTAATTTTGACAGTTCAACAACATTCATTGCGTTATTTACGTTGTTGAGCAGATATATTTTTGGAACATTTATGATGAAGCAATGGATTAGCAACATCCTTCAAAATGATTCAGTTTGAGATTAATAATGTGTTGCGTAATTAGGGTGCTGATCAATGCATGCTGATTTTCGGAAAGAAATAGTTACATGTTTTAACTGTTTCTTTGGGCCTGTTCATTTATTATGCCGGCGCCTCACATTGGGTGCATTGGCTGCAAGTTGTAACACCAACACACCAACCACCAATGTGTAGATCGGTCTTGGGCAGATATTGATCTGTTCAAGACCTATCTACACATTGGCCTCGCATTGTAAAGGTGTTTCGTACAATCAGAAGTCAGCTTATACTGGTTATGTATAGCTTGATATGTAGCCGTGCGTACTTGAATTTATATTTCTGTTTCAACTAAAATCATTAATTCGTTTTATAAATAAAGAATTCACACAATTTCCTCCCAGACTCTTCCTTACGGTCTACTAAACTTTCAACAAATTCCCGGGACGTACCTACCTCATGGTCTCAGTACACTATCTAAAGAATGCTACGTCTAGTCGAAACATAAATGCTTAATTGCAAATCATTTCAAGTTCATTATACATAAACTTCCGTGTTGGACTGCGAATTGATTGAAATAGTGATATTTTATTTTATAAGGGAGAATTGCAATTATCTATAGGTAGCAGACAGAGACACGATACTTTGAACATAAAAAATATGCGTAATTGGCTGTAAGGCTAGCATAAATATTTTAAGATACAAGGAGATGTTTAAAAATGTATGGAGTATGATACTTAAAAATAGGGAAATTCATAAACAGTTCTCAACTGTCCAATTACTTTAAAATGGCTTGGTTTGCTGGTAAACACAAGAAATTACACTTGAAATTGCAACACACAACAAAAACCCGTCATGGCGGTAAGCTGTCATTTTGATTGATTAATGACGTTTAAAATGATTATTTCTCAATGACTAATAAAACTTAATATGGACTTGTCATACCTACAAAATTAGCGTGTATACCTACAAAAATCGGGCAGTTAAGATGGCCGCCTTTCGTAGGGTTGTTACTGCGAGCAACATGCGCAGCTGATATCGACATTATTTAACCTACATGAATTTGTTTTCTATTATTTATTTAAATTTTTCGAATTAGCCTCGTAATGTAATGCAGCTGAAGTGACAAGAATTTTAGAAGTTGTGGGTGTTTTATCTTTCTTGGCTTTATAAGACGTTGTAACTTGTCACCTTTCTCAAGCTTCATTTAATATCAGAAGGCCAATATTCTCGTAATATATTTACCTACTTACTACAGGTGTAGAGTATTGTTCATACGAGCTTACATTACACACTAACCAGGACCAGGAGACTTATGATGTCGTGATTGGCAAAAAAATATTATTATTTATTTCCTACCCCGTTGGTCTAGTGGTCGCAAGACCGATTGCTAAGTGTGGGGTCCTAGGTTCAATACTCGGGTCGAAATTCGATTATTAATGATTACTTTTGTTATTACATTAATGGCATTTAAATAATACTAGATTGCTAAAAAAATAAATAGTTGCGGTCATCTATTCGACTATATTTAACAGAATATATACAAAAACCATTGAGATCGCGAATCGGCAAATGTATACCTTGTTTAACTTGGCTTGAGACAAAGTATAAACAATCACCACAACCAAAACTAGGTGATGAAAAATTCGAAACACACACACAACTCCTTATTACACAAGAAGATCATACAATTTTTGTCAAAATTATATGATCATATAATAGCAGGATTATATCCATTGCAAGGCTATTAATGGACACTTATGGATTATAATCGATAATAACTCAAAGCATCCGACTATTTACCCAACACTAGCAATCAACCGTTTGACAGCACATCTACCACAAAACACGGCAACATAGAGGAAAAACCCCGGCAGTTAACATGGCGACCGACCACGCATAGAAATGATTTTGACGTCACACAAAAGTGTTGCCAAATTTAGTACTTGACAAACATTTGACGTCTCTCTTTTCATATGCAGCTCTTGATTAGTTAAAAAGAAACAAAACGCTTTTTGACATTTGTGTGTCGATATGACAGATATTTGTATAACTATTATTTCTATAGTAGAATATGCCGTCTCCATAGTTCTCCCATCTCAGTGCTTGGTTGCACTGACATATAATAATATGGACTTGGCATACCTACCAAATTAGCGTGTATACCTACAAAAATCGGGCAGTTAAGATGGCCGCCTTTCGTAGGGTTGTAACTGCGAGCAACATGCGCAGCGGATATCGACATTATTTAACCTACATGAATTTGTTTTCTATTATTTATTTAAATTTTTCGAATTAGCCTTGTAATGTAATACAGCTGAAGTGACAAGAATTTTAGAAGTTGTGGGTGTTTTATGTTTCTTGGTTTTATAAGACGTTGTAACTTGTCACCTTGCTCAAGCTTCATTCAATATCAGAAGGCCAATATCCTCGTAATATATTTACCTACTTACTACAGGTGTAGAGTATTGTTCATACGAGCTTACACTCTAACCAGGACCAGGAGACTTATGATGTCGTGACTGGCAACAAAATATTATTATTTATTTCCTACCCCGTTGGTCTAGTGCGGTCGCAAGACCGATTGCTAAGTGTGGAGTCCTAGGTTCAATACTCGGGTCGAACTTCGATTATTAATTATTACTTTTGTTATTAAATTAATGGCATTTAAATAATACTAGATTGCTAAAAAAATACATAGTTGCGGTCATCTATTCGACTATATTTAACAGAATATATACAAAAACCATTGAGATCGCGAATCGGCAAATGTATACCTTGTTTAACTTGGCTTGAGACAAAGTATAAACAATCACCACAACCAAAACTAGGTAATGAAAAATTCGAAACACACACACAACTCCTCCTTATTACACAAGATTATCATATAATAGCAGGATTATCATCCATTGCAAGGCTATTAATGGACACTTATGGATTATAATCGATAATAACTCAAAGCATCCGACTATTTACCCAACACTAGCAATCAACCGTTTGACAGCACATCTACCACAAAACTCGGCAACATAGAGGAAAAACCTCGGCAGTTAACATGGCGACCGACCACGCAAAGAAATGATTTTGACGTCACACAAAAGTGTTGCCAAATTTAGAACTTGACAAACATTTGACGTCTCTCTTTTCATATGCAGCTCTTGATTAGTTAAAAAGAAACAAAACGATTTTTGACATGTGTGTGTCGATATGACAGATATTTGTATAACTATTATTTCTATAGTAGAATTTGCCATCTCCATATAGTACTCCCAACTCAGTGTTATTTCTGAACTGAAGTGACACTGTTGTGACAGCTGACAGGTCTCTTTCTATGATCAATGGTTTACTGTCATTGTTTTTAAGAAAAGAGTAAGTAACTAAATCGGTGAGACGCCATATTGAAAGTCGATAAAAATAATTGATAGATATCAATTCACTCCCCCAGTACAGCACACATTTAATTGAATTATCTGTATTTTTTCCGAATTCTACGGATTTTTCTCTTTTTTTTGACCTAGACTAGAGTCAAGAGCAAGTCCATATCAAATAAAAAAAAAAAGCTAAGCTACATAGACCTGGCCCATTTTGAAACGTCTTTCAAAGAGCTGTGGATTTTGTGAATAATAAATAAGAAACATCGGTCGAACAATGAACCCGGACCAATGGCGTAACACACTAAAAATGACAATGGCGCCGATTCCCTTCTTCACAAACTAAACTACATTTAAGTTTAGTGCATCTTATTCTTAAGTACAGAACATAAAATATTAGTTTAGTCCTGTCAAATTAGTCAGCGCCTGACATAAATTGACGTATTTTTAGTAGCCAATTTTTTAATCACGTCTTAACTTGTCTATAGAGTATCTTGATTTTTTTTTTGGTTTTGTTTATATGACGATTCAAAAAATACACACGTAATCACGTAATTGTTTAAGTTTTCACTTCTGTCGGCACTCCCGGAGAGCCACATTTTTTTGCCATGAGATTCTGGTAGTCCTATAGTCTGATGCAATTGGTGGCAGTTAAAATTATTTGAGATTGACTGACTGACACCAATTGTAAGCATTTTTTTTTATGTGACGTGTAGAGTTTACAAATACGACTCCGAGATACGAGATAGTGGTCCGACAGAAAAAACCGCCATTTTCCTTACAATTTATTAAGTCTACTTGTATGTTTGTCTATTTTTCACGCGGCGCGAACTTAAGGCGCTACCTTGAAAATCTAAAATCCTCGAAAACCTACTAAGCGATCGAAAGTAATGCAATTACTTTTGAAACGCAAAAGAAGAGTGATGACTATAATGTGCGTGCGCTCGGAATAAAATGACGTATGTGCCAAAACGAATTTACTCATTTTTTAACAAAATAAATAAATTAAATTTAAAACGACTGAGTAAACTTTGATATGATAATTCTTTGTTTTAAAGTAAATTCCATTGAATGACTATTCGGCGTTACGCCGTGATGTCGAAAAAAGTAAAAAATAGATATAACTTTGCAATTTTTTTGTATCGAGAAAAATTCATTGAATCGTGTACTTATTCCTTCTACATGAAACTAGACCAAAGAGTCAAACAACATATACCAAAATGATAAATCCCTATTCCAAATACTTAACAAGTTACACGAAATAGAAAAAAACACATTTTTTTCAACATATCACCTTACTTAACTATATTGTTTTTTTGTGATGCGTAGACTATTAAAGTTTTTTTTCTATGCTCTAAGTACCAGCATAGGTACGTCAAGGCTCATAACCATTCTTAAACGATCCTTAACCACAAATCTTGTCTATTGTTTTTCACCTACACATAATTTTTCATATCATATATTGCTTTTTTAGCGCAAAAAGTAACATTTATGTATAATATAGCACTATATCATATAAGATAGTGAAACTTAGGAGTAGTCCCGGAAGTTTAGCAGACTACACGGTTCACGTAACATAAAGCGCCTTTATTGGTGTGCGGACTGCAGTCGGGGCCTTTATTCGTGTGCAGTCGGTTTTTCAAACAAAGAGTTTTGACGTAGACAAAGAATTTATTACTAATTTATTTTTATTATTGTACGGCTTTATGGCTAGTAGTATGTCTATATATGTTAGCTTAGGACAAAGGCTAGTAAAGTTGGAATTTAACTTTTTTTTTTTAATAAGTTTTTTTAATACCTTGTTGGTCTAATGGTCGCAAGTAGGCATGAGGTCTTGGGTTCGAGTCCCTGGTAAGGCAAAGTGTTATTGGGTTATTCATTTATTCATTTTATTGGAATTTCTCAGTAGCAGCCCGGGGTTTGGATTTGTGCCCGGTTGGTGTCAATAGGCTCGCCCCCTATATACAGGGCGTTTTTTTTTTGTGGATGGGAAATCATCAAATGACCGCTCCCGCTCTGGGTGGAGCGGAAGGTAGTGTCAGACTCTTACTGACTAAAACCCACCCGTGTTCCTTCCTTAGCCCTTTATGTTCCGGGTACAGGGTGTTTGGAAGCTGGATGCAAAGCTTTAAGGGAGTGTTAGTTGACACCATTTACAGCATTTTGAGCCATACATGTCTTAGACGAAGTATGTTTTTTATTTTTTTCCCAGTTAAAGTTGGTATGTTATTTTTGACTAAAAGTTTGCAGTTAAAAATAAAAAAAAACATACTTCGTCTAAGACATGTATGGCTCAAAATGCTGTAAACGGTGTCAACTAATACTCCCTTAAAGCTTTGCACTCAGCTTTCAAACATCCTGTATATAGGGTCGCACCCTATTACATGGGACTTAAACATAACTGGCGAAATGTAGGTTTACCATGATAGGTATACCTCTGCCCAACCTTTTGGGGAAATATTAGGCGTGAAGTTATGTGGGTCAAATCGCTCTCCGCCAAAAATGGTGTAGATCTATATAAATGTTATTCTAGCAAAAACATGGCAGAATGAAATGAAAAAAGTCGGCCATTCTGGTCTTATAAAAACATAAAAAGGATTGCACTGTGTCAGCTGCTACATCCCTTCCATAGCGTAATAAAAATATATTTGCGGCAAAGGGTTATCTATGGCGTTTTCCTCCATTTATGGTAATGTGGTGTTTGCTGTAAATGCTTTGTTTTTTTTTTTCATTTCACTCATGAACGTGTATCTTTTACGTAAGTAAACAAAATGTTCTTATTTTGGCATGGGCCGAAATGTTATGCTTTGTTAGTTTTAAATGCACCGTTTTTACTAAGCGTTGTGGCTCTGTCTCGCGTAGGGTCGTAGCATTTTCCATGTCATAAGCCTATAATGTTCTCACTGCTGGGACACAGGCCTCCTCTCTTCAAGAGGGAGTGGGCTGTAATCTATCACGCGGGCCCAGTGCGGGTTGGTTGGTTGCGTTTTGCGTGGATATAACGCATATTTTCCCCCTGGAGGCCTACCACAAGCTCTTAACGCGATCCATTTTAGAACCTAAACTGAATTGTTCTTCTAATTCGTACCATGACGTCAGTTTAACGATTCAGTTTAGGCCGTGCCATCTGCTGACAGCGATTGTCCCAAACTGAGTCGCAAGTTTTGGTTTCATTCATACTTGTTTGGTACCATGACGTCCATAGAGCAGCTCAAGCGATGCAGTTTAGGAACCTAAACTGAAATGTCTTGTTTTTGAATCGTTTTTAATTAGGCCACCAGTTCTTTTCTATGTTTTGTGTCTGCATCATGTTTACCGCAAACAGACGTATTTTCTTTAATTCTTACACTTGCTACCACAGAACCAGTAGTGATGACCTTTTTGATAAGCTACTAATTTCGGAGAGGCCGCTTATCTCGCAGAAATCCTGCTTGTTATCATCATCTGCGGTAGACCGTCAGGTTGCAGCCGTTCCTGGTAACCGACTGGTCACTACTTCACTAGTATTGTTTCCGTGTTGTAGGGGGCAATGTATAAGCGGTAGCGGTTGTAAAAGAGGCCGTACTATGAAGTGTCAAAATCACTGTTTTTTGCAAAAAAAAAGGAATGAAGTTAGGTATTTTTTCTGTCTTTCTCACGCAGCAGATACTGTTAAAAGAGATGGTGGTAGGATCCACGGAAATGATTTTGACCGAATACGGTACAACGGGGACTGAACTTGTCGGTAATGGTCAAAGGTATGGCCACTAAAGAGAGTCAGTTGGCAATGTGGATGTCTATCGATCTAGTCTGAACTTTTATCTAAAGAATAAAATAGGTAAACTGTCATATTTATCCTTCTGATAAAAGTTATCAGATTATTGAAAAATTAGCCCTAAGTTGTTCACTTTTTGGCCGCTAAAGACGCATTGTATTGCTAAGGGTCCAACCAAATTTTTCTCCCGTTTAGAAAGGGTTAAGACTAAGAGTTATGAATTATTTCCTCGTTGCAATTATTATTTAGATATACTTCATTGAACACCATTACAAAAAATAAATTATACACTACAAAACATGCAATGTGCGGCCTTATCGCTTACTGCGATCTGTTCCAGGCAACCTTGGAATGGACAGTGATACAGTGAATGCATTCTGCGTTCAACTTATCATGATCGGTTGTTATATTTCATTTTGGAATTTTTGATTAGGATCTCTTTATCTACGATCTCCTGTTGACCCATAACCTCCTCTGTCTGAATTTTTAACTTACAGTGCGGCCAACGAGAGTACAGACGCCAGCACATCAAGCTACTACAATCTGTCAAATTTCTTTAATAGATTTTCAACTTTATCGTAAAGTATAAGGTTCAAAGTTGATTGGAAAAACCTGACAGTTTCGGGTAGCTTGATGTGCTAGCGTCTGTACCTTGATACCTGTCAGTTTTACCCAAAGAATACGTGTTTTGCGAATTTGATATTTATTAGCTACTAGATTTGTCGCACTGACAGGTGTCAGGAATTATCGTGACAGCCGGACTGTAGTTATTTTCCAACCCGCTACCGCCCACACCTCGCGCCATGTTCACAGTTAACGTTTAACCCGGCGACCGCTCCGATAAGGCGCGTCCCTGTATTTATGTGAGAGCGAACCAGGGGCCGTAAATCTGCGCGTGCGACCTGCCTTATGCGGCCGAATAAATTAACTGTTCTCTTTCTATTATACCTGGAACTTCAAAAAGTTTTAGCTTTATAATAAGTGCCTTAATAGGTCCCGGCGAGGATTTAAGGTGCGTTTAAAAGGCCGGACGGCAATCCTTTCGTGGCTTTTCGCAAAAATGAATATCTAGGAATACCTACCTAAATAATAATTCAGGATGTCCTAGTCCAGGAGTCGAGAACACATTGATGTTACGTTTAGTGAAGTTTTGGAAATAAATTACTACATAAATTATGTTCACATCTAATTTTATGAAAAGGAACTTTCAGGGTCAATCTTTATGGACCCACAGTCTGGAGAAGACTGATGGTTACAGATAGTGCAATCCACGAAGACGCGCCCCACTCTTTTTCCTAATCGTAATATCGCCAGTTAATTCCGCTATTGTTTTGTTTTTTTGATACACGCTAATTACCCACTAAGTAATAAGTAATTAGTGTGTATCGAAAAAACTAAAACACTAGCGGAATGTTGCACACTTGTAGTGTAAGAGATTAGGAAGAAGAGTGGAGCGCGTCTTCGTGGATTGCACTATCTAAACAACTGGCCTCTTGTCAACTAAAACTGCAACGGTTGCAATCATCAGCTGATGCAAAGGAACTCTGGGATGTCCAATGGAACACATTAATTAATACCATTTTAAAATAAATATGATTTTATTTATAATTGAATGCGCTTCACTTTTTTTTAAGTGTAGGTACATTACTTTTGACCTAGCGAAAATTGACGTAGCAAATCGTAGCCTCATATAATTACGTTAAACGAGACCGATTGTGATATTAGAATAAAATGCGTTCCTACACAATATCAAAACGATTATATGAAAAAAAAAATATACCTAAGTATTAAACATTTTTTTAATTTCTATCGATGTTTTTCAATAGTTAACCTCCCCTCTAAATATAACTAGGTGCACAATGTGGTGATATTTAAATTGGTGTTCTAAACGGAATGCCTCAAAAATCCATCGCGGTTACATCAAAGCCTCGTTACGTCATACCCAGACGTTAATAGGTTATTCAAGACACGTTAGATGGCGCTTTTGCACGCCGCCGGATGTGATGCGTGTGCGCACAGCCGGTGACTACATTATCGAGCAGCGACCTATTTTTATGGCGGTTTTTAATTTATTTCATATTCTAAGTATAAGAAGGGCTATGGGTTTTTTTTGTAGTCTGATGAATTAGGATGAATTAGTTAGAGGCTGTAACTTGGTTGTGAAAAGTAATATTATTATTTTGTGTCTATGTAGGGGAATACAAATCGATTCAACGTTTTGCATCAATCGATAATAAATATAAGCCTTACACACTGAAAAGAGTTGAGCCACTTACAGTTGTTAAAAGCTGTGGTTATACGATGGCAAATTAGATGTGTTTAGTTAGACTAAAATTTTGACCAAAATGTATGTTTTTCCAGAAACTTTTACTTAATTAGGTACGAAAAGGCCATCAAACGTGGTAATGCTGCCAGCCTTTTGGGCACTTATCTGACTTGGGTCCCCTATGTTGTTTCGAACGCCGCTGTTGCGACACACGCTGTTGTGAATTATTTTTGCACTGCCTCACAACACAGGTTCGAAAGCTCATGGACTCGAATGAAGTAGCCGCGAAAGACGCTGTTTAGAAAAACATTTTCACTGCCTCATACGCTCGAATGCTTGTGATTTCGATTTTGACAGCGTGCAGACGAATTTTTTGATGCCCAAAGAGCTCCTCCCTTTTTCATATTTTTTTTTATTATACACTTGTGTTATAATATACTAGCTGCTGCCCGCGACGTCGTCTGCGTGAAGGCTCTACAGCACCAAAAATACCTAAGATGCCAGTGTCGCTATAGCATTATAAGTAAACAACTTTTAAAATAGCATTAAAATATAAGTTTTTTTTGCAAGCGAAGCAAGTGAAGAGAGTTATATTGGAATCCTGCTGAGTTCAGTCATAAGATGTGACTGAAGGAAATAGAGAAAATAATGCAGGAATACATTCCAGGACACAAAGGAGTAAAAATACGTACAAAGGTATCATACCTTACAACATTTCCCTATAACGTACGTTGGTAGTTATGCTGCCAGGAGCCAAAATGTAAAGAGAGTCAGGACTGGTGACGCGGGAGCAAGCGACGTACAGTTGCCCGTGTGAGAAGCAACTCGTCCTGAGGTCGACACCCGCTGCCCTCAGTGTCTGCCCCTGCGACTTACTGATGGTCATCGCGAAGCAAACACTCACGGGGAACTGTACGCGCTTGAACTGGAACGGGAAGTTATGAGGTATGAGGGGAATGCGTGGTATAAATACTGCCTCGCCAACGCCACAACTCGTAAGAATTTCCGCCTCAATTTGTGTGTCTGTGGAGCGAGATGACTTTAAGGCGGGTCCCGTTACACAACTTCGGAGGAGATAGGTTCCGAAGAAGCATAATCGGGACACCGACCTTCAGCTTGATGGTATGCGCTGGAAGTCCACTTGCTGACAGGGAGTTCAGAAATTCCACGGGATAATGTGTGGCGTCATCTTGCTCGACAACAGTGTTTATCGAGGTGTAGTCTACTTCATTCCCCTCAATTTCCGAGAGAATGCATTCGTTAATTGCTGCAGCCTGATCGTTTTTAAGCGTCAAAATGGCCCGCTCACACACCCAAGAATTTTGCTGGTGCGGTATATGACTGATGTCCCCGTACACACAGCGAATGAGTTCTTCTATGCTGGATACCACTCTACCGAGAGACTCTGGAAGCACCACCTGTCCACCTCTCTCTTCTGGTAGAGTGCCTTCGCCAAGACTTAGAAGGACATCGGAGAATTCTTGAGCACGTGCATTGCCGCCGAGCCGAGCTCTCATATTAAACGGTTGAATGTCGTAATTACAGACACAATTAAAAAGCCATTGTATCTCGCGTAAATCTACGTTCCGGCATACGATGGGTTAATGGTCAAGCGCAGCGTACGAGCTCGTGACCACAACGAAGATCATTTCAACGAAGCATTCACCTCGTCAGCCCTCGATCCCCGCGTCACCACGGAAAGCGTTTGCCGGAAATCGCCACTGAACAGAACTGTGGAACAGAATCGATGGGAATTTTAAAGTCCCGATTTCCACGGTCTTGATGCGGTGATGATTGGGGAGCTGGTAACCCATATTCGATCAGTGGATTGCCGCCGATAGAAATGACCACATCTTGAAGTGAACTGAGACAGGTGTTCAGCACGCGTTCATCAGTTACTTCGACTTCGTCTCCAGTAGCACGCCTCAAAGCTCGTAGAAAATCTTCAGACAGATGATGGCGATACTTCTCCCACAAAGCTACCGGTTTCGCGACTCCACAAAACACCAAGATGACGGCATGCGGCTGGGACTGTCACTGACGCTCGCCTCCGCGAGGGTTTCATCCCAATTTTGGTCACTGTCGAGAAGGTCACGTGTTACCCAGGCTGCGCGGTAAGTGGGATACTCCACGCCATCAAATGTCCTCAGAAAGGCGAAAGACGTTGGGCCTCGGACAGTGTGAAGTAACAACCGCAGAAAATAGCATTCGCCATTATGCGGATGCACGGTATAAACCCTACCCAATGCGGTGTCCTTGAAAATTCCTGGAAAACATTCCACAGCACCTCCTCGTCGACGTCGGTTAAATAAACCCCTTTGCTTGTCGTACGTGTAATATGAAGGCACCTCGTCATACGTAAGGGATTTGTTTTACATCACATTTAAGTTTATAATTAGGTATACGACATGAAAATATATTAAATACCAAGCAATAATCACACAGATAAATACCGAACAAAAGTATTAACAGTCAATGTTTATTTTGTACTAACAACATGAAATTGATGAAGAAATGATCATCATCAATGAACATAACTTTTTTGTAATACTTAACACCGCATTTTTTTAAATTGTCTTCCTCAACTCTGCTCAAGATTTTGAGGGTTTTGTTGGAACTTGAATTTTTCAAAACGAACTATATGATACAACTTTTATGAAGAAAATACACATTACCATCTATGAATTTTAAGAATAACTAACTACTAACCTCGCCAACATGATCAAATTTAAATTATTAATTTCCAAAAAGTGTTAACATGTAACTTGATTTGATTTTTATGAAATCTCATAGATGGCGCTGCTTCAAATTTTTCTTTATACTACTAACATTCATTAAACTATGTTTCTCTGCCCAAGTTACTTAAATGGCGTAGTTTTTATAGTGTAAAGCTAGATAATAGCATGGCTTACTCAAAAACAACATTTAAATATGCATCGTTAGATTACACGCTGTCACAGAATGCGTAAGAAAAATAAAGATTCACAGCTCCTCCCCCGTAGGTGATAGCGTGATAATATGTAGCCTATATGTTGACTCGACTTCTTAGTAATACTCATGCAAAATTTGATGTAAATCCATGCAGCACTTTTTGAGATTAGCCCGGACATACATACAGACAAACAGACAAAAATTCTAAAAATTATATTTTCGGCTTCGAAATCGATTGTAGATCACGCCCCAAGTATTCTTTAAAAAAAATATTCAATGTACAGTTTTGACTTTCCTACGATTTTATTATATGTATAGATATATTTTTAGTGTTAACTTGTAAATTGTAATTAAGGCTTTTGTTAGTAGTGTTGTCTTTGTGAATAAATTATTGAACATTCAGGTCTGAAGAATAAAAAATATAAAATTTAGGTACGCACGGCTACACATCAAGCTATACATAACCAGTATAAGCTGACTTCTGATTGTACGAAAAACCTATACAATGCGAGGTCAGCTAAAACTGGAAATTTATAGCTTGATGTGTAGCCGTGTGTACAAAATTATTGGAAACATTGGGCATTTGCAATGAGGGGCTTGTGGCTAAGTAATAACAGCCGCACAGGTCGATCGATCAGGTTAAGCTACGCTTGCCGCAGTTGGTCCGTGGATGAGTGACTATCTTTACATACCAAGACCCTTCCGTGCCTCGGATAGCACGTTAAGCCGTTGGTCCCGGCTGTCATTCGTGGATCTTTGACAGTCGTTGAGGGTCGTCAGAAGCCCGAAAATCTGACAACCAGTCTTACGAAGGGGTATCGTATTACCCAGTAACTGGGTTGTGGAGGTCAGATAGGCGGTCGCTCCATGTAAAATACTGGATATTCAGCTGCATTCAGTTAGACTGGAAGCCGACTTGGTGACGACATGATTGGGCATTTGAAATCTATGAGCATGGCAGGCGAGATAATGGTCCATTTTACTGATAATAACAACCTAATTTTTTTCCTTTTTGGCAACTGACCCGATGTCGACTATTCTGCCAGCGTCATGTAACCTCTTATGTAGATTTGTGAGACAGCGTCTATAGGTGTCTTAGGGCCTACGCAGACCGGGACGACATGGCAAGGGATTTTAATTTTTACTAATGGACATTCAATCGTACTGTTACAGAAATACGACATAAATTGCTATGCTTTAAAATGATGCCGTGGCATTGAAAGGGATTTTATCGCACGGCATTAAAAGACGCGCCACAGGCTCCCGTGGCGGGATGCCGTGGCAAAGTGCTGGAATGCCGCGGTATCTACCTAAGCGGCCAGTGTGCGCTGACTCACGGCATAATCCCTTGCCATGCCGTCCCGGTCTGCGTAGGCCTTTACTCGTGTCTCGCACGTTTGACTAGAAGCAGGCCTCGACATACATTTGGAGAGGCTAGTGCAAGCACGTGATCTGTAAACAGGCACACAAGATTCGTGTAGTGTCCTAAGCAGCTAGTGTGGGTCAATAAGACGCGTCCATAAAAAACTGTCTGCGCCATTTTAATTTAGTCCTGTCAAATCTATATATATAAAAGGAGAACTGACTGACTGACATATCAACGCACAGCCCAAACCGCTGGGTCTAGAGATTCCAAATTTGGCACGTACGTTCCTTATGAGGTCTAGGGGTGCACTAAGAAAGGATTTTTCAAAATTCATCCCCTAAGGGGGTGAATGGGGGGGGTGAAATTTCACGCGGACGAAGTCGCGGGAAGAAGCTAGTTAATCATAATTTGACAGGACTAAATTAAAATTTATCTTCTGTCCTTTTCTTAATGAAATAGAAAATAAAAGATGCACTAAACTTAAATTTAGTTTAGTTTGTGAACAAGGGAATCGGCGCCATTGTTCGTCGAAACCTTGAGCTTCTTATGTTTTGAGTTGAGCTGCACGATTACTGACAAATGCGTGCACTGACTGGACAGGTCCACTCAATCTGTGTGGTTTCTTTCCTCGAAAGACCATTTCAGACACCAATCTACTTACATGGTCTTCACATGATCTGCCAAGATTATGTCTGGACTTTAAAAAAGACTATGACCTCTTGAGTTTGTTTCGCCATTTCTTCTCAGAGTAGTCAGAGAGAAAACACCGACCTCATCTAGTATCCATACTAATATTATAAATGCGAAAGTGTGTCTCTCTGTCTGTTACCTCTTCACGCTTAAACCGCTGAACCGATTTAAATGAAATTTGGTATAGAGATAGTTTGAGTCCCGGGAAAGGACATAGAATAGTTTTTATCCCGGTATTCCCACGGGATCGAGACTTATGCGGGTGAAACCGAGGGCCCTGCTAGTTTAAAATATGATTTTCGTGGAAAAGTGTTTGTACAAACCTACTTACAGAAATAAAATCATTCATCAAATCAAATAATATTAATTACACTGTATGTAGGAAATATTTATTTACATAGTTTAAAAAGCTAACAAAAATTGAATTAATACTAAAAATAACAACATTAAATCCTAACTTAACTAAAACTATACAGAAACTAAAATATAGCGTCGAAAAATTCGTTCGCATCGCTGTCAATAATATTAATTGAATTTTATTTAAAACCTTGCAGGTCACATCATAGAATGTTCTAACCATGTCGCAGCATTGCATTCTACTTCTAGAATCCTGCAAAGTATAAAAAGTCCGGAACACTGCAATGCTTGGACCACACCAGTTTTTATCAGACCCCTCTTTTTTATCTCGGTTAAGCGCTCGTGCGTACCCATCCTAAGTAAGCACAGTATTATAGAAAAAATCCCATAGCTTCCCGGACGGGACACATCTGGGCCAGCTATGCAGGTGACCGCCTCACTTGGCCATATGTGGGCAGGTTTACAAACAGGTCTTGAACCTGCTCCCACTGGGGTAATGGCGGAATTATCTTTTTTATCATGGATGCATGTTTTTAACAGGCTTCATTTGCATGGTAATGGGATATTTGTGAATAAGTTAAAGACCGGCCAAGTTCGTGTCGGACCACGCTCAGTGAAGGGTTCCTTAGTTAGCGTGAATATTTATCTACGCATGCACTATATTGATTTGATGGACTGCAAAAATAAGTTTGTAACTTACTTAAGTATTTGTCAAAAAAAAATTGTGAAAAACAAAGTTATTACCGCGGTTGTTACCGAAAACATACCATATAGGTGTCACAAACTTTTGGCTTAAATATAAAAGTCAGTAAAAAACATCATTATTTTTTTAAATTATGGAATCCAACGATATCTAACACGCTAATATGCATTGATTTTTTTTTCATGACGTGGTTACAATAGGTATGGACTTATGGAGAGTGCCTCCCTTAATTTTATGTTTTCGTAATTTCATTACACCACGGAGTAGCCATCTTTTCAATTTCCATCAGACCGGAATGAATCGAATGATTTGGGATAAGGGTGAGAGAATGATGAAGAAGAAAGTAATGATTTGTGTCCAGTTAGTCATTAGCAAAAAAAAAAAAAAAAATCAAAGGCAAATCTTTAAAGAGCCTACATAGGTAATGCATCAAAGAGAGAATCCATCGAAGAGAGGAGGAAATAGAGAATTTTTTATGATGTTTCTTTTGTATGAAACAGCTTTTTTATACCCTGTACGTGAAAAGGGTCTTCACAAATAAAACAGTCACTTCAAATAATACTTCATAATATAAAAAACTGGCAAGGGTCCAACCGCTGTAGCGTACATTTTGCGGAACCCTAATCAATATCGTCTGTCTCGATAACCTACTGACAAGGCAGGTGAGACTCTAATAGAATATAAAGTCCTATATGTTATCTAAATAGGTACATTAAATTGTATGATATAGGTACTTTATTTTTACTAGCTTTTGCCTACGGCTTCGTCCGAGATATTATCCCACGGGAACGTACTATCGAGATAAAACTATCCTATGTCGTAACCCAGCAGTACACACATTATTAGCAGCAATGGTTTTCATTTTGACAGTTCAACAACATTCATTGCGTTATTTACGTTGTTGAGCAGACAAATTCTTCGAATGTATGAAGCAATGGATTCGCAATATCCTTCAAAATGATTCAAATTGTGATTGATAGGGTGTTACGCAATAAGGGTTCTGGTCATTGTCTACCGTGACGTGATCAGTGGTCGCGGTCGGTCTGCGGATGGGTGACCATCTTTACGTAGCATTGTGCTGAGTGATTACCATTTTGCGTGGAGGTGACGCATATTTTTCCCCCCAACTTGTATTTCTTTTATGTTCTTTCTCTGTGCCATGGTTGCCAAATGTAAATAAACGTATTTGTCTTTATTTTTTGGAACGAAGTTCTTTAACGGAGCTTGTGGTAGGAGTAAACTGGTAGAAATCGTCACGTAACGAAAAAGCGTTATGCCGCCTCCATGCGACTTTTTTATTAATTATGTACTTAATAGAAAGAGAGAGAGATATAGTTTTCATGGTTTTCGAAGGTGCTTAAGCCAAAATGAAAATCCAAGATGGCAGCTGCAAGTTTTAAAATTTTTCGTCATGGGTGTCGTTTTCATGGTTTTCGAGGGTGAAGAAGTCGATAGTGAGGCATCTAGGATTTTTATTTTGAGCTTCGTTTCTGCTGGGGGTCCCCCGACCCCACACTTTTTTTATTCTTACGGTGTACGGTAATACCGCAAAAAAAACTGTCTATGCACTTGCACACAAATAAACTTTTAGTACAGAATAACTAATATTACTTGCTTATAATGACATTATAGTATCGATCGTGGCATTAGCATATGAAAGCATAGTGATGTAAATTAAAATATTTGTATATAGAGCTGTAGTTTATGGGCGTAGAAAAAAGGCTCAGCCGTAACGGCACTTTAGAGGTAGTGATGGGAAAATTATCGATAATTTTGATTTTCGAAATTGATTTTGTTCGTTAAAAATAATTTATAATGAAGCAAGGCCAGGAGTGACAGAAGGAAAGAAATATTCATTGCTGCATTTACGTTGTTGACAGGCAAATTTTTCGAACATAATATGAAGTAATGGATTAGCAATATCCTTCAAATTGTGTTTGATAGTGTGTTACGCAATTAGGGTGTTGTTCAAAATTGTATTGCAAGTTTTACTTTCACTTGGAAGATTCGTTTTGTCTGCGGTTGTCGTAAATCGAATAGAGCATTGATAGAGCAGTGATTTCCTAGAGGAAAACTAAAGACCTGATTTCCCTAAGGAATGCTGATCGAGCGACGATGGTGGTTACTATGAACGTAATTGTAGAAATTGGGTGCTTCATGACATGAGTGGAACTTTCGGAGCGCTTACTTGTTTGCTTACCATGTATTTATCACATGTCATAATTAATTTACCTGTCATTTTTAATTCGTTTTACCTATTGTGGTAAATTGATTATTATCTAGGTGACTATGCAGTTTGACGCATAGGTTAGTCATTTATTTTAGTGTTTAGTGTAAATAGTTAGTTACATTTTCTCAAGTTATAAAATAAAATACCTCAGTTTTCAAACTGAGGTATTTTATTTTATAAGTACAGCTTCAGCTGATTTAATGTAGATTTTCATGTCATTAATCAATTATATTTTCCTATACCTAGACTAAATACGCTTCTAGTAGGACTAAGCAAGGAAAGTGCAGGATGTCGATAAAGCAACGAAAAAATGTGTTTTTTTTTGTCGATAACAGTCCTTAACATGTCCCAACACTACCGATCCTTTTATGACCGCCACTTTCATCGAGTAACATAAACTATTATGCCATTACTTAGGTACATCCCTACCTACATGATAGGCAGACATAATTGCTTTATTTTTCTTTCAATTATAAAGCCTTTTATCACTTAAGTGTGATGATGTTTCCGTATGGCATTGCTTAGGGCGCTTATTCCCTTGGGAAAAAATGGTTGCTCAGGCAAAGGAAAGTGCCTTTGATTATAATAATTATACATATTATATTATCGTATATATAAAAATCTCGTGTTACAGTGTTTGTTATCAAACTCCTCCGAAGCGGCTTGACCGATTTTTATTATGAAATTTTTTGTGTATATTTGGTTGGTCTGAGAATAGGTCGAAGGCTATTTTTTTTTTTGCAAAACAGCGTTTGCGGGGTCATCTAGTTATAATATACGTTTATTATATTATACCCAGAAAGAGGTGGCGAGACAACCTCGAAGCGTACCGCAAGGATTGGATCGAGGTAGCTCTAGAGAAGGATGCCTGGCAGGATTTTGGCTATATGTTTTCTGTCAGTGAATAAGATGTTAAGTTGATGTGTCACAACACTAAAGTAGGCAAGCATTGAATGTTACGTATCAGTTTAAATAAACAATGTATAGTGATGGCCAGTTGTACAAAAATGTTGCCACAAAAAATAAAAATAATGACACAATTCCAAAGGGTCCGGTTTCCTTTGCCACTTAAGGGGCTTACAGGACCTAACCTAACCTAACCTAAACGCAAAAAACGCAAGTTTTAGAAACAATAAAAGTATATGATCGACTACAGTAAAAAAAATCAAAAAAATATATGATATTCTTCAGGATAAATGCTAGGAAGATAGTGTGTTGAAAACATAATACAACTTATTTGGTACGATAGAAAAAAATCATGAAGATACCTCTAAAAACTTTTTTTTTACAACAAAATTCATACTAATATTCATACAATCATTATGATTTTTTGTCAGATTATTCTACAAGCAACATACTAAAACTATAGTGTTTTAGTTTTTTTGTCCAAACACTAGATTTTTCGTAAATCGATAATTGCTTCATATTTTGCAATAAATTACCAGCGTTGTGGCATCGCGCTTCTCTTTCTTTTCTATGCAGTCCGACAAAGACCGCGCTTTAGGTCATGTAGTCCTCTTAAGGGAGTCTGGAGTCATAAAAATGCATATGAGTCAGGTGTGACTAACTGGACAAGTTACTATTACTATTAATAGAATAAATTAATAGTCCGGTATGGGGGTAGTAAAAACTTACTATGTTACAGCTGCTTGATGTAAAGATACTAGCACATCAAGCTACTATAAATCTGTCAAATTTCTTTAATAGATTTTCAACTTTATCGCTAAAGCATAAGGTTCATAGTTGATTGGGAAGATTTGACAGTTTTGGGTAGCTTGATGTGCTGGCGTCTGTACCAAGTTAAATGGAGATATATGTAAGTAGGTTATGAGAGCCTGTAGCTATTTTTACCCGACTACGGCGAAGCAAAGCGGAGGGTTATGATTTTGACCGGTACGTATGTACGAGTATGGTCATCTGTTCCCTCATAACTTCAAAAGTAATTATAATTATTTGACAAATGAGGTATCGTTAGAATAGCGGGATTGTCCGAAAGGGTTACCGCTGCCCCGGAACATAAAGGGCTAAGGAAGGAACACGGGTGGGTTTTAGTCAGTAAGAGTCTGACACTCCCTTCTGCTCCACCCAGAGCGGGAGGAGTCATTAGATGACTTCCCATCCATAAAAAAAAAAGGTATCGTTAGAAGAGTCTTGAGTCTTGACCATAGAATAAGTGTTTTACTAAAGCGGCATGCGACCACGGTAAGGTACTTTCTTGTTTCATTCTTTTCAACAGTCGGGTTTTAGTTTTTTATATGATATATTATATCGGAGCCATGCAATAAGTATACCTACACTTTTGCGCATTCGTGCTGTCTTAGCAAACAGATGACGATGACACAGTAAGGTATTTTTACGTCTATTACGTGAAACTGCATCGGCAAGACGTTTAAAACGTCTAACTTAAGGCGGAGGTTTCAGAAAACAGACAAAAAGTTGGTTTTTTAAAGCAGTGTATCTCTTAAACCTTAAATAATTTTGACCAAAAAAATAAATGATATTTTCAAGTCTTATTTTAATACTTACAGTGATGGAACTCAAATCATAATTAAATATACATTAATGCATCAAAAAAATGTTCAAATACACCTCTTAATTGTCTTTAAAAGCGGTTTATCCCTTCATTAACAATTTTAATTATAATTAAAAATGTACCATTCAATTTTTAATGCCAATCTGCTTTCAGTGATGGATTATTTATTTTTGTAAATAGATAATTGCTTCATATTTGCAATAAATTACTACTTACCGTTGTGTCATCGCGCTTCTCTTTCTTTTCTATGCAGTCCGACAGTGACCGCGCTTTAGGTCATGTAGTCGCCTTAACAAACACAGCAACTTCTAATGTATTAACCTCTTTTAGCTGTTCTTTGGCATTAACACAGCGTTTGATAAAACTCAGTACCTAAGTATTATTATTATACGGTTGACATTGAAATAGCCACATTATCAAGCCGTCGTAAACAAGTAACCTCAAAAGTCGTAAAAATATTAGCAGCGAGAGCGACATAAAAACTTTAATTTTTAGTCTTGCCAGCTTTAATTATTTATTAAATACTAAGTTCTCACGTAGCAATGCGGGTATAAACCTAACGTAAACGACCTTTAGCTATTATTAAGTTTGAGATAATTGCCGTTAAAAGTACAGTTTAACGGTAATAGAGAAATTAAAGCTAGGTTATAATTACTACGACGTTGGTTAATGTTTTGTTCTTAAATTCTTAATTTACTTTTAGTGTTGGGCCAGACTGCCAGCGCAGGCGCAGGGCGGGCGCGGGGCGTACGCGGCGTACTCAAAGATAAGAACTTCATTTGAAGTCAATAGTGGGCACGCGCGGCGCGGGGAGCGCGCGGGTAACTCACGCCATAGCTCGTTCATACAAGTAGTCACAGTGGGTGTGCGGGCGGCCCGCGCGGGGACCGGGGTTCTCAAATTAGTTCGAGCTTTTTTCTAGTAAAAATATGTCCTCTTCATCCATATTATATTTTTACAAAAACTGGACACGACAACACACAGAACGCAGCCGCGGTCGACTGCGGACAGGCACCCGCGCGCGTTCCCGCACCCGCCCCGCTCCCCGCCCCGCGCTGCCAGTCTGGCCAAGCACTTAGACATTTTGAAGGTAATTGAGAGAAAAGTTAATAATTAAGAAAGAGATTTGGCGAATTTGCCCTGAAGCTCAACAGCGTTAAGTCAAAAAAAAACATCAATGGAAAGATCATATATGGTGGCTCAGTGGCAGTGCTTACACCTCCGACTTACGAGTTGTAGGTCGTAGGTTCGAACCCAGACAGGCCCTTTACTTTGTGTAAATTATTTCATCACCACTGCTCTCAAAACGGTGACGGAAAACATCGTGAGTAAACGTCCTAGAACCAAAAATTACAAAACATGTGACATATTCTAACAACACACACTGGGCCCGCGTGGTAAATTACGGCCCACTCCCTCTCACCGAGAGGAGTCCTGTTTATGTGTGTGGGCCTGTTATTACTTAGCCACGAGCCCCTCACATACTGAGCAATCCATATCTGCAATTAAGTTTGCTTCAAGTCTCTACAAAATGATTACAAGGTAGCCCTCAGGCAGTCATACGTATTTTAACTACAATAGTAATTATAATTATTATCTAATAATCCTACTATATAGTATATACTAATTCCATGCATCCCACACACAAATGACAACTGCTGTATATAAACCATAGATTTATAATAAGTCCATGATATAAACTAGTGACGTGCAAGCATTTGTCGATAAAATTTGTTAGTGCTGTGACCTTACGACTTTAATCTTTGAGTTTTGTTAATAAAAACATGTTTTTAATTGAATATGTTTATAAAATAAGTTTAGTATTGAGAATCCCTGTGTCAAAGGGTAACGAATAAAAATATAATCTGCATAAATACTTTGATATTAAAAGACTTGCATTACGTGTTAACCTCTCACACGTTTGCCCGCCTACCTGTCGAAACACCCCACGCGTCGGAGTAGTTGAATGGGCGCAGTAAAGTCATTGTTTTAGCAATGACAATAAAAATAGAACAATGACACTGTTATGTACACTTGGTGTACCGTTGACGTTTCGAGCAATTTCTCTTATGTACACTTGGTGTACACTTGACGCTTGAGGGGTTAACAGTTTGTTTTAAATAACAGAACTAAATGCATTCATGAAAGTGATTGTGTTGCCACAGTGTTGTTAGGTGCTTCGGCCGAAACATCCTTAAGTAATAATATCTTCTATAGTAAAACTCAACTGGATAACTATACGGGCTGACTTTTTCTCTTCTTTTTTCTGAACTCAGGGTACAAAAGGTCAGTACAAAAAAAAAAACCCAGAACGGAAGAAGTTATTTGATAATTTCCCACCAAAAAAAAAAGGGTACACTAGGTGAACAGAGTAGTAGTAACCTTTGACACTGAAATCTCTTTATTTTCACAAAAAAAAAAAATACAAATAATATTAAAATGCAATCCTTTGATTGAAGCCATCTGACGGCTTCAATCAAAGGATTGGATGTAAAAAAAAGGAGAGGTCACCCGTGTCTTGAAAAGCACATTAAACTTTTGTATCGATAGGCGAACGAACGAACGAATTACTATGATAGACCAGAACAGTTAAACAAATCAAATCAATTATTTTATCGGAACAAAGACAGGTTCACATTCACAAATAGTTTTAAAAACTGCAGCCATTATAGCCCAACTCCGAGAGTGGAGCCCGAAAGTCTGATAATTTATGTCTGAATCTTAAAATTGCCTCGATATTGGGTTGACGGGGTCAGAGATGGCTGTATCTTATATCTAAACTTAATCCATTCCCTGTCCCATGAATCACATATGATTCATGTTGATTGTTTAACTATTGTGTCTACTTTGTGGACAGTGAACCTGTTAATATTAAAAAAACTTTTTTACAAAAAAAAAAACAACCGACTTCCAAAAAAAAACACTACAAAGTGAAAAATAACTTTAATTTTGGAAGTCGGTGTCGTTGGTTCCACATTTTCGTTTTTTTGACACCGACTTCCGAAATTAAAGTTATTTTTCACTTTGTAGTGTTTTTTTTTTTGGAAGTCGGTTGTTTTTTTTTTGTAAAAAAGTTTTTATTTTTCGCTTTTTAGTTGTACCTACCCCATAATACAAATTCATATAACACTAATTGCTATGTGAATATTAGTGACAGGAAGATAAACATCATCAATATAAACTAAGTGGAAAACAAACGTATTGTTGAATCTAATTCCAAAACTACCCACCCAAGCAAAGTTCATAAAATTTATATGGGACCACCTCTGAAGCATACCTTATTCATTAATTAGACTAGATGCTGATAATCCTGGCTGCAGCATCAGGCCAGACTTATGTCAACATTGCATTGAACTTATAATTTAGTCCTGTTTAAAATGAGCCCAAACACGACTACGGTGCTGTAATTTCAAGGTTTGTACTTTTTCTGATGCTCCTGGCTTCAGCATCAGGTCTCTCTCGTGTTCCTCATTAACAGTACATTTATCCACACATCGAGCCCTTTTCAATGAGCCTAAACACGATATATCTGCTGTTAGTTGTCGAGGAGTTAGGCACTCTGCAGACTATCCTGATGCAGCATCAGGTCATGACATGATGATCATGAGACCAAATGTGGCAAATGCCCTATCCATACCAAACATCAAAATAATTTACTAAAACGGGACCCTTGCCTGTTCGAGTAACTTCTTACTGTTAAGAAGTTGTACCTTCCATCATCAGCTCAGCTACCTGAGATGGTGACAACCATACGCGAATAAAATATGCGAAAAACAATAAGTGAGCCTATAAAATTTGAGGGTTGCCCTCGATTTCTCTAAGTTTTTAGAAGTCGGTTAAAAAGAGCAAATATTTGATATTTTTGTATATTTGTTTGTTACACGTTCACGCTAAAATGACTGAACGGATTTGTCACATGGCTAGACCATGACATGGGATACTTTTTATCTTGATATTCTCACGTAATCGAGTCAAAGTCAAATCATTTATTTCAAATAGGCACACTAAAGGCACTTTTGAACGTCAAAAATTGTAATAAAACGAAATTGATTCTAGTCGCCCCTTCCAAAGGGTAGCTTTCGTATGGAGAAAAATGGGCAAGAAAATCCACCGTTACTCTTTTAAAATGTTTTACAAGGTTTTGTATACGTTCATTATATAAATTATTATATGTGAAGACGATGCATCTAGAATAAAAATTTGTCTACCAACAAAAGGTAAAAAGAATTAAAAATAAAGCAATGACAGGTAAATCAATTATGTGATAAATACATGGTGCCCACATACTCGTATTTACAAATATTGCAAAAGTAGATGATTTTCATATAATTTTAACAAAAGCGTGTGTTACTGTAGTCACAAAATGTAAAAATAATGTCATAAAAAATATATAAATTAAATTAGCGAGACTTATGCGAGTGACACCGCTCGGCGCTGCTAGTGTTAAATATTAATATCGTGCTACATAGAAAGCACCAAATTCCAGTTAGTTAAAGTAAGGTAATGATTTATGCCAATAAGTAATAAACTCTATGGCTAATGTCTGTAACATCTTAATAAATCCGGTATTTCTTCAAGTAAAAGGTACCCAGGCTAGCTACTATTCTAATTTTGTCCTAACTAATGTTTAGCTGAACACATAATTACGGCAACAGGTCTATCTAGGTTTGCTGCTAAACAGGTGTTGGTAATAGCCAGCTATAAAACACTAGGGATGTGTGTGTAGTCGATTTCGAGAATCGAGTTTGAATAGTTTGTTGGCGACTGGGAATCGGTATTAGGTAATGAAAATGATTATACCTAATCATTTGATTTGTAATCACAATGTTATATTGTTATCTTACTATTATTATTTATTTTTTTGTATTAGCATATCTCGGGACCATGGGGTCCCGGTCCTTTGGAAGGCGTACGAGGGGCCGAAGCCAACTTGCAGAGGCCCGTTAGACGTTTTCATTGAAATGAGGCACCAACCGACGATTATCCTTGTTCGCACTATGCAAGTGCACACAAGGACAACCCCCCGTTGGTGTAGGACTATTGCAAGACAGGGAAACAAAAATATTGGATTATGGGTTTTGGTGGCTAAAGTGAACTGGTTATCTAGGACTATGGAAAAACTATAGCCCCTGCCTGACCGATGTTCTATATAAATTACAAAGATAAAATGGCAGGGTGTGACTTTATTATTATTAAAAGCCTGTGATGTCACTGCTGGGCCTTCCTACTCTCTCTCCACTTCTCTCTGTTTAAAGCCGCTAATATCTTACTACTTATCTTTATTATTAATTGTTAATAACTGAAGACTGATTGATTTGGTCTGTCTAATTTTTAGAAAAGCCAAATTTTGTAAAAAAAAAAGTGACACTCCAGGAGTGGCGACAGAAGTGAAGACTTGAACAATTACGTGTGTATTTTTTTAATCGTCTTATAAACAAAACACAAACAGAATACTTTGCCATCACTCACTGACATATCGGAAATACCTACATTAAAACCGAGTACATCTCGAGGACAGCCGAACACATCCGAATGTAGCGCGGTGTCGGTAACAGTGTCGCGAGAAAGTGTGTCTGTCTGTCTGTAACTTCTTCACGCACAAACGGCTGAACAGATTTGGATGAAATTTGGCACACAGATATTTTGAGTCCCGGGAAAGGACATATGATAGTTTTTATCCCGATATTCCCACGGGATCGACACTTATGCGGGTGACTATTAGTCGACTATAAACACAAAACTATCGATAAAACTAACACCACCCCATCCCTATAATTACAGTACCACGCATACTTTATAGTTAGTAGTTACGGTATGTAGGTAACACAGAGACACAGAAACCGGGACAGTACTGGGCTGATTACCTACACTGACCTAGGGACCTAGGGGCCAGGGGAAATTGCCGCGAACTACTAGCCGCCACTCGCTCACTGGCTGGTTAGCTACTGGGGGAAATTGTGTGGAAAAGATAATTTGGTGTTTGTTTATAAGTGGCGTCCGCGTCGTCGGGTGAATTTATGTGTGAGAGGTCCTGGATTCGCTTGCTGGTTTAATTGGTTAATGTGTTTTATGGAAGTGCATGCTATTGGGAATACACTCATACGTAGTAACTTGGTTCACAGTCAAATCATTTATTTCAAATGGTTACGTAAAAGGCTCTTTTGAACGTCATAATGTATAAGAAATTAGAATTGATTCTGGCTGTCTTTTCCAAAATGTTAGGAGAAGAATGGGCAAGAAACTCCTCCGTTTCACTTTTAAAATGTTTTACAATATTTTGTATAAATACATTCATTATACAGCGTGAAATTTTAATCACCGTTTTCCTCTTAAGGGGTCATTGTACTCATCATTATGAACAACTTTTACTATGGGACCAAACATGAAATCGCGAAAAAAAATCAGCTGTTCTCTACATTTTGACGAGTTAATGCGAACATAAATGTAGGGAACAGCTGATTTTTTTTCACGATTTCAGGTTGGGTCCCATAGTAAAAGTTGTTCATAATGATGAGTACAATGACCGCTTAAAAGGAAAACGGTGATTAAAATTTCACCCTGTATTATTATATTAAGTGAACTGCTCCGTTAGTCTCGTGGTCGCAAGCACGACTGTTGAGCGTGGTGTCCTCGGTTCGATATCCGGGTCGGGTATAGTGTTATGGGGTTTTTGCATTTAGAATTTCTTAGTAACAGCCCTGATTTTGGAAGTTGGCGGTATGATACCCCCGTGCCTCGGAAAGCACGTTAAGCCGTTGTCCCTGCGCCTGACCTCGTGTCGGATTGCCGTCTCATCGGACAATGAGAGTGAGCAAAGAGAGTTTGCACATGTGCCTACGCACTCACGCCTGCACTATAATCAGTGGCGTAACTATACCGCTTGGGGCCCGTGGGATGGGGCTCTCCCTTTTTTTTTATGGATGGGAAATCATCTAATGACTCCTCCCGCTCTGGGTGGAGCGGAAGGGAGTGTCAGACTCTTACTGACTAAAACCCACCCGAGTTCCTTCCTTAGCCCTTTATGTTCCTGGCAGCGGTAACCCTTTCGGACAATCCCGCTACCCCGGCAGGCTTCGGCCCTAACGGGCCCCTTCCCTAATGCTGACATCTCTGTGAGGCGCGCGTGGAACACATACGCGCCGTCCGGCACGGGCCTGGTCCTGATCGAACGGTGAGCTACCCATTACTCTCCGTCCGCAGGCCCGCGCCTACGGTGGCCGGGAGTCGTCCCGCGGCTCCCGACGCCCTCCCTCAATGTAAAGAAGCTCAACCAACGTTATAGTTTTCTATTTTAACTAGCACTTCTCCCGCTACTTCTTCCGCGTAGATTTCATATTTTCACCTACAAAATTGAACACCTGACTGCTTCGTTGGTCTAGTGGTCGCAAGCGCTACTGCTGAGCATGAGGTCCTGTCCAAAAAATTAGACAAACAATGGGAAAAAGGTACAAAATGTACGAAGCCAGAATAATGTTCTTTGTTGCACATTTTCAGAAAAAAGTTTGCGTTTATAAACTTATGTTAGGATCTTCCTGTGCTCATGGCCCTCTCGGGCCGGGGCCCCCTCTGGCTGGGGGCCCGTGGCATTTTGCCTCAATGCCACCCTATAGTTACGCCACTGATTATAATAATCTCCAGTGCTTCGGTGCATCTGCTGGTCTCAGCTAAGATCGGTCGCCATAGCCGAAATTCGGTATGTATGACTTTATTTATTTTAAATTATGTGAAGACAATTTTTTTGGGAAATCGGTTAGGACAGTAAATTTTTAGTTGGGAAAACTTACAGGAGAAACTGAGCTTCATGTAATCTTACAGATGTGTCTAAGGCCGAATGAAGTTCTTTTTTTTTTGGAGATAAAGACCTTCAGGTAGGTAAGTACTGAATGGATCGACGGATAAACAAAAATACTTTCGTATCTGATGAATATAGCCCAATTCCTGAGGAAGGCTATAATAGGCAATTTCCGAGAGTTACCTCTAAACTCTATTTGCATGATATAATTGAATACAAAACCATGTTCCGACCGTGGTGTACATGGTGCATACGGCGGATATGTCTGAGTGTTATGCTTTCAAATTAAGCCCTCGGGCTAGTCGTGGGTACCTTAATATCTTAGGAGATTAGGCTGGGTGCACGCGAGCGATTAAGGGACGCGTGATTTCTGTATGTCGAGGAAATAATTTCATGATATTTGTCTTGAAATGATGATTGGGGTTTGTTTTGAAAGTTGTCCTATAGGTTTTGATATTATTAGACACTATACAGGGTTATTGGAAAAACATTAACAACCTCTTAAGAGGTCATTGTACACACGCCAGCACATCAAGCTACTACAATCTGTCAAATTTATTTAATAGATTTTCAACTTTATCTCTAAAGCATAAGGTTCAAAGCTGATTGGGAAAATTTTACAGTTTCGGGTAGCTTGATGTGCTGGCGTCTGTACTCATCATAACAAACAACTTTTACTATGGGACCAAACCTGAAATCGCGAAAAAAAAATCAGCTGTTCCCTACATTTACGAGTATGTTCGTATCCTAACTCGTCAAAATGTAGGGAACAGCTGATTTTTTTTTCGCGATTTCAGGTTTGCTCCCATAGTAAAAGTTGTTCATAACGATTAGTACAATGACCTCTTAAGAGGTTGTTAATGTTTTTCCAATAACCCTGTATAAGATACCTATTGCTTTTGGCTTTGTAAAGTATGAACGTTGAGTCGTTGAAAAGTTTAAAATTTGGTATTACTGGTACAGTATTTATGGGTACCGTGTTATTCATCCAGTACCTGGGTTGTGGAGGTCAGAGAGGCAGTCACTCCATGTAAAGTAAGTACTGGTATTCAGCTGCATCCGATTAGACTGGAAGCTGACCCCAACATAGTTGGAAAAGACTAGGTAGATTAACTCCTTTAAATTTTTTAAGTTTTAATCACGAATTGAAAACGCGAAGTTGGTTTATTTGACATTCAAATCTGCAAATTATTGTTGTAGTGTCACATGACGTCATGAATTGACACGAATTACGTTTTCCTTTGTTTAAAAGTGTTTTTTTTTTGTGTGTGCTGTGGAGTACACACAAAAAATACACTTACACTACTCGCAGTAATAACCTGCTAAAATAACATGACTAACAAGACAAATGTCGCCGACCTGACTAAAGATTAGTGGAAAGTCGCCGGTCTGTCCCACTCCTAACCCGACCCTATGACCTAGGGCCAGTTATCTGGTACAGGACCAGTGATTGTACATGTCGGCCGTGTGTGATTGATGACCCACTGCCTGTGAAAGTACCTAGGGGACCTAGACTTAGGCAGTCTAGGCTACACTTGTTTGTAAGGTTAGGAGACTAAATGTCGGCTTGACGTTTTCTTTTTATAAAAATAAACCAACCAAGAGTATTATTATTTTAGTATCCTAGCTATGTATAATATTATAAATGCGAAAGTAAGTTTGTTTGTTACCTTTTCACGCCTAAACCACTGAACGTCATTGCATTTACGTCGTTAGGTGTACATAAACGGACATAGGGTACCTTTTATCCCGAAAAAAAGTGCTGTTCCAGAGGAAAACAACAATAATGTTATTATGATAATAGATGGCGCCACGTGTCTATTGAACTTTGTCACGTTATTTAATTCTGAGGCGGTACGAAGTTCGCCGGGTCAGCTAGTTATTCTATTTAAGTAAAATAAAATACATTTTTTTTTTTTACTTAAAATAAAAATAAATAATATTCCGATAATTACGCATGAAGGCATTAAAGGAACTATGTACGGTTGAACAAGCGATTTGGTATACAGGCAAAAATATTCATCTTTCCACTACATTGCCAATATTTAGTTTTATTTTGTGCGTTATAACTTTTTTAGCTTATTATTATCTATATAGAGTGGTGTAAAGCAATTGACTATTCAGCACACACACCGTTGTTTAAAAGTAGTTGCAAGTTAGCTGCCTGTATACTAGATTGCTTTTTCGACTGCACTAGCCATAATTTTACTCATACTCGTAAATACCCTCCCATACATATCTTGCAGTGTTGCGAAGTCACTTTTCGATCCTTACCTGGGAACAATTAATAAAACAAAACATTAATTATGTTGTAATTAACAAAAGAATTCATGCACATCAAATATTCCTTTATTGTCATCTTCCAGAAATAAATCTCAATTCAAAACTCAGTATTGTAACTCCTGCCCTTATCCCAATTTATTTGGGGTCGACGCAATATGTATTTTTCTTCCATACTTCTCTATTAGTCGTCATCTCGGTAGTCACCCCCTTTCTAACCATATCATCATTCACACAGTCCATCCATCGTTTCTTTAGTCTTTCCCTACTCTTATAGCCATCGACATTCATACTGAAAACTTTCCTCACGACATTTTCCTCATTCCTCCATAACACATGATCACACAAGCACTTTTAGCGTTGAGTGTACTTTAGGTAGAACGGCTGTAAAGCGACTGATCTGAGAAAAAATGCATCCTCGAGAATACAATAGGGCTATAAATGGACGTAACGTGTAGCGGACGTAGTGCGACTCCCTCATCATAAGATGACAACCGACAACATAGCTGGGAAAAGGCTAGGCAGATTGGTTTAGGTAACCAAATTATCGAGCGAAAAGTTATGAGATTTCCTTCACATTTCAAAGCCACTTACATGCCTACCAATTCTGTATGGTAAACCTTATTCCCCGCGTAATCTTACCATTTGCAAACCACGTCAATATCGTGTCTTGTAGAAACCCCTCTGTAACGGCAAGGAATCGAAATGTCAACCGTACAGACAACATTTTGACAGTTCAAACCTCGCCAACTTCGCGTTCATTCCGCGCGGTTTCGTTCTTTGTGTCATAGAGAATACGTTAATAGCAGAGGGGCAATTCTCGTAATTTTAAGAACGTTCACAGTCTGATCTCAGTCTCAATCTGTCAAAAATACCTCCAATTTCCCTACATTTTGACAAGTTTTTGACATTTGTTTGTCGCCGAGATGAGAATACGACTAGATTTTGACCGTTTTAAATTACGAGAATTGGCCTACAGATGTCGTGATTAGCTGAGGAATTGACGTGGTTTCGACGTAAGGAATCATTATGTGGCCATAGTGAATTAGGGCCCTGTTTTGCTAAGTCCAACTACCAGAGCAAATTGTCACCTTTACCACATAACCTACAATTTAGAACTCTTTCTACCTTCCTATCTTATCCAAATCATGTTCCCATACAAATATGTTCACACAATTATCAGATAGAATCTTCAAACTAGATTAGATTTTAATACTGTAATTTAGAAAAAGTCCCACGACTTATCTCGAATCTTAGAGGGTTATGTTATTATACTTATATAAGTTAGTCTGGGAAAGAAATATAAGAAAGAATGAATGAGTTGCGAATGTCTGCGTTTCGTCTGTATTTTAGTAATTGTTCTTGGAAAGTCTGGATTTGAGATAAACCATATGTACAGTCAACAAAAGAGATAACTATGCAGGATCGTCGGATATAGTTGAAGTTTAGTAAGAAATCGATGGATGTTCTCGAATAAAATGTTATTTTATTAATAGAAAACAAACAGCTCATTTATTAAATTAAATTTCAATCGACAACATCCATCGGTTTTTTACTAAACTTCAACTATATCCGACGATCCTGCATACTTATCTCTTTTTTTGACTGTACTTATAAAAAATTGACTTATAACTTTTAACATAACATCATGCTTGTAATCTCCAAACGGTTAGGCAGAAGTGTACCTATAGTATACGCACATTTCACCAGTTATGTTTAAGTCCCAAGTACAGACGCCAGCACATCAAGTTACAACAATCTGTCAAATTTCTTTAATAGATTTTCAACTTTATCGCTAAGCAATAAGGTTCAAAATTTATTGGGAAAATTTGACAGTTTCGGGTAGCTTGATGTGCTGGCGTCTATACCTAATAGGGGGCGAGTCTATTACCATCAATTATTTATTTATTTATTATTACAAAATCCACAGCTCTTTGAAATTTTTCTTAAAGTATCAATTGGGCACATGTCCAGAATCCGGGCTGATACTGAGAAACTCCTAATAGAAAACCCGAATAATACTCAGCTCGACCTGAGAATCAAACCCAAGAGCTTCATGCTCATAGGTATATTGCTTGCGTCCACTAGACCAATGCTTTATTAATTGATTCATCTATCTAGTATGTAATATTATGTTAATACAAGATAGCAGGGAATAACAGGATTTTCACTGTTACCGTACACTATACCATAGTGTAGTAATATTTCAAAGAAAAACTAACAACTTATTACATACCAACAAACTTTTTTGTGCATGCCATGGCGGCGCCACTAGTACAGGAACGATGTCAAACTCGCGTCAAATTCAGTACATTCTATGTTAGTTCCCTATTTCGCCACACGCATAAATAAGTTGGTAGGTCTAAACTGTTGTGGTTATTAAGTTGACAGCTGATGCGTGTTGTTTATGGTAATTTATGTTGTCTATGACCGTTCGTTTAGCGGTAGGGGACGCCTATATGTCCAACTGTGGAAATGTTTGAAATGTAAGTCAATGGGTATAGATTATTATTTTGTTGTCTCCTTTGAAAAAATATGTAACTTGAGTATAAAGGGTTATATTGAATTGGCCAGCTAGACTCCGCAGACGCGATGTGTTTCGATATCTAATCGTGATATCGTGACAATAATAAAAAAAAAAACAGTTACGGGTCGGTTCACATCTGACGGAAGATGCGTCGCGTATTATCGGTCGCGTAACGCCAGAACAGATAATAGGGATGACGACTAACTTTTTTTTCTTCGTCTATCAGGTAGATTATTAAAAAGTATTGGGCACGTATTTTTTATTTTTTCACATAATCAAAACATTACAGAGATATATTGATTTGAAATGTCGCATGACGTCACGTGTTGGTACAATTTTTACCTACAAGTGACGTCACGAGCCCCCACTCCCAAACTTTGACACGCTTTATCTTTGTAATTTTTTGGTTGATTGACACAAGAAAAAATATGTGTCCATTATTTTTTGATAATCTAACTGACGACACAGATAATATAATACTCTAGTACTGACGAACTAAATAGAATTTCGTTTACTTAACCCCGTCGTCATCCCTATTATATGAGAAAACATTCAACCTTTCACACTCAACCGATGCGATGATGCGTTAGTGCGTCGAGCGAATAAATAGACGCAATCGAAATTACGCTCGACGCATGTTCCGTCAGATATGAACCTTCCCTAATTTGATGTTTTTTTTTGTTCGGTCATCGACTAAACTTATGGTAGTCACTTCTCTTGAAATGAAAATCTGATTTTTTTGTACAAACTTTACAGACGTTGGGTATCGATGTGTAAACACGATCCATACTAATATTATAAATGCGAAAGTGTGTCTGTCTGTCTGTTACCTCTTCCCGCTTAAACCGCTGAACCGATTTAGATGAAATTTGGTATAGAGATATTTCCAATATTCCCACGGGATCGAAACATATGCGGGTGATACTGCGGGGCGCTGGTAGTAAAACATATACTTCTAGTAGGTATAGCAACACCAACAGCGTTCGTTGAACTCCCAAAAAAAAAATTATCGTGTTTAGGCAAGGTCATTGTCAAGGCGCAACAGACTTCGGAATGCAAACTAGACCTGTTTGTGGCAATCCCGAAAATCCCGAGACTAGCTAAGTACCATTGACTTATATGAAATCTTTGCTAAGTAGTCTCGGGATTTTCGTGGTCAGAAAACGGCCGGGATCTCGGGATCCCGGGATTGTATTCTCTACCACATCACAACATTAATAAATAATAATGTATCAAATAAGGAAGCCACGTAGTAATGAATTATTTCTACATTTACGTCATAAAAGATTTACAATCCTGCGAGTGTGTGTAAATGGCGCGAAAATTGACTGACACGGAACTGCAATTTTATGTTTATTGCCAATTCATTGGAACGTTAAAAGGCACATAATAATTAGAAAATCTATCGTAATAAAACTTTTATAGCTTCAACACAACCTGTATTTTTATTCACAACCATAAAGCATCGTTAAGACCACCATAATATACAATTAAACGAAAAAAAACCCCGCCATAATTACATCTTGACAGGCCGCCATTTTGTGCCACAGATAATAGAACGCCGATAGATTGATATCGGTTTCACACGATCTGCCTACGACCCCGATTACTATCAAGATGGTATAGAACCTCTTTTAAGTAGGTATTAATTGTCTGAGAAAGTTATTAACAATGAGTGACGTCTAGTGGAATGATTTATCAAAATTACAAGTTAATAGAGACCATGTATGTTGCTTGTTGTTATTTTTTTGTTTTGATTTAGCTGTTGTGACTTTTGTGGTGTCATTTTAATTAGATCTGTCTGTAACTGTATCAGTGCAAGACGAAATAAAGGAAAACGGAAGAGACTCAAACTCAAACTCAAAGCATTTATTTCAATTAAACCATTTACAGGCACTTTTGAATTGTCAAGAAGTCAGTCAGTCAAAAATAAAATGAAGCTAGTAGTTGAGAATTATTCACAGTCAGTCAGTGGCGTAACTATAGGGTGGCATTGGGGCAAAATGCCACGGGCCCCCAGCCAGAGGGGGCCCCGGCCCGAGAGGGCTATAAGCACAGGAGTATCCTAACATAAGTTTATAAACGCAAACTTTTTTCTGAAAATGTGCAACAAAGGACATTATTCTGGTTTCGAACATTTTGTACAGACGCCAGCACATCAACCTACACCTAACTGTCAAATTTTCCCAATCAACATTGAACCTTATGCTTTAGCAATAAAGTTGAAAATCTATTACAGAAATCTGACAGATTGTAGTAGGTTGATGTGCTGGCGTCTGTACATTTTCCCATTGTTTGTCTAATTTTTTGGACAGGACCTCATGCTCAGCAGTAGCGCTTGCGACCACTAGACCAACGAAGCGGTCAGGTGTTCAATTTTGTAGGGGAAAATATGAAATCTACGCGGAAGAAGTAGCGGGAGAAGTGCTAGTAAAAAAAGAAAACTATAACGTTGGTTGAGCTTCTTTACATTGAGGGAGGGCCCCATCCTCGGGCCACAAACGGTATGAGGATGAGTATCATATATATCAGCGTTTGATAATTAAATGTATAATTTATATTCTATCTCTACGTCATCATCATCATCTGCCTAGCCTTTTCCCAACTATGTTGGGGTCGGCTTCCAGTCTAACCGGATGCAGCTGAATACCAGTATTTTACATGGAGCGACTGCCTATCTGACCTCCACAACCCAGTTACTGGGTAATACGATAGCCCTTGGTAAGACTGGTTGTCAGATTTTCGGGCTTCTGACGACCCGTAACGACTGTCAAAGATCCACGAATGACAGCCGGGACCAACGGCTTAACGTGCTTTCCGAGGCACGGAGGGGTCTTGGTATGTAAAGATGGTCACCCATCCACGGACCAACCGCGGCAAGCGTAGCTTAACCTGATCGATCGACCCGTGCGGCTGTTATTATTTAGCCACAAGCCCCTCTATCTTCTATCTCTACGTACCAACATATTATTAAACAAGCTGTTGCCCGCGACTCCAGGATGAAAAGTAGCCTAGTTTCCATACCTAGTTCATGGTTTATCTGTGTGCCAAATTTCATCCAAATCCATCCAGCCGTTTTTACGTGATTGAGTCACAAACAAACAAAACTCAATTTCACGTTTTTATTCGTAAGGATTATGTAAAAGTTTGTGAAGGTGTTTGGTGAATACTTTCGTTCGCACGTAGAAAACTTTCACCTAACTACGTAAAAACTTTTCCCAAGGATGCGAATGAATTCGCGGGAAATAACTAGGTTAAAAATAAAATGTATCAACCGCATTGATTCTGGTTAGACTGGAAACTAACCATGTTATCCTAGTGCATGCGAATTATTTACAATAAAATTGTTGTTTTAAAAAGTCAGTTCGTGTACATTTCACATTTCTCGACAACTAGATTACTTCAATGAATATTATTACAAAGGCTCTAACCATTGCGAGTGTCTAACACAATTACACTGCAGCTCCTTACCGTGGAGTATTTCTTTTGTAAATAAAATATAATCATTTATAAGTAGTTTTAAAACTGGCTAAAAGAATTTAGAAAATAAATCCTCACGAAGTGCGTGCGCTGAAACCCCTTTTTAACCGACTTCAAAAAAGGAGGTTCTGTATTCGACCCGTATGTATGTATGTATGTTTGTATGTCCGCGATTTTCTCAAAAATTAATGAACCAATTTTGATAATTCTTTCACTAGTGTGATCTAAATACTTTCAGGAACGTTTTAGTATATAATACATTATGTAATTATTCTTATTTATGATGTTATATGCATAAATGTACTGCATCTCCGGCATTTCTATGCGAATTTTGTGATGATTCTTCTAGTCAGTGTCTTAAATTCTTCAATGCCCTAGTGTTATTTAAATTTGTGTGGAGTAGGTACAACTAAAAGGTGAAAAATAAAAACTTTTTTACAAAAAAAAAACAACCGACTTCAAAAGAAAAAACTACAAAGTGATAAATAACTTTAATTTCGGAAGTCGGTGTCAAAAAACGAAAATGCGAAACCAACGCACCGACTTCCGAAATTAAAGTTATTTATCATTTTGTAGTTTTTTTATTAAGTCGGTTGTTTAATAAAATATCCCAGAATGGGTGTTGTGATGTCCTTTCATTATGCCTGTTATTGAACAATAGCGCTGTTGTTCATAGTTCATAACAACAAATCTCTTATGGAAAAATGTTTAATGGTAGGTACTGATTATCTATATATATAAAAGGAGAACTGACTGACTGACATATCAACGCACAGCCCAAACCGCTGGGTCTAGAGATTCCAAATTTGGCACGTACGTTCCTTATGAGGTCTAGGGGTGCACTAAGAAAGGATTTTTCAAAATTCATCCCCTAAGGGGGTGAAAGGGGGGGGTGAAATTTCACGCGGACGAAGTCGCGGGAAGAAGCTAGTAATTCTATAAATACGTACCTGTTATAGTCGCGAATCAAATTTTGATCAAAATAAAACCTGACACTAACCTGCAAATTGCAAAAAACGTAAGAAATTTTGAATTTCGCGGTCTACCACTGCGCATTCACCTTAATGAAATACTAACCTCCGTAATTGAGCCTTTGCCCAGCAGTGTGACATTAATGGCTAATAAAAAAAAATAAAGCGATATCATGGGGTGAGTTATTTATCGACTAGTTTATTGAAAGTACGCCCATTAAGTAGCAATAAGGCGTGCGCTTAAAATCTTAGAAGCAAATGATTAATTACCTCCTTTTATTGAATACTAAAATAAACATAATAAATAAATTTCAACAAATACACCATTATGCATCAATACATTCAAGATGTCTTCTAAAAATGGCGCGCACAGGTGCGTTAAACGAGTTCTGCAAAAAGCCGGGATTACACACGGCTTAAAACGTAAAACACTGCGAATTTAAGGCCTGCCGTTAAAGAAATAAAAGATATAAAAAGTCACCATACTTGTAATAACTCGAGAACCAACAAATTGCGATGATGCTTTCATGATGTGCAAAGACACCGTGCATTAAATTTCTTTTTTAAGGTAACAATGTAAAAAGACCTGGCTCCAGAGAAAATATTAATGTCGCTTAAAAAAAAACTACAACGGCGGCGGGAGTTCTATTTATAAACCGGTGTCAATTTTACTTTTTTCCCGCGTCGTGGAGTCGTGAACAGTGTTGTAAGGTTTGCTAGTTTTAGGGACCACAAAGTTAGGATGACGCGTTTGGAACATTTTATTTGAAATCGAAAAGAGGTTTATTTGTACTTTTGAAATAGTTTTAATTTCGGGGTCTCTTAAAACGTTGACTGCCAGACAGCAGACACAATAGAAAATCTATTGTTGACGGACACAGTGTGACCGCGGTGGCAGATTTCAGCAGTGATTTGTAAAAGCTTCGTCCTGCTTTGGAGTTAAAAAATCTAACGATTTTTGTAAGAAAAGCTTTTCAAGATGTTTCTTCCGACAATGGCCCAGGCGGTTCATTGTCTGTCCGTCAGTCAGTCACTCACGGATCTTTTCATAAGAATGGAAGATACATTTCAATTTCGTCCCATGTCCTAGTTTTTTTTTAATCTACGTAATTTTCTTGTATCTCACTGTCAAACAACAGTTTCAAGTTAACTATATTCAAAGTAGTAACGTTCTGTTTCATACAAATCTTGCATAAATAATGGTATGTTGTTAGTCTATGGAGTCGGAACACGATAATAACATAATTTTCTTAGTCAACTATCATAACTTGAGGATGAAGTACTTATTATTATTGTTGTTACGTTTGATTGTTTTCTTTCTTACATAGTGAGGAGTGGCGTCAACTACATTATAATAGACATATCATGCCAGCACATCAAGCTACCCGAAACTGTCAAATTTTCCCAATCAACCTTGAACTTATGCTTAAGCGATAAAGTTGAAAATCTATTAAAGTTGACAGATTGTAGTGGCTTGATGTGCTGGCGTCTGTACTTAATCGACCCTTTAATAATTCCCATTTTGCGCTCCTTAAAATATTATTGAATACTCTAATATAATGATTGGGCCTGTTTTCGTGAACCTCAAATAATTCAATTGAACAAATTGATCAAAATAAACTCCGACTGACTAATTTTGATCACTGAATTATGTTTAAAGTTAATCATTAAACATTGAGGAGACCCTACCAACAATTTACCAATCTGCCTATTTTTTTTTCCAACTATATTGGGATCGGGTTCCAGTCTAACTGGATGCAGCTATAGATACTAGTATTTTAAATGGAGCAGTCGCTCCTGCTTATCTGACCTCCACAAGCCAGTAACTGGGTAACACGATACCCATTGGTAAGACTGGTTGTCAGACTTTTGGGCTTCTGACTATCCGTAACGTCTGTCAAAGATCTACGAATCACAGCCGGAACCTACGATTTAACGTGCTTTCCGAGGCACGGAGGAGTCTCGATATGGAATGGATGGTCACCCATCCACGGACCGACCTCGACAAGCATTACTTAACCTCGACCAGCGCTTTTTATGATTTTGCCACGAACTACAGAGCACACCATCACCTTTAAATTCCATCCAAGAGCGATTCAGTTTTGTTTCCTAGTGAAATATTGACGTCCATAACAAAGCGACAACATGGGGTGAATTATTTATAGACTAGTTTATTGGAAGAACGCCCATTGAGTAGTAATAAGACTGTCATGGCCCCAGGTGTATCCATAACAGATGTAAATGGGTCTGGAAAGCAGGTGTGAATTCCAGATGTAAATAATCCATACTAATATTATAAATGCGAAAGTGTGTCTATCTGTCTGTTACCTCTTCACGCTTAAACCGCTGAACCGATTTAGATGAAATTTGGTATAGAGATAGTTTGAGTCCCGGGAAAGGGCATAGGATAGTTTTTTTTATCTCGATATTCCCACGGGATCGACACTTGGGTGGGTGAAACCGCGGGACGCTGCTGGTATTATAAACGCGAAAGTGTGTCTGTCTGTCCTCTTCACGCTTAAACCGCTGTACCGATTTAGATGAAATTTGGTATAGAGATAGTTTGAGTCCCGGGAAAGGACATAGGATAGTTTTTTTATCCCGATATTCCCACGGGATTGACACTTGGGTGGGTGAAACCGCGGGGCGCTGCTGGTAATAATATATGACAACATCAAGAAGCAACATGTGTGTGTGTGTGTGTGTGTGTGTGTGTGTGTGTGTGTGTGTATAATGTTCTCTCTACGTTCAATCGTTGAGCTCCTTATGTTTGAGCTACACGATTACTGACAAATGCGTGCACTGACTAGACAGGTCCACACAAATCTATATGGAACGTTCCTCAAAAGATCATCTCAGACACTAATCTGACTGGTCCTCATATGGCCTGACCAAGATTATGTTTGGATTTTAAAAGATACTGTGACCTCTAATCTGCGGTCGCGATTTATTTGCCAATACTTGCTCTTATAGTAAATAATACTTTTCTTTTCAACATTCATTGCGTTATTTACGTTGTTGAGCAGACAAATTTGTCCAACATATGAAGCAATGGATTCGCAATATCCTTTAAAATGATTCTGATTGTGATTGATAGCGTGTTACGCAATTAAGAGAGTTCATCAAAGTATGTGTAATTTGGCGCTGCGAACTTTCTCTACCAAATGAAAACAGAATCAAGTAAATCGGCCCAGTTACCTATCACGAAAAAATCGGTCTACATACACGAAAAAAGAAAACCTGTCAAATACAAAACTCCTCCTATTTTTGAAGGCGGTTAAAATGAGTTATTCCGGTCAGGTGGCCTACCATGTTCCAATTAAAAACGATTCAAAAACAAGACATTTCAGTTTAGGTTCCTAACATCGCTGCAACATGCATCGCTTGAACTGCTCTGTGGACGTCATGGTACCAAACAAGTATGAATGAAACCAAAACTTGCAACTCAGTTTGGGACAACCGCTGTTAGCAGATGGCACGGCCTAAACTGAATCGTTAAACTGACGTCATGGTACGAATTAGAAGAACAGTTCAGTTTAGGTCCCAAAATGGATCGCGTTAAGAACTTTGATAGGCCTCCTGATCCCCTGAATCCCCCCCCCCCCTCCACCTCTCCTCGATCCCCTGCTAGTTCGAATGCTGAATGAAAACAAGCATTGAATAAAACAAAAGAGGTTACTATTTAAAGTTGAAACCTAAAACTCTGTATCGGAATGCATTTAATTTATATGGCAACATTACACTCCCTAGGGAAGCGAAATACAGCAGTAAATCGATTGTCATATCGATATGGATCTGATGATAGGTTTATATCGATATTATTGGCTCTTATCGCATTCCTTATTGAACTTACTGCGGTGTAACATCGATATTTCAGCTCTTTATAGCCAATGCTATTATTTGAAGAGATATTTTCAACTCTCTGGTACAGTATTTTTTTTTCGAGATAAAAAACTTTTTGTTCTCAGTTTTTTTACTAGACTGCCGCGTTGGTGTAGTGGTCGCAAGCGCTACTGCTGAGCATGAGGTCCTTGGGTTCGATTCCCGGGTCGGGTAGTGTTATTGGGTTTTTTCCATTTAGTATGATTGTCTCGTAGCCTGGAGTCGGGTGAAGGAAAATATGAAGAGGAAACCGGCATGTCCTAGAAGCAAAAATTCGAAGACAAGTGACATCTACCACCCCGCGTACTTGGGCCCGCGAGGTTGATTACGGCCTACTCGCTCTCAAAGACAAGAGGCCTGTGTCCCAGTAGTGGGAACATTATAGGCTGATTATGGTGCCGGAGTCGGGATTTGTGCATGGTTGATGGCACTAGGCTCACCCCCTATTACATGGGACTTAAACATAACTGGCGAAATGTGGGTGCGTCTGCCTGACCCTTAGGGAATACAGTCGTGAAGTTATGTTATGTTATTTTAATAGAGAAGTTTCTCGATTTGCATAATGGCTGGATGTATGCAAATTGAATTATAATAGTTTGATAAACTAAAGGTGATGGTGCCTACAGTGATGTTCATTTGAGGTTGTTAAATGTAATATTTATTTGAGAAAGATTTTTATTATACAGTTTGTATTTTTATTGAGTTAGTACTTTTCTATTAAACGTTGTTGAACTGTCAAAATCATCATCATTTCAGCCGAAAGACGTCCACTGCCGGACATAGGCCTCCCCCAAGCACCTCCACTTCGACCGGTTCTGTGCTTCTCGCATCCAACGGGTTCCTGCGGCCTTCACAAGGTCGTCGGTTCAGCTTGTGGGAGGCCTTCCAACGCTACGTCTTCCGGTACGCGGTCGCCACTCCAGAACCTTTCGGCCCCATCGGCCATCTGTTCTGCGAGCAATGTGCCCTGCCCACTGCCACTTAAGTTTGGCAATTCTTACTGTCAAAATGAAAGTCCACAATTACCCCTCTGGCCCAAAATCTACCTTAGCTAAACTTCAATTCCTTACCCTTGCAAAAAAATGTTACAAAATTAAGTTAAAGAACTACTTTTCTCAATTTTTATGAAGTGAAAACTTCTTTAGGTGCGTTGGGCATTTTAGAGATGGGAAAAACCATTAAACTCGCGACACTGTTACCGACACCGCGCTATATTCGGATGTAGGTATTCAGTTTTAATGTATTTCCGATATGTCAGTGAGTGATGGCAAAGTATTCTGTTTGTGTTTTGTTTTCACTTCTGTCGGCACTCCCGGAGTGTTTCTTTTTTGTGTAGGTTTTACTGTCCCACTGTTGGACAAAGGCCTCCCCCAAGTCCTTCCTCATCTCTTTTCTCAATATAAAAATAAAACCAGCATGTCAACACACCGTTCCGATTCACAGATAAAAACCAGCATAATCAAGTTATATCCAAGTTAACAACTAGCAAGTAAATAGGTTACTAAGGTACCATAGACAAGCTACCATAGACACAGAGTGTCAGTCTATAAGCATCGTGTAGATCGGTATCTTGTTATTTACTGCGTATCTGTAGCTTTGATGGTGCCGACGAGCGATGCTAATTTTATTTAAAAGAATACCCCAGGGGTATTCTGGGAACAGCTTGCTATGGAGTTAGTTACTTTTTACTGATTAGCTTTGGAGCTTTCATGTGACTGACTGACAATGCGACATAGCATAGTCAGCCTATAATGTTCCCACTAATCCCACTGCTGGGACAGAGGCATCCTCTCAGGCTTTTGGCTGCTTTATGCCATTTTTTTTTGTGATGTGCGTTTTGTTTGTGCAGAATAAACAATTTTTCTTTCTTTCTCTTTCTCTCAGGCTTCCTCTCTTCGAGAGGGAGTGGGCAATAATCCACCACGCTGGCTCAGTGCGGGTTGGTAGATGTAGATGTCATATTATTATGTCTTCGAATTTTTGGTACACCCACATTTCGCCTAGATTAAATTACGTAATAACGTAATTTAAAAACAAAATTAACTGTCACAGTCTGTGAAATCCACCACGTGTCTCCCACATAACAGTACCTGCAGCATGAATATTAATTAATCTTATAACAAACTCAGCTCACGTTCACAGCTTTTTATTCCATTTTCAATTTAACATTCTTCTCAAAAGCGCGTTACTCTTCTAAAAATAAACTCAAATAACGTCTTGTTCACATATATATGTACATGTATTTACACGGGCAGTCGCCATTTCTGAGAAGGCACATTGTTTGTTAGCCCATAATTAGAGTAGGTAGCAAACAGGCAGTATGTGCAAAATATTCCCTAATGACGATAAAGCGAACGCGCTTTCGTGACAAGAAAAAAAAAAGTTGGTTTTTATTTTTAGTCTGTGATTTAAAGATGGCGGCGTTTTGTGTGGCTTTGCCGCTTTGTTGTTGTCACTTTGTTTTCCCTTGACTCCTGTTTTAACAATAGTTTCAAATCTTATTTAGAAATACTTTATTTTTGGTTTTCAGCAGTATCGTTACTGTTTGAGACAGGGTTGGTGTTAAATGATTTATTTCTGTAAGTAGGTTTGTGATACAAGATACAAGATATTTATTTTGTAAAACATGAGTGCAGAATTATACAGGTCTTAAAAATAATAAGAGGTAGCTACATGTTTTGCCAATCATGGCGTACAAAATTAGTCGCACTAAGACAACTATTACAAATGATAATTATAAAATCGTTAATAATAAATTAAAACAATGACTTACAAAGAAAAAAAAATAACATAGGATTAAATTAAAATGTCAACAATTTAAATTCAAGTAAACTACAGATTAGAAAAAATAATAAAACACAGGGACACATTCCAAATTCAATTGCAGAAGATTATAATTTAAAAAGTCATCTACGCTGTAATAGCACTTTTCCAGTAAAAACCCCTGAACGGACTTGTGCAAACAGTTTTACACGTCAATCAGAGAAATTTTATTTTAATAAAAACTAGATGTGGTTGGCGTTTCCTATCCGACTATAATACTCTGAGAATAAATACTTAGTCTCGTTTAAAGTCAAGATGTTATAATCTTGGTCAGATCATGTTAGAACCATGTAGATTAGTGTCTGAAGTGAGGAAAGAACCACACAGATGTGCAGCTCAACCAGGTCATGCGGCTCATGCGGTTCTTGAACTAACAGTTGGATTTGAAAAAATGATTTTGCATTTGATAGCTCAATTCGGTCAGTGGGTCGTCTTAGGGGCGGATTTTTCAGGAAGGTTATAGGCTATTTAACATCACGTTAAGACCCTTAGGAGCCGAGTAGAAAGAACGCTAAGCGAAAAACGAAGTAATAGCGCCGAAGGGCGATACGATGCGATGAAACGCGGTGAGTTGGTGGCCGAAATTTAACGCGATCGCAGTCGCGGGCAGAAGCTAATAAATAAATAAACAAACATTGAGGTCACAGATGAAGTAAGGAACTGTGCCTACATATTTTCATGTTGAATAATTTTAGTAGTTAAAGAGTAGGTACTAGAGGTGGGCTGAATGTGGAGAGGCTGGTTTCGGCATTCGGCGTATTGTTTTCGACTAAGTAATATTCTAATGCGATTTAAAACGTCGACATGTTGGCGTGTGTACCTACATATAACAAGCTAGAAAAAAAAATTCAAAGAAAATACTTATTCAAATATAAAATACACATCAAGCTACCCTAAACTGTCAGATTTTCCCAATCAACTTTGAATCTTATGCTTCAGCAATAAAGTTCAAAATCTATTAAAGAAATTTGACAGATTGTAGTAGCTTGATGTGCTGGCGTCTGTACCTTCATGTTACCAACACAACCTGTCCCTCAAAGATGATGAATGATGTAAGAACATCATTTAAAATGTTAATGATGTTCGATCGTTTAAATCATACTTTTTAATGGATTCGTGACCACTCATAATGTGTGAACCACTTAAGTCAGTGCAGTGTATGTATGTTCACGCTATTGTGCGTATATGAGGGTCGACAGAACTCTTTGTGGTGAAGTTGATGGGTGCGTTAAGAGTATTGGTTTCTTGTGGCTAAGTAATAACAGCCGTACGGGTCGATCGATCAGATTACGCTACGATTGCCGCGGTTGGTCCGTGAATCGGTAACCATCTTTACATTATAAAGACCTCACCCTGCCTTAGAAAGCACGTTAAGCCGTTGGTCCCGACTGTCATTCGTGGGTCTTTGTCAGCCTAGTCCTTACGGGTCGTCAGAAGTCCAAAATTCTGACAACCAGTGTTACAAAGGGGTATCGCATTACCCAGTAACTGGGTTGTGGAGGTCAGATAAGCAGTCGTTTCGTGTTACATCCGGTTAGATTGGAAGCCGACCTCAACATGGTAAAAGGCTAAGCAAATGATGTTTATATTGAGGGTATATAATAATGATACTATTGCGACGACAATCGGTATAATGATCGATAAGTTTTCGTCAAAAATGACAGATAAACGAAAAATTGTTTAAAAAAAAATAGGTAAATATTTTTTTTCTTAATAATTATTTGATTATCTGCCATCGATTCGATCTTCGATTTTTATGAAGAATCAATGAACGTTGTGCCGAAAGTCGTTGTACCTAAAGGCAAATAATAGCTAAGAACCATGACCTTGAGCATTCTATGTTTAGGCTTTTAGGTTAGTGAATAGGTAAAAATGTGTTAGAAAGAAAGAAAATACATTTATTCATCACAGACATAGGCGCATAAGCACAACACTGCAAATAAAAAACCAAAAATGTATTTTACTAATCTAATAAATCATAAACTAATATTTATTTGTTACTAGGTGTTGCCCGCGACTTTGTCTGTGATCCAAGATAAAAAGTAGCATATGTCCTAGGGTGGCTAAGTCATGGTCTACCCATGTGCTCAATTTCACCCAATTCCGTTCAGTCGTTTTAGCGTTAAAGCGTATCTAACAAATAAGCATGAACAAAATCATTAAATTTGAATGAATATGGTTTTGATTGAACATATTTTTCTCTTTATAATATTAGTTTAGATTTACTTATAGTTTAGATTAATATGTATATATTAATCTAAACTATAAGTAAATCTATATCTATCTATATCTATATCTCAAAAAATATAAAAAGATCCAAGTTTTCAGACCAAAATAATAAAAAAAGCAAGACCAGTCCTTCTATAGTTTAAAAATAAAAACGTAAAAAGCATTCCTCTTTTCAATTAATTTCTCTGTCTGGTCATTTTGTAAGCAATTAGTGCACGGACACGCATTACGACTAGTCGCTGCGTTTTTAATTAAAACAATGTCGCGCGAGTGTGCGCGAGTTTTAATGGAACTACAGTAGAGACGTGCCGAATATGAGTTGTGGCAAAGGCCGAATACTCGGCCGTTTATGATCGGTTTCGGCAAATATACATAGATAGGTACTAAATTCGGCTCTCAGTAGGCCCTCTGCCGCTGATTGACTGACGAAATGAGGGTTTACAATACACTGCTGCCTACCCCACCTTTGAATAAAGGCGTGATGATATTATTTTTAGTTTTTTTTTTGTTTTTGATACGAATATAATAATAAGGCTGATTTACATGCTGCGATATAATTGCCTTTGGAATACCTTATGTTGAAGCAAAAATAAAAGTTGCACTGTCTAAACGGTGTTCAGATAATGCAAGTCATTTGGTGCTTAATTATTTATATGCCACGGGCAAGAAACTTTCACTGTGTAATGGGGCTTAGGCGGGTCCTAAAAGATCAATTAAGTTGCACAATATCACGATTTGTGCCATGTTTTTGACCGTTTAGGGTTAACATTGAGGATTGCGCAATGATTCAACTGAAGTTAGAGCGAGCTTAATTTTTAAGGCACCATTATTTTAATATTTGCGCCGAGGTCTTGCTCACGTGAAAATATTGAAGCTTACTGATGTGCTTGGCATCTGTACCTACAACAAATGGATCTGTGATTGTTTTTAGTTTAGAAATAATGGGAAATCTAATTTGACTGATAGCGGGATAAGTTTATTTCTGAAAACCAAAGATCTGTTCTCAAATAGAAAAAGAACGAGTTTCAATCCAAACCAAAAAAAAAGCCTTATACATTTTATTTATAGGACCTATTTCAATGTTTAAATCGGATTAGAATATTTGGCCAAAACCAATACAACGAATGCCGAAACCAGCCCCGTACTTAGCCCACCTCTAGCACTCGTATTTAATATTAATTAAGGCTTAACTAAAATTATGGTGACACTGACATTCTAGTAATTAGCTTAATTAATGTGATAAATCCTGCGCCCAATTAATATCAACATAAAATGTAGGTACAGTTCCCTCCATCTGTGACATCAACGTTTGTTTACCATAAATAATCTCAGTCTATAATGTTCCTACCTGAATCATTTTGAAGGATATTGCCTATCCATTGCTTCATATGTTCGAAAAACTTGTCTGCTCAACAACGTAAATAACGCAATGAATGTTGTTAAACTGTCAACATTAAAGCCTTACGCAATTGCCCCGCAGGCTTCTTCTCTGTGAGAGGGAGTGGGCCGTAATCCACCACGCGGGCCCAGTACGGGTTGGCAGATGTCATATGTCTTCGAGTTTTTGGTTCTAGGACATGCCGGTTTCCTCACGATGTTTTCTTTCACAGCTTAGAGAGGAATGGTGATGAAATAAATTACACAAAGTAAAGCGCCTGGCTTCGTACCCATGACCTACAAAAATCTGCAGAGTTTCGCTAGCTAATTTATTTGGCGTCCCCTCCCGGCGGCGTTTACACTCACCATCTGCGTTGTTAAGTACCTTTTGTAAATCGATTTTCATTCATCCTCTCAGCATGACGAAACCATCTAAGTCATTAAATATAGATTTTTCCTGAAAATACTGTTACAATCTTTAAAACCTTCTAAATAAGCCTTACAAAGAAAAACACAACAACTCAAGTCTTTCTTAACTTGAAACTTAATATAGACAATATACCAAAAGGTTTTGAACCAATGACGCCATCGAGTAGGCCGCAAGGCTCTGAGTGGGTTCCAGACCAACTTTACAATACCACCCGGGAAATTGAAAACAGTCCTTCAGTCTTTAGCTTAAGGTTTAATTTAGCGTTCAGTAGCGTTACCAAACATGTTGCCTTTTTCGGTCAGGAGGCCATTCTTTTAAAAGTGGGAGTCGAAATTGTCTGAGTAACGAAACACAGTCTTCGATAAAGATTTTTTTCGTGTGATTTAGGGCTGAATTTTCCAACGCCAGATAACTTTATCTGAGGAATAATTTTGAATTTTTGACAGTTCTTCCATACTGAATTTTTCAGACGCCAATTTTATTCCACGAATAAAAATTATCGGTCGTTTGAAAAATTTGCCCTTAGTCACAAAAGTACTGAACATATAACATCATACCTGTCCTCTCTGAGGGGATGCAGAGGTGTTTCTCTAACTGAACAGACAGCTGTGCTGATGGGGAGTTTGTTCCGCCACTTCTTCTCCCCAGCGAAAGCACTAGGAAGTGGCGAAGGGCGGGCGTTTTGGGGGACTGTCTTTTGTAATTTTGACGTTCGAAAAGCGCTAATTCTTAGCCTAATTTGAATAAATGACTTCTGATTTTGTACACTCGCATTTCACCAGTTATGTTTAAGTCCCATGTAATAGGGGGCGAGGTTATTGCCATCAACCGGGCACGAATCTAGACTCCGGGCTGCCACTGAGAAATACCGGATGAAAAAACTTAATAACTCTCCGCCCGACCCGGGGAATCGGACCCAGAATCTCATTCTCAGCAGATGCGCTTGCGACCACTACATCAACAAGCCAGTGAGTGCATTCGCGACAACAGTGTATGATATTTGGCTAATGCCGATATTACGTGCCCAGGTGGCCTACCACGATCTAATTAAAAACGATTCAAAAACAAGACATTCCAGTTTAGGTTCCTAAACTGCATCGCTTGAGCTGCTCTATGGACGTCATGGTACCAAATAAGTACCTATGAATGAAACCAAAACTTGCGACTCAGTTTGGGACAATCGCTGTCAGCAGATGGCACGGCCTAAACTGAATCGTTAAACTGACGTCATGGTACGAATTAGAAGAACAGTTCAGTTTAGGTCCTAATATGGATCGCGTTAAGAGCTTGTGGTAGGCCTCCTGTACCAAAATTAGGGACACGCCTAAATCCATTTTTCGGCACATTTGCCCCACATTCGTACAAATTAAATGACGCGGAGCGGTCAAGCTCGATTTGGTTAAATGTAACCAAATAAGGCTCATTGCACACCGCCCGACAACCATATACGTAGGACCGGAACTGATGGACGTTATTTGGGTTAACCGTTGCGACAGTTCTGTTGCAAATGTGGACGAAACCTTATTCGATTTTTTAAATTTTTTGACTTATCAAGAACGTCTTGGAACGCGTGGATTTCATGTTTTTGGCCAGTACTTGCTGCCAATACTCTCTGCCAGTACTCGATGCAAGTAATCTCTCACTGCCAGCTATCATAGCACGTTTTGACTGCTAGTTCTCGCTGTGAGTGCCAGATGACGATACTTGCTGCCATTATTCACTACCAGTTCTTTCGCTGCCAGTTCTCAGTGCCAGTTTTCACTATCAGATCTCGCCGTCACTGCCAGATGACGGTACTCGCTTTCAGTACTCACTAACGATTCTTACTCTGCCAGTTCTTAATACCAATTCTCGCTGCCAGTACTACCTACCTAGTACAAGTATTGGATTCAGGAACCTTACATTGGATTGAAATTAAATATTAGTCCGTTATAAAACATCGCGCCTGTATTGCCCAGAGGGTTAGGCAGAGGTACCGGGTACCGGGTAGCGGGTACCGGGTAGCGGGTTGCGGGTACCGGGTACCGAGTACCGGGTAGCGGGTACCGGGTATAGTCTACCCACATTTCGCCAGTTATGTTCAACCTTTTAACCGCCCGACTTCATATCAGACTTCATATCATATTATGTTTGATCTCCGACTTGTTATTTGTTTTTGAATTATGTTAATTATGTAAGTAATATGTTTTGTTTTATGTTTAGTTTTACCTGTTAATTACTGTCATTGGCGCAAGCCGTTGTAATTAATTATAAATAAATAAAATCAGTAGTCGTGCCCAAAGCGCGCGAAAAGAAAAAAAAACCGGCCAAATGCGAATAGGACTCGCTCACAAAGGGTTCCATACCACTGTACAATATTTAACACTACATATTATATAAAAAAAAAACACTTTTGTTGTATGGAAGCCCCCCTTAAATATTTATTTTATTCGGTTTTTAGTATTTCTTGTTATAGCGGCAACAGAAATACATCATCTGTGAAAATTTCAACTGTCTAGCTATCACGGTTCATGAGATACAGCCTGGTGACAGACATACGGACGGACAGACAGCGAAGTCTTAGTAATAGGGTCCTGTTTTTACCCTGTGAAAAATAAATACCTGATACAATACAGCGTAATTAAATTAAAAAGCAGATTAAATGAGCTTTGGTATTTGGTCGTAGAAATACGACCCTGGCGAAATGGACACCGAAATATTTGTCGGATTAATCCGGCTAAGCGGTTAAAAGGTTAAGTCGCACGTAATAGAAGGCGTATATCCAATGCTGAACATAGGTCACATAACAAACCGTTATTCGGAACTATTAGTAACAGACACCTTCCGATAATTGGCTATAGGGTTACCCCTTAAACCGTGAAACCCAATAAGACCTGCGCATCTAGGTGTATGTACGTCAGTGTGTTTGGTTTCATTTTATCAGGAAGATTAAAACATTATAAATGATAAATGATTTTATTTCTGTAAGTAGGTTTGCACAAACACTTTTACACGTCAATCATATTTTAAAAACTAGATGAGGTCGGCGTTTCCTATCTGACTACTCTGAGAAGAAAGGCCGAAACAAACTCAGAGGTCACAGTCTCTTTTAAAGTCCAGACATAATCTTGGTCAGGTTATATGAAGACCATGTAGATCGAAGTCCGAGATGGTCTTTTGAAGAAAGAACCACACAGATTGAGTGGACCTGTCCATTGTTATGTAAGTATGTATTTTTTTTTTTTTGTTTTGGCAGGAGTGGGAAATCCTCATGGACGCCCAGACTATCTCACTTGTGAGGCAGTCTGGGCAGTGCCGGACTCTTACCGGCTAAAACCACACTTCTGCCTTTCTAAGTGTACTCCTGACGTAGTCAGAGACCTTTTTAAAATTTTATTTTAATTTGTTATTGCATTTTATATTTTTATTTTAATGAATCGTCATGTATGTTTGTAGTTGCTGGGATATAGCTGAATACCAGTATTTTATATGGAGCGACTGCCTATCTGACCTCCACAACTCAGTTACTGGGTAATACAATAATATAATATACCACTTGGTAAGACTGGTTGTCAGACTGGCTTCTGACTACCCGTAACGACTTTCAAAGATCCACGAATGATAGCCGGGACCAACGGCTTAACGTGCTTTCCGAGGCACGGAGGGGTCTCGGTATGTAAAGATGGTCACCCATCCACAGACCAACCGTGGCAAGCGTAGCTTAACCTGATCGATCGACCTGTGCGGCTGTTATTATTTAGCCACGGGTCCCTCAACACAGTTGGACTAAGGTCACAAAGGCTAGAGTATGATAGATGCGGTCAAAGAAGATGAACAACAAAGGGAACTACGTCATAGAACTTTTGCAGTAAAAATAGACCTCAGGGTGCCAAACATTATACGCTGTCTAGGGCTGTCACTGATGAAAAAATGTTAGAAAATAATATACAGGTTGTGTCGTAAATAGTGGTCCACCGTTAAGGATTCGATATACCAGATAATTTACTATAACATATTACAATTTATTTTAACCATTTTTACCCAAGGGTTCCGAAAAAAATTTTTTTTGTTTTTTATTTACGAAATGTCAACCTTTTGTTACAAATTGGATTGTAGTTTCAACAAAAACCATTATTTTTTCATTTTTATTTCTGTTAATTACTGTTAAATACTACAGCTATCGTGTAAAACTATAGTTTTTTTATGTAAATTTAGAGCTTTTGAAGAAAAAGTTAGCTCTTCTCTATTTTAACCCTTATTTTTAGCATAATCGTGCAAATACAGGAGCGATTTTGTAAAAAAAAATGTACTACTAAAATGGTGTATAGGGTTTCAAGGACATCGACGCGCAAATTGTAACCCACACCCGTGTTTTAATAACCCTTATATTATACAACAGTTGTATAAATAACTATTAGGTAAAGTCAAGTCATTAAAATTCTTGCTTCCGGAAATTGGATCCAAACCTCTGGCTATTGTAAACAATTTTACTGTAATGTTTTCTTCAAAACGTTTTGTTTTATGTACGAATATAAAATGCTAACAGTCTTAAAATAATAATATGTACAAGTATATAAAAAGGAGGGGTAATAATCAAAGGGCATCAAAAAACTCGTCCGCATCGCTGTCAACAGGAAAAGTGCCCAAAAGGCTGGCAGCGTTGCCATGTTGTATGGCAATGCTTGACGTGACTAGAGCGCTGGACTATTTCTTGGCCAAAGAATCAGCATTGCCATAAAACGTGGCAATATAAAATTAAATTAAATTACTGTCGAGTTTGGACCTAAAACCTATTACAACAGGTTCATAATAAATTCACCGGATTACCACAATTTGAATACCAAGTTAATTAATTTTAAATTCTACTAATAATTTATAAACGCGAAAGTTTGTGAGGATACTGAGTATGGATGGATGTTTGTTACTCTTTCACGCAAACACTACTGAACGGATTTTGGTTAAAGTTTACAGTAATTTATAGCTTATATGTATAGACGCCAGCACATCAAGCTACTACAATCTGTCAAATTTCTTTAATAGACTTTCAACTTTATTGCTACAGTATAAGGTTCAAAGTTGATTGCGAAAATTTGACAGTTTCGGGTAGGTTGATTTGCTGGCGTCTGTACATCAGAATAAGAATATCACATAGGATATTTTTTATCCCGATATACCCACGGTATCGACACTTATGCAGGTGAAACCGTGGGGCGCTGCTAGTATAACATAATTTCACGCCTTGCTTCCCTAAAGGGTTGGGTAGAGGTGTACCTATGGCACACTCACATTTCGCGAATTAATTTCCTTTAAATCCAACATAAACTTGATAAAATGCTTACTTTTGAAGGAGCACAGCTTTTTAATAAAATACTTTCTAGTATAAGGAATCTGCACTCTTTCAACGCATTCAAAACTCAACTTAGTCAATATACAGGTTGTCTCTGGAAGTATGGATCAAATCGGATAGGGGCGTGGGCAAGGTCAAAGATTTTTGTACACGAAGTTACAGTAGAATACTGACTCCTAAGTCACAGGGTCCCCCCTAGTTTAGGAGGCAGGGTTTTCACTATTTAAGCAACCTTTGTTTCCCAGCTTTGTATATTAAGGTTTTTGCGTTAATAAACTTATTTATTATATTATTTAAACTTTTTCACCCTGAGAATGTAGGTGAATTCTTTTACGGTTCAAAAGTTTTGACCATTTTTTGTTTTTTTCAATCACTTCGCATAGTGTTCAAAGAAAAAAAAAAACACAAAAAAAAACTATCAGGGCTATCAATTTATTTTTTTAGATAGCCCTGATAGTTTTTTTACAGCCGGCCACGTCGAAAAGAGCCCTTAAAAAGTTCAAAAAGACAATTTATTTCTAATGTGCCAACCATACAACACTTCATTTGAAACCCAGTGCTACAACTCAACAAAATTCGTGGACAAAAAAGACCTTTGTCCGTACTTAGTAGAGCGTGTTGGGACTAACGTATTATAGCCGAAATTATAGCCTTTTGTGGAATTAAGCGGATCAAGATTATAGGGGACCATAAATTGGGGGACAAAAAAAGGGGGAAAAAACGTTGAGTGATTGAGTGAAGAAGGATGTTTGAGGAAATGGTTCATTTTGTGGTTTGTGACGTTTGTTTTAGTGTTTACGGGTTTTTAGTAAAAGAAAAAAAATATGAAGAGTAGGTTAATATTTTTTTTTTGTGATAATGCATTAATCGTGGTCGTGTGGAGACCAACGGGGCTTTGAGGGTCGAGAAGTTGGAGTCGCGTCACAACACGAACTTCAAGTCGTTCGTGGTGCGTGTTCCGACACATCATCTCGAGAAGTTCCTCAAGGAAGAGTTCTGGCCGAAGGGTGTCCTTTAGATACTTTAAATTACTTAGCCACAAGCCCCTCATAAATAAATAAATACAGAAATTAAATCATTTATCATTTACTGAGAATTTAAAAGGCTCATTCCCGTTCTCTTTAAATAAACACCATCTTTCCTTCCTTATTTTCCCAGTAACTGTTTCTGAGACACCCAAGTTGATAGTACGCTTACAAAATACATTAATATGTATTACACTAATTGATTCGAAATTAAACAGCTTTCATGAATCGTAGCGAATTCTTGGGATTTCAATCTGAAATTAAACATTTATTACGGTAAATGAAGTAAAGTTTGAGTTGTAACGAGAATTAATTTATTGTTAATGTAATTACAGAATGTATATAATAAATGTCATAAAAATACCTAATAAAATTAGCAGTCAGTTTAATGCTGTCTAGACAGGGATGATGACTAAGATTAGAAATGTTCGAACAAATAATGTAATTTCAAAGGCATAGTCAATCTGCCTAGCCTTTTCCCAACTATGTTGGGGTCGGCTTCAAGTCCAACCGAATGCAGCTGAATACTAGCATTTTACATAAAGCGACTGCCTATCTGTCCTCCACAACCCAGTTACTGGGTAACACGATGCCCCTGGTTGTCAGACTTTTGGGCTTCTGACGACCCGAAACGATTGACAACGAGGTACGAAGGGATCTCGATATGTAATGCGGCTGTTACAAAAATCGTTTTATTGCATAATCTTGCTAATCTAGTATAGCCCGTCCGAATTAAGTGTGCACCTCGCTAGAATGCGTTTATGCGTGGAATGTTTATATTTATCATTACGATAAAAACTATACATATTATGCATGTTGAAAAAAAAATCGTAAAAATATTTTTACGGAGTACTTAAACTTTTTTTTTCAAACATTACGACAGAGTCAGGTAGCTTAATGTGCTGGCGTCTGTACATAAATGGTAAAATAAAATATAAAATAAATAAATATTTCTGCTGGTTATGAGCAGTTCACAGAACAGACACAGAACAGTTGTACAGAGCACGGAATAACAAAAATAATGAGGCTTATGTTACGACTTTATGAATCAGGAAATGACGTCAATTTTTATGTTGCTTTTGTTTAGCGGCGGACATGTAAGGTCTACTGTAGGTAACAATAATAATATATCATAATTTTGATTTACAATCGCAAGTAATGATAATTATCATATCAACAAACCTACCATGGTTTTACACTCTAGCATTTCCGATCAGTTTATGACTACGGTCTCCGGTTGAGTCTGAACTCTATGAAGCAAGTCGGTTTATCTTGACTAAACAATTGATAATACCGGTTAAAATTCTAATCCCATCGAGCACACATAGTACCCGGACATTAAAAAAAAAACTTTATTTAATTTTGTAAAACATGAAACGTTTATTTTCTCTTGACTGTACTTACCTGTCAAAAAGAGTAACCTAGCATGAAGTGGATAAGACAGAGATTAAAACAGAAGAAGAACTAGCAGGGGATCGAGGAGGGGGGAGGAGGAGGGGGTGGCTTATGGGATCAGATCGGAATAAATCCTCCTAAATGAGGTATACGGTGTGAGACATCGACACAACTAGCCACCGTAGGCGCGGGCCTGCGGACGTAGAGTAATGGGTAGCTCTCCGTCCGATCAGGACCAGGCCCGTGCCGGACGGCACGTATGTGTTCCACGCGCGCCTCAAAGAGATGTCAGCATAAAGGAAGAGGCCCGCCAGGGCCGAAGCCTGCCGGGGTAGCGGGATCGTCCGAAAGGGTTACCACTGCCCCGGAACATAAAGGGCTAAGGAAGGAACACGGGTGGGTTTTAGTCAGTAAGAGTCTGACACTCCCTTCCGCTCCACCCAGAGCGGGAGGAGTCATTAGATGATTTCCCATCCAAAAAAAAAAAAAAAAGACATCGACGCGCAAACTATGTAGGTATTATCATGAATACAGCACATGCTTCTAGATCCCAGCGTATATTTTTGAAGTGAAAAGTTCTTTAGGCGAGTTGGGCATTTTTTGAGATGGGAAAAAACCATTGAATTCGCGCCGCTGTTACCGTAACACACCGCTTCGGATGTGTTCGGCTGTCCTCGGGATGTGCTCGGTTTTAATGTATATCCGATATGTCAGTGAGTGATGGCAAAGTATTCTGTTTGTGTTTTGTTTTCACTTCTGTCGGTACTCCCGGAGAGCCACTGTTTTTATTTTTGTTGGTTATGTAATAAAATATCAACTGTTTCATACAAAGTACCTAAATGGTTAAAATGTATCGAAGAACTGTTAATTTTTTAATAACCAGCAAAAAAATTCAACGCTGGTGTGTCTAAAATCAAGTAGTTTATCCTATAAGTTTGCGCGTTGATCTAAAGACGCCAGCCACATCAAGCTACCCGAAACTGTAAATTTTTCCCAATCCACATTGAACCTTATGCTTTGGCGATAAAGTTAAAAATCTATGAAATAAATTTGACAGATTGTAGTAGCTTGATGTGCTGCACAGTGTTGTAAGATCCCGATTTTTGTGTCATCGTGTTTTTATTGAATTAATCGATAGAGTCTACAATTCTGAGGATTAGAGTAAAACTCCGGGTTCGCTAAGACTTGTACTTTTTAAAAAAAAAAATGACAAAGTTTCGGAATATCCGACTATAGAAAAACGAAAAAAAAATCATTATAATTTAACGGAAGTACTTATTAAAGAATTAATTTATTCTATCAAAAAAAGGTATAATAGCCGATCCTTCCACCAATTTCTGTTGCTTTAGTATGAATGGGTCGAGAGATATGATTTTTTTTCTCATTTTTCGTTTTCATTTTTTTATTCATCTAAACCGCCGTAGTAGGTGGTAATTCCTACATTGAAAAATTGCTGATATTTTCTATTATGTGTAGTATTTTTTCCAAAACCTAACTCATTGGTTTCCAGGAGTTATTGAAAATTCAAAATTTTCCTTAGGGTTGTCACTTTCAAGTATCCGAAAAAAAGCAACAAGAGTATATTTTATTTGAAAAAAAAAGAAGGTGTTTTAAATACTTTCTAATAACTAATATGCAGTTGGCTATTCGAAAGGAAAATGTATGTAAATTTATATTATGTGGGCTAACCGAACTAAAAATCATCTTCATTGTTAGTTACAATTAATTCAACATGCGAATAATCATCGATGGCTAGATTTTCTTCATTAACAGGTCTCAACAAAGACAATGCGGCTGGTGGCAGTGGGATTTTTTTAGCCTTTTTTTTTCTCTCTAAGAGGTTGTAATCAGAGATAATTGGATCCGATGAGACTAAAGCTAACTATTAGTTGAGTCTTTTGGGTTTGAATTTATAGACGGTTTCCAAAAAAGGTGTATCAATCAACATGATACCAATTTCTCCATTTGTTTTTTAATATCCTTTATAAAATCACTCAATGTGTGCCACTTTAAGCCACAAAACAATGATATCTTTTTATGGTCGCGATAAGAAAGCTAAAACTTAATAAAAATAAACAAATTATGTTTTGGTTGAAGTGGCAGCCCTAAGTGCGGATATTTCGGATATTACTAAAATTTCCAATAACTCCTGGAAACCAATGAGTTAGGTTTTGGAAAAAATACTACACATAATAGAAAGTATCAGCAATTTTTCAATGTAGGAATGACCACCTACTACGGCGATTTAGATGAATAAAAAAATGAAAACGAAAAATGAGAAAAAAAATCATATCTCTCGACCCATTCATACTAAAGCAACAGAAATTGGTGGAAGGATCGGCTATTATACCTTTTTTCGATAGAATAAATTAATTCTTTAATAAGTACTTTCGTTAAATTATAATGATTTTTTTTTCGTTTTTCAATAGTCGGATATTCCGAAACTTTGTCATTTTTTAAAAAAAAAAGTACAAGTCTTAGCGAACCGGGAGTTTTACTCTAATCCTCAGAATTGTAGACTCTATCGATTAATTCAATAAAAACACGATGACACAAAAATCGGGATCTTACAACACTGTGTGCTGGCATCTGTAAGAATAAAAATACTTGTTTAATCCATCGCACTGTTATTATTCTTCATCAAAATTTAATTTCACAAAACTAATCACTATAGCCTTCAAATAACTGTTAATAAATGGCACTAGTGACGTCACCAACCCCACCCACTTATCCGCACAGTGGGTGCACGATCATGTATTGTGATCAAAATTCGCCAAGTCACCGACTGTTTAGGACGGTGTGCAAAACCAGTTAGTTAAGTAGACAAAAAAATCATGTGCTATGTTTGATTTGTGGTGCAATAACCTTGGTAGTCTGAAAAAGTTTACTTAGACCCATAATAGTCTAAGGTCTGAGAGTAACCGTTATAAGTAATCTATACTATATAATATTATAAGGAGGTAACATTTAAGGAGGTATTTACATAGTTTAAAAAGCTGTCTTAAAATAATAATATGTACAAGTATATAAAAAGGGAGGGGAAATAAAAATTCGAAGATATGTGATAACTAACAACCCGCACTTGGCTCGCGTGGTAGATTATAGCCCACACCCTCTCGAAGAGAGGAGGCCTGTGTCCCAGTAGTGGGAACATTATAATCTAATTATGCTTTAGGAATTATATAGGTTGGCAGGGACATTGCCGCGCAATCTGTACCCTGTGTTGAATTCAGCAGAAAAGGCTAGGCAGATGATTAATCAACACCTTTTCATATATCTATGATCAACACAATGATGTGAAGGGCTAGTAATTCATGGATGGGAGAACATTCTTTACAATTTGAGGCCATCGCGTTAAGACATATTACTGGTTACGTAGGTCAACAATAAAACATTTATAATCAGACTTTGGGAATCTAGTAAAACTTGCTGCATACAAGAGAAAGTCTAGATGCCAAGCTAAGCATACCTACATAAATTCTGCAGAATCTAGTCAAATCTTCAATCTTGAATTTTCGAACTATGTTGGGGTCGACCAGTCTAACTGGATGCAGCTGAAACCCGCGGGAGACGCTCCGGGCGTCGGGAGCCGCGTGACGACGGAAATACTTAGTTATGTTTTTAGACAGAAAAAGTCCTTTGATAAACCCACTGAGTTTAATATTAAGCCACTGACTTTATTTAACAATATCACAACTAAGTTAGGCGAAATTAAAATTCATAATTATACCCCAATCAACGAAAGTTGCAAAATTTACTGGAAAACACCGCCTCTCCACAAACCGCTTCAGAACTTCTAATTAACAACTTTGGGATTACAAAAAAGTTTTGTACGACGAAGTTTGTATTTCGGTACTGCGACTGACGCAAAAGGAAATGATAAAATATGAAAAAAAACGGTAGAAAATTATAAAACAAGATACAGTGCTATAACGCTACAAAGTTATTTTGGCGCGTGTTCAAAATCCGAACTCGTGACGCCATCGCCATCTTGTTTTTTTGAATAGAAAAAAAGAAAATACATTTATTTTTCACAGACTAAAAGACACAATACATCAGATAAAAATCAAAAGTGAAAAGTCCGTTGTCAGAAATTAGCAGGAAAATGTGCCTCAACAAAGGCCCAAAAATCTAAAAAGTCCCAGTTCAGCAAAAGCGCGGGAAAACTAGTAATTAGTGCTGGTTGTCAACTGATCACACTCTACTATCGATCTCAATCTGAATATTTTGAAGGATATTGCTGATCCATTGCTTCATATGTTCGAAAAATGTGTCAGCTCAACAACGTCAATAGCGCAATGAATGTTGTTGAACTGTCAAAATGAAACCAATGGGTTTCATAACAGTAACAATGGTTACTGATGAAAAAGAGGCCCTGCCCCTTGGCTTGTGGGTGATGCCGACTCTAGCTAGCTTATATAAAAAAATAACGTGTTAAAGTTATTTTAGTATCCTAGTCACAGTTGCCGATACTCGGTCTCCACTCCACCGGCCATCTGTCCTTTGACAAACATGGCCAGCCCACTGCCACTTCAGTTTGCTTACTCTGCAACCTATGTTGGTAACTCCAGCCTTCAAAGAGACTTCGAGCATAGCTCGCTCCATAGCACGCTGAGCATAGTGTGGAACGTCCTTCAGCTAGATGGACGGACGACCTAAGAAGTTGGCTGGGGTAGACTTCAGTGGCGTGCATTGGTTTTCAGAATAGGTAGGCACTAGGCCGGGTCTAGTCTAGGCAGACACGGTCACTAGTCAGAAAAAAAAGTAAGGTCAAAAGTGTGGTTATTTGAGTGCCATGCCTACTCAAGGGTGATAAATTGCGAAGGTCGAGCGTCATGGTATTACGCGTGAGACGTACGTATTTTTAATTTTGTCGTATTAACTTGAAAAGACCAATGACTATGTGCGAATAGTACGGGAGCCGAGTAGGCCGTCCGGCGACTGCCTACTGTCGCGCGTGTTCGCTTGAAGATTTTGTTTTTTGTTAGGTATGATAATTTAGTGAGTTTCTTAATTGTGGGGCACACAAACTAAAATGTAATTGACAGGCTTATGTTGATATATCGAGGTAGGCACTGCTTATATGCCTATATGCAATGCATGCCACTGGTAGACTTGATGCGGAAGGCGGAGGACAAGGTGTTGAGGCGCAGTCTGGGAGAGGCCTATGCCCATCAGTGTACTACCAAAGGCTGAGTTGATTGAGTCACAGTTGAATTTTTTTTTTCACGATCCTAAAAATTATTTAGATGTAAGGTACCTCTATAAAAAGAGTTCGTTTTATATTTATTTTCGAAACGCAGTGGCATTCAACCCATGGCTGAGGTATTAATAAACGATAACATATTTTTTCCTCGCCCACGCGCGCTCGACCCACTGTGTGGTGTTAATCTTCATAGTACCTTTTATATTAGATTGATTGCCGTTTTTTGTTGGCACTGTCTGGAGTTTAGTGACTTCTAAAGAGGGCTTTCACATTTGTTTTGTGTCTTGTAAACAATTGATATTCAGTTGGCTACCTCGATTGGGTCCGTGGCTCCGCACAGGTCGATCGATCAGGTTAAGCTACGCTTGCCGCGGTTGATCTGTGGATGGGTGACCATCTTTACATACCGAGACCCCTCCGTGCCTCCGAAAGCACGTTAAGCCGTTGGTCCCGGCTGTCATTCGTGGATCTTTGACAGTCGTTACGGGTAGTCAGAAGACCGAAAGTCTGACGATCGATCGACTTGTGCGGCTGTTATTATTTAGCCACGGACCCCTCTCATTTATAATATTATAAATAATAATAATAGTATGAATCTATGTTCTTCTCACGCTAAGAATCTGCGTTCTTCTAACAATCTTCTCCTACTCTGTCCTTCTCAGACTTTGTTCACTCCTCCTTTCATATTCAGTCCATTCTTCTTTGGATTGCGCTTCCTCTTGATATCAGGACGGCCACCAGTCGGTATGCATTTAAGCGGAAATTGCAGAGTTATTTTCAAAACAAATAGCGTCGAGTCATCTCATAAAGAACGGTCGAATTTATTTGATTGCTTGTGCATGTATGACTTGCATCAACAATTTGTACTAACAAAGTTTATTTTCCTAATTGTTTTTTTTTTAATGCAAACGCATGGATGTGACGCATATTTTCCCCCCCAACTTGTTATTTTTTTTTGTGTTTTTTCTCTGCGTCATGTTTGCCGCAAATAAACGTATGTAATTTCTTTCTTTCTAAATAAATAATTTGATTTGAAATTAACACGGAAAAAACCTTACAAGGGTCATCAAGCAAAAAAAAATACGTGCGACTCCCAGCCCTACTAAGGAGCCCACGAGTTTAAAACAATGATGTAGTATCGACGTTACATTAAATTTCTTTCACAATGGGTGCTAGCCACCATATATGGTTGCCAGAATGACCGCGAAGAATGAGTAACCGATGAAACAAAAAGTCCCGTAAGGTTGCAAAAACTTTATTGATTTTAATTACTTACGTTGAACATGTGGGCGATATATTTTTATGGCGTGGGCGGTGTTTCTTTGAACTTTGTCGTGTTTTTTTCGTAAAAATACAGTTATTGTTGTTCGCATGTCTAAAGAATATTATTATAACGGAGACGGGTGAAGCTTGTACCTAATTGATTTTGAAAATCTGCTCAATTCCTTAATGTAAAATGTCATCTTTACTTTTTTGGGGATTGTTGTTATGGGCAACAGTTAACGTTAGACTCAGAAGGCCGATTCCCGTTATAAACGTTCAAAATCTAGTCGCAATCTCATCTCAGCGACAATCAAAGTAAAAAATGTAGGGAAATTTGTTGAATTCTTGTCAGATTGAAACTGAGATCAGGCTGTGAACGTTATAAAAATTACAATTGCTACTCTAATTACCTGCTCTGGGGGCCTATTCTCTATGTCCGTCAACGAAGATACGGACCTGTCCGAAAGAAATTAAGAACTTCGGAGTGTGCCCTACTCCCAATAAAATAACTTTTTCGGTCGGGCGATAACACGTCGGGGTCGGGAATAAGGACAATCTGTCAAATCGGGTTGCCATTCATAATACTTAGTTTGGCCCACGAACTAATCTTATGTCCGAAGGTGATACGGTTTAATGAACTCCCGTAACTTCAGTCGAATGACAAGGGCATGATTCTAAAAAAAAAAATCAGGCAAAGGTAAGGATGTATAAGGAGTGGTTCAACATGTTTTAATCTCCTAATTCAAGAATTTAGGAAGTTTTGTTTTGTTTTTGTATAATATTTGATTACTAGTTTCTTTATTTATGTATTTACTAGTTGACCCGGGCGAACTTCGTACCTCCTCAGAATCAATAAGAAAGAATGTACTTATGAGAAAATACTAACTACTATTACTACCTATGATTACTAATAAAAAGTACTAACATTATTATAAGCTTGTTTCATCCTTTTCAGCTGTGCTATTCTGTAAAAAGATCACCGTGATAACTTAGGTGAAGTGAGCTTAAAGTGAATTGTCGTTTCAGCTGATGCTAGGGATTGACAGTATTGACAACTAACTAACACTTTAAGCTCACTTCACCTAAGTTTTCACGGTGAGATTTTTACAGAATAGCATTACAGTAGTTGGGTTTTTTTTAAACTTATTTTTTATACGGAAAAGTGTCTAATTGTTTGCGTCTGAATGATTTTTAGTTTGTATTAATCATCGTGTTATTTTGTTTCTTAATTTACGTTACGAGTATTTTGTACCGACCTTTTTTGTTATCTTTTTTGTTTCAAGTGTCTATCAGTGGAAGTTTGTAAATGGCCTTCAAGTACATTTTGGTTAAAATCACTGTTTATATTAGCTGCAGTTTCACGAATAGAATGAAATAATAGTACATTACTGCAGCGGCCAGCAAAAGAGGCATTGATGGACGAACGTGTTAATGCGGGCCGAGGCGAAGCCGAGGCACATATACGTAAGTCCATCAATGCCTAGTGAAATGTCAGGTCAGTGAGTTGACACGACATTATATTTCTCGTCACGTTCATTCTTTGAACAATAACATGCTCTCTGGCTGCTAATAACAATAATAGGAACATGCTCGATATGATATATGGATCCGGGAAATTCATCATCTGCCTGCCTTTTCCCAACTATGTTGGGGTCGGCTTCCAGTCTAACCGGATGCAGCTGAATACCAGTATTTTACATGGAGCGACTGCCTATCTGACCTCCACAACCCAGTTACTGGGTAATACGATACCGTTTGGTAAGACTGGTTGTCAGACTTTCGGGCTTCTGACTGTCCGTAACGACTTGGATCCGGGAAATTATGATAGGAAAAATAAAATGACGCCTGAATATCCCGTAGAGCAGTGGTTCCTAACCTTTTCAATATTGTTACCCCTGGACCTATTAGGAAAACTGACTTTACCCCGACCTTAAAATCTTGGTATGTAAAGTTGGTCACCCATCTACGGACCGACCGCGGCAAGCGTAGCTTAACCTGATCTATCGACCTGTGCAGCTGTTATTAATTAGCCACAAGCCCTTCTTTATGTGAATATCTACTCAACAGAATAGATATTGGATGGAAAAATAGAAGGACTGTTTTACCGATATCTCTTATCTGCAGTATCATCTGCCTAGCCTTTTCCCAAATAGAGGAGTCAGCTTTCAATCTCCCTGGATACTGAATAAAAGTATTTTACATGAACCAACTGCCTGTCTGACCTTCACAACCCTGCAGCAACACGATACCCCTTGGTAAACCTTTAGATGTCACAAATAAATATGTAGTTTGTTTTTTTTGGTACCTATTCTACAAGAGAAAACTGTTGCCCATTCTTTTGACGGTAACCTTGATTCACCTTTAATAATATTTTGCACGGAGGTATTCTGATTACGAGAATGTTAGTGTGTACGCGTGTGTGGTGTGTTCGTTTTAAGTACCATCCGAGGACGTGCGTATGAAATGAATACACAAGGCACGACCGAGGACCTGTTCAAAGCGAGGTTCTTTTCGAGGGTCCTCGGTTTGACTTGACCAAAGATTCGTATTCTGCAAGGGATTTTGAGTCTTTCTGTATACTTAATACGAAAAAGTTGTCTGCACCTCTTCTCTTCTTCTGCTGGTTTACGTAAGGGGTCCTCGGTTGGCTTACACAAAGTCCTCGTATGTGCATCGCTGGTCACATTTAGCTGTGTATTTTAGGTCCTCAGTATGATAGCCGAAATTCATACAGAAAAATGTTGAGATAGCATTATCCCAATAAGCTCATCACTATAGATTTACTCACCTGTCTCTTTCTTTCTTATTCTAAAAGGCCAACGAGGTATTTCAATCAGTTTTTTGGAGGGTCCTCGGTTCCGTCAAGAACTAACAAGGTCCTCGTAAGGATGTCTGTACAAACAAGGGTGTGTGTGTGCGTATAGAGTATTCTATTCTATTTCTACATGTATGCCAAACTTTGCCTGGTATAAGTCCTGCATGTCGTCGAAGTCGCATCGTTTCCTAGTTAAGTCATGTCGAAGAAACGCTTTGTGTAGTGTCGGACTTAAGGTATTTCGAACTAAAGTATTGTCGAAATGAAAATGTGTCGGAGTTCCATAGTATCGAAATAAAATCTTGTCGCATTACAGTTTATCGAAATTCGGTTGGTAAGTCACTTTGCAGGTTGGGCCTATACAAAATAAGCTATATACCGTTGTCCCCCCTCAACTAAATCGACATTTTGCAAAGGTTCCAAAATTTTGCTCTAGGAACAATCTCAAGCGCACCCTGGTTGGTCAGAAACACAGAAATACACGAGCACTTAAAAATACCAATAGTGAAAGAAGAACAATGCGAAAAATACAATGCAATGTAAAACATATTAACAGAGACGAGGAATCACAGCAATGTTTTAGCCAAGAATCTTCTAAACACACAAAGGGAATTACACCAAAAGAGATGACAAATCCTGAACCTGGATCAGAGATAATGAAAATTTAAAGTTAATTAAGTACTAAACCACATAATGTGAATGTTCAAAGGAACACCACAAAAATAATCTCACATAAAGACCCCATCTGATTATGGCTAGAAAACCATTCGCAGATAAAAGGAAAACATACAAAAATATCCCCTCAAACATCGATACAAGCCATTAAATCTCTGAATCTATAATTAGACACTGTTATCTTCAATTACAATATCATCATCTGCCTAGCCTTTTCCCAACTATGTTGGGGTCGGCTTCCAGTCTAACCGGATGCAGCTGAATACCAGTATTTTACATGGAGCGACTGCCTATCTGACCTCCACAACCCAGTTACTGGGTAATACGATACCCCTTGGTAAAACAAAAAACATAAAAAAAAAAAAAACAAAACATAAAAATATAAAACATAAATTAAAATATTAATCGTACTATCATCAGCCACAAATTTCATACAACGTTAAACAGCAGTTCGAGAAAATTAATGTTTTCACACCAAAAACATTATGAAACATGACTTTAACGGCATTAATACCGTAAATTGTATGAAGAGTATTAAATTACACGGTTCTAAATTTTGGCCACGACTTTACGCGGGTTGGCATACTGGCTGACTAAATAATATAGTGCGACGGTCTTTAAGTGAGCTAGATTTTGATCACGTAGTGGATTAAAATTGATACAATCCATTTTAATGTAGGCTCATTTTACGTTTTTCATATCAAGATTGTGCAAGCATTGCAATCAAATCTATATACAGGGTTATTGGAAAAACACCAAAAACCTCTTAAGAGGTCATTGTACTCATCATTATGAACAATTTTTACTATGGGACCAAACCTGAAATCGCGAAAAAAAAATCTGCTTTTCCCTACATTTTGACGTATTATACGAACATAAATGTAGGGAACAGCTGATTTTATTTTTGCGATTTCAGGTTTGGTCCCATAGTAAAAGTTGTTCATAATGATGAGTACAATGACCTCTTAAGAGGTTTTTGGTGTTTTTCCAATAACCCTGTATAGGGTGACTGGTAATTAGTGACCGATACTTAAACACGTAATTGTACTCATGATAACAAACAACTTTTACTATGGGAGCAAACCTGAAATTGCAAAAAAAAATGTGCTGTTTAGTCGTTTATGTTCGCCTAACTGGTCAAAATGTACTGAACAGCAGCTTTTTTTTTTCGCGATTTCAGGTATGGTCCCATAGTAAAAGTTGTTTGTTATCATGAGTACAATCACGTGTTTAGGTATCGGTCACTAATTACCAGTCACCCTATAATATAAAAATCAAAGACCTGGGCCCTATTTTATAAAGCTGACAATCCGACAAGTCCGACATATGTCAAAAAGTGACAATTCGACAATTTTTCTGTTTTATAAAACTTACAGGCGACAAAATTGTCATGGTGGAAAATTCACAAATATGTCGGATTGTCGCGACAATCCGTCATTTTTCTGTTTCATAAAACTTTTTGAGCGACAGGTGACAGGTGACAATTTGTCGTGAAAAACTTGTCAAATCTGCTTTATTAAACAGAAAATTGTCATGACATATTGACATATTTGTAGAATTGTCCGACAATTCTGACAGGAGCGTTACTCTCTGTCGCGAAATCATATTTTGAATTTTGAAAGTGTAAGAAAGTGTAATAAAAGATTTATTACAAAAAATGGTACTTACATCGAGCAGTGAGAGTAGTGATAATGAATACTTGGAACAAAAATACAAACGAGGAGGCAACGACGATCATTTAAAAGCAGAATCAATTTCTGCTTCTCAATTACCGATTTCTGCTTTAAAGAAAAAAATAAATTTTAAACAAAATAATTTGCAAATATGTCAAGTCTATATAATTGTCACGACAATCCCACAATTGTCACCAACAATTGTCAGAAATAATTTGACTGTGGTTTTTTTTGACATAATATGTCGAGTTTTATGAAATGCGTTTTTAAATGACAAATATGTCATGATTTCGCCTGTCGATTTTTGACATATTTTTTACTTTTATTAAACAGCCTAACCGCGACAATTCTACAATTTTGTCATTTTTTGACATATATGTCGAATTGTCAGCTTTATAAAACAGGGCCCTGACTGACTGATATATCAACGCACAGCCTAAACCGCTGATCCTAGAGACATGAAATTTTGAGGGTGTGTTCTTTGTGAAGAGTAGATATCCACTAAGAAAGGATTATCGAAATTCCACCCCTAAGAGGGTGAAATTTCACGTGGATGAAGTCGCGGGTAGAAGCTAGTAGGTACAGACGCCAGCACATCAAGCTACCCGAAACTGTAAAATTTTTGAACTTTATGTTTTAATCTATGCGTCATGTTCGTGAACGGGCGCCGTCAGTTGGGGCTGGTCATCACTCGGCTGCCTCGGCTTATTTTTATTTTTAATTATTTTATTTTTGGATTGTTGTTTTTTTTTTATTATTTAATATTTGCTGTACTCTGGACGCTTTTAACGCATACATCTTTTTTTACATCGTTCTCACATATTATTATAAATTCAACATTAATGATGTAACTAATATTTTTGTAAAAATATAATTTAAAAGAGTGTCCATGGAGTTTCTTGCCCGTTCTTCTCCATAGGTAGCTACGCTTTGGAATGGGCAACTAGCATCATTTTATTTTTGACTGACCGACTTCTTGACAATTCAAAAGTGCCTGTAAATGGTTTAATTTAAATAAATGCTTTGAGTTCGAGTTTGAGTTTGAATGATAAAGTTGAAAATTTGACAGATTGTAGTAGCTTGATATGCAGGCATCTGTACATAATAAGCACTTTTGAACGTCGAAATATACAAAAAAAAAAAATGATTCTAGGTTGTCTTTAAAAGATCGCTTTTAGCGATAAGACCGCCCATTGTGTCACCCATTGTAAAATTTATATATTTATGTCTGTAATTTATATGGTGTACATAATAAAGAGTATTCTATTCTATTCTATTCTAGTCGCCCTTTCCAAAAGGTAGTTTCGTATGGAGAAGAATGGGCAAGATACTCCACCGTTACTCTTTTAAAAATGTTTAAAGAAATTTTGTTTCTTTCTTAATTTTTTTTTCTCGTATATAGAGCCTTACTCTGAAACAGTCCCGTATTTTGTACTAACGTGATTTTCGTAAAACGGAATATTTAAGGTAAAATTCTAATCTTGAATTCTAAGAACAATTTTTTTAAGTGGTCGGTAAATGGGCCTTCTCTTGACCTCGATCTCGGGAGAAAAGCGATGGATGAGGTCTATGAGGGAACGAGTAAGCCCAGATGTCTGTTCATTCTTGCTTTGGAGACTGATTGATTCTAATATATGGAAGGGAACACAGATTCATTAAAGTAAAGCAAGGACTTACCTTTAGCGAAAGCAGCATGTACGAAGCATAGACACAGGAAAAACTTGAGAGCCGCCATTTTGAATATTTTACAAGGTTTTTGGTTATGGAAATCACAAATCACTTGACACTATATTTACCTGAAACAAAATATCAATAATTAAATAATATTCTTATAGCAATAGTTCTTCTCTTTAGGAAGGCATTTGGACCTGCACCCTAACTGCGTAACTTACTATCAATCTGAATCATTTTGAAGGATATTGCTAACTTATTGCTTCATCACCATCATCTGCCTAGCCTTTTCCCAACTATGTTGGGGTTGGCTTCCAGTCTAACCAGATGCAGCTGAATACCAGTATTTTATATGGAGCGACTGCCTATCTGATCTCCACAACCCAGTTACTGGGTAATACGATACCCCTTGGTCATTGCTTCATATGTTCGAAAAATGTATCTGCTCAACAACGTAAATAACGCAATGAATGTTGTTGAACTGTCAAAATGAAAGACATTGCTATAAATACTTCTACATACACATCCTCGCTATAACATACACATATATTATGTATACACCTTATAATTCATTTCCAATATCCCTTAACATTCCTTACTTTGTAACCTGCAATGTCAATGACTATTTTTTTAATGTTAGAACACAACATAAAAGGTTTTTGGTGTCACAGTGACAGCACAGCAGAACACTGACTCCTAAGTCACAGGATCACGTAGTTTAGGACTCAGGGCTCGTTATCCGTATGACCTTTAGTTAACATGTATCCTAGTCTTAAGCAATGTCAAAGATTTTTGTGACGTGGCTCAAAAGGCTGCCCAACATAAATGGGACTGGGCAGGACATGTCTGCCGCATGCCACACAGGCTGCGGGCCCCAATAGCACAGAATTGGTGCCCTGAGACAGTGAGGCGGGATCCCGGACTCGCGGCAGACCACGTAGGAGATGGCGGGACGAGCTGGATGGGTTCTGTCAAAACTGGAAGGAGGACGCGCGGACTCGCGAAAGATGGAAGGAGTGGAGGGAGGCCTCTGTCCAGAAGAGGGACAGAGTAGGCTAGTAAAAAAAAAATATTTTTATTAAGTATTATTTTATTTTGGCCGATGAGAAATCCCATTGCGCACACGACTTGTAACTTGAGAAAACCGAACCACGGAAGTCCCTTCCCGCTTAACCGAGTTTCTTTCCAACTTAATGAGTTCACTATTCTACTATCTACGTGTGTATGTCCGTCTGTACAGTTTAAGTAGTACCGTAAATTGTTCAGCCTACGCATCGCTGGCTGCCACCAGAGCGTGGCGGGTTCGATTCCCGGGCACTGATTGATAATTAAAATAATCATTACCTTTGTGTGAACGAGTTCGTTTATTAGTTGGCTACATGTGATGTGGTTTTGATGTAAATTTAATTGAAGTTCCGGGTCAAGTGAGGGTAGACGAATTTTTTCTTTATGTCATTATGAAGTCCAATTCCACTGGCCAGTGCGTGATCAAAAAGTATTTTTTTCTTCTGTAATTATAACTTTTAAGACACTTGCTGTTTCATCGAGGAAGCCCCACTTTATGAGGTTATAGGTACATAAATTCCACTTGAGTTCGGAGGCGGTTAAGAGACTTCCAAGTGGGCCAGCAAAAGCACTAGGAAGTGGTGAAGGGGCGGGGCGTTTTGGGGGACTATCTTTTGTAATTTTGACGTTCGAAAAGTGATAATTCTCAGCCTAGTTTGAATAAATGACTTTTGATTTTGATTTTGCCACGGAAGGCTAGACCCTGCGGGAAGATGCTCGCTTGGTGGTAAGTTTTGAGTAGAGGGAGATTGACAAGGCTCATCCTTGCTGGGCTTATTCCGGCCAACCAATCACAGAAGGTCCCACGATATTTGCGTGAGAGACTTCATAAGAGATTACATTCAGCCTATAATGTTTCTACTGCTGGGACACAGTTACTATGACACAGGCCTCCTCTCGGTGAGAGGGGCATACGGGTGTGTAAGGTCTAGCGTTTCTAAATTTGCCAAAGATGGCCGCTCGAAATTGAATAAAATCGATATAAAAGAATATTTATTTTAAGTAAGGTTTGCTTTCGTCTAGTTATCTCGGAGATTCTCCGAGCTAACTAGACGAAAACAAATAAATTTTCTTGTATATCGATTTTATTCAATTTCGAGCGGCCATTGTTGTTCACATCTTTGGCAAATTTAGAAACTGGTTCTCGAAAAACGATTATAGAAAAATTGTTGCTTTTAAACGGTGAAATAATTTATATTATACAATGTTAGCGTCTGCCTGGGTTCGAACCCAACTTACAACTCGTAAGTCGCGGCCGTTGCCACTGGGACGCCACGGCTCGGTTTTAAGGGGACTACAGGACCTAAACGTAAAAAACGCAAGCTTTGTAACGCCTAAAAGTATATATGATCGACTACAGTAAACAAAGTCAGAAAATATCTGTGTGTGTTGTCTGTTTCTGAATTGTGTTGACCTCATTTTATACTTATGTTTGTTATTGCATCTGTTTGTTTCCCAAATAAAATAAAATATATGATAATTTTCAGGATATATGCTAGGTAGATTGCGTGTTGAAAACATAATAGGGTAAAAGAGGGTAATGGGGCCACTTAAGCGAGAACTCAAATAAAATTTTAATTAAAAAGAAAGTATTTATTGCAACCGCCTGTAAACATAATTTACTTATTAAACTATCATTAGAGATCAATTTCAGTCACTTTGGCAATCAACTTTGGAAATTATTAAAGTTTAAAAAAAAAACAGATTTGACTCCCATTACACCAACGTAGGGGTAATGGTGATCACTCTTAGGGGCAATCGGAGTCAAATAAAATTAGCATACATCGCAAACATAACCTTTAGCTAACTCCCATCCAGTGCACTCCGCGTGAGCCCATAGTCCACACGAGGTACACCTGTACCACATCTCGTTGTTTCTTCCGAATTCGTCGCATACTAGGCATCTGTTTCCAGCATCTTCTGCGTCATCATCCTCATCGAGTCACCTGACTCTCATTTCCCACAACTACACTAATGAGTAAAAAATAGAAATAAAAAAAATCTTTAATACACTGATATAATCTGAACTGCACATCACAATTTGAAACGTCTAACTAAGTAAGTGTAAATGTCATAATCGCATACTGCAAGATATTTGGCACTTACCTTCTAATTTGCATTTACGTAAAATTACATCAGCGGAGCGCAAAAACAAAAGACGGTCGTTTCTCAGTGATGCATGGGTCGACTGGCGCGAGCAGTTCGTGGCTGCGCGGGGGCCCGAAGCGGGGGCTGAGGGCGCTGTTTACGCGTCGGTCTCATGTAGTGCTTCGTGGTGGTATGGGTGACTCCCATTGCCCGCTGACTCCCATTACCCTACTCTACCCTACTACTAATTTGATACGATAAAAAAAAACATGAAGATACTTCTAAAAACTTTCTTTTTATAATAAAAACCAATAAAAACCATACTAATATACGTACAATCATTCTGATTTTTGTCAGATTATTCTACAAGCAACATACTAAAGCACTAGTGTTTTAATTTTTTAGTCCAAACAATAGATTTTTTGTAAATAGATAATTATTGCTTCATATTTTACAATATTTTACCAGCGTTGTGTCATCGCGCTTCTCTTTCTTTTCGATTTAGGTCTCAGTCAGACAGTGACCGCGCTTTAGGTCATGTAATCCCCTTTTTTTTTTTTTTTTTTTTGTGGATGGGAAATCATCTAATGACTCCTCCCGCTCTGGGTGGAGCGGAAGGGAGTGTCAGACTCTTACTGACTAAAACCCACCCGTGTTCCTTCCTTAGCCCTTTATGTTCCGGGGTAGCGGTAACCCTTTCGGACGATCCCGCTACCCCGGCAGGCTTCGGCCCTGGCGGGCCCCTTCCTTTTCATGTAATCCCCTTAAGTGACCTTTACAAAGTAGCAGTACTGACCAATTGGCAAGCGAGAATCAATCTAAAATTCTTTTTTTGCAGCTATTGAACATCCTCTTTCGCCCCCACAAAATAATTGCTTCATTTATTTATCGCGCTCTCTCAAAGCAACAACGCAGGGAGTAGGTACAGACAGCCTCATAAACATGTAGAAATCAACAATAATTTATTTAATTCTCTATAAATCTTTGTTCTATAATTCTGTATAATGTCTAACGTAACAGACAACTGTGCGGCTGGGGAGTTTGTTGCGCCACTTCTTCTTCCCAGCGAAAGCACTAGGAAGTGGTGAAGGGCGGGCGTTTTGGGGACTGTCTTATGTAATTTTGACGTTCAAAAATGGCTGATTCTTAGACTAGTTTAAATGTAGCCTAGTTTATATATATACTAGCTGACCCGGCGAACTTCGTACCGCCATTAACAGTCAATCCATTCTCGAGATATCATCAAAAAAGCCGTTCCATACAAAATGTGTGAGAAAATGAATTATCTCTTTTTTTCGTAAATTTTTCCTGTTTTTTTTTTGTTATTCTGCTATTCTAGACGGAGACAAATCGCACAAATCCAAGATCATAAAAATCCCTCTAGCCGTTCTTGTGTTATAAATGGTGTAACTAACCCGACTTTGTTTTATAGGTAGATATTTGTATCAATGTGTAGCGACAAACCATAATAACTCATTGGGTACTTACTTAATGAGTATTATAAACCGTCATGTTAACATTAGTCTATAGTGTAACTATACCTTTTTGAAAATTATACTCTATTTGTTATTGTTATAATTAGTGCTATAATATTATTCTTATATAATTATATTCTATTCCCTGCGATAATATGGACTGTATATTGTATTGTGTAACATTGTCTGAAATAAAGATTTACTTGAATTAGAAAGAAAGAAAAACGGTTTATTCTGCACAAACATAACGCACATTACAAATAAAATAAAATAAAAGACATAAAATATACACATACCACGTTGTCAAAAGCCTCGTACTCAAGCTTGAATTGATACAGTACTTAATTATAGAATACAAATTGTATGAATGATACGAATTCTTGAAGCCCGAAAGTCTGACAACTAGTCTTACTAAGAGGTATCGGTAACCAGTAATTGGGTTGTGGAGGTCAGTGTTGAGGATGAGGATGGCTATGAATGATGCTCATTAAAACGAAACACGATCACAATTTTTTGGTATATACTTTTCACAGAGTCAGAGAGTGACAGCAGTCAAACATAATTACACTATAATTTACAAAGGCGAAAGTTGTGAGCGTGCGTGTGTGTTTTTATGTTTGTTACTTCTTCACGCTCAAACCGCAAACGGCTGGACCAATTTTGATAACATTTTGTATGGATGTAGCTGACACCCTGGATTCACATATAGCCTACTTTTTATCCCGATATTCCCACGGGATCGACACTTATGCGGGTGAAACCGGGGGACGCAGCTAGTAAGGTTGGTTGCTGGTCGTCAACAGTCAGATTGGCAGTCTCTCCGTGTAAAAAATTGGTATTCAGCTGCATCTGATTCGACTGGAGGTCGACCCCAACACAGTTGGGAAAAGGCTAGGCAGATTGATTAGTATGAATTCTTCTCGATACATCTTTTTGAAGTTGACTGTACCTACGCATAAAAGTAAAGGGTATAAACTTTAGGACGTGTTAAACATAGTACCATCAAATGAGTAACGATTATGACTACAGAGGGAACAGCTGCTCCTTCGAGCATGTAATTAAAATTATAAATAAGACTGGCTTAGCATCACGCCTATAAACGGTTCCTTGAAGGGGTTGGCAGTTGTCTATAGTACATTTATACAGGGTAAATTTAAATTGGTTAGCTAAACTCCGCAGACGCGATGGGTATCGATATCTAAACACGATAAAATAAGCCTTGGGTCGATTCCCAGGTCGAGCAACGTAAGGATTTTTGTATGAGGAGTTTCTCAGGAGCAGCATGGAGTTTGGAATTTGACGGTGTAGGTAATACCCCCGTGCCTCGGAAAGCACGTTAACCCGATTGTTGTCCTTACGGACTGTGAGAGTGAGGGAAGAGAGCGTGCGCCTGCGCAGACACTTGTGCACTATAATATCTCCCACGTCCATGGCTAGTCTCCAGTCTCCACTGGGATTGACCGCCACGGCCGAAATCCGATCTGAAGGACCTTACATACCTTGAGATAACACTTATGTTACCTCTACCGCATAATTTTAGTGTTTTTCTCTAACTCCTGTTTATATTACTTACTTCCCACCAAATGAAACCTCTTTTGAATTTTTATTTATCGTTTACACTTCATTTCGCAGTGGTTATTATTACTAGGCTGCTAATCTCTGAGAGGATTTATTAAACGATTGATAAGTATTGCAACTGTAATTAAACTCTAGAATATATTGGACACCATTTATATTTTATGATGTTTGGAAAAAGAAGTCATTTTTTATGAGGAACGCCGCAGGGCGCTCTCTGGTTAATCGAAGTTCCGTTTTAAAAATTACGATGTTTTTCTACATGGCATAAAATGTGTGGAACTATTAATTTAAGATCTTTATATCTTTACTAAATTTAAAACATCTACGAGGCTCGATTTATAGACCCATTGCGAGTTGCGTTGTCTTTTCTCCATAGAAACGCTCTCGCCAGTTTTCTTTCTGATTAATGACTTTCAAGCAATGATTTTTTACAGAATAATAAATATTAACTACTTGTATGTTCCTATGTTTTCCTTTTTTATTATACATTACTTTTGTAAGCACTAGAACCCTCAAAACATGCTCAAAATTGACGATTTAAACCGCCTTTCAACAGAGCTGTTTGTAAGCCTTGTAGACTTTAGAGTCTACAAGGCTTACAAAGTACTCTATTTCCACCTCTCTCTGTCCAGAGTTGCCAAGGACCAATCTTTATGAAAAGAGTTCAGCTCATCCCGCCATCTCCGTCTGGGCCTGCCGCGATGGCGTTTGCCATTAAGCGGGACTCATTGCGTCATGAGTTTGGCCTATTGATCGTCTGACATGCGGCAGATGTATCCAGTCGCCTCCTGTTACATGGACTTAAAAACAATGTCCTTATTTATTTTGCAAACCCTTTTTTGCTTATTATCCCCGCAGTTCTGCGAAAAATATGTTTTTAACCAAGCTGCCCACAATTAATTACTTTAATAACAAACATGTAAAAATAGATTACATTGAATTTGTTGGTCTTTCATTTAATAATGAAACTTTGATTTAATTTGTCTGTATTATAATTAGATTCTGGGAAACCACATTGTATTTTAATATAGAATTTGAGTTATACTCGTAATTACTTTAATACGGCTCCAAAAGGCTGATTAAAATTCACTTGATATTTTAATATTAGAACCCATGTATGTTAAAATCCATATCTTTAAGTAAATCCTGTAAATGATTCTACATAAAAAGAAATACTAATCCATACTATAATATTATAAATGTGAAAGTGTGTCTGTCTGTCTGTTACCTCTTCACGCTTAAACCGCTGAACCGATTTAGATGAAATTTGGTATAGAGATAGTTTGAGTCCCGGCAAAGGACATAGGGTACTTTTTATCCGGATATTCCCACGGGATCGAGACTTAATATGCTGGTGATACCGCCGCTGAGCTCGTGTTCAGCAGTAGCGCTTGAAAACACTAGACCAACAAAGCAGTCAGTCAAAAGTCAAAAAGGTATTACTAAAGTGGTTGTAAGACGAACTAGCAGGGGATCTTGGTCTCAGACCGGAAAAAATCGTAGAATGTTTTGAAAGCGATTGTCATTTGTCTTGGCCCTTCGGGATTAGAGAAAGTGTTTTTTTTTTATTTTTTTTATTGCTGAATGGCCCGCTCTTGACCTCGATCACGCCTGATAGAAAGCGACGGATGAGGTCTATGATGGAACGAGCGTGCCCGGAAGAAGCGTAAGGCACTGGAACTCCCACGCATCGACGAAACACAGCAGGCTGCTTGACGCCGGACTCCAGTGGGATGGTGGTCGCAAACCAGGCGGGCGTTAGCCCTACCGCCGCAAGGGAAGAATTGGCCATTCAGATAGGGTGTTGGGTGTGACTGTCCAGGATGCGCAAAGAGCGCTCGGTTCAGTTGAGTAACTGGCGGAACAAACTGCGCTACACGAGGAGGCTTCTTCATGCATCCCATGGTTTTACCTTTGACAGCAGCAACCCAACAGCAATCTTATGTAACGAGAATAAAGGTCTCAATGATTTTGACAGACCTGTCAGTGGCCGCAAATCAACATCAACCTTATCGGAATGAGAATAAAGATCACTGTGGTTTGGACATTGATGCAAAATCAGAGGTAAAAAATCTGTTAACGGACTGCAGTTTCCGCCTGGCAACAAACAGTGTACCGAATTACTTTTCTTAATAATAAAATATCATCATTTTTTAAAATTATTATTAACTATGTTGGGTTCAGGTTCCAGTCTAACCGGATGCATCTGAATACCAGTATTTTACATGGAGCGACTGCCCATCTGACCTCCACAACCACAACCCAGTTATTAGGTAATACGATGCCCCCTAGCAGTCGCAGTCGCTCCATGTAAGATACTGGTACCCAGCTGCATCGGGTTAGACTGGAAGCCGACCCCAACATAGTTGGGAAAAGGCAGGCAGATGATGACATCTCTATTAGCCGTCAAGACAGTATAACCTCTTTTCTAATCATCATCCTTTCTAGCCATTGTCTGCCTCTCAACAATCAATCAATCAACTCAGCCTATCGCAGTCCACTGCCAGTCATAGGCCTCTCCCAGACTGCGCCACAATACCCTGTCAGCCTTTCACATCCAGTCTGTCCCAGCCACCTTCATAGGCCCTGTGACACACACGTTTTTCTTGCCGAGAAAATCGCTCGTAAAGAAACCGTGGTGTGTGCAGACGCCAGCTGCACATCAAGCAACCCAAAACTGTCAAATTTTCCCAATCAACTTTTAACCTTATCCTGTAGCGATAAAGTAGAAAATCTATTGACAGATTGTAGTAACTTGATGTGCTGGCGTCTGTACAAAAGGCCTTAAGGTCGTCGGTCTATCTGTTCATCAGTCGTCTTCCTCTAGTATGAAGTTATTATCTAATAATGATCACAAATTACGTGTTTCTCATTTCCTAAGCCATTATTGAACGTTTTCCGGCTTGCTAACAAAGACTTTGTAATGAAACTCCAAGGTATAAAAGATTCATCAATAAAATAGTTAATAACTATTAGAAATAACGACTTTTGATGGTTGTCTTAATATAAACTTTATTATTGCAATGTAACATTTTATGACAGACACTCGGTTATCATTTATATTATAATCTTCAATAATATTTTATGGTGTTTACACATATGTGGCGCAAACGTTATCACCTGATGTTCATCATCTACCTAGCCTTTTCCCAACTATTTTTGGGGTCGGCATCCAGTCTAACCGGATGCAGCTGAATACCAGTATATTACGTGGAGCGACTGCCTATCTGACCTCCACAACCCAGTCGCTGGGTAAGACGATACCCTTTGGTAAGACTGGTTGTCAGACTCTCGGGCTTCTGACGACCCGCAACGACTGTCAAAGATCCACGAATGACAGGCGGGACCAACAGCTTAACGTGATTTCCGAGGCACGGAGGGGTCGTGATATTTAAAGACGGGCACCCATCCACGGCCCAACCGCGGCAAGCGTAGCTTAAATTGATCGATCGACCTGTGCGGCTGTTATTACTTAGCCACAAGACCTCGCCCACTGTTCTTTGGCTGTAATTTTTTTTTATGAATGAAAATCTTTGTTCTGCGCTTGGATTATGTTTATTTGAAGTCTTATTTTCCATTACAGTCGCGGAAATTATATTGGCTATGTGGCCGCCGCCAGAATTGATGAATATCCGGGCCCGATTTATGGCATTTTCCATCACTCTTGCCAGAACTTCCGGCGACAAGGTTTTGGCATTCTTGACGGATATTCCCTTTGAGGGCTTCAAAAGTCTGAGGCTTGTTGGCATAGACTCGAAACTTCAAAGAACTACAAAAAGAAGTCTGTAACGGTTAAATCAGGCGATCTTGCTTCCAGTGCTAATCGTTAAAACGAAAGATTAGGCGACCCGAAACAGTTATTCCGCTTTCTTTATGAGTATAGCGATTCATGTCTTGTTGACGTGTATTTTGTATCTCTTTACTTCACAAATGTCAAAGTAGAATTGACATAATGCTGCCATTTGCAAAAATTAAAGCATCTTCCGTCTGATAGGATGATGACTTTTGCGTCACCTACTATGTGCCAAAAGGGGTCTAAATGGCACCTTTTGCAACTTAGACTGTAGTTGATTTCTGTAAAGCAAGTGTGAAAACTTAGGTGAAGTGAATTTCAATCACAAGCCCACGGATTTTGAAGGAAATTGCTAATCCATTGCTTCATATATGTTTGAAAAATTCTTCTGCTCGACAAAGTAAAAAACGCAATGAATGTTGCTGAATTGTCAAAATTAAAGGCATTGCCATTGTAAGTATGATAAGTGCTCCTTCAGTGATCTGTAGTGGCCCAGTAGAAATGGCCGCGACGACGAGTTGTAGGTCGTAGGATCGAACCCAGGCAGGCACTTTTTTTTCATCACCACTGCTCTCAAAACGGTGAAGGAAAACATCTTCAGGAGACCTGCATGTCCTAGAACTAAAAATTCGAAGACATGTGACATCCACCAACCCGCACTGGGCCCGCGTGGTGGATTACGGTCCACTCCCTCTCACTGAGAATAGGCTTTTGTCCCAGCAGTGGGAACATTATAGGCTGATTATGCTTAAATGCTTGTATGTGCTCTATTGTCGAATGCATCATTGCTGATTAAAGCTGAGATAGTGGTCAAACGAGCCTTTTTATTGAAACCTTTTCTCATAGATTTCTTATTTGTCATTCTAGTCTAGGAATAATCAAAGATGCATAATTTTAAAGCATGATCGTGAGGTGACATCATTGACCGGACACCGGAATTTCCTTATTACCAGTTCAATCTATTGACTTATGTAGATATTGTGTGTGTGCTAATGTCAAACGCGACTGTCGGGCTGTCGATATTGAGTTGAAAGATCCATATAGCTAGAACTTCAAAATTTTGGTGCAATTCGATCAAAGAACAATGCCCCGGCTGTCATTCGTGGATCTTTGACAGTCGTTACGGGTAGTCAGAAGCCCGAAAGTCTGACAACCAGTCTTACCAAGGAGTATCGTATTACCCAGTAACTGGGTTGTGGAGGTTAGATAGGCAGTCGCTCCATGTAAAATACTGGTATTCAGCTGCATCAGGTTTGACTGGAAGCCGACCCCAACATCGTTGGGAAAAGGCAGGCAGATGGTGACACAATCCATTTCTTCCTTAATCTCCCTCTCTATTCACTAAAGTCATTCCTTCTCCATTCGTCACTCTCTTAGTCGCAAGTGTTTCTGCTGAACATATTATGTATGGTGGGCTCATTAGGCAGGTTTAAATATTATGGTCATGTATGCAGATTGCGTGGGATACAGACACAGCAGTCACGATGAGTCACTTGCCTTGAACAGTTCTCATGACTTGTAAGCACACAATACTGTTGAGGTCAATTCAAGGTCAATCGCAGCCTGTCCACAGTTGGCCTAAGTGACTCTTGTATTGCAAGTTAATTAGTCAGTTCTTTCTACTTTTCTTTCATGTAATATAAAGATACACATAGCGCCATCAACGAAGACGCGCCCCACTCATCATCTGCTTAGCTTTTTCCCAACTATGTTGGGGCCGGCTTCCAGTCCAACCGGATGCAGCTGAATACCAGTATTTTACATGGAGCGACTGCTTATCTGAACTCCACAACCCAGTTACTGGGTTATACGATATCCCTTGGTAAGACTGGTTGTCAGATTTTCGGGCTTCTGACGACCCGTAACGACTTGCTTTCCGAGGCACGCCACGCGCGGGACGCGCCCCACTCTTCTTCCTAATTGCTTACAGTGCAAGTGTGCAACATTCCGCTAGTGTTTTAGTTTTTTCGATACACATTAATTACTTATTAGTGGGTAATTAGTGCGTATCAAAAAACTAAAACACTAGCAGAATTAACTAGCGATAACCACTAGCGATTAGTAAGAAGAGTGGGGCGCGTCTTCGTGGATGGCACTATCTATAACATCCCGCTTGTAATTCCAAAATGGTAAGCAGCCATATTTGGCCAGTTATATTCAGGTTCCATGAAATAAGAGGCGAGACTATTGCTATAAACCGGGCTCACATCCAGACTCTGTGGAAATGTCTGAAGGGAACACCTAATACTACTTTGTCCGACTTGAGAATGAAGCTTATGCCGTGATCTAAAGTTGACCGAAAGGTGTCGTATATCGACGTTACCGAGGACGTTAAGGCAGCCTTTCCACCAGAGATGAGCGAGGATGCGAGGGATGTGTGTGAAACCAACCAATAACATCGCTTCATTTTTTTTAGCTTGAACTAAGTTAGCGTTGTTATTGGTTAGTTTTACACACATCCTCGCTCATTTCTACACCAAGGCACACCACGCAGCGAAACGTTACGTGTATAGTCATAGTTTTAAGGTTTTTAATAATATGTATTAAGTACATAGTTTATTATAGTACAAGATTATTTTGTGTATTTTATCTATGGGCCTTAGTTGCCGGATAATAAAATGATTATTAATATTATAGCAGTCATCTGGTTGGTTAAATTCCTGGAGGCTTCTACAGGAATCTAACACCTGTATTCACAAAAAATACCTTCTTGTCTAAGTAAAGTAACAATACTATGCGAAGTAAGCCATTTCTCAATGCGATCCACAATGATGACAAGCCTAGTGGCATTTATATGGTGTACATAATAAAGAGTATTCTATTCTATTCTAGTGCTGATGGGAACCCAGTGTGTCCGCGCGCACTGTGAGACCTCATACTAATGTTTGTGAATACTGGTATAACTATATAAGTATTATGGGTGGAAATAGACTGGAGATTCTTCGAGAAAGTAGACCAGCCTTCATTTGTTTTTTAATTGTAATAGGTATACTGGTCCCCTAAGGCAAAAATGAGATATGCATATTTTTATTAACGTTTCTATAAAGATACGGTTATTTCGTCTAGGCCATCTGATGTAGAATGTTGCAAGCTGTCAGATGAAAAAAAAAACTGTTATTTTTTAGATCTCGCTTTTTGACCTACCGAGGGCAGGATGGGGTTTATTCATAAAGGCTGATTTAAAGTTAAGTGACGTCTGAACGTCAAAAATTTATGGTTAAACAGTCGCTAATCACTACTTATCTTTAAGCAACGTTTATGAATAAAGGGGTTTATGTTCCCCATTGGGTCGTGATTTAACTCTTGAGGAAAATAATGCAGTATCAGCTGAATAAACTGGTTAAAAGCTAGATTATTGCCTAGCTCTTGATTTGCCTGTTATACTGACATATACAATGCTATTCAACGTCAAAATCTCTAAATCTGAGGGACAATTCCCGTATTTTCCAGATAGTTCGCATTCTTCTCCTTTATTCATAAATGTTGCATAAAGTTAATTAGTGATTAGCGATTCTTTAATCATACATTTATGATGTTTAAAGGTCACTTAACTTGAATCATCGTTTTTAAATAAAGCCCCTAATCTTAGTCGCAATCTGTCAAAAATTCAATCAATTTTCACACATTATTGACAAGTTTTTGACATTGAGTATGGCTGAGATGAGACTTCAATTAAAATGTTTTTTTAAGTACGAGAACAGGTGGCCTACCATGATCTAATTAAAAACGATTCAACAACAAGACATTTCAGTTTAGGTTCCTAAATTCTGCATCGCTTGAGCTGCTCTATGGACGTCATGGTACCAAACAAGTACAAAATTAATTGAATGAAACCAAAATTTGCGACTCAGTTTGGGACAATCGCTGTCAGCAGATGGCACGGCCTAAACTGAATCGTTAAACTGACGTCATGGTACGAGTTAGAAGAACAGTTCAGTTTAGGTCCTAAAATGGATCGCGTTAAGAGCTTGTGGTAGGCCTCCTGGCCTTAAGATCTTATTTGATCCATTTACGTGTGAAATAGATTGCTTTACAGTTTTCACTTGCACTCAGTTACATTATTAGCAGCAGATTAAAACTATACTATCGTTATCCCTTTCACTCTCACCCGATTCATCACACCTCTCTTTCTCCCGTATGTTAACAATTCAACAAAGTTCCTGGAACGAATCGTTTGACAGCTCGATTTCTAAAAAAGTTTAAAAAAAAGAACAAGAAAGGTTATGTTTAGAAATTCGTCAAAGCTTCAAGTTGAAAATTAAAGTTGTTTCTTTAATTAAAAAGGTTTCGTTAATCCACTTAAAAGTTAACAAACTTTGGTAAGTAAGATTTAACGAGAATACGTCTAAAGTGTTCTCACCTCAAAGTTTAATGTCATTAAAACTTTGGCTGAGTAGGAGTTAACTTAGGTAAGTGAGCTAAGCTTAGCACCAAAGTCCTTCAAACACATTTTAGTTTCCAACCAAATTCTTGCACACTTACGTAATCATAAACAGGTAAAACCACGAAAAAAAAACAAGAAAATACTTACAAAACAGACTAAAACATTCACATCACTCGCACTGCACAAAAAAGTTTAGTTAACCTCAAAATTTTGACAGCTGATCAAACAGAAATCTAATTTGGAACTAAATTAAACAGATTCTAATTACAAATACATGTTAGATATATTTTTATTACGTTTTTCTGGCGTGTTTTTGTTGTTTGACGGGAGCACACACGTCCGTTCCGTGCGGCGGTTGCAAGGCGACTGGCTTTTCTCCTTGACTTGAATGCTTGATTGAGTTAGGCTGCGTTTACGCAGGTGGCTTGGCTCTTGGGTGTTATGTATAAGGAATGCGCTAAGGCATATGCAGGTTAGGAGCTGTTTATTAGTCATTTGGGTCCAGTTTTAAAACCTATATTAACGATTTTATGTGTGGTCTTTGAGTTTAGTTTTAGTATCGTATGTACAGTTAGTGTGATTGCATAATTTATGTCATCGTTTATGAATGATTTTTATTGAGAAAAAGAAGAGTAAGTGTCGAAGAAAAAGACATGTTACGCTGAACCCAAATAAATTGAGATAAGGACAAGAGAATCGTGATGATGATGATGATTTATGTTTCTTTTTTCAGGCCAGCAGAATGGAGATTGAAGACATCATCATCTGCCTAGCCTTTTCCCAACTATGTTGCGGTCGACTTCCAGTCTATCAGGATGCAGCTGAATACCAGTATTTTATATGGAGCGACTGTCTATCTGACCTCCACAACCCAGTTACTTGGGTAATACGATTCTCCTTGGTAAGACTGATTGTCAGACTTTCGGGCTTCTGACGACCCGTAACGACTGCCAAATATATACGAATGACAGGCGGGACCAACGGCTTAACGTGGTTTCCGAGGCACGGAGGGGTCTTGGTATGTAAAGATGGTCAAGTGATTGAAAAATTTAGCAGTGTCATTTAGCAACATAAAATTAGGTAGAGTTCGTCCCGCGGCAATAAGTAGAACTAATTTATTATTATAGGATAGTTAGCAGTTTTCTCTTCTGAGGGGCTTGTGGCTAAGTAATAACAGCCGCACGGTTCGATCGATCAGGTTAACCTACGCTTGCCGCGGTTGATCCGTGGATGGGTGACCATCTTTACATACCAAGACCCCTCCGTGCCTCGGAAAGCACGTTAAGCCGTTTATCCCGGCTGTCATTCGTGGATCTTTGACAGTCGTTACTGGTCGTCAGAAGCCGGAAAGTCTGACAACCAGTCTTACCAAGGGGTATCGTATTACCTAGTAACTGGGTTGTGAAGGTCAGATAGGCAGTCGCTCCATGTAAAATACTGGTACTTAGCTGCATCCAGTTAGACTGGAAGCCGACCCCAACATAGTTGGGAAAAGTCTAGGCAGGTGATGAGTTAGCAGTTTTCTAGGCCCTAAACCATGCAGGGCATGGTCTACGATGAACAAAAAAAAAAGATAAAATTTGACACACACCCGTGTGTCAAATTTCTTCTAAATTCGTTCAGCCTTAGGCGTGAAAACATCAGAGACAGGGTGCTAGTCCATTTATATTATTATTATGGATTATATTTCGTTTATTTATCTATATACATTTAAATTACATTTTTAAATATCTCTTAAAATATAAAAAAATTAAAAAATATAAAAAAAATTGCAGTCCGCCGGTGTCGGGAACAGGGTTCAAGCTACCAGTGGTTAGGGCTCCAGAGACAGGAACCTCCTCACAATGCGAGCCGTATCGAGGAGTACTGCCTCCTGAATCAGGCTCTTGATCCAACCGCCTAACGAAAGCCTCGATATATGTTGATCGAGGCCTTCGGCCATAAGGCCATTGGCCGATACGACAATCGGCACAATGATAGCCGAGCTCACATTCCACATGTCAACAACCTCGTGTGCTAAGTCAAGATATTTAATGTGTTTCTCTTTCTCAGCTTTCACGAGGTTATGGATTATATTATTGTTATGGATGGTATGGAAGTCAGTTCAGTTTGCTGTCTCTGCAATATTTTAATCAGTGGTAGGTACAGACGCCAGCACATCAAGCTACCCGAAACCACAGATTACTGAATAGTTACTACGTAACAGATACTTCACTCAGTAGAAAATTTCCAATACCTATTACGATAATTGCCTACTCCCTCGCGTCAACAACCACTGTATGCTAAATTGCGCCTAAATGCTCAAGCGTACAGCAGTGATTGCTTCGCACCGCGCGATTCCACAGTAATCGCAGGGCTGCCTCTTCGATAAAATTAAATTAACATAACTTTTTATCTATGTTATTGAGAACTGTGAATATGTTCTGACTTTTATGTGGCAGTTAAAAATTTTATCATTTATAAAATATTTAACCAACTTAAAAAAAAGGAGGTGATCAGACATACAGGCCAAACTGAGAAGTTTGACTTGTATGGTTTGTAGGTATGTATGTTTTCTTTTGCTTGATTTACACCCATCTACAGCACATAAGGCACCACACGGCATCGTAATACGCGTACGAACGAACAGCACTATTAAAATTGAACGGCGTGCGCGCGCTTCGCTTGCGAAAACCGCACTGAATTTGATCCGCCGGCGGACCGAGACCGCTCGGCTGGGCGGTAGGCACTTATAGCGCGCAAGTACATGGAGTGACGGAGGCCTGCCGAAACTGACAAATTTTCCCGATCAACCTTGAACCTTATGCTGTATCGATAAAGTTGAAAATCTATTAAAGAAATTTGACAGATTGTAGTAGCTTGATGTGCTGGCGTCTGTACCATCTAATTATTCTGTGTATCTTAAAATGGTGTTAAGTTGTTGACCCTAATTTTCAAATTGATTAAATATTTTATCTTCCTTATTGAAGGTTACAGATTCTATTTCATCATTACTTTCAATATTGTTTTGTCTAAAATTACCAAGAGTAAAATATTTTTGAATCATTCACCGATGACCTGGTGACGACTGTTTTAATCCGCTGGATGCGGGAAGCACAGAACTGGTCAAAATGGCTTCCGACTGCAGAACCTTTCGGCCCCATCGGCCATCTGTTCTGCGAGCAATGTGCCCTGCCCACTGCCACTTAAGTTTGGCGATTCTTCGGGCTATGTCGGTTACCTTACAATAAGTCTGAAATCGCCAACCCGTTTTGAGCAAGTGTGGTGATCAATGCTCTTGCCTTCTCTGTATGAGAAGACAAGAAGACAAGACTCAGGGACATAGACGAGCAAACTATAACAACGAATTCAGCACGATAGCTGATTCTAGAACCCCTAGCGCAGAAATCTTTCGTCAGTTATTTAAAAAAAAAATTGCTGTTTTATAGAAAAGTGTAATACCTACCTCCAGACTGCAGGGTAATTGCGTGACACACTATCAGTAGCAATGGCTTTCATTTTGACAGTTCAACAACATTCATTGCGTTGTTTACGCTGTTGAGCAGGTGGCCTACCATGATCTAATTAAAAACGATTCAAAAACAAGACATTTCAGCTTATGTTCCTAAACTGCATCGCTTCAGCTGATCTATGGACGTCATGGTACCAAACAAGTATGAATGAAACCAAAACTTGCGACTCAGTTTGGGACAATCACTGGCAGCAGATGGCACGGCCTAAACTGAATCGTTAAACTGACGTCATGGTACGAATTAGAAGAACAGTTCAGTTTAGGTCCTAAAATGGATCGCGTTAAGAGCTTGTGGTAGGCCTCCAAACCTATTTTTCGAACTTAGGAAGCAAAGGATTAGCAATATCCTTCAAAATGATTCAGATTCCAATAGATAATGTGCTACGTAAATAGGGTGCAGGTTTCCTCACGCTGTTTCTCCCTGCAGACTGTCAAATATTTTCACCAGCCAGAGTTCTTCTTATAACACTTAGTGTCAGTACGAACGAGGAAGAAGATAGTAAAATAAATGAATGTGACTACATTATGTAACCACCTTTATTTAAACGATTGCGAAGTGAGCCTTCGAAGTCTGAGCTTTAGATCAATTCTAAAACAGCCTTACTTTCGACCTCATCCAAACGATATTCAACCTTATTTCTTGTTTTTTATAGTCGGATTTCGTTTGCTCCTTTGCTCTTTTTACATGACAATGGAAATTGGACTGTGTCTTTTGAACTTCAAGGTTGGTTTTGGGTTGTATCTGGCTATAGCCACAAAAGTTTTGATAGCCACCGCGTTATTACAAGCCTCCTTTGGTTCACCGACTTTAAAAAGAGTGGTAATGAGTGTTACACGGTTTCTTTCTATTTTTATGGCAGTGTCGAAGGTCATGGTTTCACGGAGATGTGGGAATTTGTAATGTGTCTGGGTGAAGATTGAGGAGTCTCGGAAATCTTCGGGTGGATTCGAGTCTAGTATTTTTGGATTATTAAATAGTTTAGTTACCTTAGTTTGATACAGATAGTGCAATCCACGAAGACGCGCCCCACTCTTTTTCCTAATCGTAATATCGCCAGTTAATTCCGCTATTGTTTTGTTTTTTCGATACACGCTAATTACCCACTAAGTAATAAGTAATTAGTGTGTATCGAAAAAACTAAAACACTAGCGGAATGTTGCACACTTGTTTTTTTCTTGGTTAAGGGGTTACTATCAAAATACGTACCAAAAACTAGTGCGATCAAAGTATCCCCAATGTCAGTATGAAGTTGAACACGATGATTATTATTATTTTTTCTCAAAAAGGAGTGTCCAAAAATATTACTTTGATGTAAACCGATGTTACATTTACGAGTATTTTTGTTAATTTTTCAGCCTTCTTAGTACAGAAATATTTAACCTCTAATTTTAAAATCAATGTAACCCCATTTTACCGTCCTTATATTTAAAATGAATATATAATTTTGGATATGTAAGCATATACCGGTGTATCTATTTTAGTGTATTGTATACATAATATTTTATGTCTAGGAAAATCACTGTCCATTCCAAGGTTGCCTGGAAGAGATCGCAGAAAGCGATAAGGCCGCCCATTGTATATTTTGTAGTGTTTTATAATTTTTTTTAATGTTTTGTACTTTTGTGGTGTACAATAAAATAAAGTATACCTATATAAATAAATAAAATGAATGCGCATTTTGTCATTTTTGCGCCCATGGTTTTGGAATAGCAATTTTTTTTTGGGTAGTTTTTTTTCGCTCTCTCTAAAATAGTACAGACGCCAGCACATCAAGCTATCCGAAACTGTCAAATTTTCCCAAACAACGTTGAACCTTATGCTTTAGCGATAAAGTTGAAAATCGATTAAAGAAATTTGACAGATTGTTGTAGCTTGATGTGCTGGCGTCTGTACATTTGTTAAGCGTTAATAAGTTTAGGTACTTTTTAACGAGAAAAAGACTAAATGTACTTATACGATTTCTGACACCTAACGAGACGAGGTGAGAAGACGAACTAGCAGGGGCGCGGGTGGAGGGGGAGGGGGGTGGTTCAAGGGATCAGACCGGAATAAATCGTTAAAACCAATGAACATGGCCCTGCATTGTTTGACTCACATAAAATCTTAATAATACAGGGTCAAATTTAATTAGCTAGCGAAACTTTGCAGACGTGATGGGTATCGATAACTAAACAAAATAACACAAAAAAGCGATTTGTAGTGTTGTTACTCGCAGTATGAGTTGAGAACATCTGTTATTTTTGTTTCAACGTCTATAAAATATCGATAACTATCACGTCTGAAGAGATTTAAAAAAAAAAACAGTGGCACTCCGGGAGTGCGACAGAAGTGAAAATAAAACACAAACAGAATACTTTGCCGTCACTCACTGACATATCGGATATACATTAAAACCGAGTACATCCCGAGGACAGCCGAACACATCCGAAGCGGTGTCGGTTACGGTACCAGTGGCGCGAATTCAATGGTTTTTTCCCATCTCAAAAAATGCCCAACGCGCCCAATGAAGTTTTCACGTCAAAATCTTATTTTTAAAACTATATATAGATATGTCAATTACTTAAGTAACAACACTACATACATAAGGTAGTTGACCCAAAAAAAAAAACATCAGATCAATTTTTTTTTGTTTTGTCATGTTTAAATATCGACCCACCACGTCTGCGGGGTTTCGCTAACTAACTAAATTTAACCCTGTCATATCATGACCTCCAGGTTCGGCATTTCTTCACAGGGATTAGTCAGCTTGAAAATGTCGGCGCCATCTACTTGGCCAAAAACATTACTTGTAAAAGTGTCTTAAAAGATCTACAGAAATAAACGTCATTTCATTTCATTTCGTTATGCAAAAAGAGCTTATAGATATATAGTTTTTCGATATAAAATAATGATTTGACGTTGACAAAGTACCTACTCGTGTATTTACTAATTTTTGCTATGAAAATAAGCGGCTAAGAAACCTTACAATCAATACTATAATATTATAAATGAGAAAGTGTGTCTGTCTGTTACCTCTTCACGCTTAAACCGCTGAACCGATTTAGATGAAATTTGGTTGGTATAGAGATAGTTTGAGTCCCGGAAAAGGACATAGGATAGTTTTTATCCCGATATTCCCAAGGGATCGAAAGTTATGCGGGTGAAACCGCGGGGCGCTGTTAGTACTAAATAAAAAAAGAAGGAGAGATAATACTTACATTTTGATAAGCCTAGTTCTAAGAATGTTGCCTGGCCCTTCAGGCTTATTTGATAACCTTTTTGCGAACTTTATCTAGGCCAGAGGCTTATGGATTGAGGTAGTCGCCATGTTTCCGCCCTTATCCCAAATTAGCATCTAGGATCTCGAACTAGGATCTCACTAGTATACAAAGTGTTAAAAATTAACCTTATAAACTTTAAGAGGTGCTTTAGACCATCGAACTGAACAACTTTCACTATGGGACCAACTCTGAAATCACGAAAAAAAAAATCTGCTGTTTCATACAAAAGTTCAATACCTACTTGACCAAAATGTATGAAACAGCTGATTTTTTTTTCGTGATTTCAGAGTTGGTCCCATAGTGAAAGTTGTTCAGTTCGATGGTCTAAAGCACCTCTTAAAGTTTGTAAGGTTAATTTTTTAACACCTTATACATATGATTATAACTTTTTAACTGCCCGTTGGTCTCGGAGTCCCGGAGTTTGGAAGTTGGCGGTGTGATACCCAGTTACCCACGTGGCTCGGAAAGCACATTAAGCCGTTGGTCCTGCGCCTGATAGCAACCTCCCGCGGTTTCACTCGCATAAGTTTTTATTCCGTGGGAATATTGGGATAAAAGTATCCTATGTGTTCTTTTTCTTAGCGTGTCGATAGCAATCTAAATGTACTCGGCCCAGAATTCGGCTACTTGTTTGGCACCATCACTAATATCCATCAATTCCTGTAACGTGCAGCTGACAGGACACGCAGGGCACGATATTAAGTGTCCCATTCTTCATCCTATGTGTTAATCCTGGTTATAAACTATTAGTGTGCCAAATTTCATCCATATCCGTGCAGCAGTTTTTGCGTGAAAGAGTAACAAACATTCAAACATACTCACAAACTTTCGCCTTTATAATATTAGTGTGATGGGGCCCGTGGCGAAATAAAAAACTGCCACACAGGTCGATCGATCAGGTTAAGCTGCGCTTGCCGCGGTTGGTCTGTGGATGGGTGACTATCTTTACATACTGAGACCCCTCCGTGCCTCGGAAAGCACGTTAAGCCGTTAGTCCCGGCTGTCATTCGTGGATCTTTGACAGTCGTTACGGGTAGTCAGAAGCCCGAATATCTGACAAGCAGTCTTACCAAGGGGTATCGTATTACCAGTAACTGGGTTGTGGAGGTCAGATAGGCAGTAGCTCCATGTAAAATATTGGTATTCAGCTGCATCTGGTTAGACTGGAAGCTGACCCCGACATAGTTGGGAAAAGGCTAAGCAGATGATGAATATTAGTGTGATGTGATACCATACACGTTACCACATTATGTGCTAAGTTACCGTGTACTTATTCATGTATTCGCAAACTTTTTATCAAACTTGAGAGATTCAGAGGCATTTGCATAACGTATGGAAATGGGGTCACATACTCGTACGTCCTCTTTATAACTTAATTCTACGAAGAGTTACGGAAATAGCCGAAGACAGAAGACACACATACATCCTTAATTTTTATTTAAGTCTACGCAGTTACGGAAATAGCCGAAGACAAGAGGGCTTACCGAAGATGATTTGATGTAAATCATCTAGATTGATCGAGAAAAACAGGTTTTGCTGAGACTTTGTTGTTTTTTTTTTTTTCTCTTATTTGTATTTGTAATGATAATTATGTAGGTACGTGATTACTAGTTTATTTATTTATTTATAAGTATGTATTAGGTATGTTGAAACTGTGTGTAGTTACTCCCCGTCACTTTTCCCTAAAGGTTCATTTGAAAACCAGCGTCAGACAGCATCTGTCTGGCATTAATGCTGAAATGAGCCTTTTTTTGGCGCAGCCGTGAGGCACACACTATTGTTGTCTGAAACTTTTTATTTTTATTTTGTATTTTGTGTTTTACGAACTGTGACCAAATAAACTTTTTTTCTTTCTTTCTAAATTTTATCGCTAACTAGCTTCTGCTTGCGACTTTGTTCGCGCGAAATTTCTTGTACCCCCACCCACCCGTCGCATCGCATCGCCTGCCTGAGCTATTACTTCGTATTCACTTAGCATTTTTTCTGACCTTTTTCTTTTGATCGCCTCCTAAGTGTTCTAGCGTGATGTTAATTAGCTATTGCCATCAACCGTGCTCAAATCCGGACTACGGGCTGCTACTGAGAAATTCTAGACAACAAAACCCAATTACACTTTGGTCGAACCCAGAACCTTCATGGTAAAGTTTTGTTGAGCAACATTTGATCAACATTGTTGATGAGCAACGAGAAAGTTACTGGAAGCAAAGTTTATTTATTTATTTTACCATTTATGTACACACATATATAAACAGACAAGAAAAAACAGAACAGAAAAATAGGTACAAAGGTGATGCTTATTTCATGAGAAATCTCTTCCAGCATACCTGCGATAGGACAAGCAATAGAGAGATGTAGACCGCGTGTAAAAGAGTAAAGGAGACAAAAAAAAAACATAAAATCCCAGCAGTCCCCAATTGCAGGCGGTAGTGAATTCCACAGCCGCACCGCGTGCACTGTGAAGGAGTAGGAGTAGAAGTCAGTGGAATGGGGAGGGGACTTAAGAAGGTTTTTAAGATGCGACCTGCAAGGCGCATCTGAAGGACGGGGAAGTTTATATCAATATGTCTTGTCCACATGCCAGTCTGCGTCAAAATGTTGCCCGAGGAAATAGTGTTGTTGTGTCCTCTGTTTCTAATGTATTGCACACTACTGACATGTTAATAAACTCGTTGCAAACATGTCCACACACGTCAACAATTGTTGATAAACAGATGTTGTCGCTCGTCGAGCGAGAACTTGTCAACATGGCGTGATCAACTCTGCAACACGCAGCGTTGCCAGCAACATGTTGACAGCAACTCAGCAACATGTTGATTAAACTTTGTTTGTAAACAAATGTTTACCGCTCAGCAGTAGTGCTTGCGACCACTAGACCATAGAGGAGGTGCCTTCATAATATTTTATTCATATGCAATCATTTTAAGACGACTCTGTGAATCTGTTTAGGTTATCCTAAAAACCTGTTGAGTGCATTGACCTGCAAAGTGGTTTCACAAGCACAGACACTGTGGGTAGGTAATTGAACTGTCTGTCGCGGCTCCCATGGGGATAGGTAGAGAAGATGGTAGGCGAAATTTTGGAATAACATAATAAAAAATAAATATTTTGTTAGGCAAGTAATAATTTTGAAAGTGGCTTGTAATCTATTGCCTGGAGAATATTTTGGCTGCGAGAACATTTTGGACATTTTTTTTGCCCTGCGGTTTCACCCGCATAAGTTTCACGTGGGAATATCGGGATAAAAACTATCCTATGTCCTTTCCTGGGACTCAAACTATCTCTATACCAAATTTAATCTAAATCAGTTCAGCGTTTCAAGAGTGGAGAGGTAACAGACGGACAGACGCACATACTTTCGCATTTATAATATTATATAAGTAGTATGGATTAGTATGGTTTGTCGCTTTATAGGTATTTTTTTAAATGGAGAATCATTTACAAGATTTACCTAAAGTGGATTTACCAGGGTTGTGGAGGTCAGATAGGCAGTCGCTCCATGTAAAATATTCAGCTGTATCCGGTGGGATTGGAAGCCAGTAGGATATTATTGGGCATTCTACCCCACCTTCCGTTCCATCGGCTCACTCCGTTCGCCTCGTCACTCTCGGTGGAGTAGAATGCCCAATAATATAAAAGAAATCCGTGCATAGGTACTGGTTTTGACGTCTATTCCAGTTCGACGTCTATTCCACCTGATGGAACGGAAATATTTTCCAGTGAGTGGTTTGGGCGTACTGCACTTTTCGAATCTTGTGTGGTTGACAATAACATAAAAAGATTGTCCGTTTGGTTCCTATAATACTTCAGTTTTAAACACGTTTTTGTTATTGTCAACCATTTTTGTTATTGTCAACATTTAAATTGGTTTTGACTTCTCATCAAATATTTTTCCTTTCACAGCATTTAAATAATAGCATTCAGGAAAGTTTATAGCATGCTGTAACCAAGGATCATCGTGAATCTCTCAATCTTCGATACTACCTCCACAAGAAAAACACATGACTTTATCGGTTACACCATTTCCACAATAAAAAAATCCTGCATCAACCATTTCCATCACCAATCTTTTTCGTGAATGAGCGGTCGCCCAATAATGTCTGAACGAAAATAGACGAATTTGATGTTTGTTATAAAGATCATATCGAGGAATATAATTTATTGGATTCATTTTAAATAGCTGTTGATACGTTCGCCTTCAACGCTCTCGGTGGTTAGAATGGCGGTTGCTCATACATTTGATCGAGTTAGCGACAATGAGATATAAATGTCAATGTAATACATTAATTGACTCATTATTAATATAACCGTTTCAAGCAGTTATCATGAAATTTGTAAAACAACCACAATCGTTACATGTAAACAAACTTTGTGTTCATTCTCAGGAGACTGATTTTCGTCATGGAGAATTATTACCTAAATCGGTACGATGCATCATTTGCGGACCGTCAAATTGTGGAAAAACTAATTTATTAATTGGTCTTCTTATACACGAGAATGGTTTAAGATTTCAAAATATTTATGTTTATTCGAAAACCTTGCAACAACCCAAGTACGTTTTTTTAGAAAAAGTCTTGCAACGAGTACCAGGCATTTCATTTCAGAAATATCATGAAAATGAGCAAGTACTGAGTGTTCAGACCGCAAAACCGAATTCTGTAATTGTATTTGATGATGTTGCTTGTGAAAATCAAAGCAGTATACGTGATTATTTTGCTATGGGGAGACACAAGTTCATCGATTGTTTTTATCTAAATCAGACATATAGTAAAATCCCTAAGCAGTTAATAAGAGACAACGCAAATCTAATCGTACTGTTTAAACAAGATGAAAGAAATATGAGACATGTTTATGAAGAACACGTCAACACTGACATGACATGGATTGAATTTCGAGAAATGTGTTCTAAAATATGGAGAACACCTTTCAATTATGTTGTAATTAATAAAGATTGTTCAAAAAACAAAGGATGTTACAGAAGTAAATTTGACACGTTTGTAGTCTTTGACTAAGAACACAAATACATATAAAAGGGTGTTACCTGCTTGACATTATTATTCACCTTACGACACTACATCAACAACACACAAACACAAGCATTACAACCTATTTTACCAATATGGAAAAATCATTGAAACGACAAATTGTTGATGCGGCAAAAGCTGTAAAGATAAAAGTACGAAAAATGAGAGATACTGAGATTAACAATAAACAAGCACTGGAATCTGTTTTCAAACCTGTAACAGAACCTCTCAACATAATTGCTAATGCTGGTAAGCAAACACCTCTCCTGCGTGCTAATGATGATTTTGCTGATGTTCCGTTTATTAACGAATCTTTGCAGAAAGAAGGAACTGGTAGCGCAGAAAGTAATGATAATAATTGTGATGAAGACAAATATGAATCCGATATCAACAGTGACTCTTCTTATGAATCAGTAGTTGAAAGGAATCAAGATTGTGATACGTCATCCTGGTCAGTATCTTCAGAAGCGTTGGTAGATATTCCATTTGGGGTTAGAGCAGACCGTGGGAAACTGATGTTAGGTTCTGCTTGCATAACGATCAACGATCAATACATCACCGTGGCTGGACGTAAATACCGAAATACTCCTGGTTTAAAACAGTTGTTGCTTAAGAAAGATGTAGACCTAAGCTTGGTTACAGATAATGATATGCAAAATTATAAGTCAATGCTACTTGATACAAATGCACATCGTCGAGACTATGAGCCAAGTAAACCAATAAAAAGTAATAAAGGGCAAAAATATTTGCAAATTATTAAACCTCTTTTTAAACTAAAGAATGCAGTTCAGGGAACGGGACTACCGTTAGTAAAAAAGTGGAGAAAAAACGTTGATTTAGTGTACTGGGACAATCCTAATGAATTAGTGGAAAGGTTGAAATTATTAATTGCCTCTAGAGATGCTGGCAACACAGGATTAGATAATGAAATTATATCTATCATTGAAGAATTGCGTGAAAGTAAAGTTATAAATAAATAAATATTTAAAAATGTGTTTATTTTACTATCAGCCTCTCAATACAATACACCTTAAACATGAACGTAGACAAATTCGGACACTACATTCACAAAAGAATGCGTTTATCAGAGTTATTCGAGTTTAATAAGAATGCATTGTTAAAATCAGAAAACGGAGATTTTGATTTAAAAACATCAAGACTGAGAGGAATTAGATCTCCAGTAGAAGCAGACGATGCTGTGAACAAGGATTATGTAGATCGATTGAATGCTAACATGTTAAAAGAATTTAATAATCTGATTGGTAAATTGCGTTCTCAAATCATACAAGATGCGAAGACTACAGTTCAAGCTACTTTAAAAGCAAGGATACCTGAGGTTTCTACTCATTTGCAAGATAACTTTTATACTAAAGCAGAGATAGATAAATTACTTGAAAAAACTCCGTAATGGTAAAACAGCAAATTGTAAATGAAATACACAAAGCGGCACGAAGAAATTTCCTTCGACGTTCTGTTATTCTGAAAGGAATCCATGACTTATGGCAAGCAGACTTGATGGACATGCAAAACCTGAAAAAGTATAACAAAGGTTATACTTTCATCTTAGTGGTGATTGACTGCTTCTCAAAGTATGCCTGGGCTGAACCGTTAAAATCGAAAAATAAATTTGATGTTGCTCGTGCATTTGAACATATACTGCTTAGTAGTCGTAATAATCCTGTTAACTTACAAACTGATATGGGGACAGAATTTTATAACATCACTTTTCAAACGCTTATGAAAAAGCACAACATTAATCATTACTCATCGTTTTCTACTAAAAAAGCATCAATTGTAGAGAGACTGATTAGAACTGTAAAAAATAAATTATATAAATATTTTAGTCTCAATGGAAACTATAAGTGGTTAGGTCTACCATTGGAAGATACATTGAAGAGATATAACAACACAAAACATCGCACTATTAAATTTAAACCGGTTGATGTGAATAAATCTAATGAACAAATAATCAAAGAAAATATTAAAAAAATAAACAAACATGATTTAGTTCAGCGGAAGCCTAAATTCAAAGTTGGTGATTGCGTTCGTATAAGTAAATACAAACATAATTTTGAGAAAGGTTACACTCCTAATTGGTCAACTGAATTATTTATTATAAAAAAGGTAAATAAAACCTTACCAGTGACATATCACATAGAAGATCAAAGAAAACAAATCATATTAGGAGCTTTTTACGAACAAGAACTGCAAAGATCTAATTACCCTGATGTTTATTTGATAGAAAAGGTTTTGAAAAAGAAAGGAAATAAATTGTATGTTAAATGGTTAGGTCTAAACAGTGCAGAAAACAGTTGGATTGAAAAAGCTGCATTAATGGACTAAGATATTATATAACCATTTTTTATTCGAAATCCTATCATTATAATTTAAGTAATGCAAGGGGGTGGACTAGTTAACAGCATAATTAATAATCTACCATTCGAACTTCATTTGCCAGGGTACAATTATTGCGGACCAGGAACCAAACTTCACAAACGCTTAGCGCGAGGTGATCGAGGTGTAAATAAGCTAGACGAAGCTTGCATGCAACACGATATTGCGTATACAAACCATACAGACTTATCAAATCGTCACAAAGCCGATTTACAACTACTTAACATGGCTAAACAAAGACTTAAATCAAAAGATGCTGGGAAAGGTGAAAAACTAAGCTCTTGGTTAGTGAACAAAGTTATGAAAGCGAAACTAAAGTCTGGTTCAGGCATTAAAACATTTAAAAGCTTAGTTTCAAAAATAAAATCAAAAATTAAGAAACTCAAACGTAAGGATAATAAGACTTTAATAAAAGCAGCTTACTTATCCGCAAAAAAGTTATTTCCAATTCATCATCGAATTCGAGTACCCCGAGTAATACCTATACCAAAGACTGGAGGAGTTCTACCTTTAATTCCAATTTTCGCTGGTTTATCGGCTTTAGGAGCTTTAGCTGGTGGTGCAGCTGGAATTGCAAAAACGGTGAATGATTACAAATCATCTCAGCAAAACTTGCGAGAGACAGAACGACATAACAGAACTATGGAGGGTTTAGCAGTGGGCAAGGGTTTATACATAAAGCCTTATAAAAACGGAAAAGGATTGTTCATACAAACATCAAAAAACTGAACAAGAAGCTACCCAATCGCCCACTAACTAATGTAGACATCCGAAACTACGCAAGAGACATCCCATATTTCCGAGGAGTATATATGAAAGATCAATTACCAAGGAAGCCGAAACGTATGGAATGTGGTATCGTTAACTTAGACGATTCTGAAAACGAAGGAACGCATTGGGTAGCTTATGTAAAAGTATATAACTATTGTGAATATTTTGATAGCTATGGAAATTTAAAACCTCCATTAGAACTGATGCGATATTTCAAGAATTGTAAAGTTTCATATAACTACACAAGATATCAACAATTTAACACTGTAAACTGTGGTCATTTATGTTTAAAATATCTGTGGACTTTTTGGAATAAAAATGTATAAAATAAATGTTTTTATTTTATTCCAATCATTTGCAAGATGTCATTCACTTTGTCGATAACTGGAAACTCATCAATTTTATCTACGTACTATCCTAATACGTTGCAACTAAATGGAGAATATGAGTGTGCTTTATTACATTTTTCAACATTTAATTCTATACCAAATATTGATAAAAGTAATAACAAGTTCTATTATGGCTCAAACGAAGTTATTGAAATACCGGAAGGCAGCTATGAATTGCAAGATATCAACGATTATTTAAAATCTGAAATAAAAGATGCCTCCATCAAATTACAGTGCAATAACAATACTTTAAAAACTATCATATACTGTTCAAAAGATGTCAATTTTAAGAAAGAATACTCTTTCAGTAGACTGTTAGGGTTTGATAAGCAGGTCTTGAAAGCAAATAAATGGCATGTGTCACAGTATCCAGTCAACATTTTACCGACGACAGTGGTAAGGATCGAATGTGACATTGTGAGCGGCTCATACATAAACGGTGAAACAAGTCACATAATTCACGAATTTGCACTCAACGTACCACCTGGATACAGAATCATAGAAATCCCGAAGAACGCAATATATTTTCCAATCAATCAAAACAACATAAGCTGCATACATATTAGACTACTAGATATAAACAATCGTCTAATTAATTTGCGTGGTGAAGAAGTGCAGCTGTATTTACATCTTAGAAGAAAAAATGATTGACTACAATAAATATCTGCCTCAACAAGTTAAAAATACCAGTTCTACTCAAGCTACCTGCCAAATAAGACGTCGTTCTAAGAGCAAAATAAAATTAACTAAAGACAATAAGACATTTCTCAGAGCGATCGGATTGTTAAAATGAATATCTTAGACGTCGTATCCACCCCCGCTTACGACAACAGTATAGAAGGAATCGAATTTCATTCGTACAAACCTTATGTAACGAGTTTCAACAGGAACGATGAAATTCGCATACCTATCAACCAACAGGATCTTTACATATTACCATCAGCCAGCACTCTGTATTTGGAAGGATCCGTTATCGTTAGCAAAAAAGATTCAAAAGAGAAAGCTACTAGTATCAATTTTACAAACAACGGACTACTCTTCTTATTCCAAGATATTAGGTACGAACTAAACGGAGTGGAGATTGATAAAATAAAAAATGCAGGTATAACTACAACCATGAAATCATTAATATCAATGAATGAGAATGAATCAAAAATAGCTAAAGCTTGGGGTTGGAGTATCGATGGTATAAAAAATATTAATGGAGGAAGTTTTTCTGCGTCTATACCACTTCGGAATATCCTCGGTTTCGCAGAAGATTTTAATAAAGTTGTGATAAATAGTAGACATGAACTAATATTGTTACGAAGCAACACTAATTTGAACGCTGTAAAATTGAACACCGGTGAAATAGTGGAAGAAATTCAAATCAATAAAATCATATGGCGCGTACCCCATGTTAAAGTATCAGATAAAGAAAAAATAAGTTTATTAAAACTGTTGGAAAAAGATCGTCCACTTCAGATGATATTTAGAAACTGGGATCTATATGAATACCCCGCTTTACCTAAAACTACAAAGCATACCTGGTCTATCAAAACTTCATCTCAAATAGAAAAAACCAAGATATGTTATAATTGGACTACCAAACAAGTAGAAAAAATAATGCAAGTTCTGACATGTCACAGTTCGATCATTGCTATGTTCGTGATGTTCGAGTGTATCTTAATTCAACATATTTCCCGTATGAAAGCCTCAATGTGAACTTCGCTAATAACAGAATTGCTTTATTATATGAGCAATACATTAGATTTCAGCAGTCGTATTATGGACGTTGTCCGGAGTCTTTATTAAGCGAGAAACAATTTAAAGAGTTAGCACCGTTGTTTGTTGTTGATTGCTCTAGACAGGTCGATAATCTGAAGACTGGACCCGTTGTGGATGTAAGGGTAGAAATTGAGAGTGATTCAGAAATACCAGATCAAACTTCAGCATACTGCCTCATTCTCAACGATTGCATTGTTGAATACAAACCATTAAGCAACACAGTGAAGAAGATATCATGAACGCGGATATTGTCATTGTCGAACTCCAAGGATTTAAATATTTAGACAATAATTTTATCGTCAAAGAAGTGGCTATAGTAAGTAATGAGCACACACAGACGTTCTTGGTTAAGCCACCGCATTCGTTTTATTATTTAACTCAAGAAGAAAAGAAGCAAGTGCGATGGTTGGAAAGAAATCGTGGAATTTTCTGGAGTGAGGGATTTATAGACTACAGAGAGTTTCAACACGTCATCATACCGTATTTAGAAAATAAAAAAATTATTACAAAGGGTTTGGAAAAAATTAAGTGGATTAAAGAGTTATGTGCAAACTGTGAAGTGATTGACATAGGTGAAAAAGGGTGTCCTAATTTTAAGACATTAAAAAAAAAGTTCTGTAAAAATACATCTGATTTTAATTGTGTGAACCACAAAATGAATTGTGCATTAAATAATGCGGTATGTATTAGAAAATGGTATGTTGACAATAATATGTCTGTATTTAATCTATTTTAATTTATTTTTTCATACCTATGCAGTTAATAAAAATGATTAATAATGTACTTATGGTTGTTTTATTTAAATGTATTCAGGGAAACTTAATCATCAAACTTTATATTAGCTCTAATAAAATGAATCAAATTCAGTGAGTATTCTATTAATTTTAAAATATTGAAGATGTATAACCTGTGATGAGATCGTTTCATTAGAACAAATTTAAAGTGTGAGTATGTTTATGTAATGCCAATAAAACATATTTTAAATTATAAATATATTATTTATTTAGTTTTCAGATTATTTACAATTACAAACTAATAACACTTGTCCCTTATTAATATTAACTCTCCCTCAAGTTATTTCATAATTTTATTTATGTACATGAAACTTATGTAACTATTATGTATTTGAATACACTAAAATTAATAAAACAATAATTTTAGTTCTTTTAACTTAATCGCTCTAATAACAATAAAACTAACATCTTGGATACTTTATTTATACATTCAAAACTTACATAATACTTAACTAAAAACCTTAATTCGTTACTAAGAACCTAAATATGAGCCAAAAGTTTTCTTAATATTTTATTTATACATAAATTTGACTTACAAAATTGTGATGATCTATATAAATACCTTTTAATACACTAGCAGATTAACAAATAAATTCATAATACCAATATTAAACTAATTATTTATTTCTACATAATATCTGTTTCAACATTAAAATTATACATTCAAAACTTATACATACATTAACTAAAATCCACTAATATTGATACACTAAAGGCCTTCAGCTATGTTAATAATTGGAAAAACCCAATAACCATGCCCGACCGGGAATCGAACCCAGAACCCCGTGCTCAGTAGTCACGCTTGCAACCACTAGACCAGCAAAGCAGTCTACAAACTAACGCAATAAGTTACAAACTAGGTAGGATACTTACTTACTAATAACAATCGTCACCACAAAGTTTCTTTGAAATTTTATTTATCAATGATTGTGTCTCTTCCATAACATAGTCCACCGGTTCACTAACTACATATTGCGCACTTAACACTATCACCTCCTCATCATCACTTGAACTTGTAACACTTGGTTCTTGTCGCTCACTGATGTCCAACACCTGTATCTGGATCAGTCGTAAACCTTTTTTCTTTTCGTTGTTTATGACGTATGATTGACATAAAGGACGATGATGTTCAGATGCTTTCCGTTTTAGAACCTCCCGTCTTGCTCGAGACTTTCTGATGGTTGGTTCAGGTCTTTGTTGCTCTGGAACATGCCAACTTAAACTTGGAGTTGGAAAACCTTGACCGTATTGGGAGAAGATAAAATCGGGAGAGTCGCCCATTATTGATGATCTGAAACAAACAAAGTTACAAATTATTGATTATAATTATATCTAACAGGATAAGGAAATAATTGTATAAGTACCTACTTATACGCTTGTACAATACTTACAATTTATTTAGTTTTTATTCGACGAGATGCGACCGGTCCGGCTGTCTGTCTTGTGATGTATGTCATTATCCATCATATTATTATGAAATGCAAACTCAATAAAGCTTACGCTGTGAATCATTGTCATGTTTCAACAAGTTCAACCTGATGTGCGCGACATGAAGCGACGTGCGCGTGCACCTGATCGGTGTTATATTACACAATCCAGTCAGCGCAATGCGCTTTGTCATCAGGAATGGAAATGAAACAGATTTATGAACATAAACTATTATTTATTTAAGTATATTATTGTTAGTAGCTTACATAAGTACCAATATAAGTAAACTTATATAAGACCTATATATATAGGTACTATTCTAATTCTTATGTAGACATTTTACTAAAACTAATTTTGTACTTAATAAATTCTAAGGGACACCAAGAATACCTACATTTTAGAATTACATACATAATAATGCCGGGTTCAAAAGTAACTTCACTTCAGTCGTTACTATTTCAATTAAGTACATTACACAACAATATTACAATTCATATTAAAAGATAAACAAATATCAATCCATCCACCCTCACATAATTTTTATAATAGTAGGATGTAAGATTATACCATCTATAACTTTCCATTTAATACGATACAAGTTTTATAATCAATAAAATACATGATAGAAATGTAACTACTGTAGGTTCCTAATTACATTTAAAATTATTATGGTAATGCATTACATAAATATATTTGCATTACCCCAAGCTAAAGTAGATACTTTATCAAATGATAGCAACCGTTTATCATCATTGCTTGAAAGTGCTATTTTATTTACGTTCTGAGTGAATATTTCATGTTTTATTGACCTAAACAATACATTTTTTTTGCGAATGACATTGCAATTGTATAAAACGTTTTTATAATCAAACATATTTAAATTTTTCGTTACACATTTTTTTATACCTTTAGCTTTTTTAATTGTTTTGTTTAAGGTTTTAATACAATAAAGCTTTGAGCGCAGTCCTACGAATTCTTTGATAACTTTGCCACCCATTTCGTCCTTAAACAGTCCTGGAATCTTCTTATTAATAATAGGTAAGTCAAATTCATTGTTTAAGTCATAATTAGAGGTATCAAAATATTTTAAAAAATTGAGCTTGAAATCTTTATAAACGTTATTACTCTGTACATCATAAATTAGACTATCTGTATCAGTATAGCACAATTCAATTCGCTTACCATAAAAAGGTTTCATGATAGAGTAGTGAAAATCGTACATATGCGTCTTAGATAATTCTAATACTGTGAACCCTATGTATATTGGTTTATTAAGTATAACACGCAAAGGTTTCATTTGGATTGCTACTAAACCATCAGAAAATATAGAGGCGCTGTGAAAATATGGACTGGCTATCAATTTCTCAGCACAAATAGTCTTTTTTGTTTTATTGATTGAGTCACACCATTTGTTTACTAACTTAACGTCTATTCGATTTTCATTATTTTCTAAGGTTTTTCCAAAAATACTATTGTTTAATAATTTGAAAAAATCTTGTTCAAACGTTGACACTGCTTTTTGACGTAACTGAGTATTAATGTCAATATATCCCTTTAAAAAACAACTTTGCTTAAACATAATAGCGCGATGGATCCTTCTCAATATTAAACCGTACTGTAAGCATTTTTTTAAATGAACGTAATGAATTACATAGTGATATTTATCGTACAAATTCGGTATTAATTTTTTATTTTTACCACCAGGTGGTAAACATTTTTCTGGACAAAATGGAAAGTCATTGTGTTCAATGTGCAAATTTTCCGGATATATTAAATCAACTTCAAGAATGTAACCGTTTTCTGCATTATCATCGATGTCTGTCAAATTCTCTTGTAAAAAATCTATTTCTTGTCTATTCATAAATCTAAAACCGGAATAGGGCAGGGATTGACACATACTGTAACCGTACAAATTGTTACAGTCTAAATAAATGATAAAAGAATTTGGGCGGGTTGGATCGAAGCTATCTAAATATTTATGGTTGGCTTTGGCATGTCTTTTGGAACACATACAAACACCTCCACGAATACCTTTTTGAATCATTCTAAAAATTTCTACATCACTAATTAATTCTAATTGAACTCCTGTTTTTAAAAGCATTGCATCAAAAGATAGACTTGGTGCTGTAAGATAGAACGCAGGATCGAGATTGTAGTGTCGTTTACAAGTTTTTCGAAAATTTTCAAATACATCTGTTAACAACAGAACGTCTGTTTTGAGATATAAATCGGTGTACATACCCATGTTTTGAATATTAAATGCTGACCAAACGGTACGAGCGTGTTCATAGTCTTCGTCAGTAATTGACTCATCGATCAATGCATTAAAAAAATTTTTTTTAGACGGCAAACACGTTTGTTCGTATCGTTCCCATTGAGACATATAGTCATAAGGATACACTCCTTTACGCGTGAGTAGTTTAAATTGTGATTTATTAGGAAAATAATATTTTAAATGTTTGAAGTCTTGTTTTTTCATTGTACTAACTAACTTTTCTAAACTAGCACCTAAAAATTTGAAAGAATCTACAAACCGAATTTGAATGCTTTCCTCAGGTGAAATTGGAATAAACTTTGTGAATGAAATATAGTTTTCTTTTGTTTTCGGTATCACTTTAATAGACCCAGGAGCTTCACCTAATTCTTTTATAAAGAGGTGACAATCGTATCCGGATAAATTATGAAAGAATACTGGCAAAAATGTTGGTAATCTGTATTGTAGGTTACAATAATTATGAGCTGCACCGCGATACTTTCCAGTCAAGTGACAATGATCACGAACCCTGTCGCCGAACAAGAAGCGGTCACAAATATGACAAGTCATTGCGTTTTCAAAGTCGCGAGCATTATCATCTGAGTATATCATAGGAACTTTATTTTTTAAAATAGCGTAATATTTTCGTGCATCTTTATAAATAGACTTCACAAAATTAGATACACAATCCGAACCGCGATAAGAAACGTAACTATTGTAGCTTTCGTCTAGCACACACGTGATATGGTAAGCGTAAGCTACAGGCACGTGTCGCTGTCGCGTTACGGTGCTCGCCTTAGAGGGATCAGGGTCACAAGATTCATACCGTTCTAGCATTGTTTCAAAATCTGCGTATATAACAAATGGTACAATTTGCTTTCTGTTATAATTTTCAAACTGTATGAAAGAACCTTTTGGAGGCAGTTCTGTGACGACACCTCCACAATTATGTGAACTAAGATCGTCGCATGAATTAAAAAACATTAAACAAACGTTACAAAAGTATAGTTTACTGTGGTGCTTTGTTATTTGATTCTTAACAAGTCGCGGCAAGTCTTTAATGAGACAGTAATGTGATAAATCATCGCTTTCTAAATAAAGTAAATGAATCACCTTTCCATTTAAGGTTTTTGGTTTGTAAAGAGGTCCTACGATGGTATTATTTTTTAAACCATAAATATAAATACAAACTTCAGGGTTATTTCCTTCAAACCGCGTAATATCTGAGAAATTCATTGGGAATGATATATCCTTTACGTTTAATACGTTACGAAAATCAGGATAAGACGATACTCTTTCAGGATGACTTTTAGCTGGATATAAAGCAGCAACAACAGACCATAAAAAACAATAATCATCATTATTGCGAATATTAACGCATGCTTTTTTCGATTTTATTGATGGAGGCAATTCGATAAAACCTGAACCACGCAAAGGTTGATATTTGTTAACATTGATTTCCAAATGGGAATTATTCAAGAACGTCCATCCACTATCTCGGTCTTGAAATTCTTTTATCTTTTTTGTTAAAGTGTTTTTGACTTCAGACAATAATGAATCCAATTCATAATTCTGATGCAAAGTAAAGTTTTTTGTGGCAAATGATTTTATCTCCTGAGAATCATTTTTAACCATTAAAAACAAAGCGAAATATTCGAAGTTAACTTTTAGACATGTGTGTTCTTTAAGAGACATGTCAATTAACGTTTTAATTTTGTTCTCGATATTATTAAAAAATGATTCTAGAGAACAATTCTCAGACGGATCGATAATTCTATAAGAAGCTATACGATTACGAAATGCAGAATGTATTATTTCAACACCTTCGCAAAAATGCGAAGTACTTTTGTTTTTATGATTAGTACTACGTAAGTGACCTGTCCAGTGACTGCGCTCAACAGATGTGTTACAAACGGTACAGAAAGGCATATTAGATTATTATGTTTATTACGCAAAACTAGTTTAGATTTACAGAATGATCGACACTTACCTACAATTAATTTGGTGTCCCCAAAGATTTAAAACTAACTTATTTTATATTTATACTATCGCTATAAAAGACGGGTTCGGAATTGTTGAACAATTCGTGAGTCCGTCTCATAAACATTTGCAACCCATCCCACTGGGGAGTGTTGCGATCTAGTTGCACTTTTAACGCGACCTGAGCTTTCTTCCACCGTTCTTCCTTGGGGGTGGAGACAACTTCGTCTTTCGAATAAACTTTAACTTCAACGTAGAAGTCCCCCCTAAGGTCTGCCGCTCGCCGTACTTTTCCGTTGGCGACACGGCTGATGAGCGATGAAGCGAAGTCTCCGCTTGTGGTCGCCTTTTGATGGTCCTCCAGACCAAAGAGGTCCAAGTTCAAGCTGCGTCTTTTACTGTAAACAATTACACATTTCATTTATAATAATTTACATTTATTTCTTAACTACGAAATTAAGGTGTATTATACACCTCTGTTGAATCCTATGGGAATATAAAGCGAAATACATATTAGATTATAAAAATTTCAATAAGAATACCTCATGAAGTAATGATGTGAATGACAACATTTCTACTTTGAATATGATAGGAAATTGATTTTACCGTTCTCTGTGTTACAGTTCTAAGCTCACTAACCATTATGTACCACTGCACATATCTTTTTAAGTGACTTATCATACTCAACAATCACCTAATCATACAAGCAGTAATATAAATTACCTTGACTTAGAGTCTGATGGGTGGGCGGTGGTTTCAAGTGCTTGGCGCTTCACCGCCTTTTTCTTAGGCTGCTTTTTTGTCACCTCGGCTACTGCAGCTGTGGACCGTTGTGATTGGTATTCTGATTCCGAGTAGTCAGACCTGAAATAGAACACACAAAGATTAATTTTATAACTATAAGCAACCTCAATAATTATGGAGAGGAGAGTTTCAATGGAATATAGCTCGCTAGAAGATGATATTGATGGTATGATAGTGATAGTTACACCAGCCGGCAGGCAGAAACCAGGTCCGTAGCTAGGTAGCAATCAATCACATTAATAAATTCAGATGATGATAGTTACACCAGCCGGCAGGCAGAAACCAGGTCCGTAGCTGAGTACCGATTACAGTAGACTTAGTAGTACTTACTCACATTTTATAGTTGCAGGATGATATAGTAGGTATGTAACGAAAAAGGTAAGTGTATCACTGGAAGATACTGGAGCGAATGTGATTTTATGATCGAAATTGATTGGTTTTATACATAAAAAATACCATTTCAGCAATATTTACCTCATAACAAAATTAAACCTTAACTACATATCCTCACAGGTGTATGACTAATTTATGTTACTTAAGTCTAATTAAACCGTGGTGATTGAAAACCTTTTCCGTCTAATTGCAATTTTATCGTGAGAAATGAAATACAAAACCAGCTTTTTGGCTCACCGACAAAGGTGAAGCCGACATCAGGCTAGTTACTTATAATTAATACAATAGGTAATATAATAAAGTATGTATGTTTGTTTAATAAACCTTGTTGCATGACAAGTATGACATTTGAAAAAAAAAAAAAAAAAAAAAATTCCCTTTTTCAAAGATGCAAGCTGAGTCAAAAGTATAATATCCTGAAAACATTTTTCATGTAGAACAATTCATGTAAACGAACCCGTGTCAAAATATTAGTTCACAGGTATGTTGCAGTAAAACTTTAAATTGGTATAAAATCATCCAACGACTAAAACGAACTTTTTGTAATCATTTCATGCAAAGGATCAGTACTGATATTAAGAATCATCTTTCAATCAATCCTAGATTGATACTAACACCTTATTACAAATAAAATAAGAAACAAAGGTATCAAACTGGTATAGGATCATGCTCTATAAAAGGTTTCGTCCCATCTCTCACCGATCCCAATTACCTAACAAAAAGTCTCAACTCTATACGAAACGATAAAATGTACAGTCAGAATTAATCACATTTAGACGAATTAAAAATACTTTCAAATAAAAAATCCTATAAAAGTCTAATTTTAATCAAAGACTGCTACATGCATGAGGATCATCTTACAGTGTAATTGTAAATACATAGAAATTACTCATACATACACGGCACCTCATGTAACGACGTTAAAGTACGAATACTGCAAATTTACATAATGCAATTTTGCAGTCTTTGGGATTTTAAAGACTCAATTACACTTATACTGTGAAAGCTTAATACGATCGTTTCCGACGCAGTCGTCAGGCGGTTTACAAAGAGTATGACACAATAGATGACTACGGAACGGCGCATGAACGTTTTCCGAACCGTTTCGAAGGCGATTGTATGAGTGTGAAAGCATCTTAATCAAGCGCAAACGCAGAGTAACAGCAGAACAACCAGCAGTTGTCTGTTAACGTTCCTAAGGTAGTGTCAGCTGCATGAGTTAATTAAATTAAGATTTGGATGTCCTTGGTGCCCAATCTGAGGCCATAGAAATAGAATGTGTGTGTGTCTGTAGATACATGCTATTTCTTGCTCTGTGAAGAGACATGAGACAATCTGTCCTAAATTTTAATTTAATGTTTACGGTATCCTAAAGTTCAGATGTCCTTGGTGCCCAATCTGGGGTCATAGAAATAGAATGTGTGTGCCTGTAGGGGCATGCTATTTCTTGCTCTGTGAAGAGACATGAGACAATCTGTCCTGAACTTTAGGCTAGTAATTCAAGCAGCGAACGACCTTATTTGTTAACATGTAAGCTAGTGTCAGCTGTATGAGTTAATTAAATTAAAATTTGGATGTCCTTGGTGCCCAATCTGGGGTCATAGAAACAGAATGTGTGTGTGTGTCTGTAGATACATGCTATTTCTTGCTCTGTGAAGAGACATGAGACAATCTGTCCTAAATTTTAATTTAATGTTTACGGTATCCTAAAGTTCAGATGTCCTTGGTGCCCAATCTGGGGTCATAGAAATAGAATGTGTGTGCCTGTAGGAGCATGCTATTTCTTGCTCTGTGAAGAGACATGAGACAATCTGTCCTGAACTTTAGCTTACTATGTTCGTATAGTTCGATTACTAAACGAAGTATGTGTGAAACGTGTTGTTATAAAACTATTCAAGTAACGTAGTGGTTATGTGTGAAACTTGTTAACTAAAGTAGTGTTTTAGTGCTCAATCCGAGAATCTGCGGTAGTTAATCGAGGTAAGCCATCGGTAATAATAATATGCTCAACCCCTTTCATTTATATTATTGGGCATTCTACTCCACCGAGAGTGACGAGGCGAACGGAGTGAGCCGATGGAACGGAAGGTGGGGTAGAATGCCCAATAATATCCTACTGAAGCCGACCCCAATATAGTTGGGAAAAGGCTAGGCAGATGATGATGTTTGTATGTTTGTCCTCTATGCGTTCCGAAACCGTTGGTCAGATTGTGATGAAACTTTGGTAGGGTGTTCTGGGGTGTTTATATCCTACTCATAGTCATATGGGTACGAAGTTTAATTAAAATTGGTTCATTCATTTCGAAAAACAAGGGCTTGAAAGTTTGTATGAAATGCCGGACCTACGTCGAAAACGCTCTTAGGTACTTACCCTGAAAACTGTACGGACTTTGCATTTTTCTCGAAAAAGTAAATGTAAGCCTAATCTGCTTGTTTATTTAAGTACCTAAACTAAACCCTGAACTTTAAGATTCCAAGAAAACAGGCAGATTTGCATTTAATTTTCAGCAACAAACCCCAAGGGCTTTTAAGTTTCAACCCCAGACGTTTTAAATTATGCACCATTCGAGGAACCGGGCTACTTCTGTATGAACAAACACAATTATGTTTGTAGCGCCTACAGTGAATGTTATAGCAAAAATATGTCGCGACGTGATTAAGTTTTCTTTGCTCGTGTGTTATGTGTAGGCGGTTAAGTTAACATTAAGTTACTCGGAATAACAGTTGTATTCTGTTTTTTTTAGTTGATTTTGTCGGAATCAACAAAATTGTGCTTGGCTAGCATTGGATTTTCGTAGAATATTGACACAGATCACTGTATCAGCTGTCATTATTGGATCTTTGACAGTCGTTACGGGTAGTCAGAAGCCCGAAAATCTGACAACCAGTCTTGCCAAGGGGTATCGTATTACCCAGTAACAGGGTTGTGCAGGTCAGATAGGCAGTCGCTTCATGTAAAATACTGGGATTAAGCTGCTGGTTAGACTTGAAACTGACCCGCAACAAGGTTAGGAAAGGGATGGGCAGAGCTACTTCAAAATCAAAAGTCATTTATTCAAACTAGGCTGAGAATCAGCACTTTTCGAACGTCAAAATTACAAAAGACAGTCCCCCAAAACGCCCGCCCTTCGCCACTTCCTAGTGCTTTCGCTGGAGAGAAGAAATGGCGGAACAAACTCCCCAGTAGATCTTGCGACCACTAGGCTGATCGTCAGTCTTGTAAAAAACCTTTTTATTTCCCTATTTATAAATAGGGAAATAAAAAGGGTGCCTAGACTATAGTCTAGGCACGCCACAAAATGTCATCCAACCTATATGTATATAGTCACATATTCCATCACAAATACCATCCGAGCATACATCCTACGCAATTAATTCGGTATCCTACCCCCTTCCTGTCCCCCTTCCTTACTCCCTACCCACCTAGTGACGTAAGCCGGTGTCCGGGACCCGGGATCGCTGCATTGATTGCACTGGCGCACTGCAGATGCGCTAGATGTAATGTTGCGTTGTAGGGATGGGACACAGTCGGTGTAGGTTGTGGTATCGATAGTTGCCCCGCCTTGGTTTGTGTTTTTTGTAGAAATTCTTTTATACAGTGTGTTAGGTTGAACGTGGGACAGACTTCATAGGATGACATTGAATAATTAATGATAACTTAACACCCCTTTAAACTTATCATTATTATTTCAGCCGAAAGACGTCCACTGCTGGACATAGGCCTCCCCCAAACACCGCCTGTGCTTCCCGCTTCCAGTGGATTACTGCGGCCTTCACAAGGTCATCGGTCCACCTTGCGGGAGGCTTTCCAATGCTACGTCTTCTGGTACGCGGTCGCCACTCCAGAACCTTTCGGCCCCATCGGCCATCTGCGAGCAATATGCCCTACCCCAGCCGCACAGGTCGATCGACTAGGTTAAGCTACGCTTGCCGCCGTTGGTACAGACCAACGGCTTAACGTGCTTTCTGAGACACGGAGGGGTCTCGGTATGTAAAGATGGTCACCTATCCACAGGGATGGATTAAGCCGTTGGTCCCGGCTGCATTCGTGGATCTTTGACAGTCATTACGGGTAGTCAGCCCGAAAATCTGACAACCAGTCTTACCAGGGGGTATCGGCAGTCGCTTCTTGTTAAATTCAGCTGCATCCGATTAGACTGGAAGCCGACCCCAACATAGTCGGGAAAAGGCTATATAGGCAGATGACTTATTTTCTTCTTTATCTTATCTATTTATTCTATTTTATCATTGTCCCACTGCTGAGCACTGAGCAAAGGCCTCCACCTGAGCAAAGATCCACGAATGACAACCGGAACCAACAACTTAAAGTGTTATCCGAGACACAGCGCGAAACTTCCTTAGTCAATTAGCGAGTTTGAAAGCAGATAGTTAAGACTGTCCAGGGTGCCCAAAAGAGCCTCACCTATCTTCATAAACAAAATAAACTATCGATAATTTTACAAGAACATCACTATTCGTCCTGTTTACGTCATAGCTTTTCCTGACCCCGTGGCATCTAACGGTGAATCTAATCAAAGCACTTGAATCCAAACTACACCGTATACACCTGCTATAAAGACCAATTCCGTTTGACAAAATGTTTGTTCAGTAATAACTTTCAATGTAAATGAGACCTTTAAAATAATTAATAGAGTTTATTTTCCCGTGGCAGATATTATGCATGCAGTGAGTTGTATGAAAACATAGTAGTTTTAATTTAACTAGTTCACTGTATTACAGGAATAGAAAATGCTGGTTTTTTGTTAAACCGTCAGACGTCGGGTTTGTTTATTGCGTGGAGGGTAGCATGAATAATATCAATACCTATTCTACTAGTAATATGGGGAGTCATATACTATTAAATGTAGCACACAACTCACTGGCAACACTGTCAGTCAGTCACGCTTTAGCACCCGTGGCGACTGGACGTTCCTTTTGGGTTATTGTGTACTTACTGATAATTCGGTGGTTTTATTCTAAGCCCTAAGCCCCTAATAAAAGATCATAGTGAACATCACATGGGGCTTCTTTGCCATTTCTATAAAAAATGTTTATTGTAAGCTATTTGACATTTAGTATCTCAATCACGAGAGATAGAATAGGATAGGTGTGTAAAATGACGTATTCGTGAACGAGCGCCGCCAGTAGAGACTGGTCATCTCTTTCTTGTGCAGGGCTTATTTTAATTAAAATTAATATTTGAATTTTTTTTTTTTCATTACGGACGCTTTGAAGTTTTGAACGTACTGCATCGTTCTCACATGCACAATTTCAACGTGAGAGATGTAATCAATATGTAACCATATTATTTTGATTTAAAAGAGTGTCCGTGGAGTTTCTTGCCCGTTCTTCTCCATAGGTACCTACTGCGCTTTGGAATGGGCAACTAGCTTCATCTTTTTGACTGACCGAACCTTTGACAAAAAAAAAGAACATCAGCACTGCTCTCAAAACGGTGAACGAAAACATCGTGAGGAAACGCATGTTCTAGAACCAAATATTCGAAGACATGTGACATCTCCAACCCGCACTGGGCCCGTGTGGTGGAACCTAAACCTACTTCACTCTCACAGAGAGGAGGCCTGTGTCCCAGCAGTGGGAACATTATAGGCTGATTATAATGATATGAATGACATAGCCTTTTGGTTTGAACATAGGTAAAAAGTTGAAAGGAAATCGTTTGGCTTGGTATGGGCATGTGATGAGAAGGGACGAAACGCATGTGACTAAAAGAGTGATGAATATACATGTTGATGGATGGAGAGGGAGAGAAAGGCCGAAGAAAAGATGGATGGATTGTGTGAGGAATGATATGAAAGAGAAGGGAGTGAATGATAGCGTGACGGTTGACAGGGGAGAATGGAAGAAGAAAACGTGTTGCGCGACCACAAGTAACATGGGATAAGGGCAGGAAGATGATAATGATAGATAAAAAACCGTTTCTTTACAAATCCCTTGTCTTTCTGTCAGTAATTTACTTTTTTCACCGTTTCCATGTTTCTCTTTTATCAGAAATCAATCGATGTTACCGCCATATTGAATTAGTTGTTGAAATTAATAACTGTGACGTTGGATTAGGGTTTATTAGCTACATTTTCTCATGCATACGTATTGCAGAACATAATATAACGTTCTTACAACACATAACATAACTTTACGCCTGTTTTCTTTCCGAAGGGGTTAGCAAAGGTGCAGGTACACAATTTTGATAGTCATGAAATAAGTCCCATGTATACAAAGTGTTAACAAATTAACCTTACAAACTTTAAGAGGTGCTTTAGACCATCGTACTGATAATTCAACAGGAAAAAACAAAAACAAATGTTTAATACAAAAGTTCAATACCTACTTGACCAAAATGTATGAAACAGCTGATATTTTTTTCGTGATTTCAGAGTTGGTCCCATATTGAAAGTTGTTCAGTTCGATGGGCCAATGCACCTCTTAAAGTTTGTCGTGTTAATTTTTTAACACTTTGTATACTAGGTGACGAACTCGTACTGTGAATTTCATAAATACGGAAATGTATGCAATTGAAATAATGGGGTCCGAGTGCTCACTTAGTTTTTCGAAACATCGGCAAGCGGTTGGTCGACTCTTCACGTGGCCAGGGGGGCAATTCACATAGTTTGTTGCCTGAACAGTGAAAGGCCCGAGACGGGGGCGCGCCGTGTTCCGCGCGCGCCTCTCTCTAGAGGAATGGTGGCCGTTTGCGGCCGCTGAGGGTGACGGGGTCCACATGGATTCATGTGGGCCAACACCTGGCCGGGGGAGCGCACATTGGAAAATGGTAGAACAACGGCATATCAAAAATCGTTTTTTACTTAGGTCGTTACTGACGCACTTTAATTTTTTTTTAATAGTATAAGAGTGGAACTTTAATATAATGTAGTAATTTTGCTTGAATTAAGTTTGTTTTTTTTTTTTTTTAATACGACAAAGTGTCAATTCTAAAAAATGTCTACTTCAGGTCTGTTCGCATCAATATTTTAAAATTGATTTCTTTCAAAAATTTACGATAATAGATATAAAGTGTTATACATTTCTAAAAAGCCCATTGTATGTAGATTTTAAAGCAATTGTAATGTTTTAGGTTTTATGATTATATTTCTATAAAAAAAAACTTAACATTAAGTGAGGGGAAAAAATACAGTTTTTTAACTTCATCGAGACTTTTGGCAGTTACCGATGCCTCCCGATGCTTTACATTTGATGTTGTTTTGTAGCGTAGATATTCATAAATAACATTTATAAAAATTAGCTGCGGATACGTGCGGTTTCTGAAGTTATCGTGAATAGTATCACACAAGTCAGGGAACAGAAAACCTCTAACTTTAGCGGTTTCTAATGTAAATAGTTCACTGATTAGTTTGCGGTATATTTTATTTAAATATTAATTATTTATTGATATTAGGGCGTAATATCTACAGTTTGCACTCATTTTGCGGTACAACTTTAGTAAAAAAATGCACACTACCTTTATTTATCAAATAATATATAAAGAGTGGATTCACTTCATATCGCTATTACAAATTCGTAATAAAACTAAACAGACGTTTGACTGTTTCGTATCTTCACTGAATTTCAAAATGACTACAACTTTCAAGTGTTCTAAGCGTCAATTATTACTTCCATACATCGAAGGAGGAAAAAAACTTGAAGTTTTAACAACAGTTTTAAAAGAAAACTATCATGTTTTTTTACAAGCTCTTTCATCTGGTATAATGCTGAAAAAATTGGCAATCATGCCATGGAAACTGCCAGAATCTATGTGAACAATTATGATTGGCACTACATGCCATCTTCAGTACATAAAATTTTAATTCGTGGTGAAAGTATCATTAAGCATTTTGATGTGCTTCCTATTTGTCAACTTTCAGAAGATGCACAAGAATCCCGCAATAAGGATTATAAAAAATTTCGGCTACATCATGCCAGGAAGTGCTCTCGTACGGCTTAAATGAGGATGTATTATTATACTCTTCTCTACACATCAGATCCATACATTTCCAGTCTTAGAAAAACACTTAGCAGAAGTGTGAAGTCACTTGATGAAGATACCCTAGATCTTTTAAAAGTGAACGAACTCATTGTGGATCCCGAAGTTCACCAAATATAATTAAGCAAGTGTACATTATGCTTCATATTAAGATACATAATTTTTATAGTATTCATTTTACTTAGAAATTTCGTAACTTTAAATATTTTATGAGATAAATATTTGTAATAATAATTTTAATGAGTTATTTAAATACGAAAGAGCTATATTACTATTGTTTTATAATAAACTAATGTAATTATACATTTTTATTCACAATATAAATAGTGTTGTCCTTAAGGAAATAAATAAAGACCATTTCTCAAAGGTTTTTTTTTTTGTATATTTTTTTTAATATTTATACTTTATTAAAATGATAGTATCTGAACTTTATCTAAAGCCTTATTTAATACTCTATACATGTGCAAAAATTCAAGCGTTTTTCTTAAAAAATAAACAAGTTATCGATTTTTGATCTGAAACAGACCTCTATTTTCCATAGTGGAGCGTGACGAAATGCGCAAGCACTCCAGCACCCCAGCTAAAGGTAGCAGCAGGACACCGTGTGGTTTTAGTCAGTAGGAGTTTGACAGACCCCTCCACCCACCCCAGGGTGGTGGACATCGACGAGGATTTCAACAGGAAAAAAAATAAAAAGGGGGGGGCAATTCACATAAGTTTAAGAACGTTCACAATCTGATCTCAATCTCAATCTGTCAAAAAAAATTCTAATTCCCTACATTTTTGACAAGTTTTTGACATTGATTTTTGCTGAGATAAGATTTCGACTGGATTTTGAATATTTTTAATTGCGGCAATACCCGTCTTCTGAAGACCGTCCTATTTTTTGACCAAAGAATCTGCATTGCCATACAAATACAATATGGCAATGCAGTTAGCGCTCCACACATTTTGAATGAATCATCATAAAAGAAGTGACAAGCTGCATAGGTATCTATTTCTTGGGGCCTAAAAAGGCCACTTTGGCAGAAACATAAAAAGATAACATTGTGAATCATAATAAAAGTCGTAAAATGGTCACAAACTGACAATTCATGATATTATTTGACATTAAAGCAATTCATATTTTGTGTATTCATAATGTTATCCTTTTATGATTCTGCCAAAATGAAATTTTTAGGCCCCCTGATATCGTAACTAACACTCAATTTAATTATTTTTAGTTCTCGATAAAAGCGTGTTTTTTTAGTTTTTTTCAAACTAAATATTTTTATTAATTAGATAGCTGCACCGGAAATTTCTAAACAACTTTATTTACAGTCCATACAATCTGTACTCATAAACTCATGTAGGTCAGCCAGATAGGTAGATCGCGAAAAAAAAAATCAGCTGTTCCCTACATTTTGACGAGATATGCGAACATATTATGTAGGGAAGAGCTGATTTTTTTTTCGCGATTTTAGGTTTGGTCCCATAGTAAAAGTTGTACATAATGATGAGTACAATCTCCCATTTCGATTTTTCGCATGTTTTCAATTTCAACCTGTATATAAAATGCACCAGAGATTTATAAACAACTTTATTTACAAGTCAGTCTACATATTTATATGTACTGCTGAATACGCAGTGGTATACCGCGAACTTCAAAATTTGTGACTTTTTTTGCAATTTGCAGGTCAGTGTCGGGTTGTATCTTAATCAAAATTTGATTCGCGACTATAACAGCACCCTAATTGCGTAACGCATTATCAATCTCAATCTGAATCATTATGAAAGATATTGCTAAACCATTGCTTCATAAGTTCGAAAAATGTGTCAGCTCAACAACGTAAATAGCGCAATGTATGTTGTTGAACTGTCAAAATGAAACCCATTGCTACTGATAGTGTGTTACACAATTACCCCGCTGGTACGTATTTATAGAATTACCTATAATCATTAGAATCATTAATACATCTTTCTAAGTTAGATTTGTACCATAACAACAAATCTCTTATGGAAAAATGCTTAATAATACAAATCTAACTTAGAAATATGTATTAATGATTCTAATGATTATAATTCTGTAAATACGTACCTGTTATAGTCGCGAATCAAATTTTGATCAAGATAAAACCTGACACTGACCTGAAAATTGCAAAAAAACGTAAGAGAAATTGAATTTCGCGGGCTACCACTGCGCATTCACCTTAATACAGATCAGCTGGATAGGTGGATTATCTACAAAGGGCCAGGGAAGCATAGCACAAAAAAGATAAAATACACGAGAGATTTTTAAATAATATCTTTATTTACAGGTCAAACAGTCTATCCAGCGCGCGGGCGTCTCCACCTCATGGATATCGGTCTCCTGTTGTAAAACGAGCGAGACACCAGCGATTTAGGGACGTAGCGATTGAAGTAAGCTCGGTCTTCTATACTAAATACTGGGTAGTCCCCCCATTGGGCGTCTATGTGCTAAAAGGGAGAGGAAAAAATAGTATTAGCTAAGAGATGGGCGGACGACATTGCTACAATCAAAATAAGAATATTTTATTTCACATAAACTTAAATGGGCACTTATGAAACGTCAGAAGCTAGGTGCACGGTTCGAGTTGGTCGATTCCTATGGAGAAGAGCCGGCAAGAAACTCCACGGTTTCACTTTTAAAAATAATTGGCTTTTGCAATGTTTTCAAATTCAACTGCCATGCTCTAATCTCTGGAACTACCGGTGGGAGGCCCTTGCCCATTAGTGGGACATTAAAGGCTAAAAAAAAAATGAACAAACCTGAATCAAAGCAAGGACACTCAAAATGAAGCCCAAAACTTTTATCACAGACGCCATTTTCGACCGTAGCACTTTCAAAATGGCACGGAAAACAAGCTAATTTTCACATTTATACCAAAACTAACCGATTTAGGCTGAAAATTTGTGAAAAAGCGTGGCTTTTACACGTTAATTCATTACAAAGGCATATAGTTTATAATTAAATAGCTTTAGGGCATGTAGACTATAGTGTTAGACTAATCGTATTAGTGTACTTGATTTAACATAGGTAAACCTACAAGTGAAACGATTTATTTTTTATTTTTTAAACCGACTTCAAAAAGGAGAAGGATCTCAATTCGATTGTATTTTGTTTTGCTAAATAATAACAGACGCGCGGGTAGATCGATCAGGTTAAGCTACACTTGCCGCGGATGGTCTGTGGGTGGGTGACTATCTTTACATATCAAGACCCCTCCGTGCCTCGGAAAGCACGTTAAGCCGTTGGTCCCGGCTGTCAATCTTTGGCAGTCGTTACAGGTCGTCAGAAGCCCGATAGTCTGACAACCAGTCTTACCAAGGGTTATCGTATTACCCAGTAACTAGGTTGTGGAGGTCAGATAGGCAGTCGCTCCATGTAAAGTACTGGTATTCAGCTGCATCAGGTTAAACTGGAAGCCGACCCAACATAATTGCGAAAAGGCTTAGCAGATAATGTTTGTAAATAAAGCGATATTCTCACGCAATTAATGTGGATCGATTTCGAAAATTCTTTTATTTTAATGTAGGTATAGGAGTAACCTAGATAATGTAGATAAGACAAAGTTTAAAACAGAACTAGCAGGTAATCGAGGAGGGGAGGGGGGATGTAGGGGGTGTAGGGGGGGTTCAGGAGATCAGACCGGAATAAACCCTCAGAACTGGTCCCATATAAATTTAATTAATTTTGCTTGGGTAGTTTTTGAGATAGCTTCAATATTACGTATTTTTTCCACTTAGTTTATATTGATGATGTTATAATAACTTCCTATCACTGATATTTACATAGCAAGTAGTGTTATACGAATTATGTGGGGTAGACGTACAATTATTAAAAAAAGAAGAATAAAAACTTTTTTTACAAAAAAGAACAACCGACTTGCGTGTTTTTTTTTTTAAATTAAAATAGAGCCAACTCTCATTCGATTCTCGTTCCTTGATTCCTTCTCTGTGTTATGAGCCATTTTCCCTACTGTTGGTACCAGTGGGAGATTAACTTGCAAGTATTTTTTTAAATATTTTGATCAAGTTTAAGGTGATATGTTAGAGTTGATCAAAGTTTATATATTTTAATTTTTTTTATTATATCTAATATAAAATTTAAAAAAATGTAAAACGTGTAAAAATGTATAATTAATAAATTATATTATTTTCTTTTATATTCAATTTTATTTTTGTTTAATCACTTATGCATACATAAACATACAAGACGAAAGGATTAGAACAATACGTAGAAAGCTATGTGTAGCTCTATATTTCTTTTAAAAGACTTAAATAGTCAGGAAAATTAATTTTTAAGCCAATTGACACCATACGCCAATTTGGCGTGTTATAGCCATTTCATAGAATTGTCAAACTGAAAGTTGATTTGATTCATCATCATCATCATCATCAGCCTATAGCAGTCCACTGCTGGACATAGGCCTCTCCTATTGCACGCCATTCAACTCGATTTTCGGCAACTCTCATCCAGCTGCTACCAGCCATCCTGCGAAGATCGTCGCTTCACCTAGCCTGAGGGCGTCCCACGTTACGTTTACCGATTCGCGGTCTCCTCTCAAGAACACGTCTACCCCAGCGGTCACCGGTTCTACGGCTAATATAGCCGGCCCATTGCCACTTCAGCTTGCTTATTCTGTGAGCTATGTCGACAACTTTGGTTCTCTGCCGGATTGGATGTGTGATTTGATTACTTACGGAAAGTTTAAGTTGGCACTCAATTTGGTTCATAAATAATTTTCCTGACTTAACATCAGAATCTCGACTACGCTCTGACCATTTGACATTTCAGCTCGTTGGTATTTATTATTCAACCCATATGACAACTCTGTTGGCTACACTTTAATGAATATTAAATGTAATAATCTACTGTATCAAGTAACTGTGTGGAGATGTTCCCAATCTGGGGCAGTAACCTACTCTAACATTTAAAGGCGAATTTCACAAAAGCTGTCACTGTTATCAAATCAATTGCTATCATAATATTTACTACTCTTTTTCATCATATATTTAATAACTAGCTGCTGCCCGCGACTTCGTCCGCGTGAAATCCTGTCCTAACTAAAATATTTTATTTTTCTAAAATAAATGTAGCCTAAGTTCAGCTATCTGCCAGTGAAAGTCCCGTCAAAATCGGTCTAGCCGTTTCAGAGATTAGCCGGAATAAACAGACAGACAAAATTACAAAAAAATATTTTGATTTATGTACTCGTGTATATTCACCAACCTCCTCGGGCCGCCACTACTTATACCACGATATAATTGACAAAGATCTTCAAGTGTAATTCCCACAAGAAAAATAATCTCGTTTTATTTGAATTAAAGGTAAAAAAAAATCTGCTTCAAAATGGAATTTAGGTAATAAGACCTCTTTTGACGTCAGTTTGAAGACTCGCTTTTATTACAAAAGGTAGCCATTGAAGTTGATTCAAGTACAAGCTTTCAAGAGATCTTCAGGATTGTTCAATTGTTTCTAAAAGGCAGGGATTGTTGTTTGAGGTATAATTACCTGTTGTATGAGTTTCTACACACGGATTTACAGACATAACTTGCAGAGTTACCAATCTGAAGTGGCAGTGGGCTGGCCATGTTTGTCGAAGGACGGATGGTCGATTGGTCGGTGGAGCAGACGAGTCCTGGAGTGGAGACCGCGTATCGGCAAGCGTAGCGTGGGACGCTCCCTAGCTAGATGAACCGACGACCTTGAAAGGTGCCTGGGGCAGACTGGATGCGGAAGGCGGAGGACAGGGTGTTGTGGCGAAGCCTGGGAGAGGCCGGTGTCCAGCAGTGGACTGCGATAGGTTGAGTTGATTGAAGAGTTCCTTGTGAAAGAGTGCAATAGACTCTCAGAGTGTACCCTAGCTGAAGCTTCAACATAGTCCTGCTACCAAGCAAGCTTGCTATGTTTCAGTTTGAAGGGTATGGTTGCCGGTGAAATAATCAGTAAAGTTTTTCTTTATACGACATTTCTTCTGATAGCCTCTCTATAGTATCATAGATCCCTATGGGACCGACCTTTTACTATTCGTCTTTTAGATACAGTGAATTAATTCAGTCCCTACAAAATGGCTGGATGGTGCTGATCCACGCGTCATGTTCGTGAACGGGCGCCGTTGGTTAAGCCTGGTCATCTCTTAACTGCCAGGTGCCAGGGCTTATTTTTAATTTTGAATTTTTTCTTCATTTTATTTTTTGACATTGTTCTCACATAATTATAAAAGCAACAAGAATAATGTACCCCATATTTTGTAGCATCTTGATTTAAAAGAGTGTCCTTGTAGTTTCTTGCCCGTTCTTCTCCATAGAGATCTACGTTTTGGAATGGGTCACTAACTTCAACTTTCAAACTATCTGACCGACTTTTTGACGATTCAAAAGTGCCTGTAAATGGTTTAATTGAAATTGCTTTGGGTTTGAGTATATTTTTCGTAGATTGGTATATGAAATTTTGCTTAGATTTGGTTTTTCAGATGTTGGTTCAAAGGACAATGGGCGAAATAATAACGACATTGCTGACATAATTTATATAATTTAACACATATTCAATACACAAGGTACATATAATGTAGTCTTATGATAGCTATAACAACAGTACATTTAGAGACGTTAGGCCATCAACATAAAACAATCGGAGAAGATATTTTATATCTTTAACAAATGTTATGGGCGAAAAAATATCTCGACATATCATTAAATAGTTTCAGAAAATAGGTACACATCACAGTATTTAGGCTATATTTTTTATTTATTTTATTATTTCGACAAACATCAACGGATTTGAAAACAGTGAATATACGATAAAAATGTGATAACAACTAGATTTTTTTATTTAAAAAAAACTTTTTTTTCATTTGATATGTATTTCCTAGGCACCTAGCATATTTTGAGAGTTTGACTAAAATTTAAGCGAGAAATTAAAAAATATATTCTTACGATAATCTTATTCTAGGACTAGCCATACGTGATATGTTTAGTAATAGATTTTTATTAATTTTAACATCAATATTTACTAATATAAATGCCTCAGCCAGTAAGATATGTATTTGTTTCATTGAAGACTTATTTATTAATGTTATTTTTAAATCTATTCATAATATTTAGAGATTAAACACTTTAAATTGTTTTTAATAATAAGATGTGACAACTGTCACCATAAATACTAATTTTTAAATAACATTCATAAGTATTTAATATTGAAACATTAATCTCCATATTTCTAATTCTACACAATAAATTAAAAACTAAAAATGATATGTCTCAGCTTTGCCTATCATTCTTTTTGTCTTTTTTCAAAGCGTCTTTTATACAAATAAAATGTAGCATATCGGTTGACCGTTTTTCGAAGCGAAATTTCATATTTTTTTCTCCATTTTTCGTTTTGCAATTACGCTCACAAAAAAAAGAATAGAAAAAGTTTTACTTAATTTATTTACCGAATTACAAGTAGATTAAAATAAAGGGTGAACGGTAAAAAGAAAGAGTAAAAGTAGGTAATAAAAATTTTGATTTATTTTTATGAAAGTTATGGGCGTAATCACAAAACTCGAGTTGTTAATGAGTTTGACATAAAACTTTACGAGTACCAGTTCGTAGCAATGGAGAGCCTCGTAAAAGATTTGTTATCTTTTTTACTAATAAAAATCCAAAAAGATTGGATGAAGCTTTGTTTTTGCAAATAATAGTGGTTCTGTAATATAAACTTTTATTAGTAAAAATGATGTTTTTTTTTTTGTCACGTTGCATAAAATGGTATAACGTCTGCCAATTTTTATAATGGTGTCACATATATGTATATCTTTCCTTCACACCAACTTTTACCTTTTATCTTTAGTAAAATACTTTCTTTACATTTAATTTCCAAAAAATAATAAAATTCCAGCCAACATTCAAGATCGCACTCAAAAAACAAAGACAAATAAAAAAGCAATTGACGCACTGTAATATTTTGTACCATTTCACGCAACGCAAAACGTAAACAAATTAATGAAGTCGATAAACACCAATGCGTTTCTCCCCAGCGGTGTGCTGCACGAACTCGCGGATCTGGTCAGTGGCAACGGGTCCAATGCATACCAAGGGTTCCTTGAAGTATCCACAGCTCTGCTGACAAAAAATATACATGTCATGTCAACTGTCAATATAAAGCCTAAAGTCCGTCCCACGCCGTCCAGCGGCAATAAGTGGAACTAATTATACAGAATGGCGATAAGGTCATCACTTTAAATAGTACCTACAGCGGTTATTGCAAGTTGTTATCAGTGTGTTAAAACAATAAATAAAAAAAATACTAAAAACAGAGAACTGATTTTTTCAAACAAAATACCTAGCGTAAAAATTGGCACGGAATAAATCACCCTTGACAATAAGGCTTTAAACACGCGCGGGGCGATCGATTCAACACAAACTTTATAGTACTGTTACCAAATAATAACAAATTAAGTTTATTGTTGACGAAAAAAGGTCCCTCGGCTAGAATTTTAATTGTGTATCTTTTAGAATACGCGGTTTCAATTAATGTGATAACCTTATCGCCGCACTGTATACAACATGTCCCGGAATTAAGGCACACAACCAAACGGCCTTATTAGAATAGGTACTTATTTTGTTAAAACCATAATACATACACTGAATTTTACTATCATGTATTAAACATTGTTTTGTTTTGACTGTACAGCGGACGTGTGACTGTAATTTACGTAGTTTTATGGCTATAATTTCATAATATGCATTTTAATTCGAGCAAGTCTGACGGCCGCGCCTTTTATCTACCAGTGACTTCACCGTACAGCACGTGAGCACGGCACTGAACTTCGGCCAAATTTCGTCTCCGGCCAGCGGCGGAATTTCGCCTGCAACTACAGGAGGCCTACCACAAGCACTTAACGCGATCCATTTTAGGACCTAAACTGAACTGTTCTTCTAATTCGCACCATGACGTCAGTTTAACGATTCAGTTTAGGCCGTGCCATTCTGCTGACAGCGATTGTCCCAAACTGAGTCGCAAGTTTTGGTTTCATTCATACTTGTTTGGTACCATGACGTCCATAGAGCAGCTCAAGCGATGCAGTTTAGGAACCTAAACTGAAATGTCTTGTTTTTGAATCGTTTTTAATTAGATCATGGTAGGCCACCAGGGGAGTGCATATCCCTGCAGAAGTGTCAACAGACGTCCGTAACCCACGACCCACAAATCTTTGTGTGCCAGCTTGGTTTTGTTATTAATATACTTTTCAAGGTACACACCCGTTTTTTATTCAGTCGCCAATTATCAGATGGGAATCGAACGGGTGGAGGCTACATCAGTTACACATTGTATAGTTTTACATAGAGAGACCGCTCAGACCCTTTCTCTATTTAAGATGGTGGATTCTTAGATCTTTGACAGTCGTTACGGGTCGTCAGAAACCCGAAACTCTGACATCCAGTCTCACCAACGGGTATCGCCACAGACTGGTATCGCATTACCCAGTAACTGGGTTGTGGAGGTCGGATAGGCAGTTGCTGCATGTAAAATACTGGTGTTCAGCTGCATCTAATTTTCAACGCTCAGAGGTATGGACATACCATGAGCACATATAATGGAGCGTATCACCCAGTAACTGGGTTGTGTAGGTCAGATAGGCAGTCGCTGCATGTAAAATACTGGTATTCAGCTGCATCTGGTTAGATTGGAAGCCGAACCCAACATCGATAAGAAAAGGATAGGCAGATTGATTGACCTGCCAAGTTGTAAAAGGATATAAAAAAAATCTCGCGAGTATCACATGAAATCGACACAGGGATCAAACGATTTATCATAACGGAAAGACGCTTATAAATATCTGGAGATGGGTAACGATATCAGGTTGAATATATAATATCTAATATTTTCCCTTGAACATCATCAATCTTCGATATTTTCCTCAGCCAAGTGATTTCATCATATTTTTTCACTAAACCGTCCTCAATATTCCATCTCTAATGATTTTTTTCTAAGAACCAATTTGCTTCTAACAAAATTAAAGAACTTGGAAAATTATTTCTAGTTGAATGGCTTTTAAACGAATTAGGGACTTCTTAAGTAGGTTTTAATTAATTCAACTTGGGAACTTCGCAAGAATTATGTTATAGAAAAATAATGTTTTTACTTAAACTTTCTATTTCTAGCCTGCACCTCCACTCCTTCCATCTTTCGCGAGCCCACGCGTCCTCCTTCCAGTTTTGACGAAACCTATCCAGCTCGTCCCGCCATCTCCTACGTGGTCTGCCGCGACCCCGCCTCACTGTCTCAGGGCACCAATTCTGCGCTATTTAGGCCCACAGTTTGTCCGGCATGTGGAAAACATGTCCTGCCCAGTCCCATTTAAGTTGAGCAGCCTTTTGAGCCACGTCAACTATCTTTGTTTTGGAGCGCAGTATTGTGTTTCGGACACGATCTGTCAACTTAACGCCCAGTATACTGCGCTCCATTGCTCGTTGGCAGACCTTGAGTTTGGACTTCTGGATGTTCGTCAAAGACCAAGTTTGTGCACCATAGGTTAAGACGGGAAGAATACACATGTCCATGAGCCTGCGTTTCAGTGCCATAGGCAACTCACCCTTAAATAGTTCCTTCAAGGACCTTTCAGGCGTTTTCCGTTCGTCTTGAGATTTCTTTATCTTGTCTCACCTGGAAAGAGACTACTTGACTAACTTGCCCCTTACTTACTTAAACTTACGAAATAAAAAAGCACCAAGTGCGAGTCGGACTCGCACACGAAGGGTTTCGCACCATCGGCATTGTTTTACACAACATAATATTTCTATAGCACCTCCAATTTAATTCAACTTTACTTTATTTTTATAATTAGTTCTTACAGCGGTCATGGTAGTAGCTAATAAAACTTTTTTTTGTTAGCCTATACTGTCCCACCGCTGGTCAAAGGCCTCCCCTAATCTTTTCAACCATCATCATCTGTATGCAAGGGCGTCCACTGTTCCATGTTAGTTTTACTTTCAACGTAATTATTGCCTCTATGTTAATTAATGTAATTGGAGTTGTACCGTTTTAATTAACTATAAATAAATCTGCCTAGCCTTTTCCCTAAAATGTTGGGGTCAACTTCCAGTCTAACCGGATGCAGCTGAATACTAATATTTTACATGGAGCGACTGCCTATCTGACCTCCACAACCCAGTTACTTATGACGTGTAAAAGTGATTCCGATATCCTTAATAGAATAAACGATTTCATTTCACACAAAAATATTACAATAAACAACTTTTCAAGACAAAACCACAAACGGCCTTTAAAGTAAAGATATTTTTCTTGTGCCTTCAATCTTAAAAGGTCCCGAGTTTTCCGACTTTATATTTTTATTAAGACTCGGACGTCCCCTAAATGTATTAAAGACCGCCTTTGTTCGAGAATTTTATTGAAGAAAACGAAGTATTTCTTTAGGTTTGAACAAAAACATTGCCCCTTCACTTTTTATTATTTATTTTGAGGAGGAATTTGATAAACGGAAACTGTCTCGGAAATTAAAGATCTGGATTATTTTGAAAAAGTGGAGAATTGGAGTCTTAATATTTTTTTTAAGCCAATGATTTTCGCGTTTTTGATTTCGGTTGCTTGAGGAACTTTCAACTCAAGCTTACGGGTAATTGATTATGAGGAAACTGGCATATACTAGAGCCAAAAATTCGAAGACATGTGGTATCTACCAATCCATATTATACTGGGCTCGCATGGTAGATAACAACCCTATCCCTCTCGAAGAGAGGAGGCCTGTATCCCCGCAGTGGGAACATTATAGGCTGATTATACTACGGGCAATTTATTCAACTAGGCCAATCGCAAACGATGCTATAAACAAATAAAAAAACCGGCCAATTGCGAGTCGGACTCGCACACAACCATTACCTCAAAAAATGGCAAAAAAAACACGTCTGTTGTTCCCATACAACAGACGTGTTTTTTTTTTCCAATTTTGATATCGAGCAATTTTTTGCCCCCCTTAAATATTTATTTTATTTTAATTGTATTATTAAATTAAAAATACAACTGAGTATTTTGTGAATATTTCAAGTGCCTACCCGTTGCCATTATTGATATCGAGCAAAAAAGGGCAAAAAATTAGCTTTTTTTGTATGGGAGCCCCCCTTAAATATTTATTTTATTTTGTTTTTAGTATTTGTTGTTATAGCGGCAATAGAAATACATAATTTGTGAAAATTTCAACTGTCTAGCTATCGCGGTTCTTAAGATACAGCTGGTGACAGACAGACGGACGGACAGGCAGCGAAGTCTTAGTAATAGGGTCCCGTTTTTACTCTTTGGGTACGGAACCGTAAAAACGAACGTGTTTCAAACTCAATATAACAAAAATTGTGTCGTGTATGGATCGCCATTGAAATATTCTAGCGCTGTGAAATTTTGGCTACTGATTGGTGATTCGAGTTTGTGACTGTTTACTTTTTTTTTATAGCGTCGTGGACGACAGGCCTGTCCGCCCGGTCACAACTTTTGGCTTAGCAGCAAGCGGCGCGGTATCTTACTGCTAGCTTTGACGCTGCGAGCGGTGCGTCGTGGCATGGTTCATACATTTTCGTATATTTGTTTTTACCGCTCGCCGCCCCGCGCTAAACTCCCGCTGATAGCGGCAAGGTCGTGGCCAGGCCGTAAAGTTTTGGTTTCCTAGATGAGCGATTGCTATCACATAACTGTCGCAGTGACGGTCGTTATCAAAATGATAGCACCGGGGTTTAACTTCAGGGTGCCAAAAACACTCTTTAGAAAAACACACCTACTTGCTTTTTAACCGACTTCAAAAAAGGAGGAGGTTTTCAATTCGACTGAATGTTTTTTTTTGTATGTTTGTTTTTCAACACGTCTAACTTAGTCAAATATTACTTATTTGTTCCCGGCGCAAGGGCACCTTTGCGCCGGGAACGTTTTTAGTTACTTAGAAAGTATATTCATGTATTTATGTATATTTATTTGTGCTCATATTTGTATGTAATTAGGTATATATTATATTCATACTTTTAATAGGTTTATGCGTATCTTTATATTTAAAATATTTATTCCTCAATTTTCATGATTGCACCTACCACTGTTTGTCTCTGCATCACCCAAAGGTTGACTGGTAGAAAATGCCTATGGCATTAAGTCCGCCTCTGTACATTTATGTGCTTGAAGTATTAAATAAATAAAACGCTTGCTGCATTGCCACGTTGAATGGCAATGGCCAACCTTTGCACCAAGAACTAGCACCAACAAAGTTTCTATTTGAAAGATTACAACAAGTCCGAACAAATTGTTTTACGATCGGAAACACTTTAAAACAGTTTTCTCGCTTCCAAAACAAAATCAGTAAACTTATTCATACATAATTCCTGTTCAGTTAAAGACAAAATAATAAATACAAAGAAAATAAAAGGAATCTTTTGTATTCATGTTTATTTCCACGCCTAAGTAAAAGGCTTTGGCTCAAGATCTTTATCTGAGAGTATGTTTGAATATAAATCATATTTTTCTGAATCTTAGATGGGGTTCTTATGTCTTTGCATACGATATTTTACTTATTTGTTTGAGCGAGCGGTGCTGGCCCAGAGTACTGGGCCCGACTTACGAATTATAGGTCGAACATAAGCAGGCGCTTTACTTTGTATAATTTATTCCATCACCACTTCTCTCAAAACGATCGTGAGGAAACCGGCATATTCTAGAACCAAAAATTCGAAGACATTGTAACATCCACCTACTCGCCCCGCGTGGTGGATTACAGCCCACTCCCTCTCACAGAGAGGAGGCCTGTGTTCCAACAGTGGGAACATTATAAGGCTGATTATGCTTATGCTACTTAATTGTTTTGCTGTTAAATGTAAAATAGAATCACAGTACAAATATGCCTAGCCTTTTTACAACTATGTTGGGGTTGGCTTCTAGTCTAACTGGATGCAGCTGAATATAAGTATTTTACATGGAGCGAGTTTCTATCTACAGTTACTGGTTAACACGACACCCCTTGGTAAGACTGGTTGTCAGACTTTCGGGCTTCTGACTACCCCACTTCGATCCCCAATCTATCTGTCAATTGGGTAATTTCCTCTTGAAGTTTGCCGGGATTTGGGAATTATGGGCGTTTATAGAGTGATGAACTCACATACCTTCTGCTCTAAATGACAGCCGAAACCAGCGGATTAAAGTACTTCCCGAGGCACGGAGAGATCTCAGTATGACCCATCCACAGATCGACCTCGTCTAGCATTACTTAACCTTCAAGATCGACCGGTGCGACTGTTATTATTTAGCCACGAGCCCCTCAATCACAGTACAAATCTACTGCATAATTATACATCCACATGGACCCGAGAGAGCGATTTTGTCAGAGATGACCTTACACATGAAATTACAACATGAATGATATATAAACATAACCCCGGAGCAGATTAGGGCACATAAGGGTTCCCTTGGGTGCCTTTTTTATGATACTTGGCTAAACATGGATGCTGAAAATAGTCGCGGTTTTGAAATTATAGAATTATGAGGAACAGGGTGCAAAGGGCACTCATCCTCTATAGCAAAGGGAGTCCGACCAGACGGGTGTTGTCGACGATCGATGTCGGGACGTTGTATAATATGCTAGTCGCGCGGAAAACTCTTCTTGCGCGATGCAGGATTTTGCGTGACGTCAGTGTGATGCGTAGTTCACATGCGGCGTTCACATTCGCATGTGACTGGAATCTCGTGTGTTATGCTACCTAATGGATTGCCTTATGAAGAGAGACCAGAACTAAAATTTTGCTAACATTTATGATAGAAAAAGGGATCCTTTATGTGTATGTGCCTAGATAGTTGGTAGTAAAATTTAACTTTTCTTTGAGGAATCTCCTCCTCTGTGTTTAGTTTAGTTTGTGATCTTCCTGTACTCGCTGTCGCTTGCCTAGTAGAAAGGAGATAATATACTTCTAATTAATAGGTGATTAGAAGTATATTTTCTCCTCTCTTAAACATGTCACTTAAGTGGCAGTGGGCAGGGCACATTAGAATAGATGGCTGATGAGGGTCCGAAAGGTTCTGGAGTGACAACCGCGAATCGGAAGACGTAGCGTTGAAAGTCTTGGGAACAAGGTGGATCGATGACCTTGTGAAGGCCATAGGAATCCGCTGGATGCGGGAAGTACAGCACCGGTCGAAGTGGCGATGCTTGGGGGAGGCCTATGTCCAGCAGTGGACGTCTTTCGGCTAAAATGATGATGATGATGAAACACGTCATATCTTTCAGTAAGCTGATAAAACCAAGCATATCTCACCTTCCTAGGCTTCTGCCGGTGTCGCCGCTGCATGATGCAGCACAGGCCCCTGGTGACGTCACATTCGCTGGAAGAGTTGCAGTCCTCGTTGTATTGCTTACGGCCGGCGATCGGTGGGCGGCAGACGTGCATCTCGCCTGGGTGAGAGGAGATTATAAGTTGTCTGTTTTACTATGAAAGCTGGTTTTTGAGGTTTGCGGTGGTCAAATACGAGTGAAATTGGGAGGAAGCTAAAAGACGCTTGCCATATTTTGGAGCTTTGAATCTGTTCAGTCAACGTTATGCTATTCTGAAGAGCAGGACAGCTTCAATTCAAAAAAGCTGTTCAAATATCCAAGCTGGTCATGATTTTTAAGTCAAAATTTTAGAATCTATCCGGCTTGATCTAGATTTAATGGCAGTCCATGGCGAAACATTATCATAACGATATTAATAAGACCTTAATGTACAATGTTTTAAAGCAAATAAATATATTATATATGTATATTCTATTCTTCATTCTACAGACAATAAATATTTAATTACGACATCAGAATACACTCTTGCAAAAGTAAGAATAAAGGTCACGCAAGATTGATCTGCGCAATATTTTTTGTGCCATTCCAATAAAAACTCCAGGTCTAAGTAGGTACTATGGCAAAGGGCAAAGGTTACTTACCAGGCACCACCTCCTCACACACTAGTCCAGCATCGCATTGGTTTTCACGGTTGCAAATCTCGCCCAGTTTCCTACCGGCGAAGGCTGGCAGGCAGCGACCTCCGTCCTCTGAGGACAAATGATTTTTATTAACAAATTATCCTATATTTGTAAAGTTCACTTCGAACCTCACTCAAGTGCACACATTTCGAAAGTGAACTCATTTGTTTTGAACCCCGTTCGAATTTTGAAGTGACGTTTTTCGGATATCGCATGACATATTTTGCCAGCGATGACGAATACGGAATACTCCATTTTTGCTAGCGATGATTCTCACCGGCGATAATATTTACCAGCGATATTTTTAACAAGGATTTTTTTTCTGACATTCCTTCTATTTAAAGACAGTTAAAAAATAGGTTTATTTCAATTAATATTAAGGCCGAATTATCTCCCTACCAAGAATCCTGTATTTATCCCCATAAACGAGTAATTTCCGATACGAAAAGCTTTTTCCTGCAAGTTAATTGAACGCCAATGTGTGTTGAATTTCAAATAAACTGTGTGAGGAACGAATTCGTATTTATATTAGAAAAAATTATCCGTTCGTTAAAGGCAAAAGGGCGCCATTTTCCTGAAGGTCGTATAAGTTAAGGGGGTGGAAAACAGCAATGCCTAGCTTTGTTTATAAATACACTAGCAATGCCCCGTGATTTCACCCGTATAAGTCTCAATCGCATGAGAATATCGAGATAAAAAGTATCCTATGTGTTATCAGGTTATAAACTATCTGAGTGCCAAATTTTGCCAGTTGTTTTGCATGTTTGAGTAACAAACATCCAGCCACACTAGACTTCGATCCCCCATCTGTCTGTTAAGGGGCTGCGCTAAGGTAGCCCGCAAAATTCAAATTATAGTAACAGGTTATGCGTCGATGTTCCTGTCACGATTCTAAACCGCTATCAAACAGAATTTAACATCAACTAACCCATAGCAATTAATATCAACCCCCAAAACACAACCTTTCCAAATTCACCCCCACGAGAATATGAAAAATTATAACCCCTTAAGCCAGTAATAAATTTTTAATTATCTCGGGGTTTTCTCTAAACGATGAAGTTATTTATTTAAACCATAGATAAGTACTTTTAAAAAACATTTCTATTATTTAAGCCGTACATTTTTTAATGTAGACTATAACGAACGATGAATACTTTATCAAAAGGGATGAACCCGTTCCACGCTGTTTAGAGGAAATTAATTTATTATATTAGTTAGTCGCTTCCTGCTGAATTTTTCAGTTCGAGGGTAGAAGGAAAATTTAATTACGCACGCCTTTGAACGTAGTCTGGTGAGCGAAGCTGGTTTATTACGGGAATTAGGAGTTCCTAGAGGGAATTGTTGTATGAATAATAAGCTTAGCAAACTTCTTTTTAATATTTAATTAATCTGAGTCAGTAATTAGAAAGAAAGAAAAAAAAATATTTGGACACAGTTCCTGAAATACAAAAATAAAAAAAAAAGGTTTCAGACAACAATAGTGTGTGCCTCACGGCTGCGCCAAAAAAGGCACATTTCAGCATTAATGCCAGACAGATGCTGTCTGACGCTGGTTTTCAAATGAACCTTTAGGGAAAAGTGAAGTAATTACAAAGGGCCATCCCCTTTTCTCATACTAAGAAAGAAGGATGATCATTTGGCACGGTCAACAAAGGAGATAAGTAACACGGTCGTCGGATATAGTTGAAGTTTAGTAAGAAACCGATGGATGTGTTCGAATAAAATTTAATTTAATTGATAGAAAACAAACAGCTCATTTATCAAATTACAAATGTAGGTACATTTGTCTAAGTATAATAGCTCACGCCGTAAAATGTTAAAAAAAGTTTTACTTAAGAGGATTAGTTAAATATTTCCCGAAGAAATATAGCTCATAGTATGCTCTTGTTTGACAAACATGTAGAAAAAACTCCTTAGGGTGAACCTTCATAAATAATAAAGAAAATAAAAATATTATATTCTTTCCCAAATACAAGAAAATTTTGCTAATATACAATTCTATAGAAGACTACAAGTACTAGGTAATCAAATTTGTAGAAGCAGACTGTTTATTTAATGTACAGTCGCCATCAGATATATTGTAGCAGACAAGGTGACCAAATACTTCTAAACAATTTAAAATGTCAATAAGTTCCATACACTACAAGTTACCATTAATATCTGAACATTCATTACTTCATTAATATCTGAGCAGATGCTTGTCAATAATTTCTATACAAACAACTAACCAAAAATATCTGAACACTTACAACGTCAAGTGTATCTACGCAGACAAACACTGAGCTTACCTAATTCGTTACTGCGTGAAATAAAGGACGAACCAAAAAGGACTATCGACTTGACAATCTGTGGTTAGTCTAGTCATTTGGTAGTTTTACCTGGAAAGTTTTTAAACTGGTGATTTTATTGACGTGTTCTCTTCGAATTTTCGACGTATTCTCTTCGAATTTTCACATTTTCCCCAGAGTTCTACCGCAAAGGCATAAATGACTATTGATTTTACCAAAAAAATGTGAAGACATAAATTGAAGGAAATTTTCTCTAGTTTCATTTTGTTGATTAATGTGTTATCGTAAAATGAATTGTCAAAAAACTGCTATTAGGCGCCATTTTTCCAATATGGCGGTGCGAGCGGCAAAGATAAAACAATGAGCGACAAAGTGAAAATTCGAAGAGAACACGTCGAACTCAATAAAATAACCAATTTTCAAAACTCCCGGAAAAAATTCATGACAAGACTCAAAACTACAAAATGTTATAAACTGCCAGGGTCATCATAGTATACAACTAAAATGTTTAAAATTATAATATATTATAGTAAATTATCTGGTATATCGAATCCTTACCGGTACGACCACTATTTATTTATTTATATTTATTTAGATATATATACTTTATTGTACACCAGAAAAAACATTACAACTACTTACGACACACCCTGTATATTGTATTTATAGTAAAGTTGGAAGCATTTCCTACTGCAATTTTTCCTCAACTGCTCAGATATCTAAGACTACCCCATCTGCGTAGATACGCTTGACGGTATAATTGTAAGTGTTCAGATATTTTTGGTTAGTTGTTTGTATAGAAATTATTGACAAGCATCTGCTCAGATATGAATGAAGTAATGGATGTTCAGATATTAATGGTAATTTGTAGTGTATGGAACTTATTGACATTTTGTCTGCTACAATATATCTGATGGCGACTGTACATTCAAGACATGTACATGTACAATTTTGTACATACACAATCTGATTATGCCTGTCTAAATGAACATGTAGGTACTTAATTAGGGTTCCGTACAAAAGGGTGCCAACGGGGCCCCGCTGTCCGTCCATCCGTCTGTCTGTCACAGGACCGTATCTTTTAAACCGTAATAGGTAGACACTTGACATTTTTAGAGTGTGTAAAACGGCCGCTATAACAATCTATACAGGTGACAGGGACATCGACTCGTAAACTGTGACCATAAATTCAATACATGATCTAGACCCCCTAGCGTAGATATTTTTCGTCGGTTATTAAAAATAAAATCAGCTGTTTCATAGAAAAGTGCAATACCAACGCGATCAAAATAACAGCAATTTTTTTTAAATAACCGACGAAAAATTTGAACGCAGGAGGGTTCAGAATGTACTGAATTCATGGTTATTGTTTGCGCGTAGGTCCCTACTGCCCAGTATAATAAAAATGAAATGCTGTTCGTTGGTAAGCGCATCAGTTGAGAACGGCTGGACCGATTCGGTTTGTTTCATCATCATCATCATCACCCTATGGCAGTCCACTGCTGGACATAGGCCTCTCCTATTGCACGCTATTCAACTCAATTTTCGGCAACTCTCATCCAGCTGCTACCAGCCATCCTGCGAAGATCGTCGCTCCACCTAGCCTGAGGGCGTCCCACGTTACGTTTACCGATTCGCGGTCTCCACTCAAGAACACGTCTACCCCAGCGGTCATCGGTTCTACGGCTAATATGGCCGGCCCATTGCCACTTCAGCTAATAGTAATAATAGTAGTAGTAATAGTAGTAATAGTTATTCTGTGAGCTATGTCGACAACTTAGGTTCTCTGCCGGATCACCTATTTTTCTATTTTTGTGTTTCTAAATGTTCGTAATAATCCGAACAAGGTTTTTTTGAAAAATAAATTGGAAACGTTGTCCAGAATTTTGAAAAATTCGGGAAGAACTGAAAGTGATTTTTTCTATAGGATGTTTATTGAACTGAAGACCATATTTAAATTTTGACAGGACAACTGTCAACTGTCAGATAGTAAATAATAAAAATAAAATGAAGCTAAAAATTAAAGGAATAATTTATTACTACCATACATACAAGAAACATATTAAAGAAATATGGAGGATTAAATTTAATATTGTAGGCTGGTACGGAACCCTTCATGTAAGAGTTCGACTCGCACTTGGCCGCTTTTATAGGTAAATGTGACCAATGTGAATAATATAGGTACAAGCTCGTAAAATGTTTGTATTTTATGTATATTGTAGGTACACAGTGTTATTACATTTTTATTTCGTCTGTAGATACTTAATGTGATGATAAAAAAAATATAAACCAATATGTGAAGTGTGTTTTGTTTATTTTTTGTGTAGGTATTAAATTGTCTACATTACGGCACTCGACTAATTACGCCAAAAGTTATGTATTGACCCGTATTACTCGAATTTATAACACAGATTTCTCCCAAGTGGATATATTTAACTGTAATAAACCTACATAAAAAAAAACATACTTAAACGAAGGCAAACGGCAGTCTAGAATATTCAAACTTTCTTTCGTAAAAATCTTTTTTTTTCTTCTTTAACATTTTTAAGCTAAACTATAAGTAATACTTATAGGTACCTAAAATTGTACCTTTTCAGTTTAAATACTTCTTAATAGTCCGTTCACATGTTTTATACGAATCCTAGTTATACAGGGAAACCTATTATTAGCCATACAATACTGTAATACACATATTCTGTAACATACTATTTACCTTTATGTTATGGAAAAATATTTACTCCTCAATTTTGCAGAATAGCACCTACCACTGTTTGTCTCTGCATCACCCAAAGGACGACTGGTAGAAAATGCCTACGGCAATAGCCATTTTCAGGCATTTTCTACCAGTCAACCTTTAAACAGACAACTGTACAGAGGCGGATTATTAGTCCGCCTCTTTGTGTGCTAAAGTATTAGATAAATTAATACTATATAATTATGTGTCGCTCTTGATTGCCAATAGTGAAAATAAAATTAAAAATAGCGGCCTGCGCTTAATATGGAAGGCGCTTAATGTAGCAGAAGAGGCATGAAAGTATACCTAATAAATACTTTGGGAATACTACTATAAAAAATCAGCTGTTCCTTAGATTTATGTTCGCATAACTCGTCAAAATATAGGGCACAGCTGATTTTTTTTCGGGATTTTTGTTTGGTCCCATAGTAAAAGTTGTTCATAATGTTGTTGTACAATGACCCCTTAAGAGGAAAACGATGATTAAAATTTCATCCTGTATACAATATAGATAGATAGGCTGTAAACTTCCATTATACCTACATTGCGCCTATCCTCCAAACATAAATTCTCAATTTATTGTAATTACGTCATCCAAAACGAGAGTGCTAATTTACAAAAGTGAAGTATTTATACATGTCATAGAGTACATCATAACCCACAAAAAAAAAAGTTTGGGGTAAATATAGACGCTGTACATCATCTGCCTAGCCTTTTCCCAACAATGTTGGGGTCGGCTTCCAGTCTAACCGGATGCAGCTGAATACCAGTATTTTACATGGAGCGACTGCCTATCTGACCTCCACAACCCAGTTACTGGGTAATACGATACCCCTTGGTAAGACTGGTTGTCAGACTTTCGGGCTTCTGACTACCCGTAACGACTGTCAAAGATCCACGAATGACAGCCGGGACCAACGGCTTAACGTGCTTTCCGAGGCACGGAGGGGTCTCAGTATGTAAAGATGGTCACCCATCCACAGACCAACCGCGGCAAGCGTAGCTTAACCTGATTGATCGACCTGTGCGGCTGTTATTATTTAGCCATGGACCCCTCTTTAAATATAGACGCTGTACATAACTATAGGAATTGTATGCTCACAAAAAGTTTTTCTATTCAAAAATACAGCCTACATTTTCACGACAAACTTCCATTTTAAATAAACAACCTGTTTATTCACAACTGAATAAAACATAAACAAACACAAACAGGCAGGTCGTATAAAAAAATTTGCATAATATTATATTTGAAAAAAAAAGTTTCGATTAAAAATAGTTCGTCACAAAAGCTTGTTTTATTTTTTTACGAACACGCACAACAATGAAAAACCATCACGCGTTTACCTTTGAAAGGAAAAACAGCGTGAAAGGAAAATAAAAATAAACATTTAACATACTAGGTAGGTTCATTTAACGCTAAATGGGTTCCTAATTGCTTTTCCTACGTGCTCCTTATGTGCTTGCAAAAGTAGGTTTATAACCTGCAAAAAAGGGCGATACCTAATGGTAGATCAGAAAAAAGGTCATGGAGTTGGTTTCCGTGTATTGTAGCTAATCCATTTGAATAGAGGGGAGAAAATGGTGTTGAAGAAAAATAGAAAAATACAATATGTAATTTTGTAAAGAGGGCGCAAGTCACGTCAAGCTTTATATAAAATCGTGGAAAAAGCCTATTAACTCTAAGTATAAAGAAGTAATTTAAAAAGTAGTGGCACAAAGAGTATTGTATTGAATTAGAAATGCAATAATATACCTTTTTAATTATCAACGTGACGGCTTAATTATGGAATACTAGCTGCGCCCCGCGGTTTCACCCGCGTAAATGTCGATCCACGTCACACGTCACGTTGCAGTATAAAACTGATTTACATCCGTCACCTCACACATCAGGTCCAGTTGAAAACCAGCGCCAGGCACTAGTTGTCTGGCATTTTTGCTGAACTGGGCCTTTTTGGAGCAGCCGTGAGGCACACTTTCCTTCTAATTTCTTACATCGGACTTTGCGCTTTTTATTTTCATCTTTTTAATTTGTTTTTTATCTGATGTAAGTACGACTATGTATCAGAGGGGCAATTCTCGTAATTTTAAGAATGTTCATAGTCTGATCTCAGTCTCAATCTGTCAAAAATACCTCAAATTTCCCTACATTTTGAGAAGTTTTTGACATTTGTTTGTCGCCGAAATGAGACTGCGACTAGATTTTGAACGTTTTAAATTACGAGAATTATTGGCCCTCTGGTGTATTGTGTGTCTTTTAGTCTGTGCTAAATAAATGTATTTTCATTCTTCTTTCTTTCTTCAGTGGCTAGCTATTAACTTTATTTGCGCATTAACTACGTTGTTTACTCGATAAAAGTAACACGGAAAGTTCAAGGGATGTTTATTTTTAGCGAGGAAAATAACTGCCTACATGAGGGTAGTCGTAACCCACGGAGGGCCCCGTGGCTAAATGATAACAAAAAGAAGATAGAAGTATTAAATAAATAAATAACAGTCGCACACGTCGATCGATCAGGTTAAGCTACGCTTGCCGCGGTTGGTCCGTGGATGGGTGACCATTTTTCCATACCAAGACCCTCCGTGGCACAGAAAGCACGTTAAGCCGATGGTCCCGGCTGTCATTCGTAGATCTTTGATTCGTAGAGATTTGTACCATAACAACAAATCTCTTATGGAAAAGTGCTTATGGTACAAATCTAACTTAGAAAGATATATTAATGATTCTAATGATTATAATTCTATAAATGTACCTGTTATAGTCGCGAATCAAATTTCGATCAAGACGCTGACCTGCAAATTGCATAAAACTTAAGAAAATTTAAATTTCGCGGTCTACCACTGCGCATTCATCTTATGAAGAAAATACTAACGCTCCCGTTTTATAGCCAACATTGAAGTTAAGTTTTTTTAGCTTAGGAGTAAAGTTTTCATGCTTGAAAGTCGTCATGATTACTCCATGTTCTTTGTTAGAAAGCAACTTGTAATTGCGTAACAAACTAACAGTAGCAATGGCTATCACTTTGACAATGTGACCGGAGGGCTGGCCTATTTTTAGCCCAATGAATAAATAAATACCATCCAACGTCGTAATGCTGCCAGCCTTTTGGGTACTTATCCCCTTGACGGCAATGCGTTTAACAGCGGTCCATAGAATTTTTTTGTGTACAAGTCATATATCTATGGTACAAGTCGTGTATGAGGCGAGCGCCCTGTGGTGCGCCGAAAAAAAGTGTTCTGGGACAAACGAGACTATGTCACGCGGGGGCGTGTTCATTAGAGTTTTTCGTTCGCCGTCACTTTCGGCCGCAAGTCCATTGAGTGGTTAAGCCCAATGAGCTCTTGTCTTTTTTTCTTTTTTTTATTATACACTTGTATATTATATAGGTATATATACAATATTTTAGTGTTAAATTGTAAAATAGGTTAAGTGTGTTAGAAATAAATGATTAGTTGGTGTTCGAAATTAATTCGCTTTGATAATTCAATGGACAATATCCTTCAAAGTGATTCATATTGAGATTGATAGTGTGTTACGCTATTAGGGTGCAGTCAGTCATACCGCAACTTGGTACGTAAAACTATACATTTAACTAGCTACACCCCGCGGTTTCACCAGCGTAAATATCGATCCTGTGAGAATATCGGGATAACAACTAGCTTATATGTTAATCCAGGGTGTCAGCTACCTCCATACAAAATTTTATCTAAATTGGATTAGCCGTTTGAGCGTGAAGAAGTAACAAACATATAAACACACACACACACACTCACAAACGTTCGCCTTTATAATATTATTAGTATAAGATAGTATCAGTCCGTAAAGGCCTATACTTAATTGGAGGAATTAATGGGCCTTGAAAAAACGCTTATCAATATTGAACTGAATGGAAAATGGGCCAGAACCCGAATTGCGTAACACGCTATCAATCGCAATCTGAATAATTTTGAAGCATATTGCTAATCCATTGCTTCATATGTTCGAGAACTTTGTCTGCTCAACAACGTAAATAACGCAATGAATGTTGTTCAACTGTCAAAATGAAACCCATTGCTACTGATAGTGTGTTACGCATTTACCGCGCAGGTCGATATGTGCTCGCAGTTTTTCTTTGTAAGTAAAAATTGTGCTAAAAACATTGTGGCAAAACCTAGAATTTAATCGTCTGGTGGCCTACCATGATCTAATTAGAAACGATTCAAAAACAAGACATTTCAGTTTAGGTTCCTAAACTGCATCGCTTGAGCTGCTCTATGGACGTCATGGTACCAAACAAGTATGAATTAAACCAAAACTTGCGACTCAGTTTGGGACAATCGCTGTCAGCAGATGGCACGGCCTAAACTGAATCGTTAAACTGACGTCATGGTACGAATTAGAAGAACAGTTCAGTTTAGGTCCTAAAATGGATCGCGTTAAGAGGCCTCCTGACACCGCCAACACGCAGTGAGCGTAGGTATTGATTATTTCGACTAAGAGCAAGGCCAGGCCGTAGCCAATAATTCATTTCACGGTTTGTCTTTTTAAAATAAGCATTAGGTGCACCTATTATAATTTAATTTATATACGTATATAAAATTCAAAGTCCTGACTGACTGATATATCAACGTACAGCCTAAACCGCTGGTCCTAGAGACATGAAATTTGTAGGGTGTATACGTTGTAAAGAGTATCCACTAAGAAAGGGTTTTTTGAAATTCCACCCCTAAGAGGGTGAAGTTTCACGCGGACGAAGTCACGGGCAGAAGCTAGTTTTACATAAATACAAATTAAAAGGCATCCTATGTAGATGCTTTACTAATCTTATAGCTTACATATATTATAAAGAGAAAAGATTCGTTTGTTTGTTACGCTTTCAGGACGGATTTGGATTAAAATTTGGCACATAGGTAGACCATGACCTAGATTTCAATACTTTTTATCCCGATATTCCCACGGGATCGAGAGTTATGCGGGTGAAACCGCGGGCGCAGCTAGTTAGAAATAAAGCGCTAGGAAACGATCTCTAGAAAGATATTCTGAATTGTCTGCTGTTTAAAAATGCTGATATTATTTTGCTCACTTTTCCATTTCAGTAAATAACTACAGATCGCTAGATTTTCCTGTTCCATAAAACCAGTGGGTAAATCACAAGAGACACAAAAAAACTCACATAAACATCAACATGAAATATGAGAGCTCTTCGTTAACTTATGTAAAAATGTTGGGAAGAGAAGTCCCTTACTATTTTTTTAGGCGAAATCTAAAGAATGTGAAGTGAGAGGTACGATATTTTTTTATTTATTAACCTTTTAACCGCTTACGTCGGATTAATCCGACAAATATTTTCGTGTCCATTCCGCCAGGGTCGTATATATACGACCAAAGAACACAGCTCGTTTAATCTGTATTATTATTACATCATCACAGCTCGTTTCATCGGTATTTATTTTTCGTTTTTTTTTTTCGGGCTCTGGGGGCACAACAACTCATATAAAGTCGGGCGGTTAAAAGGTTAAAACTTTATGCACAAGTACAAAAAAATATTACACAAAAGCGGACAAAACATGGCAGGTGCAACATAAGGGATAAATAGCTCAGAAAAAGCTATAAAATACTAGAAACTAAATGAACTGTCAGGAGAAATAACGTTCGGTAGAGGAGAAAACGAATTTAGCAAATCAGCGCTGGGATGTTTCGCCCAACTTCTGACGAATATGTTCACGTCCGTTCACTTTAAATGATAACTGACTGGTTGCCGTTCTGATGTTCAGAGGGAGCGCATTCCAAAGAAAGACCACGTGGACAAAGAAAGAAGAATTAATGAAGCCAGAACGGTGAGAAGGACATCGTAGAAGACGATTGTTGGTAGAACGAAGGTTTTTAGTATGGACAGAGCATCGATATTCTTGTCTGAAACCTTTTAAAAGTCTGAGAACAGCACCTTAAATACGTACCACACTATCAACCTCAATCTGAATAATTTTGAAGGATATTGCTAATCCATTGCTTCATATGTTCGAAAAATGTGTCTGCTCAACATCGTAAATAACGCAATGAATGTTGTTGAACTGTCAAAATGAAACCCATTGCTACTGATAGTGCGTTACGCAATTACCCCGCTGGTAAATCGTAGGATATCGCTATTTTGCAACAATGTTAAATATCTAAACGGTGAAGGAAAACATTGTGAGGAAACCGGCATGTCCTAGAACCAAACATTCGAAGACATGTGACATCTACCACACACTGCACTCGCACTGATATCGCACTGGGCCCGCGTGGTGGATTACAGCCTCCCTCACACTGAGAGGAGGCCTGTGTCCCAGCAGTGGGAACATTATTGGCTGATAATGTATGTATGTTAAATATCATTATACATGCTGAAAACTCAAAAAGTCTGTGGTATGACATATCTAAATTTTTACACTGAAGTGAAAATTCATCGAGATTCACTAGTACTGAAACAAAAAATAATAATTTCAGAGCTTTATATTTTAGCAGCCCAAGCGTGCTACAGTGTTCCCACGAGTTTTCCTCACGATTTCAATATTAATTTCACGCCACTTGACTGAAGATAAGCCACTAGCTGCTGGAAACGCTGAAATAGTTCATGAGTTGTAAGAGCTGATGGGAAATAAGAGGTAAAAGGGGACAAAGTGCTGTTGGATTTTTCCATCGAGAATTTCTCCGTAGCAGCCCGGAGTCTGGATTTGTGCCCGGTTGATGGCAATAGGCTCGCCCCCTATTACATGGGACTTAAACATAACTGGCGAAATGTAGGTGTACTATAGGTACACCTCTGCCTAACCCTTCGGTGAATCATCATCATCTGCCTAACCTTTTCCCAACTAAGTTGGGGTCAGCTTCCAGTCTAACCGGTCTAGTCTAAACTGTCAAATTTTCCCAATCAACTTTGAACCTTATGCTTTAGAGATAAAGTTGAAAATCTATTAAAGAAATTTGACAGATTGTAGTAGTTTGATGTGCTGGCGTCTGTACTAAGTTTATGTCACCATAATCATGATCAGCCTATAATGTTTCCACTGCTGGGACACAGGCCTCCTCCCTTCGGCTGTAATCCACCACGCGGGCCCAGTCCAGGTTGGTAGTATGGCACAAGTCTTTGAATTTTTGGTTCTAGGACATGCCGGTTTCCTCACGATGTTTTCCTTCACCGTTTTGAGAGCAGTGGTGATGAAATGCTTATGTGATTATCCAAAACAGTTCAAGGTAATGCCTTTTTGTAGAATTACTTATTAATAGGCAAACACATACAAGTAATTAATGGCCCGAATTACCATACAAAACATGCTTTTACCTCTCATTTACATTGCAAATTATTTTAATTAGATTACCTACTAGTTTATTCAAGTGCTTTACTCACGGAAATGAAGTTTGATTATGTTGAAAACTACATAACTTTACATACCTACTTTATAGTGAAAAATCGATAGTCGGAAGTAACCAATTCCTTATAATAGTAGATTGTACAACTAGTGCATAAAAGAAGCCATTTTACCCCGAGACGTTTATATCCACCCGAGAAAGCGATTTTATATCGCCTAAGCACAACATAAAGACGAACTTCTAGAGCATGAGAAGAGAAAAATTAATTAAGTCAGTAAAGATTTTCTTCTCCATCTTCAATCTTCGACGTCCGTTGAATGCGCTAACATAACTAGATTTTTTTGCGATAGTGCATAGTATGTGCTATAATATATGCAAATCGCAAAAGAACTAGCCACATTAGCATTATTGAAGACGTAGGTACATCATTTCATCATTCTCCTGCCCGTATCCCAATTTATTTGTAAAAATGTAATTTGATACTTACCTAATAAAAAAAAGTACCAGAAGGCCAATACTCGTAATTTAAAACGTTCAAAATCTAGTCGCAGTCTCATCTCGGCGACAAAAAAATGTGTAAAACTTGTCAAAATGTAGGGAAATTAGAAGTATTTTTTGACAGATTGAGACTGAGATCAGACTGTGAACGTTCTTAAAATTACGAGATTTACTAAAATAGAAACAAAAAAAAATACCAAGATTACACACATACAACATAGTACAGACGCCAGCACATCAAGCTACCACAATCTGTCAAATTTCTTTAATCGATTTTCGACTTTATCGCTTAAGCATTAAGGTGCAAAGTTGACTGGGAAAATTTGACAGTTTTTGGGTAGCTTGATGTGCTGGCGTCTGTGCATATAAAATAAATTATGACAGTAAAAAAAACTCTTCTTTCTTCACACAGTCTTCGAAGCCCGTTGATTTGAGCTAACAGCACTATTTTTTTTGCGATAGTGCATAGTATACCATCAATTCAATCATGCAAATCGCAAAAGAAGTAGCGACATTAGCATATTATGAAGGCGAAGACCAGGGAATCAGTATTTAATCTGTTATGAACAAGTTATTTACACGTTCAATTCGTGATAATATAATCAATCTGTCTAGCTTCTTCCCGAGTATGTTGTAGTCGGCTTCCAGTACAACCATATGCAGCTAAATACCAATATTTTACATGGAGTGCAGTGGTGAAGGTACCATACAACTCGATTCCCACCGGCTTACCTTCGAAAATTCAGAACATAAGCACTCTATAGTCAATTATTATTGAAATTTTCTTTTGGCATTTTTTTATTGCTCCGGCCTACCTCTGTCATAAATTCACCCTTCGCCACTGATGGAGTGACTGCCTGTCTGACATCCACAACCCAGTTACTGGGTAACACGATACCCCTTGGTAAGACTGGTTGTCAGACTTTCGAGCTTCTAACTACCCGTAACGACTGTGCAAGATCTACGAATGACAGCCGCGACCAACGGCTTAACGTGCTTTCCGAGGCACGGAGGGTCCTCGGTATGAAATGGATTGTTGTCTGCTATACGCTATACGTTATACGCTGTCCTCCCATACCTACTGTAATTTAAAAACATTGTAAAATCCAATTATTTTTTTAAAAGATTAACCGTGGAGTTTCTTGCCGGTTCTTCTCCATAGGAAACGACCAATTGGAACCGTGCACCTAGCTTCTGACGTTTCATAAGTGCCCATGTTGGTTTATGTGAAATAAAATATTTTGATTTTGATTTTTTTTGTCACCCATCCCGCCGACTCCAACATAGTTGGAAACAGGCTAGGCTGATGATCACAATTGAGAAAGGCGTGTTTAACTGAATGTGTATTTTACAGAATTTTATCATCTTTAGTCAGTTTCAATACGACTTCAGAGTTGTTCCCTCGAAGTTGGAGCCTGAAGTCTACAAAACCTTAAACGCCAATAAAAATCCATGTTGGACATGGACTTTTATTGGGGTCTACGGCTCTGCCCGAAGATAATTATGATCTCCTTAATTTTCTTTCTTCTTTTGTATTTCTTCTAATTTTCTGTTTTCGGAACTTATTTATGCGTTTGGAAAATGACTTTGAATGATGCTAGAATACTATCGGGAATAGTATTACACTGCTCACTTTCAAGGGACCTTTTTTTTCGTTTGAGTATTTCACAATATTAAACTTAATTTGTGATATTTGGTAACAATACCATACAGTTTGTGTTGAATGGTTGATGCGATCGCCACGCGCGTGTCTAGTACCTTTTTATAAAGATGGTTAATTTCGTGGAAATTTTTAAGCTATTTATTTTGTATGAAAAAACAGTTTTCTAGTTTTAATAATATTGTTTATTTTATTACTTTAACAGACTGAAAACAATCCGCTGTACTGTTTAATGTGATAACCTAATCGCCACTCTGTATACCTTAAATATTAATTTTATTTTTAGTATTTGTTGTTATAGCGGCAACAGAAATACATAATTTGTGAAAATTTCAACTGTCTAGCTATCGCGGTTCTTGAGATACAGCCTGGTGACAGAGAGGCGGACGTACAGACAGCGAAGTCTTATTAATAGAGTCCCGCTTCTACCCTTTGGGTACGGAACCCTAACAAAGATAGTTTTTTGGGCAAACGTCGGCGACAAACTCTTTAGTTCTTCGTAGATGGTCCGTTCGTCGCGTTGTCGCGAAGTTCCGCACCATGGCATGAGTACGGCACAAGTGGATAAGACAAAGTTTAAAATAGAAGACGAACTAGCAGGGCATCGAGGGGGGGGGGGGGTTTCAGGGGATCCGATGGCCTACCATGAACTATTTAAAAACGATTCAAAAGCAAGATATTTCAGTTTAGGTTCCTAAACTGCATCGCTCAAAGTCGTATCATGACGTCCATTACGCTCAGCGGCATTTACTTTTAACCCAAAACTTGCGACTCAGTTTGGGACAATCGCTGTCAGATGGCATGACCTAAATTTAATCGTTAAACTGTCGTCATGGTACGAATTAGAAGAACAGTTCAGTTTAGGTCCTAAAATGGATCGCGTTAAGAGTTCATGGTAGGCCTCCAGACCGGAATAAATCGACTTAGCGAGCGTTTTCTCTATTAAGTTCGTCCATAAAGTTTTCCAAAACTTTATGGCTCTCGGCGATAACATTATAAAGATATTTATCGGCCAGAAAAGTGGCTTATTGTTCCTGGAACAGATTGCCATGAAGCAGTAAACAAAAAAAAAATTAAGTTCGTCCAATCATGGGCTACATACAGAACATCATCCTCCATCATCATCACCATCAGCCTAAAGCAGTTCACTGCTGGATTTAGGCCTCTCCAATTGCTCGCCATTCAGCTCGATTCTGGGCAACTCTCATACAGCTGCAACCAGCTACACTGCGAAGATCGTCGCTCCATCTAGCCTGAGGGCATCCTACCTTACGTTTGTCGATTCGCGGCCTCCCCTCCATAGAGTAAGTAAGGTTCATTATATGTAAGAAGAGACGGGAGCCCCATAGAAAAAGATGAAAAACGGCGCTTGTATGAAACTTGCACTAAAACTGAATACCAACATAGCAAAAATGACACAGACTATGCACAGACTGCAGATGTTAAAGCGAGACAGCGATAGCCGCCATTATGTTTAGTGCACGTTTCATAGTTTCTTTTTCCATTAGACAGTTGCGTCAGACTGCTCCCCTCAAGAATACGTCTACCTCAGCGGGCAGATCAGACCATACCTTATACTATGTACTTACCGGTATCCAAACACAGGAGACCACGGCAGCAGTCGCCGTTGGTAGTACAGGGGGCGCTGTAGCAGTGCCCAGGTTCGTCGATGACGTCATCAATACGGTTGCCTTCCAGAGCTTCAGCATACACCTCCTCGGGTTCCTGGTGAAGATTGGATGGTTAGAGAAAGGTTGCGAGACTGTGAATCTATTCCTGACTGGGATGGTACGAGTATTTATTTTATTGTATTTGCTAATATTTTACATAATCATTATACCTATTTTATTATTTATTTATTTCTATAACTGCCCGTGACATCACAGCGGGCCCTATCAGAATACCAGCGCTGTCACATTTATTTTTTTAATGTTGCAGCATCATGCTGAGATAGGAGCCTTTTGGCCTCGTATAGGACGTTCTGTTTAATATTTGTTTTTATTACTCTTTTTTTTATATAACTTGGATTTTTATTTTTTATTTTTTACTGAGTTTAGTTTGTGATCTTCTTATACGAGTCGCAATAAATACTTTTTCTTTCTTTTCTTTCTTTTCTTTTATTTATCATCACACTTGCTCAGTGTGAGTAATAGGTAGTACTCTCATGATGTACAGTCAACAAAAGAGGTAAGTATGCAGGATCGTCGGATGTAATTGAAGTTTAGTAAGAAACCGATGGATGATGTTGTTGTGTCGGTTTCTTACTAAACTTCAACTATATCCGACGATCCTGCATACTTGCCTCTTTTGTTGACTGTACATTATTTCTGGATAGGTATGCAATATTTGGGGCTGATGATAGCATTGGGTAACTTCATCACCACTTCTCTCAAAACGGTGATGGAAAACATCGCGAGGAAACCGGCATGTCCTAGAACCAAACATTCGAAGACATGTGACATCAGCCAACCCGCACCGAGCACGCGTGGTGGGTTACGGCCCACTCCCTCTCACTGAGAGGAGGCCTGTGTCCCAGCAGTGGGAACATTATAGGATGATTATGATGATGATTACCACTTCAGCTTGCTTATTCTGTGAGCTACGTCGGCGAGAATAGTTCTGACCGTTATTAAGCAACAAATCACAGTTTATTACCTGCTAAATCCATCGTAATATAAATACAAATTAGACAAGCTAACGTTTATAGGCCAGGACCTTTATGTCAGTTTTATGCGCAATGACCCGTAAAGAGCCAGGGATTAACGCGTCAAACTGACACGGAATTACGCGCGTAATTACATGGTATGAATTTAATTTATGTGCTTTTAATGTAGGTGTTTTAGGTGCTAAATTGTGTTAGAAGGAGAGGGCAATGTTTCAAGGGATTGAACTCGAATTAGGAGCTCAACTTACTTCGTCAGCTCAACGCATCCACGCATCGGCGCGAAGCTTGAGGTGGTCGTTTTGCTTTTGTTTATGTGTGGTCAAAACAGTTTTTCTTTTTTTTTTTTGATGCCATGCACCACCGCACCGTCAGCTGCCTGATATCAGCTCTGTTACTTCCACCTGCTGCGTTTTGTGGAACTATAATTTCTTCTTTCGAATTAGTTGTACCCATTTTGAGATTGTAGCGCAAAATATTCACAAAATGAAATAGTGATCGCGCTAAGCCCCGGTAAAAGATTAGTCTCGTTACGATACATTGTGACACCACTTGTCCCGTTTTGGTCAAAGGAATGTAAATATACGCTGCTCGCGTTTATTTTACTGTCATGGTCGCATTGCAACGAATGCTGATACAATACTGCCCTTCATTATGAAAGAACACAAGTTTATATGGTTACATTGATATCTTCCTCTCAAAATAGTCATACAGTAACATGAAAGTGCTTTAAAGTACTGAAACACTCACCTGTCCATACGGATAATGGCGGTAGGGCGAGCGGCCGTATCCCAAGTTGGCCAACATGTCGGAGCTGAACCGGTTGAACAGGCCACCCCAAGCGTGGGCCGCACCGGCCACGCTCAGCACCAACACTGCGGTCACAGCCATCGTGGTGCTGTGGACAAGGGAGAAAGATTTAGAGGAGAGAAGACAGAAGATCTTGTAGGAGAAGAGCGGAAAAGAGTAGTTTAGAACGTTGCTCTAATCGTTCTGTGAATCAACACGTATGAAAACGATAATTCCTTTTATGCTATAGGACAGGGTGTTCCTGGAAGTATGGATCAAATCGAATAGGGGCGTGGGCAAGGTCATTTCCAAACGTTTTAACAAAAAAAAACCGAAATAAAAAACTAAAAAAAAAAGAGACAAGAAATCGAATCGTTTTAAAAAATTCCACCTTGCCCCACCAGTGGGGCGGCTGGTGGGGCAAAGTGGAATAATCCATATTTTTTAATGTTTTTATATTCTAATATTTAAAAATATAATTTATATGTATTTACTTAAATAAAGGATAATAATAGTATATAAAAAGGTGTGAAAACCCGAAAATGTTGTCAGTTTAAACCAAATAAGACCGCCATGCTTCCGACAGCTATTTGCTCTCGAGGTCATAATGAGTTATTTTTTCCACTACCTGGGACACAGGCCTCTTCTTTGTGAGAGGGAGTGGGCCGTAATCCACCACACGGGCCCAGTGCGGGTTGGTGGATGTCACATGTGTGTTTTTGGTTCTAGGACATGCCGGTTTCCTCACTATCAGTTTCGAGAGCAGTGGTGATGAAATAATTTAAACAAAGTAATGTGCCTGCCTAGGTTTGAACCTATGACCTGTAAGTCGCTGCTGTTTTCACTGGGCCACCACTCCTCAATAATGCTTGCTGATTACGTTAAAGTAATATTCAAATATCTCTAGATTCAAACCAAACTAAATTGTTTCGCCCCTAGCAAATTTTAGATCCCTATTAAAATTTACTAAACACGACTTCCTCAAAATGGCTCGTGTTCAGGCGCCCCTGGGGTCTATTGAACTAGATTTTAATAATTAAACACGTACAATTTCTTTAGTAAATGTTTGTTGAACCCTTAGGGGTTTATATCTAATTCCATTATCTTGAAGACAGTTACTGGTACATACGACTACATAACAAGCTATATACTTCCAGTTTTAGCTGGCCTCCCATTGTATAGGTTTTTCGTGCAATCAGAAGTCAACTTATATTGGTTATGTATAGCCTGACGTGTAGCTGTGCGTGTTCATAACAACCTTTTGTAAAGGTTGTAACTTACAAGTTTATGTGAACAAAAAGGTCTGCGAAAATTTAGAAGCAATTTTATTTAGGGGTGAAAATATGCGTGAAAAAGAATCTTTCGCCCCTAGGGTCGATTAAATTTTGCTCTTCACAATTTAATAACATGTTTTCTGGCGCTATTATTTTTTTGGACATGTTTGGCAGAGGATTTGTTTCTTCAATTTGCTGTTTACGCATGTAAAATATTCATGAATTTGTAATAAAAATATGACATGTAGACAACAAACTCACACTTTTTGAGACAATTTTACAGGTTGTCCCGTAAATAATGGATCAAAGGTATGGGGTAGGAATAGCTTACCTGATTTCCAACAACTAATTTGAATAGTTTAAAAAAAACCGTTACGGTAACCAAGATATTTTTTAGGATTCTGTACCCAAAGGGTAAAAACGGGACCCTATTACTAAGACCCCACTGTCTGTCTATCTGTCTGTCACCAGGCTGCATCTCATGAACCGTGATAGCTAGACAGTTGAAATTTTCACAGATGATGTATTTCTGTTGCCGCTATAACAACAAATACTAAAAACAGAATAAATAAATATTTAAGGGGGGCTCCCATACAACAAACGTGATTTTTTTTGCCGTTATTTGCTCGATATTAATAACGGCAACAGGTAGGTAGACGCTTGAAATATTCACAGAATATTTAGTTGTATATTCACTTTAAAAATAAATAATTAAAATAAATATTTAAGGGGGGCTCCCATACAACAGATATTTTTTTGCCGTTTTTTTTTTAGATCACGGAACACGTCGTGCGCGAGTCCGACTCGCACTTGGTCGCTTTTATTTCTAATTTTGCTATTTTCCCTCAGCAGTTGGAACATTATAGGCTGATTATGCTATGCTTTTGCTTATACTACTTTTTCGGATTACCTACTTAATCTACATCCCCTTGAGTCTAAACCACCGGTATTTTACTTAAGCCTGTGCAACAAGTGCTTTAGTCCCTAACAATAGGACCCCAGGGGGCCTTTACATGCGCAAAGGGTTACAAAAGGAAGTAACAAAATAGAAGGCACTTTATAATGCATGGTTCTCAATTCTTTATTGCGTACCATAATGTATATAGTTGGTAGGGAAATAATTATATTAGTCACAATGATGGACCCTGTCGGGCACAGCATAGATAGTAGGAGAGAGGAGGAAGAACACTGGGCGTTTATTGTGATTTTTAATATTAGTTAAGTATTTATTAGTAAGTTATATTGTTTTATGAATACAGAATTGAATTTACGAATTATAATTATTGTCCCACCCGTGTTCCTTCAGTTGCCTGTGCCAAGTTCACGGTAACTCTTTCAACCCGCGACCCTGGCAGGTATCGGCCCTAGCGGACCCCATCAATCAGTGCTGAGTGCTGACAAGTCTTTGAGGCGCTCGTGGAACACAATGCGCCGTCGACCCGGGCCCGGACAGCGAGCTACCCATTGCTCGCCGTCCGCAAGCCCGCGCCTACTGTGGCCGGGAATCGGCTCTCGATTCCCGATGGAAAGGCCCCCCTTTGATCAACAACGTAAATAACGCAAGGAATGTGGTTGAACTGTCACAATGATTCAGATTGTCATAGAACGCGTGTTGCGCAATAACGGTGCTGCTCGCCAATCCATTTCTCTGACAGTACAATCTCTCACAATTCCAATTTCAAATAAGCAACAGAAAAAAAACCATTTTGAATTTGGAGACTGTTTTTAAATTAAAAGGTAACGCGGCGTTTACGCCACTCAAAACATCAAAGCTTTACTAAACGGCGGTTAATGACATAATTAAAAACACAACATGTTTGTTTTAAATTAAAAACGAGAAGCAACAGGTAAAGCTGCTTAAAATATACAGGTTCTTGTAATTACATAAATTTAGAAACATGGAGCTTTCCAGCGATTTGTGTAAGGTAAAAAATATTTTCTTAAATCTCTTTTTATCTGTTTTCTAATATTTTTTTGGAATTAATTATTTCAAAAGTATTTCACCGTATAGATAGGTTTATTTGATTTATTCCGGTCTGATCCCCTGACCTCTCCCCCCCCCCTCCAACCCCCTCGATCCCCTGCCAGTTCTTTTTCTGTTTTAGTCTGTCTAATTTATCTAGGTTATTCTTTTTGACAGGTAAGTACAGTCAAGAGAAAATAAACTTACTTTTTAGGTAGGTATTTTCTATTTTTACCGGACTACGGCGAAGCAAAAAGGAGGGTTATGATTTTGACCGGTATGTATGTATGTTCATCTGTTCCCTCATAACTTCTAAACTCCTTGTCTGGACAAATGAGGTATTGTTGGAAGCGTCTCGATCGTCCGCTGGTTATAGGCTACGTGACGTCACAATAAATTGAACGTGGCGCTCTCTAGCGGACATAAAGTCATGACCTAAAATATTTTTTTTAGTCATGCCGTGTTGGGTATCAAATGAAAGGGCTTAATTAACACATTTCAAAAATATAAATATTACTGAAATAAGCCTCAAAAAGTTTAAATAAAAAACGAGTTTATGTTCCAACTTTTTTGTTTTCGTTTTTAATTTTAGTATTTCAATGGAAACATGTAAACGGCCTTCAATTATACATTATTAATTCATATTGTTTAAGAACACTGTATAAATAATAATTAGTTGTAAGTTTCCTGAATATAATAAATTATCGCCATTCTTTTTGGCGTATGTTTGTGCTATTGCAAAGTTTGTTTAAAATAGCTAGATGAGCGCCAAAAAAAAACACCTGTATTTTAAAATAATTATCCTAACTAATGTTAATTATGAAAAGTCTATTAAGAAAGTCGTTGTCAAAGCATCTTACTAAAAATGGTTCCGCTTACCAATAGTTCTATTTCCAATGATGTAATATAATGATCTTCAAATGCAATTAAATTAAAGATTGCGCTCCACTTTGGACACTAGTTGCACACCTGACGACGCACTCACAACTAAGAGAGCAATCCCGGTGAAATATTATCTAGGTACCCTGAACAAACCTGCGTACTGGAGCCTTCTAGCCCCTCCCGTTGCAATATCGATCCTCCATCCAGGGCCTATGTAGTCTAGTTCATTGGTACTTCGGCAGAGCAGGACGGTATGATTCGTCAAAGTAACGAGGTAAAATAATAATGTACAGACGCCTGCATATCAAGCTACCCGAAACTGTCAAAATTTCCTGATCAACTTTGAACCTAATGCTTTAGCGATAAAATTTAAAATCTATTGAAGAAATTTGACAGATTGTAGTAGTTTAATGTGCTGGCGTCTGTACCATGCATAATCACGCGTACTCTCTCTAGCGTTCGAGCCTCGCCCTGTGCAATATTGATCTGACATCCGGGACCTATCTGGACAGCTTAGGTAGGTTATTGAACTGTAGTTATTGATAGCACAAGTACGAATCGTCGAATAAGGCGCAAGCACCAGTGTCCCGCGAAATTAAATTTTTCTTATGTTTTTTTTTTTTTGGAATTTGCAGGTCAGCGTGAAGTAGCGCAGAAAAAAAAGTAATGAAAAAAAAACTAAAAAACCCGATTGCTACCTTAAACTAAAACTAACTGAAAAGCTAAAAACAAGCCCATTTTAAATTAAATAAAAGTTGGAAGCAGGCTGACCCATTTGAATTTGAAAATATAATAAAAATGGTATGAATCATAAAAATCGGCCCAGGCGTTTGGTCTGTATAGTGCTTTAAAGGAACATACAAACATACTTAAATACAGACATACATAGGCTGATAAACACATTACCACTCCTTTACGTCGCGCAGTCGGGTAAAAAAGGGGAGAGTGCGTAATTCCGGGCTCAAATTATGATGATGATTATGCTACATTACGTCTTGATATTAAATTAAGTTAACAATTAACATGACTAATGTTTGGGTAGTCGGCGGTGTTATGTGCTGGTGTGTGGTACTATTCAGCATTCCCCCTCGACTCCCTATTTGCCATTCAACGTGGCAATGCTGCCAGTCTTCTGGGCACGTTTCCGGATGACAGCGATGCGGATGAGTACTTCGACGCCTAAGTGTCCTTTGGTTTTTTTTATTTTTTATTTATTTGTATAGTAGGTTAGTTAGTCTTTTATTTTAGTATCTAGTGTATAGTATATAGTTATATTGTAATTATGTGTGTACAGGAATTAGTATTACAATAAAAATATCCCCTATTTGTTATAGTGGACTGTAGGTTGGTTTGATTTCCAGGAGATGAGGGATAGGAAGAACGATAAATAACACACACTTGTTACCTTGAATAATGCTAAGACATTTTTTTTTAAGTGAAACTATCTTTAAGCGCGTTAGGCATTTTTTGAGATGGGAAAAGCCATTGAATTCGCGCCACTGTTACCGTAACCGCCGACACCGCTTCGGATGTGTTCGGCTGTCCTCGGGATGTACTCGGTTTTAATGTATATCCGATATGTCAGTGAGTAATAGAAAAGTATTTGTTTGTGTTTTGTTTATATGACGATTAAAAAAAAACACGTAATTGTTCAAGTTTTCAATTTTGTCGGCACTCCCGGAGTGCCACTTATTTTTTTTCTTCTTTGGCAACTGAGCCAAAGTCGACTATTCTGCCAGCGTCATGTGGTGACGACAATACAGCGAGGTGAGTCGTCGAACTTTGCACTCCTCGCACTTTTAAAAAGGAGTGTCACAATACAACTGACAGATGATCTGTCAAGATGACAGTAGTACAATGTTACAATGTGTAAATATTAACTAAAATGTTGCAATTTCCAACACTAACTTTAGATTTAGCATACTCGTATTATCTCCCTACATAGCATAATTAATATTCAGGTATGTAAGATATTAATTATTAATTAGTGAAGAGCTCCGTTTGTTACTGCTCTTAGCACTAATTAAGCGTAACGCTATGTTAAATTAATGTATACCTAGCGTATGTATGTCTATGGTCTAATTTATTATTAAGTTCAGTAATATAGTAAAAGATTTATTTATTATACAAACTAGCTGCTGCTCGCGACTTCGTCCGCTTGAAATCCAAGCCTAACTAAAAGTAAGTTTGTTTGTTTGTTTGATACCTTTTCACGCCTAAACCACTGAACCGATCATCCTGAAATTTTGCATATACGTTGTCGGGTGTACAGAAACGGACATAGGGTACCTTTCATCTCGGAAAAAAGTGCTGTTCTCGAGGAAAACCACAATACACGTGGCGCCACCTATGATCATAATAACGTTATAAGCTGTCTTTAAGAGAAGTCAATTCTCTGATTTTATTTAAGTTTGAGACCAAGGGGATGGGATCGTTATTAGTTTTTTAGAACCGTAGTGTTAATGAGACAACTTCCAAACTAATCAACGTTTTCGATACGTGAGTACCTACATACAGTGCATTCGCAATTTATTTGCCAAAAATGTAAACAAATATGAATAAATGGAAAAATAACTTTAATTCCTACACAATAAAATTCAGTTTACGCTACAACTTCAAACATTTTTATAACTTTGTCAATAGTGATAGATACTCTGAAATCAATTTAATTGTCATTGAAATAAAGTTGATATTTCTTTAACTTGAAATAAGGTAGCGGTGTGCAGCACTGCGCACTTTTACTTTACACACACATATATATATATAAACTCACGCCTTCGTCCCATAGGGGTATGCAGACACTACAGAACACCACCTGCCACGATCCTTACATCCTTACATACTCCTTTTGCCTCGTTTACGTTCATACATCTAGTCATACACGCACGCGTTGCATGTACTACGCACATGACCTCTCTGAAGAACATCACCTAATATGTCCTATAGAGTGACCTACGTAGACGTTATAATACATAATTTGTTATAAAAATACAGTGGCTTAATGCTGTACCAGCTAACATGCACGCATCGACGACACCACCGCACGCGAAGCGCGCGCTTCGGACACTGAGGCGCCCGCGCCAGTCAGCGCACGGTTTTCTAGGGCTTCACCGGCGCGTGAGCTCGCCCGTGATTGGTCAACAATATTTTGGATGGTGTCTTCACCACCACCAGTGCTACCCAAAATATGTACAGGGTGTGTCGTAAATAGTGGTCCACCGTTAAGGATTCGATATACCAGATAATTTACTTTAACATATTACAATTTTAACCATTTTTACCCAAGGGTTATGAAAATATTAATTTTTTGTTTTTTATTTACGATATTTCAACCTTTTGTTACAAATTTGGTTGTAGTTTCAACAAAAACCATTATTTTTTCATTTTGATTTCTGTTAATTACTGTTGAATACTAGAGCTATCGTGTAAAATTATAGTTTTCTATGTAAATTTAGAGCTTTTTAAGAAAAAGTTAGATCTTCTCTATTTTAACCCTAATTTTTAGCATAAACATGCAAATTCAGGAGAGATTTTGTAAAAAAAAATGTACTACTAAAATGGTTAAAATTATAATATGACATGTTATAGTAAATTATCTGGTATATCGAATCCTTATCGGTGGACCACTATTTACGACACAGCCTGTAAATAGGCTAGGTCATTTTATTAATAAAACAAGTTTGTGAATTACTATACTAACGCTGTTTTAATTACCACTTTCCCTGATAAAATGCCAAAGGTTGAATAGGACCGCGACGGACCGGCGAGCGAGACGTCATTATGAATTCAGATCCACGTGTTGCACTATTGATCCGACGTGACGTCGGGAACCCACGCTTATTAATAGGCCCAGGTACGGTCAGCTTCACGTCCGTAATAACACTTAAAACTACGAAAACCGTCCTAATTCTCATGAAATCAAGGCGTTGCCAAATGAATCATAAAAATCCCTCCAGCCGTTCTTGAGTTATAAATGGTGTAACTAACCCGACTTTGTTTTATTTATATAGACTAGGTAATATGAATGAAAGGCGACTGTAGGCCGACCTCTTAACTGAGACGTTGCCTGAGGTAGCAGCGCGGTGCGGGAGGGGTGTGGTGACGTGATGCGAGAGCTCAGTGATTCGTCAACTTGTGACAACTATCACCCCTCCCGCACCGCGCAGTTACCTCAGGCAATGTCTCAGTTAAGCGATCGGCCTATAACAAAAGGTTTTTACAAGGCAGATGAGAGTTGGAACGCCGGGAGGGGACGACCTTAGAGGACATAAAGTGACCTTAAAGGAGATATTCTTGAGAGAGGTCAGGTGCGTAGTACTCGCAACCATCATGCGTGCATGACCAGCAGGGCAATTGCGTAACACATTATCAATCGGAATCTGTTTCATTTTGACAGTTCAACAACATTCATTGCGTCATTTACGTGTTGAGCTGGCAAATTTTTCGAACTTATGAAGCAATGGATTAGCAATTTTCTTCAAAATGATTCAGTTTCCGATTTATAGTGTGTTATGCAATTAGGTTGCTGGTGTATGAATGTAAACGAAACAAAAGGATTATGTAAGGATTATAGCATCGATATATCGAGCAGTGGTGGCCAGTGGTAACGGCCGCGACTTACAAGTTGTAGGTCGTAGGTTCGAACCCAGACAGGCGCTTTACTTTGTCTAAATTATTTCATCATCACTCTCAAAACGGTGAAGGAAAACATCGTGAGGAAACCGGCATGTCCTAGAACCAAACATTCGAAGACATGTGACATCCACCAATGTGTGTGTGTGGATTCGGCCCACTCCCTCTCACAGAGAGGAGGCCTGTGTCCCAGCAGTGGGAACATTATAGGCTGATTAAAGATTGTAGCAGGTAGCGTTCTGTAGTTTGTGCTTACCCCCTTGAGAAAAAGGCGCGAATTTGTGTATGTGCGTATGTGTACTAGGCAGGTAATTCGGTCTGGCGACCATACTTTGGAAAAATCATTTTAAAAAATTAACAAGTTACTATATAAAGTTGTGTTGTGTATAAAATTTACGCGCGTAAATAATTATTTTACGTGTTTTTCAGCACAATACAAAACTGCCCGTGTGAAGTACGAACTCTTCATTTTTATAAAAACAAACGCATTTTTATTTTAAATTATTTTGGAAATGATTTAAGAAGCAATTAAAACCTATTCAATAACTTTTCGGAGCGCGCTATGTAAAACTTATTTTTAAACTCTTTATCACACAAAGGTCTAAGTTTATTTTTTGCACATAATGCAATAAACATAAATTATATAGAACAAAATTATGTTAAGTCAAGAATCCAAAAATCACGCTCCACAAAACTTTTTTGCAACAACTTAACAAAAAAAAAAACCGCGATAAAATAAGAAGAAAAAAAGTAAATAACCAGCATGTACCATAAAGTCGTTGCCAATCCCGAAAAGATTCCGAATTCAAAACTATATCTAAGACACAAAATTTAAAAATAAAACCAAACTTTTAATCAATCGAAATTGAAACCCAAAAAAAGAATAAGAAATGAAATAACTAAAGAATCCCATTCACAAATAAAGCTTCCCATTACATCTTTAACAAAATAATGTTGAAAAATCAAAGTAGAAATTTGGAGAGGGATACTTACCGATGCATGACTGCTGTCTTCGGCGTTCCGTGGAGAACTGGCGATCCATACCAGGCTTCCCACTGCGCATGATGGGGAGGGTATAGGGTGCGGCCAGGTGGGCGGGTAAGGCAGTGCGATTTACAGGATGTTGCCGAGATAGGAGCGACTTTTTTTCGAGGGTTTTTGTTTTGATGTAGTTTTAAAATGAACGAGTTACAGGCATATGAGCCTCGGCTTTATCTTCTGGATGGCAAGGCACTTACTATGAGGCAATGCACTTATTTGTTTACCACTCAATCATTTATAAAAAGTTTTACTTTTATATATTTTTGTATAGTTTTCTCAGCCATTTTCTCCTCGGATTATGTTTTTAAGGCCGCCATCACTCCGTGAGGAAGTAAATAATCTGTATGGATGTAGGCTTCTCACAAAATATAACTGCAATTTGGAAAAGAAACACATAAATATTCTGAAAATTTCACAAAGAAATACGTTTACACTTTTAGCAAAACCGAGCTACGCCGTAGCACATGTGGGCTACGCCGTAGCTGGACACGTAGCAAATAAAGTAGCAAGGGGTTCAAAAGTTTTTGAAATGATGTTAGAAATTAATTTTTTAATAATTATGGGTGTTATTTTTCTTTGTACCTTAATTCCTTAACAAAAGTATTATAAGATTTATAATATTTATACCTAGTGCAAGAGAGAGTATAATTTACAGAGTCAATGCTATTCCTAATATTTAATATCAATGAAAACATAATATTTCTTAAGCTCTGGTTTCCTGGGAAAGCGATTCCCGACATGTATTATCGGGCAGTTGCTCACCAGACACAACTCCTGTCTGGTCGAAGGATCCTCCCTTTTCTATGGTGTATGAGAGAACTTTACATCCTGTTCCTCATACCTCCATACATTCTTAGCGTGTTTTTACACTTGAATACCAGAAGTAAAGTGTACTTCGCTTTGTGAGATAGAAATACTATACGAGTACAAGGCGAGACAATCGATATTTTATACAGTCTTAAAAAATTAACCTTACAAACTTTAAGAGATGCTTTAGACCATCGAACTGAACAACTTTCACTATGGGACCAACTCTGAAATCACGAAAAAAAAATCAGCTGTTTAATACAAAAGTTCAATTACCTACGTGACCAAAATGTTTGAAACAGCAGATTTTTTTTTCGTGATTTCAGAGTTGGTCCCATAGTGAAAGTTGTTCAGATTTTTTTTCGCAATTTCAGTTTTGGTCTCATAGTAAAAGTTGTTTGTTATCATGAGTACAATCACGTGTTTAAGTATCGGTCACTAATTACCAGTCACCCTATACCTATAGCAGTATTTTAGCCGCAAAGTCGTATCGCTAAATTCTCCTTTAAGACAGATTCCTTACTTATCGCCTATCGGTAATGAAGGAACGAAAATATACCTGACGTCAGATAGATGAGCGTCAACGTATGCTTCACGTCTTTAATATAATGGGATAGGCAGAGATTTAGGTTATAGTAGTTATTTTTTTATGAAAGACTGAATGTAATTGCTTTAGACGTACAGTGCCTTTGTACGCCAGTGTGTTTATTTTAATAGACATTTATTTTTTGTCCTTATCCATCCATACTAATATTATACTTAAATGCGAAAGTGTGTCTGTCTGTCTGTCTGTGCGTAACACATTATCAATCGGAATCGGTTTCATTTTGACAGTTCAACAACATTCATTGCGTTATTTACGTGTTGAGCAGACAAATTTTTCGAACTTATGAAGCAATGGATTAGCAATTTGCTTCAAAATGATTCAGATTCCGATTGATAGTGTGTTACGCAATTAGGGTGCCGGTGGCCCGTACAAAGTTGTTACAGTTTGCATCATAGATTTAGTTTTTTTTTTTTAATTGGTTATTAATCAAAACAAAAACAGTTCACAAATATTTGTTGAACAATTAAACATACCACACAAACCATCGCGGGTTTAACAGCGGTATGGCCAGACACGGCAACTCGGTGCCACTACATATAAATTATTAATTAATGAGCAATTAGGTATAGGTACAGTCAACAAAAGAGATAAGTATGCAGGATCGTCGGATTTAGTTGAAGTTTAGTAAGAAACCGATGGATGTTGTTGACTGAAATTTAATTTGATAAATGAGCTGTTTGTTTTCTATTAATTAAATTAAATTTCAGTCAACAACATCCATCATCGGTTTCTTACTAAACTTCAACTATATCCGACGATCCTGCATACTTATCTCTTTTGTTGAGTGTACATAGTTTTTTTTCTAGATCACACTGCAATCTAGAACGTATTTTTTTGCCTTTGAACAGTTCTTCGCATTCAATATATTGCAGATTTCCATAGGTAAATCATTTATATACAATTTTATTGGTCCTGTCACGTAAAACGAACGCTGGCGTTTACCTGCGCACTGAGCGATTTAACGATCAAAATTGGTGGTATGAAGGGAGCGCGACGTTAGTAAAGTAACTATTATGATTCTACAATAAAACAATTACACTTATATATAGGGTGACTGGTAATTAGTGACCGATACTTAAACACGTGATTGTACTTATGATAACAAACAACTTTTATTATGGGACCAAACCTGAAATCGCGAAAAAAAAATCAGCTGTTCCCTACATTTTGACGAGTTATACGAACATAAATGTAGGGAACAGACAGCTGATTTTTTTTCGCGATTTCAGGTTTGGCCCCATAGTAAAAGTTGTTTGTTATCATGAGTACAATCACGTGTTTAGGTATCGCTGCATCCGGTTAGACTGGAAGCCGATCCCAACATAGTTGGGTTTCTAGGGAGATGATAGTAGGATATTTTATTAGGATTATAAGCCCTGTCTGGCACAGTACGTATATTTAAATATCAAAACTCGTGGGCTCGTGGATATAACAATGTTTTCAGGTTGAATGGCTATCTGACACGTTATAAAACGTCACACGCACTAATAATTATCTATTTTAGTATTCACATGCTTATGACGTCAGAGTTATTACAGTATAGTTACTGTGTTTCACAATCATTGTAATTTAAACCTTATTCAAATGTGAATTAAGTTATATGTTGCACGTTCGTGTGTTGTAATGGTTATCTATCTCGCTTCAACCTGCTTGTGACATACTGTGACGTAGGACTTAAGTTATACATTTGCTGATTGATTTTATTTCTACACAAGCCGTGCGCCCGAGGGGCAGTGGTGGTCCAGCGATTTACGAGGTTTAGGTCGTAGGTTCGAACCCAGACAGGCCCTTTCATAATCATCATTTCAGCCGAAAGACGTCCACTGCTGGACATAGGCCTCCCACAAGCACCTCCACTTCGACCTGGGGGGCAATTGCGTAACACATTATCAATCGGAATCGGTTTCATTTTGACAGTTCAACAACATACATTGCGTTATTTAAGTGTTGAGCAGACAAATTTTGTCAAATTTTTCGAACTTATGAAGCAATGGATTAGCAATTTGCTTCAAAATTATTCAGGTTCCGATTGATAATGTGTTACGCAATTAGGGTATACTTCTGTGCTTTTCGTATCTAACGGGTTCCGGCGGCCTTCACAAGGTCGTCGGTCCACCGACGACAGGCGCTTTACTTTGTTGTAAATTATTTCATCACCTCTGCGCTCAGAACGGTGAAGGAAAATATTGTGTGCAAACCGGCATGTCCTAGAACCGAAAGTTTGAAGACATGTGACCTCTTCCAACCCGCACTGGGCTCGCGTTGTGGACTACGGTCTAGACTCCCTCTCACTGAGAGGAGGCCTGTGTCTCAGCCGGTTGAAAAATACAGGCTGAGTAAGCTTATGCTTATAAAAAATTAAACGCAAAAATCCAACAACGAAAAACTTTATTTAAATAAAACACCACAACTAAACTACAACAACAGACATAACAACGCTTTAACAACCATCACGACGAGCTGCAGTAATCCTGGCAACAACGCACCACCGATGCCTGTCAGGACATCATCGGTCAAGTCTGTCACTAACGTTATCAGGGTTGTCAACAAACCTTCTAGATTGACCACATTCGCGGGTGGAGTGCTTGGGTTAGCTCCAACAGCATACTCGGGCAGGGATCTTAGGAAGTTCACAATAGCGAGGGCTTGAGAATAAAGTTTTAGTAAGGAGGTTTCCAAAGCTCCAAGGTCTACAGGTATCATGCAGCTGATGTTCGCAGGTAGGGTGTCGAAGATTGAGAGCAGGGAGAGGAGGAGGTTGTATACGTTGTTCAGGAGTGGTAGTAGGATGTTTACGAGGGGGTAGACCGCTGGCAGTTGCACGCTGGTAGCTGACACTGGTTGCTGTAATAAAAAGAGTATTGGGTTTAATATAATAATTCTCTCTGACCTAGACTAGAGTCAAGAGCAAACACAAATTTAAAAAATACTGTTGCTTTTTATATCCTCATCTGCCTAGCCTTTTCCCAACTATGTTGGGGTCGGCTTCCAGTCTAACCGAATGCAGCTGAACACCAGTATTTTACATGGAGCGACTGCCTATCTGACCTCCACAACCCAGTCACTGGGTAATACGATACCACTTGGTAAGACTGGTTGTCAGATTTTCGGGCTTCTGACGACCCGTAACGACTGGCAAACAATCCACGAATGACAGCTGGGACCAACGGCTTAACGTGGCACGGAGGGGTCTCGGTATGTAAAGATGATCACCCATCCACAGACCCCAACCGCGGCAAGCGTAGCTTAACCTGATCGATCGACCCGTGCGGCTGTTATTATTTAGCCACGGGCCCCTGTTGCTTTTTATATCCTGTGGAGGATATATATTGTGTACTATGCAGCTTGAAATCTAGTAAAAAGTTGTTTGTTTTATAGGATGTTAATTCAAAGTGAAATAAAAGAGATGCTTGAGCGGTAAAGCAAGATGGTTATAACAAGCAAAAGCATAATTTTGATTAAAAGAACACTAAAACCTCATTTTTAGCCGACGAAAAAACCGAGGAAATTATCAAGTCGACGCGTATATATATTTTTTTAATGTATGATCACGCATAACTTTTTACAGAGCAGTCCGATTTTGATAATCCTTTTTTTGTTAGAAAGGGTATACCCCAAAGTTGGTCCCATATAAATTTGGAAAAAATATTTTTGGTTTTTTGGAAAATGTAAAGCATAGTCTACACTAATATTATAAAGGTGAAAGTTTGAAGTGTTTGTGTGTGTGTTTATATGTTTGTTACTTCTTCACGCTCAAACGGCTGAAACAATTTTGATAAAATTTTGTATGGAGGTAGCTGACACCCTGGATTAACATATAGGCTACTTTTTATCCCGATATTCCCACGGAATCAAAACTTATGCGGGTGAAACCGCGGGGCACAGTTAGTTTATTCTAAAAAGATTAAACCACCTGTTACTAAATATGATTTATCAATTCTACGTGCTAATATCAAAATAAATGAGATATAAATATAGTATTTAGTCACTCCTACGCATGTTAAAGATCTCTTTTGAATTAAATTAGTCATTGCTATTAAGAAATCTATATAGAGGATATAAAACAAAGTCGGGTTAGTTACACCATTTATAACTCAGGAACAGCTGGACCGATTTACATGATCTTTAATTTGTTGGATTTGTCTCCGCCCCGAATAGCAGAATAACTATTAAAACATGGGAAAAATTCAGGAAAAATATAGTGAAGAAAATTAATTTTCTCATACATTTGTATGGAACGGTTTTTTTGATAATATCTCTCTGAGGCGGTACGAAGTTCGCCGGGTCAGCTTGTTTATTAATAAAAGCTTGATGATTCATGAATAAAAGTTTCATAAAGCTTAGACGAGTGATGAAACTTAGCAGTGGCAAACTGGAGTCTGGATTTGTGCCTGGTAAAGGACAATACCGAAAAGCCGAAAGGTTCTGGAGTGGCGACCGCGTATCGGAAGGCCTCCCACAAGGTGGACCGACGACCTTGTGAAGGCCGCAGGAACTCGTTGGATGCGAGAAGCACAAAACGGTCGAAGTGGAGGTGCTCGGGGGAGACCTATGTTGTCCAGCAGTGGACGTCTTTCGACTGAAATGATGATGATGAAAGGACAATAGACTTGTCCTCTCTTACATGGGACTGGTGACATGTGAGTTTATTATCAAATTCTACCTTTTTGGGGAACATTAATAAAAACTATTATCTTTAAAATGTTAGTGTCCGTCCAGACTGGGGCGCGGGCAGGCGCGGGCGCAGATAAAGGAACGCGCGCGGTCGTTTCCAGTGTTTGTCAAAATATAATACGGACGAAGATGGCTTATTTTTACTAGAAAATAGTTCGAACTACTTTGACAACCCCGGTCCCAGCCGCGCTCCCGCGCCGCGCACCCACTGCGGCCACTTGTATGAACGAGCATTGGCGTGAGTTGCCCGCGCGCTGCCCGCGCCGAGCAGGCCGCGCCGCTCACCGCGCCCGCGTACCCACTATGTACACTTCAAAGTAAGTTCATATGTTTAAGTTCGCCGCGCCGCACCCGCTCCGCTCCCCAGTCTGGCCAAACACTAAGGGTTTTCTCTTACCGTAGCGAAAACTGCTGCAACGCACAGAAAAACTAAACCAATCTTCGACATTTTTCAAAAGAAATGTTTCACCCTTCCATAAATTATATTTACAATGTTTATTCCTCGTAAAAAACAGTTTTATATACTTAAAAGTTACTTCACATATTTCCAATGAGGACACGATAATGGCTGGTAATCTTTTATCGTTTAATTTCATAAAATAGTTACCTAATTATAATAAATAATCAAACCAAAGTATTTTTGCGTAACACTTTTTCTAGCAATATAATTGGTGTTCTTGCTCATTCTCCTGCTCCTTTTTTAGCCTATTTTGTGTCCCACTGGTGGGCAATTTCTGGCCATGTTGGCCCTGTAAACGTTAGCAGATCGTGACATCACCTTCGCCGTGTTTCTACATCTATGGCGATATCCTCCCTCAGGCGTTCACTGAGTGATGATCCTGTAATGTGCAGACGACAGGACACGCAGGACAGGATATAAGTTTCCCATCGTTTGTGGAACAGATGGCCTACCATGATCTAATTAAAAACGATTCAAAAACAAGACATTTCAGTTTAGGTTCCTAAACTGCATCGCTTGAGCTGCTCTATGGACGTCATGGTACCAAACAAGTATGAATGAAACCAAAACTTGCGACTCAGTTTGGGATAATCGCTGTCAGCAGATGGCACGGCCTAAACTGAATCGTTAAGCTGACGTCATGGTACGAATTAGCAGAACAGTTCAGTTTAGGTCCTAAAGTGGATCGCGTTAAGAGCTTGTGGTAGGCCTCCTGCACCACATTTACACTCCAAGGCGGAGTCGTCTATAAATCTCCACCTGAACAGGTTTTCCTTGCTACGGCCAACATGGGTCCTGGGATTCAGTTTAAAGACTCAAAAATTTCCTCTCCTATGCCGAAATATTTATTCTTCTTTATGTTGGCAAACAGGCTATTGCCCTATTTCGTGGAAAGTTTTCCCATTCATAAACTGTGAGAAATTGTAACTATTGGCATCTTTCCAAGGGGTGAAAGCCTTCTTGAATGTAAACAACTTTTAATATAGGATCAACTCTGAAATATCTGCTGCGTCAGCCAATTTTTATTTTGATTGCTGAATGGGCCCGCTCTTGACCTCGATCACGCCTGATGGAAAGCGATGGATGAAGTTTATGATGGAACGAGCGTGCCCAGAAGATGCTATAGGTACTGGAACTTCCACGCATCGACGAAACACAGAAGGCTGCTAGACGCCGGACTCCGGTGGGAGGGTGGTCGCAAACTAGGCGGGTATTAGTCCTACCACTGCAAGAGAAGAATTGGCCGGTCAAATAAGGTGTTGGGTGTGACTGTCCAGGATACGCCGAGCGCTTGGTTCAGTTGAGTAACTGGTGGAACAAACTGCGCTACATGAGGAGGCTTCTTCATGTATCTATTACATGGGACGTAAGCATTATTGTCGAAATGTGGATATTATGTACCTACAGGATAGTATTTCCCTATGGAATATAGTATATGCGAATCTGGTGAGTTGAGAATCTGGTGACTTGCTCATTAGCGACATAATCAGCGTATAATGTTCCCACTGCTGGGACACAGGCCTCCTCTCGGTGAGAGGGAGTGGGCCGTAATCCACGACGCGGGCCCAGTGCGGGTTGGCAGATGTCAGATGTCTTCGAATTTTTGGTTCTGGGACATGCCGGTTTCCTCACGATGTTTTCCTTCACCGTTTTTAGAGCAGTGGTGATGAAATAATTTACACAAAGTAAAGCGCCTGTCTGGGTTCGAACCTACGACCTACACCTCGTAAGTTGCGGCCGTTACCACTTGGCCACCACTGCTCTATATATAGCATGTTGTTGTGTATTTACGGACGTGCTATGATGACCTTCGTATATAGAGTTGAATGACCTTAAAAGTAATACAACGAAAGTAACCAAATGTATTTTTGATGACACGTAATTTGCCGAGTAGTCTTGGATTAAATTAGATTACCTTTGTCACAGCTACTGGCCAAGGGTGGGGCTGAAATGAAATAATGGATTTATGGAATAATACCGAAGTATATTTTGTCCGCGGTTCAGCTCGAATGGCTTTACCAATTCAGTTTTCCCGCGCCACCTCGAACCAGCCCTCGCGGTACGCGTCTAGTTCACCTCGCTATCTCTTTGCGGGCCGGCCTCGGCGGCGCCGTCCATCTTCAGGCACCCACTGTGTGGAAATTTTTGTCCAGCGGTCATCGAGCATGCTGCTGGTGTGACCCGCCCAATCCCATTTGAGCCCGGTAGCCTTCTTTGCTACAACGAGTATGCCCGATTTGGAACGCAGCATGGTGTTCCAATTTCTGTCCTGTCTTTTAACACCCATAGCTGCGTTATATATAGATTACGCAACGTAATTGACATAACAAAACATAGAAACACAAATCATTAAATTAAAATGTTTGCCATCATGTCAGCTAGCACACGCCAATATATACTTACCTACATAATGATGATAACCAGTTGAACTTGACCCGTGTTCAAAAGTGCTGTACAAGATTACTGTTTATCTGAGTCAGAACGAACAATTCTTCGTACAGCGGAATGTGAGTTTTGATTGGTAAGCGATTCTATTTTATTACTAACCTACTTTTTGTCAAATGCTACTGTTTTAAATGAGCAGATTTTGATGTTATATAATAATATTGTCGTCAAAAAAGTTAGAGGGGTCCGTGGCTAAATAATAATAGCCGCACAGGTCGATCGATCAGGTTAAGCTACGCTTGCCGCGGTTGGTCTGTGGATGGGTGACCATCTTTACATACTGAGACCCCTCCGTGCCTCGGAAAGCACGTTAAGCCGTTGGTCCCGGCTGTCATTCGTGGATCTTTGACAGTCGTTACGGGTAGTCAGAAGCCCGAAAGTCTGACAACCAGTCTTGCCACGGGGTATCGTATTACCCAGTATCTGGGTTGTGGAGGTCAGATAGGCAGTCGCTCCATGTAAAATACTGGTATTCAGCTGCATCCGGTTAGACTGGAAGCCGACCTCAACATAGTTGGGAAAAGGCTAGGCAGATGATATTGTCGTCAAAAAATATTTTTCCAAAAAATTATACATACACGCTACGCTATCTTCCCATGGGGGTAAGCACAAACTACAGAACACCATTGCTACGATCCTTACATACTCATTTGCTTCGTTTACGATCATACATCAGATTTTTTTTAGGTTAAGCTACACTTGCCGCGGTTGGTCTGTGGATGGGTGACCATCTTTACATACCAAGATCCCTCCGTGCCTCGTCAGAAGCCCGGAAATCTGACAACCAGTCTTACCAAGGGATATCGTATTACCCTGTAACTGGGTTGTGGAGGTCAGATAGGCAGTCGCTCCATGTAAAATACTGGTATTCAGCTGCATCCGGTTGGATTGGAAGCCGACCCCAACCTAGTTGGAAGTAGGCTAGGCAGACTATAATGAGTGGGCCGTAATCTACCACGCGGGCCCAGTGCGGGTTGGTAGATGTCAACTATAACATAGATGAAAATGAAATTATTATCAAGATATAAATTGTGACATACCTTTCAACTTTGACTACGATTTTCCGAGAAACGGAAAAGTAGGCAAGTTACGAGTAATTTGTCATTGTGTCCCTAGGTATCCGTCTTCAGCATTATCCGAGAATCTTCGGGATTTCTCGTGAAACTGCTTAGGGCCATCATTTTTCATCTGGAACATGTTGACGCTCGTTACCAAATTATTTTTTATGACATAACATCACGCTTGAATCCTCCAAGAGGTAAGCAGATGTGAATGGTACACCTACGTTTCGCATGTCATTTTTAAATAAATAAAAGTATTTTATTTCAGCACCCTAATTGTGTAACACTCTATCAATCGGAATCTGAATCATTTTGAAGTAAATTGCTAATCCATTGCTTCATAAGTTCGAACAATTTGTCGGCTCAACACGTAAATAACGCAATTAATGTTGTTGAACTGTCAAAATGAAACCGATTCCGATTGATAACGTGTTACCCAATTGCCCCGCAGATATCAATAACCATAGCTACAATTACACCACCACGGATGCATATTGCAGTTATTTTCTACATTTTCACGAGTTATGCGAACATAAATGTAGGGAACAGCTGATTTTTTTTCACGATTTCATGTTTGGTCCCATAGTAAAAGTTGTTCATAATGTCGAGTACAATGACCCTTTAAGAGGAAAACGGTGATTAAAATTTCACCCTGTATATGTATTTGTGTAGGTAAGTAGCTAGGTTTAATAGTTTTAGGGTGCGTTTCCACTGAAGCGGTGCTGGGCGGAGCGGAGCGGAGACGTGCAGAAATCGACCTATCACAATTGTTGAAATCCTCATCGCGTCACTCGTCTCGTCTGTGATTAGACGATTCCTGCACGTCTCCGCTCCGCTCTACACAGCTCCGCTTCAGTGGAAACGCACCCTTATTATCATTGTTCGTCTCAACCAAAGCACCTGCCATCTAATCTCTTTACGACCCCTGTGACTGATGAGAGAATGCCTAAGGCATTAAGTCCGCCTTTGTACCTTTTTAGTGTGCCTGAAGTTTAAATTAAGTTTAAATAAATAAATTAGTAATTAGTAACTAAGCTAAAAGTTTAAGATAAGTACTTACCTACTTAGTATTTAAATGTAATTTGTACTTACCTATCTAATTAATAATGTACACAAGTAATCTGTGGAAACGTTGTTGATTGTGCATTACCCTAAATGTCTTATCCATAATTTCTTTCCTTTTTTGTAAAACATAATATTGTACAATTGTTTGTTTTTCCCAAATAAATAAAATAAAATATCAATATTACAAAAATGGAGATTAAAATGGAAATTAAAATTATGACTAGATGACTGACTTAACGGACTTAACATTTTAAGTCCTATGTAGCATAATCAGCCTATAATGTTCCCACTGCTGGGACCCAGGCCTCCTTTCTGTGAGAGGGAGTGGGCTGTAATCTACCACGCGGGCCCAGTGTGGATTTGTAGATGTTACATGTCTTCAATTTTTTTGTTCTAGGACATGCCGGTTTCCTCACGATGTTTTCCTTCATCATTTTGAGAGCAGTGGTGATGAAATTATTTATACAAAGTAAAGTGCCTGCCCTGGTTCAACCCACGACCTCGTGAGTCGGGCTGTTACCACGGGGCCAACACTGCTCTTGCCCAGTCCTAAACAATAGCAGTCAATTCCTTTATCACTATCTGGGCACAAATCCAGACTCTCGGCTAAAATCATGTCTTACTTTGTCCCACATAAGAATGGACCCGAGGACCCCATGCTCAAGAGTCGTGCTTACAACCACTAGACCACAAAACCTTACCAAACATGACATAACATTTGTCCACACAATAATCAATTGCAAACTAACATAATTACTTAACTAATTACGTAAAACAATTGCACAAAACTTTGGTGAAAGATAACAGGTGTGTTTATAAAGAGTAACATCGGAATGTATAGACAAATCTAATTTAAATATAGATTTAGAGTTGACGTTTAACATGCGTCCCTCTATTGTTGTCTTTGGATTGTCTGTGGCTGTGCTGGTTAGTATACCTTCTTTGGTATTGTTGGAAATAGAGCCTTATTTATGCAGCAAAGATTTTTTAGAAGAAAGCCTGAAAATATGTATAGTAATATCTACTCGTATTATAGACCTGAAGGCCGATTCCAGTAATTAAAACGTTCAAAATCTAGTCGCAATCTCATCTCAGCGACAATCAATGTCAAAAATGTAGGGAAATTAGAGGTATTTTTGACAGATTGTGACTGAGATCGGACTGTGAACGTTTTTAAAATTACGAGAATTGCCGCTTAGGAATGTTATGGAAATCCCAGGCCTTTAAATTTTCAATTAGTTAGGCCGTTGTGGGCCTGTTTTCTACCTAAAAACAAAAGATCTATTAACATACTTAGCAGTATTAATACTAATGGTAAAAGGTGGTTGAAAAAATAAACAATTTCCGTCTCATTACAAATTCCATCTCTAGTCCAAGATTCGAAACAGTTTTTGTACTTTATTCTTATTATTGTATAATGTTTTTAATACAAGAAACGGACTTAAGACAAAATGGACCGTATCCTTTTCTTATTTTCATTACTAACGTTCTTCTTTTGTTTTTCAGATCGGCCAAACACACGCAATGATTCCAGCGTATTCAGTCTCCGCTCTCCGGTTAGCTTTCGACGAAATCTCCACCGTCCTGCCCATAGCCAATCAACTCGCTTGTCTCCTGTTACCATTCTTGATAAACCTTATCAACAATTTGAACAATTTGTCCAACATTGTCCAGAATTTGACACCAGCATTGCTGCCATACTTTGGATGTACCCTACCACTACTTTATGCAACTTTGACAGATCTTGCATCAGTCTTATTCTTGTACATAAGTGTATTAATATCTCTATTTAGATCCAATGTCTTGGCAGCCCCTGGTCTGTTGTTGGGGTTAGTTGCTCAGATCCTCAACTTAGTGTTGAATTTGTTGAGCGGCTTGACAGATGGCACCGGGTTGTTAAGCAGTCTGATCAAACTGATTACTAGTATCGTTGTTGAACTGGAGAAGTTGTTGGTTTAGTTGTTTCTTGTTGTTATGTAAATAAATGTTTGGAAAATTATGTGTAATTTTTTTTTCTTCATCAAAATCAGAATATGTTATTTCACATAAACCTACATGAGCACTTATGAAACGTCAGAAGCTAGGTGCACGGTTCCAATTGGTCGTTATCTATGGAGAAGAGCCGGTAAGAAACTCCACGGTTACTCTTTTAAAAAATAATTGTCTTTTACAATGTTTTCAAATTACGGTGTTAATAGGTATAGGCTTAAGACGCCTGGCCTGTTGACAAGTAGGTACCAGGTACTTAATAAAATAGAAAATGGTCTACAAGGCCAATCGTAACGTAAATTTGAACGATTTTAAAATTGTAAATGTTTATAATCTTTTCAGGCTTTCTGTTTCGTTTTTCTTAAATGTTACTTTTTAAATATAATTTGGTTTTTTATTTTTGACTGTGTTTAGTTTAGTTTGTGATCTTCTTGTACGAGTCGCAATAAATACTTTTCTTTCTTTAGTTAGAGTGTAGTTACTTTAGACTAACTAACGTTTTCTTTAATGTTTTTAGGGTTCCGTACCTCAAAAGACAACAACGGAACCCTTATGGGATCACTATGTTTTCCGTCCGTCCGTCTGTCTGTTAAGACCCTATCGAAGAGTTGAAATTAAAACCATATACTCAGGTCTGCAGTTCCATGAAGCTGTGAAAAAATCAAACTTCTAAGTTAACGTAAAAAAAGATACGGCCGTTTATGCCGCAAAAACGTATACCTATTTCGACACTCTCAAGGGAATCAAAATGTATAAGGTACTTCCCGTTGACCTAGAATCATGAAAGGCAAGAAGCAAGATCATTTAGCACAAATAAAGGAAAACATCCGAAAACCGTAAATTATGTGTAGTTACATTTTAAAAAAAACCTGATAAACTATTTAAACACCTACAAAGCACGGAACCCTCGGTGCGCTACTCCGACTCGCTCTTGACCGATTTTTTTCTATCTACGATTTAGTGCTTTTACGCCCCGTTGAGATCTCATACAAAATTCATTGTGTCTGAATGTTAGCTTAGCCTTCGCTAAGAACTTTAATTCTCTTGGGAAACAAGTAGCTGGTCTGGTAAGTTAGCATAGCATAACATAACATCACGACTGTAATTTCCGAAGATTGAGTTAGGCAGAAGCTATAGTACATTCTCATTTCGCCAGTTTAAGGTCCATGCTATAGGGGGCGAGCTTACCGCTATCAAGAGAAATTCCTCATAGAAATACCCTATAACACTGCCCGACCTCGGCATCGAACCCAGGCCCCTATGTTCAGCAGTCGCGCTTGCAAACACGAGACCTATGGGGGGGGGGGTAGGGTGAGGGGGTAAGCTTGACCTAGTTGTGTAGACAACTGTCAGATTCACCCTGGGCAGTTAGCCCCACTAGCATCGCTAAATTCAGCAACGCGGATGTCATTCGCTGAAGCAGTCATTAGGTCTATAGAGGTATGAGGAACAGGGTGTCAAGTTCACTCATACTCCATAGAACAGGGAGGCTCCTGCGACCAGACGGGTGTTGTGTCTGGCGGGCAACTGACCGGAGGTCGATAGTGGGCTGAGTCTTGTATCTTGCGATGCTTGCCAGGCCAGTTGAGGTTCCAGTGAGTCGGAACCGGTTGTCGCCTAGTTCATGGTGAGTCAGAACTGTATGCGAAGATGTCCCCAGTGAGTCGGGGTGGCGCTGCCTTGTGCTCCAGTGCGTCAAGATGCAGGATTTTTCGTGACGTCAGTATGACGTCTTGTTCGCATGTGGCGTTGTAGATACCGCTACAGGTCCTCACGTGGGCAGGTGACAGGGCATGCGGTGCAAGAGGGGAGGTGAGCCATTGTCTGTGGAGAGACACCGCATACACACCGGAGGTCTAAACCTCCACTTGAGGATGTTGTCCTTGCTGCGGCCTACTCGGGTACAATTCTATTTTCATCAAGGTTTCATTTTAATTTTGCTAACTACGTAATAAATTATTACCATAGAACTATTTTTTTTTTATTGCTAAATGGGCCCGCTCTTGACCTCGATCACGCCTGATGGAAAGCGATGGATGAGGTCTATGATGGCGAGCGTGCCCAGAAGATGCCTAAGGCACTGGAACTCTCACGCATCGACGAAACACAGCAGGCTGCTTGACGCCGGAGTCCGGTGGGAGGGTGTTCGCAAACCAGGCGGCGTTAGCCCTACCACCGCAAGGGAAGAATTGGCCAGTCAAATAAGGTGTTGGGTGTGACTGTCCAGCATGCGCCGAGCGCTCGGTTCAGTTGAGTAACTGGCGGAACAAACTGCGCTACACGAGGAGGCTTCTTCATGCATCCCAAAAAAACTATTGGTTAAAAAGATTATCATGTCCGACTAGTGTGTTTGTTCCCGACGATGTCGGATCAATAGTGCAACGTGTAGATCCGAATTAATAATGACGTCTCGCTCATCCGTCCGACGCGGTCCGGTCTGACCTTTGACATTAACCCAGTGTATTTCCATAACCATCTACGTAGGTGCAGTTGACCTTTTCAATGACATTTAAGGGGATGCGTTAAGGTACTGCGAAATCCAAATTTACTTAAGGTATTTGCAGCTCAGTCGCAGGTTGTATGTTTATGACTCACGACCGTAACAAATATGGCTTTACACAATTATAATCATTAGGATCAGCAACTCTTTAAGTTTTTTTTCCTGTTAATGAAGTTTATTTTGAATAAAAGTAAGTTATAACTACCTAATTGTTAAGTGTGTTAGAGATATATGCATGTTGTAATATCTAAATAATACCTAATTAATTAATAAAAACAACAAAATTAAATCCTAACTTAATGGGCCGGCGAACTACGCATGCTAATGCGTTGTTCATACAAATGTAATACCAAAATAATTTGTAAATCAAACATTATTATTAAGGTAGTGAGTATTTACTCCGATTGAATTACAGATTATCTAGGTTCCCAAATATGTATTTTGAAAGAACTCTGATATAAAGACTGAGATATGAGGAATTTCAAATTTCATGATGATTATTTTTCTCATAACTCGTCTTTCAATCAGTGTCCATTCAAAATATATATTTGGGAACCTATTCTGTAATCCAATCGGAATAAATACACACTACATTAAGAATATGTTTGATTTACAAATTATTTTAGTATTACGTTTGTATGAACTCCGCATGCTCCGCCGGCCTCTTAACTTAAAACTAATACACAAACTAAAATAAATTAAAGCGTCGAAAAATTCATCCGCATCGCTGTCGACATGTGGCGGCATTACCACGTTGTATGGCAATGCTTAGCCTCTGGCCTAGGTAAAAGTCAGCCCTTGGGTCTTAACACGGCGAAGCTTCTTACTCCTAAATTTAGAATTGGCCTCAAATGTCATGATTTCATGCAATAATCATTCAATAGGGTAATATGAACTTAAGAGTTACATTGATGATTTTTATGATTGAAATTAGCTATAAATAAATATTTGTGATGGCCGCGAATCATATTTGGATCAACATACTACCAGACACTGACCTGCAAATTGCAAAAAGAGTAAGAAAATATGAATTTTGAGGGCAATCCTGACGCTTTTGGGGGCTTGTGGCTAAGTAATAACAGCCGCACAGGTCGATTGACCTGTCTTACCAAGAGGGGTTTCGTATTACCCAGTAAGTGGGTTGTGGAGGTCAGATAGGCAGTCGCTCCATGTAAAATACTGGTATTCAGCTGCATCCGGTTAGACTAGAAGCCGACCCCTACATAGTTGGGAAAAGGCTAGGCAGATGATAATCCTGACGCTTTCGCTAAGCTGACTGTGAATGTGAGTACCATGCAGCCTAGATACAATACATGAATTTATAACTGTGTGGCAGTTTTGAGTATTTTTATGTCCTACGCAAATGTCCTATAGATCTAAATGTGGCTCCCTAAATGTGGTTGAACTACATGATAACTGGTGCTTGCATATATTATGTTTACAATCTGACTACTCTGAGAAGAAAGGCCGAAATAAACTAAGAGGTCACAGTCTCTTTAAATACCAGACATAATCTTGGTCAGATCATGTGAAGACCGTGTAGATTGATGTCTGAAATGGTCCACCACTGCGCTCTGTACGGCTACACGTTGTCGTTTTATGACGTCCATTTAGTGGCATGCAACGAAATGACAGTCCATCCATGTAGGTGTTTGGAAATGATCACAGTGCCTTATAAATACCTAGAACTATGTAACATTAAAGCACAAGGTAGAGTGCTTCTAGATGTTACTAGACCACGTAATGGGTCATAAAGATTTTATAGAGTACTTAACAGTCGACTGCACGTCGAGTGCTTAGCCAGACTGGCAGAGCGGGCGCGGGGCGGGCACGGCGCGGCGTACTCAAACATAAGAACGTCCATAGTGGGCACGCAGGCGCGGTGAGCGGCGTGGGCTACTCGGCGCGGGGAGCGCGCGGGCAACTCACGCCATAGCTCGTTCATACAAGTGGCCGCAGTGGGTGCGCGGGCGACCTGCTCGGGGACCGGGGTTCTCAAACTAGTTCGAGCTTTTTTCTAGTAAAAATAAGTTTTCTTCATCCATATTATATTTTGACAATCACTGGACACGACAACACGCAGAACGCAGCCGCGCTCGACTGCCGACAGGCAGATCGCGCGCGTTCTCGCACCTGCTCCCGCGCCGCGTCCGCGCTGCCAAAGTGTTTGGCCAGACTGGCCAAACATTTTGACTTTGAGCTGACCTAGTGTAGTACGGAGGTTCAATAGAATAAGAGGCAAATAAATCACTGTCCATTCCAAGGTTGCCTTTTTTTTTGGTGTTCGGTGGAAATCCTCATGGACTTCCTGAAATGGGGGGAGGGGGGGGATATCACAAGGGGAGGGGTGTAGTGAGACATCACGTGTATTTATTTTTCGTTGAACGCGCGATCTAAGCTGAAAAACATGAAACACAAAACTGTTTTTCATCTATAAATTTTTAATAATGTCTCTTTTTTTCTTTTCATAATTGCCTGTATTTTAAGATAAATCATTCTGAAATGTTTTAATATACTTTGTGATTGTGATTTTGGGTGGGCTCTAAAAAGTCACCATCACCAGGGAGCAGGGGGAGGATTAAGAAGTAGCTAAAAACATCACGGGATTAATGGACGACCCCTTTTTATCATGAGGGACCGTAGTAACACACGTCCATTTTAACAATTTGACATTAGTAGTAGAGTAGGTAAGAGTGAATTTCGTAGTTTATGACGAGTTAACACTGACGGTGACGTGCAGGTGCGGTTCTAATGACTATCTTTGTTTGGCAAAGTGAGGGGTGCTAAACACATGTTCGCGTCAGCGAATTTTTTAAGTTTTCTAAGTAATAACTGCCGCACGGGTCGATCGGTCAGGCTAAGCTACGCTTGCCGCGGTTGGTCTGTGGATGGGTGCCCATTTGTTACATAAAAATACCACTCCGTGCTTCGAAAAGCAAGTAAAGCCAAAGTTAAAGTCCCGATTGTCATTCGCGGATCTTTAATAGTCGTTACGGGTCATCAGAAGTCCGAAAGTCTGGCAACCAGTATTTCCAAGGTGTATCGTATTACCCAGTAACTGGGTTTGTGGGGGTCGGATAGGCAGTCGCTCCATGTAAAATAACTGGTACTCAGCTGCATCCGGTTAGGCTGGAAGCTGACTCCAACATAGTTGGGAAAAAGCTAGGCAGATGATGATGTATGATTTATTTGTATATCTCATAATTATTATGTTTAAGTGAACTATTTGTGTTCTTAATGAGAATAAATTCTTTGAACCTAACAAAGCCGGCCCGACGTAATTTCTACACATCTTCGGATTTCATTCAGCTCGTGCCGCTTGGGAAAGTTCATTCGACATTTACCTTCGCTTAATTATATTCTGATCGACTCGGCACAATTCGAGCTACGCCTAGCGATTTTTTCCCGAATACATCATCATCATCAGCTGAATCGCCACTTCGACCGGTACGTGCTGGTACTGCGCTTGTTGCATGCAGCTTTCTGCGGCCTGCACAAGGTCATCGATCCACCTTGTGGGAGGCCTTCCAAAATGTCTTCCTGTACGCGGTCGCCACTCCAGAATGTATGTTCGAATTCACCTGCCGAACATGTGTGTGCTTTCAGTTTAGCTGGTTTAGCTTCTAATTAAAGACTTTATATATTAAAAGGACTACTGGATAAAGCTGTATCTTCCTGGGTAATGCAGATTGCAATTGGAGAGGTCTATAAGAAGTCTGGGATGGTTAAATCGGGCTATCTTGCTGGCCATGCCAAATCGCCAAAATAAGAGATTACGCGACCAGGAAACACATCCTTCACAATATCTTTATATACAGGCTGTCTGGTAATTAATGGATTATAACCTCTTAAGAGGTACTTATCATTATGAACAACTTTTACTACGGGAGTTACAGGACCAAACCTGATATCGCGAAAAAAAATCAGCTGTTCCCTACATTTATGTTCACATAACTCGTCAAAATGAAGGGAACAGCTGATACTTTTTTCGCGATTTCAGGTTTGGTCCCATAGTAATAGTTGTTCATAATGATAAGTACAATGGCTCCTTAAGAGGTTATCCATTTATTACCGGACAACCTGCATATACCTTGTGGAGTATAGCGTTCCATTGCTTGTCTGTTTGTATACTGCAGCTGTCTAGTTCACAAATGCCAAATATGATTGACTTACGACGCCATTTGCAAAAATTATAACATCTTCCGATATGGTGATTAATTCTGCGCCACCCTGTAGCAGAAGTGTTACGTAATAATTAAGAAAGGAATCGAATAGTGAGAAACAGATAAACCTACTGCGTGCCTAATCGAGAAAACGTATCGATCATTGACAATATGTGTCATTATCATTTGATTTTAATTGATATAAATACAATATTATTTAACGGGCACGTATTTGAATATTATATTTTGTTACGGACAGTGATATTTTTGATTGGAAGTGTTTTAATGTTCGATTCGAGTTTTTGTGAATGATGACTATAAGAGAAGATGATTTTAAGAATTGTTTTGTTTCTCTCATACGGAATTTTGGTACGTATACCTATTGATTTTATTAATATTATACATAAAGTAAAAGTGCGCAGTGCTACACCCCCTATCCTATTTCAAGTTAAACAAATATCAACTTTATTTCAATGAACAATTAAGTTGATTTCAGAGTGCTGAGCACTATTGACAAAGTTATAAAAATTTTTGAAGCTGTAGCGTAAACTGAACTTTATTGTGTACGAATTAAAGTTATTTTTCCATTAATTAATTTTTTTTTACTTGTTTCCTAGAAGTACCGGATCATAATTTTCGATACTATACTATACTATAAATTATATTGCATATATATCTAGCACCAAAGTTGTGCATTCACTGTCTGGTGGTTGTGTGCTGATTGTGTGGGATCCTGGATTGGATCTCCAGATTGGAAAAGTTATTTTGGGTTTTTCCTTTAGAGAAACCCTGCGTTATAACCAAAAGTGATCGTTGCGCGAATACGCGATTGTGCGATCCTTGTATATGCAGAGTGTCCCAGGAAACCTGTACCAGCGAAGGTCTGTGGTGAGGGGACACTAATTTATTTATTTATTTATTTACATTTGGGAAAACAAACAGTAGTATATTAAGCATAAACAGTTTTGTCTTAAAAATTAAACTTAACAAATATACCTACTACCCACAACATTTTCCACAGATAACTATTAAAAAAAAAACAAGCTGTTAGCAAACTAACCGTAACAGGGCTAACTCAATGAAAAATAAGTTAATTGAGTGAAAACAAAAGATAAACAACATTCTATATAAGACAAACAAGTAAAAAAAAAAAAAAAAAAATAATAATATAAAAAAAAAATATATAAAAGAATCGTTTAAAAACCATATAAAGAAAAAAATAAAATAAAAAAAATCATGCGTGATATCACACAGGTCCCTAGCCAATTGATAATGATACCAACGTTGTGTTAAACCTATATATATAACCTAATACCCATCGATTGGACCCCTATGTATGTTCCGCGATAATTTGTAGTTTTTGAGAAATTATAAATTTCTCTCCAACAGATATTTTAACTATGTGATCAAATTCTGAGCTACTAGTAGTTACAATTTGAAAGTTTTGTGATTTACAATATGTGAATACACATTCAAGGCATAATACTGACAAAAAAAATCTCAAAGAAACACCAATATGAAAAAGTTATAACTAAACAGCCTGCAATTTAAAAAATTTAGAAATATAACAAAAAAAAAAAAGAATTTCTCGAAAACTACCAAATATTGCGGAACATACATAGGGGTTCAATCGATGGGTATTAGTGTCCCCTGACCACAGACCTTCGCTGGTACAGGTTTCCTGGGACAGCCTGTATATAAATATATATCCAGTACAATAAAATGCTAACAATGACGGCGAGTACAAGTGACTCTTGGCTTCGTTAAGTGTCTTTTTACACCCGTTAAGCCTTGATTTTTTTTCAGGTGAGAGTCAAACTTTCACCTTTAACGCAAAATTCTATTATAAATATTTTAAGCTTTTAACATTGTAGGTATTTCTTTTACAATGTTAATACAAATAAGGATACATTATTTGTACGTAAAATTATTTGTTCGTTTTCACCTACACAATACAGATGTTATAATCAATCATCCTTTCATTCCAGGTATCGTCCAACAACGGATATCCGATAATACCTACTCAAACATATCCTATTTACCAACAGAATGGGTACGCGAATCCCTCTGCTAACCAGCCAAACGATATCACACCCTATTTACAAAACATGATGGTTCAAAACCAATCCCCGCCATTGGACTTATCACCTTCTAATATAAGGCAAATTTTATTGAACAGAATACTATCGAGCCAACCAATGCAAACGATTTTCCACCAAAACTCACAAGGTTACGGTTCGAATTTGGTTGATTTTCCTAATAATGCGATGGTACCGAATGCTGTAAACAATTACTTTGCAGCTCTTATGGCAAATGAGTATGCAAATAATCAACCAACTGTTGCAAATAAAGAGGATAAAGTAACGGATAATAAAACAGAAGGAAAACGAAAGAAGCATAAAAAGAGAAAATCCTCAAAATCTAAAAGAAATCATGACTCTGAAAAGAATCAAATTAGTACAAGCAAACATGATAAAACCAACAATTTACAAGGTGACGATAGAGAACTCAGTAAAAAGTCCAAAAAACGTTCCCGCAAATCCAAAACAGAAGATTCTTCTCACGACAATCAGACAAAAAACATTGAAAATGAAAGCAATAAGACAACTAAAAAGAAAAAAAGAAAAAATAATGTGAAGAATCCTGTTGCAGAAGAAACTAAAGCTAAAAAACGTAAACCACGAAGACGTCATAAGAAAAAATCAAAACAGGATAATGCGGAGAATGTTGTATCAGAACAAGAAACAACGCTTAGACCAAACCAAATACAAGAAGGTATAAACTTGGCCCAATTTTACGAAGGAATTGTTGAAGAGAATAGAGTACCGAGAAATCCTATAGCTGAACGCAATGATTTATTCAAATCAATTCCTAATCTTCCTGAAAATATTGCTAACAACTTTAACTTTAATGGACTGCCGCAATTTAATAATCCTACAATGGGTAACTTCTTTGCTAACTATGAAAATTTCTACAAGTCTATGATGGCTAATAATAAGGGTACCAATGATCGAAGAGAGGTAACAAGAAGAAAACCCAAAAGCAGAAACAATAATAAAACTAAAATTGATGTTAAGAACAAAAACTCTACTGTCACTAAAGCTACTGTTCAAAAAAATCCTACAAAACCGATAGTCAGTCCAAAGATTAATATATTAACTACAGAAAAAACTATAAACATTATAGAAAAACCACGTACAAATATCGACCCAATACCAAAAGATGAAGGTTCAAAATCTAGTGAAAAGCCATCTCAAATTAAAGAAGCTGTACATGAGTTTGAGAATGAAGAAATCAAAGACATGGAATCAAATGTAAATGGCCCTGCTCTCAACTATGGATACATAGATGACTATTACCCACAGTTTACGGATAGTGCCGCCTATCCTACAGCAAATAACAGAGAAGTTTATGTTAAACACTTAGGCGACACCAAATATTATTATGCAGTAGATAAAGACAATCCAGAGTTTATAAACAGAATGCGTTTCGAAGGCTTTGGACTTCCCGAACGCGTTACAAAAGATTATGAAGTAAATAAAAAATATGATGAAGTAGAACAAGAGGGTGTAAGTAATGCTTTTAAACCGTATTCCAAAGATATTAAAGAAGAAATTATTCAATTTCGCAGTCCACCACAACTAGAAATACCTGATTTCCAAACAAGGAAAATTGAAAGGAGTGAAATTAACCCACAGTCTTTCCACGATTTTGATGAAAATAACGAATTTAATCCAAGATTTATAGGAGATAAGTCATCTGTCTATTCCGAAGCTAAAGTTCCATACTATGCAGGAACTAAAGATAATAGTAAAAAGGTACAGAAAGATAAATATAAAGACGTAGAAACTGTTTTCGCAAGATCGAAAGTTGTAAATTATGGTCCATTGTACAACCCAGAAGATGAATCTACTTCAGGAACTAGTAATCAAGATTTGACAGATGACAGCTCCTTAAAAGATGGCGGCATTACTTATGTTATGGCAACATCTTTGGATTATCCAGATATGTATTGGTAGAGAAATCTATTAGGATTTGAAATTAAGAACAAGAGAAAATAATGTAAGAAAACTTAAAATTCAAAGGTTTAATGTTTAAGTTATTTATAACACACTTAACCTATTTTGCAATTTAACACTAAAATATATATTATATTATAGAAGAGTATAATAAAAAAAGAAAAAGACAAGAGCTCTTAACATTGGGCATCAAAAAATTCATCCGCATCGCTGTCAATGGGATAAGTTACCCTAAAGGCTGGCAGCATTACGACGTTAGTTATTATTAGTTATTTATTGCAATAAATTACATTATAAGTATTAAATTATTTCAATATTTTTTCTTGCTTTAAGCTCTGACTACACTGAGGCGATTCCCTTGCAGGATCCGAGACTTGCGTGCGTGCGTGTGTGTGTTTTAATGATTAAGAAGTCATGCGACTATTCGCTATTTTGAACACCACTATACAAGTTAGCAGACACAGAGTGGATTTCGTTCTGCACTCCGCGTGAGATTCACCTCAGCGCGGCCAGAGCTTTAAAGATTATTTTTTTACCTAATACATGTCATAAAACATAATTCCGATCTGTATTATCAACCGGACCGACAAGGTGATCAAGGTGGATCAAGATAGACCGACGACCTTGTGAAGGTCGCAGGAACCCGTTGGATGCGAGAAGCACAGAACCGGTCGAAGTGGAGGTGCTTGGGGGAGACATATGTCCAGCAGTGGACGTCTTTTGGCTGAAATGATGATGATGATGATGATATTATCAACCCTCACACATAATACTCTGTAGCGGCTTTTTGGCTCAATAGAACTTTCACCTGTCCCATTTAGAGAAAGGGAGTGACAACATTAATAGACAGTTTCTATTTCCCTTAGGAGCAGTGGTGGCCAAGTGGTAACGGCCGCGACATACGAGTTGTAGGTCGTAGGTTCGAACCCAGACAGGCGCTTTACTTTGTGTAAATTATTTCATCACCACTGTTCTCAAAAGAAGGAAAACATCGTGAGGAAACCGGCATGTCCTAGAACCAAATATTCCAAGACATGTGACATCTGCGAACCCGCACTGGGCCCGCGTGGTGGATTACGGCCCACTCCCTCTCACCGAGAGGAGGCCTGTGTCCCAGCAGTGGGAACATTATAGGCTGATTATGTTATGTATGTACAGCACAAAAATACAAGACAATTTTTTTTTTATCGAACACTAAAAAAATAACAATGTGCGGCCTTATCGCTTTCTGCGATCTCCTCCAGGCAACCTTGAAATGGACAGTGATTTGCCTTGACATAAAAATAATGGGGTAAATTCTATATGAATGAATAGGTCTGACCTTATAAAATAAATATTTATCTTCTTAGGTTGCTTTGGCAGTCTTGATTGTTTAATATTTTATTTTTTGTTTACTTAGGATCTACTAGCTGGTCGTTAGTATGCTTACATATTTATTCTTGTGGTAAGTTAAGTAAATATACACGAGATTATATTCAGCTAATACAATGGAAATTCCAAGTAATCCGATAACACTTTTAGTAAATAAAACAGCAAAATAATGCTAACAGAACGATTTTATTAACCTGCACATGGTCAACTAAACTTATGTTTAAAATGGCTTTACAGGCCTTCCAACGTATACCTTAAGCTATGTATATGTCACAGCTAATAGCCGAAGTGCGACTGCACCTAGTTTTAGCCGGGTACAACTAGGTGCAGCCGGCCACATGCGGTTCGTGTGTACTTCGGGTGATAGGCGACGTAGGCTGCAAGAGCGAGCGCGAGCGAAGGGCACCCTGAGGTTAGGTTACTTTAAACCCTTTACACAGAAATAGGAGTCCTGCAAAGCGGGGCTCTGTCGGCGTTCCGGCTAAAACTAGGTGTAGCCGCACTTCGGCTATTAGCCGTAACATATACACTAAAGCAATTCTTACGAATGATACAATAAGCTAAAGCTCAATTTAAAAAAGCATTTCCATATATTTTTAACGCTCCTGCGAATGCTCGACACCGTTTTTCGAAGTAATGTTTACGGCGAGGTGAGTGAGCGTTTACTGTATTCCCTATATCTCATTCCGCGTCGCACGTTTTGCCTGAGCACGTGTCTTTCCTCAAAGAAATGTTACTTAAATTGGCTCGTTTGTTTGCAAAATCAATTTTATAAAGCGTCGAGCGTCGAGCTCTTTGTTCGGTTTGTAAAAGGGTGACACATTTGAGCTAGATGTATAGTGTAATAAATTTCTCAAGTCTTTAATCACCTTTAGATTCCATTTTTATTATTTCAATTAATAAATTACAAAAATTTTTAGCTTACAGATAAAAATTCTAGCAACATATCCAAGTCGTCCCAATCAAAGCTCTCATCATTATTCAATGCTTCTGCTAATAACATAAATTCTATTAATTTTTCAACATCAGAATCTTTTTTCGATGAACATACTTTAAAAACTGGAGCCTCCATATTACATGGTGATGCTATAGTTGGGTATGAAGGTAAAGATGGCGATGGTAAGTATGATGGGCAGAGTTGAGGTGATGACAAGGTAAATAATGATGTTGGCGGTATAACAGTAACTGTAGGCTGTGGTGCAGAAATGAGTAAAGGTTGATTTGAAGAAACATCAAATGCTGGTGCTTTACAAGATGCATCTGATGATGAAATAGTGGAAGTTTCTATAGCTGGTGGATTAATACAAATGGGTAATACTGGTTCAGTTATTATGTTCCCTTGTGACAGTGGCAAAACTGGTAATGTTTGTTCAGGTATAAACTCTAGATTATCATAAGGATTTGATTTAATTGTGTAAGTCGATCTTTGAGAAACGTTTGGAGTAGTAGAGTCTATGTAACACTTATATAAAGATAGTATATTTTGAGCTATATCTGACACCAAATTGTTAATAGATGATACCATATTTGCAGTAGATTGAGCAATAGAAGAAGGAGGAGACTGGTTTATGTAAGAAATAGAATGAGTTTGTGACGGAAAGTAGGCACTTGGAGAGCAGGCAGAAGATCCAGAAGATATGGTGGGTATTGGTACCAGCGGAATGGTTGGTGGCGAATGTTTAAGTGGGTTTGTAACACATGTTTCAGTAAATAATGGATGTTGGTATGAGGCTAATTTTGGTGCAAACGGATTGGAAAGATTAATAGGTTCCAATCTAGGAACATCTTTGGAATCAACGCGTGTTTGACAATTGCAATTAGGACCATTTTTATTTAATTTTTCTATAGTCTCTACGCAAGCACCTATGATAGGAAACATGTCAGGTGTATTTGTATTTTTTGAACAGTCAAAACTACTCAGGCTGTTTGACAACACATCAACGATTTGAGAAGATGGAGGAATTGGTGCCAAATACGTTGGTGGAAAATTTAAAAAGTCTGAAGGTGGTCCAAATGCCAAAGGTTTAATTTTAAGAGGAGTACAAGGTTTCAGTTTGAAGTCAGGTATTTTATCGGCCAATAAGTATGGCATAGAACTACATAACATTGTTGGATCAGTACAATCTTTTAAAACTGGAGATAACAAATACTCCGGTTGCTTAAATCTGGATTCAAGAGCTGAAGCTGAGCCAGAATTTTTGGCTTCTGCATTTTGTGCCGAAAACACGGGTGAAATAGGTACATTTAAAGGTGTTTTCGGTAGCTGTATTGTATTAATAGGTTTCGGAATCTCTGCAGGTAATATTGGGTTCATATATGTTGACAAACATGGGCCATTTCTGAGAGGGACTAAATTTAGACTGGAGTCAGAAGTTAAGGTTTTTGGGTTTAATAAATTACGGGACCCAGGTTGACTTGGAAATTCAATTTTGTCAGCTGCCTTATATGAGATAGGTCTGAAATTCAAAGGTAACATTTCAGAAGGAGTCCTTACTCGAGGTAAATACATAGATGTATAGTACAATGGATATGGCGATGAGCAAGAAGTTAATGGCGAGAAAGTATTTGAATTGTATTGTTCTGAAAATGAAGGCTTTCTAGCTTCCAAAGTAAGTGGTGAATCTAATGTTCCAGATTTTGATAACGGAGTGATACTTGGTTGTGCTAAAATATTATTGCTTCTTGATGCTGAACAAAGAATATCTGTGTCGCTACTTTTTAACAGTTTTACAGGAACAATTGGCAATGATTTGATGTTTGATAACGATGAAATTTTATTTAAAGAGCTTGAATACATATCCCATGAAGAATAAGTAGGAAAAGCATTTGGTGGCTTAGTAGAGGATGATATAAATGAGTATTTACATGGTAATGATATTTCTGGTGTATCTGGTTTAACATGACTTACAGGATTACGTAATTTTGGTAATAAAAACTTTTCTCTTAACCTTTCTGGCATTTTTACATCTGCGATTGATAATGAATCAATCTTTGGTACAGGCAATGCTCGAGATGATGACGTAAATGCCAGTGGTGATGAAAATTCTCGAGTTTCTGGAGCCGGTGAAAACAATTTTGGTAATATACCTCTACTGTCACATAATAGTGACGATGATGAAACGGCTGAAGGAGACAAGGGCTTGGGTTTAATTGGCGTCACTATTCCCACCAAATCTGAGAATGGCAACATGACTTCACCTAAGGATTCTGCGATGACCGTCTGAAAAGAAAAGGGTTTGTCAAAATAAATATGATAATTATATGGTCCCTACTATATACACTAGATACTAATAAACTGACTTAACTAACTTACTATACAAATAAATAAAACAATAAATAAAAAAAGAAGAAGGAGGAAACTGGTTTATGTAAGAAATAGAATGAGTTTGCGACGGAAAGTAGGCACTTGGAGAGCAGGCAGAAGATCCAGAAGATATGGTGGGTATTGGTACCAGCGGAATTATTGATGGCGAATACTTAAGTGGGTTTGTAACACATGTTTCAGTAAATAATGGATGTTGGTATGAGGCTAATTTTGATGTAATTCCCTACTTAAATACTCTACCCTATCTTTACATATACATACTTAAAATATACAGAGCGGCGGGACAAGGACGCGCAAACTATAACCATGAATTCAGTACATGATTCTAGCGTTACCATAATATACACATAGGTACTTATTCGCTTACCGTAAAAGGTTGCGCGTCGCCACTCTATAGTTGTCAACATGTTTTTAAACTAGCAGCGCCCCTCGGTTTCACCCGCATAAGTCTCAAACCCGTGGAAATATCGGGTTCAAAATTACCCTATGTGTCAAGCTTGGTTATAAACTATCTCTGTGCCAAATTTCATTCAAATCCGTTCAATAGTTTTTGCGTGAAAGAGTAATAAACATTCATCCATCCATCCATCCTCACAAACTTTATCGTTATAATTAGTAGGATAGAATATCACAATAGTATAGTCTCTATTCTTTTATTATGCTTAATGGCCTGAGACATTTTCCCATTAGAGCTGATCTTAAAATTTATTCCGTAATTGGTGCTTGGTTCTTTTTGCGTTTTACGACCCTCTTGGGTACAGTTGAATTGAAAAAGTGTCCTTACGTGCTATCTGCACATTAAAATAAACATTTATAGCAAATATTTTTTGACATTTTATTTATTTTGCAGCAGTTATAACGATTCATGATACTACGGTTTTAAATGTAATAGGTACAAAATAGTACATACTAGTATATAAATGCGAAAGTAACAGATCTGCATAGCTATTCACAATCATCCGACTCACTATCGTATCAAAAATGACACATTTCGATAACCTGATTCGCCTTGCGACAGCAAACAGCTGTCGGAAGAATAGTAGTCGTCTATTTCATTTAAACTGGCAAAATTTTCGGGATTTGGACTTGTGAACATCGTTTAGAATCCTAACATTGATTGATGTTCGTTATGGTACGGAAGTGTATCGAGTAGTTGTGAATTGCTTGTTATGCTGATCGTTATGATTGACAGACAGTAGTTTGGGACCTGGCGAAGGACATATGCTTCTTTTTCATCCTAGAAATGTGTATAAAAAAATAAAAGTAGCACTCCGGGAGTGCCGACAAAAGAGAAAACTTGAACAATTACGTGTGTATCTTTTTAATCGTCATATAAACAAAAAACACAAACAGAATACCTTGCCATCACTCACTGACATATCGGAAATACATTAAAACCGAGTACATTCCGAGGACAGCCGAACACATCCGAATGTAGCGCGCGCGCTGTAGTCGGTTACGGTAACAGTGTCGTGAGTTCAATGATTTTTTCCCATCTCAAAAAATGCCCAACGCGCCTAAATAAGTATTCACAAAAAAAAAATGAAATACAAAATACACGCTGACAAAGTCCCGGGCAATATCTATGTAGTTCTCTATAAATCTATACATGTTATAAATTAAACGATTGTCTGTGTGACTGCGCTATTTTTTTAAACTACGCAACGGATTTCGATGTGGTTTTCACCATCATTTAGAGAAATTATTTCGGAAGGTTTATGTATGTATAATACATAAATTTTAAACATAATGGGAAAGGTAGGTGTCTTTGAATAATATCAGACATATTTTAATTACTGTGGGCGTACTATGGGTCGTGTTGATTTTTGCGCAATAGAAAAACCGTTTGCAGCTTGCAGATTATAATTTTACGAACAAATTAATCACAATAGCGAATCACACACTGTAGGTACACGACACAACCAGATATGGAAAGCGAGACAGTTTCTGAGCACATGTTGTCCGTACGATGTCCAATGTCCAAGAGAGAAGCTCCACCTCGCTGCTCGCTCTCCTCGAACCCCCACGAGCTCAGGCTAGACTGTCCAGCGCCACCATATGGTGCTGGCGTTCACAATAGTCAAAAGAATGACTCCGACAAACATTAAGGTAACTCGATGTTTTGTCAAGTCGTCAAAACCTTACGAAGCAGAGTCGTCCAGTCGCTAGTTATGAATCAAATAATTAAAGTATTGATTGAAGTACTCTAAAAAAAGAAAGGGCTATTATTTTCCTTGTAAATAAAGATTATGAACATACCTGACATATCACATAAAGAAGCAACAATATCGTCCCCATACTGACAACTTGAAAATGACAAACAACACCCTGACACCCATTTATAACCTCAAAACAATAGCCATTATAAAACCAATTCCTGGAAAATTATATGTGTACCTCAATGTGTTTTAATATATGTAATACTGTCGTATGTAAGGTGATAAATTGAGCAATTACCTACGACAAAGGGATTTCATAAATTAAGTCCCTAATCTAATATAAAATAACGAGAGTGTGTTTACGAATTTGGATGTAATGTCAACCCATATCTATAGCTCAAAATGAAAGCATTTATTTCAATTAAACCATTTACAGGCACTTTTGAATTGTAAAAAAGTCGGTCAGGGGCGGTTTCGCACTACGTCCGATCCGAATCCGAGAAATGGCGGTCCGAAGTGACCATAGTCCTATTTGCATGAGGGGTTGCGCACGAGATCCGAACTTTATCCGTCCGAATTTAGAACATTTCCAATTCGAATTGAAGTCGGATCTTAAATTCGGATTCGGTTCGGATGTAGTGCGAAACCGCTCTCAGTCAGAAAGTTGAAGCTAGTTGACCATTCCAGAACATAGATTATGGAGAAGAACGAGCAAGAATTTCCAAGGGCACTCTTTGAAATCAAGATAATATATTACAAAAAAAAAAAAAGTGGTTTTATTGAAATAAATGCTTTGACTTTTTTTATTGTTTGAGTTTGAAATATCGCAGGCCCATAATGAGATATAGACCTTTTGGCCTCGTATCGTATAGAAGCTTATTTTTTGTAATGTTCTTTTTTTCTGCTTGTATCATAGATACTAATCAGTTTATATTATCCTGTGCGAGTCGCAATAAATACTTTTTCCTTCTTTTTTTTTTTTTTTTTTTGGTAAAGTTAAAAATGACGGCTGAGACCACCAGCGATCTAAACCTGAATGTAAAAAAGATATTAAGATTTCCTTTTTTCATTTCTTTATCTAATAGATACGAACTATTTCGTAAGAGAAAAAATGCTTACACACATTCAATAATAGATAAGATACGTATGTAAGTTCATAACATTACAATATACCTAATAATTATATCGGAATAATACCTAATATACTTATTAAGTAATAATTGACAGATAGGTAATACGATTGCCTACAGCGTACGTGACTGTTACTAAAAGAGAGAATTGTATTATTATCGAAAATATTACTTCTTACTGATACAGAAGAAAGATTGTTTGAAAGTAATTTATGAAATTAACTAGCAGCGCCCTGCGGTTTCACGTGCATTAGTTTCGATCCCGTGGGAATATTGGGATAAAAACTATCCTATGTCCTTTTCCGGGACTCAAATTATCTTTATACCTTTCATCTAAATCGGTTCAGGGTTTTTAACGTGAAGAGGTAACAGACAGACACACTTTCGCATTTATAATAATTATTATAGTATGGTTTAAGGTGAAAGAAACAAAAATGGTGGGGAAACCTGGAATGATTGCCTCCAGATTCCCAAATCATAAGCACGTTGAGAGCAAGCGTGATAATTATTGCACGTTCTTTCCCTGTATGAGAAGTGACTTTTGACAGTGTTATATATGTCGTAGCCAACTGGTTAAATTTTCCGTTTAGTTAACCGCCTGGCCTTTGGAAGTAGTGCTCGCCTCGCTTCGCTCTTTCGGCTCTCACGCGGTTGATCACAGTTCCAACCTAACCTAACCCATTTGGTCGGGGTGCCCTGGCTTAGTTACTAACTAACCTAACCTAAACTCTAAAGTGTAATGGTATATCATTCAGGCCGTTAGTTGAACGGTCGCCGATTAGTTATAAGGCAAGGCGGTTAACTAAACGGTTAATTAAACCAGTTAGCTGCGACATATACATGCATAAACTTAAGCATTTTTAACCCCCGACAAAAACAGAGGGGTGTTATAAGTTTAACGTGTACTCGTAGCTGTGTCTGTCTGCGCCATCGTAGCTCCCAAACGGCTGAACCGATTTTGATTTTTTCAAGTGAAAACTTCATTAGGCGCGTTGGGCATTTTTGAGATGGGAAAAAACCATTGAACTCGCGACGCTGTTACCGTTACCGTAACCGACACCAAATAAATATTTCCTGACGATTCAAAAAATACACAAGTCATTCTTCAAGTTTTTTGTTTGTCCTATTTTTATTAAAAGACTGTGATATTCCACTACGAGGCAAAGGCCTTCCTACTCTTTTTCCTCTTCTCTCTATTTAAAGCTGCTAAGGACCAGTTCTAGTTGAAGGAGTCCAGCTCATCCCGCCATCTCCGTCTGGGCCTATTGCGATGCCGCTTGCCATTAAGAGTTTGGTCGTCTGATGTGCGGCAGATGTGTCCAGCCCGATTCCATTTTAGCATGGCAGCTTTCCAAGTCATCATCTGCATAGCCTTTTCCCAACTATGTTGGGGTCGTCTTCCAGTCTAACCGGACCCCTGCACCCCACAACCCCTGTACCGTTGCATGCACCCACAAGCACAATATTATGCGTGTCTTATTGCGCACTACTGCAAACAGCAAACACAAAAAAAACAAAAGTCGTTTCGTAGACATTATTCTTGTGTTTATGTTACTTTGTTTGTTGTACAGAATGCGCAGTTGACGGCTCTGTGATCTTGTGATGTCTCTTTTTACGCCTTGTACATCGTTTATTTGGAATAGAATCGCTTCAAAAGGCAAACATCACAAATCGATAGATTTACATACATAAATATAGACGTGTTATAGGGGGAGGGGGATCTCACGTAATCAATCACTCGTCGAACTTATTCTTATACATTTCTGGGGTGAAAATATACGGTGGAAACAGAAAAGCGGTCACCCAGTTTTTTGTATGATTCGTATTGGATCCCTTGGCGAAGGAGCACGTCAGGGGAATTACTACCTCCTGACTAGTATTGTTACTGTATTTCGGTTTGAATGATTTGGGTTAAGTGGTTTTCTGGGATACTACATGCGCGTAGCATGGCTGCCGTAAAAAGGAAAAAAAAAAAAAACAAAAGACAAAATGACGGATCGTGGAAAGATTTTTACCAAAAATTAAACAAATTCTTTGTAAAGAAAGAGATTAAATTATGTCTATTCTTCGTAAAGAAGCTCTAAGAACGAGGCCACACGATGCGTTAACGGTGCGGTATGGCACCGCAGTAAAACGCTGTTTACCGTTGTGCGCGCCGCAGCGCATCACCTCTCCCCGCGTCGTCTCGCAGGTCACAAGCGCGGCGCGCCTACGGTGCGACGCCGCACGGCGGCGGCGGGCCAACGCATCGTGTGACATGGCATAATGATTTGTATGATTTATTCCTGTCTGATCCTCTGAAACCCCCCTCTAGCCCCCCCCCTGTCCCCTGCTAGTTCGTCTTCCGTTTTAAACGTTGTCTTATCCACTATAAGCTTTCTCATTCCGGTTTGATCCAGTGTAGGATGACGTTGCGGCAATGACGCGTTCGTGGACAGTTAGCCCGATCATGCTAGGCGTGCTGTGATGACTGTATTGCAGCTGCGGAGACCATGAGATGGGCTGCCTGTCTTAATAACCACCCAAAAACAGAATCATTTAACTTTGACGAATTATTTCGATAGGGCCTCAATCAACCGCTTTGAATCATTATTATAAGCTATACCAGTAGCAATTTTATAAACAAACTAGCTCCTGCCCGCTACTTCGTCCGCGTTTTTTTCTAAAATAAATGTAGCCTAAGTTACTCCTTATTACATCAGCTATCTGCCAGTGAAAGTCCCGTCAAAATCGGTCCAGCCGTTTCAGAGATTAGCCGGAACAAACAGACAGACAGACAAAAATATATAGTAAAAAGCGGTTATTTTAATATTATAAACAGACACTCCAATTTTATTTATTTATATGGATTCCCATTTCCTGCTGCTGAACGTCACGTATTTTTCTTTTTGCCTAATTAAGCACCAGGCTTTGGAATCAGAGGTTGACACAAACAAATAGAGATGGATGATGATATTTTTGAAGTGAAAACTTCTTTAGGCGCGTTGGGCATTTTTTGAGATGGGCAAAAGACATTGAATTCGCGCCACTGTTACCGTAACCGACACCGCTTCCGATGTGTTCGGCTATCCTCAAGATGTACTCGGTTTTAATGTATTTCCGATATGTCAGTGAGTGATGGCAAAGTATTCTGTTTGTGTTTTGTTTTCACTTCTGTCGATACTCCCGGAGTGCCACTGTTTTTTTTTTAATATAAAGTGAACAGCTATATCAGTCGTAATCTTGTCAGCGTTTCTATGCATAATCTTTATCCGTGTATTTCACCTTATTGAAAACTGCCAAACAAAGTTAGAGGTCATAATATAATATCGATACTACTCCCACGTGGCTGGTATAGATATGAGCCAAACTTTCATATTATGTTCCTGTTAGATAGAACAGGAACATATGAAGCTATTTATTTTATATAATAACAGCATACATATCTGTTGGGGGGTTTGTGGCTAAGTAATAACAGCCGCACGGGTCGATCGATCAGGTTAAGCTACGCTTGACGCGGTTGGTCAGTGGATGGGTGACCATCTTTACATACCAAGACCCGCCGTGTCTCGGAAAGCACGTTAAGCCGTTGGTCCCGGCCGTCATTCGTCGAAGCCCGAAAGTCTGAGAACCAGTCTTATCAAGGGGTATCGTAGTAACTGGGTTGTGGAGGTCAGATAGGCAGTCACTCCATATAAAATACTGGTATTCAGCTGCATCCGGTTAGACTGGAAGCCGACCCCAACATACTTGGGAAAAGGCTAGGCAGGTGATGATGAATATAGATATATGATAACCAGCTTGCAGAAGTGGCAGTGAGCTGGCTATGTTTGTCGAAGGACTGATAGCTGATGGAGCAGATGATTCCTTGTGTGAAGACTGAATCAGCTAACACTTCTAAAAAAAAATTCTATCTGTCAGATGGCGTTCTGTAGCTTATGTCAACCCTTATGGGAAAGGGCCCGCGGCTTCGCCCGCGTGGATGTCGGAAATTATCCCACAGGACAGTACCGGTGAAGTAACCCATGTCCTTTCCTAGGATGCTATCTATCTCCTTGCCAAATTTTATCGAAATCCGTTCAGTGGTTTGGGTGTGAAAAGGTAACATACAGAAAGAGGTACTTTCGATATGGCTCACTATTTTGGGCTTCCACATAAAAGGTAGATAATATATTCAAGATTGATGTTGTCCTAAAAAAACATTACAGACTTACAAAACAGATAGAGAGATGGTGACCCAAATAAGTCAAGGCCGTTCGAGCCCCGGGGTTGCAGGGCTTCGGGCCTTCCGGACCCCGGGATGTCAAGGCAATGCTGCCACCGTCTCTAACTATACTCTGGGCCCGGAAGGCTCTGACCCAGATTTGTCAATGGATCTTTATAGTTTTATTTATGTATTTTTGATTTTTTTATGATAAATTTTGTTTATTTTGGCGAAGGCAAAGAGATTTAAATATAATTACAACTAAAGGTTATAAATATCAAAAATTAGTTCGACGAACAACATTCTAACGTTTCAAGGGATATTAGGAATCATTAATTTGTAGACAACTAAAGGATTTATTTACAAGACCAGCTGCGCCCCGCGGTTTCACCCGCATAAGTGTCGATCCCGTGGGAATATCGGGATAAAAAGAATTCTATGTGTTAATCCTGGTTAGAATCTATTTGTGTGCCAAATTTCATCCAAATCCGTTCAGCTGTTTGTGCGTGAAGAAGTAACAAACATACAAACACACACACAATCTTTCGCATTTATAATATTAGTGTGATTGAGGACCTTATTTTTATGAATGAAATATAGAAAGTTGAGTTTAAACAAAATACAAAGTCCATGTGGAATTTATGTTCTAAGTGGGCAGACAAATTATATAATATTCTGACGTCCCAAGGGAGATTAGTAACCATTAATTTGTAACGTAGACTTTTAATTGATCTATTAAATCAATCTTTGAATAGTTTTACCTTAAAAGATTTTTTACTTTAAATTAATCTTTTAAATTGCTAGCAAGGGCTTAGATAAAATTAGATTCTATCGCAATAACGATGAAATCAAAAATGTATTGGATTGGAGTTGACATAAGCTACCCAAAAACTTGGTAAATCGTATAGAAAATCGTTGTAGAAATACGAAAAGCTTTGAACTCGAATGTCACTTGTCTATAATAGACCCTCAGGTTCCGCAAAAAACGTGGTACAGACGCCAGCAGATCAATCTATTACAACCTGTCAAATTTCTTTAATAGATTTTCAACTTTATCGCTAAAGCATAAGGTTCAAAGTTGATTGGGAACATTTTACAGTTTCGGGTAGTTTGATGTGCTGGCGTCTGTACATACTGCTTAAAATGAGGCAGCCCCAGTTCCACCATATTTATCAGATTTTCCACAGGAACAATAAAATAAAAACAAAAAAATAATCAGAAAATAATATATTTATTACAATTACATATCATTAAAAAATAAATAAGTAACACATAATCAATAAATATAATTATAAGGGCCAAAGCCGCAAGAACTCCTAGGTGACACGACTGGACTAAGTATTGGTGATATGACAGGATTCACAGGTGACATTAGTCCATAGTCCAATGGAGATCCGAAGCCTAAACCTGGAACTATGACTTCTGGAGGCGACAACGGTAAAGTGTTACTAAGGAGGTTGCTCACCACCAAAAGCTGCAAAGCATTTGCCAGATTACTGGCTACAGTACTATCCTGAATGATAGTCGTAGCTGGCATCTGATTGGTCACTAACGTCTCCACGCCGTAAGGAACCTCCATGATTGGTGGACCGCAGTTGGGACCAATGATCATCTGGTTCTGGAGTAGAGTTTCGGTTACTGGAAGAGGCATTGATAGGAGGTTCTGTTGCAAGCCAGGCACGAAGCGGTTTACGCAGTTTGCGTTGATGGTCTGAAAAAAAAAACGTTTTTATTAGTTGGAGGCAGCTATAGAAAGGCTCCCAGAAGGTGAACCGATGACCTGCTGGGTAACTGCGTATCACACTATCAGTAGCAATTGCTTTCATTTTGACAGTTCAACAACATGAGGGGAAGGGTAGGGGGAGGGAAGGGGTGGTGGTCTTGCTAGGAAATGGTGTCCGTTTATAAATTAACATAATACAATCACGCATGTGGGCTAAACAGATTTGTATAAAACACCTATGTATGAGTCCCATGTAACAAGGGGCGAGCATATAATCCAGACTCTGGGTTGCCACTGGGAAATTCTTAACCTTTTAAGCGCTTGGCTGAATATTCATTGCCGTGCCCCTAGCGCCCGGCTACAAATCGACAAAATAATACCTACAATAAAATAAGGAGGAGAAATCGTTGTATTGATTAAAAAATAGTCAAAAAGTTTTTTTCTCTATTTAATAATGGTTTTAGTTGTACCACGCAGTTAATAGGACAAAAATAACACGAAAAAATCATGCATGTCTCTGTCGCATAAATACGACACGAGCGGTAGGGGCACCGAAATTTATGTGTCGCATAAATGCGACACAAGCGGTTAAAAGGTTAATAGAATTCTTTAAATTAAATGGTTCATCATCAGCCTAGCCTTATTCCAACTTAGTTGAGGACGGCTTCTGGTCTACGCAGCTGAATACCATGAACGTGAAGCGACTGCCTATCTAACCTCCACACCACAACCCAGTTACTGGGTAACACGACACCCCTTGGTAATTTAAAATAAATTAAATTAAAATAATACTTACGTTGAATAATGCGAATTGCAAGCAGACAAAAGCAATAGATTTATACGCCATTTTGAAAAGTGTGTGTGTCGAATTAGTTTTCGAATTGAATACTATGTGCAGTTTGGGCTTTGACTAACTTTATATACTAAAGTATTATCTTTATAAATATCTAAGAATTGATTGAGCACTATCTTAAGTTAGGTAAACCGTTACTGCAATGATTATGTGTGATAAAGAGTCAGATAAATGATTTTGTAATAATTAAACAAAGTGATAATTTAATTAAGAAATACTTTGTTGAACGATTTCTCGAGTAAGAAGTTGTTTTTATTGAAAAAAAAACTTATTTTTTGAGATGGGGAAAAAACCATTGAACTCGCGACACTGTTACCGACACCGCTCTACATTCGGATGTGTTCGGCTGTCCTCGGGATGTACTCGGTTTTAATGTATTTCCGATATGTCAGTGAGTGATGGCAAAGTATTCTGTTTGTGTTTTGTTTATATGACGATTAAAAAAATACACACGTAATTGTTCAAGTTTTCACTTCTGTCGGCACTCCCGGAGTGCCACTGTTTTTTTTTTTATTTTATTCTTCTTCTTCTTCGTATCACCGGCACGACTGTATTTTAGATCTTTTTAGTCCAAAACTTCGCCACTTCTACGGCGTCGTTGGTGGCAGTGCACAGGTCACTCTGACTGCATGTTTTGGGACACAGAGGGCAGGATAAAGGTGGATCATGGATTGCGGCATAGCTCCACAACCACATACTACTGACGTTCTGTCGAGGTAGCCCCACTTTACCAGATTCGAGTTACATCTTCCCACTTTTGTCCGGAGAAGGTTCAGGGACTTCCAAGTGGACCATGAAAGGCGTATTATTGTAACAGGAAACACCAAGTATCTCATGTCCACATAGATCTGTATGCATCTTGCTATCCCTTGTCAATGATACTTCCTAAGTCTGTTCAGCAAAAAAAGTGCTCTCCTTCTGGAGTCGTCGTGTACATAATCAGCCTATAATGTTCCCACTGCTGGAACACAAGCCTCTTCTCGGTGAGAGGGAGTGGGCTGTAATCCACCACGCGGGCCCTGTGCGGGTTGGCAGATGTCACATGTCTTCGAATTTTTGGTTCTAGGACATGCCGGTTTCCTTACGATGTTTTCCTACACCGTTTTGAGAGCAGTGGTGATGAAATAATTTACACAAAGTAAAGCGCCTGTCTGGCTTCGAACCTGCGACCTACAACTCGTAAGTCGCGGATGTTACCACTTGGCCACCACTGCTCTTTCGTCGTGTAAAAAGGCTAAAAAAACAAGTCTGGTCTCCTAATAAATAAATTTATTTTACAAAATAATGATTCCTATCTCCTAGGTAATATGGTGGAATGTGTGGTGCCATTTGTGAATACATGGGCCATTGCCTTTGTGTTGGACCCATGTGTCCAGGCCATTGCCCATGTATTGAACTGAAGTGTAGAGGCATTGGTAGTCTTCCAGGATACCTAGGTAGCATACCGCTTTGGTACTGCGGTTGGTATCCCCAAGGTGAGAAAAAGTTTGGGTATCCAAAGAAGATAGTTTGGAATGGATTCAGCCAGTTGTCAACGCCCTGAAAAGAAAAGAAATGTGGTTAAAGACTACTAAAAACGCGTCTATTTTCCTCGTAGCGGTTAGCAAAATGAGCATACAATGATACCACTGCTGGGACACAGGCCGTCTCTCTATGAGAGAAGCGCGGTCCCTGTTGGCAGATGACACATATCTTCCAATGTTTGGTTCCCTACGAGAGCAGGCAGCGGTGGCCCAGTGGTAACGGCCGCAACTTACGAGTTGTTAGTCATGGGTTCGAACTCAAGCAAGAACTTTACTTTGTGTAAATTATTTAATTACCACTGCTCTTAAATGGTGAAGGAAAACATCGTGAGGAAACCGGCATGTCCTAGTACTAAAGAATTCGAAGACATGTGACATCCACCAACCCGCACTGGGCAAGCGTGGTGGATTATGGCCTACTCCCTCTCACAGAGAGGAGGCCTGTGTTCCAGCAGTGGGAACGTTTTAGGCTAATTATGCCAAAGCTTTGGGGGCTGTCTTTTGCAACTTTTAACGATCAAAACCGGCTTATTCTCAGCCTTCTATAAATGAATGATATTTTGTATAGGTACCTGATTATTCCTCCAGCCAACATTGCCTGAAGAGGGTGCTGGTAAAATCATTTGATGCATTGCAACTTTTGGCCACCCATTTGGTGCAAACCCCCTGTTTTGGCAGACTTGAGCATTATTATGCGGTGGAGGCGGCAACCAGTGTAGCCACCTTCCATTATTGTGTTTGCCAAGCTGAAACACACGGATAAGGAAAAACATCAAAAAATAGTAAGAAAATTCACTAGTCTTTCTAAGAAAACAAAACGAGGAAAAAGGATTTTTTGCTTTGAGCCGAAGAAATGGGAGAGATTTGGGTAACTAAATCATTTCTTTCCTAAGACAAAGGAATTCTTGGAAAGATACAAATTATAATGATATTGCTTTTCTTGTATTTCGAAGAACTTGCAAGATTAACAATAACTTTGCGATCTCCGGCCACCATAAGAAGGGGCCTTTTTTTTTTTTTTTGGATGGGAAATCATCTAATGACTCCTCCCGCTCTGGGTGGAGCGGAAAGGAGTGTCAGACTCTTACTGACTAAAACCCACCCGTGTTCCTTCCTTAGCCCTTTATGTTCCGGGGCAGCGGTAACCCTTTCGGACGATCCCGCTACCCCGGCAATAAGAAGGGGCCTGCGAGCGGCTAAATTGGGGCCGTGTCGTCTGTCGAGCAGTCAGGCTCAAAGAGGTGTTACGCAGTATGCGCGCCTTAATGAAAGGACGTGCGGTCGTGGGATTGGCCGGACTTGGTGATGGGGCCCGCTAGGCATGGCGGCCTGATACCAGTCGGGGGTGCGGCGAATGTATAAGTATCTCCCGGGCCCCCGACTCATGGTACTAGAAGGAACATTGGGGTTTTAGTCGGCGGTAGGAGTCCGACATAACCCTCCGTTCTTCCCAGACGGAGGTTGTCCATGAGGATTTCCCCACGAAAAAAGAAAAAAATAAAGGTTAACAATACTGTAACCAGGAATTCAGCACATGTTTCTAAACCTTATCTTAATCTTCTTCTTAGCGTGTCGATAGCAATCTAAATGGACTCGGCCAAAGTTCGGCTACTTGTTTGGCGCCATCACCAGCCTCCATCAGTTCTTGTAACGTGCAGCTGACAGGACACGCAGGACACGATATATTAAGTGTTCCATCGTTTGTGGAACTGCACCACATTTACACTCCAAGGCGGAGTCGTCTATGAATCTCCACCTGAACAGGTTTTCATTGCTTACCGTAAAGGTTACATCCAAACTAATATTATAAATTCGAAAGTAACTCTGTCTGTCTGTATGTTACCTTTTCATGCCTAAACCACTGAACGGATTTCGATAAAATTTGTCAGAGAGATAGGTTGCATCCCAGGGAAGGACATAGGATCGTTTTTATCCCGATATTTCTACGGGATCGACACATATGCGGGTGAAACCACGGGGCGCAGCTAGTCTATATATATAAAAGGAGAACTGACTGACTGACATATCAACGCACAGCCCAAACCGCTGGGTCTAGAGATTCCAAATTTGGCACGTACGTTCCTTATGAGGTCTAGGCGTGCACTAAGAAAGGATTTTTCAAAATTCATCCCCTAAGGGGGTGAATGGGGGGTGAAATTTCACGCGGACGAAGTCACGGGAAGAAGCTAGTTACAAATAAAAACGGGAATAGTATTCAAATTCAAATTCATATAATAAAACTTACACATAGTTCACAAACATACAACTCTAACCAACGGAAAACTTAGACTAATTTAATAGCGGGTCCTAAACTAGGCACAGCCTGTATCTTGGTGACCCAAACACTACACAAAGTTACTAATTGAATAATTCTGGGAACGCAAGATTGGTATTAATAATGTCATAATAATTAAGTATTAATAATTCGTGACATGATCCCCGTGATAAACTATTTACATACCTACAAATTTGTACGTAACCCTCGGTGCGCGAGTCCGAATCGCACTTGACCGGTTTTTTTTTCGTTATGTTATGTTTTTTTTTTAATATATGTACTATTTAATTTTAATCGAATTAACATAACATCACCCCAGGTACTCGGAGGGTTGGGTAGACGGGTACCTACACTTCGCCTGTTGTGTTTAAGTCCTATGTAGGTATAGGGGGCGAGCCTATTGCCATCAACCGGGCACAAATCCAGACTCCGGACTGCTACTGAAAATTCCTAATGGAAAAACTCAAAAACACTACCCGACCTGGAAATCGAATCCAGGACTATTAAGCTCAGCAGTAGCGCTTGCGAAGACAAAAACAACGAGGCAGTTAAACTAATAACATAACATAATCAGCCTATAATGTTCCCACTGCTGGGACACAGGCCTCCTCTCAGTGAGAGGGAGCGGGCTGCAATCCACCACGCGGGCCCAGTGCGTGTTGGCAGATGTCACCTGTCTTCGAATTTATTTTTTTGGTTCTAGGACATGCCGGTTTCCTCACGATGTTTTCCTTCACCGTTCTGAGAGCAGTGGTGATGAAATAATTTACACAAAGTAAGTGTAATCTAATATATATAGTATTTATTCTAAAACATATTTAACGTTTACATACCTGCGCTAAGCTTAAAACAACCACTAATAAAAATAAAAATAAAACTAAAGATTTCATTTCTAAATGAAACCTCTTTCGAAAAAATTAAAAACAATTCCACAGTGTGTTTATATACCGTTCATTTGTTAATATTATTCATTCCTTGTTTAAGATTTGTTCTACATTATAGTAAGAATTAAAAAAATACAAATAAAGTAATATCACGGTGTATAGAAAGGCAAGGTGATGTTTTACATGAAATTGCAATTAGTAACAATTGGTTTCAAGTATTTTCAGGCATGCTTTTACTAATTTTGAGTGGAAACACATATTTATTTTTATTCCAATTGTTAGGAGATTTTCACGTTTCATTTGCTAATTTTTAGGGTTCCGTACCTCAAAAGGAAAAACGAAACCCGTAAAACTTCGTTGTCCGTCTGTCTAGACTCTTTTTCTCAGGAATCCGTGGAGTTATCAAGTTGAAATTGATATGAAATACTCAGGGCTCTAATCCCTTGAAGCAGTGAAAAAATCAAACATCTAAGTCAACGCAATCAAAAGATACAGGCATTTATGTTCCGAAATCAAAACCTATAGTCCTGTTGACTTATCCCCTTACTAATAAACGTATTACATCAGATGAATAGTTACACACCGATTTCTCTCTTTCAGTCGTCAGTAATTTGACTTTCGAAATAAGAAGACAAAGCGTTGTGTAACTGTACAAACTCTATACAACGTTTATTAGAAAGGGTAAATTTAGCAAGAACCAATGTCAGGTAGCACAAGTAAAGGAAAAAATCCGAAAACCATATTAGTTACATACTTACTTTGTATGGAACCCTCGGTGCGCGAGTCCAGATCGCACTTGCCCGGTTTTTATGTAATAGACGCACACACGGGTCGAACGAAGATTATTCTAAGCTTGCCGCGGTTGGTCCGTGGATAGGTGACCAGCGATTACATTATCGAGACCCCTCCGTACCTAGGAAAGCACATTAAGCCTTTGCCAACTGTCATTCGTGGATCTTTGACAGTCGTTACGGGTCTTCAGAAGCCCAAAAGTCTGACAACCAGTCTTACCAAGGGGTATCGTATTACCCAGCAACTGGGTTGTGGAGGTCAGATAGGCAGTCGCTCCATGTATAGTACTGATATTCAGCTGCACTCGGCTAGAATGGAAGCCGACCCCAATACAGTTAATCAGCGTTCTCGATTTATTTGCCAAAAATGTAAACAAATATGAATTAATGGAAAAATAATTTTAATTCCTACACATTAAAGTTCAGTTTACGCTACAACTTCAAACATTTTTATAACTTTTTCAATAGTGCTAGTCACTCTGAAATCAACTTAATTGTCATTGAAATAAAGTTGATATTTATTTAAATTGAAATAGGGTGGTGGCGTGCAGCACTGCGCACTTTTTACTATAGGAACGTTAGGCAGATGATGAGGTTGGCAATATCACTAATGCCATCTATTGCCAATTCCGCAAATACCTTCAACTGTAGACTTTATAACGCCATCTATCATCTGAAGTAAAATACCGTTGCTACCAAAGCTTGCAGACAAACAGCACTTAGGTACAAGGAGGGAAACTTATATCGTGGAATACTGCGCTACCCACGTCAAATATATGTGGCAGATTTCCGTGTCCTTCAATAGGTCATCGGTAAATATTCCCAAGTTGCATCTTCAGGTGTATTTGTGGCAGTTCTGAAGCCTATGTTAATCGGTTGACGTTTGATAGTAGGTATGACTATGATTATACCGGTTCTATTTTTATAGGTATTTAGACTTTTAGTAAGGTTTTTGGCAGATTGTTTTAGCGATACATTGTGCGACCGTTCTCTTCAAAAGCAGGAGATGCTTAGAGATCTATCTTGTTCTCTTTAGCCTTGCCAAATCTAACTTTTTTTGCACTAATAGATTGATTTCTTTTGTTATACAGCCTTTTCTGTACGTTTCTAAAGACAGGTAGATTCTTTACCAGATTCGTGCCCCTGTCTTTGTGTCTTTTTGTTTAGACTGTACGAGTATCCACGGGTAGCTTTAAACAATAGATGTGTTTTTAGTTTGAATGTGGGTCCAGTTGACCTAAGAAAAATACAGGAAATCAATGATTTGGTCAACTGGACCCGAACAGGGTGTAAAGTTCAGTCATACTCTATAGAAAAGGGAGAATCCGTATTATGTCTGCCCGATGATTCATGTCGGGCCGTTGTACATTATGCTAGTTGCGCGGTAAACTCTGCTTGCGAGATACAGGATTTCGTGTGACATCAGTATGACTCGTAGTTCGCATGTGGCGTTTGTAGATGCCGCTACAGATTCAGTAAGCACTAGATTTTGCCCGAGCCTCGCTAACGTGGATATCGGAAAATATCTCACGGGAACGTTTATCTATCGGGTCTACCGGGGCTTTCATGTTTTCATATACCTAACTCCTGTTTACGCGGCGCACGCCATTAAAGCACCCAGTCGGCATGATTTATTCCGACATCTTCAACAATAATCGTCATATTTCAGCCAATTTATTCGAAAACTTAATAAATTACACACCCAAAAATTCCTCAAGAAGCACTCCATCCATTGGTGAAGACAGTATGGAAATCCATTCGGAAGTTTTTATTTAATTATCGTGTTCAGACAGACAGAGGCGCCCGTGGCTAAATAATAACACCTGCACAGGTCGATCGATCAGGTTAAGCTACGTTTGCCGCGGTTGACCTGTGGATGGGTGACCATCTTCACATACCGAGACCCCTCCGTGCCTCGGAAAACCCGTAAAGCCGTTGGTCCCAGCTGTCATTCGTGGATCTTTGACAGGCGTTACGGGTAGTCAGAAACCCGAAAGTCTGACAACCAGTCTTACCAAAGGTATCGTATTACCCAGTAACAGGGTTGTGGAGGTCAGATAGGCAGTCGCTCCATGTAAAATACTGGCATTCAGCTGCATCTGGTTAGATGGAAGCCGACTCCAACATAGTTGGGAAAAGGCTAGGTAGATGATGTGTGTTCAAACAGACAAACGCGGCAGGAGCTCTTTGTTTTATAAGTGATCTAAGATAATACTACAACTTTGTTTTAATTTGACGGATTCCATTCTTACAGGACGAAGGATCAATAAAAGTCATCAATACATTCCTTAATCCATAATTTAACAACATTTATTATTAAAAGAAAACGTATTTATTAAGTACCAACTATTTAGTTTAAATTTAGAAGCTCCACGACCATGTTTTCAGTTTAGACCATTCATTCCCGTTTCCTGTGTTATAATAATTTGTGGTCGCTGGGGGTAAATTCCAGGTTATCGGCCATTTTCGAAATAGCCAGTTAACGGGTCCTAATGGTGATGAGAACGGTGAGCTGAAAAATGCTGAAAAAATAAATTTTGGTTTAGTTTATGCTGGTTTTTTTGGGCTCAAGCACTAGCAGGGGATCGAGAAGGGTGGATCAGGGGGTCAGACTAGAATAACTCCTGGATAATATGGGGATTTTTTGATTGATGGTAATCCGGCGCAAGATAGATGACCAAACTTCTTCCGTTTAATTAAGTGGGCCATGTCAGAAATGTGCTTATAATATGAAGGATGTTTAAAGTTCAAAGTAAAAATTCCTTTCGCTGATCCACGAAAGTAACCTAATGTTGGTTCATTAATTTCTTTACGATTTAAACAACTTGTTGTGCGTCGCGGTTCTCCTACATAAAGATAATCTTTTACAAACTTTTATAAATACACTAGAATGCTTGTGAATGGTTTTAAAGATTTGAAGACAAGAAAGAAGACATGGTCATAGTCCAAAAGTAGTATTAAGTTTTCTGCAATTTTAAATTCTTTTGTTTCTTACAAAGAATGCCACCTTTTGTTTTACTGGTGTTTATCAAGTATGCCATGAGGATCGGCAGAATACGCTTCACTAATCACCGATTTGTCTGTCAAGTGTTGTGATTGTGAAAATGTATTTCCACGACTGCCAACAGATTAAGTAAGGATGCAATCAGACCGTTGCATCACAATGTCACGATGACATCGATCGACCAGTCTGGTGGCACCCTAAGAGCGTTTATGCATTGCATTCGATCCTCGATTGAATAGACGGAGTTCGGATCTATGTTGACCTCTGGGGAGGTACCTGTTGGTCCAATGTGTATGGTGTAGGCCCAAATCATAGTGATCTTTATCGATAATTAAGATTATTTTGAGGTGTACAGAACCCAACAGAAACCTCAATAGCCTCCCGAACGATTTCAATAACGGTGGCCAATCTCAACGGAGATTAGAAGATATTATAGTGCACAAGTGTGTGCGTAAACACAGGTGCACTCTCTGTTCCTTTACTCTCATAGTCCGATGGGACGGCAATCCGACACGACCAGGGAGAGATCTGGCGCGGGACCAACGGCTTTACGTGCTTTCCGAGGCACGGGGGTATTAAACCGCCAACTTCCAAACTCCGGGCTGTTACTAAGAAATTCCTTAGTAACACTGTCCGAACTGGGAATCGAACCCAGGACTCCACGGTCAGCATACCAACGAGGTAGTTGAACAACCTGCAACCTTATAACAACGTCAATAAAGGTCACTGTCATCTTGCCAGTGATTCGGATCGGATGCAATGTGAAGGTAGAGTAAGTTCATGGTCAGCATCGAACATTTACGTGTTGGTGATGATGACAATGATGATGGTTCAGAACAACGACTCCGGTCCTGTAGGTGATGTCTGCTGTTCGATGAACATGCAGGTGATGAGTGGTCGGTCACACGGTTATCATCTGAAAAATTATGGGATTGTTTTTGTAATCAATTTTGGTGATGGATGAGTACAGGGTCACATTAAATTAGCTAGCATAACTCTGCAGACGTGATATCTACTGCTAATGATGACTGCTTCGTGAATGCGTCTTGTGAATAATGAGAGTCTTAATAATGATCTGACTTCTTTCCACAATCATTCAGATTTTGACAAGATCTGCGCGTAATCAGCATATAACGTTCCCACTGCTGAGATACAGGCCTCCTCTATGTGAAAGGGAATGGGCCGTAAATCACCACGAGGGCCCAATGCGGGTTGGTGGCATGCCGGTTCCCTCACGATGTTTTCTTTTACTATTTTAAGAGCAGTAAAGTGCCTGCCCGGGTTCGAACTCACGACTCGAAACGCACCAACTTTGAAACGCACCAAATGAAACGTCTATCGGTATCATTTATTACGAATCCTTCATGCCCCTCTCTATGATTCATCGTTGATGCATTTCCAGGAATTATTATTATTAGCCTGTGATGTCCCACTGCAGGGCAAAGGCCTCCCTGCTCTCTTTTTACTTCTCTCTGTTCAAAGCTGCTAAGGACCAGTTCTTGTTGTATAAATTAATTATAATATCTTTATTTTTATGAATTTTTTTTCGAGGAATACTTTTGGGGCGTTTCAAAGTTGGTGCGTTTCGAGGAATACCCCGAAAACTTAGGTGAAGTGAGCTGTCATTCCACCAAATGCTAGCGATTGATAGCTCACTTGAAATTCACTTCACCTAAACGTTCCTGGTTTGATGATTAGATTTTTACAGAATAGAACGGCAGGTCTTCCCCGCGATCTTCTGTAGGTCAGCCACCCTGGCTAGAAGGAACTTACTGTTCAAAAAAAGCGGAAAGTTCACAGTCTTAAAAAAAAGCACCAGACAAAAAGAAACAGAAGAATCAAGAAAAAAGTGCTCACAAAGAAGAATATCCAAATAGAAGGTTCTGTTTATGTGTTATATTATTATATTGCCTTTATTTAACCGTAGTAAGGTGGTGGTGCGCCGGGGTACCCGGGGACAAAGGGTAAACCGGGAATATACGGGTTATATCCGGGGTTATAGCCCGGGTTAAAGCCTGGGTAATAAGGGGGTATCCAGGCTTCGATACTCTGAAAATAGAAATAAAACTTCATTAAGGTTCGTTATTTTAATTAGGTAAATCCGTGTTGCCGTATTGAAGACTGATGGACGATGGACCATATTGTGAAGATACAGATGGAGTCCTTGAACTGATACCACATCATCTGCCTAGCTTCTCCCAAGTATGTTGGGGTCGGCTTCCAGTTTAACCAGATGCAGCTGAATACCAGCATTTCAATTTAAAAAAAAATAAAAAAATAAACTGACCTCTAAAACCCAGTTACGTCCTGGGTAAGACTGGTTGTCAGACTTTCGGACTTCTGACTATCCGTAACGACTGTTAAAGATCTACAAATGACAGACTTTCCGATGCGCGGAGGGGTCTCGATATGCAATGGATAGTCCCCCATCCACCGACTGACCTCGGCAAGCATAGCTTCACCTTCGATCGTCCTGTGTGACAGTTATTATTTAGCCACGAGCCCCTCTGAACTAATACCACATATGGTCCAGAAAATAAGAGTCTGCCTCCCCAATATATTATTTGCCAAAGGAATTATAACGAGTTTGTAGGCAGAAATAAACCAACATGTTAGAAACGATAACGTTAACACGCGAAGTTGCTGCATATTTATGCATGTAGGTACCGTGTTTCCATTAAAATCAAAGAAACCATTTCAGGTTTACAAGCTTGAGAGTAATGCCAAAACATACAAAAATTTCACGCACTATACATAAATACCTGAATGTAATAATAATACATTCAATAATACACACAAATCCGTGGCTAAATTTAATAATAACAGCCGCACAGGTCGATCGATCAGGTTAAGCTAGACTTGCCGCAGTTGGTCTGTGGATGGGTGACCATCTTTACATACCGAAACCCCTCCGTGCCTCGGAAAGCACGTTAAGCCGCTGGTCCCGGCTGTCATTCGTGGATCTTTGACAGTCGTTACGGGTAGTCAGAAGCCCGGAAATCTGACAACCAGTCTTACCAATGGGTATCGTATTACCCACTAACTAGGTTTTGGAGGTCAGATAGGCAGTCGCTCCATGTAAAATACTGGTATAGACTGGAAGCCGACCCCAACATAATTGGGAAAAGGCTAGGCAGATGATGATGAATAATAATACTCAACAAGCCAATGATTTTGTTCGGTTAAAGAAATAATACAAAAGGTCACTTATACGCAGATCGGACGACAGTGACGTCATGTCTGCAGCATTTGGTTAAAAGCCAATACTAACCTAAGGAGATGTGATTACTTATGTGATCGATGAGGCATCGTGATGATAACCATCACGGTGTATTCCCCGACGGGATAAGCATAGATGTTGGTACACCCACATTTTGACAGCTTTGTTTAGGTCCTATATAATGGGGAGAAAACCCTATATTGCCATTAACTAATAACACGTTGTCTGACCTGGGGATCGAACCCAAGACGCCATTGAGCAGTCGTGTTTGCGACGACTAGACCAAAGAGTTAGTCATAGTCAACCGTGTATGGGATCATCATAAGATTTGGTTTACTTTCTAGATTTTTAGTTTGGCTGTCGTCGTTCAAGAAAACCAGCAATTTATACAAATATTTTGGCAACAAATCATAAAGTCAACTAGATACTTGCGAAAAACACTATCAGCAGCAATGGCTTTCATTTTGACAGTACAACAACATTCATTGCGTTATTTACGTTGTTGAGCAGGCAAATTTTTCAAACATATGAAGCAATGAATTAGCAATATCCTTCAAAATGATTCAGATTGAAATTGATAGGTAGTTTGTTACGCGATTAGGGTGTAGGTTCAATTCCTGTGATAAGTTCATCAGCTTCGCACCACCTAAATCTGGAGTCCCGGAAAGCTGTCACTTTAAAATAAAAAATCTACGAACCTGAACTAAAGCGAGGATAGCCACACTTAAAACCAAAAAACCAGTAGTGGAGGCCATCTTGAATTTACACTCCGTCAATTCAATTTAAGAACTTCGACAACGCGCGTGGTAATCGCTGCTATATACCGAAATTGTCGCGAAATCCTCACATTGTAGTTAATATTAACAGAACATGGGTCTAATATCACGGTTGGAGTAGCGACAAACAATACAAACGGTTTAACGGTAAACTAACAGTAATTTGAGATTAGATGAAATTAGGCGTGAGGTTTTGGAGTAATCGGTTTGTACTTAGCTGGTTAGGGAGGTAAGTATGTGCAACAGTGCTGGACTGTGGTGTGCTCTGATGGCGGAGGAAACTTTGGGCAGCATATTTTTCTTTAGTTGGCAGTTGCATTCTGGCATTTTATGATCAGCATTTTGTTATTAACATTTTTTACCTTTTGTGGTAGACTAATTTTATTCTAGGTGCATCGTCTTCATCTTCACATAATAGTGATACGCGGACTCATAAATATAGTATAAAGAATATACATTCTATTCATCATTCATACAAGGTTTTGTATACACAAATCCTCGTAAAACATTTTAAAAGAGTAACGGTGGAGTTTCTTGCCCATCCTTCTCAATACGAACACTACCTTTTGGAAGGGCAACTAGAATCAATTCTATTTTATTGTAATCTTTGACATTCAAAAGTGCCTTTAATGTGCTTATTTCAAATAAATGATTTGACTTGACTTTGAACAGTGATTAGGACAATAATGATGATGTAAATACAACAACAAATAAAATGCCCTTTTGTAACAATAATTTACTTTTTATTTTAACACTTATTTATAATAAATAACCTTATAAATAAATTGTAGACACTATACACTATACAATCAAGGAACTTTAGACGTAGGTCCAAACGAACGTTTTATGCGATGATACTGAACATTCTCGAAGGAACAAATGACTGATGATGATCTTTGGTAATCAAAACAAATCACTCATAGAAAACAAATCATTATCAGCTATCATAGAATAGGGACTCTGGAAATCCTGCCTCGGATTCACAGAGCCATACTGAGTCAAAATCGGATCAGAATATGGCGAACCGGGACCTAAAGCTTCGTAAGGCGACATTAAAGACATACTATTTCTTGTAGGCTTATAAATCTGAGCTATATTGGGTTCAGAAAAACCTGAAGAGCCTACGAAGTTAAAATTTGGCATAGCAACATGAGCTTGAGAGTAATAAGGGCTTGGACTGGGTTCTAAACTAGGTGAAATTTCCTTCGATTTTGCTTTCGGGGACTCAGCTGGAGGAGGCGAATTTATAATGTTACTTACTATAAGTAATTGCAATGCTATAGCTAAATTGTTGAGTAAGTTAGAATCTATGCTTGAAGGATTTGCTGGCTTTACTTCAGTTGGTCTTTGAGTAGGTAGCTGTTGTAAACTAGCAACCAGATTAGGAAGGTCTAGAGCTGAAAATGAGGGTATTTCAGTTGGGGGTCTAGGTTGATTGGCTACGTGGTTAGAAGGTGATGCTGTCTGTTGGATTGCCGATAACTGCTGTAATCTTGAAATCAGTTCAGGTAGAGCTAAACCGGAGAATGAAGGTAGTCCAGTTGCAGGTTTGGGTTGGTTGGTCGGTGGAATGTTGCGAGGTGGTGCAGTTTGCTGGCTGGCTGGTACAGTCATTGTTTCCGTTGAATGTGGTATCCCTGCTAGCTGGAGGTACTGCTGGATTGTTGGCTGCGCGTATATCGATAAGACCTGGAAATAAATAGGATTAAGTTAGAATTTCCACTGCTGGACAGCAGCAGTGGACGTCTTTCGGCTGAAATGATGATGATGAAGTTAGAATTTAAGATATATATTTCTCTTGCCGCGGTTGGTCTGTGGATGGGTGAGCATCTTTACATACCGAGACCCATCCGTGCCTCGGAAAGCATGTTAAGACGTTGGTCCCAGCCCATTCCTGGATATTTGACAGTCGTTACGGGCAGTCAGAAGCCCGAAAGTTTGACAACCATTTTTACCAAGGGGTATCGAATTACCCGGTAACTGGGTTGTGTAGGTCAGATAGGCAGTCGCTCTATGTAAAATACTAGTATTCAGCTGCATCCGGTTAGACTGGAAGCCGACCCCAGCATAGTTGGGAAAAGGCTAGACAGATGATGATTTCTGTTATTTCATTTTTAGTGTCAAACCATGTTTTCTGACCTAGCAAAATGTTGGCTAAAATAGGTATCTATGTCTTCTGAGATACATATATTGTTTCTAAGCAGTTATTGTAATGCCAATAAAATGTAATACCAAGAGAAAGTGATGAATTTTGATTTTTTTGCTTAGGCAATGTCAACACCGGTATGAACCAGGATATAGATCTTTTTAATGAAATGATGTTATCAAACGGAAAAGTTGTTATTAAGGCAGTCATCGTTTTCATACCATAGATCAAAATATTCATTACTAATTCGGACTGCCTCATTTTTCCAGTGGTCGAAAGCGCTTGAGCTGCTGAACATAAGGTCCAGGGTTGATATCCCGGGTCGGCAGAAGTGTTCTTGTATTTTCCATTTGAAATTTCTCAGTAGCAGCCCGGTGTCTGGATTTGTGCCCGGTTGATGGCAATAGGCTCGTCCCCGATATATGGGACTTAAATATAACTGTCGAAATGTGGGTGTACCCTCTGCCTAACCGTCTAAGGAAAACAACGAACGTGATTTTATGTTATCATAACCAAAATAAGCAACACATACCTTACAAACAAAACTCTGCATCAATAAAAACCAAAAGATCCTCCGCGCCATGTTGCCACAGATCAATAAATAAATTAAATACTATCAAATTAATAATGTGACTCATTGATATAGACGCTGTTATCGCTTATCAGTATAAAGTGACGTAATTATAATCTTATGTGCATCTACAGATAAGATGATGTGTGATTTATCTGGTCTAAATGATGATACTTTTCCAAGAGATGATGATTAGAGTAGCCTATCTCAGATCTTGGTTGATAGAAGATTTTTAATGTCATCATCATCTGCCTAGCCTTCTCCCAACTATCTTATGGTCGGCTTCCAGTCTAACCGGATGCAGCTGAATATCGGAATTTTACATGGAGCGACTGCCTATCTGACTTCCACAACCCAGTTACTGGGTAATACGATACCCCTGTTGGTAAGACTGGTTGTCTGACTTTTGGGCTCCTGACGACCCGTAACGACTGTCAAAGATCCACGAATGACAGCCGGGACCAACGGCTTACGGTGCTTTCCGAGGCACGGAGGGGTCTTGATGGGTCTTGGTATATAAAGATGGTCACCCATCCACAGACCAACCGCGGCAAGCGTAGCTTTACCTGATCCATCGATCCGTGCGGCTGTTATGACTTAGCCACAAGCCAATGTATTATAATTATTATAGAGAAACAAATTAAATATGTACCCTAAGCATACGAGGTTGTTGACATGTGTAATGTGAGATCGACTGTCATTGTGCTGATTGTCGTATCGGCCAATGGCCCGATGACCGAAAGCCTCGATCAACATCTCTTGAGGCTCTCGCTACGCGGTTGGATCAAGGGCCTGATTCAGAAGGCAGTACTCCTCGATACGGCTCGCATCGTGAGGAGGTTCTTGTCTTTGGAGCCCTAACCACGTTAGTTCGTACCCTACCGGCAGATCACTATTTTTTATTATAAATGTTTTTTTACAAAAATATTTATAAATGTATTCATTAAGAAAATAAACTAAATAAATCCCTAAAACTAACGTTGAAAAACATGTTCACCCATACATCGTTACATTTGTACACCTACAATTTGGCAAATAAAGGATTATTATTATTATTATTATCGATATACGTCGCGATCAACTCTCCAACTGCAAATGTAAGGTTGTAAGCGCAAAAATATTTTTATAGAAACACTTCGTTGTCCATATATGTCTGTCTGTCAGTCTGTCAATTAAGTATGTGTTACGACGTATGATATTAATAAGCAATTGATACTGTTTACTTCATAACTTGTGTTGTGTACAATTACATACTTTCGCAGAACGTTATTATGTTATCTTTTTCGAAATTAATTTGTTGTCAATGTGTTAATATTTTTTTGAAATCCTTATAATTTTAGTACTTATATAAAGAGGTTGTACGTTTTCATTATTATAATTTACAAGATGGCCGCTTTATTATTAATTGTTTGTGCAGTTTTGGCTTACGAGGTAAGTAGTTTGTGTAAATTATTTTTCATCACCACTACTCTCAAAACGGCGCACTGGGCCCGCGTGGTGGATTACCACCCACTCCCTCTCGCCGAGAGGAGGCCTGTGTACCCGCAGTGGGAACATTATAGACTATACTTTACACTAAACAGATTTCATACCATCCGTTTCAATTTCACTCATTTCTTAGACCATAAACAAACTAATAACCGATACTTATACTTTCTTTTTTCAGACGCAAGCCCATTTCCTGCCACGTCCACCATGTCCATCACCAGTGCCACCACCAACTTGCAACCCACCACCTCAATTATGTAATCCACCGCCACCAATTTGTAACGAACCACCAAAAATCTGTAACCCACCTCCAAAAATCTGTAACCCACCTCCAAAACTCTGTAACCCACCACCAAAAATCTGTAACCCTCCACCAGTTACCTGTAACCCGCCACCTGTCATCTGTAACCCGCCACCAGTAATCTGTAACCCGCCACCAGTAATCTGTGAGCAACCACCACAAGTCTGCTGCACTTCACCACAAGTGGTCACTATTGTAGACAATTCAGTTTCAAGTTCTCTTGCCAACGCCCTCCAACTGCTCATAGTAAGCAATCTTATAGAAAATACTATGAAATCGCAATGTGGTTGTGAACCTATCCCAACTGTATACTCCCCTGTCATTGATTGCTTAGCTCCTCAAATCAATCCTTATAACTTATATGAGCCCATTATCACCCCTTGTGAGATTATTGCTCCGTACCCCTGTGATCCAATAGAAATTATACCAAATGTGTGCTACCCAGAAGTGTTGCCAATACCCAATGTTTGTTGTGGGTGCGGGTGTGATGGACCAAATTATTGTCTAGCGAATGTTGTGCCAAATTATGGATGTGGGTGTGACGGATTTGGACCTAACTATGGACTACCGAATGTTGGCTGTGGATGTGATGGACCAAATTATGCTTTAGCGACTGTAGTGCCCAATTGTGGGTGTGGATGCGATTGTTTTGGACTACCAAATGTTGGGTGTGGTTGTGATGGACCAAGTTATGGTCTACCTAACATTGGGTGTGGTTGCGGCTGTGACAGCTGTGGTCCAAAGTGCGGATGTGGTTGTGACAAGTTCAATATCCAGAACTTCTTACCAAACATTTGTTGTGGGTGTAATTCTTGTGAACCAAAGAACATTGGATACGAAATTTTGGCCAATATATTGGGGCCAAAGTGTGGTTGTTATGATGGGCCCTTGTTTCATCCACAAAACTGTAACTGTGGGTTCCCCAACCTGCCACTTGGAATCAATGTGGAGTCTTTAGGCTATATTGATTCTTGCTGTTGTCCTAATAGAGTCTATTATTAATTTATCTTAAGAATTTTGTTAAGCATGTTCTTGTGTGCGGCTGATTTTTCCAACGCCAGATAACTTTATTGGAGGAATAATTTTGAATTTTTTACAGTTCTTCCATACAAAAACTGTCAGACGTCAATTTTATTCAATGAATAAAAATTATCAGTCGATTGAAAAATCAGCCCTTATTCGAATAAATAATAAAAAGTTAAAAAATATTTTCTCGTTTTCTTAAAATAACTTTCCTTTTTTTCTTTTAAACCGCTGGTATTGCCTTATGTGAAATTATTTACTACCACGTTAGTCTAAAAGTAGCAAGTGCGACTGCTTAGTCGTCTTGGGTTCGATGCCCAGCGGGGTAATTGCATAACATACTGACAGTAGCAATGGCTTTCATTTTGACAGTTCAACAACATTCATTGCGTTATTTACGTTGTTGAACTGTCAAAATGAAAGCCATTGCTTTTTTCAGTTTTATTATAATCACTAAAACGGATAATAATGGCTACTTTTATCCGTTTTAGTGATTATGATAAAACTAAACAATGCAAAACAACCGTTTGAAATAATATTAACGTATAATCTTGTGGAGCACAACTTAACGTGCTTATTTTCTGCATTTTCATTCTAAAATAAAAGAAATAAAAATGTTCTTATATCTATGGTCGGCGCCATCTTAAGGAATTTCTCAGCAACAACTTTCGGCTTATGCTCGGACCTACCTAACGTGAGCCGTGGAAAAAGGGTAGCGGGATCGTCCGAAAGGGTTACCGCGGCCCCGGAACATAAAGGGCTAAGGAAGGAACACGGGTGGGTTTTAGTCAGTAAGAGTCTGACACTCCCTTCCGCTCCACCCAGACCGGGAAGAGTCATTATATGAACTCCCATCCAAAAAAAAAAAGCCGTGGAAGAAGGTAATCGACTTGTTTTCTTTAAATGGCCGTGAATCTAGAAGTTGGCTTATCTTGTTTTATGTCATCATAAGCTACATTAAGGAACTAATCGGCACTTTAATTGCCTAACACACTATCAATCAGAATCTGAATAATTTTGAAGGATATTGCCAATCCATTGCTTCATGTGTTCGAAAAATTTGTTTGCTCAACAACGTTAATAGCGCAATGAATGTTGTTGCACTGTCAAAATGAAAGCCATTGCTACTGATTGTGTGTTACGCAATTACCCCGCTGGGTCGCAATTCTCTAGATGACATAATAAACGAAACCGCGCGAAATCAACTCGGGATTGGAGGATTAGCTAAGGAAATGATGTGGTTTCGACGTGGTTTCAGTAGTGAATTATGGCCCTTTTTCAACTTTATTGCTGAAGCATAAGGTTCAAAATTGATTGGGAAAATTTGACAGTTTCGGGTAGCTTGATGTTATGGCTTCTGTACCATAACATTTCCTTATTTTTCCTGAAAACCCCATACTTACTTTTGATGGTAGTTGCCAACGTAAAAAAATATCAGCAGATCTTTTAAATGAGATGCATCAAGTTTTGCTATCGGGTTGTAGGTACACAATCTCTACCTACACTAACAGGGTATACAAGCGTGAATATATTACTTAATTGAAAATAAAATACAATATGAAGTACCTTCAGTATGCCGGGGCAGCGGGATTGTCCGAAAGGGTTACCACTACCCCGGAACATAAAGGGCTAAGGAAGGAACACGAGTGGGTTTTAGTCAGTAAGAGTCTGACACTCCCTTCCGCTATACCCAGCGCGGGAGGAGTCATTACATGATTTCCCATCCATAAAAAAAAGTACCTTCAGTAAAAACCAACACGATTTTCACTTATTTTTCAATAATCAAGCATATTTTGTACTACAGTTGTACCTACGAGTATATCCTTCTTTTTCCTTAAAACCCCATACTTTTGACGGTCATGTAAAGGATAGTCAGTAAAGCCAAGACCTTTTAAATAAGATATGTCTCAAATCTGTTGGTGTTGACTAAGTTTCAATTTGGGGGACGCTAAGTCGCAACGTCCTTAAAAGGTAAAAATGAGACACAATAATACTTTAGCTTAAAATAATTTAATATCCGAAAAATAAATTATCACTTAAAACTTACAGATCTTAAAATTAACCTTGGATATTTCCTAACATACTCATGATAGTGTTGAGCAACCCATTAACATTTACAGGACTTGCTTGAGGAGAGTTAGGACACGGGATTGTAGGAGCAACGATTCTAGGAGGCAACGGAAACATATTAGGAGAAATCACGTTAGGGGTAGGAGAAACAAAGTTAGGATTACCAAAATTAGGAGGATAAATATTAGGACCAACTGTGTTAGGAGGAATGTAGTTAGTGACGACGTTAGGAGAAAACTTAGGACCAGCAATGCTAGGAGCAATAATGCTAGGAGAAATTATGTTAGGAGAAAGGGAGTTACAACAACCAGAAGATAAAATAGGCGATGACATTATTTCATTCAAAAACGGAGCTGCCAACTGCCTACCTACATCAGAATCCTGACTATTCTGCAGTAAATTACTGACAATCATTAGTTGTATAGTGTTTGCTAGGTTCTGACAGATTTCAGGCGAGCAGTCAGTGATGAGTGTAGTGCTAGGCGGCGCAGCGACGCTAGGAATAGGAACTATGCTGTTGCAATGAGGCTCGTTGATCACTGTAGGAGGTAGCTGGTTGATAAAGTTGCCAGTTTCAATCATTTTTTCTCCGATTGGTCTGTTGATCATGTTGTATGGTGGAGGGCGAAGCACCTGTGATGTGGCCATCTGGAAAAAATATTTGCATTATTATAAATATTGTTTTGGTTAGATAGTCAGCTGCTCTCAAAATGTTGAAGGAAAACATTGTGAGGAAACCGGCATGTCCTAGAATCAAAAATTCTAAAAACGGTTCTGCACTACATCCGATCCGAATCCGAATTAAAGATCTGATTTCAATCCGAATTGAGAAATGTTCTAAATTCATACGGATAGAGTCAGATCTAGGCGTTGTCAGCCTTTCGGGCCTCTCACTACCCGTAACGACTGTCAAAGATCCACGAATGACAGCCGAGACCAACGGCTTAACGTGCTTTCCGAGGCACGGAGGGGTCTAGGTATGTAAAGATGGTCACCCATCCACAGACCAACCGCGGCAAGCATAGCTGAACCTGAACGATCGATCTGTGCGGCTGTTATTATTTAGCCAGCGGGCCCCTCCGCGGGCACAAGCTAGTGAAAAGTATAAAAGCGTAAAAATAGTTATATTAATAAAATGTAAAATATTAATATAATAAGATAATATTATAAGTCTAATAGGTACCTGATTATGTAAAGCGATCAGCGAAACAACTATTACACACTTCATTTTGAAAATAAAATATTACAAAAATATGATACTAAATCAATTGCTTTTATTGAAATAAACATTACAGAACGTTACTCCACTATTTATCCTGCAGCTATCTTAGAAACGTGTCTTATCTTTTATTAATATCTATTAATTGATAATATTATTATAATAATTATCTGGGCAATGCAACTGTAGGAAAAATTATAATGAATTTTTATTACAAAGTTGAGTAATAGTTTCTTTAACACGTAATCTTATTATTATTATCATTTTTTATTCAAGTTTTGATGTACGGTCAGCAGAGAATGATTGCTAACTTCGAATAAGTTGCTGACTAATAGTCAGCAACTTAAACATTTCTAGCAATTGACATTGATATAGTCAGTGACTATATCAATGTCAATTGCTAGAAATGTTTACATGATAATATGTATTTGGTACTTGCAATGGATCATTCTCATGGTAGGTACCTAACTAACGTCATAATTATCGTCGTACCAAGATGAGAACTTCACTTCCGACAGTTAATACGATTAGGTCCTATTATTTTCAAGCGCAGTGGTGGCCCAGTGGTAACGGCCGCGAATTACGAATTGTAGATCGTAGGTTCGAATCCGGACAGGCGCTTTCCTTTATAAATTATTTCATCACCACTGAGCTCAAAATGGTGAAGGAAAACATCGTGAGGAAACCGGCATGTCCTAGAATCAAAAATTCGAAGACACATGTCTTCGAATTTTATTTTATTAAATACCCGCACTGGGCCCGCGTGGTGGATTACGGCCTACTCCTTCCCACGGAGAGGAGGCCCGTATGTCCCAGAAGTGGGAACATTTATAGGCGGATGTTGATGATTTTTAAGCTTTTCTAAATCCCAAACTATAAAATATAATCGCGGGTGTTTCGAAGAGATTGTAAATCATTAGCGATGGACTTCTAAAAAATTACTCTGTACCACTATAAAAATTTTACACCGTGCCTAGTTCTAAATCCTTCGATAGAGATTAAATAAAACAATAAAAACAAAATCACAAAAGTTTTTTTATTCACAAAATGATTGGCTTAACCATAGGGGCAATGTCAGGGCTCACTGGAGCCGCTATTATCAAGGAATCGCAAGGTGACGCATCAGGAATGTATGCTCCAGTTGTCAAAAAGTCTAAAGCAGGAGCAAAATACTTGGCCACCAATGGCGATGCTGATGGAAAGTATCCTAGACCAGACGAAAATTCCGCTGACAAAGGTGGCAGAATGAGTTGGTCGTTGCAACCACAGTTACCACAAGGTTTGGGACAATTAGGGATGTAGTCTATGGGTTCGATGAAGGCGGGAAATGGTGTTGCCAGATTAGAAATGCAACCTATTTCTGGAGGACGCTGGCATGGCCCAGGACGGCAGGGGCAATGCGGTCCCGCTGCTGTCATCTGCGAAAAGTAAAATAAGTTTTTAATAGTGAGAAGGGGATCCATTCAATATTTAATCTTATTGAGTGGCATATTATTTGAGGAAATACTCACACTAATTACAAAAACAACCATCAGCACAAATAAAAGCCGTTTGACCGCCATAATGGATAAACTAAGTATCAAAAGGCGAACTAGTGGTGGCTAGTTGTTTATATCCTTGTTAAATATCATAGATGTCCTAACAAACGCAGTCTATCGACTGCATTCAACGATTATGTAAGTTTGAAGTTTGGTAACCCATTTGTACATTATTTTGTTTGGAAAAAAAGCGATTGAAGCTTTTACAATAGATTTTTCAAAGACTTTGTTTTGTCCTTATGTGGGTCTACGATCCACCTCGTAATAGTTATGATGTAGCCGATGTAGGTAGTAGGTAGGTACCTATCTACATTGTCATGTTAAGAAGAAATGACCTAGGTCATTGGGTACCTTGTCTGATTGTAATTTAATTACGAGTTAAACCAGCGGGGTAATTGCTTTAACACACTAACAGTAGGAATGGCTTTCATTTTGACAGTAACAATATTCATTGCGTTGGTACGTTGTTGAGCAGACAAATTTATCGAACATATGAAGCAAGGGATTTCCGTGTTACTCAATTAGGGTGCTGAAAGGGGATTGAAGCTTGTACACGAACGAATTTGTCGACAATAAACAGCTTCTTTTGATTTACAAGTTACCAACTAACTAGCAAAACCATACAAAAGAATGGCCAAAGACAATGTACCTACACTTGATATAATCCTGCAATTATATTACAAATTAATAAAGGTTCCATTCGATTAATGCAAATTGCTCAAACAGATAGGTACTTTTATCTTTTTATAAACAAAATGCAATACTTCCATGCTTCCTCCAATAAATTAGCCCGAAAATGGTAAAATGTGTTTTTTTCTTTGTGGGACTAGTCAGAAGATGACGAAGATTTTGCTGCTATTTTTTATGAATTATTTTTTATTACCTAAGGTAAAATGTAAACTTGTATTATGTACAAAGATAATAATAATAACATCTATTTATTAACGTACGAAAGTACGTTAGGCAGTTGGTCCCAGTATTAGTCATTCGTAGATCTTTGACAGTCTTTACGGGTAGTCTCTAGTAGCTCGAAAAGTGTTGGTGTAGGTATTGTTTGCTGGAAAACGATATTAGTAGGTAATTGACAAGCCTGTATAAATTATTATGTAGTTTAATATCTACTTAAATCCTACGTTGTCTTAGAAACTTATCATAAAATATATTTTCCACGCATACCATTATTTTTGGGGAAGGCAAAAGGTCGTGGAATAGTTTGCTAGCAATTAAGTTTTAATAAAACAAAGAATCGACGTTCACACAAATAATTATTAAGTATAACATTATCAATTCAATATCGTGCTTACGGCAGTGAACTATCGTGAACGATAGTGAATTATCGTATGATGATAACTTTTATTAAATGCGTTTTGTAACAATTTCTTCTTTTACAGATATGTGATGCCGAGTATACCAACCGAGAATGGCCCAATGCACCACCAATTGCCAAAGCGCCAACTCCAGCGCCAGGTGCAACACCAGTGCCAACAAATGCACCAACATTTGACCGAATAACGCCAAAATGTTACCCTGAGACTGCCACAGCGTATTTCTTACCAGCGCCACCGTCGTCACCAAAAATAACTGTTTTGAATCCAAATATAAAAGACGTCCCACCTAATTTAAACCAAAATGTGCGAGAAAAACCTTTAAATCTTTTCAAAGAAGTCCCAGCAACTTTGTCTTTCCCGCCTCCCAATCAAACGTCAAGCCGTGTCGCTGTCCCGCCACCACCGCCATGTTTGACTGGGCTGCCAGACCTAATGGATGAAATTCCTTCCAAAACACAAGAAAGAATCAGTCGATTAGCAGAATCGAAAGAAAAGGCTCCAGTATGCGAATCATGTGCAGCTTTAATAAAGAAGTTGCCGATTTTTAATTTTGATCAAGACTTGTTAGATGGATTTTTGACTGGTATTGGAATATAGTTCAGCCTTTTACGGCTTTGTGTTAGATGGATTTTTGACTGGTATTGGAATATAGTTCAGCCTTTTACGGCTTTGTAAATAAATATTTTAAGTGTAATTAGAACGTGTTTTCATTATTTACCTTGTTTTATTTTAGTTATCTTCCCTTTAGTTTTAAATTTTCGATAATTGCTTCACTAAAGGATTCCAATTGGGAATAAGCAAAATAACAAGATACCAAAGCTTTTAAAAATAAAAATCTACTACCACAGGTGACAGGAGGTACTCCGTACTTGTCGTGTTGACTTCTGTTCTGTCAAAAAGTTTAGTGAATGCGGCTGTCGCCTGTCATTCCTTTCGGAAACTGTAAATCCCGAAATTTGGTTAAATTATTCATAATTCCTGAATCAAAGGTATCAAAATGGTTGAGGCACAAAAGTATAGGCTCGAACAGGAGATGACGAACCTCGTCAATGAGTTGGACAAGAGTTATTTACGTAAGATGCAAGTAAGTGAGGTTATGTTCCCGATACCATGCAAGTCTTATGCAATAATTTTAGGAAGGATATAATTCCTTCTTTAGTCCCGAAAAGTGAAAACCATGACCCCAGTAACGTAACGAGAAAGAAAAAAATTAAATATCATTTGGTTTTGTACTGAAAATTATTTAGAAAAAAATTAAGTCATCTCTAGGGTAGGTATGTGGTATTTTTATTGATAACAGACAACCCGAATTATATTTAATTTATGTGTCATACATTACCACTACATCAGACACTAAAATAAAATGTCACAAGACCTATCTTCAATACCTCCTCCTAATACCTCCTAATATCCTTCTAATTATGTTATTTTTAGGGTGATATGCATAGATGTGCCGCCAAGTGTTGTGATGACCCACAAACCTCGTTAGAACGCGTGCATAACTGCATAGACTCCTGTACGGGATCTCTTAACCAAGCCAATAACTATGTGCAGGTAATATTATATTAATTTCAATTTATTTTTATTTTTAGTGTTTATTGAAACTATAATCTCAAAATTAGAGTCTGCTGGACGCGAGAACCGCAGAACCGGTAGAAGTGGTGGTGCCTGGGGGAGGCCTATGTCCAGCAATGAATGTCTTTTGGCTGAGATGATGATGACACTGAAACAATAAGGTAGAAATGAAGCAATGAAAGATGCAGGGAATAGTTTCCAGTTCTTTAAGTCTCAAATCAGTAAAACAACTGTTGAATCAAATAATTATTTGTTGTTGTTGGCAATTTGATTAACCAATATGTATGTTGTAATAGGTATTGTCAGATTTAATGATCATAAATGTTGATTTCTCCCTGGGCCGGCCTCATAAGAGGTGGCGAGAAGACCTAGACGCGCAGCTGCATCAAACTGGAATGAGAAAGCTTATAGTGGATAAGACAACGTTTTAAACAGAAGACGAACTAGCAGGGGATGGAGGGGTGGGTGGGTGTATCTGATCCCCTGAACCCCCCCCCCCCCGTGTTCAGGGGATCAGACCGGAATAAATCGAAAAGAGGTGGCTCTAGAAAAGGATGCTTGGCAGGATTCGGGAGGCCCAGTTTCTGACTATGATTATGAAAATGTCTCAAATAGTTGCTTCATTCCTACAAGACTTATTTTGTCATCATCACAATAAAAATATGTCAAGATTGGATCAAGGGCCTGTTTCTGAGGGCATTGCTCCTCAATATAGCTTGCATCATGAGGTGGATCCTATCTCAGGAGCCCTAACCACCGGTAGTGTGGACCCTGCTCCAGATACCGGCGGACTACTATTTTTTATATTTCTTATCATGTTTTTTTATAACAATATTTAAAAATATACTTATAAGTATGACAATAAATAAACAAAATAATAATATTATTTTATGTTATTAAAAAATCAATGTCAATGACAATGCCTCTTTTTTCACCTAACATTTTAATAATTTCCAGGGTGAGATCAGCCACTTACAGAACAGACTACAGAGATGTGTGATGGACTGCAATGATTATGCTAGAGATAGACTGGGTCCTGATCCTAATCAGGAGAAGGTTTGTATTCATACTTGACTTATTATAAAAAAATCTAAATCATCATCTGCCTAGCCTTTTCCCAACTATGTTGGGGCCGGCTTTCAGTCTAACCGGACGCACCTGAATACCAGTATTTTAGGAGCGACTGCCTATCTGACCTCCACAACCCAGTTACTGGTTAATACGATACCTATGTACAATAACAACTTTTTTGAGAGATTACAACAAGTCATTTAATGATTTCTTTAATTTTGTCTGGCTTTATTTATTTACTTAACTGTTAAGTAATATTTATAATTAACAAGACAGGTATGAAGATTCACACACTCGTTTCAAATTCCATCCATCTGAATTTAGAATGATTTCAAATTGAATTAAACTTGGATCTCACATTTGGATTCAGATTAGCAAAGCGCTAACACTCTAAATCTGTTTATTCAATTAACAAGCTAAATAAATAAAAATAACAATATTATATAATATAATAAACAACAAAAACTATAATTAACAAACTAAAGTATAGACAGCACATCAAGCTACCTGAAACTGTCAAATTTTCCAAATGAACTTTGAACATCTATTAAAGAAAATTGACATACCTATTGTAGTAGCTTGATGTGCTGGCGTCTGTACATATTTTATTACTTAATTTGCCACACCATACCTACCTATCTTACAAAAACTGCTATATTTTCCTACTTATCTATTGAACACCATTTCCATCCACAGATTGACAAAGCCACAATAGACTTCGAGAAATGCGCAGTGAAGTGTGTAGACAAACATGTCAGTATCATTCCTAATATGCTGAAGACCATGAAGTCAGTCCTCGCCAGCGGTAAACCTCCTCCACCGAGGAACGACTAAATTAAGTGAAGTGATGTGTTATTGAAACTGTTCGAGGTTTTTATGCAAGGTCCTGGTTTTGTAAAGCTTAAATCTATTGTCTGTACTTACATTTATATCTACAGTACTTTTATAAGTATCATAGATTTCGTGGACTCCTTTGATAAAGATTGGTCCTTGACAACTTTGGACAGAGAGAGAGGTGGAAAGAGAGGAGACCTTTGGCCAGCAGTAGGACATTAACAGCTAAAAATAAGAATTATTCCACATTACCCCACCGAGCCGCCCCACTAGTGGGGCAAAGTGGAATGCTTAAAATTTTACAGTGAAATCTGCCCCACCTAATCGAATTAGTGGGTAGAGTAGTGACTCTAAAATCTTTGTGGATACTGCCCCGCTAGGGTTAGCACCTTAGAATAAACGTACAAACATTTTATTTTTGCAAATTTTTATTTCCTATTTGTTTCTGGAAGGATACGGGTTTTAAATCACAGATTAATGGAAAGTGGAATAATTCATAAATAATAGATTTTGTGAAATGCGTTTAGGGTTGCAATGTTACTTTTTTGGACAACTAAAAGATCCCTAAATTGTTAGTAACAGGTTTGCATTTAAAATTATTTTGTTAGTTACTTAAACTAAAGACGAATTCATGAGGAGCCCACCTATCACCAAAAGACTCCGTCACAATCTTAAGGCGCTTTGTACAGTCGCCAGCACATCAAGGTACCCGAAACTGTTAAATTTTCCCACTCAACATTGAACCTTATACTGTAGCGATAAAGTTGAAAATCTATTTGACAGACTGTAGTAGCTTGATGTGCAGCTGGCGTCTGTACGCAGCGTGGTTTCTTTACGGTATGACTTATAAACCGCGCCGTAGGAAAAACTTGTCTGTCAACAAGCTTCCATAGTGAACCATACAATACTGACGACCGTGCCTACACACGACGTATAAACCGTAGTTTTTTACGGCAAGAAAAACGTGCGTAGAAAAAGGGCTTAACAACTAACATAAGTTTGACAGCAGATTTACAGATGAGAGACTTTTTTTTTTTTTTTGGATGGGAAATCATCTAATGACTCCTCCCGCACTGGGTGGAGCGGAAGGAAGTGTCAGACTCTTACTGACTAAAACCCACCCGTGTTCCTTCCTTAGCCCTTTATGTTCCGGGGCAGCGGTAACCCTTTCGGACGATCCCGCTACCCCGGCAGGCTTTGGCCCTGGCGGGCCCCTTCCTTAATGCTGACATCTCTTTGAGGCGCGCGTGGAACACATACGCGCCGTCCGGCACGGGCCTGGTCCTGATCGGACGGAGAGCTACCCATTACTCTCCGTCCGCAGGCCCGCGACAGATGAGAGACTTGATTAAGCTTTACAGATGAGAGACTTGATTAAGCTTTTAAAAACTGGGGCTGAGTAGTACGGTAACGTTGTTTGTGTCTCGGCATTTACTTAGTGTAAGTAGAAATTACAATTATGTATTTATTTTTATGTCATTGGCAAAATGGTGACCAACATTGTTATAATATTTGCAATTGTCTTGTTTTCGTTTGTGTTTTTTGTAAAAACTGATACACATACGGTGTAATAATGCCTGGAAAAAGTCATAAATAAGGTCATTTAATAAGACAAGGCAGTTTATATATTTATTTTATTATGCATTTTAAAGACATTTACGTAATCTGGAATAGTTACGTTCTAAGGCAGTTGTCAAAAAACTGATAACCTAGTGGACAGAGTTTATGGTGTCCTGCTTATTTGTATCATAAAGAATAATAAACATGATTAGTGTGTAGAACAGTTAAACTGAATGAAACTTGAAAGAATTTTAAATGGTGATGGTACAGTCACCAAAAGAGATAAGTAACAAGGGTCGTCGGATATAGTTGAAGTTTAGTAAAAAACCTATGGATATTTTCGAATGAAATTTAATTTGATAAATTAACTGTTTACTGTTGTTTTTGACTTACGAGTTGTAGGTCGTAGGTTCGAATCCAGACAGGCGTTTTACTTTGTGTAAATTATTACATCACCACTGCTCTCAAAACGGTGAAGGAAAACATCGTGAGGAAACCGGCATGTCATAGAACCAAAAAATCGAAGACATGTGACATCTGCCAACCCGCACTGGGCCCATGTGGCGGATTACGGCCCACTCCCTCTCACTGAGAGGAGGCCTGTATCCCAGCAGTGGGAACATTATAGGCTGAATATGAATATAAATGAATATGAACTGTTTGTTTTCTATTAATTAAATTAAATTTTATTCGAAAACATCCATCGGATTCTTACTAAACTTCAACTATACAGACGACCCTGGTTACTTATCTCCTTTGGTGACCGTACCTTTAGCCCAGTTTCGCACGGTCGTTTTTTGCATTAAATTTACAACGCACTGCTAAGCGTCGGGAGTTGAAAATCCAACGATATCCTTGAGGCATTGGATTCTCAATTCTAGGCTCAATACCAAGAGCTGAAAATCCAGTGCGCCGTAAAACGCCACGTCAAAAAATCCTGCGAACCTGGTTTTAGTCTGTTTAATTGAATATCTGTCTAATGCTTTTTTTGACGTGATAACGTCTTATAAATTGATGAACGCCGGCTGCACGCACGAAAAAACATGACTCATTGTCACGTTCCGCCTGAGCCGAGCGTGCAAGCGAGAGCGCGGAACAAGCGATAGAGAGGCACGATCGGCCTAAGCGTTCGGCTTCTGACGCATCTATCTGATGTTTTCATAAGACGTTATCACGTAAAATTATCGTCCGTAAACCGACTTTTTTGCAAAACAGAAGACTTTTTAAAAAATAACTATAATTATGTAGTCTAATTATTGTATAAAAACTACTACATATTTACAAGTGTGCACTTGTGCTCAAACTACCTAAATACACTATTTTTTTACTCAATGTTGCCATTGTATAAAATTGTTTAGTAGATTTTAATTATGTGTACAGTTTAGAAAAATTAAATAATAAATGTTGAATCATAATCATTTTGTTTATTTAAAAAATATATAATAAGCTACGATTCCTGTAAGTAAAACAAGTATAATCTGTTCCAAAACTTTTTGATTAAAGTGTAAACATACCCTGCTCGATTAAATTCTTAGGCAATCACTATAGGGAATTAGTAAGATATTCATCTATACTTTAAAAGGTTTAGTTTTATATTTTACCTTTTTTTCCTTCAATTATTGTTTGAATAACAATATTTATGTCGCAGCCAACTGGTTTAATTCACCGTTTAGTTAACCGCCTAGCCTTTTAACTAAACGGCGGCCGTTCAACTAACGGCCTGAATGATATTCAATTATAGTTTAGGTTGGAACTGTAACCAATCGGGCGAGAGCCGAATTGGTCGCAGTAACTAAGTCAGGGCACCCCGACCAAAAGGGTTAGGTTAGGTTAGAACTGTGACCAACCGCGTGCGAGCCGAGAGAGCGAGGCGAGGCGAGCACTACTTCCAAAAGCCAGGCGGTTAACTAAACGGCTAATTTAACCAGTTGGCTGCGACATTTATTTCTTAAAAAACGTTGGCAAAAAAGGTTATAAAAATAACTTCCATTTGTTTACATTTTCATCTAATATTTTTGGAACAGAGTATAGTATAGACGCAGTTTAAGTGCCAGTAGACTGGCTATACAGGCAGGACTTCGACGCAACCTGTTAGGTACAGACGCCAGCACATCAAGCTACTACAATCTGTCAAATTTATTTAATCGATTTTCAACTTTATCGCTAAAGCATAAGGTTCAAAGTTGATTGGGAAAATTTGACAGTTTCGGGTAGCTTGATGTGCTGGCGTCTGTACCATGGATTCAGTACATGATTCTAGATAGTTTTGCCTGTTATTAAAAAAAAACAGCTGCTTCCTACAAACGCGCAGATACCTACTACGCGGTGACGCGGTCGCAATGTATGGAACAGCCGATATTTTTTTAAATAACAGACTTACAATTATAACGCAGAAGGGTCCAAAATCATGTAGGTACAGACGCCAGCACATCAGGCTACTACAATCTGTCAAATTTATTTAATCGATTTTCAACTTTATTGCTAAAGCATAAGGTTCAAAGTTGATTGGGACAATTTGACAGTTTCGGGTAGCTTGATGTGCTGGTGTCAGTACTTACTGAATCCTGGTAACAGGTTGCCACCCTATATAGCCGATCAAACTTTTAGCTACTTGGAAATATTCATCTCTGAACAGATAAATCTACACCTGCATACCGACTGCGTAACCCACTGTCTTTCCCAATCCGAAGGATTTTGAAGTCAGAAGTAATCCATTGATTCATAGATAATGTAATTTCTTCTGCTTCTGGAATCTGTTCCAACTTTTTCTGTACGGGGTGAAATTTTAATCACCGTTTTCCTCTTAAGGGGTCATTGTACTCATAATTATGAACAACTTTTACTATGGGACCAAAAAATAATCAGCTGTTCCCTACATTTTAACGAGTGATGCGAACATAAATGTAGGGAACAGCTGATAATTTTTTCGCGATTTCATGTTTGGTCCCATAGTAAAAGTTGTTCATAATGATGAGTACAATGACCCCTTAAGAGGAAAACGGTGATTAAAATTTCACCCCGTATTGTACTCAAATATTATGTTTAAAAAACTGAATCGAGTTTCGTTGCTGACCGTATCTCAATCAATCTGCCTAGCCTTTTCCCAACTATGTTGGGGTCGACTTCCAGTCTTACCGGATGCACCTGAATTTACATAGAGCGACTGCCTATCTGACCTCCACAATTCAGTTACTGGGTAACACGATACCCCTTGGTAAGACTGGATGTCAGACCGTACCGGTACCTTTACTCAGGAAGGCGATAAGTTGAATGAAATGAAAACTAATTCTGTGAAATCAACTGATTGTTTGGTAATTAATCGTTATCATGCTAATAGCAATTTTACGGCAATATATTTATTAAGTAACTACCTATCTATTTAATTCTGGATTAAATATAAATACGTATCTACAATCGATTACCGAATAATTATTATGAAAATCGATAAGTTTTTTTAACGTAATTTTTCGACTTATCAAAATATTGACAAACAATGAACTATATATAGACAACATTTGTTTTGTTTTACATTGTAGTCTTCGGTATTTATTGTTAATAGAAGTTAAATAAGTTAATAATTTAAAAATGTATTTCGGAAAAATATCGGTTATATTGCTGATCGCGTCATGTCTTGTGGTAAGTACCTATTTACTTTTTTTTTATATGTCTATTGAGGTCCCACTGCTGGGCAAAGTGCACCGTACCCCTTCCACCTGAACTGGATGTGGAAGTGACTTGCCAAAAGCAATAACATTGAACTTGCCTGGGAATTGAACGCGATATCTGCGTGTCACTGATTAAATTCGCACTAAATAGGATATACGTATTAGCACACTCACTTTTATATCAAGTGTAGGTTCTCTCTGTCCAGAGCTAGGTTGACAAGGACCAATCTTTATTAAAGGAGTCTAGCTAATCCCGCCATCTCCGTATGAGCCTGCTGCTGGCCTGTCTAGGCTGCCTATACCTTATAAGTACCAATCTGTTTTACCCAACTACGCCAAAAAGGAGGTTTCCGAATTTCACGGAAAAAGTGATCATAATTCTCCATAACATTATCCTACTGCTTGAAAAATTTTCGTTCACCTTCTAAGCTATAAATTTTAATATCGTATTATTTCAAACACATGCTATAACGGGTCACCAAGAGTCCATTGTACTCCCCGTCATTGTAATTTTTTTTTTGTACTGGACCATACCTGGGAACCTTGTGGCGTAGTATTATAATTATTATCTGTGCTTCTAGGTTACGGAGATATTGAAGGCAAAATTTCCAATTTTCACTGACCTTTTTATAAAATACTTTTACCTATTTGTTTCAGATCAACGCCCAAAGATCATCGAAACGCAAAATGACGAAAAGCAAATCAAAAATTAAGAAACCTATTCTTCAGAACCGCGGGATTTCTGGATGTGGATGTCAGAACACTCTAATGGACATCCTCAACTGTGGATGTCGGGGCCCCGTAATTGAACCTATATACTCACCTGTGACTTTATCTAGCCCTGGACCTGTAATAGACGTACCCAACTACAGATATGCAGGACCTATGGAAATAAATCCTTTAGGATGCCTGTTCCCAACCCATGGCGTTCTTGCTTCACCCGTGGCAGTACCAAGTATTGAGATCATAGCACCTATTTTGGATGCTCCCTGTGGATGTTCGGGCCCCTGTGGATGTCCTGGCCCCAAATGTGGTTGTAATAGAGTACCTACTGTCAAACTCCCAGCATGCCCTCATGGGTCTCCAGTAGCTATTGATGTCCCTAAATGTGGATGTCAAAGTCTTCAGCTTCCTTCAGGCTCTTATGGTATTAGTTCCGTCATTGAAATACCTTCGTATGGACCGATGCCCGCTTGTGGATGTCAGGGTCCCTGTAGCTGTGCAGGCATACCAGTGTCGTCTTGTGAATGTTTGGGCCCCTGTTGCTGCTCCGGTATCCAGTTATCATCGTGTGGATGTTCAGGCCCCTGTGGCTGTGCGGGTATACCATTATCCGCATGTGAATGTGTGGGCCCCTGTTCGTGTGCTGCAACGCCTGTATCGTCTTGCGGTTGCAATGGGCCCTGCAGCTGTGCAGCTATTCCCGTAGCATCCTGTGGTTGTAACGGACCTTGTGGCTGCTCTGGTGTACCAAAGTCATCTTGCAGTTGCTCCGGCCCATGTGATTGCTTAAGTTTAGCTGTATCATCATGTGGCTGTTCTGGCCCCTGCGGTTGTGCAGGGTTACCAGTCCAGTCATGTGGGTGCTCTGGCCCCTGCGGTTGTGCAGGGTTACCAGTCCCGTCATGTGGTTGCTCTGGCCCCTGCGGTTGTGCAGGGTTACCAGTCCCGACATGTGGTTGCTCTGGCCCCTGCGGTTGTGCAGGGTTACCAGTCCCGTCATGTGGTTGCTCTGGCCCCTGCGCTTGTGCGGGATTACCAGCCCCGTCATGTGGTTGCTCTGGCCCCTGCGGTTGTGCAGGGTTACCAGCGCCATCATGTGGTTGCACCAGTCCCTGCAGTTGCGCAGGATTACCTGTTCCATCCTGTGGATGTTCAGGGCCCTGTGGATGTCTTGGCATCCAGATGCCGTCGTGTGGATGTCAGCTGCCTGCGATAGAGGTGCCATCTTGCGGATGTGGATGTGGCGTGCCCGGATGTGGATGTAACCCTAAGTACTTACGTCAAGTTATATTGCAACCACCTTTCTTGTGAGTTTTGTAAATATTTATAGATAAGTGTAAATAAATAATGTCATAAGTATTATAATATTTTATTGTTTTTTTTTTCTGATAAAACCTTCGTCCTAATTACAAAACAGAGAGAGAGAGCAATAGGTCGTTGGTTCGAACCCAGCCAGGTGCTTTACTTTGTGTAAATGATTTCATCACCACTGCTCTCAAAACGGCGAAGGAAAACATCGCGAGGAAACCAGCATGTCCTAGAACCAAAAATTCTGAGACATGTAACATCTACCATCCCGCACTGGGCCCGCGTGGTGGATTACGGCTCACTCCCTCTCACAGAGAGGAGGCCTGTGTCCCAGTCTGTAGTGGGAACGTTATTTTTTTTTTTATATATTGCAATGAATTAGCAATATCTTCAAATTGATTCAGATTGTATTTGAATGTGTGTTTCGAAATTCGGGTGCAGGTCAGGTGGACTGTTTTTCTCTTCCGACATAAAGATACTCGTAGGTGCACCAATAAGATACAACACAAAAATATGTATATCATATGTAGAGATACAACATGATTCGAATTGATAAAGTAATCGATTCTGTAACTTCATATTATCTGGCAATCGATTGCTGTAATGTATAGCAGATAAAATTAACTTGGATTTTTAATTATATAAACGCACTTATTTGGGAACACGAGTATATTCATTTGTGTTGCTTAGAAAAGGTAAGATCTTTTTACTAATTAAGGATTTTCAGCTGCTTCATATTTTGATCTCCAGAGAAAAGCTTTCAGACTAACAAACGTTACAAAGCTCAAAGACACGTGGTATCTTTGTGTTTTCTTTGTTCTATATGCTTACGGTCCGGCCGCGCTAAATTTGCCAAAGATGTAAACATAAATGGCCGCTCGAAATTGAATAAAATCGATATGACAAGAACATTTATTTTAAGTAATATGTTTGCGTCTAAATCTACGAGCTAACTAGACGAAAACAAACATTAATTAAAATAAATGTTCTTGTATAAGTATATCGATTTTTTTCAAATTCGAGCGGCCATTGTTGTTTACATCTTTGGCAAATTTAGCGCGGCCGGACCTTATGTTCTTTGTTCTAACATCATCATGTAGGTAGTAACTTTAAGCAACAGCGTAGAGAATTTTACTTAATTTTATTTATTAATTCTGTTTCAGACAAATATGCAGTTAACACACCTAGCACTTCTTTTATCAATAACTCTAGCACCATCCTTAAGTCAGACACTAACACCAAATGCAATAAAATCACTACTTCAAGGTATCCTATCACCAAAAAATACAGAACAAGTGATGCAAATAGTATCAGCGGCAGCCAATAAGAACAGTGCCCTACCAAATGTGCCTAGAACTGTCAACAGAAGATTTGCCATTGCTGATAATGTGCCAAGAAGTGTAATGAGAACTGAAGCTCCTAATAGGATGGCACAACTTGTACTAAGCCCCGAAGAAATGTGTATGAAAAAGAATGCACTAGTTAAAAATTTAAATAATGTTATCGTACAAAATGATAATCAAATGGGTTTACCAAAAAATATGGTCGTTCAACGAAAAACTGAAGCGGTTTTCCCGAAAAATGTTATGATACAGAATGGTAGAGAAGTCACACCAAGAAATGTGATTGTAAGGAAAAATGAAATGCCAAAAAGTATTGTGGTACAGAGCAACGATTATGCTCTAACAGTTCCTGAAATGAGAATTCCTGAGGTTGTTCATAAAAAAGTATTTATAAGTGAACCTCAAACAATTGAATATGTGTCTGTCCCTCAGCAAAAAGTCTTGATTTGTAATGACAATCCTTTCCTGCCAGCTGCTTCCCCAGTTTCAGCATTAGCAGCATTTTCTTCAAGCTCTTTACCACCAGCAATGCCGCAGTCGAGGGGACAGTTTTTGAGGAAAATTCCGATTCCTCCACCAACTTTGTGACTGAGAATAGGTAGGGTTAGTAGTTCATCCTAATCGTGTAACACATTTTCAATCACAATCCCGAATTTAGTGACGGAAAATTATATTCCATTGCTTCATATGTTTGAAAATTCGTCGGTTTTGCAACGTAAATACCGCAATGAATATTGTTGAACTGTCAAAATGAAGGACATTGCCGTTGTAAAAGTGTGTTATGCAATTATCACGATGTTTGGAAGTGATGATTTTTGATTGTTTAAGCCTATTTATTCTGTATTCTTATACTGCAACGAGTTGCTAATATTGTCAAATATTTGTGTTTGTCTTTAAAGTTCCTAGATTTTAAAATACTTAATTTATTTGTATTTATGTTTGAAGAAATAAATTGATTGTGCTGTAATGTTTGGTTTTGTTTTTTCGTCACCATGGCTTTGAGTGATGTACAGACGCCAGCACCAGGCTACCTGAATCTGTAAAATTTTCCAAATCAACTTTGAACCTTAGGCTTTAGCGATAAAGTTGAAAATCTATTAAAGAAATTTGACAGATTGTAGTAGCTTGATGTGCTGGCGTCTGTACCTAGATAATGTTGCTCTATTGTACCTAGATGCGTAAAGATTCCAGTCTAACTAATTGCCTGAGTAGCTCTATGCATAGTAAAAATATCGGAACACGCAAGTTCGAAGGCAAACCAACAACTGTTCGCAAACCTTTAGAAAATCAGACAGAACTAATGATAAAATTCCAGAAATACGCCACAAATGAATGAGAGTTTCAGTATAATAAAGTTTTCTGAAGAAAGTTTCAATTTGAATATAAAAATTGCAAAGAGGTTGTACTAGTAGGTAAATAACAGGAAATACTGGCGAGGTTCTACTTATATAAACTAAACAGTGACCTTTAATAAACAAGTACTTGTATATACGTAAGTGACACTAAATCAAATACCTTTGCCATGAGAAAAAAAAAACTATAAGAAAAAGAAAACTTAATGGCATCCCATTAAAATTTTGACTGAAAATGGCCAGCATGGCCTTATTATAAAATAAGCTTATGGGGGCTCGGCTGGGCAGCGTTCGGGAAGCTACGCAATATCTTCTCGTCCCACATACAGCAGTGTCTCAAGACCAGACCAGACCAGTAGGTGTTGCCAGTGATGACATATGGCACTGAAACGTGGTCGCTCACAATGGGCCTTATTAGAAGGCTAAAAGTCACCCAAAGGGCAATAGAGAGGACTATACACATTTTTCGAACATAATTTTATTATGAAGCAATGCATTAGCATATAAAATGTTTCAGATTGTGATTCCTTCGGCTTATTGCAGTTTATAAGGTCCAATTTCAACTAGCTGAGACTAATCTACTCGTACATAAGTTAGAGGTAACGGCTGGGTAAAAAATGGACTTATTATACCGGGATCCTTTGTTAAGACCCGTGCTGTCTTTCACATCAAAAGTTCAATGTTAGGGAAAGTTTAAAACTGTTTTCAATAGTGAAAAGGGCTTCCTAATAGATGTCAAGTCTATAGAGGTGTGAGGAACAGCGTGTAAAGTTCACTCATCCTCTATAGAAAAGGGAGGATCCTCCGACCAGACGAGTGTCGTGTTTAGTGGTCTAGATACTGCCCCACGATTGATGTTAGGACGTTGTATATAATCCTAGTCGCGCGGTAAACTCTGCTTACGTGATGTAGAATGCGGCGATTTAGATGTCGCCACAAGTCTACCCAAAGGCGTAGGTAAAATAAAATAATATATTAACAAAATAATTTATTTACCTAAATGAATTAAATACAAGGAGGAGGAATAGGTATCTTCTTCAAAAACTGGCACCTACTGCAAGTATTGGCAGGTGGCAGTAGAGGAGAAAAAGGCGCCATAGCAGATACTGGCGACGCTGCAGGCAGGAACGGATTACCCAATGGTAGACCAGCTAGCAACGCAGCTTCGTATGCTTCTAAGCAACCGCAGGGCGCTTTTGCCACTGGTATTGGCACGGCTGCAGGGACTGGCAGGGGGCAAGGAATTTCGCAGGGACCAATGAGTGGCAATGCGGCAGGGTTGCCACATGGGCAACCTGGGATCGTTGCTGGTCGTGAGTTTGTTGCAAAGACTTGGGATTGTGCCTGTAAATAAAAATGGAAGATTGATTTACGTTGTAAGGAATTCTCTGGTTTGTTGTTTAAATGGTATAGGAGATAACGGGCCGCGCCGCAAGCCAAAGCAATCCAAAAATCCTCCTTCGTCAGTTTCGTGCATATTCTATGAACCAACGCACACTACAGGCGGGTCGCACCGTTTTTTATTTGTATGCAAATGCAGCCCGTTGCTGCTTTAATGTGCACTTGGCTTTAAAATATGTAATGTAGTTAGTTGCAAAAGGGCTCGACCAATATAAAAAATGATTAAATTAAGAGCATGTTTATTTTTTTGAAGTCAGTTAAAAATAAAAGAAATACTTACGCCAACAAAAATAGAGAAAGCAACAAAAATAACGGAATTCATCTTGTATAGCAGTTTATTAATTACTTACATTGTGACTCATAAAATGAAACTCCTGGTTTAAATACTAATTTATTACCAAGACTTTTCTAATAGCACAATCGAAATTTGCATCATTTTGATCGTGGTAATATTTCGTGAACAAATTTTTTTTACTTAATACATTATGATAATAGATAAAGTTTCTATGTTATGAATGACGATAAGATATCCATTCCCTATAGCTAGTTTCCTAAGACTGCGGTGAACGCCACATAGCGTCCGCAATTTAGGCTGCTTTTCCACTAGAGATGTGATGTGCAGCTATGCTGCGAGGATGTAAAGGCTAAGAATAGAATAGAATACTCTTTATTATGTACACCATATAAATTACAGACATAAATATAGAAACATTACAATGGGTGACACAATGGGCGGTCTTATCGCTAAAAGCGATCTTTTAAAGACAACCTTTGGATGGATTAAAAAGAGGAAGGACAGACAAGTACTGTAGGTAGTCTGTGGTGTACGAAACTATGTGACCGTTTCCACTAATGGTAAGCTATCTAGCAGAGCGAGTAAGATGTGCTACGAAGATGCGCCGCCGTGGGGTAGTTGTGCGAGGAAGATGCGCAGCTCGAGCTATGCGATGCATCGATAGTAGGAAATACAATGACGTGACCAAAAGCGCGGTCACTGTCGGACTGCATAGAAAAGAAAGAGAAGCGCGATGACACAACGCTGGTAATTTATTGCAAAATATGAAGCGATTATCTTCTATTTACATAAAATCTATTGTTTGGACAAAAAAAATAAAAAATGTTGCTTGTAGAAATCAAAATCGTAATTGTAATCTGACAAAAAATCAGAATGATTATACGTATGGTGTTTATTGTGAAAAGAAAGTTTTTAGAGGTATCTTCATGATTTTTTTCTATCATATCAAATTAGTTGTATTATGTTTTCAACACACTATCTAACTGGCATATATCCTGAAGAATATCATATATTTTTCTGATTTTGTTTACTGTAGTCGATCATATACTTTTAGGTATTATAAAACTTGCGTTTTTTTGCGTTTAGGTCCTGTAGTCCCCTTGAACGACTACTCTGAGAAGAAAGACCGAAATAAACTCAGAGGTCAGTCTCTTTTAAAGTACATAATCTTGGTCAGGCCATATGAGAACCATGCAGATTATTGTCTGAGACGATCTTTTGAGGAAAGTTCCACATAGATTTGTGTGGACCTGTCTAATCAGCGCACGCAATTGTCACTAATCGTGTAGATACAAAGCTCAACACAGAACTTAAGATGCTTAAATAAATAGAGCAATTTATCAAAGTATGGACTGGACGAAAAGACTCCTCCAGGATTTCAAAATCCATATCCATACTAATATTATTATAAATGCGAAAGTGTGTCTGTCTGTCTGTCTGTTACCTCTTCACGCTTAAGCCGCTGAACCGATGTAGATGTGGTACAGAGATAGTTTGAGTCCCGGGAAAGGACATAGCTAGGATAGTTTTTATCCCGATATTCCCACGGGATCGAAATTTATGCGAGTGAAAGCGCCGGGCACTGCTAGTATTTCTATATTTCCATCTGCCGTTGATATGGTGTAATTATTTATCTAATCAAAACATCAATGTAGTAATAAGTTTCACATATTATTTGATAGAAAGATAGCGTTTAGAGATAAAATATTCATACATAAACAGTAGTGGAGACAACATGCAGTTATTCATTGAATCACACACTGGTAGTAGAGTCACAAATTCGAATTAATTATCTTGTTTATCTAATTAAAATTATTCCAAATTAAAAGTGACAAACGTTTAACTAAAAGACGCATTCAAAAGATCAGAAATCACAAAGTGCAGAGTTGAAACCCTTACTGTTGTTGTTATAATTTAAAACTTTTAAGTTAAAACCGTTAGTTTTAACTGAAAAATAATATGGCAGTAGCTATGAAGATTTTTGGTGCGTTGCTGATTCAAATTTTATTATTGCGTGTAAGTATTTTTACCATTTATTTAACAAATTACACAGGCAACACTACAAACAAAAAGCCTAAATTACATTATACAAGCTAACACTAAAAATATGTATTATATACAATCATATAATAAAAAATAAAAGAAAAAGGGAGGAGCTCATTGGGCATAAAAAAATTCGTCCGCATCATCGTTAATGCGATAAGTGCCCAAAAGGTTGGCAGAATTACCACCTTGGATGGCAATGCTGATTCTTTGGGCTAAAAATAGGCCAGCCACTTAGCTGGAAATACTAAACAAATCATTTATTTTCAGGCGACATAGGCCCATAGATAAATTACCTTTAACCAAAACATACATGGACAGAGGTGGCCGCAGCGGTTCTTGTTAAGTTTGCGATCGGCGCTTCCTCCTCTGCACCGTCACGAAACCCTCATTATTATCAGCCCTTTTCCAAGGATTACGATTTTAGTTCCACGAATATTATTAGCCTATTGTCATAGCACAGAACAGAAGTAAGTGGAAAAGGGCATTTTTCATGAAGGTTACATTGAAAAGTCAAGGGGGAATTTGCAATTGTCACCACGCTTAGCGCGTTACATATCTAGGTTGGATTGGTGATCACAATAGATACGTTTTTTTACTGACATTCCTATGAGGCTGCTGCTCTTTCATTGACATAAGTAATCCTTAATTGTCTTTTAAGTCACACGAATGACAAAGTATAATAATTTCATTTTCTTTTCCAGAATGTCTTCGCCCAATGCCGTCCCGTCCAGAACTTGCAATTTGGACTACAGATTCAAAATCCAACCTACAATCAACCTCAGGCACCATTGATAAAATCACTCATGTCAACATATTCATCAAATATGCCTTTGGTTGACAAACTAAACACCCTTGCAGCTGTCATCCAGAAATTACCGCCAAAAAATCCCGCAATGGCTCAAAAAAGGATCTATATGGCTGAGGCATTAAAAAATACAGCTTTGGAGAGTTTAATGTATGCGGCCAATTCTTATAAGCGCTCGCAGAAGGCTGACGGCCGAGTTCCTATGCCGAATCCTCAAATGACAGTGGGGAATGACGTTTTAGCTAATAGGGCTGTAAATGTCAGATTTCACCGTTATGCTTGATTTTAGTTTGAGAAGAAAATCATGTTTATTTTAGAATAACATTTATTGTAAACTATTTATTGGAATTAAATTATGTCTTTGATTAAAATTTGTATTTTTTCTAATTTATCGTATGTTATAACAAACCATTGTTCAAAAATTGGAATACAAAAAAAAAATCCACTTCAGGGAGGTTATACATGACTTCTAACAGATTAACGTTACTAAATAAAGTTTTCTGTATAAACATTCAATTAGAATTTAAAGAGGCTGCTTTACAAAAATACGAAAAATACTGGTACTTTTCGTATGAAAACTAAATCGAAAACCATTTGTAATGAGAAAAAAAAACAATGAAAAAAAAATTTAATGGCATCGCAAAAAATATTTTGACTGAAAACGGCCAGGCTTACGCGACCAGATTATATAAATAAACACAAGGAGGATAAATATAAAGCTGAAATAAATAAATTAGTGTTTTTTATAGATATACAATGTAGAATTTGCTTAAATTTTTGATAGTGAAATACTCGTGGACTTAATATATATATTTTTTATGGGTTAACTAAAACAATTCAACCAATTTATTTAAAAAAAAACAAGAAACAAGAAAGACTTTATATAAACCAAATTAATGGCGCCAACTTTGGAAACTGTTATAAACAAATAAGTAGGTAGCATATTATAATAAGCAAAATTAGCATATATAATGCTCCCACTGCTGGGACACAGGCCTCCACTCTGTGAGGGGATTAAGTAGATGTTATAACTTCTTTCTTTCAAAGTAGCTTTCAATTTCGGCGGGCTTCGCCCTAGAAAAAATTAGACAATAGATATCCACTAAACATTCAAACACAAGGTCCCAAAACGTGGTCCTTCCCTCAAGGCCTAACCTTGTCGCGAAGGTCGAGTACATTCTGCCACCCTGAATGTGACCTCGAGCCAAGGAAAGGTTTTCTGGTGACCTTGGAACGAGGACGCTTGGGCCTCAATGTTCTATAGACAAGCCTTGATATGCGGTAGGGGCTTTTGGGGTTATGTCTTTATTGGATGGAAGTTTAAGACAATTGGAAAGATAATTAATTTAATCTATCCATCTATAGTACCTAATAATAAAGCTGAAGCACGCTAGGACCCTTAGGAGACGAGCAGAAAGAAAAAAGGGAAGCGAGCGAAGACGAAGATAGCGCTGGCAGGCGATGCGATGCGACGGGGTGGGTCGGGGATCAAAAAATTTCACGCGGACGAAGTCGCGGCCAGAAGTAGTTACTGGTTAATACGATACACCTTGGTAAGACTGGTTGTCAGACTTTCGGGCTTCTGACTACCCGTAACGATTGTCAAAGATCTACGAATGACCAACTGACTCTCTGTCTCTGACTGCCGGGACCAACGGCTTAACGTGTTTTCCGAGGCACGGAGGGGTCTCGGTATGTAAAAATGGTCACCGATCCACAGATCAACCGCGGCAAGCGTGGCTTAACCTGATCGATCGGCCCGTGCGGTTGTTATTATTTAGCCACGGGCCCCTTATGGAAACAAAAATAACGATTTGAATTTCTTGGCACTCCTGTTTAGGTATAAATGCCGACTGAAGTACTTTTTCTTCTTAGTATTGAATAAATAAATGCCCCAGCTAGACGATTGGTAATTAGGTACAATGGAAACTATGGAAAGCGATCTTCCTTCTAAAAATAACAAAGAGGTTTCCATTTTAAATCGGACTTTTTTAAATGTATTTGAAACTAGCAGACGGAAGTCGCGGGCAACAGCCCGTTGCCCGCGACTTCGTCTGCGATCCAGGATGAAAAGTAGCCTAATTTATGGTCTATCTGTGTGCCAAATTTCATCCAAATCCGTTCAGCCGTTTTGGTGTGAAAGCGTAACAAACAAACAAACTTACTTTCGCATTTATAATATTAAAGTAATTAGGATGTTCTGACAATTGGAAGCCAAACTGGCAGGTTTCCTTAAAAAAAAAAATGTGACGCCACAAAATAAATGATTTTTGTTTTCATTTTTCTATATGGCTTTTGTTTATATTTCAGTAGGTAATTACAGCCAGAACTTTTTAGATTACCTACTCTGTCCTACATTTTACATGACATACATACTTCAAAAATACAGGACGTTATGGATTTGGCGAGTTATTCTAAAATGATGATTTAATGGGGAAAGTTAATTGGTATACAAGGCGTGAGATGGTCATATTAAAGAGACTGATTACGCGGAAATATTTAAGGTTATAAATTCTGACACTTTCCATAGCAAATAATTGATTTAATATATTGAAATCACCGAAAATAGCGAAATAGTGAAATAAACCAAACTCATTAATGAACACGAAGTGGAATGAATGAACGAAATGTCTAATTTATTGTAGACCAGATGGTTACGCCATCTACAATTCATCATATTTTGCAATATTCTCGAATATACTTAAAATACCTACTGGTATTCGGCCGAGAGTATTGGTGGCCCATGGCAACGGCCTCGACTTACGAATTGTAAATAGTGGATTTGAACCCAGGCAGGCGCTTCACTTTATGTAATTTATTTCATCTCCACTGCTCTCAAAAAGGAGAAGGACAACATCGTGAGAAAACATCTAGAAATTCGAAGACATGTGATATCTACCAACCCGCATTGGGCCCGCGTGGTGCATTACGGTCCACTTCCTCTCACCGAGAGGCGGCCTTTTATTTTCGGGGGGAAACCTTCAAAAGGCATCTGGACTTTGGGGAAAAAGACCAGGTAGTGTGAGATTCTTACCTCACTACATCCACCCCAGTGATCACCATCAGCACTTGGAGGGGGTCCCGTTACGTCTTAATAGACCAATCAACCCCCTTAGTGCAACGTCTGTTACGGCACTTCTCTGGAGAGACTATAAAGGGGTCTTCCCTGAGCCTCGCTATGCACGGCAGCACGTGATCACAGTGCCAACTTAATCTTTAAAATCACTTGGTGGGCAATCAGAGTCCCCATTCCTAGCGCCTGCGATTCCAAAGTCCCGCCTGCATTAAATGATGCAGGTGGGGTTTCGGCGTGCTTGCCTCCTCGACGCCTTCTTCTCCGAGCGGGATCGTCTCTATCACGATCCCGCTCGGCGGCCTCCTTCTGGACCATCACGGTCTCACAGAAGGACGCAACTGCCTTCCAGTTTTCTGTCTCCGTCAGCATATCCCTCACTACTGCTGGCAGAGACAGGTCTCGCCCAATCCTGGCGACCAAAACCTGCCGCTCACAGGCCCACCCAGGGCACTCCTCAAGCGACAGAGAGGAGGCCTGTGTCCTAGTATTGAGAACGTTATAGACTGATTATTCAGCTGCATCCGAGAGAGCCGGCCCTAACATAGTTGGAAAAAGGTTAGGCGGATTGATTTGACTTACAAAAGTATAAATTGTTGATGTTTGAAGTTACAACTACACCCAAACTCAAAATGCAATTAGGTAATAGTAAGATAATAAAACCCAATCGCATAAACGCGAAAAAATATGAAGATCACGTCTTTATTGATAGAGAAACTTATATATTTATCGGTTATTATAACTGAATCGTGATAAAACGCGTAGGTATTTTTGTAATACAGCATTAGGATATTGATAACTAAATCTATATAACTAGATAAGTATCTACATAGATTTTAGTTGCACAATAATATAGAAGTTGTAGTAATGAGAACTCAAACAGTAAAATGATTTTAAAAGTTTTTTGTGTTCTTCAAGTTATTTTAATTCAGGTAATAGTTATGTCGTAATTTTTCGGTTTTAAAATAATTTAAGCCGTTGGTCCCAGCTGTCATTCGTGGATCTTTGACAGTCGTTACGGATAGTCAGAAGCCCGAAATTCAGACAAACAGTCTTACAAAGAGGTATCGTATTACCCAGTAACTGGGTTGTGATCTGACCATCACAACCATATAGGTAGTGGCTCCATAGGCAGTCCATGTAAAATACTGGTATTCAGCTGCATCCTATTAGACTGGAAGCCGACTCCACCATAGTTGGGAAAAGGCTAGGCAGATGATGATGAGTTGAACTTACTGGATCGGCCGGACATCGCCGTCGAGGTAGACCGTGAGTCCGTGACCAAGATGGTGTGACGATCTCATCATGTTTGCAGGATCAACATGGCCAGAGATCGCACGAGGCAAAAAGGTTTGGGAGGAAAAGGCTAGGTCTTTGCCCAGCGGTGGGACACAATACAGGCTAACAACAAAAAAAAAGCAGTGGCACTCCGGGAGTGCCGACAGAAGTGAAAACAAAACACAAACAGAATACTTTGCCAACACTCACTGACATATCGGATATACATTAAAACCGAGTACATCCCGAGGACAGCTGAACACATCCGAAGCGGTGTCGATTACGGTAACAGTGGCGCGAGTTCAATGGTTTTTTCCCATCTCAAAAAATGCCCAACGCGCCTAAAGAAGTTTTCACTTCAAAAACAGTTTATGTATACACCAGTTGATCTTTTAGTTCTGATCACTTCCAAAAAAAACCAGTTTAAATGTAGAAAAAGATACCTATTTATTTTGATACACCATTTATTTTTTAATTCACAGGTAATTTCTGCTCAGCTCTCGAATCGAGACCTGTTAAGGCAGAATGCATTGAATTACTTGGTAAATATGCCAGTGGCAGGATATACCAGATCTAGAAGACAAATCGATAACCCGCCAGTCGATGAGCCAGGAAATAGTAAGTTGCCAGTAAATGGTTTTGCCAATAGTTTGCCATCTAGAAATGGCATGCCGTTTGGCAATTTACCTCGTGTTGGTGGATTGACAAACAACTTAGGATTGAATAATGGATTATCAAATAACCTGGCTTTTAATAATGGATTGCCAAACAGGTTTGCATCAAACAACGGAATGGCATTGCAAAAAAATTCACCATTAGATTCGCCATCTCAAAATATTAATATTGTGCCACAGAATAGATTACTTTCAAACGTAAATGGCATAAATATTAACGGATTACCTTTTAATATTCCACACGGATTGCCAAGTTTGGATAATATGCCAAACGGATTTCCAAGTGTGAATAATGTGCCAAACGGATTGCCAAGTTTGAATAATATGCCAAGCGGATTGCCAAGTTTGAATAATATGCCAAATGGATTGCCAAGTTTTAATAATATGCCAAGCGCATTGCCAAGTTTGAATAATGTGCCAAATAGATTGCCAAGTTTGAATAATATGCCAAACGGATTGCCAAGTTTTAATAATGTGCCAAACGGATTGCCAAGTTTTAATAATATGCCAAGCGGATTGCCAAGTTTTAATAATTTGCCAAACGGACTGCCAAGTTTGAATAATGTGCCAAACAGGTTGCCAAGTTTTAATAAAGCGCAAAACGCATTGCCAGGTTTTAATAACGTGCCAAACACATTGCCAAGTTTTAATAATGTACAAAATGGATTGCCAGGTTTTAATAATGTGCCAAACGCATTGCCAAGTTTTAGTAATGTGCCAAATGGATTGCCAGGTATGAGTAATATGCCAAACGCATTCCCAAGTTTGAATAATGTGCCAAACGCATTGCCAGGTTTTAATAATGTGCCAAACGTATTGCCAAGTTTTAATAATGTGCCAAATGGATTGCCAGGTATGAATAATATGCCTAACGCATTCCCAAGTTTGAATAATGTGCCAAACGCATTGCCAAGTTTTAATAACGTACCAAACGGATTGCCAAATAATAATAATTTGCCATTCCCAAATAACTTCCTAAACTTAAGCAATGTACCAGTTGGACAAAATATTTTGAACTTAAATAAAGTACCACCTGCGAATTCGTTGCCAAATATTAATAACAGGCCAATTCCCAATGGATTGCCACTGAATTTCCCAAGTGAGAATCTATTGCCACCTATAAACAATCAACTGCCGTATCTTAATAACTTTCGAATAACTGGATTTGTTATCGGAGATGGAATACCAGATTTAAACAGAGTTCCCCGTAATGATTTAACAGATGGCAATATGCTGCCTATTGCTGATCATTTGCAAAGTGGCAATGGATTGGCACAACAAGTAGCTGATGAATTGTCAAACATAAATGACTATCAAACTAACAATGGATTTGCAGATTTTACGAACACGCCTCCTGCTAGTACGTTGCCAAATAATGTACTTGCTGATAACAGACATTCAAGTATCAACAATATCCCTAAAGACAACGGCCTAAGGAACTTTGCTGTTGAAGCACAAAATATCAACAATATGCAATTAAACAATGGCTTTCCTGATGTCAGCAATTTTCAAAACTACAACGTAATGCCTGTCAATGAACAAAGATTTGTCAATAATGTTAATTTTAATAATGATTTTGCAGAGGCCAATAATTTTCAAGCTAATACAGGCTTGCCAAATGCAAAAAGTTGTCTAGTAAATGTCATTAATAATGGCATGCCACTTTCTAATGGAGGATATTTAAATGACAATATGCTGTATGCTAACAATGGCATTGCCGTCAATATGCCAGAAAGAGAAACATACTTACAAATTAGTGATGGCAACGGATTTCCAACCAACGATTACCAATTTGGCAATGTTGAAGTGCCAGTCAACAACTGGCATTATGAATGTGTAGGAGCAAAGATGCCAGCTAACCAGAATGTACTGCCCGAGGGAGTGCAAATGTTTTCAAATGTGCCAAGCGATCACCAGTCAGTTTTGATGCCTAATCATTTGAATTTGGCACAGGAGTTGATTAAAAATTTGCAAATAGAAGGTAATATGCCATTTTTGAATGGCTTGCCAGTTGCTGGCATTACTGAGACAGTTACAGTCTTGAATGGTCCGTGTAGCAAATAGATTTTAACATAGTGTATTTTTGTAAATAAATTATTTATTTTAGTTAAATTACTGTGTTACGGACCGGTATTAAACAAAAAATTACGTGATGTTGTGTTATGTAATTAAGTTGTACCTTTTGTAATTTTTATTTAATTGATTTTGATGAAAATAAAAATCATTTAAAATTAATTGTTTTCTTTTATAGATCTTTCCTAGTTTTTAGTGTTTCGTACCCAAAGACGCTGTCCGTTCGTCCGTCTGTCACAGGATCTTTTGAACCGTAATAGGTAGACACTTGAAATTTTCACAGAATTTTACATAACTGGCCGCAGTAACATCAAACAATAAAATTATTAGTAAAGTATTTAAATCCTTCGTGTGCGAGTCCGACTTGCACTAGGCCGCTTTTGTATTTCAGCTAGAAACAATTTATTTGCTGTTGTTTAAAAAATCTTTTGAAAAGCATAATATACACCTGGACAGTATCACGATGATATTCATCATCATCATCATTTCAGCCAAAATACGTCCAATGCTGGACATAGGCCTCCCCCAAGCACCTCATAATTCCACCCGTTATGTGCTTCTCGCATTCAACGAGATCCTGCGGCTTTCACAAGGTCGTCGATCCACCTTGTGGGAGGCCTTCCAACGCTACGTCTTCGGGTACGCAGTATTATTATAAATAGATAAACACACATAACACATAATCAGCCTATAATGTTCCCACTGCTGGGACACAGGCCTCCTGTCTGTGAGAGGGAGAAATGAATACAATATTCCGTAACTTTGAACAAACTACGTAAAAGAACAAGGGACACGACTGTATTTAATATTTCGACATACTCACTGATACTAAAAGTATTATTAATTGTTCCTGGTCACGTATTCTTTATGCAGCAAGTTTAAGTTAAGCACACGGTTTTACTTGTATTTATTTGTTTGCTTGCTTTACTTGGATATAAAGAAGTAAAGGAAAGCAAAAAGCGGAGTGGGACTTGAGCGGAGAGTCGGCTTCGGCTAAGATTTGAGCGGTGACGAGCGATTACTCGCTGGTATATACAGGGTTATTGGAAAAACATCAGCAACCTCTTAAGAGCTCATTGTACTCATCAGCATGAACAACTTTTACTATGGGACCAAACCTGAAATCGCGAAAAAAAAAATCAGCTGTTCCCTACATTTTGACGAGTTATACGAACATAAATGTAAGGAACAGCTGATTTTTTTTTCGTAATTTCAGGTTTGGTCCCTTAGTAAAAGTTGTTCATAATGATGTGCAATGACCTCTTAAGAGGTCGTTAATGTTTTTCCAATAACCCTGTATATGTGTCAAACGTCAGACTCTCAGCGAGTGTTCTGCCGGCCAAGCGAGCGTCACTGAGCGAGTGGGCCTCTTTGATAGCCCTTGTCGCTGCGAATGATTCATATTTATGTATATCTTTTACTTAGGTCTTAAGCATTAAGCTGAGCGATGTTCTTTTTATGCGACATGTTTGCCGCAAATAAACATATTTTCTTTCTTTCTTCTTACTCGTATACTGGTCCTACAATTTTTTGTACGTTTCTTGAGGGAGAATATCGTTCGAGTTACTTCCTCGTCGGCCAAAGTTGAATGAAGGTCTAAATATAGCATTCAATTATAGGCCGACTACTTAATTGAGACGTTGCCTGAGGTAGTAGCGTGGTGCGGGAGGAGTGTGGTGACGTGATGCGAGAGCTCAGTGATTTGTCAACTTGTGACAACTATCATCCTTCCCGCCCCGCGCAGCTACCTCAGGCAACGCGTCGCACGCGGTCGGCCTATAGCACTGAGACTTCTTAGGTAATCTTTGACATTAAATATCTAAAATATTCCAGCAATGGAAACAAAGCAACCTCGACTTAACATAGTCAGCCTATAATATTCTGCTGGAAGACAAGCCTCCACTCGGCGAGAAGGAGTGGGCCATAATCCACCACGCGGGCCCAGTGCAGGTTGGTAGCGTAGATGTCACATGTCTTCATTGGTTCTAGGAAAGCCGGTTTCCTCACGATGTTTTCCTTCACCGTTTTGAGAGCAGCGGTGATGAAATTATTTACACAAAGTAAAGCGCCTGTATGGGTTCTAACATTATGATCTACAACTCTTAAGTCGCGGCCGTTACAACTGCCCACCACGAACTGCTCTCAACTCGTCTTAAATGCTTGAAATCACCCATGTTTATAGACCAATCAAGAGCAAGAGTATGCTATCTACGAGTATCTTTCAAGCAAAGTGATGAATACACGTTTTGCTGTGAAAAAATTTAAAGCTTGTCTAATTATTTATCTAAGGATGATTTCTGAGAGTCCAGCCTCTGCAGTGCGGGGGAGATTCATCCAGCTTCATGTGACGAGATGACAGTAGTAATAGTGTCATCAAAAACAACAAAAAAAAAAACTCATAGTAATGACTATGAGTTTTATTTTTATATTGATGGTTTTATGATTTTATTATTTGAATTTTGAGTCTGAATAATATTTTGTTTTTTAATTTTAATATCAAATTGACTAACATAGTTTTAAAATCTTTTTTTACTAACAACTATGGACATGTTATTAGTCTGAAATAAATGTATTTATTATTATTATTATTCAACAAACAGACGTCTATTACTTCTTTATGTATGCATGTAATTTAACTTTAGATAATACAGAACGGTCCATATAAAAGTGGGTCACGTAAGAGACTCTTGTTTTGTGCCATTGTGTTTCACGACATGCAAAATGTGTCTTCCGTTGATCTTCATTGCAGTGCAAGTGCTAGCGTTAGAGGCAAGTTATTTAATTAATCTTTCTGGCAAACTGCAGACCATCTGGGGCTATGACTGCAATATTGCTTCGAAAACAATCATATTTGAGACTCCATGGCTAGACCAAGTCATAAGTAATTTCCTAATCTAATGATTATGCTTCAAATAATTAGCATACATCCATTATTATAGAGGTGTGCCCCAAGGTTCAATGCTACGCCCTGTGATTGTTACTTAAATTTAAAATTTGTATTATGTGTAAAATGTTTTAAAATTAAAAAAAAAACGTGTTTATAGAGTGTTACACCTTACAAAGACGACATAACTGCGTACATTCCAGTTGAAGAATTAGATAATTTATCATCAGAGGTAAGATTTAAAGCAATCTTCACCTAGGTACTTTCCTAGTGAAAATAATCTTTTTTTTTATTAAGACAGACACGCTAAAACTAAGTTCCTTGTTATAAGAGGCTCAGACACGTTAAAACTAAGGATGACTTTTGGTTGAATAACGAATGGTTTAATTTAATTTTAAAAAATCGTTTTAATTGCATAGCGAAAATAGCTCAACTCGACTACAGTGCGGCCGTCGAGAGATTACTTGACACCTGTCAGTTGCATATAAACAAATACGTGTCTAGCGATTTTGATGTTTATTAGCTACTAGAATTTATTGTCGCGGTGTTAAGTATCAGGAACGTGTTCTCTCGACGGTCGAACTGTAGACTTAACTATAGCCTATTATGAAATTCAAAACGTCATAAAACATGATTTTTACAGAGTATAGAAGCATACTACAAAAATGCCCAGTTCTACAACCCGTGGTTCTATCAAAGCATGATGATGCGACATATAAGGTCACCCTACCAGCAGACTGTTACTTTTGGAGGTCCGGTCAAAGCTAAAGGAGGGGTCACTATTAAAGGAGAGTTTGGAAATAACGGTCATGGAAGTGAGTCTAACTATAAATATTATTATTTTAGACACAAAGTCAAAAAACTGCTGCCATAAACATTGCATAAATGTGATCATAATTTTTTCAGCCCAAGGCTTATTTTCTCGTCTATGACATCTCGCACGGAGCACAAAACCAGTCTGTGAGTGTATCACGGGTTGATTTGTGTCAAAAAGCTCGCATCTGTGAGTTCTGTAAATTGAGTCACGGATTGATATCTGTAACTGAATCACGGGTTGAATACCGCGGCCTATGACGTAAATAATTACCGATATACTGTACTGTATCTACGCTGCTCTAACTTGCAAAAAGTATACGAGAAAGAACAAGAATGGCATACCATAATGATTCCAACGACATACCGCCGGTTTCTGATTTGAGAAAAGTAGCAAATCTCATCTGATTATTCTCAAATACATAAGTATGTGCTTAAGTTTTTTGCGTTTCACAAGTTAAAATAGAATTTCGTTAAACCATAATCTACTGATCATTTACTTAAGTATTCCTGATCAAAGCTAACACGTTCCAATTTACATTAAAAAACCGTTACTTTTCAAAAACTCATAATATTAAATAATTTTATTCTTATGTAAATTTAAAACAGACTTAAAAAGTAAGTTAATTTTAAATAACGGTATTAATTTCAACAAATTTACGTTATTAGAGTTTCTAAAGCATATTTTAGCAATTTAATATTTGACATCTTTGTATGAACCGAATCGTGACGTGAATGTCAATCAAACGTGAATGTCAATCAAACTGCAAATAAATAAACACAAGTTTTATTGGAATTCTGTATTTTTACATAAATACCAAATTATTGCACCAATTAAAATGGATAAAGATAAGAAAAAGAGATCGCCTAACTATACTCTAGAGGAGAAAGTACATCTTCTTTAATAATAACAAACCTATAATGTTTACAATGCTGCTGCGTCCAGCAATCCTGACGACGCAGCTGTACGTGCCCAGACTGCACCACTCCACGAAGGTTGAAGAGATCGTGGAGTACATGCGTGTGTGTGAAGACCAACTGGACTTTGAGGGCCGAGAAGTTGGAGTCGCGTCACAACACGAACTTCAAGTCGTTTGTGGTGCGTGTTCCGACACATCATCTCGAGAAGTTCCTCAAGGAAGAGTTCTGGCCGAAGGGTGTTCTGTACCGCCGCCGCGCCGGTTTCGTGGCCGGCTACATGACACCAGTCAGCGAAACACGACGCAGTCACTTCGTGTTCAGTTAGTTTTTAGTGTAATTATAATGTTGTATGTATTTATAGTATTTTTAAGTTATATTAATATTGTATTGTATGTGTTTTATATGAAATAAATGGATAAATAAATAATATAGTTTTACGTTTCACCAAATTTGTTATTTAGATGTTTGTGGTTATTATTGCTTCAGATACCAAAGTATAATAGAGTGCAAAAGGACAGCAGGGGCTTACTATATTCAAAAGAAACAGGAAGCCTGGAAGTCCATTACTAAAGGGTACAATAGCTTATGCACGACTGGGCCTAGGGATGAAACAATGCTAAAACATTTTTATAATAATATTTAGCATCGTAAGCTCCCTCCATTCAGCCACTAGGATCTGACAGAGCTCGGTCCTTCGTGGCTCGAATTCCCGAGGAACCGGACCACGCGCAAGCTCCACCTACCGCCAGCGTTATAGAATCGCATGGATTTTCGCGTCCAGATTCCAGGGCGTTGATCCGGTTTATTCAGGAGAATTGCTGCCTCGTAGGAGATCGTACGGTATCCTCTTATCACCCTAACAGCCATCGCTCTTTACGGCCTTCGCAATATTGCAACGTTGCGGGCCGTCAGAGTATCCGCCCACACGGGCGCCCCATACAGGGCCATGGACCGCACAATCCCCACGTACAGTCTCCGGCAGGAGGCGTTGGGCCCCCCCAAATTGGGTAGCAGTCGCGCAACAGCAGCTGCAACGCTGATCAACCTGGGGACCAGTCACCAAATGTGCGGCCCGAAGTCCAACCGGCTGTCGAAGACAAGTCCCCTAGGACTTGTCGATGAAGAAGTCGAGTCGACGACCTATACTTCGTCGTCGACTCGACACCGATGCGGACCCCTCCTACCACTATGTGTAAATCGCGTGGTGGCTTGTTCCGAGGCCCATGGAAACAGAGGGTCTCAGATTTGTGCAAAGCCTGCGCAACCCCTGCCGTGGCCTGTATGGCCGATTGCTGATGCGTTTGCCCCCGGGCCGTCTAATCATAATAATACTCTAGCTTATTTTATTAGTAGATTCAATTATTTTTGTGATTTCGAAAGTAACTAAATGGAATGTATTATGTAGGTAATATTAAGTTTGTGTAGGTCTTGGTGGTAGATTATTTATTTGATTGCTTTTGTGTGAAGTTATATTATGTAAGTAATTAGCTTAAAATTTCGAATAGGTCCCCAAACATCCACTCATTATGAAGAATTGAAGAAAAACCACTTACAAAATCACTAGTTACTATTGCTGATTACAGTTTGAGTAGCCGAAATTGGTGTGTCAACTTTCAACAGCTTATCTTGACGTTGATTATGCTTTGAGTATCGTCAAACACGTTTTTCTTAATTCAGAAACGCAACAGAAGACCTTAAGCATGAGTTAAGCATACTGTCTGTCAAATTTGAGTAAATGAAGTTTAAATTACTCAAATCTTGATTAGAGTTTAAAAAAACTTAATTCAGAAACGAAAAAATGTTTAAGTTATACTTAAGTACAGATTAAGACGTTCTCAACTTCAAATTCTCAAATCAGAAACCGGCAGATAACTTTTATATATAGGTCCCATACAAAACTTTAGAGATATCGTCATTTTAATCACACGCGCCGATATCGCGCCCGACCACCCTGAAGACCGCCACACACGGGGCGATTCGCGCAATATGGCCGCCACAGATGTGGCGATTCGCGCAATATGGCCGTAACAGATGTGGCGATGCGCGCAATATGGCCGCTATAGATGTGGCGATTCGCGCAATATGGCCGCGATAGATGTGGCGTTTCGCGCAATATGGCCGCCACAGATGTGGCGATTCGCGCAATATGGCCGCCACAGATGTGGCGATTCGCGCAATATGGCCGCCACAGATGTGGCGATTCGAGAAAGATGACCGCCACAGACGAGATGGGCCCAATCTATTAATTTCGAATTACTCAACTCTAGAGTAAGCATTGTGCTCGTCCAGCACTACATGCACATCTTACGGCTGCATTGATACTGATAACGACTCAACATATATTAAGACAGAGAAAGACTAATTACTTACAACAAAATAAAATTAATTAAACTTTCTATTTACAGCTTCCACATCATACTCGGCACCTCCCACACCTCTTACTGTAACGTCTCAACCAGCATTCCCGACAACTTTCTATCTGGCAGATTCAACATTGTCAACCGCTACAACATTGCCAACCATCACAACTTTGCCAGCAGTCACCTTGCCATCTACAACTATCAGCCAGACGTTTATAGACAACGTGCCATATACAACTATCAGCCAGACGTTTATAGACAACGTGCCATCAACAGTCTCCGTGCCAACTGTACCCATGCCGTTTATAGTTGTAACAACGACAGTTCCTAATAATGTTGAACAAAATGGCAATGTGGCTAGCCCAGTTAAGTTTGGTGGCATGGTGCCAGCATCTGGGCGTGTTAAGATTTCTGCTCATTTTTGTTGATGATTTAAAATGCACTGTGAAAAATTAGGAAGCTTAATTATGTAACTTTATTAAGAATTATTTATAACGAAATATGTAGTATTATCAATAAGTTTACCAAGCAACCAGTCCAACCAGCAGACCATTGCAACCAGTCTTACCGGGTTTCGTATTACCTAGTAACTGGGTTGTGGAGGTCAGATAGACAGTCGTTTCATGTAAAATACTGGTACTCTCGTAGGCAGGAAAATTTGCTAATTACAAGCTTCCACATATAAAAATGTAGGCGTGTAGTATTATTAATAAGTTCATTTATGATATGTATGTAGTTCCTATTTCAGTTATAATGTTAGAAGATAATTTTTAGACTACCAGCATGTCTTTTGTGGTCTTCATAAATACAATGTTTATTTGGTTCGTTTTTTATTTGGCATAATACAAGCTAGTTAGATTAAGTAACAGTTTTTCTATTAACTAATCTTATGGCCTGTATTGTTCCACTGCGGGGCAATGGCCTCCCTCTCCGTTTTCTATATACCTACCTTAATAATAATTATGCAGTTATTTTTAAATTCTTGCATGCTTCTGACATTTCTTTGAATTGTTGCGTGGTGTTTACATTTCATTTCGTTGATAAAAATCTAATTGTCACAATTTAGTCACAAATTACCTCATCTTTTATCAATATTATCACTTTCTTCATCAATCGAGTATATCTCGAACATGTCCTATCATTTGATTATTATCAAGTATCGAATTAGTAGTATTTATTTTGTATTCGATTTACAAATACCCTTCCTATATTGTTTCTTTTTCTGCTGTTATCATTCATAATCATTCTGTACCTGCAAGAATAAGGTCTTATTTTTTTGCATTTTTTGAAGTCTGTTGTCTGTAAAATTGCCTTTACAACAGGGAATTTTGTGATTATTAATTTTACTTGAAATGATTACTTGGTGCTGTATATTTTTTGCAGTTGTTGTACAGGTAAATAACTTATGTCTTTTTGTCTAAAATTATTTTACAGGAATTATTTGCAATAGGCTCGCCCCCTATTACATGGGACTTAAACATAACTGGCGAAATGTGGGTCTCTGTCTAACCCACTGGTGATTATAGACGTGATGTTATATTATATTAGTTAGAAATTACATATTATTCCTTAGGAATAACAAAATAATTTCTGTCAATCAACTTTCATTCAATTATGAAATATTGTATCCAGCCAAAATATCATTGAATATAATTATCGTAAAAACTTTAAAATATTTAGATCCTCAATAATTGTAATGACTTGAAAAAAGTAAATGGCAAGAAACGATGAAGAACGCACTGATAATAATGATTCCTTTTTTCCTTTACAGTACACATCCGCACAAGTAATACCACATGGCATGCCAAACAGATTCATAAATATTGGCAACAATGCCAGAGGAGCGCCAAACGGCATGGCAATGGGTAGAGGCTTAGCCAATGGAATTGGCAGAACCCAGCCAGTTGCTATCAATAATATGGCAAAAGGAAATATTAACCATCAGAATTTAGCAAATCCTTTCTATGCAAATAATAATTTAGCAAACAACTACGCTTTTGGAAATAAAGCAAATGGAAATTTAGCTAATATTGTTGAGACTAACTTAGCAAATCCTTTAATTTCTCCCGATCAAGTTTTAGAAAATGACATCACTGCAGCAGCAGTTGAAAACTTTGCCAATGCCAATCAAATCCCAAACATTAGCACTCCTGCAGTTATAGCCAGCGTGCCAAAAGCAGCAACATACAACTTTGGCAATAATCCCATTCCTGTAACAGTTACTGGTAGATCACAATATGGCAGCCAACCTGTTGGCTTAAATATTTTGGCAGATAACTTGGAAGTGCAGGGGTTGGTGACTGTGGTTGGCAGAATGCCAATCTATGGCGCAGTGGCTATAAATGGCAATGTACCGTCGGATGGCACAGCGTCTGTGAATTATGGCTGTGGTTCACCAGCTGCGATTTAGTGTTGTTAAGTGGTTAAGTATTTATTTTAGAAATAAAGCTATTTATTGATCTAATTAAGTTATTTGTTTTGTTTTAGTCCAGCCATATCATTTTGAGTGTTTGATGTCGTTAGACCAATTTTTTATCCCATACCTAAGCCGCTGTTACGGCTCTGAAGGGTCATGAAAATTGTTTTTTTTCTAAATGATAAATGATTTTATTTCTGTAAGTAGGTTTGCACAAACACTTTTACACGTCAATCATATTTTTTAAAACTAGATGAGGTCAGCGTTTACTATCTGACTACTCTGAGAAGAAAGGCCGAAACAAACTCAGAGGTCACAGTCTCTTTTAAAGTCCAGACATAATCTTGGTCAGGTTATATGAAGACCATGCAGATCGATGTCTGAGATGATCTTTTGAGGAAAGAACCACACAGATTGAGTGGACCTGTCCAGTCAGTGCACGCATTTGTCAGAAATCCTGCAGCTCAACTCAAAACTTAAGGAGCTCAACGATTCGACGAGCAATATCAAAGAAAGGACATTCTACTTAAATACTTTGCTAAACAGATAAGTAGAACAGTGATTTCATTGAAAAATCGTTGAACAAATATGCGGCGCGATTCGTTTGTACACTGAATAGCTTCTGCCCGCGACTTCGTCCGCGTGAAATTTCACCCTCCCCTATTCACCCTCTTAGGGGTGGAATTTCGAAAAACCCTTTCATAGTGGATACCTACTCTTCACAAAGAACACACTCTCCAAATTTCATGTCTCTAGGACCAGCGGTTTTGACTGTGCGTTGATATATTTTATTATAATATATAGATTTTACAAAACTATGTTGTTTAAAGAAAAGAGTTGAAGAAAAATTGTATTTCACTTCTAGATTATACTGGAAACAGACGGTTTATAAATAAGAGCTAGAAAAATCGATTCATAAAACCTTCATAAATCATCATATGCAGCTTTTACCCAACTATGTTGGGGTCGGCTTCCAGTCTAACCGCATGCAGCTGAATACCAGTATTTTATATGGAGCGACAGCCTATCTGACCTCGGCAACGCAGTTACTGGGTAACACGATACCCTGGTTGTCAGATTATTGGACGGCTGACTTTGCGTAACGAATGTCAAAGGTGCTCGAATGACAGCCGGGACCACGTGCTTTCCGAGGCACAGTGGGGTCGCGGTTAACCAGATCGATCAACCTGTGCAACCCCCATAAACCTTATATAAATAGGCAAATAGAAATGGATACATTATTTAATATTTCGGTGCTGTTAGTAATAGAAGATAAAACTACGTGAGTAATTGAAGTTAATGCAGGTTTAGTACCTTTACACCTAGCTTCTGACGTTTCATAAGTGTCGGTTTACGTGAAATATGGATTTATTCCGGTATGATTCCTTGAGCCCCCCCTCCTCGATTCCCTGCTAGTTCGTCTTCTGTTTTAATCTTTGTCTTATCCACTTTATGCTAGGTTACTATTTTTGTTTTTTTTTATTTTTACCCTTTAGAATGCTGGACCATTTGTATAAATCAGTTCAAAACCTTCGAAGATAACAACTAATAAATAGTTCCACCGCAGCTAGCAAATAAAACGAGTTGGCGAGCAATGAGCCGAGAGTGCGTGGCAGCGCCGAGTGATTACTCGCCGGTATGTACAGACGCCAGCACATCAAGCTACCCGAAACTGTCAAATTTTCCCAATCAACTTTGAACCTTATGCTTTAGCGATAAAGTTGAAAATCTATTAAAGAAATTTGACAGACTGTAGTAGCTTGATGTGCTGTCGTCTGTACCAAGCGTGAGTCTGTCAGCGAGCTGATCACTAATGCCCTGATTACACATACCGAGTAGAGCGGCGAGAGAGTAAAATGTCACTCGGCCGAGTGAGTGATATGGCCGAATGAGTTTACACGTATTTTTGAGCACACGGCGAGACAGTCAGTCAGTTCAGTTTAAACCCGGCACCGAATGACGAGTGGTCGCCGAGTGAGCGAGCGACACAGTGTGGGGAAGCGGAGGGGTGGTCTAGTAAGTAGAACGGGATCCGAATGACTCTCTCGGCCTGTTGCTCGGCCGAGCACTCGGCAAAGTGTTTACATGTACCGAGCGCTCGGCCGAGGGCACTCTCTCGCCACAGTACTCGGCAGGTGTAATCAGAGTATAAGCGAGCGTCGCTGAGAGAGTTTTGAGCTTTCTTTGATAGCTCTTGTCGCTGCAAAAAACAAATACGAGCCGGAGGTGTGAACTGTCAGCAAATCACTATTAATATAATAGTTGACACTTTTACTTACACGGGACTTACAATCTTTAGAGAGTCGTTGACAGCTAGTCGCTTCATCATTGGTGGTGGAAAAGTGGCCATAATATCAACGTGAAATACGTTCATCATCTGCCGCAGTTTGTTTTCAGCTGTCATTAAGAAGTCTAAAGGCAAGTAAAATGCCATGAGCCTAGTCTCCCGGGTCACAGACTCATTTTAGTGGTAGAAAAGTCGGAGGAAGTGGTTATAATCCGTAGGAGACCAATATAACCCTCCGTGTCCGTTTTTTAAGGATTTTCAATTACATACATACATACATAATCAGCCTATAATGTTCCCACTGCTGGGACACAGGCCTCCTCTCAGTGAGAGGGAGTGGGCCGTAATCCACCACGCGGGCCCAGTGCGGATTGACAGATGTCACATGTCTTCGAATTTTTGGTTCTAGGACATGCCGGTTTTCTCACGATGTTTTCCTTCACCGTTTTGAGAGCAGTGGTGATGAAAGAAACAATTTAATAACTCGGCATATTGGCCGGAGGAGGCAACGTACAGAAACCTATGGGGCAGAAGCCCTTTGCCCAGGCAGGTATCCTACATAATAAGGGTAAATAAAGATTCGTGAATAAATTCATAAATTAAAATCATTTTATTTTACAACTAAATAAATGCATATCAATAAAATATACACTTTAAATTATGACTCACAATAACTTTATCAACAACAACTAACATCTAGTACTGCTGGTTGCAACCACATTTATTATTGTTACTGGCAACACTCACTAAGCCACCAGCTGGGACAGTGCCTTCAAAGGTCACATAGCCAATCACTGGCACATTGCCAGCTATAGCCGTGTTGCCACCTACTGGCAACTCGCCAAATACTGCGACATCACCGTAACCTACATTGCCAGCGTTTGGTATACCTGCCAAGTTACTGTTTAAAGCATTGTTAGCAGCTAGACCATTGAATGCCAAGTTGTTGTTGAGTTGACGGTTTGCCAAGTTAGCACTAGCAAAATTTCCTACGGCCAAGTTGTTTGCGGCAAAGTTGTTGGCAGCCAAGTTGTTTGCAGCCAAGTTGTTTGCAGCAAAGTTAGCGTTGGCCAAGTTGTTGCCAGCACAATTTCCAACGCCCAAGTTGCTTGCGGCAAAGTTTCCAGCAGCCAAGTTGTTAGCAGCAAAGTTGTTCGCCGCTAAATTATTTGCTGCAAAGTTGTTGACACCGAAATTAGTACCTAGGCCATTGGGGGCCAGACCATTTATTCCTAGTCCATTTCCTAATAGTCCATTAGGTCCCAGGCCATTTCCTAATAATCCATTAGGTCCCAGGCCATTACCAAGTCCAAATCCATTTGGTGGAAGTCCGTTCAGTCCGAATCCATTGCCAAATCCAAGATTTTGTCCAAATGCATTCTGCGAAATAAGAAATTACTTGGTATGAGAAATTATAGCTGAATAAAATAATGAAAAAAATAGAATAGGTAAAAATTGAGGTGCATCTATTACTTGTAGTACACATTCTGCTAGTTATATTTAAGTCCCATGTAATAGGAGGCGAGCCTTTTGACATCAACCGGGCACACATCCAGACTCCGTTTGCCCGACCCGGGAATCAAATTTAGGTCCTCAATCTCAGCTGTAGCGCTTGCGACCACTAAACTAACGAGGTAGTCAACTCTAACATAGTTGTTGATATTTCAATCAATCAATCACTACAGAGGAGCAGTGGTCACCCAGTTGTAACGGCCGTGACTTCAAAGTTGTAGGTCGTCGTCGTAGGTTCGAACCCAGACAGGCACTTTACTTTGTGTAAATTATTTCATCAACACTGCTCTCAAAACGGTGAAGGAAAACATCGTGAGGAAACCTGCATGTCCAAGAACCAAAAATTCGAAGACATGTGGCATCTACCCACCCGCACTGGGCCCGCGAAGTAGATACGGCTCAGGGATCTCGAAGAGAGGAGGCCTGTGTCCCAGCAGTGGGAACATTATAGGCTGATTATTTATTTACCACAGAAAAGCATTGGCTTTAACAGCAAAAAATATTGCTTTTACAGAAAATTATAAAAATTCTATACATACCTGGAGTAAACAGAGAACTGATAAAATAATAATTAAAGACGACATGATGATAAAATTTAAATAATTGTAATGAATAATACGATTCGGCCTATAGCTTATATACTAGATAATTTCATAAATTATACTGTAGTAAATATAAGATAATTTATTAGATAGTAAATACGATGAATTGATTTTAAAACGAGCTAAATGTCACGAAGAGAGATTAAATATATTATATTATAATATCTAAGATGTTTCTTGGAACGAAGTTTCATATCGCACGTTTTAAATACGCTGCACACTGAATGAGAGCTAGACTGAAAAAAGTTTTATAAAAAAAAAAAGTTTAATTTTGAGCGCTACGACGACACTTTTGTGGGGTTACAAAAGTATCCGATTTAGGGGTGATCCCATATATTCAGAACACGAGAAAGTGGGCAAAATAAGGTGGAGAACCAATGGTCTTAAATTACACTTTAGTAATAAAAATTTTTTTAACCCTAAATTACTTAACAACATCGTAAAACAACGTTAAAAATTTTGCGTAATTTTTCTTAACATATTTAAATTACTTGAAAAACTTAACGTTTCTTATACATTATACCTATATTTATTTATTCTTAAAGCAACTACAACAGTTTATCACTAAGTTCACATTATAGGTTTCGACCTGATTATCACCCAAAGCGTAATAGCACGGCGGCGACCTCTCGCGTCCGGCCCTGGTTCAAGCCATGGTCCGGGGCGAGAGGGAGTGGGAGGCGGTCACCTCCTTCTGCGAAGCAGTCATGCTAGCGAAGGAGGTGGCGGGACGGCTCAGGGAGAGAGCCGCACGCCTCAGCCGCCGCGGGAGACGCTACGGGCGTCGGGAGCCGCGTGACGACTCCCGGCCACCGTAGGCGCGGGCCTGCGGACGGAGAGTAATGGGTAGCTCTCCGTCCGATCAGGACCAGGCCCGTGCCGGACGGCGCGTATGTGTTCCACGCGCGCCTCAAAGAGATGTCAGCATTAAGGAAGGGGCCCGCCAGGGCCAAAGCCTGCCGGGGTAGCGGGATCGTCCGAAAGGGTTACCGCTGCCCCGGAACATAAAGGGCTAAGGAAGGAACACGGGTGGGTTTTAGTCAGTAAGAGTCTGACACTCCCTTCCGCTCCACCCAGAGCGGGAGGAGTCATTAGATGATTTCCCATCAAAAAAAAAAAAAAAAAGCGTAATAGCACAATATGACTAGAAAACAACAATAGTAATGACGACAACTACAGTCAAAGTCAATTCAAATTCAAAGCATTTATTTCAAATAGGCACATAAAAGGCAATTTTGAACTTCAAAAATGACAATAAAATAATATAATTGATTCTAGTCGTCCCTTCCAGTAGTTTTCGTGTGGAGAAGAATGGGCAAGAAAGTCCATCGTTGCTCTTTTGAAATGTTTTACAATATTTTGCATGCATTCATTTATACAGGGTTATATGTGAAGACGACGCACCTAAAATAAAATTACTATAAGTAGGTACCACAATAGATAAAAGAAGTCGTGGGTTCGAATCCATACAGTAAAAAGCTAAAAATTAAAAAGGTAAACAGTAAAAAGCTTAGTTCACATGGATCTGTGCGTGCCCTCCGACACACTTCTACTGGAACAAACAGACAGAGAGACAGACAGACAAAAATTGTAAAAAAAATATATTTTGGTATATGTACCGTGTCTACATCCATATGCATTTAGTAAAAAGTGGTTATTTTAATATTATAAACAGACACTCCAATTTTATTTATTTGTATGTATAAATTTAAAAATATAAACGATATTATGTATTTTATATGAAACTAGCTAACTCGACAGACGTTGTCCTGTAATTTTTTTTATTATTCATAAAAAAATCCTAGAGAAAAAAGAACGCTCAGTTATTCGCGAATTTGGACATTTTCCGGGAAACATTTCCATCCTAATTCGGACTATTACGATAATTTTTAAATATAAAAATGACTAAAGCAGTCCAGCCGTTTTCAAGTGATGCGCTTACCAACGAACAAACAGCATTTAATTTTTATTTATACAGGGTCAAAATAAATTAGCTAGCGAAACTCCGCAGAGGTGATGGGTATCGATGTCTAAATATGAGAAAAAAATAATAATTTGGTGTTTTTTTGTGGGGTCTTCGACCGCAGTTAGTCACTTGAAATATCAATTTAAAAAAATCAGTTTTATTTGTGTAAACTTTACAGACGTGATGAGTAGATATCTAAAAACGATAAAACATATTTTCTCAACTCGTACTTCAAGTAACAACACTACCAGCGGTCGTTGACCCCTAAAACATCAAATCTTTTTTATTTTTTCGTGTTTAGATATGTACCTACCCATCATGTCTACGGAGTTTCACTTGCTAATTTAATGTGAGCCGGTATAGATAAAGGAAATAATAAACACAAAATACAAAATTAATTAAAAATATCGTGACATACGGGTTTGATAGCTTGATAATATATTGATTTAAAAGTAAAAAATACTGACAAATCTGTGTGAGCATTCTTGGCATTTTGTAAGCTCATGGTCAACGGTGATACAGGTTATACCGCCCTCTAAGACAACAGGAAATAATTAATACACTTAAAAATGTCAGAAGTACTGTGAGAGGGATGTATGAAAGTTTAGTGTTGATAACTTTTTTTTTTTCTTACTTGATGATTTTTTTTTTAATCTTTTATGTTTTGCTTTTGTGTGTGTCTTTTTTATATTTAATTACTGTAATTGGTTTTAAACCGTTTTTTTTAAATAAAATAAATAAATGAACTTGTGTGCAATAAAATCGATCCACCCTGTCCTCTTCGATTTGAAACAAGATAATTCAACAAGTTTAATTAACAGCTAAGCTGTGTTTGCGACTTCGATCTCGTGCATGTCAAAAAACAAATAGGATTTCTTGGCTTTAATTTTTTTGTGCGGAACCCTAATTCTTTTTCTAAAATAATAGTCGATAAGTTACTCCTTAAAACATCTGCTATCTGTCTGTGAAAATCCTGTCAAAATCGGTCCAGCCGTTTTGGAGATTAGCCGGAACAGACAGACAGACAAAAAACATTTTTTTTTTTATAAGGACCTTAGGTATATACTTTCATATGCATTTAAAAATCTGCTGTTTTGACATAACAAACAGACACTTCAATTTTATTTATTTTTATGTAAATATAATATATGTAGATAAATCAATCTGCCTAGCTTTTTCCCAATTATGTTGGGGTCGGCTTCCAGTCTCACTGGAGGCAGCTGAATACCAGTATTGTACAGACGCCAGCACATCAAGCTACTCGAAACTGTAAAATTTTCCCAATCAACTTTGAACCTTATGCATTAGCCATAAAGTTGAAAATCTATTAAATAAATTTGACAGATTGTAGTAGCTTGATATGCTAGCGTCTGTACACGGAGCGACTGCCTATCTGACCTCCACAACCCAGTGGGAAATAGGGTCCAGGTGACGCGATGCGACGTGGTGGGTCGGGGGAACAAGAAATTTTGACGCAGACGAAATCGCGGGCATAAGCTAGTGATTAATAAATCGCGGAATATGAGTTATGTACAGACGCCAGCACATCAAGCTACTACAATGTGTCAAATTTATTTAATAGATTTTAAACTTTATTACTAAAATATAAGGTTCAAAGTTGATTGGGAAAATTTGACAGTTTCGGGTAGGTTGATGTGCTGGCGTCTGTACACCACTGCCTGTATTCAGCAGATAGCATCTTAAAGCTGCCTTTCCACCCGAGATTAGTGAGGATGCGTAGCCAGGGATGTGTGTGAAACTAACCAATACCAACGCTAACTTAGTTCAAGCTAGACGAGTTGCCCCCTAACCCATAAAAATGAAGCGATGTTATTTTTTGGTTTCACACACATCCCTCGCTACGCATCCTCGCTCATCTCTGGTGGAAAGGCAGCCTAAGGCCCGGACTCCACTGACGCGGAGCTGGGCGGAGCGGAGCGGAGACGTGCAGGAATCGACCAATCACAGACGAGACGAGTGACGCGATGAGGATTTCAACCATTGTGTTTGGTCGATTCCTGATATTAGTTGGATAGTTTGCTCCACCCAGCTCCGCTTCAGTGGAGTCCGGGCCTTAACTTGAGTAAAACACAAAAGTAGGTACAAGCTAGTTTGTAATGCCAGTAATTAGGTAATAAGACACATTCAATTCAATAATAAAATTCCATATAATTACAACTCAAATAAAAAATCAACAACATTACAAAAATTTCTTAAAATTAAAAAACACCGTTGTAGCCACAGCCGGCGCCAACGCGACCATTGTATCCCAGACCAGGGGCACCCAAACCGAGACCAGGGGCACCCAGTCCAGCGAGACCAGGGCCGTGACCAACTCTGCCAGGAGCAATAGCACCGTAAGGACCAATAGCAGCACCAAGACCTTCACTCACAATACCAACAGCACCATTCCCGCAGCCGTAGTTGATACCACCAGCGCCAGCAGAAGGCAAAGCACCCTCCACAGCCACAGCACTCAAGAACGGCAGCTCTCCGTTTATAGCAAGAGCTCCTTCGATAGCGTTCTCAGAGACCACGGTAATACCGGTGGGGGCGATGGGGGACACGCTGGTGACTGCAAAGCCACCACCGCTAAAGGGAATGAAGGAGTTAGCAGCCAGGCCGTGGTTGTTACATCTTGGGTAGCCTATGGGTCCTGCTGCCACGCCTCGTCCTGCTAGGTTGGAGTTGTAAGCAAGCGCGTTGCCAGCTAAAGCGAGCTCTTCAGCCGCTAAAGCAGTACCAGCAACACTGTTGCAAGCACCGATGGCTTGACTTGAGATGGTCTGAAAACGAAGAACAATAAAACATTTTTAGTTTGATCCTTGTTCGTTTTAAAGTATATTGGAGGTCGCCTTCCAGTCTTACCGGTTACAGCTAAATACCAGTATTTTACATGGAGCGATTGCCTATCTGACCTCCACAACCGAGTAATTGGGTAAGACCCCTTGGCGACACTAGAGTATAAGAGTCACTTCAAATAGAACAATAGTTGCATATTGCATTATTTATTACCTTGATGAAAAGTGCAGAAGCAAACAAAATAACAACTTTGCTGGCCATTTTGATTTTTGTGTTTTTTTTTTTTTTGTAGTATTGTACTGTGTAACAAATCGTTGAATGATATCTTCGACTTATTTCTGAACTTTTTATAACAAACTATTTCATAAAATTATAATCTATGTGCTAAGCAAGCGCGTAAATATTAAATTTATCTTATATTACGAGGAATTCAGAGAACTAAGTATATTGCAGTATTTTAGGCAATACAAACTGTTAGTGATTAGATATTGAATTGGAATAATTTTCCCATTCGTTATTTGAGTAGGCAACAGAACTATCGATGATATACTTGATGTAGTAATTTATTCAGTTTTTGCGTGCTACATAATTTTTTTGCTGACGCAAGAGTCGCTGACTTTTATGCCAATGATGCGTAAGAAAACTAATGAACATGTCTGTCTGAACTTCTCTGATGCGCCGGATTCGAAAGAGCACCAACGGAATCCTAAGGATGATCTATGAGACGCCAGACTCTTCAGTGGTGGGAAGATTCATCTAGCTTCATGTGACGACATGTACTTAGCTATACTAAGATTTTTTTGACATGAGTGGTATTGTGTTTAGAATTTTATGAATGATGATTTGATTTGATTTTGATTTTAGTATTGACTAACATAGTTTTAAGAGCTTTGTAACTAGTAATTTATGGACAAATAATTAGTCTGAAATATATATATATTTTTTTTATTATTGTTTGGATAAATTATTAATAGGTCACGTAAATGTCCAAGGACACGTGATATTTAACATGTAATTGCGCCCAATTATTCTTAAGTAAGGTCTGGCTCTATGGTCTAGTTGTCGCAAGCGCTACTGCTGAGCTTGAGGTCCTGGGTTAGATTTTCGGGTCGGGCAAAGAGGGTTATTGGGTTTTTCTATATGGAACTTCTCAGTAGCAGCCCGGAGTGTGGATATGTGCCCGATTGATGGCAATAGGCTCGCCCCCTATTACATGGGACTTAAACATAACTGGTGAAAAATGCGTGTGCTGTAGATGTACCTACTTCTGCTTAACCCTTCGAGAAATAAAGGCGTGATGTTGTAGCAGTCTCTACAACGCCACATGGGAACTACGCGTCATACTGACGTCACGCAAAATCCTGCACGCAAAATCCTGCATCTCGCAAGCAGAGTTTACCGCGCAACTAAAAGAAAAGAAGAAGAAAGAAAAAACGTTCATTTGGACACAGTAAACTAACTAACATAATATAACTAGCATAATATATACAACGTCCAGACGTCAATCGTCGGGCCCGCCAGACACAACACCCGATCGGAAGAGTTTGAGTTTTTTTTGTGTATGGGAAATCATCAAATAACTCCTCCCGCTCTGGGTGGAGCGGAACGAAGTGTCAGACTCTTACTGACTTACACCCTGTTTTCTGTTTTATGTAACTCTTAAGTTTAGTAACCATGACCATGACGCGCGAAGGATTATTCCACACGGCATTCTTTCATATGTTTTGGCCAGGATGCGTTGCGAACAACGTTTTGTTGTTTTGCTCGCTCTTGAGCTCGATCACGCCTGATGGAAAGCGATGGATGAGGTCTATGATGGAACGAGCGTCGCCAGAATCTGCCTAAGGCACTGGAACTCCCACGCATCGACGAAACACAGCAGGCTGCTTGACGCCGGATTCCGATGGGAGGGTGGTCGCAAACCAGGCTTGCGTTAGCCCTACCACCGCAAGGGAAGATTTGGCCAGTCAAATAAGGTTTTGGGTGTAACTATCCAGGATGCGCCGAGCGCTGGGCAACGGCAACGTTATCTGAGGCAAAATAGACACATATGTCTGAAGCAAGATACGGTATCCTAGAAGAGCGATGGCGCCTATGCCAGTTGACTGTTGATGGCTGCCATGGATAGTGTATTAATACATTAATTTCAGCCGAAAGATGTCCACTGCTGGACATAGGCGAGTCCCAAGCACCGCCACTTCGATCGCTGCGGTTTCTTAACGCCTTTTCAAGGTCATCGGTCTACCTTGTGGGAGGCCTTCCATCGCGACGTCTTCCGGTACGCGATTACCTTAGTTCTCCTGTGGATCTCTTCACTTCTGATTCAATCACGTAGGGAAACTCTGAGCATAGCCCTCTCCATAGTACCAGATATATATTATAGATAATGTATTCGCGTCATGTTCGTGAACGGGCGCCATCGGTTGAGTGAGACTCATCTGGTCATCTCTTTACTGCCAGGGCTTATTTTTAAATCTTATATTTTGAATCGTTTCTTTATTTGATTTTTTTTCATTGTTCACATATAGAAGCAACAAAAATAATGTACCCAGGATTTTGTAATATTATCTTGATTTAAAAGAGTGTCCTTGGAGTTTCTTGCCCGTTCTTCTCCATAGAGATCTACGTTTTGGAATGGACAACTAGCTTCAACTTTCTGACTAACTGACCGACTATTTAATTTTGACAATTCAAAAGTGCCTGTACATGGTTTAATTGAAATAAATGCTTTGAGTTTGAGTATGTTTTGAAGAAATTCTATTTCTGATTATTCATGGGAGAATCGGAAGGTACCTTTTGAGTAGCAAAAACCTTACTTGCATGAAATGCAGGATACCTGCATTAATAGGTGACCCATTTTATTAGGAATTGTAGTATTGAATTCATGCAGGCGTTTGTACATTGCAGTTGTTATTCGCGTTGCTATTGCGTCATATTGCTTATTAGTTATGGAGGTAAGTTATAGTATGTAGGCATATGCATCACAGATGTTGTATATATACCAGTTGCGCGGTAAATTCTGCTTGCGCGATGCAGGATTCTGCGTGACATCAGTGTGATGCGTAGTTCACATGTGGCGATATATATCCTGTCATATAGTAATGAAAACACAATATTTGTACTACCAAATATAACTTTTATTTATACATAAACAACAAATAACAATTAAACTCCTAATAAACAGCTCCGCATCCCAGACCGAGTCCAGGGCGTCCATTGTAACCAAGTCCATTGCCCAGACCTGCACCATATCCAAGACCACCGGCCAGACCGTTGGCGTAACTCAGACCAGCTGGGTAAGCGGCAGGACCAACAGCAGAAGAGATGCCTTCGCTCACGATACCAACAGCACCGTTTCCGCAGCCATAGTTGATGCCACCAGCACCACCAGAGGGCAAAGCACCTTCCAAGGCAATAGCTCCCAAGAAGGGCAAGTTACCGTTGACGGCTAGAGCACCTTCAATGGCATTCTCAGATATGACGGTGATACCAGTGGGGGCAATGGGAGAGATGCTCTGTACGGCGAAACCACCACCGCTGGTCGGGGCAAAAGTGTTAGCTGCGTAACCATAGCCCAATGCTGGGCCGGCTAAGGGAGCTCCAAAACCTAGACCACAACCTCCGTAGCCTAGAGCGTTGCCAGCTCCGTAGGCTAGTGCGTTGCCAGCTAGTGCCAACTCTTCAGCTGCGATGGCAGTGCCGACAACGTTGTTGACGGCGCCGAGGCAATGCTGGGCTACGATGATCTGTGAAATGAAAATGGAATTTAGTAAGATATTTTTGAGGATCGTAAGATTATTAGGCAAAAACAAGAAAGAGAGTGTTACAAGAAGGCCCATACATAGAAAGAGAATAATTATGCTGGATAAATATAATTCAGTGCTAGGTCTTTATCTTTTGTGATAACAATATAGTCCTCATTATAATTATGTATTAGACCACTTGCAAACAATGATGGTCTTAGTAAAAAAACATGTTTTAATTGCCCTAATTATTTCAAATTTGAAATGCTAGGGGTGCAATTATTTACGAATAATTTAAATGTTTTTTTGAAGTGTTGACTCACCTTGAAAATGCAGGCTGAAGCGCAAAGGACAAGGATAGACTTGGCGGCCATTTTGGATTTGTGTGTTTGTCTGTAGAATACAAACTTGTGAATGATTTTCGTGTCAAATATCAAAGAATTTATACTGATTAATTACATTAGTATTTAGTAACGTAATTTTGTAAGGTTTAATGTTACATTGTCGATAAAGGCTACGCACTTACGTGATATAATTGTTTTGACGTAACATGGACTTTTATGTAATACCTAGAAGAATGAAAATGTGTATACATGTGTATGCATTATTATAGCAGTGGAATATACACATGCATATTCGTATGGATACAAAAATAAATCTATATATATTACAATATATCTTCTTCTTTACTAATAATAATAACGAGGATCAAGGGCTTGATTCAGAAAGCGGTACTTCTGGACACGGCCCGCATTGTCAGGAGGTTCCTGTCTCTGGAGCCCTAACCACCGGTAGCTTGGACCCTATTCCCGACACCGGCGGTCTACTATTTTTTTATATTTTGAAATGTTTTTTATATTTTAAGAAATATTTAAAAATGTAATTTAATATGTAAATAGATAAATAAACGAAATAATAATTATTATTTCTATGCTTGGAGTTTCCCTGCGTGATCGAATCAGAAATGAGGAGATCCGCAGGAAAACCAAGGTAACCGACATAGCCCGAAGAATTGCCAAACTTAAGTGGCAGCGGGCAGGGCACATTGCTCGCAGAACAGATGGCCGATGGGGCTGAAAGGTTCTGGAGTAGCGACCGCGTACCGGAAGACGTAGCGTTGGAAGGCCTCCCACAAGGTGAGCCGACGACCTTGTGAAGGCCGCAGGAACCCGTTGGATGTAAGATGCAGACCTAAGACGCAGGAACTCTTTGGATGCGAGAAGCACAGAACCGGTCGAAGTGGAGGTGCTTGGGGGAGGCCTATGTCCAGCAGTGGACGTCTTTCAGCTGAAATGATGACTAATAATAAAGCTAAAGAGATTGTTTGTTTAAACGCGCTAATCTCTGGCATTACCAGTCGGATTACAAAAAAAAATTGATAGCCCAATTCTTGAGGAAGGCTATAAGCTATTTTACACCACAGACCTTTAGGTGCCGAGCGAAAAGAAAGAAAATCAGAAAGAACGGTAAGCGAAAACGAAGTAATAGCGCATGTAGACGATGCGATGCGACGGGGTAGGTTACAAGGGAACAAGAAATTTCACGCTGACGAACTCGCGGCCAGTAGAAGATTACTGTCTGGTAGTAGGTACTTCTCAAGATGAATCCTTCTCCCGTCCATATCCCTATTTATTTGGAGGTCGATGCAACATGTCTTTTACTTCCATACTTCTCTATTACAATAGTACCATTGATGGTGCAGGTCAATGGTGCATACGGTACAACGGGGCTATAAGACCATAGTCTGAAACTGGCAACTGACTAAAAAGTTGTGTGAAAATCAGTTGTTGTTATGGTATGGGCATGTGATGCGGAGGAATGAGGAAAACTTCGTGAGGAAAGTTTTGAGTATGATTGTGAATGGCTATAAGGCTAAGACGATGGATGGACTGTGTGAAAGATGATATAGCTAGAATGTGGGTGACGACCGAGATGACGACTAATAGAGAAGTCATCATCATCTCCCTAGCCTTTTCCCAACTATGTTGGGGTCGGCTTCCAGTCTAACCGGATGCAGCTGAGTACCAGTATTTTACATGGAGCGACTGCCTATCTGACCTCCACAACCCAGTTACTGGGTAATACGAAACCCCTTGGTAAGACTGGTTGTCAGACTTTCGGGCTTCTGACGACCCGTAACGACTGTCAAAGATCCACGAATAACAGCCGGGACCAACGGCTTAACGTGCTGTCCGAGGCACGGAGGGGTCTTGGTATGTGAAGATGGTCACCCATCCACGGACCAACCGCGGCAAGCGTAGCTTAACCTGATCGATCGACCCGTGTGGCTGTTATTACTTAGCCACAAGCCCCCTAATAACTAATAACTAACTATACTAATACTAATACAACTAATACTAATATAACTATGACTAATAGAGAAGTATGGAAGTAAAATGGAAGTACCTATAATAATTTACTATTTAAGTTTTACTTTCACTTTGATCTCAATATCTATTTTAGTTTTATATAATCTTTTGCAATTACCTACTCACTCTTACATACACTGAAGTGGTAAATAGCATTATGTAGGTATCACAAAATCACAACTCAGGTCCCCAAGATACAGGCGCCGCCTAGTTTGGGGACCACCGTAAAGATCCAAATGATGATCGCTAACAGCTACAAACCGACATTACCTAAGTTAATTATAAGGTAATATTTGTAACATTGGTTTGTAACATTGATTCAATAAATTTATTAACATTGATTTATTAACATTGGTTTATTAACATTGGTTCAAAAGAGATGTTGTGTCGACCTCCAAATAAATAGGGATATGGGCGGGAGAAGGATGCATCTTGAGACTACCAGACATTGTTGCTTTATTCCAGCTTGAAAGGTTTAGGTGTCAGTGTGATTACAGGCAAAAGTGACATTTTGAAGCTTTGTCCTGGATCTGAAGGCCAATTCGCGTAATTTAAAATGTTAAAAATCTAGTCGCAGTCTCATCTCGGCAACAATAAAATGTCAAAAACTTGTCGAAAATGTTGGGAAATTATAGGATTTTTTGACAGGTTGCGACTGAGATCAGACTGTGAACGTTCTTAAAATTACTAGAATTGCCCCTCTGGTGTTTTAGATGACCTCTTCTTCTTCCCAGTGAAAGCACTAGGAAGTGGTAAAGGGCGGTCGTTTTGGGGGACTTTCATGTAATTTTGGCGTTCGAAAAGTGCTGATTCTCAGCCTATTTTGAATAAATGACTTTTGATTTTGATTTTGATGTTGACCACAGTCGTCGTGACCAACTTTGGAGGCTATTCCAAAGCGTCTCATCTACCTAGCCTTTTCACAACTAAGTATGTTGAGGTTGGCTTCCAGTCTAGCTGGATGAAGTTTAACTACAGTATTTTACAAGGATTAACTGCCTATCTGACCGCCACGACCCAGTTACTAGGCAACACGTCACCTTATTACAAAATTTACAAAGGGTACTGTAGAAGTTTTACCTATTTGCCAAATAGGTATCTGCCTAAATTAAAACAAGGTACGTGCTGCCATCTATGCAACCACTAGTAAACTAAGATCAACTTAAGATGTCATCATTTCTGTCTTTCATCAACAGATGCCGTTGCGATAACAATCAGTAGGTATATATTTTTATCTTTATCGAAAGATCTGTTCTTTAATTACGTGATTTATCAATATTATTAGGTGTATTTCAAAATACATAAAGTCTTGTATAAAAGGAACATTAAGAACGTTCTATAGTCATAAAAGATTTATCTATTCAAGAATAACATCATGTCTTCTTCTTTAGTTTTCTTCTGTGTTCAGATTTGCTTGATTCAGGTTGGTTCCTTTGATTTATTAAATATTTATATATATTATTATTAATTTTGGGGTCGGTGCAATATATCTTTTTCATCCATACTTCTCGTCATCTCGGTAGTCATCCTCTTTCTAACCATATCATCATTCACATAGTCCATCCTGTGTCTGTGTATTATTTTCTTCATTACTTCCCGTGACTATTCTGTGTTCTTTACCTTTATTATGTTTAATGTTAGCTCTAAGCTTGTTCAGATGACATATGCCGAGATCTATGAACGTTAATTAGCTCGTATTTTCGCGACGCATTACTCCTGCCACTGTCGCAAACTAGAAGTGCAAGATAGAGACGGGAACATGTCTAAGCCAAAGCATGTCCTGATTAACGTTTATAGAACTATGTCTAAGAGCATACAGGCCACTTTAATAAATAATATAGGAAAAGCGACCATATTTTTGCAAGCTTTTATTTAACTTGCCTTGTTTTTATTTAACCAATTGTTGATTTTCATTTAAGTAGTCAGATAAAGAACGCCGACCTCATTTGGTTTTATAATTTGCACAAACCTACTTACAGAAATAAAATAATTTATAATTTATTTCAGTATGCATGCAGTCAACGCGTAAGCGGACCCACAATGGTGAACAATGGACTTGGAGGCCCATTACAAGGACAAACACAACTTGGCGGGGTAGTGAATGGACCTGGAATAAGCCCGATGGGACCCAATCAAGCACTTGGCCCATATGGTCAAATTATGCCAAATGGTCAAGCATTTACTGGCATGCCAAATCAAGCATTTTCCGGTGCGCGCGTACCAAACAAAGTAAATGCAGGTGCTGGCATGCCTAATCAGTTATATGGCAGCGCTGGCATCCCAAACCAAGCATACGGCGGATCTGGCAACGGTGAAGTAGCTGTCAATGGCGAGTTGCCAGTAACTGGCATGACTTCTGTAGCTGGGCAAGTGCCATTGACTGGCAAAGTGGCTTTCAATGGCAACGTGGCTTGTGGCGGTGTTGTCACTATTACTGGCAACTGTGCTTCTTGTGGGCATAATGCACCTTATGGTCAGGGCCAAATGCCAGCGTATGGCAATAAGCCTTATGGGTTTTAATCGGTAATATATTTATTAATTTAAGTGTATAAATTATTCTATTTATGTGTGTGTAATAAAATATTACTTTTTAAATAAATTAATGGTGTTCTGCCTAGCATTTACGAGCATGTTTTTTTTTCTTTTTGTCAAGCTATAATTTATATAACTCGTCATAAAAGTTGTATGAATTGAAGCCAAGAATACTAGCCGAGGAAACCGGCATGTCCTAGAACCAAAAACTCGAAGACATGTGACATCTACCAACCCGTACTGGGCCCGCGTGGTGGATTACAGCCCAATCCCTCGTGAAAAGAAATATGTACCAGCATAATTTTATGCTGCAAATATTATGGTTTGTTCGTATACCATAGGCCGTACACATAAAATAAATCAGTTTTACCTAGCAAGATCGTGTTTTACTTCATGATCAATTAATCAATCAACTCAACCCATCACAGTGCACTGCTGGACATAGGTTTCTCCCAGGCTGCGCACTACACCTTGTCCTCCGCCTTCTGCATCCAGTCTGTCCCAGCCACTTTCTTAATTTCGTCGGTCTATCTAGCTGGGAGTCGTCCCACACTACGCTTGCCGATTTTCATGGAGGTCGCTATTAATTCGAACACACAGAATTGAAGAAATAACACAGAAAATCAGAAAGCGTACGTTAATTTTTTCTGTGTTTTGGTAAATGATAAATGATTTTATTTCTGTAAGTAGGTTTGTACAAACACTTTTACACGTCAATCATATTTTTTTAAAGCTAGATGAGGTCAGCGTTTCCTATCTGACTACTCTGAGAAGAAAGGCCGAAACAAACTCAGAGGTCACAGTCTCTTTTAAAGTCCAGACAAAATCTTGGTCAGATCATGTGAAGACCATGTAGGTTGGTGTCTGAAATGGTCTTTTGAGGAAAGAACCACACAGATTGAGCGGACCTGTCCAGTCAGTGCACGCATTTGTCAAAAATCGTGCAGCTCAACTCAGAACTTGAGGAGCTCAACGATTCGACGAACAATACCAAAGAAAGGACATTTGGGTAGGCCGCGTCAATTACTCAAACTGCCAGATCATGATTAAAACTAACTAAGAAGGAAAACAGAAAAAAGAAATGACCCACATAGTCCTCACATTCACAATAATTAAATAAAATAAAAATACTTTACAAAGTAAATATTCATGTCATTGTATATATAAAATGAATAAATGTCAATGTGTATATAAAAATCCAGACATAATCTTTGAGGACCATGTAGATTGGTGACTGAAATGGTCTTTTGAGGAAAGAACCACACAGATTGAGTGGACCTGTCCAGTCAGTGCACGCATTTGTCAGTAACCATGCAGCTCAACTCAGCTCAACGATTTGACGAACAATACCAAAGACCGGACATTCGGGTAGGCCGCATAAACTACTCAAACTGCCAAACCATGATTAAAACGGAAACAATGACCCACATAGTCCTCACATTCAAAATAATTAAAATATATAATATTTGATACAGTAAATGTACATGTCATTGTTTAAGTACCTACATAGATATTAAGAAAAATAAAGTGTAAAATAGCAAAAAAAAAAAAAAACTACATTCACTGTCTAAACATATTGGAGCAGCTCAGTCCCAAGCCTTTTTGTCCTCAATATAGTCTTTTACAGTATAATAAGCTTTCTGGCATAGTTTTCGCTTTATAAAAGATTTGAATTTATTAAGGCTTAGTTCTTGAATGTGGCTAGGAAGTTTATTATAAAAACGTGGTGAAAGACATTACTTGCAAATAATGGATCATGCTAGACCTCCGGCGGATTTAGTGTTAGAAGGTGACAAAAACCGGACAAAGCTCCTGACCCCTGACTCTTACTGAGTTGCAAAACATTAATCAAAAATTCGTAATCGTAATGGATTAGCTGGGATAAAATTATCAGGGTCTCCTAATAAATGTGGATTTGTCAATAGAAATAGAAAACAGTTTATTTCTCACCAGCATAGCAACAAGGATTTCATAATATTAAAATTGATTGATTGACAGGCCTGATGGTCTAGTGGTTAGTGACCCTGACTGCTATGCCGGAGGTCGTGGGTTCGATTCCCACCCAGGACAAATGTTTGTGTGATGAGCACGATCATTTGTTCTGTGTCTAGTTGTAATTTATCTATAATATGTATGTATTTAGAAATATATAAGTATGTTTATCAGTTGTCTAGTACCCATAACACAAGCTCTGCTTAGCTTGGGACTAGATGGCGTTGTGTGATAGTTGTGGAATATTATTATTATTATTATTATTACTTAATTGGTATACTAATGTCATATACATTACAGAAAAATAATCCCACAGCATTTGTGGTTGTAAAGGGGTCCGTGGCTAAATAATAACAAGCGCACAGGTGGATCGATCAGGTTAAGCTTCGCTTGCCGCGGTTGGTCTGTGGATGGATGACCATCTTTACATACTGAGACCCCTCCGTGCCTCGAAAAGCACGTTAAGCCGTTGGTCCCGTCTGTCATTCGTGGATCTTTGACAGTCGTTACGGGTAGTCAGGAGCCCGAAAGTCTGACAACCAGTCTTACCAAGGGGTATCGTATTATCCAGTAACTGGATTGTGGAGATCAGATAGGCAGTCGCTCCATGTAAAATACTGGTATTCAGCTGCATCCGGTTAGACTGGAAGCCGATCCCAACATAGTTGGGAAAAGGCTAGGCAGATGATGATTTGCGGTTGTAAAGAGAGGTTTACTTAGGGTATTGACTCTATCTTCTGAACTAGGTGAGGCCCGTATCTCAGAAGATAGCACTCAGCTGACAATTTCGTTATTTTATAACCTAAAAACATGTGTGCTACCGTTTTTTTCTAATTTATTATTAAAGAATATAAGTAGTGAATAAAAGTGTGTATGTTTGTGTGTTCAATGTAAAAATTTGTAAATAAAAATAATAGTACGGTAGGTCAGTGGTAGCTCTGAAGCTTTGAGCGTTTTTACCTTTATGTCTAGTAGCCGTAATAAGTATTAAGGTAGAAAGTCGTCTGACACAATGAGCCAGATAGGCTGATATAGACCGTTGCTACACTTATAGTCCTCCAGGCCGTATTTCGGCCATGGCAGCTAATATCAATGGAGACTAGCCATCTAAGCGTGAGATATTATAGTGCACAAGTGTGTGCGCAGACACAGGTGCACTCTTTCTTCCCTCACTCTCATAGTCCGATCAGACTGCAATCTAATACGACTGGAGAGAGATTATTCGCAGGACCAACAGAATCGGTCCACTTAGACTGATGTCGCAACCTACCCTACGATTGCTGATTTGCGGCCTACACTCAAAAGCATTTTTACCTTTTGTTTACCGGTTCTACTGCATAATATTCTATTGGCTTTGTCCAGTATTTTGGTTCACTATCGGATCAATTCATGTGCGAACATGGTTACGTAATACACACAGCATAGCAGAATTATTATTATTTAACCTGACAATGCTGTAACGAAAGAATGCAACACTATGCATAACTAAACGTATGGATAAGCAGAAAATATGCAGCTTGTGCAGTAACGCGCGCGACCTTTAGAAAACCCTGCGTCTGCAAGGTTGTGGATTGTATAATGTTTATTATGATTTTGTTATATTCCCATTATAAACTGACAGACTGGCAACTTGTTACAAAGATGCCCCGATATAGGTATAAAAATACTAAGGAGTCTTTAATCTGACGTCCTGTAAGGAAGGTAAGTTTTCGGTTCCCATAACTGATGGGTCATGTTTTTTTAATAGGTACTTTCTTTTTATAATGATGTTTAAGCTTGATATTTTCTCTAGGATAGATTACCTAAAGAACAATGTTCTGGTACATCTGGAATGGCTCGTTGTGAAAAGAACCATGTAAAATCCAACGGAGTGTTCCTGTAAAGGAGAGGTCAAAAGTGGTACAATATTCCGAAGATTTTTAAATGCTCATGTGATGTACCTTATTAGCATTTTATTTTTCAACACTTGTTTAAAAAAAAACGGGCGGCTGTAAAAAAAAATTAAATGCCCAAAGACATCAAAATAATTACTCTCTTTCAGCCTATAAAGCTCAGAAGGCTGTTTAAATATTCAATTATTTTAGTACCAAGCCCCATACATTTATTGGTCGTCTCCTTTGTGGACCACAGCCCTATATTAGGCAGCTCAACAACCCTACACATGTCATGCAATTTCATACCAATGACACAATCAAGAGACACGTATCTGTTAATAGCTCAAAAACGTGATTTTCCATCAAGTTCAATTTGAAAAATCAGTTGCATTATATATAAATAAAAACAGGTTATTTCATATTCTACAAACTCATCACGTAATATAAGTATTTCTTTATCATCGATTGCGTAGAAATATTGTATAAAACGTTGGTGGGTTCGATTCAAAATCATTCACTTGTTTGTCATCAATACTTACAAACGTTAACAAAAAACAAAATGGCCGCCAAAGCTTTCTTTGTCTTCTGCGCTTCTGCTTTATTGGTTCAGGTGAGCAATTCCTTCATTTCAATCAACGATCTCTGAAATATTTCGTAACATTTTTTTTGGTTCAACTGTTAAACATAATCATAAATGTACATTTGTTTCATCATCATCGTCATCATTCGAAGACCAGAAGTATCAAGTAAATTGATTCAATGAATCACCTATAGAAAGAAAAATTGTTTAACCTTTACTGTTTCTATTTTCAGATCATCTCAGGCCAAGCCATCGGTGCTTGCAACAGCATTGCTGGCACCGCCTTAGCGGCTGAAGAACTTGCTTTAGCTGGCCACGCGCTGGCTTACGGCTCCAACCTAGCAGGACGTGGCTTCGCATCAGGACCCATTGGCTACCCAGGATGTAACAGCTACGGCCTGGCTCCTAACTCCTTCGTTCCCTCTAGCGGTGGCGGATTTGCAGTTACCAGCGTATCCCCCATCGCTCCCACCGGCATCACCGTGGTTTCTGAGAACGCTATCGAAGGAGCTCTCGCTGTAAACGGAGAGTTGCCGTTCTTGAGTGCTGTCGTCGTAGAAGGAGCTTTGCCTTCTGCTGGCGCTGGTGGTATCAACTACGGCTGCGGGGATGGCTTTGTTGGTATTGTGAGTGAAGGTCTTGGTGCTGCTGTTGGTCCTTATGGTGCTATTGCTCCTGCTGCTGGTATTGCTCCCGGCAGAGTTGGCTACGGCGCTGGACTGGGTGGTCCCGGTCTTGGTCTTGGTCCCGGCTGTGGTTGCAAGGGAATCTTCTAAGTTATGAATTTGTTTTACATTGTTAATGTTGATTTTTTATTTGTGTCTTAATATATGAAAATTCTAAACTGAGTTTATTCATTACCAGGCTTTACTTTTTCATACACTTTCTAATGAAAGAAATGGAGATTAATAATAAAATAAAATCGAGAACGAATATTACATTTACGAGACCGCATTGTTCGTAAAAAAACGGTGATTTATTAAAAAAATCATCAGAGCAAAGTTATCACACTAATATTATAAAGGCGAAAGTTTGTGAGTGAGTGTGTGTGTTTATATGTTTGTTAGTTCTTCACGCTCAAACGGCTGGACCAATTTTGATAAAATTTTGTATGGAGGTAGCTGACACTTGTTCATAATGATGAATACAATGACCTCTTAAGAGGTTGTTGGTGTTTTTCCAATAACCCTGTATAGTTTCTTAACATTGAACAAAAATATGTTTAGGACAGTGTTATGTGGGCCAGTTTCCAATTAGTAGAGAAACACCCATTAGTGTTTTATTTAATTTCTAATATAGTTAAATTATTAGTGTATGCCTTAAAGTGTAGATTCTTGAGTTTCTATAAAATATCTGTCAGACCGGTTATATCACCAAAAATGGCACAAATAAATACTTTGACTTTAACAAAATTAAATCGAGCCTGAAACCGTGAGGAAACCGGCATGTCCTAGAACCAACAATTCGAATACATGTGACATCTCCGAGTACCAACCCACACTGGGCCCGCGTGGTGGATCAATTTAAATAGGTAAATTGTTTAAACTTGCATGTTTCGTGTTCTGTATTTTATTGGTAGGTTCGTAATTACTTCTACTATGCGTCTGAGATAAGAATGGTCAATAACCTCCATTAGACAACTGTCATTTGAAAATTACGTTTGGCAAAAATCTACTTATTACCACAAAAAAAATATTAAGTAATAATTATGTAATAATAAAACACCTGTAAGATTTTTTTATGTACTTATTTTTTATTTCAGAAGTATTTTTAACAATTAAACATACTTAAACATTAAAAAGCATTTTATTTTATTTATTTTTAGCATTGCCACGTTGAATGGCAATGCTAATTCTTTGGTCAAAAAACGGCCCATTAATTGTACTATAAATAACTACTGACATCGAAAGAGGAAGCCCTGACAATTCACAATAACCACAGTGAGGTTACTTACATTTTCGTTCGGAGCGTCTAGCGACTTGAAGGTCGCTGTGGTGTCATGTAGGCTATTATAGCAGTAGGTATTGAACATTTTGTATGGAGTGATTTATCTGGTAATCTCTGTGACCCTGAGGTCCCAGACCTTTGGATGGCGTACCAAGGGCCGAAGCGGAACTCGCAGAGGCCTCTTAGGCAATTTTAAATTGATGAGGAGGCACCAACCGACGATTATGAAAGTGCACCCAAGGACCATCCCCGGATGGTGCAGGACTATTGCAGAACATGGAGACAAAATATATTGGTTTGGGTAGCTACCTATAGTGGATCAGTTACTTTGAACTATGGAAGGATAATAATAATAATAATTAAGGAGTGGGCTGCTGGATCAAGGGCTTGATTCAGAAAGCGGTACTTCTGGACACGGCCCGCATTGTCCGGAGGTTCCTCTCTCTGGAGCCCTGACCGCCGGTACCTTGGACCCTGTTCCCGATACCGGTAGGCTACTATTTTTTATATTTTTAAATGTTTTTCTATATTTTATATGCTAATATTTAAAAATATAACTTATATGTAAATAATGAAATAAAGGAATAATAATAATTATAATTATCAGGTAGCTTGGGCTTGGACCCTGTTCCCGTTACCGGTGGGCTACTATTTTTTATATTCGAATATTTAAAAATATAATTTATATGTATTTACTTAAATAAAGGAAATTATAACTATAATATTCACAGAAATTAAACATGAAATTACAGGAGAAATGTTGGGGCATTTTTATGGTGGTGTCAATTATAACCGCTATGAGTACAAAGCAGAGGCGATACCCATGCAGCGAGTAACGCAAGTGCGGGATCTAGGGGTATATCTCACTCCAGATCTTACGTTTCGCGAGCATATCATTAAGATATGCAAGAAAGCGTACAGAAACCTCGGCTTTGTACTTAGGCAGTCACAGGGGTTCACTAATATTACGACTATAAGGGTATTATACGACGCTCTAGTCAGGAGTCACTTGGAGTATGGTGCTGTCGTATGGGCTCCACATGAAGCCAAGTACTCTGTCATGCTGGAGCGCGTGCAGAACAAGTTCACGCGTCACTTGTACTTCAGACTGTACGGGGTTTATCCATTGTACCCGCTGATGTACCCCACCCTGTTTGTACTGGGCATGGTCGGGTACAATGAGTTAAGGGTGCGACGACAGTTTACTCTTGTCGTCTATTTAATTAAATTACTCCGGGGTAAGGAGCACAATCCGGGAGTGCTTCAGTGCTTGCGGTTTTCTGTTCCCGACCGCTACGTGTGGAGGCGGCGGCGCCCGCTACTGTTGGCTGTGCCAACTGCCAGAACTAACCTGCTGGCCAAAGCACCTCTCACGCGAGCAATTCGTACTGTTAACGAAGTTCAGAATAGGTTGGACATTTATTCGTGTTACTTTAGTGAACTTGCAAGAGTAAGTTTATATATAATATGTTACGAAAGCAACAATTAGTGTAATTTTATGTTTATTGTTTCTATTATTTTTTTAATGTAAAGCATACATAAGTAAATTTTCTGTGAAGATTACATTGTTATAATTATAAGGTTGTATTGTTTTAGTTATAAGTAATTTTTGGTGTTAATGTATTGTGTAGTTATTTGTAATTGTTAGTAATAGTGTTATTTAAAATAGTTAATATTATAAGTAGGCTTAGCTATCGCATTAGGTTTCTAAACCTGTAATGATAGATTAAGAGTTTTAAATAAATAAATAAACTATCTATGCAGTAGCTGCGATTTTTTGGTATAAAGGACACAAACATTTTTTTTAAATATATATTTATGAATCAATCATAATTCCAAACTATTTTGAGATCTTCCCTAGTACACATAGTCGTAATGGGTACCACACCCGCAAGCACACTTGCCGGAGATGGACACGGCACCAGCAGCGGGCACAGCACCACCGAAAGTCACAGCACCCAGGATGGGGACCTGACCAGCAACAGCGGTGTTACCGGCGACTGGCAGCTCACCAGCGACCGCCACGTTGCCTTCACCGGCGCCGCCGTACGCGGCAAGTCCGGCAGCGGGGTAACCAGCGGCGGGGTACACAAGTCCATCATAAGGCAAACCCGGAGCATTCCAGCCGCAAGGACCAGCCAGTATGGGAGTAGCAAAAGCTGGAGCGATCGCCGGGCCGTAAGCACCACACGCCTGGCTGAATACATTCTGCAAAAGTAATAATCATGATTGACCACAATACAAAAAATACTCTATAGTAATATGGAATAAGTCATAAAGCGGCAGACATCAAACTAAGTATAGAGGTATGAAGAACAGGGTGTAAAGTTCACTCATACTCTATAGAAAAGGGAGGATCCTCCGACCAGACGAGTGTTGTGTCTGGCGGGCAACTGTCCGATGATTCATGTCGGGCCGTTGTATCTATGCTAGTTGCGCAGTAAACTCTGTTTGCGAGATGCAGGATTTCGTGACGTCAGTATGACGCGTTTTTCGCATGTGGCGTTGTAGATTCCGCTACACTAAGTAGTTAATTTAATTAGTTATCTCAGTTTTAGCTCCAATACGAAAATAAAAACAATATCAAAAATAGTTCATTATCAGCTCATTTACTTACGAAATAATGACAATTGGTAAAAACAAAGATTCACTCACCTGGACCAAGCAAGCTTGGATGCAGAGCAACAGAACAGTGAAAGAAGACATGTTTGATGTTTGTTCAACGAGAAGCTGAAGACTGAATATTAAACTTCTAATCCATCTCACTTTTATACTAACTCACTCTCTTATCAGCTTTAAAGTATATATTATTTCTACTTAGTTTCACCATTCTGTCTTCAGTACTAACTATGTCTTAATAAATGTTGAGTTATATTATTTTCGTTGCAAAATACTTATCGTGTGTTACCTATATACCAACTTTACCTGGAAAATTACTTGGTAGCTTAGTATAAAGCCTTTGGAAGATGGAAAGGAAATCATTCAATTGTCAACGATTGCAGAAGTACCATCAGTATTAAGTACATCAACAACAATGGCAGCCAAGGGTATCCTCGTCCTCTGCGCTCAAGCGCTCTTCATCCAGGTAAACTTACAATCATTTTCAAGTATTTATTTTCTTGGGGCTTGTGGCTACGTAATAACAGCCGCACGTTTCGATTGATAAGGTTAAGCTTCGCTTGCCGCGGTTGATCCGTGGGTGGGTGACCATCTTTACATACCAAGACCCCTCCGTGCCTTGGAAAGCATGTTAAGCCGTTGGTCCCGGCTGTCATTCGTGGATCTTTGACAGTCGTTACGGGTAGTCAGAAGCCCGAAAGTCTGACAACCAGTCTTACCAAGGAAGGGGTACCCAATAACTGGGTTGTGGAGGTCAGATAGGCAGTCGCTCCATGTAAAATACTGGTATACAGCTGCATCCAGTCGGACTGGAAGCCGACCCCAACATAGTTGGGAAAAGGCTAGGCAGATGATGACTTTACTACTTCGTATATTTTTCTCAAATTCTAAAGCTTAAAGCTTATTTCAGTCAGATTTGTTGGATTATTCAAATTTTGTCTCATAAGCGTAATCACAATATCAGACTCAGGTCATTTTACCAGGAATGTATTGTAATAAATTTGCTTACGTTACAATAATAGTCATATACAAATATATTTTGTTTCTTTGATAAATCATTTATATTTTATTTAGTTTTTACTTTAGTGCCACTAGGCTCCAAAAATATATATCATCCCAATTTATTTCTTTTTCTAGTCAGCATTCAGCGCATGCACCAGCCGCGCTGCAGTCGAAGTATCAGGAATCGGTTCACCCTTCGGATATGCTGGTTCTCTTGCCCCTGGCTTTACTGGTATAGCATATGATGGATTTAACTCTCCAGCATGGGCATATGATGGACTAGTATACCCTGGGACTGGTTGTGCAGGAAGAGGACTGCCTTACGATGGATTTTACTCACCTGCTATGGAATTCACTGCTACCAGTGGTGGAGCTTTGGCTGTCACCAGCTCGTCAGCAATAGCTCCTGTAGGCATCTCTATTGTGTCTGAGAATGTGTATGATGGTGCTCTGAATGTTGCTGGAGAGATTCCGTTCGTGGGCACTAGTGGTTTGGAAGGCGTCTTGGCCACTGTTGGTTCTGGTGCTATCAACCACGCTTGCGGAAACGGGCTTAATGCTATGGTAAGTTCAGTTATATTCTTTAACAATTTAGTTTCTGATTCTTACGAAGCCCTTAAATAAATTGTTTGGCATTTCAATATTTTTATACTGTTTTGCAATAAAAGACCACATTTATTAAATGATTTCTTTAATTACAATAGTAACTGACTTTTCTTTGTTTATTTCCAGTCTGCCTTCAGTGGTTCTTCCACTCCTGCTTCAGTAGCAACAGCAGGCCCTGCTTATAGCACTGGTTTGGCCAACGATGAACTCTACGGCCCCGGTTTGGCCGGTTCAGCTTTCGGTGCCAACGCTTTCGCATGCGACCGATTGTTGACCCCTGGTTTCGCAGCACCCGGCATGGCATACGATGCTCTGTCATACACTGACGCTGCATGGGCCGGAAGAGGTCTGGCCTGCGACGGTCTCACATACGGTTCTCCTTTGGACGGCATTGAAATCACTCCCACCAGTGGCGGTACTCTCCCCGTCTCCAGCGCTTGTGTCATGTCTCCCACTGGTATTGCTGTAGCGTCTGACAACGTTTATGAGGGTGCTCTGACTGTGGCTGGTGAGCTGCCGTTCGTGGGTACTGTTGGTCTTGAAGGTGTGGTACCTTCTGCCGGTGCTGGCGTCGTCAACCATGCCTGTGGTAATGGTAGGAACGCCATGATCAGTGAGACTTCTGGTTTCGGTCCTGGTGCTGCCTTTGCACCATCTGCCTTCTCTCCTGGATTTGGTGCTTCTGCCTTTGGGTTCCGTGGTGGTGCTGGTAGAGGATGCGGTTGTGTTTACTAAGTGTTTAATTATAATTTGTTTATATTTTTGTTGGGTATTCAATAAATTAAACTTTATATTGAACTACTTACTTTTATTTCCCGGTATTTATTCATTATAATAGAGAGCAGTGGTGGCCAAGTGGTAACGGCCGCGACTTACGAGGTGTAGGTCGTAGGTTCGAACCCAGACAGGCGCTTTACTTTGTGTAAATTATTTCATCACCACTGCTCTCAAAACGGTGAAGAAATCATCGTGAGGAAACCGACATGCCCTAGAACCAAAAATTCGAAGATATGTGACATCTTCCAACCCGCGCTGGGCCCGCGCGGTAGATTACAGCCCACTCCCTCTCATCGAGCGGCCTGTGTCTCAGTAGTGAGAACATTATAGGCTGATTATGTATTCATTATTATTATGATATTGCATACATTCTGTGCTTTTCAACGGGCCTGCATCATTTTATATATTATTGTAGGGAATTTTTTTAGGTAACGACATTGTTAGTATTTCCATTCATGAAAGCAAATTCGTGATCACATTTTTATTCAAACTCTAACTCCAATAGCTTATTTTATTCCGATCCCGAGGGAATGTCGGGATAAAAAGTAGCCTATATGTTAGTCCAGGGTGTCAGCTACCCCCATACAAAATTTTATCAAAATTGGTCCAGCCGTTTGAGCGTGAAGAAGTAACGAACATAATTATAAACACACACACACACACACACCCTCTCACATACTTTCGCCTTTATAATAGGTATTAGTGTGATTTTATGATTCTATTGTTTTATTTTAATAAATATTTGACACTCAAATGATGTGGTTTGCTTATAATGGCCTTGGTAGACGCCTTGTATAACTCACCATAAAATACCGATAAAGTCTTGAGTTTTGCTTCACAGAGAATAATGTGTATGTCCTGTTTCACAACTTTTTGTTAAGGCTTTGCATTGCCTTTTTTTACTGTTGTAGTGCAATTATGAAAACAGTATACAGTATGTTAACTAACAGAGGGCGTTCCCGTTAACCCGCAATAGTATAGCATCCATACGTCATGCTAAAAAAAATATTACCATTCGAAAATAAAATGTTTTTATTTTCTTTTATGTTAAAATATACACTAAAAATGTTAAATTGATACGTAAAAGATCGCCGCACACGCGGCCCGTCATTCATAAATAAATTGCGACGTTGCCGTCCTTCAAGTACGCGTGTACAGAGTGTTTCTTTTACGTATCAATTTAACATTTTTGATCAAACTTCCAGGATCCACTGAATGGATCAAATCGAATAGGGGTGTGGGCAAGATCATTTCCAAACTTTTTAACCCTGAGAATGTCGGTGGTTTTTTTTACGGTTCCAAAGTTATAACCAATTTTTGTTTTTTTTCAATCACTTCGCATACTACTCAAAGAATAAAAACATTTAAAAAACTACCAGGGCTATCTAAAAAGATTAAATTGACAGCCCTGATAGTTTTTTTTTATTATGAAGATATGATATTATTATGGAGAAGCCAATACATTTTTAAAGAATAAAAAAAGTTTTTTTTAACCGGCATTTATCAATATTTTGTGGTTGATGTGCCAGTATTTGGCGTCTCAATAGGAAAAGTTTTTAATGGTTTTCCAGTTGACAATAGTAAATACTTTAATTAGTTTATTTGCGTATTGCGAACATTCAGGAAAGTGATCATAAAAGAAACTAAATTTCATTAGACAGGTAGGAGAAATCCCATTGTAATAATTAAAGACATGCAAAAAAGGATATCTATAAATAAAAGTACGAAAATTATTGATGCATTTGATTTATTAAGTTGAACTTATCATCTTATTTTTTAAAGTTCTTAGATAACGCAGCCACAACCTCTGCCAGCCCAACCACCATAAAGACCGAGGCCGAGGCCAGGAGCGGCAAGAGCAGCGGGAGCGAAGGCGGCACCAGGACCGTAGGCAGCAGTCTCACTGATCATGGCGTTCCTGCCATTGCCACAGGCATGGTTGACGACGCCAGCACCGGCAGAAGGCACCACACCTTCAAGACCAACAGTACCCACGAACGGCAGCTCACCAGCCACAGCCAGAGCACCCTCATAAACGTTGTCAGACACTACGGAGATACCGACGGGAGCGATGGCGGAGGCGCTGGAGACAGGCAGAGCGCCGCCACTGGTGGAACTGAACTCCAGGGCGGGGGCGTAGATTCCATCGTAAGCCAGGCCTCTGCCTGCGAAGCCAGCACCAGGGTAGGTGAGTCCATCATATGCCCAAGCAGGAGCAGCCAAGCCACAAGGGGCGGCTAAGCCGTAGGGAGCAACTAGTCCAGAGACATCAGCAACCGCAGCGCGGCTGGTGCACTGTCCGAGTGCGGACTGAAATTGTAAAAATATCTTAGTTACTTTACTTCTAAATTCACATTATTTTGTATTTGAAACACAATATTCAAAATTAAATTGTATCACGATTATTCTAATTGTATCGTTTGATCATAAAATGAAATACCTCTTACCTTGACCAGGAGCGCCTGAGCGCAGAGGACGAGGATAGCTTTGGCAGACATGGTAGTTTGTTTCGAGTGCTGACACCAGAATGATTTTCAGTGCAACTGTTGGTAGTTTTATATTAAATTATGTTATCAGGTTCCAAGAAAATTTGTATGTAGGTAAGTGTAATTAATTAATAGCTTGTGCAAGCACGATAAGTTTACTATTTACCAACATAAAAACGCTTAATTTAATAATATTCTAAGATATTTCAGTCACGTTTTTCAATATTTCGAAAATTCTTATTGATATCAACAACTGGCTGGGTATAAGATGACAAACATTTCGGTTCATCATTCAGTCTTCAGCTTCTCGTTGAACAAACATCAAACATGTCTTCCTTCACTGTTCAGCTGCTCTGCATCCAAGCTTGCTTGGTCCAGGTGAGTGTATTATGCTTTCTTATAATATACCAACTGTTTCGTAATTTTCTTTGAGATTTGTCCGCCATTATGTCGTATTCCATGTTTACGCATTTGGTCAATCATGATTATTACTTTTGCAGAATGTATTCAGCCAGGCATGCGGTGCTTACGGCCCGGCGATCGTTCCAGCTTTTGCTGGTCCGTGCGGCTTAGCTGCTCCGGGATTGGCTTATGATGGACTTGCGTACCCTGCTGCCGGTTTCGCTGCCGGTTTTGGTGCCGGACTTGCCGCATACGGCGGCGCCGGTGAAGGCAACGTGGCGGTCGCTGGTGAGCTGCCAGTCGCCGGTAACACCGCTGTTGCTGGTCAGGTCCCCATCCTGGGCGCTGTGAGCTTTGGCGGCGCTGTGCCAGCTGCTGGTGCTGTGTCCATCTCCGGCAAGTGTGCGTGCGGCTGCGGTGCTCCTTACGACTATTTTTATTAGATAATAATATTAACAATCGTTTCTGAGAATGAATAAGAAATAAGAAGTACATGTTTGAAGTTTTTATGATCATTATCCCAAGACTTATTCGGTCTGAAGCTATGTATTGCATTTGTAGTGAAAAAGTGCTAACAGTCGTTGGCATATTAGATATCCTTTGAGTTTTCTAGCTTATGCTTGTAAGTTTTTCTGCTTCCGACTTCCAAGAAGGAGGAGGTTATATGCTCGACATTATGTAAGTATGTTTTTTTTATGGATGTGCACCGATTTCTCCGTCAATTGTGGACCTATTTTAAAAGTTTTTTTTTTTTTGAAAGGATATGCTCTCAAGGTGGTCCCACTGTCACCAAGTCGGAATCTGATGAGGGAATCCTCTAAAATTTTATAGGCACACCTATAGCGATTTGGGTATTTTTTGTAACTCGTGCATTTGCTCTCGGAAAGCACCATTTGGTGAAGTGAAATTAATGATGAAGACGACAGATGGCCATCGGATCAACTCAATAATAAGTATTTCACCGATTGCGATTTGATTAGGTACTTTAATGTGGTTGCTAAGCAATTTATGCTCGTCACAATGCGTATGCTGAACTGGAGCCGTTGGTGACTTCTCAATCAGCTCCACTTCTCCTAGTTCTTACTAGGAGAACTCCTCAACAATTAACGTCCCTGCATCGGGAAAAGCAATATTTTGTAAAAGGTGATTGTACTAAGTAAATAACTATGAATGATTGTTCCATACTATATAATAATGCATGTGAAGGTAGGCAGGAGAAATACATGATGTAGCCGATGCCTTGATTACAGTAATATTGTTCCTATCGCACAAAGAAATCAAAGATCGCTAGTAATATTTTATGTACGGTGTATCCATATACGTGAGCATTCATTTATTTGTTTTAATCGCTCATGTGTCGCAGGTCGCGTCGCGGCCTAATGTAGCCTCAGCCTTAAAGGTGTTGTGATGCAGCCTGTAAGAGGAGCACTGCCATGGGCTGACAATATTAGCTGTAGAACCGTTGGGGTAGACCCTTGGGGTGGTGTTGTGTTCTTGAGTAGAGACCGCGAATCGGCAAACGTAAGGTAGGGCGTCCTCAGGCTAGGTGGAGCGAAGATCTTCGCAGGATGGCCGGTAGCAGCTGAATGAGAGTTGCCGAAAATCGAGTTGAATGGCGTGCAATAGGAGACGCCTATGTCCAGCAGTGGACTGCTGAAGGCTGATCATGACGATGAATATTGGTTTTTAGACTTTGTTATTTTAATGATTGCTTTGATCTTTAAAATTAAATGATTTATTTTCTGTAAGTAGGTTTGTTCAAACACTTTTACAAGTAAATCATATTTTTTTAAACCAGATGAGGTCGGCGTTTCCTATCGTCATTTTGAGAAGAAAGGCCGAAACAAACTCAGAGGTCACAGTCCCTTTTAAAGTACAGACAAAATCTTGGACAGATCATGTGAAGACTATGTAGATTGGTGTCTGAAATTGACTTTGAGGAGAGAACTAGACAGATTGAGCGGACCTGTCCAACCAGTGCAGGCATTTGTCAAAAATCGTGCACTGACTGGACAGGTCAATCATTCCAACGTAAGAGCCTCACGCAAGAGCAGAAAAACTTACAATCATAAGCTAGAAAACTCAAAGGATACCTAATATGCCAACGACTGTTAGCACTTTTTCATTACAAATGCAATACATAGCTTCAGACCGAATAAGTCTTGGGACAGTGATCATAAAAACTTCAAACGTGTACTTCTTATTTCTTATTTATTCTCAGAAACGATTGTTAATATTATTATCTAATAAAAATAGTCGTAAGGAGCACCGCAGCCGCACGCACACTTGCCGGAGATGGACACACCACCAGCAGCTGGCACAGCGCCGCCAAAGCTCACAGCGCCCAGAATGGGGACCTGACCAGCAACAACGGTGTTACCGGCGACTGGCAGCTCACCAGCGACCGCCACGTTGCCTTCACCGGCGCCGCCGTATGCGGCAAGTCCGGCACCAAAACCGGCAGCGAAACCGGCAGCAGGGTACGCAAGTCCATCATAAGCCAATCCCGGAGCGACTAAGCCGCACGGACCAGCAAACGCTGGAGCGATCGCCGGGCCGTAAGCACCGCATGCCTGGCTGAACACATTCTGAAACAGTAATAATCATGATTGACCAAAATGCATAAACATTCTATATGGAATACGACATATTTTAATGGCGGCCATCAATTATATTAAAAAATCTCATAGAAAATTACGAAACAGTTGGTATATTATAAGAAAGCATAATACACTCACCTGGACCAAGCAAGCTTGGATGCAGAGCAGCAGAACAGTAAAGGAAGACATGTTTGATGTTTGTTCAACGAGAAGCTGAAGACTGAATGATGAACCAAAATAGTTGTCATTTTATACTCAGCCAGTTGTTGATATCAAACAGAATTATCGAAATGTTGAAAACGTGACTGAAATATCTTAGAATATTATTAAATTAAGCGTTTTTATGTTGGTAAATAGTAAACTTATCGTGCTTGCACAAGCTATTAATTAATTACACTTACCTACATACAAATTTTCTTGGAACCTGATAACATAATTGAATATAAAACCACTAACAGTTGCACTGAAAATCATTCTGGTGTCAGCACTCGAAACAAACTACCATGTCTGCCAAAGCTATCCTCGTCCTCTGCGCTCAGGCGCTCCTGGTCAAGGTAAGAGGTATTTCATTTTATGATCAAACGATACTATTAGAATAATCGTGATACAATTTACTTTTGTATATTGTGTTTCAAATACAAAATAATGTGAATTTAGAAGTAGAAGTAACTAAGATATTTTTACAATTTCAGTCCGCACTCGGACAGTGCGCCAGCCGCGCTGCGGTTGCTGATGTCTCTGGACTAGTTGCTCCCTACGGCTTAGCCGCCCCTTGTGGCTTGGGTGCTCCTGCCTGGGCAGGGCATCATCACCATCACCATCATGTGGACTTATGCCCATATGATGGTCTTGCCTACCCTGGTGCTAGCTTCGCAGGCAGAGGCCTGGCTTACGATGGAATCTACGCCCCCGCCCTGGAGTTCAGTTCCACCAGTGGCGGCGCTCTGCCTGTCTCCAGCGCCTCCGCCATCGCTCCCGTCGGTATCTCCGTAGTGTCTGACAACGTTTATGAGGGTGCTCTGGCTGTGGCTGGTGAGCTGCCGTTCGTGGGTACTGTTGGTCTTGAAGGTGTGGTGCCTTCTGCCGGTGCTGGCGCCGTCAACCATGCCTGTGGCAATGGTAGGACCGCCATGATCAGTGAGACTGCTGCCTACGGTCCTGGTGCCGCCTTCGCTCCCGCTGCTCTTGCCGCTCCTGGCCTCGGCCTCGGTCTTTATGGTGGTTGGGCTGGCAGAGGATGTGGCTGCGCCATCTAAGAACTTAAAAAAATAAGATGATAACTTCAACTTAATAAATCAAATAAATCAATAATTTTCGTACTTTTATTTATATATTTATCCTACATGTCTTTGTCTAATGCAATTTAGTTTATTTTATGATTACTTAACGAATTAAAGTATTTACTATTATCAACTGGAAAACCATTAAAAACTTTTCCTATTGAGACGCCAAATACACTTACGGCTGAAATGATGATGATGATAGTTGAAGTGAAAACTTCTTTAGGCGCGTTGGGCATTTTTTGAGATGGGATAAAACCATTGAATTCACGCCACTGTTACCGAAACCGACACCGCTCTGTTCGGCTGTCCTCGTGATGTACCTACTCGGTTTTAATCTATATCCGATATGTCAGTGAGTGATGGCAAAGTATTCTGTTTGTGTTTTGTATTCACTTCTGTCGGCACTCCCGGAGTGCCACTGTTTTTTTTTGCAGCCCACTTTGTGTCCCACTGCTGGGCACTTTTTTCTTCCAAAGCTCACACACTCGTCATTTTGGCGAGTTATACGAACATAAATGTAGGAGACAGCTGATTTTTTGTCGCAATTTCAAGTTTGTGTTATGTTGGCTTGCTGCGCGCTCTGTAAGTGCAGCAAGTAATTGATATATAAGTAAATAAAATAATATAAAAGATAGTTATGCAGATACTTAACTCTTAATCTTTAAAGAAACTCTAAACAAGAATTACCGATGTCGTAAAATCACAATAATTATCTCTGACGAAAACCACCCAAGCTTACGAAAAAAACTTTAGGGTTAATTTAAATATGATAATGAACAACTTTGAGTTTATAATTACATTAAGTTTGGTTAAAAATATTAGCTGAAACTTTGACACCATAAGATCACGCTTGTTTTTCTCCAAAAAAGGGTAGACAGCATTCGAGTGAGTTGTAGGTACAGTCAACAAAAGAGATAAGTATGCAGGATCGTCGGATATAGTTGAAGTTTAGTAAGAAACCGATGAATTTTATCGAATAAAATTTTATTTTATTAATAGAAAACAAACAGCTCATTTATCAAATCAAATTTCAGTCAACAACATCCATCGGTTTCTTACTAAACTTCAACTATATCCGACGATCCTGCATACTTATCTCTTTTGTTGACTGTACATCCACATTTCGACAATAACGTTTATTTTCCATGTAATAAACGACCCAACTGCCTTCAAATACAATGATTCACTAAACTAGCAATGAAAAGCTGATCACATAATTTGCAAATCGCAAAAATAACAGTCTCGTCTGAGGATGGAACTCACCTCCCTACGCTAACACGCATGCGCAAAGTCTGGACCCTCCCGCCTGCAACGCTATCAAAATGGGTGGACTGTACCACCCTTGCATTAAAAACTAAAATTGCATTCCAATCGTCAGCATCCTGCATCGCGCAATCTAAGTTTTCCTGGCAATTTTATGAATACAAGTTCCGAATTTAAACATTCGGGGAGTCCGTTTCTACACAGTAAAGCAGTGTTCAGGATAGCGCTGCACTAACCTATCCCTACGTTGTCGAGTTTCGGCTCTAAACCGATGGTCTCATTAAGACATGCGCCATGTGTTTGGGCTCGGCATCCAAGTACATGTGGTTTGTGGCCAGTCATGGGGGATCGTCGCGTAATTATTCTCGACTATCTCCCTACGACCTGTGTACAGACGGGTCGCAAGCCGACGGAGCCAAGACTGAGGTGTGTGATGCACTTCGACCCCACTGTTGTAGAAGCTTTGACTCTCTTTTGTTTTTTTCTAAATGAAAACTCAATGTTCTGAAAATAACTTTTCATTTCTCATACTCGGAAAGTAGTGTTTGTTTGATCCGAATAGCGGGTGGAAGACACACAGCTTTCCACCTTTAGAATGGGCATCTAGCCTCATCTTCCTGAATGACCAACTCCATTGACAATCCAAAAATGCCTGCAAATGGTTTAATTGACATAAATGCTTTAAGTATGAGTTTCAACAAACAAAAAATGTTGTCTTCTAAAAATTCGATAACACTTAAACACGCACTTTGATCTAGGAATTTCTTTAATTGATTTTTTAGCGCATTGTTATTAAACAAATTCCGTTGTTGCGACAATAAGTTATGTATAAGTGCAGTTTGCGCACTATGTGAGCAGAGTTTACTATGTATATTCTTTCATCTGTTTCGCTAAATTATGTTTCTAGACGAGGAAATAGGGATGTAATCGAACAATCCCATGTTTGATTTACAAACATGTATTGTTTTATGACTTCAAATTACTGATAATGTGGCTATAGTTTGTGGTTTCATAACACTTTTTTAATAAGATTCCTATTGTTATGAATTATTTAGTTTTCAAGGCTTTATGCCACGTTATGTAATTAACACTTTTGTTTTGTCCTGAAATTGACTGTTATTATAACATAATTCTTTACACATATTCCTAATCCCCTATAAAATTGCAGCGGTAGGTACGAATCCGCCATAAAGTTGTTGAAAAATAAAAGAATCAAAAATATAAATGCATATTGATTTATTAACTTGAAGAAGTTATAAAAATCTATCAGTTTTCTAATAAATTCTTAGAAGACGCAGCCACAACCTCTGCCAGCCCAACCACCATAAAGACCGAGGCCGAGGCCAGGAGCTGCAAGAGCAGCGGGAGCGAAGGCGGCACCAGGACCGTAAGCAGCAGTCTCACTGATCATGGCGTTCCTGCCATTGCCACAGGCATGGTTGACGACGCCAGCACCGGCAGAAGGCACCACACCTTCAAGACCAACAGTACCCACGAACGGCAGCTCACCAGCCACAGCCAGAGCACCCTCATAAACGTTGTCAGACACTACGGAGATACCGACGGGAGCGATGGCGGAGGCGCTGGAGACAGGCAGAGCGCCGCCACTGGTGGAACTGAACTCCAGGGCGGGGGCGTAGATTCCATCGTAAGCCAGGCCTCTGCCTGCGAAGCCAGCACCAGGGTAGGCGAGTCCATCATATGCCCAAGCAGGAGCAGCCAAGCCACAAGGGGCGGCTAAGCCGTAGGGAGCAACTAGTCCAGAGACATCAGCAACCGCAGCGCGGCTGGCGCAATATCCGAGTGCGGACTGAAATTGTAAAAATATTTTGTTACGCACTTATACAACAAACATTAATATAATGATGGTACTCGTAGTAGTAACAACGTGTGAATCTAATCAAATAATGAAATAAATATGTTACTTATAATTGAATACTTCTTACCTTGAGCAGGAGCGCCTGAGCGCAGAGGACGAGGATAGCTTTGACAGACATTGTAGTTTGTTTCAAGTTCTAACACAAGAATGATGTTCAGTGGATCTGTTGGTGGTTTTATACTCAATTATGTTATCAAGTTCCGAGAAATTTTGTATGTAGGTAAGTGTAATTAATTAATAGCTTGTGCAAGCACGATAAGGCCTTCTATTTACTGAAAAAGAAACACTTGATTTTATTTGACACATAATTATCGTCACGTTTTCCAAATTTCGAAAACGAAGTTGCTATCAACAAAGGGCTGAGTATAAAATGCGACAACAATTTTGGGTCATCATTCAGTCTTGAACAACCATCAAACATGTCTTCCTTCACTGTTCTGTTGCTCTGCATCCAAGCTTGCTTGTTCCAGGTGAGTGATTGTTTGTTTTGTTCAGTGTATTCTAATGGGAAAGTAATTTCATTAATAGTTTTTGTGTGTAAATGTGTTTCTGAGTCATGATTATTACTTTTTCAGAATGTATTCAGCCTGGCCTGCGGTGCTTACGGCCCGGCGATCGCTCCAGCTTTTACTGGTCCATGCGGCTTAGTCGCTCCGGGATTGGCTTATGATGGACTTGCGTACCCTGCCGCCGGTTTCGCTGCCGGTTTTGGTGCCGGACTTGCCGCGTACGGCGGCGCCGGTGAAGGCAACGTGGCGGTTGCTGGTGAGCTGCCAGTCGCCGGTAACACCGCTGTTGCTGGTCAGGTCCCCATCTTGGGTGCTGTAACTTTCGGTGGCGCTGTGCCCGCTGCTGGTGCCGTGTCTATCGCCGGCAAGTGCGCGTGCGACTGCGGTTACCCCTACTACTAGACGCCGTTGCATTTATGTCATTCGAAAACCGAAAAATGAATAAATTTTAATATTCTTGCAGAATCATAATTGCTATATTATTTTTAAATAATAGGAAACATTGAAATCTTCAAAAATAGCTTCAACAACACATTTTGAAATACCAACAAAAAAAAAACCATATGGCAAGTCCTGCCTCAGCGTTTTTCGGAACACAGGAAGAAAACTATTGCGAACTTGTGTTGACAAAGGAACTCGCAAGACAAAACGTAATCAAGCTAACTTTGCAACGTAGCATTATGCTGAGTGAGACCACAAATAGGTACTAAGTACCATTGTTAAATTTATGTAAACCTATTAGTTCAATCGAATTAACTGGCTAAAGTAGACGCACCTTTCATGGAATACTTTTTAAATTGTTACAATAAAATACCTCCCCACATACTTCCACTGCATAAGCATAAATAGCCTATATCTAATGTTCCCATTCCTGGGACACAGGCCTCCTCTCTGTGAGGAGTGAGCCGTAATCCACCACTCGGGCTGAGTGCGTGTTGGTAGATGTCACATGTTTTTGAATGTTTGATTCTAGGACATGCCGGTTTCTTCGCGGTTATTTTTTTCACCGTTTTGAGAGCAGTGGTGATGAAATAATTTATACAAAGTAAAGTGCCTAAATAATTTCGAACCTACAACTCGTAAGTCGCGGCCGTTACAACTGGGCCACCACTGCTCATGCTCATCCCCCATAGCAAATAGCGTAATAATTTATAGCCTACAGACTGACCAGACTTATAGACTAATAATAAATATTTGAAATTAATCTTTTCGGTTCAGACAAACAGACACAAATAAAAAAAAATACTTTTGAATCGATCCCAGACTTCGTAGCCATTATTTTTTTTGAAAAATATTCAATGTACAGTTTTTAATTTGCTACGATTTTATTGGAACGAAGTTCTTTAACGGAGCTTGAGGTAGGAGTAGACTTGGAGAAATTCTCACGTAACGAAAACCATGTGACTTTTCCTACATAAAAAGAGGAAGTCAGAAAGAGAGAGAGGTAGTTTTCATGGTTTCCGAAGGTGCTGAAGCCGATAATTAGTTCAAAATGTAAATCCACGATAGCAGCTGCACAAATTTTAAATATTTTCGTCATTATTATCGTTTTCATGGTTTTTGAGGGTACTGAAGCCAATAGTGAGGTCAAAATGCAAATCAAAGATGGCGGCTGCAAAAATTTTAAAATTTTTCTTCATGGGTGTCGCTTTCATGGTTGTCGAGGGTGCTTAAGCCGATAGTAAGGACAAAATGAAAACCCAAGATGGCGGCTGTAAAAATTTTCAAATTTTTCTTCATGGTTGTCGTTTTTATGGTTTTCGAGGGCTTTGAAGCCGGTTCGCCGATTGAGCCAATTCCGCACCCACAATCTTGGATTTTCATTTTGAACTTCGTTCCTGCTCGAGGTGCCCTGACATCACCCCTTTTTTATAGGTATGTATATAGAACATGTTTTTTTTATGTTTTTTTTTTGCTATTACTCTGTACGCTTTTACGTGCATTTTTACATCGCTTTCTCAAACAAATTTAAATTCACCATTATTTTATGTAACTGATATTTTGTAACAATATCATTATTTAAAGGAGTGTCCATGGAGCTTCTAGTCCGTACTTCTCCAAAGGAACCTATAACTCTTTGGAATGGGCATCTAGCCTCATCTTCCTGAATGACCGACACCATTGACAACCCAAAAATGCCTGAAATGGTTTAATTGACATAAATGCTTTAAGTACGAGTTTGAACAATCAAAAAATGTTGTCTTCTAAAAATTCGTGATCTAGGAATTTCTTTAATTGATTTTTTAGTGTATTGATATTAAACAAATTCCGTTGTTACGACAATTAATTAACCGTATTGGAGCTATTACATAACTCTCACGCATAAGTGCAGTTTGCGCACTATGTGAGCAGAGTTTACTATGTATATTCTCTCATCTGTTTCGCTAAATTGTGTTTCTAGACGAGGAAATAGGGATGTGATCGAAGAATCCCATGTTTGATTTACAAACATGTGTTGTTTTATGACTTCAAATTACTGATAATGTGGCTATAGTTTGTGGTTTCATAACACTTTTTTAATAAGATTCCTATTGTTATGAATTATTTAGTTTTCAAGGCTTTATGCCACGTTATGTAATTAACACTTTTGTTTTGTCCTGAAATTGACTGTTATTATAACATAATTCTTTACACATATTCCTAATCCCCTATAAAATTGCAGCGGTAGGTACGAATCCGCCATAAAGTTGTTGAAAAATAAAAGAATCAAAAATATAAATGCATATTGATTTATTAACTTGAAGAAGTTATAAAAATCTATCAGTTTTCTAATAAATTCTTAGAAGACGCAGCCACAACCTCTGCCAGCCCAACCACCATAAAGACCGAGGCCGAGGCCAGGAGCTGCAAGAGCAGCGGGAGCGAAGGCGGCACCAGGACCGTAAGCAGCAGTCTCACTGATCATGGCGTTCCTGCCATTGCCACAGGCATGGTTGACGACGCCAGCACCGGCAGAAGGCACCACACCTTCAAGACCAACAGTACCCACGAACGGCAGCTCACCAGCCACAGCCAGAGCACCCTCATAAACGTTGTCAGACACTACGGAGATACCGACGGGAGCGATGGCGGAGGCGCTGGAGACAGGCAGAGCGCCGCCACTGGTGGAACTGAACTCCAGGGCGGGGGCGTAGATTCCATCGTAAGCCAGGCCTCTGCCTGCGAAGCCAGCACCAGGGTAGGCGAGTCCATCATATGCCCAAGCAGGAGCAGCCAAGCCACAAGGGGCGGCTAAGCCGTAGGGAGCAACTAGTCCAGAGACATCAGCAACCCCAGCGCGGCTGGCGCAATATCCGAGTGCGGACTGAAATTGTAAAAATATTTTGTTACGCACTTATACAACAAACATTAATATAATGATGGTACTCGTAGTAGTAACAACGTGTGAATCTAATCAAATAATGAAATAAATATGTTACTTATAATTGAATACTTCTTACCTTGAGCAGGAGCGCCTGAGCGCAGAGGACGAGGATAGCTTTGACAGACATTGTAGTTTGTTTCAAGTTCTAACACAAGAATGATGTTCAGTGGATCTGTTGGTGGTTTTATACTCAATTATGTTATCAAGTTCCGAGAAATTTTGTATGTAGGTAAGTGTAATTAATTAATAGCTTGTGCAAGCACGATAAGGCCTACTATTTACTGACAAAGAAACACTTGATTTTATTTGACACATAATTATCGTCACGTTTTCCAAATTTCGAAAACGAAGTTGCTATCAACAAAGGGCTGAGTATAAAATGCGACAACAATTTTGGGTCATCATTCAGTCTTGAACAACCATCAAACATGTCTTCCTTCACTGTTCTGTTGCTCTGCATCCAAGCTTGCTTGTTCCAGGTGAGTGATTGTTTGTTTTGTTCAGTGTATTCTAATGGGAAAGTAATTTCATTAATAGTTTTTGTGTGTAAATGTGTTTCTGAGTCATGATTATTACTTTTTCAGAATGTATTCGGCCTGGCCTGCGGTGCTTACGGCCCGGCGATCGCTCCAGCTTTTGCTGGTCCATGCGGCTTAGTCGCTCCGGGATTGGCTTATGATGGACTTGCGTACCCTGCCGCCGGTTTCGCTGCCGGTTTTGGTGCCGGACTTGCCGCGTACGGCGGCGCCGGTGAAGGCAACGTGGCGGTTGCTGGTGAGCTGCCAGTCGCCGGTAACACCGCTGTTGCTGGTCAGGTCCCCATCTTGGGTGCTGTAACTTTCGGTGGCGCTGTGCCCGCTGCTGGTGCCGTGTCTATCGCCGGCAAGTGCGCGTGCGGCTGCGGTTACCCCTACTACTAGACGCCGTTGCATTTATGTCATTCGAAAACCGAAAAATGAATAAATTTTAATATTCTTGCAGAAACATAAAATTTGTTGTTTTCTTGTTATACTTTTTAAATAATAGGAAACATTGAAATCTTCAAAAATAGCTTCAACAACCCCTTTTGAAGTACCAACAAACAGAATGGTAGTAGGGTAGAACGAAACCTCGGCTTGCTTAATCCTCAAGCGTATCCGAGACAAATGACGCACAATAAGAATCGAGTAACGAGCTGAACCTCTTATACCAAAAAAGGAGCTGAATTACACATATTTGACAACAAAAAGAAAGCAAATCATGGCTTCTTCAACGGGAGTTACGACTCGCCGGTTTTTGTGGTAGGCTGCTCTATGGTAATGAGAAAAATCGGATAAAAAAAGTGAAAAAAATAGCAAAGGCTTTGAATAATGGACAGAAAACATACCTCAGTTCAAAAGAAACACAAACACTTATAAGTACAATCGTCTATATAACGATAATTTTATTGTAGAGAACCGAAATAAATTCTTCCAAGCCGTCAGCAGTGGTGGCTTTTTAATAAGTGACACAAACTTCTAAAAAAAACTTATCAGAGAACAGTTCATTATTCAAAAGTTAGTTTTTTTTTTCTGTCAGGCAAAGTGACCAAAACAAGGTTGCATATATACTGTTTTTATTACTATTCCGACTACTCCTAAACAGATCAATACCATTGACAACTTAATTTGGTTGGGTTATACGCGGGGATTTAGTATGGAAAAGTAATAAAAGCTAATTTCTCTTAAAATACAACACTTAGAAATCTGAATTTTTGGTCGCTATAACTCAAAGTCAAAGTCAAGTCAAAGTCACATTTAAATTAAACCAATTACAGGCACTATTGAATTGTCAAGGGGTCGGTCAGTCAGAAAAATGAAGCTAGTTGCCCATTCCAAAGCGTAGGTACCTATGGAGAAGAACGGGCAAGAAACTCCATGGACACTCTTTTAAATCAAAATAATATGTTTAACTTATTTAGGAGTACTAGTTTTGTATTCACAGAGTTTTTAATAGGGAAATCTTGAAATTAAAATTTAACAACTTGATTATCGCCACCCCACCATTGGCATATGGTATATCTCGTAAACTACTGGAGTATTCATTTTGAATTTTGGATAATAATATTATCTTGCAGGGTACTAATTTTCTATGTAGGTTTTAGGAAAGCCACAAGCTCCTCAAACTTGGAATCAACATTTAAAGTCGTGCTCCTGCTGAACGTGAGCGCGAAAGTTATCATCGTTGATTTCTCGGTAAATACAAATGTTTCAGTTCTTTTTTTTACGAAATGAATCACATTTAAGGGTACCAACTATCGCCCTGTTTCGTTTGATCCACGATTTTTTGCCCACCCTGTATTGGGGTGTCTGACGACTTCCACGCGAAGAAAGTCACGAGCAGTAGCTAGTTCAAACTTTTAGTAATTAGAAATAACTAACTATTTATTAACTGCCCCGTTGGTCTCGTTGTTGGAAGTGCGACTGCTGAGCGTGGGGTCCTGGCTTCGATTCCCGGGCGGGCAAAGTGTTATTGAGTTTTTCCATTAGGAATTTCTTAGTAACAGCCCGGAGTTTGGAAGTTGGCGGTGTGATACCCCCGTGCCTCGGAAAGCACGTTAAGCCGTTGGTCCTGCGCCTGATCTCTCTCCGGCCGTGTCGTATTGCCGTGCCATCGGACTATGAGAGTGAGGGAAGAGGGAGTGCCCGCGCACACTTGTGCACTATAATGTCTCCCGTGCCGAAGGCTATTCTCCGTTGAGATTGGCCGCCGTGGCCGACATACGGTCTGGAGGGCTTTATTTCTTTAATTAGAATTAAGCCGTGCGAGTTAATAGGTGATCAGTCCCAACTGACGGCGCCCGATCACGAACATGACGTATGGATCAACTCCATTCAGCTCAAACATTTTGAAGGGAACTGAATAATTGAAATATTATTACACTGTAAACATAGCTTAGCATCTCCAACAGTATTTTCAAATGCTAATCAATTACTTGAGGTATATTTATCAGCGATGTAATCCCCCGACTTACTCGTATAATAGCCTGCCTGCAAAGTGTGCGTTTTATACAAGACTAGCAGCGCCCCGCAGTTTCACTCCCATAAGTTTGGATCCCGTGGGAATATCGGGATAAAAACTATCATACGTCCATTCCCGGGACTCAAACTATCCCTATACCAAATTTGATCTAAATAGGTTCAGCGGTTTAAGCGTGAAGAGGTAACAGACAGACAGACAAACACATTTTCACATTTATAATATTAGTATGAATTTCGTCCCGTTCAGTTGAAAGTTGAAGTATGTGGGGAGGTATTTTATTGAATCATTTTAAAGGACTTTCTAGGACTAATAGGTTAACATAAACTTAGCAAGGGTAATTAGTACTTAATTTACCTATTTGTGATCTCACTCAGCATAATGCTACGTTGCAAAGTTAGCTTCATTACGTTTTGACTTGCGAGTTCCTTTGTCGACACAAGTTCGCAATAATTTTCTTCCTGTGTTCCGAAAAGCGCTGAGGCAGGACTTGCTATATATATGGCTCTTTTTTGGTACTTCAAAAGGTGTTGTTGAAGCTATTTTCGAAGATTGCAATGTTTTCTATTACCTATTTAAAAAAGTATAACAAGAAAATAACAAATTCTATGTTTCTGCAAGAATATTAAAATTTATTCATCTTTAAGTTTTCGAATGACATCAATACAACAACGTCTAGTAGTAGGGGCCACCGCAGCCGCACGCGCACTTGCCGGCGATAGACACGGCACCAGCAGCGGGCACAGCGCCACCGAAATTTACAGCACCCAGGATGGGGACCTGACCAGCAACAGCGGTGTTACCGGCGACTGGCAGCTCACCAGCGACCGCCACGTTGCCTTCACCGGCGCCGCCGTACGCGGCAAGTCCGGCACCAAAACCGGCAGCGAAACCGGCAGCAGGGTACGCAATTCCATCATAAGCCAATCCCGGAGTGACTAAGCCGCACGGACCAGCAAAAGCTGGAGCGATCGCCGGGCCGTAAGCACCGCAGGCCAGGCCGAATACATTCTGAAAAAGTAATAATCATGACTCAGAAACACATTTACACACAAAAACTATTAATCAAATTACTTTCCCATTAGAATACACTGAAAACAAAGTTAGAATTCAAAACAAACATTCACTCACCTGGAACAAGCAAGCTTGGATGCAGAGCAACAGAACAGTGAAGGAAGACATGTTTGATGGTTGTTCAACGAAAGCTGAAGACTGAGTGTTGACCCAAAATTGTTTTCACATTTTATACTCAACCCTTTTTTGATATCAACTTCGATTTTGAAATTTTGAAAAAACGTGACGATATGTGTCAAATAAAATCAAGTGTTTCGTTGTTAGTAAATAGGAGAACTTATCGTGCTTGCACAAGCTATTAATTAATTACACTTACCTACATACTTAATTTCTCGGAACATGATAACATAATTGAGTATAAAACCACCAACAGATCCACTGGACATCATTCTTGTGTTATAACTTGAAACAAACTACAATGTCTGCCAAAGCTATCCTCGTCCTCTGCGCTCAGGCGCTCCTGGTCAAGGTAAGAAGTATTCTATTATAAGTAACATATTTATTTCATTATTTGATTAGACTCACACGTTGTTACTACTACGAGTACCATCATAATATTAATGTTTTTTGTATAAGTGCGTAACAAAATATTTTTACAACTTCAGTCCGCACTCGGATATTGCGCCAGCCGCGCTGCGGTTGCTGATGTCTCTGGACTAGTTGCTCCCTACGGCTTAGCCGCCCCTTGTGGCTTGGCTGCTCCTGCTTGGGCATATGATGGACTCGCCTACCCTGGTGTTGGCTGCGCAGGCAGAGGCCTGGCTTACGATGGAATCTACGCCCCCGCCCTGGAGTTCAGTTCCACCAGTGGCGGCGCTCTGCCTGTCTCCAGCGCCTCCGCCATCGCTCCCGTCGGTATCTCCGTAGTGTCTGACAACGTTTATGAGGGTGCTCTGGCTGTGGCTGGTGAGCTGCCGTTCGTGGGTACTGTTGGTCTTGAAGGTGTGGTGCCTTCTGCCGGTGCTGGCGTCGTCAACCATGCCTGTGGCAATGGCAGGAACGCCATGATCAGTGAGACTGCTGCCTACGGTCCTGGTGCCGCCTTCGCTCCCGCTGCTCTTGCCGCTCCTGGCCTCGGCCTCGGTCTTTATGGTGGTTGGGCTGGCAGAGGTTGTGGCTGCGTTTTCTAAGAATTTATTCGATAACGAAAACTGATAGATATTCATAACTTCTTCAACTTAATAAATCAATATGCGTTTATAGTTTTGATTCTTTTATTTTTCAACAACTTCTCGATGGATTGGTGCCACCACAATTTTATTCAGGACAAAATAATAGTGTTAGTTGCACAACGTGGCATAAAGTCTTAAAACGAAATAATAACAGGAAACCTATTTAAAAAAAAAGTGTTATGAAATCACAAACCATAGCTACATATTATCAGTAATTTGATGGTATACCACAACACAACCATGGTCCTTTTGACCATGTTTATAAACTAAGCATGAGTTTCTTAAATCAAGTCCTCTGCTAGTTCCTCGTCTGGAGACACGATTTCGCGAAACTGACGAGATTATACTTACATAGTAAACTACTGACACAGTGCGAAAACTGTACTTATATAGTTTCAAATAGTCGTAACAATGGAAGTTGTTGTGTTTGTTAATTGACGTTGTTTTTGGTTTGTTGTTCTTTTTTTTCTTTGTTTAAGAATAATAATGTATGTTTGTGAATAATTAATGTTTAATAAAAAAGCGTATATTTAAGTGATATCGAATTTTTAGAAGACAAAAATTTTGATTGCTCAAACTCAAAGCATTTATTTCAATTAAACCATTTTTGAATTGTCTATTTAAACGGAAATTCAGAAAGATGACGCTGATTGTAAACTCAAAAGCGTCCAGAATTAAAGGAAAAATAATCAAACAAAAATTATTAAAATAAGCCGTGTTAGCTGAGAGATGACCTGTCCAAACTGACGGCGCTTGTTGACGAACTTGATGCATGGGTCAGCTCTATTCATCTCAACTATTTTGAAGGCAACTTAATGATCCAACACATACGTCACCATCAGTGAGACATTAGATAGATAGATAGATAGATAGATAAACCGTTTATTTAATTAATTAGCATTCGACATACTCTCAGCTCAGAGCAGTGGTGCTCAAGTGGTAATGGTCGCGATTTGTAGGTCGTAGGTTAGAACCCAGACAGGCGCTTTACTTTGTGTAAATTATTTCATCACCACTGCTCTCGAAACGGTGAAGGAAAACATCGTGAGGAAACCGGCATGTCCTAGAACCAAAAATTCGAAGACATGTGACATCTGCCAACCCGCACTGGGCCCGCGTGGTGGATTACGGCTCACTCCCTCTCACCGAGAGGAGGCCTGTGTCCCAGCAATGGGAACATTATAGGCTGATTATGTATATACTCTCAGCCGCTAGGGCACATTCAAGTCCATGAATGTCGTATAATCACCCAGTAAACAATGGCTTTATAGTATTCACACCTGTGCTATATCTAATCTGCCTAGTCTTTTTCTAAATATGTTAGAATCGGCTTCCAGTCTAAAAGTATTACGTATTTTACATAGAGTGACTGCCTATCTGAGCTCCACAACTCAGTTCATAAGTAACATGATACGCAAGGATTGTAGCGGTATCTAGAAGGCCACATGCGAACAACGCGTCATACTGACGTCACGCAAATCCTGCATCTCGCTAGCAGAGTTTACCGCGCAACTAGCATAGATACAACGGCCCGACATGAATCATCGGGCAGTTGACCGCCAGACACAACACCCGTCTGGTCGGAGGATCCTCCCTTTTCTATAAAGTATGAGTGAACTTTACACCCTGTTCCTCATACCTCTATAAGATAAAGAAAAATACTTATGAAATATAATATTTTCAGGCAATTTATTTAAATAATACGTATTCTAATAATTTAACAACTTATTTACACACACATAAATAACAATTTACAGTACACTTACACACATAAATAACAATTTCAGTACAACATTCCCCGGCCGCAACAGTCACATCCACCAAACCCTAATCTGTTGGCATCCGCAAAGCCAGCTGCAGGACCAAAATTGGCAGCAGGACCAAAACCATTACCCAGACCCAGAGCAGCACCAACACTGAAACCGCTACCAACACCGAATGCCAGATTAGCACCGGGAGAATAAGCACCAGGTCCCAAAGGGCCGAAAGCGGCAGGGACTGGTCCCTCGCTCAACATAGCCACTACACCATTGCCGCAGCCATATTGAATCCCACCAGCACCAGTTGTAGGCAAATTGCCTTCCATAGCAACAGCGCTCACAAACGGCAGCTCACCAGTAACTATCACAGGACCCTCGTATGCATTGTCAGACCTTACTGTTATCCCAGTAGGAGATATCGAGGATATGCTGGTTACTGGAAGACCACCACCGCTGGTGATAGTGAACTCTATGGCAGGGGAGTAGTATCTATCGCAAGATAATCCTCTTCCTGCATATCCATTGTATGCTAATCCAGGGGCAGTCGTTCTATCGTATGATAGTCCGGGAGAAACTTGCGACAATCCAGCCATACCATAGGGAGATGAGAATCTAGAAGCCTCGATGGCTGCACGATTGGTGCGTTGCTGGCTGAGTGCAATCTGAAAATAAAGATTTTGTAAGTCGGAGAATTTTAATCATCTCAAGAAGGATCTCAGAATCATATTATTATTATTCTTTTTCAAAATTACCAATTTGAAGAAACTTTAATGAGCTTTAGAACTTATGAGCATATTCGATGAGTACTAGAATCACTTGAAAAATATTCGAAAATATTTTTTTTTAAATAATATCTGTTGGTTCAATTATAATTTACCTGGATGAACAAAGCTTGAGCGCAGAGGACCAGGATAGCTTTGGCAGACATTTTGTTTTCTTGTATGAAGTAGTTACTAATACAAGTGCTGATAAAATAATGATTTGAGCAAGCCTTTCCTTCGGTTTATACCAAGTTATTTTATCAGTAACATTGCATAAACTTACACAGAATTTATCGATAAGTTTTATAATCACTATTTTCATGATAATTTTTAATAATGTATTGTAATATCGTTAGACATAATTTGTTAATCAATTATTGCCGAATAGTCTCTAATAGCCATTATATTTATGAAGAAATAAGCTGTGATAGTATCTATAAAAGGCTATGGAATCTATTCTAAATCATCATTCAGTCTTCAGCTTATCGTTAAACACAAACAAAAATCAAACATGTCTTCTTTCACTTTTGTGTTCCTCTGCATCCAAGCTTGCTTGATCCAGGTGAGATTCCCAAATTATTTTTAATCTTCTTCCAATGAATTTTGAAACCAGCAAGTCCAAGAACCAAAAACTCGAAGACATGTTACATCTACCAATCCACACTGGGCCCGCGTGGTAGATTTCAGCCCTCTCACAAAGAGGAGCCTGTTTTCCAGCAGTGGGAATACTATAGGCTGATTAACTTCTTCCAAAGAGTTTTATGGCTTGAATCGAATTACAAAAAGACTTATCTAATTAAAACTATATATTTTTTCGCAGAATGTATTCAGCCAGTGCCTTAGTGGATACGGCTCGGCCTTCCTTCCCACTACCGCCCCCTGCGGCTACGGTGCAGGCATAGCCGAGCTTGCTTACCCTGCTGGCTTAAGCTTAGCTGGAACATACCCTGGCAACCTTGGCTACGCTAGCACATACCCTGCCGCCGGTTATGGATGCGCCGCGTATGGCGGCGCCGGTGAAGGCAACGTGGCGGTCGCTGGTGAGCTGCCAGTCGCCGGTAACACCGCTGTTGCTGGTCAGGTCCCCATCCTGGGTGCTGTGAACTTCGGCGGCGCTGTGCCAGCTGCTGGTGCTGTGTCCGTTAATGGCCAGTGTGCGTGTGGTTGTGGGTATCCGTACTACTATTAAGTAGATACTTAACTATGAAGATTCATAGTTTGTTAAAACATAAATAAAAATACTTTCCTACAAAGCTATCTATATCTTTATTGTCTGAATCCTTATTCTGAAACGTCTACGATTTATTTGGTGTTTGATTTCATAAAAGTATAAAGTGTTGATGAAAATATGATGAGCATACATAAAAAATACATACATAAAAATATGAACATAGAAACTCCTCCTTTACAATAATAATTGATGTCAGGTAATAAGAACTACTTAAGACTTAAGTAAAGTGGTGGCCACGTGGTAACGGCCGCGACTTACGAGTTGTAGGTCGTAGGTTCGAACCCAGACAGGCGCTTTACTTTGTGTAAATTATTTCATCACCACTGCTCTCAAAACGGTGAAGGAAAACATCGTGAGGAAACCGGCATGTCCTAGAACCAAAAATTCAACGACATGTGACATCTGCCAACCCGCACTGGGCCCGCGTGGTGGATTACGGCCCATTCCCTCTCACCGAGAGGAGGCCTGTGTCCCAGCAGTGGGAACATTATAGGCTGATTATGATACGGTATAGATAAATACTATTATTAAATTTTCACTCAAAAATCATTAAACATCTAACTTGGTAGATATCCCGACCAGTCGTACTCAGCTCTTCTCCTCCACGTTTATTATGCGCACTGCCAAAGTGTGGAACTCTCTGCCAGCGTCTATGTTCTCTTCCACATATAAACCGTCTATCTTCAAAGCAAGAGTGAACAGGCATCTTCTAGGGGCCCGCTCGTTCCATCTTAGACCTCATCCATCGCTTTAAATCAAGCGCGACCGAGGTCAAGAGCAGGCCCATTCAGCAATAATAAATAAATAAAAACTATAAATATGACGCCTCGTCACCTTAGTGCAAGGACTTAGTGCCTTTGTGGTATGAACTGTAAGTGGGTACCTAAATAAACAAATAAATTATAAATAAAATAAATATATTTAGGTCCTTTTACAAAGTAATAAATTTACAAACTTATAAATACTTAGTAGTACCAAGTTCTTAACAGATTGGCTTAAATATTTATATAAAAGCTAGTTTAATTTACACGTTTTTAATTACCTATGAAAGGTGCGCTAGTACTGACATTATAACTTGAGGCGACCTGCCTGAGCTAGGTTATTAAAAACCTGTGTTTCAGGCCATCCCCATACTAAGCGATCAGCTAATTATTTGTCCATAGTTAGTTAATTTTTAAGAGCCATTTCACTTTTTCACGCAAATTTCAAAGATTTTAATCGCCTAATTTAGGTTTAGGTTATACCCTGAAATTGTTGAATACGTGTAAAAAATAGACCAATCTTTGTTCTGTTGGTGTAATGTGTCACATTTTCAAAACACAACTTTGTGACTTTGTGGTGATCAATCTCCCAACACAAGTTTTCTAAAAATTCATCGCAGACACAACTTAAGATTAATATTCACAAATTTGGGTGAAAAAAATTCATAGGCATCAGACATATACTCTTATTGTGTATTAATGTACCACATTTTCGATTATTTGTGACATTAATTAGTAAAAAAAATAAAGACTTAGGCCAATTTTTACGTTTTATATCGCAAAATCGCAGCGATTATTTGGATTAAATAAAGCACAATTTCAATAAAAATATTAAGTCAAAATTAACTAAGTTCTTTAAAGAATGATATTCTAGAGTTTAATCTAAAATCCTTTAGTATAATTAGATATTATAATTATTTTAATATCACTCTAAATTACGATGCACAAGCGGTAAACTATATAAATAAACTCGAGCGTTGTAAATTTGTGAAATGGTACTAAATACAAATAAAAAAATACCTATTTAATAACTACGTCATTGTTGAAGTTCTTTTTCGTCTTTCTGTGTAATCAAGTTTACCCATATATTCGCGTATCTTCAGACTACAATGTTTGTAACTGGCACTGTAAATATTAAGTATTCTATTGAGCTTATTATATAAATCGGCGGGGCAATTGCGTAACACATTATCAATCGGAATCGGTTTCATTTTGACAATTTAACAACATTCATTGCGTTATTTACGTGTTGAGCAGACAAATTTTTCGAACTTATGAAGCAATGGATTAGCAATTTGCTTCAAAATGATTCAGATTCCGATTGATAGTGTATTACGCAATTAGGGTGCGGGTCCTAAACATACATAGAATCGGTTTACAAAGGCATGTCTAGTTTGAGACTTTATGCAGACCAAATCCTTCTTTACCTACATAACAAAAGACAATCGTAGCGTATTGCGTAGCTTCCCGAACGCTGCCCAGCCGAGTCGGATTCGACGATTGACCTCTTTCTCGAAGTTGGACCTACCTAACTGGACAGTTTGTCCTAGATAAACATCGTCCACGACTTCGAGAGTAGCGTCTTCGATATTTATGAGAGTGGGTGTTATATATATTTGACATGATAAAATCAAAATTCGTTGCTTGGTTTAAAAGAACAAAACAGACACGAAATGCTACTTCAATTTATAATATTTATAATGTCCCTCTTAACTATATTTGTTACGTTGAGTCATCCTATTCTTCTCTTTTCTCAATGTTTATTATAATCAATGGACGTAATCCATTTAAGTCATGTTTTAATACCATCTATTTAGTTATCGGCAGCTGCGTATACTTTATAAGTAATAGAGTTATTTTAAAAAGTCAAATTTTTTCAATAAGTTACATACAGAAGAAAAAGGCTTCATAATCGATTATTTTAATAACTCAACTGTCCCTAATGAGACACAATTACTTTTTCTATTATTACCGATCTTTAGGCGATTTCGCGACATTGAAGCGGATATGTAAAGCTTTTCATTTTGGGCTTCTATTATTTGGGATAGTCGTTAAGTATGCCTTTATCGTCACTAGTCAATTTTAAATCCATAAAAAAAAAAGACAAAAGTTTTTAATAACATTTTTATTTCATCTAAGTAAATCAACCACAATAAAATTATTAAAAATCACTGAACTTAGTAAATAATGTTACCACCGCATCCACCCAAACCGAATCTTCCTGCAAGAGGACCAGGCCCAAAGGCAGCTGCAGCAGGAGAGATACCGGCAGCTGGGAAAGTAGCAGCAATCGGAGGAATGGCAGCACCAGGACCATAGCCAATGGTATCGCTCACCATAGCAGTAACGCCATTACCACAAGAGTGGTTGATGTTTCCAGCTCCGGCAGAAGGCATTGCTCCCTCCATGCCAGTTGTACCCACGAACGGCAGATCTCCAGCCACGGTCAGAGGACCTTCGAACACGTTCTCCGATACGATAGTGATGCCAGTTGGAGCGATAGCAGAAGTGCTGGTCACTGCTAAGCCACCGCCGCTTGTGGCTGTGAACTCCAAAGCAGGGGAGTACAGTCCATCACAACCCAAGCCTCTGCCTGCCAATCCAGGAGCAGCCAGGCCGTTGTTCAATAAACCGGGTCCTGCCAATGGTGATAGACCAAGACCTAAGCCGTAGGGAGTGCCGATGCCGACACCAGAAGCTTCGACAGCTGCACGGCTGGTGCAGGATTGGCTGAAGGCGATCTAAAAATAGAAATAAATATGAGGTAGAATGTTGTACTGTAGACAGAGGACACAAAAAAAAAAACTAAAAACAATAAAAAACTGAAGAGCTAGTATAAATTCACGTGGTGATAACAAATGAAGGTAGCTGTAAATCTTTTTGCTAGCAGGATGACTATCATAGATCGTATCGTCATTCATAAAATTGGGTTTAAAGCCTTTAACGATTTTACATTCTAAATTGAATTCAATAACAATAAGTAGATTTATGAGGTTTGTACACTAGTTAGTAGGAAGATCATCATCTGCCTAGCCTTTTCGCTACTATGTTGGGGTCGGCTTCCAGTCTAACCGGATGCAGCTGAATACCAGTATTTTACATGGAGCGACTGCCTATCTGTCCTCCACAACCCAGTTACTGGGTAATACCATACCACTTGGTAAGAGTGGGTGTCAGACTTTCGGGCTTCTGACTACCCGTAACGACTGCCAAAGATGAATGACAGCCGGGACCAACGGCTTAACGTGCTTTCCGAGGCACGGGGGGGGCTCGGTATGTAAAGATGGTCACCCATCCACAGACCAACCGCGGCAAGCGTAGCTTAACTTATCGATCGACCTGTGCGGTTGTTATTATTTAGCCACGGGCCCCGAAGATCAAGAAATTAAATTCATTCATTCGTTCATGACGTAAATAATTAGATCGGATCAAAACTAATAACAATTTTTTTACCTGGATGAACAACGCCTGAGCGCAGAGGAAGAGGATAGTCTTGGCTGCCATTTTCTGATAATGTATTAGTTCCTTGTGCTGTAATTGACACGAGAATGATATTCAGCACCATTGTTGGTAGTTCATATATACCCCTTATCAGCATTATTACATACAATTGCGTTAATTATTGTAAAATATGGGTAATAATATTGTATAATAAACAATATATTGAAAGAAAGTCACGTAGGACATGATGTTACTAATGCATTCAATAATAATTACAGTAATTATTTCAAATAGTAGTTTAAGCAACGTTTAGTAGGCATAAAAGGGTGGAAATAGTTCCAGTTTATCATTTAGTCTTCAGCTTCTCGTTGATCAAACATCAAACATGTCTTCCTTTGCTGTTCTGTTGCTCTGCATTCAAGCTTGCTTGGTCCAGGTGAGTCAATTCTTCTTAAATTCTTGTTTGTGCCGACATACTAGGTATCCGTGTCTTCTTTATTTATGGTCTTTCAGAAGTAACTACCACTGGGTTGAAAAGTCGTCGTGCGTTCAATAAAATCATTACACGCTCCAGGGTGTGAATCGCCTAGATTCTTTTGTATGACCAGCAGATTGGTCAAAGTCAAAGCATTTATTTCAAATAGGCACATAAAAGGCACTTTTGAACGTCAAACATTACAATAAAATAGAATTGATTCTAGTCGCCCCTTCCAAAAGGTAGTTTTCGCATGAAGAAGAATGGGCAACAAACTCCACCGTTATTCTTTTAAAATGTTTTTGCATACATTAATTTTATAATAATATGTGAAGACGATGCACTTAAAATAAAATTACTATACCACAATAGGTAAAAGAATTAAAAACGAAACCATGACAAATGACATATAAATTAATTACCCGGTAGATACATGGTCCTCACATATTTACAAACATGGTAAAAGTAAACGATATTCATTAAAAAAAAATTTAAAAAATTTGAGACAATAACAAAATACTCTCTTGCTACAGATGCTCGTAGATAGTGACGTAGTTGCAAATTGTTGTGAATTCTAAATTGATTTGTTTAGTGTAGTCGAAGCAGGTATTCCAAGAGTTCCTGGGTAAGAACTTACATCAAACACTACCTTTCTAGAAATGCAGATGCCGTTGATCCTTTGTTTGTGGAGGGCTATTGTATCTCCAAGGCTGTTTCTCGAGAACTTGTACTAAAAACATAGTTTTCTCTTCTACAGAATGTATTCAGCCAGTGCCTTGGTGCATATGGCCCTGCAGTTCTTCCCACTACTGCTCCTTGCGGCTACGGTGCAGGCATAGCTGAGCTTGCTCACCCTGCTGGGTTAGGCTTAGCTGGTGTATATCCTGGAGCCGGTTATGGAGCTGCCGCGTACGGTGGTGCCGGTGAAGGCAACGTGGCGGTCGCTGGTGAGCTGCCAGTCGCCGGTAACACCGCTGTTGCTGGTCAGGTCCCCATCTTGGGTGTTGTGAGCTTCGGCGGCGCTGTGCCAGCTGCTGGTGCTGTGACCATCAGCGGCAATTGCGCTTGCGGTTGCGGCTCGCCTTACCTGTACTAAGAAGAATGAGTACTTGATAAACTGATATCGATAAAGAATGAAATATTTTATTTACTAAATACTTTTATTGCATCCCATATGTAGGTGTATTATTGCAGCTGCTTTGATTAATCGCTTTCATCCACTGATTCAAGACCGGCCAGATGCTCATGAAATTATTTCTAGGGCTTTGCATTTCTTAAATGAACCCAACCATTTGGCTCAATTTGCCCATTACAACAATTTAAACAGACGTAGAACAATATTTCCTAGAATTTATGGAAATCTTCCACAGTTGCAACAGTTTCCCATATTTAGTTTAAATGAATTGATTCTCATATCTTTAGGGCCATACCAAGTTATACAAGCACGTTCGTATTATGGAGAACATATTAGAGAAAATGGCCCACTCAGAAGAAGAATGGCCACTATATTTTAACTAGTCTACTTTTACAGTTATGTTTTAGATTGTGCAAAACACAGTAAAATGTTATTGTTATCATTTTACTGTTAAAACTTGATAAAATAGTAATGTTTTGCATAACCTAAATATTAAGGAATAATGTAGCAAAACATAGAAAATATTCCAAACGGATATCCACCTTTTATGTTGTTGATATTTTGAATGACGGTAGATAGAAACGTCAAAGTTGTTCTGTTCACGACTATAAAAGGGGGAGCTCCCAGTGGCGGGGATCATTCATGTTCGAGACCTCAACCAGAACGGAGCTCCGGCCTACAGTCAGTTTATTAGTACTAGTGACGTTATTATGTGGAATAGATCGAAAAGATGTCATGTAAGTTTACTGATATTATTATCTTGATTATTACTGATAACTATGGTTTCTGTAAATTAAATAATATGGGCAATAGATAATGCCAATGTTTTAAAGTGTATAATGGAATATTCCTAGCTATTGTTATTATGTTGCTATTATTCTGAGTTCTCTTGGACCATTGTCCAAGAGGTATAATTAATTGTTTTTAAAATAATGATAATTTATGGCAATAGTTGATAGAATACTTTAATACTGTTTCCATGGAGTTTGTCATTCTTCTCCATGATGACGTAGATTTGGAACGGACAACTAGTTTTCTGATTAATTACTGACAAGCCGAAATTGAAATGTCTAGCTTGTCTTTCTGTGCTTTATTTAATAAAATCCTTTCCCTACATACCATATTCATAGTTAATTTTACACATATTAAATAACTAGTAACCATTCGGATATTCAAAGCTTTATATTTGGGTAATATATGTATCCATATAGACTTATAAATAGATTCTACGCCATTTTCTAACACATGCGTAAATATTTATCCCGGCTTCGGAACCCTTTACTGTGCGTCGTTCACACGCACTTGGCTGGTTTTTAGGGTTCGGTATCTCAAAAGAAAAAAACGGAACCCTTATAAGATCACTTCGTTGTCCGTCTGTTTGTTCATCGGTCAAGACCCTTTTTCTCAGGAACGCGTGGAGTTATCAAGTTGAAATTAATATCAAATACTCAAAGCTGCAATCCCTTGAAGCAGTGAAAATATCAAACTTCTAAGTTAACGTAAAAAAAAGATACGGCGGTTTATGCCGCAAAAAACGTATATTTCAACACTCTCAAGGGAATCAAAATTTATAGGGTACTTCCCGTTGACCTAAAATCATGAAATTTGGCAAGCAGCAATGTCATATAGCATAAGCAAAGGAAAAAATTCAAAAAACCGTAACTTTATAGAATAATTTTAAAAAAATCCTGTGATACATATTACCGTAATCGACACCGCTTCGGATGTGTTCGGCTGTCCTCGGGATGTGCTCGGTTTTAATGTATTTCCGATATGTCGGTGAGTGATGGCTATTATTCTGTTTGTGTTTTGTTTATATGACGATTCAAAAAATACACACGTAATTGTTCAAGTTTTCACTTCTGTCGGCACTCCCGGAGTGCCACTTTTTTTTGCTTAGCCTATTCTGTCCCACAGCTGGGCAAAGGCCTTCTTTAAGTCCTTCCACGCACTCTCTTCCCGGGCCACTCCAAACCAGCCCTCACGGTACGCGTCCATGTCGTCTCGCCACCTCTATCTGGGCCGGTGCCGAGTCTTATTAATTGAGAATAAACTGCATGAAGAAGCCTCCTCGTGTAGCGCAGTTTGTTCCGCCAGTTACTCAACTGAACCGAGCGCTCGGCGTATCCTGGACAGTTGCATCCAACACCTTATTTGACTGGCCAATTCTTCCCTTGTGGTGGTAGGGCTAACGCATGGTTTGCGACCACCCTTTCACTGGAGTCTGGCGTCAAGCAGCCTGCTGTGTTTCGTCGATGCGTGGGATTCCCAGTGCCTTGGGCATCTTCTGGGTAGGCTCGTTCCATCATAGACCTCATCCATGGCTTTCCATCAGGCGTAATCGAGGTCAAGAGCGAGCGGACCCATTCAGCAAAAAAAAAGTAAACAAAAAATACAAAATATACTTGTGAGCTAATAATGTGTCTGACACCGAACTAATCTCGGTACGCTACGTCTTTGCTACGCCGTAGCATGTGTAATGCTACGGCGTAGCAAATACGTTGAGATCGTGCTACACATGCTCGGTACAACCAACCAATTGTTATGAATGATGACTTGGCATTTGCGATAGTGGTTTAGGATTCTTACTATTAAATGTCAATAAGAGCCATACCTCACCGGGACGCCACCCACCATATAGCTGTATACATCTAGTTGGCAGCGCGACCTGGCGACGTCGCCATGGCGTCCCGGTGAGGTATGGCTCTTAATCTGCCTAGCCGTTTCCAAACCATTTTAGGATCAGCTTCCAGTTTAATCGGTACCGGTAACATGGAGCGACTATCTATCTGACCTCGACCACCCAGTTACTGGGCGCCGTAACACGATACCCCTTGACAAGACTGGTTGTCAGACTTTTGGGCTCCTGACTGCCCGTAACGCCTGTTAAGGCGCTACGTCGAAAATCTAAAATCTCCGAAAACCTACTAAGCGAGCGAAAGTGATGCAATTACTTTTGAAACGCAAAAGAAGAGTGATGGCTATAATGTGCGTGCGCTCTGAATAAAACGACGTATGTGCCAAAACGAATTTACTCCTTTTTTAACAAAATAAATTACTTAAATTTAAAACTACTTTGAGTAAACTTTGATACGATAATTTTCTATATTTTAAAGTAAATTCCATTGAATAACTCAATTCTCAATTCTTTATTGCGTACCATAATGCTAGTTGGTAAGGAAATGAAAAATGCTATAGTTGGTAGGGAAATAATTATATTAGTCACAATGATGTACCCTGTCGGGCACAGCACAGATAGTAGGAGAGAGGAGGCAGAACACTGTTTATTGTGATCAATTTTAATATTAGTTAAGTATTTAGTGAGTTATATTGTTTTATGAATACAGAATTGAATTTACGAATTATAATTATTGTTTTATAAATTATACACATTTATTTATTTAAGTAGTAACTTTGTAAAAAAAAAATATTTTTTTAATTAAGTATCCATTGTTGTTTTGTTTACTTATTATTATTTTTTGAATTTATATATCTCGGGACCATGGTGTTCCGGTCCTTTGGAAGGCGTACGAGGGGCCGAAGCCAACTCGCAGAGGCCCCTTAGGAAATTTTAATGAAATGCGGCACCATCCGACGATTATCCCTGTATGCACTACAGCACTATGCAAGTGCACCCAAGGATAACCCCCGGTTGTTGTAGGACTTTTGTAGGATATGGAAAAATAAAAAGTTGGACTATGGTTTTGGGTGGCTAAAGTGGACTGGATACCAAGAACTATTGAAGAACCCCTGTCTGATCAATGTTTTATATATACACGGATAAAATGGCAGGGGGTGACTTGCACACTCAATAATGGGCACCCGGATTTGTATTTATTATGTAATTAATATTTACTATCTCTCTATGCGTTAACTATAACTTTAAGCGTTACGCCGTGATGTCGAAAAAAGTAAAAAAATAGATATAACTTTGTATTTTTTTTTATCGAGAAAAATTCATTGAATCATGTATTCCTTTTACCCGGTAATTTGCAAATTACCTAGTTAATGCGCATATACATCTTTAGGCACCTGTCCGACCGCCGGCGACTAACGAGAAGCGAGTAAAGCTAGACACTGAAAACGAGTTGGCGAACAAACGAGCTTCGAGTGCGCGAGAATCGGCTAGTCACCACTCCATCCGATCCGAATCCGAGAAATAGTCCATAGTCCTATGTGTTCGGATCTAGTGCGCAACCCCTCATACAAATAAGACAATGGTCACTTCGGACCGGCATTTACCACCACCCTATGCTATCCTAATTAAAGGATGATTTCCACCAAACGGCTCGCATCGCATCGGATCGGAACGGATTTTACAATCTTTAAACGATATTAAATCGTGTACACAGGATTTAAAGTCTATATTACCAAGCCGCGCACAGCAGCTTGACAGCAGGCGTCTTCCGCGACACGCGATCGTAGCCGAAAGTATGCTGCAACGCGCGTACTGCTCCGTTCGCCTGTCGTCGTATCCGATCGAATCCTTTCGGTTGTCGTCCAAATTTTTCTTTTCCTCTTCTGTGTTTTATGATTATTTTCTTTTTAACCGACTTCATTCTTCTAATGCCAACAATACTACGTCAACTTCAATCATTTTCAAAAATTAGAACACGTCAACACGGTAGGAATGAAACTATTTGACTACGCGCAGAAACGGATACGTTCGCAAGCGACGGTACGGAGCCGATCGTATGCGTCGACATGCTGCCGGACGCGATCGGCTGTCGCCGCATCCGTTCGTATCAAGCAAGATACTTGATTTGCTTATCTTTCTCGGGTTTCACGAGGTTCCCGTCATACGGCAAAAATCATTGCGCCCCGCGCTATCGATCCACCATCACCGAATTGGCTACAATAGTTCTGTCAGTGATGATGCCTGATCCCAGTATGATGTGATATTACCATTTTGAAGAACTGGGTCGGGCACCTATCTGAAAAACGGTTCTTTTGATTTCACAAGACAGTATTTCAGGATAAGTTGCTGTTGGATAATCCTGGCTACAAGGTTGTGTCTATACAGGGTGTCCAGTAAATAGTACGACATATTCCGGGGGGTGATAGCTTGGGTCAATACCTACCAAAACAACACAATATATGTTCCGCAAAATATTACGGATTTACAGTTATATAAAATTTTCCGAAATATCGAAAAATCTCTACCATGAAACAGATTTTTAAGCATCTCGTAATGAAAAATTCCTTTTCTAGTATTTTTTTTTTACACAAAATTATTCGTGAATAGTTACTCTACTCATTGATAAGTCTTTTTTCTATAAAAAACAAGAATGCTTTCAAGAAATACTATTTTTTGTTTAAATTTTCGCTGAACGATTTTCTTATCGCTTAACTTTAGTCTACAGTAGTGAAAATAAAACGTTACATTTTGCGGAACATATATTGTGTTATTTTGGTAGGTATTGACCCAAGCTATCACCCCCTGCAATATGTCGTACTATTTACTGGACACCCTGTATATACCCGGAAAAAATATGCCTGATAGATTCCCCCGGCTGGTGGCATGTCCGACAGGTGGCAACCATGCCGTCTTTCACAATAAATCTCCAGTAACTGTAAAGTCATATTTCTTGAACATACATTGTCAGTCACACTAACCACCTGTCGAACTTACGACCTTCGATCCAACGAACTGTCGACCCAGTGACAAGCCACAGACTTATTTGTCAAATAATTAATGACATACACTCTTTTTAACGCTGACATGCATTTGTGGATTTATTGTCAGCTAAAATCATGTTACATGTATCTTAAACTTAAATTATACAGACGTAGGTATCCTATAATCACTAAAAACTTAACATGTATTATGGGATTTCATAAAATCACACCAAGAAACATGACTCCCGACAGTTTTTCCTGGCTTAATTATCTCACTAATCGCAAATGTATTTCACGTTCCTCGAAATAAGAGAAAATGTTTGTTTTGTGGTTCTCATCAACCTAAAAGTGTACCAACTAGGTTGTTTTTATGTTTTGGATTAAGTGTCACATTTGATATATCACTCATGGGAAGTTTAAAATATTGCTAAAGTTTGACACTAGAAAAAAAGTATTAAAGCTAAAGTAAAATATATACTTGATAAAACGTCGAGTTCAGCAAAATTCTTTAATAACAGAATCTATGTTCTATGTTATTGATATTGGTTTCCGTACTCAGTCTTTCAGTGGACCATTGCACGTGGCTTATCATAGAATTTAACATGTCTCTCTATTTTAATAAAACTTCACACTTTAACATTACAGGGAAACTGGGGTAGACCTAAGTAAATTCAAAAACCAAAATAGATTGCAAATAATTTTAATGAATCATTGTTTCGGACAAAAAGGTAAGTAATTTTTAGGGAAGTTCTTAGTAGAGACATCCACAGCCGCGGCCTTCATAGCCGAGTCCGAGAGCGGCAAGACCAAAGCCAGCGCCAAGCCCATAGGCACCAGCAGCGCCATAGGCAGCAGCAGAAGGAGCGATGCTCTCGATAGCAGTGTGACCATTACCGCAGCTGTAGCTGACGGCGCCAGCACCGCCACTTGGCAACACACCCTCCAAAGCCACAGCGCTCACGAACGGCAGCTCACCAGCCACGGACAGAGCACCCTCATACACATTCTCAGACGCTACGGAGAGACCACTGGGAGCAATAGCAGAGAAGCTGGAGACAGGCAGTCCACCGCCACTGGTGGGAACGATGCTAAGAGCAGCCAAACCATTGTTGGCCCAGTTACCAGCACAGCCATGACCAATCAAACCATTGTCAATCCAGCCGTTACCAGCACATCCAGGGGTAATAACAGCAGGAGCGACGATGGCTCCATGACCAAGACATGAACTGAAAGCAGTCTGTGAACATGAAATTATAGTATTAGTAAATATTACTTTAAGAGCAGACGGCGTCGGTGTCGATGTCACAAATGATTGTTTTTTATTCGATCACGTGTGTTAGACGCTTTTGATGTATTCACAATTTTCTGACAGTAAATGATTTGGCTAGAATCGTGAGTCAAAAGGCATTTTACAAATTTGTACAAAACCGTATCTGAGGGCGCAGTGAGCAACCCTTGGGAAAATCACAAAAAAAGATAATTGAAAACATTAAATACTAAACAAACATTTCTCACCTGGATAAAGAGCGCCTGAGCGCAGAGGACGAGGATCACCTTGGCTGACATTGTAGTTTGTGTTGAAGTAAACTTAGAATGAGTTTTACAAGAATCGATCGACTATTTATAGGTACTGAAACGTAGTCCTTATCTAGTTGTGTTGCAGCAATTTGAGGATTTTGAAATTAATTTTTCATACCTTTATCAGTAGTTACAATATTGAGAAATGGAAAAACGCTTGTATTTCGTAAGTGATGTAACCTTGAAATACTTAGTATGAAGGGCTTTGTTTCAATAGAACATTGAAAAAACATCACGTCGTTATGATAAGAAGCTTATGCACTAAGTATATAAACATGATCTCGAAGTAGGAACATCATTCAGTCTTCAGCTTCTCGTTGAATAGAAACAAACATAAACATGTCTACCTTCGCTGTTCTGTTGCTCTGCATCCAAGCTTGCTTGGTCCAGGTGAGTGATCTAGGAATTCATAATTATTTTCTTTTGAGTATTACCTTCATTTATATTGTTATCGTCTTTTTCATGTTTGTGCAGTAATTCTTTAATTAAATCCAATCAATTCTTATTTATTATTTTGTTCCCTTAGAATGTGTTCGGTTGCGGGTGCGGCTACGGAGGTCAAGTGGCCACCATAGCTCCTGCTCTGGGTCTCGGTGCTGGTCTCTATCCTGCTGCTCCATGTGGTGGTGCCCTGGGTCTTGGTGCTTATGGTGGCGCACTTGCTCCTGTTGCTGCATACGGAGGTGCTTTCGCTCCTGGAGCAGCTTACGGCGGTGTCGGTGAAGGCAACGTGGCGGTCGCTGGTGAGCTGCCAGTCGCCGGTACCACCGCTGTTGCTGGTCAGGTCCCCATCTTGGGTGCTGTGACTTTCGGTGGTGCTGTGCCCGCTGCTGGTGCCGTGTCTATCTCCGGACAATGCGCATGCGGCTGCGGATCTCCTATCTTATACTGAAGTCTTTCTTCACAAAAGAATTTAAATAAATGATGATGAATTTATCAAAGCATGAAGTATTTTCATTTTAGAATTACCTATATTGAGTATTTATTACTAGATTACACTAGTACATCTGTGCCGTTGGTCCAGTGGTCGCAAGTGCGACTGCTGAGCGTGGAGTCCTAGGTTCGATTCCCGGGTCCGGCAAAGTGTTATTGGGTTTTTCCGTTAGAAATGTCTCAGTAAGAGCCCGGAGTTTGAACGTTGGTGGTGCGAAGCCCCCGTGCCTCGGATGGCACGTAAAGCCGTTGGTCCTGCGCCAGATCTCTCCTCAGTCGTGTCATATCCTTTTTATTTAAAGGAGTATCCATGGAGTTTCTTGCCCGTTTTTCTCCATAGGTACCTACGCTTTGGAATGGGCAACTAGCTTCATCTTTCTGACTGACCGACCCCTTGAGAATTCAAAAGTGCCTGTAATTGGTTTAATTGAAATAAATGATTTGAGTTTGAGTTCGACATGCTGCCTGACGTGATCGGCTGTCGCCGCATCCGTCCGTGTCAAGCAAGATATTTGATTTGCTTATCTTTCTCGGGTTTCACGAGGTTCCCGTCATGCGGCAAAATTCATTGCGCGCCGCGCTACTCTATCCACCGTCACTATATCAAGCTAATTAGCTACAATAGTTCTGTCAGTGATGATGCCTGATCCCAGTATGATGTGATATTACCATTTTGAAGAACTGGGTCGAGCACCTATCTGAAAAACATTTTTTTTTATTTCAAAAGTTGCCTTTGGATAATCCTGGCTACAAGGTTGTGTTTATATATACCCAGAAATAATATGCCTGATTGATTCCCCCTACCGGTGGCATTCCCGGCAGGTGTCAACCATGCCGTCTTACACAATAAATCTCCAGTAACTGTAAAGTCATATTTCTTGAACATACATTGTCAGTCACACTAACGACCTGTCGAACTTACGACCTTCGATCCAACGAACTGTCGACCCAGTGACAAACCACAGACTTATTTGTCAAATAATTAATGACATACACTCTTTTTAACGCTGACATGCATTTGTGGATTTATTGTCAGCTAAAATCATGTTACATGTATCTTAAACTTAAATAGAGACGTAGGTATCCTATAATCACTAAAAACTTAACTTGTATTATGGGGTTTCATAAAATCACACCAAGAAACATGACTCCCGACAGTTTTTCCTGGCTTAATTATCTCACTAATCGCAAATGTATTTCACGTTCCTCGAAATAAGAGAAAATGTTTATGTTTTGTGGTTCTCATCAACCTAAAAGTGTACCAACTAGGTTGTTTTTATGTTTTGGATTAAGTGTCACATTTGATATAATATCACTCTTGGGAAGTTTAAAATATTGCTATAGTTTGACACTAGAAAAAAAGTATTAAAGCTAAAGTAAAATATATACTTGATAAAACGTCGAGTTCAGCAAAATTCTTAAATAACAGAATCTATGTTCTATGTTATTGATATTGGTTTCCGTACTCAGTCCTTCAGTGGACCATTGCACTTGGCTTATCATAGAATTTAACATGTCTCTCTATTTTAATAAAACTTCACACTTTAACATTACAGGGAAACTGGGGTAGACCTAAGTAAATTCAAATACCAAAATAGATTGCAAATAATTTTAATGAATCATTGTTTCGGACAAAAGGGTAAGTAATTTTTAGGGAAGTTCTTAGTAGAGACATCCACAGCCGTGGCCTCCATAGCCGAGTCCGAGAGCGGCAGGACCAAAGCCAGCGCCGAGCCCATAGGCACCAGCAGCGCCATAGGCAGCAGCAGAAGGAGCGATGCTCTCGATAGCAGTGTGACCATTACCGCAGCTGTAGCTGACGGCGCCAGCACCGCCACTTGGCAACACACCCTCCAAAGCCACAGCGCTCACGAACGGCAGCTCACCAGCCACGGACAGAGCACCCTCATACACATTCTCAGACGCTACGGAGAGACCACTCGGAGCAATAGCAGAGAAGCTGGAGACAGGCAGTCCACCGCCACTGGTGGGAACGATGTTAAGAGCAGCCAAACCATTGTTGGCCCAGTTACCAGCACAGCCATGACCAATCAAACCATTGTCAATCCAGCCGTTACCAGCACATCCAGGGGTAATAACAGCAGGAGCGACGATGGCTCCATGACCAAGACATGAACTGAAAGCAGTCTGTGAACATGAAATTATAGTATTAGTAAATATTACTTTAACAGCAGACGGCGTCGGTGTTGATGTCAAAAATTATCGTTTTTTATTCGATCACGTGTTAGACGCTTTTGATATATTCACAATTTTCTGACAGTAAAAAAATTGGCTAGAATCGTGAGTTAAAAGGCATTTTACAAAATTGTACAAAACTTTATCTGAGGGCGCAGTGAGCAACCCTTGGGAAAATCACAAAATACGATAATTGAAAACATTAAATACTAAACAAACATTTCTCACCTGGATGAAGAGCGCCTGAGCGCAGAGGACGAGGATCACCTTGGCTGACATTGTAGTTTGTGTTGAAGTAAACTTAGAATGAGTTTTACAAGAATCGATCGACTATTTATACTGAAACGTAGTCCTTATCTAGTTGTGTTGCAGCAATTTAAGGATTTTGAAATTAATTTTTCATACCTTTATCAGTAGTTACAATATTGAGAAATGGAAAAACGCTTGTATTTCGTAAGTGATGTAACCTTGAAATACTTAGTATGAAGGGCTTTGTTTCAATAGAACATTGAAAAAACATCACGTCGTTATGATAAGAAGCTTATGCACTAAGTATATAAACATGGTCTCGAAGTAGGAACATCATTCAGTCTTCAGCTTCTCGTTGAACAGAAACAAACATAAACATGTCTACCTTCGCTGTTCTGTTGCTCTGCATTCAAGCTTGCTTGGTCCAGGTGAGTGATCTAGGAATTCATAATTATTTTCTTTTGAGTTTTACCTTCATTTATATTGTTATCGTCTTTTTCATGTTTGTGCAGTAATTCTTTAATTAAATCCAATCAATTCTTATTTATTATTTTGTTCCCTTAGAATGTGTTCGGTTACGGGTGCGGCTACGGAGATCACGTGGGCCCCATAGCTCCTGCTCTGGGTCTCGGCGCTGGTCTCTATCCTGCTGCTCCATGTGGTGCTGCTGCTTACGGCGGCTCTGGTGAAGGCAACGTGGCGGTCGCTGGTGAGCTGCCAGTCGCCGGTAACACCGCTGTTGCTGGTCAGGTTCCCATCTTGGGTGCTGTGAATTTCTGTGGTGCTGTGCCCGCTGCTGGTGCCGTGTCTATCTCCGGACAATGCGCATGCGGCTGCGGATCTCCTATTTACTACTGAAGTGTACTTTCTGCTGCCTCAACAAAATAAAATATCAAGAATTGAGCAAATATTTCAATCTTTGATTTAATGTTAAAATCACCCAACGGAATTTCTGAATACAATTACAAATGTACAGACGCCAGCACATCAAGCTACCGGAAACTTTCAAATTTTCCCAATCAACTTTGAACCTTATGCTTTAGCGATAAAGTTGAAAATGTATTAAAGAAATTTGACAGATTGTAGTAGCTTGATGTGCTGGCGTCTGTACTTAAGTAGTGCCTAAACTGCATAGTCTAGAAAAAAATCCAAGTAGGTAGTAGTATGATATAGCAACGTGCTCATTGTCACCGAACATTCCTGACCTAGTACAACAAGCTATCTCCGATGACTGGCTGTTGTGAAACGTTTGTTGTTCTGATTGCTGAGCACGATTCTAAGAAGGCACGTGCCGAAACATAAGGTCTCAATATTTATGAATTAATAATTTTTGTACAGAGCGTTTTGTTCGAGTAGGCACAGTCAACAAAAGAGATAAGTGTGCAGGAGCGTCGGATATAGTTGAAGTTTATTAAGAAACCGATGGATGTTCTCGATTAAAATTTAATTTTATTAATAGAAAAAAAAACACCTCATTTATCAAATTAAATTTCAGTCGACAACATCCATCGGTTTCTTACTAAACTTCAACTATATCCGACGATCCTGCATACTTATCTCTTTTTTTGACTGTACCTGTTTAGGTGAAGACTATTAGATTAGATGACAAGGAATTTTTATACAATGAGAGACAGTATGTATGAAAATGTATGTTGGGTGTGACAAAAGAGGTATGAAATTAGGATAGATGCTGTGGAAATGCGTTCCTTGCAAATTATTATGTGGTGTAACTATGGATAATGTGACCAGACAACGTTGTGTGACAACGTCGTGTCTATGGATCTGTATTTTAGTTTTTTTCCACCGACTTCCGAAATCAAAGTTATTTTTCACTTTGTAGTGTTTTTTTTTGGAAGTCAGTTTTTTTATTAAAAAGTATTATTTCTCGCTTTTTAGTGGGTCTGCTTGTAATTAATCTAAGTTACAATAGCCTAGTGTCAACTTGCTCATCGCCTTTTACAAAATATTGCTTTTCCCGGTACAGGGACGTTAATTGTTGAGGAGCTCTCCTGCGAATGGTGAGCCGATGGTGTCCACCATCAGCTCCATTTCACCATTCGCATTGTGATGAGCATAAATTGCTTAGCAACCATATTAAAGTAATCGAATCGCAACCCGTGAAATACTTATAATTGAGTATTTCCGGTGGCCATCTGTGGTCTTCATCATCAGTTCCACTACATCAAATGGTGCTTTCCGAGAGCAAATGCACGAGTTACTATAAAAATACCCAAATCGCCTATAATATTTGAAGAGTTCCTTCGATTTCTCCAAGATCCCATCATCAGATCCTGACCTGATAACAATTAGACCAATCTGAAAGTATATCCTTTCAAATAAAAAAATAATTTTCCATAAATGACGGCGTACAAACATAAAAAAATATATACAACCGAATTGAGAACCTCCTCCTTTTTTTGAAGTCGGTTAAAAAGAGGTATGAAATTAGGATAGATTCTGTGGAAATGCGTTCCTTGCAGTGTATATCTGGTGTAACTATGAATAATGTGACCAGACAACGTTGCGGTTTATAAAAAGACGTAGTGACGAAGATCGAAAAGAGTATGCTTCGATGGTTTGGTCATGTTGAGAGGATAAAGGCGACAACAAAAGGTGTTTACAAGTTTGATATATTACTCATGAGAAGTTTAAAATATTGCTATACTTTGACAATAGAAAAAAGTATTAAAGCTAAAGTAAAATATATACTTGATAAAACGTCAAGTTCAGCAAAATTCTTTAATAACAGAATCTATGTTCTATGTTATTGATATTGGTTTCCGTACTCAGTCCTTCAGTGGACCATTGCACGTGGCTTATCATAGAATTTAACATGTCTCTCTATTTTAATAAAACTTCACACTTTAACATTACAGGGAAACTGGGGTAGACCTAAGTAAATTCAAATACCAAAATAGATTGCAAATAATTTTAATGAATCATTGTTTCGGAAAAAAAGGTAAGTAATTTTTAGAGAAGTTCTTAGTAGAGACATCCACAGCCGCGGCCTCCATAGCCGAGTCCGAGAGCGGCAGGACCAAAGCCAGCGCCGAGCCCATAGGCACCAGCAGCGCCATAGGCAGCAGCAGAAGGAGCGATGCTCTCGATAGCAGTGACACCGTTACCGCAGCTGTAGCTGACGGCGCCAGCACCGCCACTTGGCAACACGCCCTCCAAAGCCACAGCGCTCACGAACGGCAGCTCACCAGCCACGGACAGAGCACCCTCATACACATTCTCAGACGCTACGGAGAGACCACTGGGAGCAATAGCAGAGAAGCTGGAGACAGGCAGTCCACCGCCACTGGTGGGAACGATGTTAAGAGCAGCCAAACCATTGTTGGCCCAGTTACCAGCACAGCCATGACCAATCAAACCATTGTCAATCCAGCCGTTACCAGCACATCCAGGGGTAATAACAGCAGGAGCGACGATGGCTCCATGACCAAGACATGAACTGAAAGCAGTCTGTGAACATGAAATTATAGTATTAGTAAATATTACTTTAACAGCAGACGGCGTCGGTGTTGATGTCAAAAATTATCGTTTTTTATTCGATCACGTGTTAGACGCTTTTGATATTTCCCATTTTTCTGTCAGTAAAAAAATTGGCTAGAATCGTGAGTTAAAAGGCATTTTACAAAATTGTACAAAACTTTATCTGAGGGCGCAGTGAGCAACCCTTGGGAAAATCACAAAATACGATAATTGAAAACATTAAATACTAAACAAACATTTCTCACCTGGATGAAGAGCGCCTGAGCGCAGAGGACGAGGATCACCTTGGCTGACATTGTAGTTTGTGTTGAAGTAAATTTAGAATGAGTTTTACAAGAATCGATCTACTATTTATACTGAAACGTAGTCCTTATCTAGTTGTGTTGCAGCAAATTAAGGATTTTGAAATTAATTTTTCATACCTTTATCAGTAGTTACAATATTGAGAAATGGAAAAACGCTTGTATTTCGTAAGTGATGTAACCTTGAAATACTTAGTATGAAGGGCTTTGTTTCAATAGAACATTGAAAAAACATCACGTCGTTATGATAAGAAGCTTATGCACTAAGTATATAAACATGGTCTCGAAGTAGGAACATCATTCAGTCTTCAGCTTCTCGTTGAACAGAAACAAACATAAACATGTCTACCTTCGCTGTTCTGTTGCTCTGCATTCAAGCTTGCTTGGTCCAGGTGAGTGATCTAGGAATTCATAATTATTTTCTTTTGAGTTTTACCTTCATTTATATTGTTATCGTCTTTTTCATGTTTGTGCAGTAATTCTTTAATTAAATCCAATCAATTCTTATTTATTATTTTGTTCCCTTAGAATGTGTTCGGTTACGGGTGCGGCTACGGAGGTCACGTGGGCCCCATAGCTCCTGCTCTGGGTCTCGGCGCTGGTCTCTATCCTGCTGCTCCATGTGGTGCTGCTGCTTACGGCGGCTCTGGTGAAGGCAACGTGGCGGTCGCTGGTGAGCTGCCAGTCGCCGGTAACACCGCTGTTGCTGGTCAGGTCCCCATCTTGGGTGCTGTGACTTTCGGTGGTGCTGTGCCCGCTGCTGGTGCCGTGTCTATTTTCGGAGAATGCGCTTGTGGCTGCGGATCTCCTATTTACTACTGAAGTGTACTTTCTGCTGCCTCAACAAAATAAAATATCAAGAATTGAGCAAATATTTCAATTTTTGATTTAATGTTAAAATCACCCAACGGAATTTCTGAATACAATTACAAATGTACAGACGCCAGCACATCAAGCTACCGGAAACTTTCAAATTTTCCCAATCAACTTTGAACCTTATGCTTTAGCGATAAAGTTGAACATGTATTAAAGAAATTTGAGAGATTGTAGTAGCTTGATGTGCTGGCGTCTGTACTTAAGTAGTGCCTAAACTGCATAGTCTAGAAAAAAATCCAAGTAGGTAGTAGTATGATATAGCAACGTGCTCATTGTCACCGAACATTCCTGACCTAGTACAACAAGCTATCTCCGATGACTGGCTGTTGTGAAACGTTTGTTGTTCTGATTGCTGAGCACGATTCTAAGAAGGCACGTGCCGAAACATAAGGTCTCAATATTTATGAATTAATAATTTTTGTACAGAGCGTTTTGTTCGAGTAGGCACAGTCAACAAAAGAGATAAGTGTGCAGGAGCGTCGGATATAGTTGAAGTTTATTAAGAAACCGATGGATGTTCTCGATTAAAATTTAATTTTGTTAATAGAAAAAAAACACCTCATTTATCAAATTAAATTTCAGTCGACAACATCCATCGGTTTCTTACTAAACTTCAACTATATCCGACGATCCTGCATACTTATCTCTTTTTTTGACTGTACCTGTTTAGGTGAAGACTATTAGATTAGATGACAAGGAATTTTTATACAATGAGAGACAGTATGTATGAAAATGTATGTTGGGTGTGACAAAAGAGGTATGAAATTAGGATAGATGCTGTGGAAATGCGTTCCTTGCAAATTGTTATGTGGTGTAACTATGGATAATGTGACCAGACAACGTTGTGTGACAACGTCGTGTCTATGGATCTGTATTTTAGTTTTTTGCCACCGACTTCCGAAATCAAAGTTATTTTTCACTTTGTAGTGTTTTTTTTTGGAAGTCAGTTTTTTTATTAAAAAGTATTATTTCTCGCTTTTTAGTGGGTCTGCTTGTAATTAATCTAAGTTACAATAGCCTAGTGTCAACTTGCTCATCGCCTTTTACAAAATATTGCTTTTCCCGGTACAGGGACGTTAATTGTTGAGGAGCTCTCCTGCGAATGGTGAGCCGATGGTGTCCACCATCAGCTCCATTTCACCATTCGCATTGTGATGAGCATAAATTGCTTAGCAACCATATTAAAGTAATCGAATCGCAACCCGTGAAATACTTATAATTGAGTAGTTCCGGTGGCCATCTGTGGTCTTCATCATCAGTTCCACTACATCAAATGGTGCTTTCCGAGAGCAAATGCACGAGTTACTATAAAAATACCCAAATCGCCTATAATATTTGAAGAGTTCCTTCGATTTCTCCAAGATCCCATCATCAGATCCTGACCTGATAACAATTAGACCAATCTGAAAGTATATCCTTTCAAATAAAAAAATAATTTTCCATAAATGACGGCGTACAAACATAAAAAAATATATACAACCGAATTGAGAACCTCCTCCTTTTTTTGAAGTCGGTTAAAAAGAGGTATGAAATTAGGATAGATTCTGTGGAAATGCGTTCCTTGCAGTGTATATCTGGTGTAACTATGAATAATGTGACCAGACAACGTTGCGGTTTATAAAAAGACGTAGTGACGAAGATCGAAAAGAGTATGCTTCGATGGTTTGGTCATGTTGAGAGGATAAAGGCGACAACAAAAGGTGTTTACAAGTTTGATATATTACTCATGAGAAGTTTAAAATATTGCTATACTTTGACAATAGAAAAAAGTATTAAAGCTAAAGTAAAATATATACTTGATAAAACGTCAAGTTCAGCAAAATTCTTTAATAACAGAATCTATGTTCTATGTTATTGATATTGGTTTCCGTACTCAGTCCTTCAGTGGACCATTGCACGTGGCTTATCATAGAATTTAACATGTCTCTCTATTTTAATAAAACTTCACACTTTAACATTACAGGGAAACTGGGGTAGACCTAAGTAAATTCAAATACCAAAATAGATTGCAAATAATTTTAATGAATCATTGTTTCGGAAAAAAAGGTAAGTAATTTTTAGAGAAGTTCTTAGTAGAGACATCCACAGCCGCGGCCTCCATAGCCGAGTCCGAGAGCGGCAGGACCAAAGCCAGCGCCGAGCCCATAGGCACCAGCAGCGCCATAGGCAGCAGCAGAAGGAGCGATGCTCTCGATAGCAGTGACACCGTTACCGCAGCTGTAGCTGACGGCGCCAGCACCGCCACTTGGCAACACGCCCTCCAAAGCCACAGCGCTCACGAACGGCAGCTCACCAGCCACGGACAGAGCACCCTCATACACATTCTCAGACGCTACGGAGAGACCACTGGGAGCAATAGCAGAGAAGCTGGAGACAGGCAGTCCACCGCCACTGGTGGGAACGATGTTAAGAGCAGCCAAACCATTGTTGGCCCAGTTACCAGCACAGCCATGACCAATCAAACCATTGTCAATCCAGCCGTTACCAGCACATCCAGGGGTAATAACAGCAGGAGCGACGATGGCTCCATGACCAAGACATGAACTGAAAGCAGTCTGTGAACATGAAATTATAGTATTAGTAAATATTACTTTAACAGCAGACGGCGTCGGTGTTGATGTCAAAAATTATCGTTTTTTATTCGATCACGTGTTAGACGCTTTTGATATTTCCCATTTTTCTGTCAGTAAAAAAATTGGCTAGAATCGTGAGTTAAAAGGCATTTTACAAAATTGTACAAAACTTTATCTGAGGGCGCAGTGAGCAACCCTTGGGAAAATCACAAAATACGATAATTGAAAACATTAAATACTAAACAAACATTTCTCACCTGGATGAAGAGCGCCTGAGCGCAGAGGACGAGGATCACCTTGGCTGACATTGTAGTTTGTGTTGAAGTAAATTTAGAATGAGTTTTACAAGAATCGATCTACTATTTATACTGAAACGTAGTCCTTATCTAGTTGTGTTGCAGCAAATTAAGGATTTTGAAATTAATTTTTCATACCTTTATCAGTAGTTACAATATTGAGAAATGGAAAAACGCTTGTATTTCGTAAGTGATGTAACCTTGAAATACTTAGTATGAAGGGCTTTGTTTCAATAGAACATTGAAAAAACATCACGTCGTTATGATAAGAAGCTTATGCACTAAGTATATAAACATGGTCTCGAAGTAGGAACATCATTCAGTCTTCAGCTTCTTGTTGAACAGAAACAAACATAAACATGTCTACCTTCGCTGTTCTGTTGCTCTGCATCCAAGCTTGCTTGGTCCAGGTGAGTGATCCAAAATTAATTATTATTTTCTTTTAAGTTTTCCTATCATTTATATTGTTATGGCCTTTATCCAATCAATTCTTATTTATTATTTTGTTCCCTTAGAATGTGTTCGGTTACGGGTGCGGCTACGGAGGTCACGTGGGCCCCATAGCTCCTGCTCTGGGTCTCGGCGCTGGTCTCTATCCTGCTGCTCCATGTGGTGCTGCTGCTTACGGCGGCTCTGGTGAAGGCAACGTGGCGGTCTTTGGTGAGCTGCCAGTCGCCGGTAACACCGCTGTTGCTGGTCAGGTCCCCATCTTGGGTGCTGTGACTTTCGGTGGTGCTGTGCCCGCTGCTGGTGCCGTGTCTATCTCCGGACAATGTGCATGCGGCTGCGGATCTCCTATTTACTACTGAAGTGTACTTTCTGCTGCCTCAACAAAATAAAATATCAAGAATTGAGCAAATATTTCAATCTTTGATTTAATGTTAAAATCACCCAACGGAATTTCTGAATACAATTACAAATGTACAGACGCCAGCACATCAAGCTACCGGAAACTTTCAAATTTTCCCAATCTACTTTGAACCTTATGCTTTAGCGATAAAGTTGAACATGTATTAAAGAAATTTGAGAGATTGTAGTAGCTTGATGTGCTGGCGTCTGTACTTAAGTAGTGCCTAAACTGCATAGTCTAGAAAAAAATCCAAGTAGGTAGTAGTATGATATAGCAACGTGCTCATTGTCACCGAACATTCCTGACCTAGTACAACAAGCTATCTCCGATGACTGGCTGTTGTGAAACGTTTGTTGTTCTGATTGCTGAGCACGATTCTAAGAAGGCACGTGCCGAAACATAAGGTCTTAATATTTATGAATTAATAATTTTTGTACAGAGCGTTTTGTTCGAGTGGGCACAGTCAATAAAAGAGATAAGTATGCAGGAGCGTCGGATATAGTTGAAGTTTATTAAGAAACCGATGGATGTTCTCGATTAAAATTTAATTTTATTAATAGAAAAAAAACACCTCATTTATCAAATTAAATTTCAGTCGACAACATCCATCGGTTTCTTACTAAACTTCAACTATATCCGACGATCCTGCATACTTATCTCTTTTTTTGACTGTACCTGTTTAAGTGAAGACTATTAGATTAGATGACAAGGAATTTTTATACAATGAGAGACAGTATGTATGAAAATGTATGTTGGGTGTGACAAAAGAGGTATGAAATTAGGATAGATGCTGTGGAAATGCGTTCCTTGCAAATTATTATGTGGTGTAACTATGGATAATGTGACCAGACAACGTTGTGTGACAACGTCGTGTCTATGGATCTGTATTTTAGTTTTTTTCCACCGACTTCCGAAATCAAAGTTATTTTTCACTTTGTAGTGTTTTTTTTTGGAAGTCAGTTTTTTTATTAAAAAGTATTATTTCTCGCTTTTTAGTGGGTCTGCTTGTAATTAATCTAAGTTACAATAGCCTAGTGTCAACTTGCTCATCGCCTTTTACAAAATATTGCTTTTCCCGGTACAGGGACGTTAATTGTTGAGGAGCTCTCCTGCGAATGGTGAGCCGATGGTGTCCACCATCAGCTCCATTTCACCATTCGCATTGTGATGAGCATAAATTGCTTAGCAACCATATTAAAGTAATCGAATCGCAACCCGTGAAATACTTATAATTGAGTAGTTCCGGTGGCCATCTGTGGTCTTCATCATCAGTTCCACTACATCAAATGGTGCTTTCCGAGAGCAAATGCACGAGTTACTATAAAAATACCCAAATCGCCTATAATATTTGAAGAGTTCCTTCGATTTCTCCAAGATCCCATCATCAGATCCTGACCTGATAACAATTAGACCAATCTGAAAGTATATCCTTTCAAATAAAAAAATAATTTTCCATAAATGACGGCGTACAAACATAAAAAAATATATACAACCGAATTGAGAACCTCCTCCTTTTTTTGAAGTCGGTTAAAAAGAGGTATGAAATTAGGATAGATGCTGTGGAAATGCGTTCCTTGCAGTGTATATCTGGTGTTACTATGAATAATGTGACCAGACAACGTTGCGGTTTATAAAAAGACGTAGTGACGAAGATCGAAAAGAGTATGCTTCGATGGTTTGGTCATGTTGAGAGGATAAAGGCGACAACAAAAGGTGTTAACAAGTTTGATATATTACTCATGAGAAGTTTAAAATATTGCTATACTTTGACAATAGAAAAAAGTATTAAAGCTAAAGTAAAATATATACTTGATAAAACGTCAAGTTCAGCAAAATTCTTTAATAACAGAATCTATGTTATTGATATTGGTTTCCGTACTCAGTCCTTCAGTGGACCATTGCACGTGGCTTATCATAGAATTTAACATGTCTCTCTATTTTAATAAAACTTCACACTTTAACATTACAGGGAAACTGGGGTAGACCTAAGTAAATTCAAATACCAAAATAGATTGCAAATAATTTTAATGAATCATTGTTTCGGACAAAAAGGTAAGTAATTTTTAGGGAAGTTCTTAGTAGAGACATCCACAGCCGCGGCCTCCATAGCCGAGTCCGAGAGCGGCAGGACCAAAGCCAGCGCCGAGCCCATAGGCACCAGCAGCGCCATAGGCAGCAGCAGAAGGAGCGATGCTCTCGATAGCAGTGTGACCGTTACCGCAGCTGTAGCTGACGGCGCCAGCACCGCCACTTGGCAACACACCCTCCAAAGCCACAGCGCTCACGAACGGCAGCTCACCAGCCACGGACAGAGCACCCTCATACACATTCTCAGATGCTACGGAGAGACCACTGGGAGCAATAGCAGAGAAGCTGGAGACAGGCAGTCCACCGCCACTGGTGGGAACGATGTTAAGAGCAGCCAAACCATTGTTGGCCCAGTTACCAGCACAGCCATGACCAATCAAACCATTGTCAATCCAGCCGTTACCAGCACATCCAGGGGTAATAACAGCAGGAGCGACGATGGCTCCATGACCAAGACATGAACTGAAAGCAGTCTGTGAACATGAAATTATAGTATTAGTAAATATTACTTTAACAGCAGACGGCGTCGGTGTTGATGTCAAAAATTATCGTTTTTTATTCGATCACGTGTTAGACGCTTTTGATATTTCCCATTTTTCTGACAGTAAAAAAATTGGCTAGAATCGTGAGTTAAAAGGCATTTTACAAAATTGTACAAAACTTTATCTGAGGGCGCAGTGAGCAACCCTTGGGAAAATCACAAAATACGATAATTGAAAACATTAAATACTAAACAAACATTTCTCACCTGGATGAAGAGCGCCTGAGCGCAGAGGACGAGGATCACCTTGGCTGACATTGTAGTTTGTGTTGAAGTAAATTTAGAATGAGTTTTACAAGAATCGATCTACTATTTATACTGAAACGTAGTCCTTATCTAGTTGTGTTGCAGCAAATTAAGGATTTTGAAATTAATTTTTCATACCTTTATCAGTAGTTACAATATTGAGAAATGGAAAAACGCTTGTATTTCGTAAGTGATGTAACCTTGAAATACTTAGTATGAAGGGCTTTGTTTCAATAGAACATTGAAAAAACATCACGTCGTTATGATAAGAAGCTTATGCACTAAGTATATAAACATGGTCTCGAAGTAGGAACATCATTCAGTCTTCAGCTTCTCGTTGAACAGAAACAAACATAAACATGTCTACCTTCGCTGTTCTGTTGCTCTGCATTCAAGCTTGCTTGGTCCAGGTGAGTGATCTAGGAATTCATAATTATTTTCTTTTGAGTTTTACCTTCATTTATATTGTTATCGTCTTTTTCATGTTTGTGCAGTAATTCTTTAATTAAATCCAATCAATTCTTATTTATTATTTTGTTCCCTTAGAATGTGTTCGGTTACGGGTGCGGCTACGGAGGTCACGTGGGCCCCATAGCTCCTGCTCTGGGTCTCGGCGCTGGTTTCTATCCTGCTGCTCCATGTGGTGCTGCTGCTTACGGCGGCGCCGGTGAAGGCAACGTGGCGGTCGCTGGTGAGCTGCCAGTCGCCGGTAACACCGCTGTTGCTGGTCAGGTCCCCATCCTGGGTGCTGTGACTTTCGGTGGTGCTGTGCCCGCTGCTGGTGCCGTGTCTATCTCCGGACAATGCGCTTGCGGCTGCGGATCTCCTATCCTATACTGAAGTCTTTCTTCACAAAAGAATTTAAATAAATGATGATGAATTTATCAAAGCATGAAGTATTTTCATTTTAGAATTACCTATATTGAGTATTTATTACTAGATTACACTAGTACATCTGTGCCGTTGGTCCAGTGGTCGCAAGTGCGGCTGCTGAGCGTGGAGTCCTAGGTTCGATTCCCGGGTCCGGCAAAGTGTTATTGGGTTTTTCCGTTAGAAATGTCTCAGTAAGAGCCCGGAGTTTGAACGTTGGTGGTGCGAAGCCCCCGTGCCTCGGATGGCACGTAAAGCCGTTGGTCCTGCGCCAGATCTCTCCTCAGTCGTGTCATATCCTTTTTATTTAAAGGAGTATCCATGGAGTTTCTTGCCCGTTTTTCTCCATAGGTACCTACGCTTTGGAATGGGCAACTAGCTTCATCTTTCTGACTGACCGACCCCTTGAGAATTCAAAAGTGCCTGTAATTGGTTTAATTGAAATAAATGATTTGAGTTTGAGTTCGACATGCTGCCTGACGTGATCGGCTGTCGCCGCATCCGTCCGTGTCAAGCAAGATATTTGATTTGCTTATCTTTCTCGGGTTTCACGAGGTTCCCGTCATGCGGCAAAATTCATTGCGCGCCGCGCTATTCTATCCACCGTCACTATATCAAGCTAATTAGCTACAATAGTTCTGTCAGTGATGATGCCTGATCCCAGTATGATGTGATATTACCATTTTGAAGAACTGGGTCGAGCACCTATCTGAAAAACATTTTTTTTTATTTCAAACGTTGCATTTGGATAATCCTGGCTACAAGGTTGTGTTTATATATACCCAGAAATAATATGCCTGATTGATTCCCCCTACCGGTGGCATTCCCGGCAGGTGTCAACCATGCCGTCTTACACAATAAATCTCCAGTAACTGTAAAGTCATATTTCTTGAACATACATTGTCAGTCACACTAACGACCTGTCGAACTTACGACCTTCGATCCAACGAACTGTCGACCCAGTGACAAACCACAGACTTATTTGTCAAATAATTAATGACATACACTCTTTTTAACGCTGACATGCATTTGTGGATTTATTGTCAGCTAAAATCATGTTACATGTATCTTAAACTTAAATAGAGACGTAGGTATCCTATAATCACTAAAAACTTAACTTGTATTATGGGGTTTCATAAAATCACACCAAGAAACATGACTCCCGACAGTTTTTCCTGGCTTAATTATCTCACTAATCGCAAATGTATTTCACGTTCCTCGAAATAAGAGAAAATGTTTATGTTTTGTGGTTCTCATCAACCTAAAAGTGTACCAACTAGGTTGTTTTTATGTTTTGGATTAAGTGTCACATTTGATATAATATCACTCTTGGGAAGTTTAAAATATTGCTATAGTTTGACACTAGAAAAAAAGTATTAAAGCTAAAGTAAAATATATACTTGATAAAACGTCGAGTTCAGCAAAATTCTTTAATAACAGAATCTATGTTCTATGTTATTGATATTGGTTTCCGTACTCAGTCCTTCAGTGGACCATTGCACTTGGCTTATCATAGAATTTAACATGTCTCTCTATTTTAATAAAACTTCACACTTTAACATTACAGGGAAACTGGGGTAGACCTAAGTAAATTCAAATACCAAAATAGATTGCAAATAATTTTAATGAATCATTGTTTCGGACAAAAGGGTAAGTAATTTTTAGGGAAGTTCTTAGTAGAGACATCCACAGCCGTGGCCTCCATAGCCGAGTCCGAGAGCGGCAGGACCAAAGCCAGCGCCGAGCCCATAGGCACCAGCAGCGCCATAGGCAGCAGCAGAAGGAGCGATGCTCTCGATAGCAGTGTGACCATTACCGCAGCTGTAGCTGACGGCGCCAGCACCGCCACTTGGCAACACACCCTCCAAAGCCACAGCGCTCACGAACGGCAGCTCACCAGCCACGGACAGAGCACCCTCATACACATTCTCAGACGCTACGGAGAGACCACTGGGAGCAATAGCAGAGAAGCTGGAGACAGGCAGTCCACCGCCACTGGTGGGAACGATGTTAAGAGCAGCCAAACCATTGTTGGCCCAGTTACCAGCACAGCCATGACCAATCAAACCATTGTCAATCCAGCCGTTACCAGCACATCCAGGGGTAATAACAGCAGGAGCGACGATGGCTCCATGACCAAGACATGAACTGAAAGCAGTCTGTGAACATGAAATTATAGTATTAGTAAATATTACTTTAACAGCAGACGGCGTCGGTGTTGATGTCAAAAATTATCGTTTTTTATTCGATCACGTGTTAGACGCTTTTGATATATTCACAATTTTCTAACAGTAAAAAATTTGGCTAGAATCGTGAGTTAAAAGGCATTTTACAAAATTGTACAAAACCGTATCTGAGGGCGCAGTGAGCAACCCTTGGGAAAATCACAAAATACGATAATTGAAAACATTAAATACTAAACAAACATTTCTCACCTGGATGAAGAGCGCCTGAGCGCAGAGGACGAGGATCACCTTGGCTGACATTGTAGTTTGTGTTGAAGTAAACTTAGAATGAGTTTTACAAGAATCGATCGACTATTTATACTGAAACGTAGTCCTTATCTAGTTGTGTTGCAGCAATTTAAGGATTTTGAAATTAATTTTTCATACCTTTATCAGTAGTTACAATATTGAGAAATGGAAAAACGCTTGTATTTCGTAAGTGATGTAACCTTGAAATACTTAGTATGAAGGGCTTTGTTTCAATAGAACATTGAAAAAACATCACGTCGTTATGATAAGAAGCTTATGCACTAAGTATATAAACATGGTCTCGAAGTAGGAACATCATTCAGTCTTCAGCTTCTCGTTGAACAGAAACAAACATAAACATGTCTACCTTCGCTGTTCTGTTGCTCTGCATTCAAGCTTGCTTGGTCCAGGTGAGTGATCTAGGAATTCATAATTATTTTCTTTTGAGTTTTACCTTCATTTATATTGTTATCGTCTTTTTCATGTTTGTGCAGTAATTCTTTAATTAAATCCAATCAATTCTTATTTATTATTTTGTTCCCTTAGAATGTGTTCGGTTACGGGTGCGGCTACGGAGGTCACGTGGGCCCCATAGCTCCTGCTCTGGGTCTCGGCGCTGGTCTCTATCCTGCTGCTCCATGTGGTGCTGCTGCTTACGGCGGCTCTGGTGAAGGCAACGTGGCGGTCGCTGGTGAGCTGCCAGTCGCCGGTAACACCGCTGTTGCTGGTCAGGTCCCCATCTTGGGTGCTGTGACTTTCGGTGGTGCTGTGCCCGCTGCTGGTGCCGTGTCTATCTCCGGACAATGCGCATGCGGCTGCGGATCTCCTATTTACTACTGAAGTGTACTTTCTGCTGCCTCAACAAAATAAAATATCAAGAATTGAGCAAATATTTCAATCTTTGATTTAATGTTAAAATCACCCAACGGAATTTCTGAATACAATTACAAATGTACAGACGCCAGCACATCAAGCTACCGGAAACTTTCAATCCCAATCAACTTTGAACCTTATGCTTTAGCGATAAAGTTGAAAATGTATTAAAGAAATTTGACAGATTGTAGTAGCTTGATGTGCTGGCGTCTGTACTTAAGTAGTGCCTAAACTGCATAGTCTAGAAAAAAATCCAAGTAGGTAGTAGTATGATATAGCAACGTGCTCATTGTCACCGAACATTCCTGACCTAGTACAACAAGCTATCTCCGATGACTGGCTGTTGTGAAACGTTTGTTGTTCTGATTGCTGAGCACGATTCTAAGAAGGCACGTGCCGAAACATAAGGTCTCAATATTTATGAATTAATAATTTTTGTACAGAGCGTTTTGTTCGAGTAGGCACAGTCAACAAAAGAGATAAGTGTGCAGGAGCGTCGGATATAGTTGAAGTTTATTAAGAAACCGATGGATGTTCTCGATTAAAATTTAATTTTATTAATAGAAAAAAAACACCTCATTTATCAAATTAAATTTCAGTCGACAACATCCATCGGTTTCTTACTAAACTTCAACTATATCCGACGATCCTGCATACTTATCTCTTTTTTTGACTGTACCTGTTTAGGTGAAGACTATTAGATTAGATGACAAGGAATTTTTATACAATGAGAGACAGTATGTATGAAAATGTATGTTGGGTGTGACAAAAGAGGTATGAAATTAGGATAGATGCTGTGGAAATGCGTTCCTTGCAAATTGTTATGTGGTGTAACTATGGATAATGTGACCAGACAACGTTGTGTGACAACGTCGTGTCTATGGATCTGTATTTTAGTTTTTTTCCACCGACTTCCGAAATCAAAGTTATTTTTCACTTTGTAGTGTTTTTTTTTGGAAGTCAGTTTTTTTATTAAAAAGTATTATTTCTCGCTTTTTAGTGGGTCTGCTTGTAATTAATCTAAGTTACAATAGCCTAGTGTCAACTTGCTCATCGCCTTTTACAAAATATTGCTTTTCCTGGTACAGGGACGTTAATTGTTGAGGAGCTCTCCTGCGAATGGTGAGCCGATGGTGTCCACCATCAGCTCCATTTCACCATTCGCATTGTGATGAGCATAAATTGCTTAGCAACCATATTAAAGTAATCGAATCGCAACCCGTGAAATACTTATAATTGAGTAGTTCCGGTGGCCATCTGTGGTCTTCATCATCAGTTCCACTACATCAAATGGTGCTTTCCGAGAGCAAATGCACGAGTTACTATAAAAATACCCAAATCGCCTATAATATTTGAAGAGTTCCTTCGATTTCTCCAAGATCCCATCATCAGATCCTGACCTGATAACAATTAGACCAATCTGAAAGTATATCCTTTCAAATAAAAAAATAATTTTCCATAAATGACGGCGTACAAACATAAAAAAATATATACAACCGAATTGAGAACCTCCTCCTTTTTTTGAAGTCGGTTAAAAAGAGGTATGAAATTAGGATAGATTCTGTGGAAATGCGTTCCTTGCAGTGTATATCTGGTGTAACTATGAATAATGTGACCAGACAACGTTGCGGTTTATAAGAAGACGTAGTGACGAAGATCGAAAAGAGTATGCTTCGATGGTTTGGTCATGTTGAGAGGATAAAGGCGACAACAAAAGGTGTTTACAAGTTTGATATATTACTCATGAGAAGTTTAAAATATTGCTATACTTTGACAATAGAAAAAAGTATTAAAGCTAAAGTAAAATATATACTTGATAAAACGTCAAGTTCAGCAAAATTCTTTAATAACAGAATCTATGTTCTATGTTATTGATATTGGTTTCCGTACTCAGTCCTTCAGTGGACCATTGCACGTGGCTTATCATAGAATTTAACATGTCTCTCTATTTTAATAAAACTTCACACTTTAACATTACAGGTAAACTGGGGTAGACCTAAGTAAATTCAAATACCAAAATAGATTGCAAATAATTTTAATGAATCATTGTTTCGGAAAAAAAGGTAAGTAATTTTTAGAGAAGTTCTTAGTAGAGACATCCACAGCCGCGGCCTCCATAGCCGAGTCCGAGAGCGGCAGGACCAAAGCCAGCGCCGAGCCCATAGGCACCAGCAGCGCCATAGGCAGCAGCAGAAGGAGCGATGCTCTCGATAGCAGTGACACCGTTACCGCAGCTGTGGCTGACGGCGCCAGCACCGCCACTTGGCAACACACCCTCCAAAGCCACAGCGCTCACGAACGGCAGCTCACCAGCCACGGACAGAGCACCCTCATACACATTCTCAGACGCTACGGAGAGACCACTGGGAGCAATAGCAGAGAAGCTGGAGACAGGCAGTCCACCGCCACTGGTGGGAACGATGTTAAGAGCAGCCAAACCATTGTTGGCCCAGTTACCAGCACAGCCATGACCAATCAAACCATTGTCAATCCAGCCGTTACCAGCACATCCAGGGGTAATAACAGCAGGAGCGACGATGGCTCCATGACCAAGACATGAACTGAAAGCAGTCTGTGAACATGAAATTATAGTATTAGTAAATATTACTTTAACAGCAGACGGCGTCGGTGTTGATGTCAAAAATTATCGTTTTTTATTCGATCACGTGTTAGACGCTTTTGATATATTCACAATTTTCAGACAGTAAAAAATTTGGCTAGAATCGTGAGTCAAAAGGCATTTTACAAATTTGTACAAAACCGTATCTGAGGGCGCAGTGAGCAACCCTTGGGAAAATCACAAAATACGATAATTGAAAACATTAAATACTAAACAAACATTTCTCACCTGGATGAAGAGCGCCTGAGCGCAGAGGACGAGGATCACCTTGGCTGACATTGTAGTTTGTGTTGAAGTAAACTTAGAATGAGTTTTACAAGAATCGATCGACTATTTATACTGAGACGTAGTCCTTATCTAGTTGTGTTGCAGCAATTTGAGGATTTTGAAATTAACTTTTCATACCTTTATCAGTAGTTGCAATATTGAGAAATGGAAAAACGCTTGTATTTCGTAAGTGATGTAACCTTGAAATACTTAGTATGAAGGGCTTTGTTTCAATAGAACATTGAAAAAACATCACGTCGTTATGATAAGAAGCTTATGCACTAAGTATATAAACATGGTCTCGAAGTAGGAACATCATTCAGTCTTCAGCTTCTCGTTGAACAGAAACAAACATAAACATGTCTACCTTCGCTGTTCTGTTGCTCTGCATCCAAGCTTGCTTGGTCCAGGTGAGTGATCTAGGAATTTATTATGTTTTCTTTTGAGTTTTACCTTCATTTATATTGTTATCGTCTTTTTCATGTTTGTGCAGTAATTCTTTAATTAAATCCAATCAATTCTTATTTATTGTTTTGTTCCCTTAGAATGTGTTCGGTTGCGGGTGCGGCTACGGAGGTCAAGTGGCCACCATAGCTCCTGCTCTGGGTCTCGGTGCTGGTCTCTATCCTGCTGCTCCATGTGGTGGTGCCCTGGGTCTTGGTGCTTATGGTGGCGCACTTGCTCCTGCTGCTGCATATGGAGGTGCCTTCGCTCCTGGAGCAGCTTACGGCGGTGTCGGTGAAGGCAACGTGGCGGTCGCTGGTGAGCTGCCAGTCGCCGGTAACACCGCTGTTGCGGGTCAGGTCCCCATCCTGGGTGCTGTGACTTTCGGTGGTGCTGTGCCCGCTGCTGGTGCCGTGTCTATCTCCGGACAATGCGCTTGCGGCTGCGGATCTCCTATCTTATACTGAAGTCTTTCTTCACAAAAGAATTTAAATAAATGATGATGAATTTATCAAAGCATGAAGTATTTTCATTTTAGAATTACCTATATTGACTCTAGTATTTATTACTAGATTACACTAGTACATCTGTCCCGTTGGTCCAGTGGTCGCAAGTGCGACTGCTGAGCGTGGAGTCCTAGGTTCGATTCCCGGGTCCAGTTAAGTGTTATTGGGGTTTTCCGTTAGAAATGTCTCAGTAAGAGCCCGGAGTTTGAACGTTGGTGGTGCGAAGCCCCCGTGCCTCGGTTGGCACGTAAAGCCGTTGGTCCTGCGCCAGATCTCTCCTCAGTCGTGTCATAATTATCATTTTGATTTAAAGGAGTATCCATGGAGTTTCTTGCCCGTTTTTCTCCATAGGTACCTACGCTTTGGAATGGGCAACTAGCTTCATCTTTCTGACTGACCGACCCCTTGAGAATTCAAAAGTGCCTGTAATTGGTTTAATTAAAATAAATGCTTTTAGTTTGAGTTCGACATGCTGCTTGACGTGATCGGCTGTCGCCGCATTCGTTCGTATCAAGCAAGATATTTGATTTGCTTATCTTTCTCGGGTTTCACGAGGTTCCCGTCATGCGGCAAAATTCATTGCGCGCCGCGCTATTCTATCCACCGTCACTATATCAAGCTAATTAGCTACAATAGTTCTGTCAGTGATGATGCCTGATCCCAGTATGATGTGATATTACCATTTTGAAGAACTGGGTCGGGTACCTATCTGAAAAACGTTTTTTTTATTTCACAAGTTGCTTTTGGATAATCCTGGCTACAAGGTTGTGTTTATATATACCCAGAAATAATATGCCTGATTGATTCCCCCGGCCGGTGGCATGCCCGACAGGTGTCAACCATGCCGTCTTACACAATAAATCTCCAGTAACTGTAAAGTCATATTTCTTGAACATACATTGTCAGTCACACTAACCACCTGTCGAACTTACGACCTTCGATCCAACGAACTGTCGACCCAGTGACAAGCCACAGACTTATTTGTCAAATAATTAATGACATACACTCTTTTTAACGCTGACATGCATTTGTGGATTTATTGCCAGCTAAAATCATGTTACACGTATCTTAAACTTAAATTATACAGACGTAGGTATCCTATAATCACTAAAAACTTAACATGTATTATGGGATTTCATAAAATCACACCAAGAAACATGACTCCCGACAGTTTTTCCTGGCTTAATTATCTCACTAATCGCAAATGTATTTCACGTTCCTCGAAATAAGAGAAAATGTTTATGTTTTGTGGTTCTCATCAACCTAAAAGTGTACCAACTAGGTTGTTTTTATGTTTTGGATTAAGTGTCACATTTGATATATCACTCATGGGAAGTTTAAAATATTGCTATAGTTTGACACTAGAAAAAAAGTATTAAAGCTAAAGTAAAATATATACTTGATAAAACGTCGAGTTCAGCAAAATTCTTTAATAACAGAATCTATGTTCTATGTTATTGATATTGGTTTCCGTACTCAGTCCTTCAGTGGACCATTGCACGTGGCTTATCATAGAATTTAACATGTCTCTCTATTTTAATAAAACTTCACACTTTAACATTACAGGGAAGCTGGGGTAGACCTAAGTAAATTCAAATACCAAAATAGATTGCAAATAATTGTAATGAATCGTTGTTTCGGACAAAAAGGTAAGTAATTTTTAGGGAAGTTCTTAGTAGAGACATCCACAGCCGCGGCCTCCATAGCCGAGTCCGAGAGCGGCAGGACCAAAGCCAGCGCCGAGCCCATAGGCACCAGCAGCGCCATAGGCAGCAGCAGAAGGAGCGATGCTCTCGATAGCAGTGTGACCGTTACCGCAGCTGTAGCTGACGGCGCCAGCACCGCCACTTGGCAACACACCCTCCAAAGCCACAGCGCTCAAGAACGGCAGCTCACCAGCCACGGACAGAGCACCCTCATACACATTCTCAGACGCTACGGAGAGACCACTGGGAGCAATAGCAGAGAAGCTGGAGACAGGCAGTCCACCGCCACTGGTGGGAACGATGTTAAGAGCAGCCAAACCATTGTTGGCCCAGTTACCAGCACAGCCATGACCAATCAAACCATTGTCAATCCAGCCGTTACCAGCACATCCAGGGGTAATAACAGCAGGAGCGACGATGGCTCCATGACCAAGACATGAACTGAAAGCAGTCTGTGAACATGAAATTATAGTATTAGTAAATATTACTTTAACAGCAGACGGCGTCGGTGTTGATGTCAAAAATTATCGTTTTTTATTCGATCACGTGTTAGACGCTTTTGATATATTCACAATTTTCTAACAGTAAAAAATTTGGCTAGAATCGTGAGTTAAAAGGCATTTTACAAAATTGTACAAAACCGTATCTGAGGGCGCAGTGAGCAAGCCTTGGGAAAATCACAAAATACGATAATTGAAAACATTAAATACTAAACAAACATTTCTCACCTGGATGAAGAGCGCCTGAGCGCAGAGGACGAGGATCACCTTGGCTGACATTGTAGTTTGTGTTGAAGTAAACTTAGAATGAGTTTTACAAGAATCGATCGACTATTTATACTGAGACGTAGTCCTTATCTAGTTGTGTTGCAGCAATTTGAGGATTTTGAAATTAACTTTTCATACCTATATCAGTAGTTGCAATATTGAGAAATGGAAAAACGCTTGTATTTCGTAAGTGATGTAACCTTGAAATACTTAGTATGAAGGGCTTTGTTTCAATAGAACATTGAAAAAACATCACGTCGTTATGATAAAAAGCTTATGCACTAAGTATATAAACATGGTCTCGAAGTAGGAACATCATTCAGTCTTCAGCTTCTCGTTGAACAGAAACAAACATAAACATGTCTACCTTCGCTGTTCTGTTGCTCTGCATCCAAGCTTGCTTGGTCCAGGTGAGTGATCTAGGAATTTATTATGTTTTCTTTTGAGTTTTACCTTCATTTATATTGTTATCGTCTTTTTCATGTTTGTGCAGTAATTCTTTAATTAAATCCAATCAATTCTTATTTATTGTTTTGTTCCCTTAGAATGTGTTCGGTTGCGGGTGCGGCTACGGAGGTCAAGTGGCCACCATAGCTCCTGCTCTGGGTCTCGGTGCTGGTCTCTATCCTGCTGCTCCATGTGGTGGTGCCCTGGGTCTTGGTGCTTATGGTGGCGCACTTGCTCCTGCTGCTGCATATGGAGGTGCCTTCGCTCCTGGAGCAGCTTACGGCGGTGTCGGTGAAGGCAACGTGGCGGTCGCTGGTGAGCTGCCAGTCGCCGGTAACACCGCTGTTGCTGGTCAGGTCCCCATCCTGGGTGCTGTGACTTTCGGTGGTGCTGTGCCCGCTGCTGGTGCCGTGTCTATCTCCGGACAATGCGCTTGCGGCTGCGGATCTCCTATCTTATACTGAAGTCTTTCTTCACAAAAGAATTTAAATAAATGATGATGAATTTATCACAGCATGAAGTATTTTCATTTTAGAATTACCTATATTGACTCTAGTATTTATTACTAGATTACACTAGTACATCTGTCCCGTTGGTCCAGTGGTCGCAAGTGCGACTGCTGAGCGTGGAGTCCTAGGTTCGATTCCCGGGTCCGGTTAAGTGTTATTGGGGTTTTCCGTTAGAAATGTCTCAGTAAGAGCCCGGAGTTTGAACGTTGGTGGTGCGAAGCCCCCGTGCCTCGGTTGGCACGTAAAGCCGTTGGTCCTGCGCCAGATCTCTCCTCAGTCATGTCATAATTATCATTTTGATTTAAAGGAGTATCCATGGAGTTTCTTGCCCGTTTTTCTCCATAGGTACCTACGCTTTGGAATGGGCAACTAGCTTCATCTTTCTGACTGACCGACCCCTTGAGAATTCAAAAGTGCCTGTAATTGGTTTAATTGAAATAAATGCTTTTAGTTTGAGTTCGACATGCTGCTTGACGTGATCGGCTGTCGCCGCATTCGTTCGTATCAAGCAAGATATTTGATTTGCTTATCTTTCTCGGGTTTCACGAGGTTCCCGTCATGCGGCAAAATTCATTGCGCGCCGCGCTATTCTATCCACCGTCACTATATCAAGTTAATTAGCTACAATAGTTCTGTCAGTGATGATGCCTGATCCCAGTATGATGTGATATTACCATTTTGAAGAACTGGGTCGGGCACCTATCTGAAAAACGTTTTTTTTATTTCACAAGTTGCTTTTGGATAATCCTGGCTACAAGGTTGTGTTTATATATACCCAGAAATAATATGCCTGAATGATTCCCCCGGCCGGTGGCATGCCCGACAGGTGTCAACCATGCCGTCTTACACAATAAATCTCCAGTAACTGTAAAGTCATATTTCTTGAACATACATTGTCAGTCACACTAACCACCTGTCGAACTTACGACCTTCGATCCAACGAACTGTCGACCCAGTGACAAGCCACAGACTTATTTGTCAAATAATTAATGACATACACTCTTTTTAACGCTGACATGCATTTGTGGATTTATTGTCAGCTAAAATCATGTTACACGTATCTTAAACTTAAATTATACAGACGTAGGTATCCTATAATCACTAAAAACTTAACATGTATTATGGGATTTCATAAAATCACACCAAGAAACATGACTCCCGACAGTTTTTCCTGGCTTAATTATCTCACTAATCGCAAATGTATTTCACGTTCCTCGAAATAAGAGAAAATGTTTATGTTTTGTGGTTCTCATCAACCTAAAAGTGTACCAACTAGGTTGTTTTTATGTTTTGGATTAAGTGTCACATTTGATATATCACTCATGGGAAGTTTAAAATATTGCTATAGTTTGACACTAGAAAAAAAGTATTAAAGCTAAAGTAAAATATATACTTGATAAAACGTCGAGTTCAGCAAAATTCTTTAATGACAGAATCTATGTTCTATGTTATTGATATTGGTTTCCGTACTCAGTCCTTCAGTGGACCATTGCACGTGGCTTATCATAGAATTTAACATGTCTCTCTATTTTAATAAAACTTCACACTTTAACATTACAGGGAAGCTGGGGTAGACCTAAGTAAATTCAAATACCAAAATAGATTGCAAATAATTGTAATGAATCGTTGTTTCGGACAAAAAGGTAAGTAATTTTTAGGGAAGTTCTTAGTAGAGACATCCACAGCCGCGGCCTCCATAGCCGAGTCCGAGAGCGGCAGGACCAAAGCCAGCGCCGAGCCCATAGGCACCAGCAGCGCCATAGGCAGCAGCAGAAGGAGCGATGCTCTCGATAGCAGTGTGACCGTTACCGCAGCTGTAGCTGACGGCGCCAGCACCGCCACTTGGCAACACACCCTCCAAAGCCACAGCGCTCAAGAACGGCAGCTCACCAGCCACGGACAGAGCACCCTCATACACATTCTCAGACGCTACGGAGAGACCACTGGGAGCAATAGCAGAGAAGCTGGAGACAGGCAGTCCACCGCCACTGGTGGGAACGATGTTAAGAGCAGCCAAACCATTGTTGGCCCAGTTACCAGCACAGCCATGACCAATCAAACCATTGTCAATCCAGCCGTTACCAGCACATCCAGGGGTAATAACAGCAGGAGCGACGATGGCTCCATGACCAAGACATGAACTGAAAGCAGTCTGTGAACATGAAATTATAGTATTAGTAAATATTACTTTAACAGCAGACGGCGTCGGTGTTGATGTCAAAAATTATCGTTTTTTATTCGATCACGTGTTAGACGCTTTTGATATATTCACAATTTTCTAACAGTAAAAAATTTGGCTAGAATCGTGAGTTAAAAGGCATTTTACAAAATTGTACAAAACCGTATCTGAGGGCGCAGTGAGCAACCCTTGGGAAAATCACAAAAAACGATAATTGAAAACATTAAATACTAAACAAACATTTCTCACCTGGATGAAGAGCGCCTGAGCGCAGAGGACGAGGATCACCTTGGCTGACATTGTAGTTTGTGTTGAAGTAAACTTAGAATGAGTTTTACAAGAATCGATCGACTATTTATACTGAGACGTAGTCCTTATCTAGTTGTGTTGCAGCAATTTGAGGATTTTGAAATTAACTTTTCATACCTTTATCAGTAGTTGCAATATTGAGAAATGGAAAAACGCTTGTATTTCGTAAGTGATGTAACCTTGAAATACTTAGTATGAAGGGCTTTGTTTCAATAGAACATTGAAAAAACATCACGTCGTTATGATAAAAAGCTTATGCACTAAGTATATAAACATGGTCTCGAAGTAGGAACATCATTCAGTCTTCAGCTTCTCGTTGAACAGAAACAAACATAAACATGTCTACCTTCGCTGTTCTGTTGCTCTGCATCCAAGCTTGCTTGGTCCAGGTGAGTGATCCAAAATTAATTATTATTTTCTTTTAAGTTTTCCTATCATTTATATTGTTATGGCCTTTATCCAATCAATTCTTATTTATTATTTTGTTCCCTTAGAATGTGTTCGGTTACGGGTGCGGCTACGAAGGTCACGTGGGCCCCATAGCTCCTGCTCTGGGTCTCGGCGCTGGTCTCTATCCTGCTGCTCCATGTGGTGCTGCTGCTTACGGCGGCGCAGGTGAAGGCAACGTGGCGGTCTTTGGTGAGCTGCCAGTCGCCGGTAACACCGCTGTTGCTGGTCAGGTCCCCATCTTGGGTGCTGTGACTTTCGGTGGTGCTGTGCCCGCTGCTGGTGCCGTGTCTATCTCCGGACAATGCGCATGCGGCTGCGGATCTCCTATTTACTACTGAAGTGTACTTTCTGCTGCCTCAACAAAATAAAATATCAAGAATTGAGCAAATATTTCAATCTTTGATTTAATGTTAAAATCACCCAACGGAATTTCTGAATACAATTACAAATGTACAGACGCCAGCACATCAAGCTACCGGAAACTTTCAAATTTTCCCAATCAACTTTGAACCTTATGCTTTAGCGATAAAGTTGAACATGTATTAAAGAAATTTGAGAGATTGTAGTAGCTTGATGTGCTGGCGTCTGTACTTAAGTAGTGCCTAAACTGCATAGTCTAGAAAAAAATCCAAGTAGGTAGTAGTATGATATAGCAACGTGCTCATTGTCACCGAACATTCCTGACCTAGTACAACAAGCTATCTCCGATGACTGGCTGTTGTGAAACGTTTGTTGTTCTGATTGCTGAGCACGATTCTAAGAAGGCACGTGCCGAAACATAAGGTCTCAATATTTATGAATTAATAATTTTTGTACAGAGCGTTTTGTTCGAGTAGGCACAGTCAACAAAAGAGATAAGTGTGCAGGAGCGTCGGATATAGTTGAAGTTTATTAAGAAACCGATGGATGTTCTCGATTAAAATTTAATTTTATTAATAGAAAAAAAACACCTCATTTATCAAATTAACTTTCAGTCGACAACATCCATCGGTTTCTTACTAAACTTCAACTATATCCGACGATCCTGCATACTTATCTCTTTTTTTGACTGTACCTGTTTAGGTGTGAAGACTATTAGATTAGATGACAATGAATTTTTATACAATGAGAGACAGTATGTATGAAAGTGTATGTTGGGTGTGACAAAAGAGGTATGAAATTAGGAAAGATGCTGTGGAAATGCGTTCCTTGCAAATTATATGTGGTGTAACTATGAATAATGTGACCAGACAACGTTGTGTGACAACGTCGTGTCTTTGGATCTGTATTTTAGTTTTTTGCCACCGACTTCCGAAATTAAAGTTATTTTTCACTGTTGTTGTTTGGTTTTTTTTGTTAAAAAGTTTTTATTTCTCGTGGAATAATCCTGTTTTTCCATATACCATAGCAAGAATGGTTAATTTTAATTCAAAATCATATTTAATTAGACACTGAGCAACTGATTGCTATATGCTATATACTGCAAGCAAGATTTTGAAAAGCGTCTGAAAGATAGACTGTCTACGCCCAGGTGGAAGTAAAGCAAGTGGACTGTATTATAAAAAGGTTTAATAGTGGTTCACAATTATTATGGCAACTATTAGTACTTAATCAAAAGGTCTGTCCGAGCGCGGTCGTGTCGAACGATGCAATGCCGCGATTGTGTGTTGCCTCCCCGTACCCGCGCCGTGCCGCGTCGCTCGTTGACGACGACGTAGTTTGTTTCCCAATGAACTTTGAACCTTATGATATAGCGACATAAATTTGAAAATCTATTAAAGCAATTTGACAGATTGTAGTAGCTTGATCTGCTGGCGTCTATACATATGTCTGTGAACAGATACCAAGGCTTAAAATTAAAACTTTTAGATATTTTTTATAGAATTTGGTCACCATTATAGTATTAAACACACACAACAAACACATATTATGCAAACACTAGATTTTAAGTGAAATTGTTACTAACCCTATGGAATCTATTTGAAATAAAAAAAATATTCCATTATATTCTTATTCATTAAAACAAGTACTTGCCTACCGCAAGCAGTCAACCTTTTTTTTATTCACAAAACTAAGTAGATTTTACAAAGGCTTTCGATCACTTGGTTTAACAAAATTCTTTAGGTTAGAACCGAATACCTTTTAACTGATTAGCCAAAATATACGCAAAGAACTAAACACTGTTCGCAGGAGTAGTATTTAAATAGTAAATCTGTACCGACGATATAAAAGTACTTACAGCAACTAGGGTCCCACAGGGCTCTTTCATTGGACTAGAATTGCTTTTAATGTCCAAAAGAAGTAAAAATACCTAAGCGTGTATCAATCCTTTTTTAAGTTTCACTTAATTTCTTGACTGAAAAAAACTTCAACAATTAGGTACCTCTTCTCATACAGACAAGTGATAAACATAGTAAGTTTTTAAAATAATAAGACAGGTTATAAGAACTAATCTCGACATCAGAGCCATCTGGTCCGATATCCATTTTTGCAATTTTTCAGGAAAGCAAAAATAAACAATGAAAATTAATAATTGATCTATAATTTTGAAGATTAAGGAGAACACGGCTATAAATATTTATGTTTGGTTATTTGAGATTCGAGGGATGCCTATTTTTAAGCGAAAAAAAGGGTAGTTACCCTTAGACATAAAATGTAGTTTTTTTCGGAATTCATTGAAGGAATTCGCTTAAAATTGTTTTTTTTTAATATTAGTCGGTTGATATAAGGATTTAATCAAAGATTGAATTATTTGCTCACTTAAATATTGTTTATTTATATTTTGCCGTCTGAATAGTATGTCTCAATAGTAAATAGGAGAACCACAGCCGCAAGCGCATTCTCCAAAAATAGACACGGCTCCAGCAGCGGGTACAGCACCACCAAAAGTCACAGCACCCAAGATGGGGACCTGACCAGCAACAGCGGTGTTACCGGCGACTGGCAGCTCACCAAAGACCGCCACGTTGCCTTCACCGACACCGCCGTAAGCAGCAGCACCACATGGAGCAGCAGGATAGAGACCAGCGCCGAGACCCAGAGCAGGAGCTATGGGGCCCACGTGACCTCCGTAGCCGCACCCGTAACTGAACACATTCTAAGGGAACAAAATAATGAATAAGAATTGATTTGATTTAAGAATTACTCCACAAACATGAAAAAGCCCATAACAATATAAAAGATAGAAAAACATAAAAGAAAATAATAATTAATTTTGGATCACTCACCTGTACCAAGCAAGCTTGGATGCAGAGCAACAGAACAGCGAAGGTAGACATGTTGGAAGTTTGTTTGTGTTCAACGAGAAGCTAAAGACTGAATGATGTTCCTACTTCTAGACCGCGTTTATATAGTGCTTCTTATAATAGATAAAACAGTGAAAACAGTGAAAACAATGATTTTCTGTATGTTACGGACAAGGCCAAAATTATGGAATAATCTGACTTGGACAACCGCTGCTTCTATCTGTGACGGTAATGGCGGCATGTCATCGCAACAGCTGATCGGTTACTGTTAACGAGTTGTTAGCGTTACAATCTTGGATTTGGGAGTCATATCTACGAATACAATTTTTTTTGTGTTTGACGACATTGCATGAGTATTATTAAAATTGTGTATGAAACTGCATCATCTGCCTAGCATTTTCCCAACTATGTTGGGGTCGGCTTCCAGTCTAACCGGATGTAGCTGAATACCAGTATTTTACATGGAGCGACTGCCTATCTGACCTCCACAACCCAGTTACTGGGTAATACGATACCCCTTGGTTGTCAGACTTTCGGGCTTCTGACTACCCGTAACGACTGTCAAAGATCCACGAATGACTGCCGGGACCAACGGCTTAACGTGCTTTCCGAAGCACGGAGGGGTCTCAGTATGTAAAGATGGTCACCCATCCACAGACCAACCGCGGCAAGCGTAGCTTAATTTGATCGATCGACCTGTACGGCTGTTATTATTTAGCCACGGACCCCTGCATACAGTTACATATTCCCGTAAAAGTTTCGTAAGTTTCTAATTTGAAAGCGAATTGGTTTTTATTTACTCGCAGTAGGTGCGAAGAGTAGAATATTCTCCTAGGGGATAAAGGTCTTTGTGTTGGGCGAGCTTGAATCCCTCGCCGCACTCAGGATTCTAGTCTAAACTCTGTCACTTAGCTCAGGAGTTAACTCAGAGCTTCCTCGTTGCGCTCTCCCTAGAATTCTCCTTTACGTTTGGAATTCAGTATAGCGCCCGTGGCTTATGCACTGCTTTAACCCCTTGGTGAATAATAATATTATTTAGTTTATTACTCTATTATTGTGACAGATTGCAACAGCCAACTTTATATTATTATAAAATATGTCATTTCAATATGATAAAACTGGTAGTACACCGACATCGCGGTTGAAAAACATTTCAATATCAAATTATGCAGCACGGCAGCCGCCGACGCGTCTACACGACAACGCGCCGATCACGTATTAGAGTACGTGCCTAAATACACGAGCGGCATTTTGACGTCACCAGTGTCGAAGTTTAAGGCAGGTCAGGATTTTGTATGATAGTACCTAATGCGCATGTTTCATTCATAAATATTGACCTTATTACTTGTTTACATTGCGGCACTTGTCATCTAAGAGTTGTACTCTGCGATCGAGTTTCATAGTAGCCAGTAATTTGAGGTAGCTTATACTTCCAAGGAGGCCCGCAGTGGCGGACCGCGGCACCAGTCGGGGTTGCGGAAGGATCGTACGTTCCCGCGACCCCCGGCGTAGGTGTGAGATGGAACACCGGGGTGGTTTTTAGTCAGTAAGAGTCTGAAAGACCCCTCACCCAGCCCAGGCGACCCAGGGCGGAGGAATCCATGAGGATTTTCCAATCTGGAAACAAAAAAAAAACAGTAGCAATCCGGGAGTGCCGACAGAAGTGAAAACAAAACACAAACAGAATACTTTGCCAACACTCACTGATATATCGGATATACATTAAAACCGAATACATCCTGACGAAAGCTGAACACATCCGAAGCGGTGTCGGTTACGGTAACAGTGGCGCGAATACAATGATTTTTTTCCCATTTTCACTTCAAAAAAAGGTCAGGAATGTTAAGTGAAAATAAGCAAGTCGCTATTTAACTGTATTCTTAATACGTACTCATTATTTTATGTTTTAGACAGGTACCGAATTAACAATAAGTATTAGTAGAAACTCTAGTAACCTAACCCAGGAAACTGCCCCGGAATAGTAAAGTTTTGATACGCAGGCGCAGATGCAACTACAAGCAATGCTGATGCTAGAAGGGAAGTTATCGGAAACAATGAAATCAAGTGCTTTACTGGTCATATGGGATTCATAGTCATATTATAATTAACTGCCCTGTCGGTCTCGTGGTCGCAAGCGCGACTGCTGAGCGTGTGGGCCTGAGTTCGATCCCCGGGTAGGGCAAAATGTCATTGGATGTTTCCTTAGAAATTTCATAGTAGCAGGCCGTGCCTCGGATAGCCCGTAAAGTCAATAGTCCTGCGCCTGATCTCTCCCCGGTCGTGTCGAATGCCGTCTCATTGGACAAAAGAGAGACTAGACTACTGACAGTAAAGGAACAAAGCACTTGTGTTTGTGCACACACTTGTGCACTATAATATCTCCTGCGTACTTAGCTAATCTCCGGTGAGATTGGTCACCGTGGCCGAAATGTGGTAGGGAGGAGTTTTATTAAAATATTTGTGGGTTGATTTGAGGGTTTAATCAATCATTCAATTATTTGCTCACTTCAAAATCGTCTATTTATTTCTATTTTGTCGTCTGAAAAGTATGTCTCAATAGTAAATAGGAGAACCACAGCCGCAAGCGCATTCTCCGAAAATAGACACGGCACCAGCAGCGGGCACAGCACCACCGAAAGTCACAATACCCAAGATGGGGACCTGACCAGCAACAGCGGTGTTACCGGCGACTGGCAGCTCACCAAAGACCGCCACGTTGCCTTCACCAGACCCGCCGTAAGCAGCAGGACCACATGGAGCAGCAGGATAGAGACCAGCGCCGAGACCCAGAGCAGGAGCTATGGGGCCCACGTGACCTCCGTAGCCGCACCCGTAACCGAACACATTCTAAGGGAACAAAATAATAAATAAGAATTGATTGGATTTGATTTAAGAATTACTGCACAAACATGAAAAAGCTCATAACAATATAAATTATAGGAAAACGTAAAAGAAAATAATAATTAATTTTAGATCACTCACCTGGACCAAGCAAGCTTGGATGCAGAGCAACAGAACAGCGAAGGTAGACATGTTGGAAGTTTGTTTGTGTTCAACGAGAAGCTAAAGACTGAATGATGTTCCTACTTCTAGACCGCGTTTATATAGTGCTTCTTATCATAACAACGTGATTTTGTCAATGTTCTATTGAAACAAAGCCCTTCATACTTAATAAATATTTCAAGGCTACATCACTTACGAAATACAAGCGTTTTTATATTTCTTCATATTGCAACTACTGATATACTGACTATGAAAGTTAATTTCAAAATCCTCAAATTGCTGCAACACAACTAGATAAAGGACTACGTTTCAGTACCTATAAATAGTCGATCGATTCTTGTAAAACTCATTCTAAGTTCACTTCAACACAAACTACAATGTCAGCCAAGGTGATCCTCGTCCTCTGCGCTCAGGCGCTCTTCATCCAGGTGAGAAATGTTTTATTATTATTTTATGTTTTCAATAGATATGATATTCTCTTATTTGTGGTTTTCTCGTGGGTTGCACTGCGCCACTGTAACCAAGTTGGTTTTGTACAAAAACGGGAATTTATGCCCATTCCCAATTTTTTATCCACCCTGAACTGTGTCGGTAAGACCATAAGTCACTCACGATTTTAGTTATGTTTTTCACTATCAGGAAATTGTGATTACATTAAAAGTGTCTGACATACATTATATTACGTGTTCGATTAAACAATCATGTGACATCGACACCGACGCCGTCTGCTGTTAAAGTAATATTTACTAATACTTTAATTTCTTGTTTACAGACTGCTTTCAGTTCATGTCTTGGTCACGGAGTCGTCGAAAACGGCTGTGTTGGCAATGGTTTGATCGGTTACGGTTGGCTTGGTAACGGCTGTGCTGGTAACTGGGGCAACTATGGCTTGATAGATGATGGCATAATTGGTAACGGTTTGATTGGATTTGATGGCTTGGCTGCTCTTAACATCGTTCCCACCAGTGGCGGTGGACTGCCTGTCTCCAGCTTCTCTGCTATTGCTCCCAGTGGTCTCTCCGTAGCGTCTGAGAATGTGTATGAGGGTGCTCTGTCTGTGGCTGGTGAGCTGCCGTTCGTGAGCGCTGTGGCTTTGGAGGGTGTGTTGCCAAGTGGCGGTGCTGGCGCCGTCAGCTACAGCTGCGGTAACGGTCACACTGCTATCGAGAGTATCGCTCCTTCTGCTGCTGCCTATGGCGCTGCTGGTGCCTATGGGCTCGGCGCTGGATTTGGTCCTGCCGCTCTCGGAGTCGGCTATGGAGGCCGCGGCTGTGGATGTCTCTACTAAGAACTTCCCTAAAAATAACTTACCTTTTTGTCCGAAACAATGATTCATTAAAATTATTTGCAATCTATTTTGGTATTTGAATTTACTTAGGTCTACACCAGTTTCCCTGTAATGTTAACGTGTGAAGTTTTATTAAAATAGAGGGACATTGTAAATTCTGTGATAAGTCACGTGCAATGGTCCACTGAAGGACTGAGTATATAAAACAATATCAGTAACATAGAACATAGATTCTTTTGCTGAACTTGAGGTTTTATGACTGACTTTTCCAAATACTGCCCAACCTAACTAAATCCTTCTGTCGGCTTCTTTCTCAAAGTTGTTTCTACCGAGCTGGATTACTTGCCCTAGGTAGACATAATCCCCGCTCCCCCCGGGTGGGTTTCCTCATTGACGAGGCGGGGGGGGGGGGGGGGGGGGGGCTACGTAGACGTGGCTTGGTCACCCACGGTGAAGCGAAGAGGAACCCGAGGAGGGGCCGCTCGTCTGGGCTTTTGCCGGTAAGCCGACGACGTAGCGGCCAATGCTGACGGTTGGTATGACGTTGGCCGCTCGCCCTATCCTCTGCGGCCGAAGATTGGCAGAGGGCGGGGCAATGACCTGACCCGTCGCAGGGGGACGAAGGGTGCCCAGACACGAGGTCGTCTGGCGCTCATGTACTGGTTTGGTCCCTGGGGTGGTCACGGCGTGCTATGTGTTTTGGTGCGCCGGTGATGAGGAGTACTCCCGAGAGGAGGGTCCGATGACGGACAGCCGCGGCGGGTTCACGGATGACTGCTAACGAGTGCCCGTGTTCCCGCCGTAAGCAGCATAGGAGGACACCGTGGAGTTTTAGTGGGCTAGAGTCCCACATAACTCCACTGCTGCCTTTCGCGCCCTACCGCCTGGCCTCGTCACCATCGTGAGGAGGCACGGCTGCCTATCGTTTTGGGTGAAGCAGGTGCTTTCGGGGCATGGTTTCTTTGGGAAGTACCTGTGTCGCATAAACAGGGAGTCGGACGCCCGGTGTCACCATTACGTCGACTGCCGGGAGGATACGGCGTGGCATACGCCGGCAGTGTGTGCCGCTTGGGAGGAGCTGCGCCGTGCCCTCATCTCAGAAGTAGGCAGTGACCTGTCGCTGCCGGCCGTGGTCGAGTCGATGGTCGGCAGCGAAGTCCTGGGACGCGGTGGTTTCCTTTTGCGAAACAGTCGTCTCGCAGAAGGAGGCTGCGGAAAGGGAGAGGGAGATCTCATGTACTCCCCCGGCCCGCAGCAGGCGCACTGGGCGTCGGCGGAGCGCGGACAACCCCCTCTTCCAGCCCCCTTAAATAGTTCCTGGGGCGATGGGCTTGGGGACGTTCGTCGCCCCCTACACATCAGGACTCAGTGGCGGCACGTAATGTTCCACGCGCGCCCCTCTTAGAAGTGGCGGGGGGAGTCAAACACCTCATCCCCCCCTGACCCAACGAGGCCCGCAGAAGCGGGCCGGCACCAGTTGGGGGTTGCGAAAGGATCGTACGTTCCCGCGACCCCCGGCGTAGGTGTGAGATGGAACACCGGGGTGATTTTTAGTCAGTAAGAGTCTTAATAGTCTGACAGTCCCCCGCCCCAGGGCGGAGGGGGCCCGGCCCGGGGTGGAAAATCCTCATGGATGTATGAGGATTTTCTACCCCGGAAACAAAAAAAAAAGGCAGACATAACCTTCACAACTTCGAGAAGCGACCCTTCGATGTGGATTAGACTTGGCAAGACGTGTGACTTGCAGTTACATGACTTTCGTCTTATCCAAATTCATGCCGAGGCCAATCCGCCGAGAGGCTCCATTTAGGCTGTGCAGCATTTGGTCTAACTGTTCCAATGTCTCTGCCATTATGACTATGTCATCGGCAAATCGAAGATGTGAAATTTACTCACCCGAAGACATGTGACATCAACCAACCAGCACAGGGCCCGTGTTCAACGTTACCTTTGGACATTGACTCAGCACTCGGCCTGGCTCACGCGCGGCCCAGTTAAAATAATGATTTGGTTGCATCTTACACGCATAGGACACATAGAATTTAATATAATAGTGTGTGTTAAGAAAAAATAGTATATAAGCAGAACATTTTGTAAATAAATCAGATTTGAATTTTATATTCTTGTCTCATTACCCCTCACTGTGGCCAAGACACCTTTCGCCATCTTCGGATCAGTCCCGTGAGTCTGCGGGATTGGCAGTGAGTTTACCCTTCCCGAACCTGGTATTCCTGTCTACTATCCGTCTGTAACCTTAGGTCGCATGGTGCAGACATCCTGAACTTATTTATATATTTATTTATCACATACTAGGTATATGGTAGGTTAGGGCTGTAGGGCTTGTAGGGCTTAGGGTCGTAGGACTGTTAGGCTTGTAGGTCTCTGTAGGTTCCTTTAGCTTGCCATATATTTCCATGTACCGTCACGCCCTTGACAGTATTGCGGCCTTACGTGACGTCTGTTAAGGGCGGACGTACAGCCCGCTTGGTAGATTACGGCCCATTCCCTCTCATAGAGAGGAGACCTTTGACCCAGCAGTGGGAATATTATAGGCTGACAATGCCATGCTAAAGATTCTTTGACCACAACATCACGCGATGGCGATACGGCTTATTGCAAAAGACAACGTAATGAGTGCCTCTTTAGGTGCAGGCGACGAGATGACATGACGAGGATTTTTTATTTATTGGTACATCTTCTCATTCGTGAATACCTGAACGCTGACGCTGACATGTATTTGTGGGTTTTGTTATCTGGCATAATTATGTTAATGTATCTTAAACAAAACAAGTGATATAAACACTAAAAACTACACTTGTTGTAAATCACACTAATATTATAAAGGCGAAAGTTTGTGAGGTTGTGAGGGTGTGTTTATATGTAAGTATGTTACTTCTTCACGCACAAACGGTGAACGAATTTGGATGAAATTTGGCACACAGATAGTTTATAACCAGTATTAACACATAGGCTTTTTATCCTGATATTCCCACGAGATCGACACTTACGCGGTTGAAACCACTGCACGGGGCGCAGCTAGTCGGATTTCATAAAATCACACTACATGTCTTAAATCACTTAAAAGTGCAAATCAACGCGGTTGTTTTAGACCAGCAAGTAAAAATTCTGATGTAATGGTCTCGCCCTAAGATTTTAAAAGGTCAATGTAAATTCTTGAACTTCAGAAATAAAATACACAACATAATTATTAGAAAAGTTTAGGTATCACAGAATTCAAGAGATCTTTCTGTACAAATAAAACTTCATACCTTAACGTTACAGGGAAACAGGGTGTATAAGTAAATTCATAATATCAAAATAATTTCCAAATCACTCTATTGAATCGTTATTATATACTACTTATTTATTTTTCAAGTTCTTAGTAGACACCACATCCACAGCCGTGGCCTCCATAGCCGAGTCCGAGAACGGAAGCAGCGCCAGGACCATAGCCAGCGCCGAGCCCATTGGCTCCCGCAACGCCATAGGTAGCAGCAGAAGGAGCGATGCTCTCAATAGCCGTCAAACCGTTGCCGCAGCTGTAGCTGACGACGCCAGCACCGCCACTTGGCAACACACCCTCCAAAGCCACAGCACTCACGAACGGCAGCTCACCAGCCACGGACAGAGTACCCTCATACACATTCTCAGACGCTACGGAGAGACCACTGGGAGCAATGGCAGAGACGCTGGAGACAGGCAGTCCACCACCACTGGTGGGAATGATCCCGATCAAACCATTGCCAGCCCAGCCGTTATGTGCACATCCTGCTTTAATAATAGGAGGAGGGGCAATGGCTCCATGACCAAGACATGAACTGAAAGCGGTCTGTAAACAAGAAATTATTGTATTAGTAAATGTGTCTTTATCAGCAGACGACGTCGATGTCGATGGCACAAATGAATATGTGTAAGACGATTTTGATGTAATCATAATTTTCAGATAATGAAACACTTAACTAAAATGGAGAGTCGCTAATGGTTTTGCCTATACAGTTCAGGGTAGAAAAAAAATTGGGAATGGGCATAAATTCACGATTTTGTACAAAACCATCTTGGTATCTGTGGGCACAGTGCAAACCTTGGGAAAATCACAAATAAAAGAATGTTACATCTATGCAAAACATACAATAATAATTAAACTTTTCTCACCTGGATGAAGAGCGCCTGAGCGCAGAGGACGAGGATCACCTTGGCTGACATTGTAGTTTGTGTTGAAGTGATCTTGAGAATGATTGTCCCAAGAATCGATCGACTAATTTTATACTGAAACGTAGTCCTTATCTAGTTGTGTTGCAGCAATTTGTGGATTTTGAAATGAACTTTTCGGGTCCATATTGGCTCACCTAAAGTTCTTTACCCGAAATTGTTCTTCCTAATGATTTGTAATCCGAATGATCACTCTTCCTAAAATTTTTCATCCTAAAGTTTTCCTTCATACTATTTGTAGTGCTATCGGCGATGTTCATAACACTCATGTTTCCGAAAATTTTTATTAATAATATCATTAATGTAAATATATTTAAACTCCTACTGTTTTTTATCATAACGCTTTTATCCCTAAACATAATTACCATAATATTTTCACTCATACTCAGAAAGAAACATTTACCAAGTGTAATAAAAAATATATGTGCGGTTATGTTTATGGCCTGGGAGTTTATATCGCAGTTTTAACTGTACCTAAACCAATAACTATAGGACCTATTCGGTTCTGGCACTTCGCCGGCCGCTGCCGCGGCACGCTCGCTTCGCTCGCTCGGCTCGTGCGTTGTGGTCACAGTTCTAACCTAACCTAAACCAATAATTATGAATAGGACCGATTCGTTTCTGAAACTTGACTGAATGACTGGAGCGGGACTCTGGCTTCGCTCGCTCGGCTCGTGCATTATTCTTATATGTTATACATGTTATGTGAAAATAAAGTTACGCAAAATTAATGTATATAATACTGATTATTATGAATAAAAAGAAATCTAAACAAAAAAGATATGACTTTGAATAATAGTGTAAAAGATGGTTATGTTGAGAAAATATAGGAAAACAAATAAAAGTATAATAGATGTTTATTGCTACTGACATTATGAAGTTGAATGCTTCGGAATTATGAACATTAGAGACAGAGTAGTTAGGAATTGTGATTGTTAGGATAAAAAATGTTAGGAAGAACATTTTCGGATTTCCAATTATCGGAGTTGAAAATTTAGGTGAACTTTGGCGCACCCGAACTTTTCATACCTTTATCAGTAGTTGCAATATGGAGAAATAGAAAAACGCTTGTATTTTGTAAGTGATGTAACCTTGAAATATTTATTAAGTATGAAGGTGTTTCAATAGAACATTGAAAAAAATCACGTGTTATGATAACAAGTTTTTGCACTATATAAACGAGGTCTAGAAGTAGGGACATCATTCAGTCTTCAGCTTCTCGTTGAACACAAACAAACATCCAACATGTCTACCTTCGCTGTTCTGTTGCTCTGCATCCAAGCTTGCTTGGTCCAGGTGAGTGATCTATATTATTATTTTCTTTTAAGTTTTCCTATCATTTATATTGTTATGGGCTTTTTAATATTTATGCCGTAATTCTTAAATCAAATCCAATCAATTCTTATTTATTATTGTGTTCCTTTAGAATGTATTCGGGTGCGGCTACGGAGGTCACGTGGGCCCCATAGCTCCTGCTCTGGGTCTCGGTGCTGGTCTCTATCCTGCTGCTCCATGTGGTGCTGCTGCTTACGGCGGCGCCGGTGAAGGCAACGTGGCGGTCTTTGGCGAGCTGCCAATCGCCGGTAACACCGCTGTTGCTGGTCAGGTCCCCATCTTGGGTGCTGTGAATTTCTGTGGTACTGTGCCCGCTGCTGGTGCCGTGTCAATCTCCGGACAATGCGCTTGCGGCTGCGGATCTCCTATATACTACTGAAGAGTGGTTTTCTTCTGCCAGAATAAAATAAAAGATCATGAATTGAGCAAATATTTAAATCTTTTATTTAATGTTAAAATCACACAACTGCATTTTTGATACAATTACAAAACAACATAATAAAAATCTTAAACGCATTGCCTAATATGCTGACTCTATAAAAAAATCCAAGTAGGTAGTAAGTATCATATAGCAACGTGCTCATTGTCAATGAACATTCCTGACCTAGTACAACAAGCTGTCTCACTTCTAAGAAAGCACGTGCCGAAACATAAAGACTCAATATTTTTGAATGAATATCGCTCTGTACTGACTACAGAGCGTTTTGTTTATAGTGAACCTGAAAGTATTCAGTCGCGACTACTACTACGGTTTCGGGAATCAACCAAATTGTGAATGTGAAGACAATGTGGGTCATTTTATGTTTTACTCTTTTTGATTTTTATTATTTTCTTTGTTCTGTTAGTTTTTGTCATGGTCTGGCAGTTTGAGTAATTTATGTGCCTATCCAAATGTCCTTTCTTTTGTATTATTCGTCGAATCGTTGAGCTCCTTAAGTTTTGAGTTGAGCTGCACGATTTCTTACAAATGCGTGCCCTGACTGGACAGGGACCTGTCCAGTCAGGGCACGCATTTATTAGTTATTTCAGAGTTGGTCCCATTGTGAAAGTTGTTCATATTCATGGGTAGAACACCCTGTAAAAATTTGGATGGTGATAAAAAATTCTTCCTGTATATTGTCAAAATGTCTATTTCTTATAATTTTTCTCGAAGGGAATTCCTTGGATGTAAATGGCTCTAACAGCCCTTTTTTGTAAAACAAAGCGTATTATTAATGTCCGCATAGGTTCCCCAGAGAAGAATCCCGTATGCCATAAGACTGAAAATAACTAAAATAAACAATTCTGGCTATATATATATTATATATATATATATCCACATTAGTTATCTGCCGAATTTTTTAACAGCATAGGCTGCCTAACTAAGCCTTCCTGACAAGTTTACTGTCAATAGTTATTCCAAGGAAACTGTCGATTTAAAATAAAATAAATATAAAAAAGCCTTTATTTCCTACTAATTTACATTGTTTGAGTTACTTGACTAATTTACTTCGCATAACTAGGTATATCTTTGTTTATTTTACTTATATCTAATTTATAATACTCTTATCTAGTTTGTTTCCTTTTACTGCTTTACTTATTAACTACTAGCTTTTGCCTGCGACTTCGTCCGCGTGGAATAATGACTTCCGGAAAAAAACAATTTATCCCCCTTTTCTCCCCGTTGGGAGGGAATTTCCAAAAATCCTCTCTTAGTGGTAGCCTAATCCTCCCAACAAACACATGCCAAATTTCAGCTCTCTACTGCTAGTAGTTTCGGCTGTGCGTTGTCTGTCAGTCACTCAGTAACGGAAGAGTTTTATATATATATATAGATATAGATCAGTGGCGAAGGTACCATACAACTCGATTCCCGCCGGCTTCCCTTCGAAAATTCAGAACATACTCTATAGTCAATTCATCATTGTAATTTTCTTTTGGTATTTTTTTTTGCTCCGGCCTACCTCTGTCATAAATTCACCCTTCGCCACTGATATAGATAGCTGTGCCCGCAACTCCGTCAGTGTGTAATTCCTTGTGTGTTATTAAGTTAATGTATTGGTAATATTGTTTAGATCACGTTCACATGAGGCTTAAGTACCTATACAACGAAATTACTACTTCACCTAAAAATAAATAAAATGTAAACTATTAATTATTTGTAATTTGAACGAATATAATACACTACCAAAATAACTAATACCTATTTTATAAAATAAAAACAAAAGAATACTAAATAAACTAAATTAATTTAAAGACTAAAAGTCGCGCTGATAAACAATATTGTCTGTCAATAAGGTCGAATGCTCGGAACGTCTACTCGCATCAACAGCCAAATATTGTATGAAGTTCGCGTTTTTTTTTTTTTGGGAATGGCATCTCGCAGTTCAACCTATGAGGTTGTCGTCCGCTTAACCGCTTAACCGGGCTTGCCTGTGGATGCCTCAAAATTAAAGCCTCCAGCCAGGGCTTCAAAAAAACTTAAAAACTAAGCGACTACACGCTAAAGGCACCCCCTGTGGGGTACGGACCTCGGCTTAGGGCGTCGCTGGGGGGGGGGGGGGGGGGGCAGCAAGAGACAGGCTGGATAGGAATTATTTAGGGGCGAATTTAATACTACAGGCTCAGCGGCGCGGGCTGGCTCGAGCAAGGGTCGGGGAGGAGAATTTACGGGGCGTCGCGACGGGCGTCCTCGACGGCGAGGACGGAAGGACGGTTGTCGGGTCGTGTTTTTGTGTCTCTTAATGGTGCTGGTGGCTTTCCTGCTCTCCTGTAAGAGGGTAGTGGCGTCGTCGGGGATGGTGAGGGTATGCCTTGGTCGGCGAATCCTACTTATGCGGGAGGGAGTATATCGGGAGGCCGCCGCAATCAGGGCAATTGGGGTGCTTTATAGCAGAGTCGAAGAAACGCTTGGCGAGGCGCTTCATGAACTGCTGGACGGTGTGAAGTTCGCGTTTGGATCCCCCGCCCTTTTATACCTCCCGCCGCGAGCCGCGTCGAGCGCGGCGACCGTTACACAAAAATAATCCTTATAGCATGATTCAGTATTCACGCGCGATGGCTTATTAGCGTATTTCATGTATAACTTTGGTGTTTCTGTACCGATTTCTATGATTATTTTTTTATTAAATAGGTAATAATGTTAACATTTTTTAATTAGGGATGAGTGAGAGTGTCATAAACGTAAGAGTAGACAAATATAATCAGAAAGCTCCGAACTGCTAAGCTATCGGGAGTTACACGTATTATTGTGAGTCAACCATAAAAGATAGACATTTGCTGTCGTGGAATATTTTTTATATAATTTTAAGGAGAACATTTCCGTCATACATGATTTCTGTGTAGCTTTAACCATTAAGGCTGCACACGCGACGGAAGCTTCAAAAATGGAGTAAGTTCTCCTGTTTTCCCAACATTTCCCTTCACTGCTCTGCTCCTATTGATTGTAGCGTGATGAAAAGTATACTATAACCTGCCCAGGAGTATGAAGAACAATTGTACCAAGTTTCGTTGAAATCCGTCGAGTGGTTTTTGTTTCTATAAAGAACATACAGACAGACAGACAGACAAAAATTTTACTGATTGCATTTTTGGCGTCAGTCATTCATCATTCTCCTGCCCTTATCCCAATTTATTCGTGGTCGGCGCAACATATCTTTTTCTTCCATACTTCTCTATTAGACGTCATCTCGGTAGTCACCCCCTTTCTAATCATATCATCATTCACACATTCCATCCATCGTTTTTTGGTCTTCCCCTACCCTTATAGCCATCGACATTCATACTCAAAACTCTCCTCACGGCATTTTTGGCGTCAGTATCGATCACTAATCACCCGCTGATAGTTATTTTGGAAATATATTTCATGTACAGAATTGACCTCTCTACAGATTTATTATAAGTATAGATTAGCTAATTTAACATAGATATCATAATTGTATAACCTTACTTCGTTTATTTTAGTATAGCAATATCTGTAGGAACCCCATATTGGGTGAAGGCCTCCTCCAAAGATGCCCATTTGTCTCTGTCCTGTGCGATCGGTTTCCAGTTTGGGCCGGCTGTCCTTGCAATCTCTTCTTCCCAACGTGTCAGCGGTCTTCCTCGTCTCCTTTTACCTGGAGGACCCTTCCAAAACTGTCGATTTAACAGAGTCCAAATCAATTTCATTAAGTTGAACATTGGTGGTTAGCTGCCTGACATTTGGCGGGAAATGCGGTGAAGGTGTCCACTGCCTCGGACACCATGGCCTATCCTGTACTATGAGCGCAGGCCAGATAGCACGGTACGCCAGCATCTATGACATCATACGTCGTGCTCTTGTCACTGCTGGGGTGCCAGCTGTTTTAGAACCCAATCGCACGCGACGATGGGAAGAGACCAGACGGAATACACATAATGCCTTGAAAATTAAGTAGGCCTTTTTAAGATGTATATTTATAGTTTTGTATAATTTAGAAGCATTTTTTAAATTTTGTAAATGTAAGAACCTGGATCCGTTTATTATGATTTTTTTATGTTGGCTTGAAATAGCATGGCAGTTGAGAATGTGTCATGCTCACTTAAATGTCTCACTGATGGTGGCGCGTGTGTTGGATCATTCGGTTCCCTACAAAATGGTTGAGCTGGATGGTTCTGATCCACGCGTCATGTTCGTGAACGGGCGCCGTCGGTTGAGATTGGTCATCTCTTAACTGCCAAGGCTTATTTTTAAACTTATGTTTTGAATTCTTTCTTCATTTTTTTTTTTTTACATTGTTCTCACATATAGAGGCAACAAGAATAATGTACCCTGGATTTTGTAACATTTTGATTTAAAAGAGTGTCCATGGAGTTTCTTGCCCGTTCTTCTCCATAGAGATCTACGTTTTGGAATGGGCCACTAGCTTCAACTTTTGGACTAACTGACCGACTATTTTATTTTGACAATTCAAAAGTTAATGGTTTAATTAAATGGTTTAATTAAAGTAAATGGTTTAATTGAAATAAATGCTTTGAATTGAGTTGATGCAACATGTGTCGACACATTTGCGCCATTCCATATTCCTAGCACGGTGGGCTGTGCCGGGGCGGTTGCTGCAGGTGCGAAAAACTTTAAACTGCGCAAATACTCGTGGCAATCCTGTCAGCTTTTTGGGCATTTTTCCTGTTGACAGCGATGCAAAGTAATTTTTTATGCGTTTTTCAATTGTCTAAATCAGTCTAAATATTATCTTGGAAATACAAATACATACTTAGTACAAATAGGTAGTACTAGTAGTAAAGAGTTTTACAAGAATTAATACACATTCATGTTACTTATTATTCCACTATAACATCTCTATTTGTTCTTCGATGGCAACTAAAACCTATGAAGTGACAACTCTTTGGTCGAGTTGTACTTTAATAGGTAAAAGTTTTTTTCGAGGTAAAAGTTTTCATACAATTTTACATACAGGTTCCAAATTCAAATCGCTCTATTCGCCAGCGGGTCGATAATCAATATTTATGCCCGGCTAGATCCTAGGGCTTTAATGATTTGCTTAAGGTTAGGTCTGCATGACATATAATTTTACATTAGCGAGGAGGTGGTGTGAAAAGAAATGATAGCTCTTTACAAAAAATGTACCGTCAGCTTAACAGAGATTATGGTATTTAAATTCATACATCAAAATATATTGCAACATCATTTTATTGAATTACTATATCGAATCATGGGTTGAGTAAACATTTTCTTCAAATTCTTAGTAACGTCCACATCCACAGCCGTGGATGTGGCCTCCGTAGCCGAGTCCGAGAGCGCCAGGACCAAAGCCAGCGCCGAGCCCATAGGCACCAGCAGCGCCATAAGCAGCAGGAGAAGGAGCGATGCTCTCAATGGCAGTGATACCGTTACCGCAGCTGTAACTGACGGCACCAGCACCAGCAGTGGGTAACACGCCCTCCAAAGCCACAGCACTCACGAACGGCAGCTCACCAGCCACGGACAGAGCACCCTCATACACATTTTCAGACGCTATGGAGAGGCCATTGGGAGCGAAAGCAGAGGCGCTGGAGACAGGCAGTCCACCGCCACTGGTGGGAATGATCTCTAGAGCCAAGCCATTGCCGATACACCCATTACCAATTATGCCATCATCTATCAAGCCATAGTTGCCCCAGTTACCAGCACAGCCGTTACCAAGCCAACTGTTACCGATCAGACCATTGCCAAGCCAGCCGTTTCCGACGACTCCATGACCAAGACATGAACTGAAAGCAGTCTGTAAACAAGAAATTAAAGTATTAGTAAATATTACTTTAACAGCAGACGGCGTCGGTGTCGATGTCACATGATTGTTTAATCGAACACGTAATTTAATGTAATCACAATTTCCTGATAGTGAAAAGCATAACTAAAATCGTGAGTGACTTATGGTCTTACCGAAACAGTTCAGGGTGGATAAAAAATTGGGAATGCAAATAAATTCCCGTTTTTGTACTAAAACAACTTGGTAACAGTGGGTGCACTGCAACCCTTGGGAAAATCACAAATAAAAGAATGTTACATCTATGCAAAACATACAATAATAATTAAACATTTCTCACCTGGATGAAGAGCGCCTGAGCGCAGAGGACGAGGATCACCTTGGCTGACATTGTAGTTTGTGTTGAAGTGAACTTGAGAATGATTGTCCCAAGAATCGATCGACTATTTATACTGAAAAGGAGTCCTTATCTAGTTGTGTTGCAGCAATTTGTGGATTTTGAAATTAACTTTCATAGTCAGTATATCAGTAGTTGCAATATGAAGAAATAGAAAAACGCTTGTATTTCGTAAGTGATGTAACCTTGAAATATTTATTAAGTATGAAGGGCTTTGTTTCAATAAAACATTGACAATTAATCACGTTGTTATGATAAGAAGCTTTTGCACTATATAACCAAGGTCTAGAAGTAGGGACATCATTCAGTCTTTAGCTTCTCGTTGAACACAAACAAACATCCAACATGTCTACCTTCGCTGTTCTGTTGCTCTGCATCCAAGCTTGCTTGGTCCAGGTGATTGATCCAAAATTAATTATTATTTTCTTTTAAGTTTTCCTATCATTTATATTGTTATGGCCTTTATCCAATCAATTCTTATTTATTATTTTGTTCCCTTAGAATGTGTTCGGTTACGGGTGCGGCTACGAAGGTCACGTGGGCCCCATAGCTCCTGCTCTGGGTCTCGGCGCTGGTCTCTATCCTGCTGCTCCATGTGGTGCTGCTGCTTACGGCGGCGCAGGTGAAGGCAACGTGGCCGTCTTTGGTGAGCTGCCAGTCGCCGGTAACACCGCTGTTGCTGGTCAGGTCCCCATCTTGGGTGCTGTGACTTTCGGTGGTGCTGTACCCGCTGCTGGTGCCGTGTCTATTTTCGGAGAATGCGCTTGCGGCTGTGGTTCTCCTATTTACTATTGAGTCATACGTTTCAGACAGCAAAATAGAAATAAATAAACGATTTTGAAGTGAGCAAATAATTGAATGATTATTAAATCCTCAAATTAACCCACAAATATTTTAATAACCCTCCTCCCTGCCGCATTTCGGCCACGGTGGCCAATCTCAACGGAGATTAGCTAAGTACGCAGGAGATATTATAGTGCACAAGTGTGTGCACAAACACAAGTGCACTCTTTGTACCTTTACTGTAGTCTAGTCTCTCTTTAGTCCGATGGGACGGCATTCGACACGACCGGGGAGAGATCAGGCGCAGGACCATTGACTTTACGTGCTATCCGAGGCACGGGCTGCTGCTAAGAAATTTCTATAGGAAAAACCCAATGACCCTACCCTGGAATCGAACCCGGCCCCACACGCTCAGCAGTCGCGCTTGCGACCACGAGACCGACAGGGCAGTTAATCATAATATGACAATGAATCCCATATGACCAGCAAAGCACTTGATTTCATTATTTCCGATAACTTCCCTTCTAGCATCAGCATTGCTTGTAGTTGCATCTGCGCCTGCGTGTCAAAACTTTACTATTCCGGGGCAGTTTCCTGGGTTAGGTTACTAGAGTTTCTACTAATAATTATTGTTAATTCGGTACCTGTCTAGAAGAAAAAATAATGAGTAGGTAATAATAATAAAATAATTAGTTTAAAAACTAAAAGCCGACTACTGAAAAGGATGAAACAAAAAATTACCTTCCCGTGGTCGCATGCCGCTGTACTTACATACTTATAAGCTACTAGCTGCTGCCCGCGACTTCGTCCGCGTGAAATCCTATCCTAACTAAAAGTAAGTTTGTTTGTTTCTTTGTTACCTTTCCACGCTATGAACCACTGAACCGATCATCCTGAAAATTTGCGTATTCGTTGTCAGGGGTACAGAAATCTCAGGGAGAGAGCCGCACGCCTCAGCCGCCGCGGGAGACGCTACGGGCGTCGGGAGCCGCGTGACGACTCCCGGCCACCGTAGGCGCGGGCCTGCGGACGGAGAGTAATGGGTAGCTCTCCGTCCGATCAGGACCAGGCCCGTGCCGGACGGCGCGTATGTGTTCCACGCGCGCCTCAAAGAGATGTCAGCATAAAGAAAGGGGCCCGCCAGGGCCGAAGCCTGCCGGGGTAGCGGGATCGTCCGAAAGGGTTACCGCTGCCCCGGAACATAAAGGGCTAAGGAAGGAACACGGGTGGGTTTTAGTCAGTAAGAGTCTGACACTCCCTTCCGCTCCACCCAGAGCGGGAGGAGTCATTAGATGATTTCCCATCCAAAAAAAAAAAAAAAGGGGTACAGAAATGGACATAGAGTACCTTTCATCCCGAAAACAAGTGTTGTTCCCGGGGAAAACAACAATACACGTGGCGCCATCTATTATCATAATAACGCTTTTGATAGATTCTTATTTTGTAAATATGAGGACTTTGTAAGCCTTGTAGACTTTAGATCTGTAGACCATTTTTTATTTTATCTAGTACTTGTTGACAGGTCTACGCTGTCCTGCCATACCTAAGTACTGTAATTTGAAAACATTGTAAAACCAATTATTTTTAAAAGAGTAACCGTGGAGTTTCTTGCCGGTTCTTCTCCATAGGAAACGACCAATTGGAACCGTGCACCTAGCTTCTGACGTTTGTGTGAAATAAAATATTTTGATTTTGAATTATTCACTTTAATAATGAATAATTAAATTAAAATAAATTAAAGGGGGCTCCCATATAACAAACGTGATTTTTTTATATAATTATGTAGTGTTAAATATTGTACGGTGGTACGGAAGCCCGGTTTTTTATTTCTTGCCTTTAGCACTTCTTTTAACCTGTAGTTAAAATGTAGACAATGGTGTGGGTTACGTCTGTTAAATCTTAAGTATTTCTCGGTATTTTGTAGCATGTAACTGTTTTTGTCCCTAATAAATAAATAATTAAATACCTTTCGCACTTACTGCGAGGAAATGAAAACCATTTCGCTTTCGAATTAGAAACTTATGCAACTGTTAAATAACCAGGAGTACCTACTTATGTGCAGTTTCATACACAATTTTATCAAAAACACAAAAAATTTAATTCGTAAATTTAATGTGACGCCCAAATCCAACATTTTAGCAGTAACCGATCAGCTGTTGCGATGACATGCCGTTATTACCGCTACAGATAGAAACAGCGGTTGGGCATGTCAGATTATTTATTCAATCATTTTGACCTTGTCCGTAATTTACAAAAAATCATTGTTTTCAGTGTTGTAATTTTTGTTTTTGTTTTATCTATTTAATTAATATACATTCATGTTACTTATTATTCCACTGTAACATCTCTATTAAATTTAATAATTTTGTTCTTCGATGGCAACTAAAACCTATGAAGTGACAACTCTTTGGTCGAGTTGAACTAAGTTTTTTTCGAGGTAAAAGTTTACATACAATTTTTTTTGTTGAGGTGTTTTTTTCGAGGTAAAAGTTTACATACAATTTTTTTTGTTGAGGTTCCAAATTCAAATCGCTCTATTCACCAGCGGGTCGATAATGAAGTCATCTGCAATATTAATGCCCGGCTAGAACCTAGGGCTTTAATGATTTGCTTAAGGTTAGGTCTGCATGACATATAATTTGACATTAGCGAGGAGGTGGTGTGAAAAGAAATGATAGCTCTTTACAAAAAATGTACCGTCAGCTTAACAGAGATTATGGTATTTAAATTCATACATCAAAATATATTGCAACATCATTTTATTGAATTACTATATCGAATCATGGGTTGAGTAAACATTTTCTTCAAATTCTTAGTAACGTCCACATCCACAGCCGTGGATGTGGCCTCCGTAGCCGAGTCCGAGAGCGCCAGGACCAAAGCCAGCGCCGAGCCCATAGGCACCAGCAGCGCCATAAGCAGCAGGAGAAGAAGCGATGCTCTCAATGGCAGTGATACCGTTACCGCAGCTGTAACTGACGGCACCAGCACCAGCAGTGGGTAACACGCCCTCCAAAGCCACAGCACTCACGAACGGCAGCTCACCAGCCACGGACAGAGCACCCTCATACACATTTTCAGACGCTATGGAGAGGCCATTGGGAGCGAAAGCAGAGGCGCTGGAGACAGGCAGTCCACCGCCACTGGTGGGAACGATGTTAAGAGCAGCCAAGCCATCAAATCCAATCAAACCGTTACCAATTATGCCATCATCTATCAAGCCATAGTTGCCCCAGTTACCAGCACAGCCGTTACCAAGCCAACCGTAACCGATCAAACCATTGCCAACACAGCCGTTTTCGACGACTCCGTGACCAAGACATGAACTGAAAGCAGTCTGTAAACAAGAAATTAAAGTATTAGTAAATATTACTTTAACAGCAGACGGCGTCGGTGTCGATGTCACATGATTGTTTAATCGAACACGTAATATAATGTATGTCAGACACTTTTAATGTAATCACAATTTCCTGATAGTGAAAAACATAACTAAAATCGTGAGTGACTTATGGTCTTACCGAAACAGTTCAGGGTGGATAAAAAATTGGGAATGCAAAGAAATTCCCGTTTTTGTACAAAAACAACTTGGTAACTGTGGGTGCACTGCAACCCTTGGGAAAATCACAAATAAGAGAATATTATACCTATTGGAGACATAAAATAATAATAAAACATTTCTCACCTGGATGAAGAGCGCCTGAGCGCAGAGGACGAGGATCACCTTGGCTGACATTGTAGTTTGTGTTGAAGTGAACTTGAGAATGATTGTCCCAAGAATCGATCGACTATTTATACTGAAACGGAGTCCTTATCTAGTTGTGTTGCAGCAATTTGTGGATTTTGAAATTAACTTTCATAGTCAGTATATCAGTAGTTGCAATATGAAGAAATAGAAAAACGCTTGTATTTCGTAAGTGATGTAACCTTGAAATATTTATTAAGTACGAAGGGCTTTGTTTCAATAAAACATTGACAATTAATCACGTTGTTATGATAAGAAGCTTTTGCACTATATAACCAAGGTCTAGAAGTAGGGACATCATTCAGTCTTTAGCTTCTCGTTGAACACAAACAAACATCCAACATGTCTACCTTCGCTGTTCTGTTGCTCTGCATCCAAGCTTGCTTGGTCCAGGTGATTGATCCAAAATGAATTATTATTTTCTTTTAAGTTTTCCTATCATTTATATTGTTATGGCCTTTATCCAATCAATTCTTATTTATTATTTTGTTCCCTTAGAATGTGTTCGGTTACGGGTGCGGCTACGAAGGTCACGTGGGCCCCATAGCTCCTGCTCTGGGTCTCGGCGCTGGTCTCTATCCTGCTGCTCCATGTGGTGCTGCTGCTTACGGCGGCGCAGGTGAAGGCAACGTGGCCGTCTTTGGTGAGCTGCCAGTCGCCGGTAACACCGCTGTTGCTGGTCAGGTCCCCATCTTGGGTGCTGTGACTTTCGGTGGTGCTGTACCCGCTGCTGGTGCCGTGTCTATTTTCGGAGAATGCGCTTGCGGCTGTGGTTCTCCTATTTACTATTGAGTCATACGTTTCAGACAGCAAAATAGAAATAAATAAACGATTTTGAAGTGAGCAAATAATTGAATGATTATTAAATCCTCAAATTAACCCACAAATATTTTAATAACCCTCCTCCCTGCCGCATTTCGGCCACGGTGGCCAATCTCAACGGAGATTAGCTAAGTACGCAGGAGATATTATAGTGCACAAGTGTGTGCACAAACACAAGTGCACTTTTTGTACCTTTACTGTAGTCTAGACTCTCTTTAGTCCGATGGAACGGCATTCGACACGACCGGGGAGAGATCAGGCGCAGGACCATTGACTTTACGTGCTATCCGAGGCACGGGCTGCTGCTAAGAAATTTCTATAGGAAAAACCCAATGACCCTACCCTGGAATCGAACCCGGCCCCACACGCTCAGCAGTCGCGCTTGCGACCACGAGACCGACAGGGCAGTTAATCATAATATGACAATGAATCCCATATGACCAGCAAAGCACTTGATTTCATTATTTCCGATAACTTCCCTTCTAGCATCAGCATTGCTTGTAGTTGCATCTGCGCCTGCGTGTCAAAACTTTACTATTCCGGGGCAGTTTCCTGGGTTAGGTTACTAGAGTTTCTACTAATAATTATTGTTAATTCGGTACCTGTCTAGAAGAAAAAATAATGAGTAGGTAATAATAATAAAATAATTAGTTTAAAAACTAAAAGCCGACTACTGAAAAGGATGAAACAAAAAATTACCTTCCAGTGGTCGCATGCCGCTGTACTTACATACTTATAAGCTACTAGCTGCTGCCCGCGACTTCGTCCGCGTGAAATCCTATCCTAACTAAAAGTAAGTTTGTTTGTTTCTTTGTTACCTTTCCACGCTATGAACCACTGAACCGATCATCCTGAAAATTTGCGTATTCGTTGTCAGGGGTACAGAAATCTCAGGGAGAGAGCCGCACGCCTCAGCCGCCGCGGGAGACGCTACGGGCGTCGGGAGCCGCGTGACGACTCCCGGCCACCGTAGGCGCGGGCCTGCGGACGGAGAGTAATGGGTAGCTCTCCGTCCGATCAGGACCAGGCCCGTGCCGGACGGCGCGTATGTGTTCCACGCGCGCCTCAAAGAGATGTCAGCATAAAGAAAGGGGCCCGCCAGGGCCGAAGCCTGCCGGGGTAGCGGGATCGTCCGAAAGGGTTACCGCTGCCCCGGAACATAAAGGGCTAAGGAAGGAACACGGGTGGGTTTTAGTCAGTAAGAGTCTGACACTCCCTTCCGCTCCACCCAGAGCGGGAGGAGTCATTAGATGATTTCCCATCCAAAAAAAAAAAAAAAAGGGGTACAGAAATGGACATAGAGTACCTTTCATCCCGAAAACAAGTGTTGTTCCCGGGGAAAACAACAATACACGTGGCGCCATCTATTATCATAATAACGCTTTTGATAGATTCTTATTTTGTAAATGTGAGGACTTTGTAAGCCTTGTAGACTTTAGATCTGTAGACCATTTTTTATTTTATCTAGTACTTGTTGACAGGTCTACGCTGTCCTGCCATACCTAAGTACTGTAATTTGAAAACATTGTAAAACCAATTATTTTTAAAAGAGTAACCGTGGAGTTTCTTGCCGGTTCTTCTCCATAGGAAACGACCAATTGGAACCGTGCACCTAGCTTCTGACGTTTGTGTGAAATAAAATATTTTGATTTTGAATTATTCACTTTAATAATGAATAATTAAATTAAAATAAATTAAAGGGGGCTCCCATATAACAAACGTGATTTTTTTATATAATTATGTAGTGTTAAATATTGTACGGTGGTACGGAAGCCCGGTTTTTTATTTCTTGCCTTTAGCACTTCTTTTAACCTGTAGTTAAAATGTAGACAATGGTGTGGGTTACGTCTGTTAAATCTTAAGTATTTCTCTGTATTTTGTAGCATGTAACTGTTTTTGTCCCTAATAAATAAATAATTAAATACCTTTCGCACTTACTGCGAGGAAATGAAAACCATTTCGCTTTCGAATTAGAAACTTATGCAACTGTTAAATAACCAGGAGTACCTACTTATGTGCAGTTTTTCATACACAATTTTATCAAAAACACAAAAAATTTAATTCGTAAATTTAATGTGACGCCCAAATCCAACATTTTAACAGTAACCGATCAGCTGTTGCGATGACATGCCGTTATTACCGCTACAGATAGAAACAGCGGTTGGGCATGTCAGATTATTTATTCAATCATTTTGACCTTGTCCGTAATTTACAAAAAATCATTGTTTTCAGTGTTGTAATTTTTTTTTTGTTTTATCTATTTAATTAATATACATTCATGTTACTTATTATTCCACTGTAACATCTCTATTAAATTTAATAATTTTGTTCTTCGATGGCAACTAAAACCTATGAAGTGACAACTCTTTGGTCGAGTTGAACTAAGTTTTTTTCGAGGTAAAAGTTTACATACAATTTTTTTTGTTGAGGTGTTTTTTTCGAGGTAAAAGTTTACATACAATTTTTTTTGTTGAGGTTCCAAATTCAAATCGCTCTATTCACCAGCGGGTCGATAATGAAGTCATCTGCAATATTAATGCCCGGCTAGAACCTAGGGCTTTAATGATTTGCTTAAGGTTAGGTCTGCATGACATATAATTTGACATTAGCGAGGAGGTGGTGTGAAAAGAAATGATAGCTCTTTACAAAAAATGTACCGTCAGCTTAACAGAGATTATGGTATTTAAATTCATACATCAAAATATATTGCAACATCATTTTATTGAATTACTATATCGAATCATGGGTTGAGTAAACATTTTCTTCAAATTCTTAGTAACGTCCACATCCACAGCCGTGGATGTGGCCTCCGTAGCCGAGTCCGAGAGCGCCAGGACCAAAGCCAGCGCCGAGCCCATAGGCACCAGCAGCGCCATAAGCAGCAGGAGAAGGAGCGATGCTCTCAATGGCAGTGATACCGTTACCGCAGCTGTAACTGACGGCACCAGCACCAGCAGTGGGTAACACGCCCTCCAAAGCCACAGCACTCACGAACGGCAGCTCACCAGCCACGGACAGAGCACCCTCATACACATTTTCAGACGCTATGGAGAGGCCATTGGGAGCGAAAGCAGAGGCGCTGGAGACAGGCAGTCCACCGCCACTGGTGGGAATGATCTCTAGAGCCAAGCCATTGCCGATACACCCATTACCAATTATGCCATCATCTATCAAGCCATAGTTGCCCCAGTTACCAGCGCAGCCGTTACCAAGCCAACTGTTACCGATCAAACCATTGCTAACCCAGCCGTTTCCGACGACCCCATGACCAAGACATGAACTGAAAGCAGTCTGTAAACAAGAAATTAAAGTATTAGTAAATATTACTTTAACAGCAGACGGCGTCGGTGTCGATGTCACATGATTGTTTAATCGAACACGTAATAATTATAATGTATGTCAAACGCTTTTAATGTAATCACAATTTCCTGATAGTGAAAAACAACTAAAATCATGAGTGACTTATGGTCTTACCGACACAGTTCAGGGTGGATAAATAAATTGGGAATGCCCATAAATTCCCGTTTTTGTACAAAACCAACTTGGTTACAGTGGGCGCAGTGCAACCCATGAGAAAATCACAAATAAGAGAATATCATATCTATTGAAAACATAAAATAATAATAAAACATTTCTCACCTGGATGAAGAGCGCCTGAGCGCAGAGGACGAGGATCACCTTGGCTGACATTGTAGTTTGTGTTGAAGTGAACTTGACAATGATTGTCCCAAGAATCGATCGACTATTTATACTGAAACGGAGTCCTTATCTAGTTGTGTTGCAGCAATTTGTGGATTTTGAAATTAACTTTCATAGTCAGTATATCAGTAGTTGCAATATGAAGAAATAGAAAAACGCTTGTATTTTGTAAGTGATGTAACCTTGAAATATTTATTAAGTATGAAGGGCTTTGTTTCAATAGAACATTGACAAAATCACGTGTTATGATAAGAAGCACTATATAGACGCGGTCTAGAAGTAGGAACATCATTCAGTCTTTAGCTTCTCGTTGAACACAAACAAACTTCCAACATGTCTACCTTCGCTGTTCTGTTGCTCTGCATCCAAGCTTGCTTGGTCCAGGTGAGTGATCCAAAATTAATTATTATTTTCTTTTATGTTTTCCTATCTTTTATATTGTTATGGGCTTTTTCATGTTTGTGGAGTAATTCTTAAATCAAATCAATTCTTATTCATTATTTTGTTCCCTTAGAATGTGTTCAGTTACGGGTGCGGCTACGGAGGTCACGTGGGCCCCATAGCTCCTGCTCTGGGTCTCGGCGCTGGTCTCTATCCTGCTGCTCCATGTGGTGCTGCTGCTTACGGCGGTGTCGGTGAAGGCAACGTGGCGGTCTTTGGTGAGCTGCCAGTCGCCGGTAACACCGCTGTTGCTGGTCAGGTTCCCATCTTGGGTGCTGTGACTTTTGGTGGTGCTGTACCCGCTGCTGGTGCCGTGTCTATTTTCGGAGAATGCGCTTGCGGCTGTGGTTCTCCTATTTACTATTGAGACATACTTTTCAGACGGCAAAATAGAAATAAACGATATTTAAGTGAGCAAATAATTGAATGATTGATTAAATCCTCAAATTAACCCAAAAATATTTTAATAACACTCCTCCCTACCGCATTTCGGCCACGGTGGCTAATCTCAACGGAGATTAGTTATACTCCATTTATTATAACATTAGAAAAAAGAGGCTCGCAGAAGCAGGATTACGAAACCTTTTATTTTCAAGTTAAAGTTCAAACAATTTTAATAAATAATGTATGTGCTTTTTTTGTAAGTAACAATGTATGGCATACAATAAAGCATATTCTATTTATCTACTCGTCACGATGCTTGGATGAAATGAAACAAATAACAACTAAACCACGAAAATTCAGCAATAACAACAAGAAAAAGGATAGCATTCATAAGTATCCACATAAACCGACAACATAAAAAAAACACGTGCCACAACTTATGAAGGGAATAGGTAACATTTTAGATTTGGTAGAGTTATAGTGACATGAAAATCTTTCCCGGTACTTTCCGCCCCTGCTTCTTTTAGATTTTAATCATTGACAGTCACGACAATATTTTACGTAAAAACTAAATAATATTAAATGAAAGCCTTGTAATTTCAGAAGGTAGATAGGTTAAATAAGTACAATTAAGTGTGACTGCTGTTATTTAAATTGATTATATTAAACTCCACATCAATCTTGACTGTAATAATGTTTGTTGTACTTTTATTACAAAGTGTGCCCCTAAAAGCCTTTTTTAACTTCTGTCTAATGCTATAGTAAATGGAGTATAAGTACGCAGGAGATATTATAGTGCACAAGTGTGTGCACAAACTCAAGTGCACGTTGTGTTGCAGCAATTTGTGGATTTTGAAATTAACTTTCATAGTCAGTATATCAGTAGTTGCAATATGAAGAAATAGAAAAACGCTTGTATTTCGTAAGTGATGTAACCTTGAAATATTTATTAAGTATGAAGGGCTTTGTTTCAATAAAACATTGACAATTAATCACGTTGTTATGATAAGAAGCTTTTGCACTATATAACCAAGGTCTAGAAGTAGGGACATCATTCAGTCTTTAGCTTCTCGTTGAACACAAACAAACATCCAACATGTCTACCTTCGCTGTTCTGTTGCTCTGCATCCAAGCTTGCTTGGTCCAGGTGATTGATCCAAAATTAATTATTATTTTCTTTTAAGTTTTCCTATCATTTATATTGTTATGGCCTTTATCCAATCAATTCTTATTTATTATTTGTTCCCTTAGAATGTGTTCGGTTACGGGTGCGGCTACGAAGGTCACGTGGGCCCCATAGCTCCTGCTCTGGGTCTCGGCGCTGGTCTCTATCCTGCTGCTCCATGTGGTGCTGCTGCTTACGGCGGCGCAGGTGAAGGCAACGTGGCCGTCTTTGGTGAGCTGCCAGTCGCCGGTAACACCGCTGTTGCTGGTCAGGTCCCCATCTTGGGTGCTGTGACTTTCGGTGGTGCTGTACCCGCTGCTGGTGCCGTGTCTATTTTCGGAGAATGCGCTTGCGGCTGTGGTTCTCCTATTTACTATTGAGTCATACGTTTCAGACAGCAAAATAGAAATAAATAAACGATTTTGAAGTGAGCAAATAATTGAATGATTATTAAATCCTCAAATTAACCCACAAATATTTTAATAACCCTCCTCCCTGCCGCATTTCGGCCACGGTGGCCAATCTCAACGGAGATTAGCTAAGTACGCAGGAGATATTATAGTGCACAAGTGTGTGCACAAACACAAGTGCACTTTTTGTACCTTTACTGTAGTCTAGACTCTCTTTAGTCCGATGGAACGGCATTCGACACGACCGGGGAGAGATCAGGCGCAGGACCATTGACTTTACGTGCTATCCGAGGCACGGGCTGCTGCTAAGAAATTTCTATAGGAAAAACCCAATGACCCTACCCTGGAATCGAACCCGGCCCCACACGCTCAGCAGTCGCGCTTGCGACCACGAGACCGACAGGGCAGTTAATCATAATATGACAATGAATCCCATATGACCAGCAAAGCACTTGATTTCATTATTTCCGATAACTTCCCTTCTAGCATCAGCATTGCTTGTAGTTGCATCTGCGCCTGCGTGTCAAAACTTTACTATTCCGGGGCAGTTTCCTGGGTTAGGTTACTAGAGTTTCTACTAATAATTATTGTTAATTCGGTACCTGTCTAGAAGAAAAAATAATGAGTAGGTAATAATAATAAAATAATTAGTTTAAAAACTAAAAGCCGACTACTGAAAAGGATGAAACAAAAAATTACCTTCCCGTGGTCGCATGCCGCTGTACTTACATACTTATAAGCTACTAGCTGCTGCCCGCGACTTCGTCCGCGTGAAATCCTATCCTAACTAAAAGTAAGTTTGTTTGTTTCTTTGTTACCTTTCCACGCTATGAACCACTGAACCGATCATCCTGAAAATTTGCGTATTCGTTGTCAGGGGTACAGAAATCTCAGGGAGAGAGCCGCACGCCTCAGCCGCCGCGGGAGACGCTACTGGCGTCGGGAGCCGCGTGACGACTCCCGGCCACCGTAGGCGCGGGCCTGCGGACGGAGAGTAATGGGTAGCTCTCCGTCCGATCAGGACCAGGCCCGTGCCGGACGGCGCGTATGTGTTCCACGCGCGCCTCAAAGAGATGTCAGCATAAAGAAAGGGGCCCGCCAGGGCCGAAGCCTGCCGGGGTAGCGGGATCGTCCGAAAGGGTCACCGCTGCCCCGGAACATAAAGGGCTAAGGAAGGAACACGGGTGGGTTTTAGTCAGTAAGAGTCTGACACTCCCTTCCGCTCCACCCAGAGCGGGAGGAGTCATTAGATGATTTCCCATCCAAAAAAAAAAAAAAAAGGGGTACAGAAATGGACATAGAGTACCTTTCATCCCGAAAACAAGTGTTGTTCCCGGGGAAAACAACAATACACGTGGCGCCATCTATTATCATAATAACGCTTTTGATAGATTCTTATTTTGTAAATGTGAGGACTTTGTAAGCCTTGTAGACTTTAGATCTGTAGACCATTTTTTATTTTATCTAGTACTTGTTGACAGGTCTACGCTGTCCTGCCATACCTAAGTACTGTAATTTGAAAACATTGTAAAAGCAATTATTTTTAAAAGAGTAACCGTGGAGTTTCTTGCCGGTTCTTCTCCATAGGAAACGACCAATTGGAACCGTGCACCTAGCTTCTGACGTTTGTGTGAAATAAAATATTTTGATTTTGAATTATTCACTTTAATAATGAATAATTAAATTAAAATAAATTAAAGGGGGCTCCCATATAACAAACGTGATTTTTTATATATGTAGTGTTAAATATTGTACGGTGGTACGGAAGCCCGGTTTTTTATTTCTTGTCTTTAGCACTTCTTTTAACCTGTAGTTAAAATGTGGACAATGGTGTGGGTTACGTCTGTTAAATCTTAAGTATTTCTCTGTGTTTTGTAGCATGTAACTGTTTTTGTCCCTAATAAATAAATAATTAAATACTTTTCGCACTTACTGCGAGGAAATGAAAACCAATTCGCTTTCGAATTAGAAACTTATGCAACTGTTAAATAACCAGGAGTACCTACTTATGTGCAGTTTCATACACAATTTTATCAAAAACACAAAAAATTGAATTCGTAAATTTAATGTGTCGCCCAAATCCAACATTTTAACGCTAACAGTAACCGATCAGCTGTTGCGATGACATGCCGCCATTACCGCTACAGATAGAAACAGCGGTTGGGCATGTCAGATTATTTATTCAATCATTTTGACCTTGTCCGTAATTTACAATAAATCATTGTTTTCATTGTTGTAATTTTTTTTTTGTTTTATCTATTTAATTAATATACATTCATGTTACTTATTATTCCACTGTAACATCTCTATTAAATTTAATAATTTTGTTCTTCGATGGCAACTAAAACCTATGAAGTGACAACTCTTTGGTCGAGTTGTACTAAGTTTTTTTCGAGGTAAAAGTTTACATACAATTTTTTTTTGTTGAGGTGTTTTTTTCGAGGTAAAAGTTTACATACAATTTTTTTTGTTGAGGTTCCAAATTCAAATCGCTCTATTCACCAGCGGGTCGATAATGAAGTCATCTGCAATATTAATGCCCGGCTAGAACCTAGGGCTTTAATGATTTGCTTAAGGTTAGGTCTGCATGACATATAATTTGACATTAGCGAGGAGGTGGTGTGAAAAGAAATGATAGCTCTTTACAAAAAATATACCGTCAGCTTAACAGAGATTATGGTATTTAAATTCATACATCAAAATATATTGCAACATCATTTTATTGAATCACTATATCGAATCATGGGTTGAGTAAACATTTTCTTCAAATTCTTAGTAACGTCCACATCCACAGCCGTGGATGTGGCCTCCGTAGCCGAGTCCGAGAGCGCCAGGACCAAAGCCAGCGCCGAGCCCATAGGCACCAGCAGCGCCATAAGCAGCAGGAGAAGGAGCGATGCTCTCAATGGCAGTGATACCGTTACCGCAGCTGTAACTGACGGCACCAGCACCAGCAGTGGGTAACACGCCCTCCAAAGCCACAGCACTCACGAACGGCAGCTCACCAGCCACGGACAGAGCACCCTCATACACATTTTCAGACGCTATGGAGAGGCCATTGGGAGCGAAAGCAGAGGCGCTGGAGACAGGCAGTCCACCGCCACTGGTGGGAATGATCTCTAGAGCCAAGCCATTGCCGATACACCCATTACCAATTATGCCATCATCTATCAAGCCATAGTTGCCCCAGTTACCAGCACAGCCGTTACCAAGCCAACTGTTACCGATCAGACCATTGCCAAGCCAGCCGTTTCCGACGACTCCATGACCAAGACATGAACTGAAAGCAGTCTGTAAACAAGAAATTAAAGTATTAGTAAATATTACTTTAACAGCAGACGGCGTCGGTGTCGATGTCACATGATTGTTTAATCGAACACGTAATTTAATGTAATCACAATTTCCTGATAGTGAAAAGCATAACTAAAATCGTGAGTGACTTATGGTCTTACCGAAACAGTTCAGGGTGGATAAAAAATTGGGAATGCAAATAAATTCCCGTTTTTGTACTAAAACAACTTGGTAACTGTGGGTGCACTGCAACCCTTGGGAAAATCACAAATAAGAGAATATTATACCTATTGGAGACATAAAATAATAATAAAACATTTCTCACCTGGATGAAGAGCGCCTGAGCGCAGAGGACGAGGATCACCTTGGCTGACATTGTAGTTTGTGTTGAAGTGAACTTGAGAATGATTGTCCCAAGAATCGATCGACTATTTATACTGAAACGGAGTCCTTATCTAGTTGTGTTGCAGCAATTTGTGGATTTTGAAATTTATTTTCATAGTCAGTATATCAGTAGTTGCAATATGAAGAAATAGAAAAACGCTTGTATTTCGTAAGTGATGTAACCTTGAAATATTTATTAAGTATGAAGGGCTTTGTTTCAATAGAACATTGACAAAATCACGTTGTTATGATAAGAAGCACTATATAAACACCGTCTAGTAGTAGGGACATCATTCAGTCTTTAGCTTCTCGTTGAACACAAACAAACATCCAACATGTCTACCTTCGCTGTTCTGTTGCTCTGCATCCAAGCTTGCTTGGTCCAGGTGAGTGATCCAAAATTAATTATTATTTTCTTTTAAGTTTTCCTATCATTTATATTGTTATGGCCTTTATCCAATCAATTCTTATTTATTATTTTGTTCCCTTAGAATGTGTTCGGTTACGGGTGCGGCTACGAAGGTCACGTGGGCCCCATAGCTCCTGCTCTGGGTCTCGGCGCTGGTCTCTATCTTGCTGCTCCATGTGGTGCTGCTGCTTACGGCGGCGCAGGTGAAGGCAACGTGGCCGTCTTTGGTGAGCTGCCAGTCGCCGGTAACACCGCTGTTGCTGGTCAGGTCCCCATCTTGGGTGCTGTGACTTTCGGTGGTGCTGTACCCGCTGCTGGTGCCGTGTCTATTTTCGGAGAATGCGCTTGCGGCTGTGGTTCTCCTATTTACTATTGAGTCATACGTTTCAGACAGCAAAATAGAAATAAATAAACGATTTTGAAGTGAGCAAATAATTGAATGATTATTAAATCCTCAAATTAACCCACAAATATTTTAATAACCCTCCTCTCTGCCGCATTTCGGCCACGGTGGCCAATCTCAACGGAGATTAGCTAAGTACGCAGGAGATATTATAGTGCACAAGTGTGTGCACAAACACAAGTGCACTCTTTGTACCTTTACTGTAGTCTAGTCTCTCTTTAGTCCGATGGGACGGCATTCGACACGACCGGGGAGAGATCAGGCGCAGGACCATTGACTTTACGTGCTATCCGAGGCACGGGCTGCTGCTAAGAAGTTTCTATAGGAAAAATCCAATGACCCTACTCTGGAATCGAACCCGGCCCCACACGCTCAGCAGTCGCGCTTGCGACCACGAGACTGACAGGGCAGTTAATCATAATATGACAATGAATCCCATATGACCAGCAAAGCACTTGATTTCATTATTTCCGATAACTTCCCTTCTAGCATCAGCATTGCTTGTAGTTGCATCTGCGCCTGCGTGTCAAAACTTTACTATTCCGGGGCAGTTTCCTGGGTTAGGTTACTAGAGTTTCTACTAATAATTATTGTTAATTCGGTACCTGTCTAGAAGAAAAAATAATGAGTAGGTAATAATAATAAAATAATTAGTTTAAAAACTAAAAGCCGACTACTGAAAAGGATGAAACAAAAAATTACCTTCCCGTGGTCGCATGCCGCTGTACTTACATACTTATAAGCTACTAGCTGCTGCCCGCGACTTCGTCCGCGTGAAATCCTATCCTAACTAAAAGTAAGTTTGTTTGTTTCTTTGTTACCTTTCCACGCTATGAACCACTGAACCGATCATCCTGAAAATTTGCGTATTCGTTGTCAGGGGTACAGAAATCTCAGGGAGAGAGCCGCACGCCTCAGCCGCCGCGGGAGACGCTACGGGCGTCGGGAGCCGCGTGACGACTCCCGGCCACCGTAGGCGCGGGCCTGCGGACGGAGAGTAATGGGTAGCTCTCCGTCCGATCAGGACCAGGCCCGTGCCGGACGGCGCGTATGTGTTCCACGCGCGCCTCAAAGAGATGTCAGCATAAAGAAAGGGGCCCGCCAGGGCCGAAGCCTGCCGGGGTAGCGGGATCGTCCGAAAGGGTTACCGCTGCCCCGGAACATAAAGGGCTAAGGAAGGAACACGGGTGGGTTTTAGTCAGTAAGAGTCTGACACTCCCTTCCGCTCCACCCAGAGCGGGAGGAGTCATTAGATGATTTCCCATCCAAAAAAAAAAAAAAAAGGGGTACAGAAATGGACATAGAGTACCTTTCATCCCGAAAACAAGTGTTGTTCCCGGGGAAAACAACAATACACGTGGCGCCATCTATTATCATAATAACGCTTTTGATAGATTCTTATTTTGTAAATGTGAGGACTTTGTAAGCCTTGTAGACTTTAGATCTGTAGACCATTTTTTATTTTATCTAGTACTTGTTGACAGGTCTACGCTGTCCTGCCATACCTAAGTACTGTAATTTGAAAACATTGTAAAACCAATTATTTTTAAAAGAGTAACCGTGGAGTTTCTTGCCGGTTCTTCTCCATAGGAAACGACCAATTGGAACCGTGCACCTAGCTTCTGACGTTTGTGTGAAATAAAATATTTTGATTTTGAATTATTCACTTTAATAATGAATAATTAAATTAAAATAAATTAAAGGGGGCTCCCATATAACAAACGTGATTTTTTTATATAATTATGTAGTGTTAAATATTGTACGGTGGTACGGAAGCCCGGTTTTTTATTTCTTGCCTTTAGCACTTCTTTTAACCTGTAGTTAAAATGTAGACAATGGTGTGGGTTACGTCTGTTAAATCTTAAGTATTTCTCTTTATTTTGTAGCATGTAACTGTTTTTGTCCCTAATAAATAAATAATTAAATACCTTTCGCACTTACTGCGAGGAAATGAAAACCATTTCGCTTTCGAATTAGAAACTTATGCAACTGTTAAATAACCAGGAGTACCTACTTATGTGCAGTTTCATACACAATTTTATCAAAAACACAAAAAATTTAATTCGTAAATTTAATGTGACGCCCAAATCCAACATTTTAACAGTAACCGATCAGCTGTTGCGATGACATGCCGCTATTACCGCTACAGATAGAAACAGCGGTTGGGCATGTCAGATTATTTATTCAATCATTTTGACCTTGTCCGTAATTTACAAAAAATCATTGTTTTCATTGTTGTAATTTTTTTTTTGTTTTATCTATTTAATTAATATACATTCATGTTACTTATTATTCCACTGTAAAATCTCTATTAAATTTAATAATTTTGTTCTTCGATGGCAACTAAAACCTATGAAGTGACAACTCTTTGGTCGAGTTGTACTAAGTTTTTTTCGAGGTAAAAGTTTACATACAATTTTTTTTTGTTGAGGTGTTTTTTTCGAGGTAAAAGTTTACATACAATTTTTTTTGTTGAGGTTCCAAATTCAAATCGCTCTATTCACCAGCGGGTCGATAATGAAGTCATCTGCAATATTAATGCCCGGCTAGAACCTAGGGCTTTAATGATTTGCTTAAGGTTAGGTCTGCATGACATATAATTTGACATTAGCGAGGAGGTGGTGTGAAAAGAAATGATAGCTCTTTACAAAAAATGTACCGTCAGCTTAACAGAGATTATGGTATTTAAATTCATACATCAAAATATATTGCAACATCATTTTATTGAATTACTATATCGAATCATGGGTTGAGTAAACATTTTCTTCAAATTCTTAGTAACGTCCACATCCACAGCCGTGGATGTGGCCTCCGTAGCCGAGTCCGAGAGCGCCAGGACCAAAGCCAGCGCCGAGCCCATAGGCACCAGCAGCGCCATAAGCAGCAGGAGAAGAAGCGATGCTCTCAATGGCAGTGATACCGTTACCGCAGCTGTAACTGACGGCACCAGCACCAGCAGTGGGTAACACGCCCTCCAAAGCCACAGCACTCACGAACGGCAGCTCACCAGCCACGGACAGAGCACCCTCATACACATTTTCAGACGCTATGGAGAGGCCATTGGGAGCGAAAGCAGAGGCGCTGGAGACAGGCAGTCCACCGCCACTGGTGGGAATGATCTCTAGAGCCAAGCCATTGCCGATACACCCATTACCAATTATGCCATCATCTATCAAGCCATAGTTGCCCCAGTTACCAGCACAGCCGTTACCAAGCCAGCCGTTTCCGACGACTCCATGACCAAGACATGAACTGAAAGCAGTCTGTAAACAAGAAATTAAAGTATTAGTAAATATTACTTTAACAGCAGACGGCGTCGGTGTCGATGTCACATGATTGTTTAATCGAACACGTAATATAATGTATGTCAGACACTTTTAATGTAATCACAATTTCCTGATAGTGAAAAACATAACTAAAATCGTGAGTGACTTATGGTCTTACCGAAACAGTTCAGGGTGGTTAAAAATTGGGAATGCAAAGAAATTCCCGTTTTTGTACAAAAACAACTTGGTAACTGTGGGTGCACTGCAACCCTTGGGAAAATCACAAATAAGAGAATATTATACCTATTGGAGACATAAAATAATAATAAAACATTTCTCACCTGGATGAAGAGCGCCTGAGCGCAGAGGACGAGGATCACCTTGGCTGACATTGTAGTTTGTGTTGAAGTGAACTTGAGAATGATTGTCCCAAGAATCGATCGACTATTTATACTGAAACGGAGTCCTTATCTAGTTGTGTTGCAGCAATTTGTGGATTTTGAAATTAATTTTCATAGTCAGTATATCAGTAGTTGCAATATGAAGAAATAGAAAAACGCTTGTATTTCGTAAGTGATGTAACCTTGAAATATTTATTAAGTATGAAGGGCTTTGTTTCAATAGAACATTGACAAAATCACGTTGTTATGATAAGAAGCACTATATAAACACCGTCTAGTAGTAGGGACATCATTCAGTCTTTAGCTTCTCGTTGAACACAAACAAACATCCAACATGTCTACCTTCGCTGTTCTGTTGCTCTGCATCCAAGCTTGCTTGGTCCAGGTGAGTGATCCAAAATTAATTATTATTTTCTTTTAAGTTTTCCTATCATTTATATTGTTATGGCCTTTATCCAATCAATTCTTATTTATTATTTTGTTCCCTTAGAATGTGTTCGGTTACGGGTGCGGCTACGAAGGTCACGTGGGCCCCATAGCTCCTGCTCTGGGTCTCGGCGCTGGTCTCTATCCTGCTGCTCCATGTGGTGCTGCTGCTTACGGCGGCGCAGGTGAAGGCAACGTGGCCGTCTTTGGTGAGCTGCCAGTCGCCGGTAACACCGCTGTTGCTGGTCAGGTCCCCATCTTGGGTGCTGTGACTTTCGGTGGTGCTGTACCCGCTGCTGGTGCCGTGTCTATTTTCGGAGAATGCGCTTGCGGCTGTGGTTCTCCTATTTACTATTGAGACATACTTTTCAGACAGCAAAATAGAAATAAATAAACGATTTTGAAGTGAGCAAATAATTGAATGATTATTAAATCCTCAAATTAACCCACAAATATTTTAATAACCCTCCTCCCTGCCGCATTTCGGCCACGGTGGCCAATCTCAACGGAGATTAGCTAAGTACGCAGGAGATATTATAGTGCACAAGTGTGTGCACAAACACAAGTGCACTCTTTGTACCTTTACTGTAGTCTAGACTCTCTTTAGTCCGATGGAACGGCATTCGACACGACCGGGGAGAGATCAGGCGCAGGACCATTGACTTTACGTGCTATCCGAGGCACGGGCTGCTGCTAAGAAATTTCTATAGGAAAAACCCAATGACCCTACCCTGGAATCGAACCCGGCCCCACACGCTCAGCAGTCGCGCTTGCGACCACGAGACCGACAGGGCAGTTAATCATAATATGACAATGAATCCCATATGACCAGCAAAGCACTTGATTTCATTATTTCCGATAACTTCCCTTCTAGCATCAGCATTGCTTGTAGTTGCATCTGCGCCTGCGTGTCAAAACTTTACTATTCCGGGGCAGTTTCCTGGGTTAGGTTACTAGAGTTTCTACTAATAATTATTGTTAATTCGGTACCTGTCTAGAAGAAAAAATAATGAGTAGGTAATAATAATAAAATAATTAGTTTAAAAACTAAAAGCCGACTACTGAAAAGGATGAAACAAAAAATTACCTTCCCGTGGTCGCATGCCGCTGTACTTACATACTTATAAGCTACTAGCTGCTGCCCGCGACTTCGTCCGCGTGAAATCCTATCCTAACTAAAAGTAAGTTTGTTTGTTTCTTTGTTACCTTTTCACGCCTAAACCACTGAACCGATCATCCTGAAAATTTGCGTATTCGTTGTCAGGGGTACAGAAATCTCAGGGAGAGAGCCGCACGCCTCAGCCGCCGCGGGAGACGCTACGGGCGTCGGGAGCCGCGTGACGACTCCCGGCCACCGTAGGCGCGGGCCTGCGGACGGAGAGTAATGGGTAGCTCTCCGTCCGATCAGGACCAGGCCCGTGCCGGACGGCGCGTATGTGTTCCACGCGCGCCTCAAAGAGATGTCAGCATAAAGAAAGGGGCCCGCCAGGGCCGAAGCCTGCCGGGGTAGCGGGATCGTCTGAAAGGGTCACCGCTGCCCCGGAACATAAAGGGCTAAGGAAGAAACACGGGTGGGTTTTAGTCAGTAAGAGTCTGACACTCCCTTCCGCTCCACCCAGAGCGGGAGGAGTCATTAGATGATTTCCCATCCAAAAAAAAAAAAAAAGGGGTACAGAAATGGACATAGAGTACCTTTCATCCCGAAAACAAGTGTTGTTCCCGGGGAAAACAACAATACACGTGGCGCCATCTATTATCATAATAACGCTTTTGATAGATTCTTATTTTGTAAATGTGAGGACTTTGTAAGCCTTGTAGACTTTAGATCTGTAGACCATTTTTTATTTTATCTAGTACTTGTTGACAGGTCTACGCTGTCCTGCCATACCTAAGTACTGTAATTTGAAAACATTGTAAAACCAATTATTTTTAAAAGAGTAACCGTGGAGTTTCTTGCCGGTTCTTCTCCATAGGAAACGACCAATTGGAACCGTGCACCTAGCTTCTGACGTTTGTGTGAAATAAAATATTTTGATTTTGAATTATTCACTTTAATAATGAATAATTAAATTAAAATAAATTAAAGGGGGCTCCCATATAACAAACGTGATTTTTTTATATAATTATGTAGTGTTAAATATTGTACGGTGGTACGGAAGCCCGGTTTTTTATTTCTTGCCTTTAGCACTTCTTTTAACCTGTAGTTAAAATGTAGACAATGGTGTGGGTTACGTCTGTTAAATCTTAAGTATTTCTCTTTATTTTGTAGCATGTAACTGTTTTTGTCCCTAATAAATAAATAATTAAATACCTTTCGCACTTACTGCGAGGAAATGAAAACCATTTCGCTTTCGAATTAGAAACTTATGCAACTGTTAAATAACCAGGAGTACCTACTTATGTGCAGTTTCATACACAATTTTATCAAAAACACAAAAAATTTAATTCGTAAATTTAATGTGACGCCCAAATCCAACATTTTAACAGTAACCGATCAGCTGTTGCGATGACATGCCGCTATTACCGCTACAGATAGAAACAGCGGTTGGGCATGTCAGATTATTTATTCAATAATTTTGACCTTGTCCGTAATTTACAAAAAATCATTGTTTTCACTGTTGTAATTTTTTTTTTGTTTTATCTATTTAATTAATATACATTCATGTTACTTATTATTCCACTGTAACATCTCTATTAAATTTAATAATTTTGTTCTTCGATGGCAACTAAAACCTATGAAGTGACAACTCTTTGGTCGAGTTGTACTAAGTTTTTTTCGAGGTAAAAGTTTACATACAATTTTTTTTGTTGAGGTGTTTTTTTCGAGGTAAAAGTTTACATACAATTTTTTTTGTTGAGGTTCCAAATTCAAATCGCTCTATTCACCAGCGGGTCGATAATGAAGTCATCTGCAATATTAATGCCCGGCTAGAACCTAGGGCTTTAATGATTTGCTTAAGGTTAGGTCTGCATGACATATAATTTGACATTAGCGAGGAGGTGGTGTGAAAAGAAATGATAGCTCTTTACAAAAAATATACCGTCAGCTTAACAGAGATTATGGTATTTAAATTCATACATCAAAATATATTGCAACATCATTTTATTGAATTACTATATCGAATCATGGGTTGAGTAAACATTTTCTTCAAATTCTTAGTAACGTCCACATCCACAGCCGTGGATGTGGCCTCCGTAGCCGAGTCCGAGAGCGCCAGGACCAAAGCCAGCGCCGAGCCCATAGGCACCAGCAGCGCCATAAGCAGCAGGAGAAGGAGCGATGCTCTCAATGGCAGTGATACCGTTACCGCAGCTGTAACTGACGGCACCAGCACCAGCAGTGGGTAACACGCCCTCCAAAGCCACAGCACTCACGAACGGCAGCTCACCAGCCACGGACAGAGCACCCTCATACACATTTTCAGACGCTATGGAGAGGCCATTGGGAGCGAAAGCAGAGGCGCTGGAGACAGGCAGTCCACCGCCACTGGTGGGAATGATCTCTAGAGCCAAGCCATTGCCGATACACCCATTACCAATTATGCCATCATCTATCAAGCCATAGTTGCCCCAGTTACCAGCGCAGCCGTTACCAAGCCAACTGTTACCGATCAAACCATTGCTAACCCAGCCGTTTCCGACGACCCCATGACCAAGACATGAACTGAAAGCAGTCTGTAAACAAGAAATTAAAGTATTAGTAAATATTACTTTAACAGCAGACGGCGTCGGTGTCGCTGTCACATGATTGTTTAATCGAACACGTAATAATTATAATGTATGTCAAACGCTTTTAATGTAATCACAATTTCCTGATAGTGAAAAACATAACTAAAATCATGAGTGACTTATGGTCTTACCGACACAGTTCAGGGTGGATAAATAAATTGGGAATGCCCATAAATTCCCGTTTTTGTACAAAACCAACTTGGTTACAGTGGGCGCAGTGCAACCCATGAGAAAATCACAAATAAGAGAATATCATATCTATTGAAAACATAAAATAATAATAAAACATTTCTCACCTGGATGAAGAGCGCCTGAGCGCAGAGGACGAGGATCACCTTGGCTGACATTGTAGTTTGTGTTGAAGTGAACTTGACAATGATTGTCCCAAGAATCGATCGACTATTTATACTGAAACGGAGTCCTTATCTAGTTGTGTTGCAGCAATTTGTGGATTTTGAAATTAACTTTCATAGTCAGTATATCAGTAGTTGCAATATGAAGAAATAGAAAAACGCTTGTATTTCGTAAGTGATGTAACCTTGAAATATTTATTAAGTATGAAGGGCTTTGTTTCAATAGAACATTGACAAAATCACGTGTTATGATAAGAAGCACTATATAGACGCGGTCTAGAAGTAGGAACATCATTCAGTCTTTAGCTTCTCGTTGAACACAAACAAACTTCCAACATGTCTACCTTCGCTGTTCTGTTGCTCTGCATCCAAGCTTGCTTGGTCCAGGTGAGTGATCCAAAATTAATTATTATTTTCTTTTATGTTTTCCTATCTTTTATATTGTTATGGGCTTTTTCATGTTTGTGGAGTAATTCTTAAATCAAATCAATTCTTATTCATTATTTTGTTCCCTTAGAATGTGTTCAGTTACGGGTGCGGCTACGGAGGTCACGTGGGCCCCATAGCTCCTGCTCTGGGTCTCGGCGCTGGTCTCTATCCTGCTGCTCCATGTGGTGCTGCTGCTTACGGCGGTGTCGGTGAAGGCAACGTGGCGGTCTTTGGTGAGCTGCCAGTCGCCGGTAACACCGCTGTTGCTGGTCAGGTCCCCATCTTGGGTGCTGTGACTTTTGGTGGTGCTGTACCCGCTGCTGGAGCCGTGTCTATTTTTGGAGAATGCGCTTGCGGCTGTGGTTCTCCTATTTACTATTGAGACATACTATTCAGACGGCAAAATATAAATAAACGATATTTAAGTGAGCAAATAATTCAATCTTTGATTAAATCCTTATATCAACCGACTAATATTAAAAAAAAAACAATTTTTAAGCGAATTCCTTCATTGAATTCCGAAAAAAACTACATTTTATGTCTAAGGGTAACTACCTTTTTTTTCGCTTAAAAATAGACATCCCTCGAATCCCAAATAACCAAACATAAATATTTATAGCCGTGTTCTCCTTAATCTTCAAAATTATAGATCAATTATTCATTTTCAATGTTTATTTTTGCTTTCCTGAAAAATTGCAAAAATGGATATCGGACCAGATGGCTCTGATGTCGAGATTAGTTCTTATAACCTGTCTTATTATTTTAAAAACTTACTATGTTTATCACTTGTCTGTATGAGAAGAGGTACCTAATTGTTGAAGTTTTTTTCAGTCAAGAAATTAACTGAAACTTCAAAAAGGAATGATACACGCTTAGATATTTTTACTTCCTTTGGACATTAAAAGCAATTCTGGTCCAATGAAAGCGCCCTGTGGGACCCTAGTTGCTATAAGTATTTTTATATCGTCGGTACAGATTTACTATTTAAACACTACCCCTACGAACAGTGTTTAGTTCTTTGCGTATATTTTGGCTAATCAGTTAAAAGGTATTCGGTTGTAACCTAAAGAATTTTGTTAACTAAGTGATCGAAAGCCTTAGTAAAATCTATTTAGCTTTGTGAAGAAAAGGTTGAATGCTTGCGGTAGGTAAGTACGAGTACTTGTTTTAATGAATAAAAATATAATGGTTTTTTTTTTCGATAGATTCCATAGGGTTAGTAACAATTTCATTTAAAATCTAGTGTTTGCGTATATGTGTTTGTTGTGTGTGTATAAATACTATAATTGTGACCAAAGTCTATAAAAAATATCTAAAAGTTTTAGTTTTAAGCCTTGGTCGCTGTTCACACACATAATTATGTACCTACATCCAAATCTAACGCACACTGCGGCGTCGTCAACGAGCGACGCGGCACGGCGCGGGGACCGGAAGGCAACACAGCATCGAGGCATTTCATCGTTCGAATCGACCGCGCTCGGACATACCTTTTGGTTAAGTACTATAGTTGCCATAATAAATTGTGAACCACTATTAAACCTTTTTATAATGCAGTCCGCTTGCTTCACTTCCACCTGGGCGTAGACACTCTATCTTTCAGGCGCTTTTCAAAATCTTGCTTGCAGTATAATAGCATATAGCAATCAGTTGCTCAGTGTCTAATTAAATATGATTTTGATTTAAAATTAACCGTTCTTGCTATGGTATATGGAAAAACAGGTTTCATAAGTCTGATGATTCTAAACGAAATGAACATCAACCAAAAAAAAATAATAATAATAATCAAAATCAACATCTATCGAGGCTTTTGTTAGGCGGTTGGATCAAGAGCCTGATTCAGAAGGCAGTACTCCTCGATACGGCTCGCATTGTGAGGAGGTTCCTGTCTCTGGAGCCCTAACCACCGGTAGCTTGGACCCTGTTCCCGACACCGGCGGACTACTATTTTTTTATATTTTTGATCATCCTGAAATTTTGCATATACGTTGTCAGGTGTACAGAAACGGATATAGGGTACCTTTCATCCCGAAAATAAGTTCTGTTCCCGAGGAAAACAACAATAACGTTATTATGATAATAGATGGCGCCACGACCGTGTCTATTGAACTTTGTCACATTATTTAATTCTGAGGCGGTACGAAGTTCACCGGGTCAGTTAGTTCCATATAAAACCATTTTTCGGGCAAAGACGTAAGCTTGATACCTACCTCTGGCTGTCATGATGACTTAATAAGCCCTATTAGGTACCTACCAAAAGAGTATTCCATTTTCTATCTACCAGAATCTCTTGTCATTATTTTGCCAAGGGCCTAACATTGAACCCTGAGGTAAGCTAAACTCGAAGTTACGATTATGTTTAAATCGCAGTTATTTAACATGTCTAACGCCTATAAAATAATCATTATTAAGTGAAATTAAAAACAATTCTACAAGTAACACGGTGCTATAATAAATATGACAGGCGTCTGCTTTTATAATGTAGGTATATGTAAATTATGCTTAGCACGTAATAGTTATTTATGCAACTGTTTGTAATAAACACTCATGTGATACTATATCATGTGATAATAGTTTTAATACTATGTACAGTTGCATACTAGACATTATCTACACCCATGGTATGAATCCTCTATAAAAGGTTCTGAAACCATAGGGTGTTGTACAGTATTGTAAGAACTCTATGTAAATTCATGGACAAAGCTTGAATCACTGATTTTTGTAAGTAAACAACAAAGAAATATTAATTGCAATATTAGTATACCAATACCAAGAAATACGATACGCAACTTTTCAGTTATAGATACTTATGAATAGTAGGTTGAAGAAGTAATACAATAAAATCACATGAAAATTATTTTATTTGATCAAATAATATCCAATCTTCCAAATATATAGTTTAGTAATAAATTCCAGTTGGGTAGCAACCGTCGATGGGAGCAACAATCTCAGCAACGGGAGCAATGCAACCAGCTCCAGGTAATAGAGACAAAGGTGCAATACCAGCACCGTAGGCCCCAATACCAGCACCGTAGGCCCCAATACCAGCACCGTAGGCCCCAATACCAGCACCACGAGCTCCAACTCCAGCGCCATAAGCAACAGCGGGAGCAATGGCAGCAGCAGCAGATGGAGCGATGCTCTCAATAGCAGTAACTCCGTTACCGCAGCTGTAGCTGACGGCACCAGCACCGCCACTTGGCAACACACCCTCTAAAGCCACAGCACTTACAAACGGCAGCTCACCATCTACACACAGGGTTCCATCGATAACGTTTTCGGAGACTACGGAAAGACCAGTAGGAGAATTTGCAGATGTACTGGAGACAGGAAAAGCGCCACCACTGGTAGGGATGACCTCAATAGCGAGGTTGGAACCGTATCCAAGACCAGAACCGTAGCCGACACCATTGTAGCCTAAACCAGAGCAGCTAGGAACGGGTAACAAAGGAGTGGTCAATACAGGACCAGCACAGGAAGAAGCACCCAAGCCAGGAGTGATAGGAGAAGACAAGCCGTAAGCAGCAAGACCAGCTCCCAAGTTGGGGTGACCTGCACACCCACTGAGTGCGAGCTGAAAATAAAATTATAATCATCAATATATGTATATCTGTATATGATCGATAGTAGCTTAGTAATTTGAACCAATAATAATAATACTACGGCGGGGCAATTGCGTAGCGCATTATCAATCGAAATCGGTTTCATTTTGACAGTTCAACAACATTCATTGCGTTATTTACGTGTTGAGCAGACACATTTTTCGAACTTATGAAGCAATGGATTAGCAATTTGCTTCGAAATGATTCAGATTCCGATTGGTAGTGTGTTACGCAATTAGGGTGCAGGTTTATATGCCCAAGAAAATTAATTTCTACCTACATCAGTCAGCAGTCTCTTACAATAGCGGGATATAGTCTAAGCATTGTCCACAAGCCAACGTTAAGTCTTTGGTCCCGGCTGTCATACGTGAATCTTTGACAGTCGTTACGGGTCGTCAGAAGCCCGAAAGTCTGACAACCAGCCTTACCAAGGGTAAGGGTATCGTATTACCCAGTAACTGGGTTTTGGAATTCAGATAGGCAGTCGCTCCATGTAAAATAATGGCTGACTGGAAGCCGACCCCAACATAGTTGGGAAAAGGCTAGGCAGATGATGATGATTGACCACAAACAATGTTAATTTTTTATGAAGGACTGTAGCGTCCAGAAGTGGAAGTACAACAGCAAAATATTTGTAAAAAGTTAAAAGAACTGAAGTGCCTGGATCAAATACACCAATAGATATCAAAATTCTCAAAGTGCTCTCCAGGGAATAAACATTGGTATGCGGGTGGTCTTTTTTCGATAGAAACGCTCTCGCCTGTTTTCTTTCTGGTTAATGACCATAAAGCAATGATTTTATGCAGAATAATAAATATTAACTACTTATATGTCCCTATGTTTTCCTTTTATTATTATTTTTATAACCACTAGAACCCTCAAAAAATGCCGATATACTTTGACAACTATTAATGTAAAAAGAAAAACATAGGGACACAAATCAAATCAAATGTCATTTTTTAAAACTAGGCTGAGAATCAGCACTTTTCGAACGTCAAAACACAGTATACATCCTTCTTATTCAGTTTATGAAATACTAGCTTCTTCCCGCGACTTCGTCCGCGTGAAATTTCACCCTCCCCCATTCACCCCCTTAGGGTGTGAATTTTGAAAAATCCTTTCTTAGTGCACCCCTAGACCTCATAAGGAACCTACGTGCCAAATTTGGAATCTCTAGACCCAGCGGTTTGGGCTGTGCGTTGATATGTCAGTCAGTCAGTTCTCCTTTTATATATATAGATATTTTGAATTGGTCCAATATTGGAAGAGGAAATAGGCGAGAGACAAACCTCGAATTATGACTTTTTACTTAGGCTTTTTGAAAAGTCTCTCCGACCGCATTTCCTCTTAAATTGTTTCCCAACATGTTTACTAAAAGTTGTGCTTAAGAAAATGTATTTGATGTGTTCATAAAAATAGTATAAAATTCTTACCTGAACGAAGAGCGCCTGAGCGCAAAAGATGAGAACAACCTTAGCAGACATGGTTAGTTTCTTCAACGAAAGTAAATTCTTGTATGATATGTGTTTCCAGGAAAACCTAATGTTTTTATACTAAATTTGCAGAAATAGTACGTGTGATTCTAATAATTAGTGATATTGAATATCGTTGTAACCTTTAAATTTTGCAATTGCATTTCTTTGATTATTATATATCAATGCAATTACAATACAAGGACTTGCAAATGTCTTGCCTAAGATTCTTGATATCAAAATTATGTAAAAATAAAAAATGCACGGATTTTTATTTCGCGATAAGAATTTTGCAGTATATAAACGTGGTCTAGAAGTGAAGTAGGGACATCATTCAGTCTTCAGCTTCTCGTTGAACAGAAACAAACATAAACATGTCTACCTTCGCTGTTCTGTTGCTCTGCATCCAAGCTTGCTTGGTCCAGGTGAGTCAACATTTTATTATTCGGTTTTATTTTGTTTATCATTTATCTTTAAGATTTGTTTTTTAAAACTTTAGGGTAGATACAATTATATGCCAGAAGTAGGTAGGTAGTTGCGTTTTTGCATTCTAAAACGAAAACCAACCAGATCTAATAATCATTCGCTGTGCTAATATTGAAGCATGTAAAAACTTTGTACTTTGTACTAAAAAGTGACCTAAAGTTAAACGTTATGCGTTGAGTAAACGTTGCAGACAAAGGTGATTTCGAAAAAAAAAGTTTTTATAAAATAAAAAGCCACAACACTACTTACTATGTAAAGATGACAACATGATCAACATAGACAAACTGGATTAAAAACCTATTATTGAAGCTAACTGAAAAACTGCAGCAAAGTTGATAAAATTAAATAACAAACATCAGCATTCAGCATCAGCTTATAATATTCCCACGACTGGGACACAGGCGTCCTCTCGGTAAGAGGGATGAAATCATAGATTTACTAGGATAAAGTTAATGTGGCTCATTAATAACGAAGAAACTGGTGTAAGTACCGTTCAATCTCAGAAGATCCACTGGCCAGATCAATGATGGATCTAGTGACGATTGTTTTCTCATTGGATCCTGATTTCAAGATGTGGATCTACTGAGATTTTTTTCTCAGAAGATCAATTGGCCATATCCATGATGGATCTAGTGACGCTTGTTTTGTTTTTGGATCCTGATTTCAAGATGTGGATCTACATAAAAAACTCGCCGAATGCATATAACCTCCTCCTTTTTTCTGAAATCGGTTAAAATGTATTTTTATTTATCAGAATGTATTCACCTCGTGCTTTGGCTACGGTGCTGGAATTGGCTCCGGTCTTGGTTTAGAAACGGGTCTTGGATTCGGTTTGGCCCCAGCTGCCCTCGCCCCTGCACCCTGCGCTGGTGCCCTGAACGCTAACAACGGCCTCCGTTCTCCTGCTGCTACCATTACTTCACCAAGTCTTGGTTACGATGGCGCCATCGGATCTGCTTATGGTGGCGCCGGTGAAGGCAACGTGGTGGTCGCTGGTGAGCTGCCAGTCGCCGGTAACACCGCTGTTGCTGGTCAAGTCCCCATTATTGGAATTGTGAACTTCGGAGGCGCTGTGCCAGCTGCTGGTGCGGTTACCATTTCTGGTAAATGCGCTTGCGGTTGTGGCTACTGATTTTATTAAAGAAAATGGCTGCTTTAGTAATTTTAGGAAAGTCTTCAGTGGCCTTTTATTTCCTGCTAGCAACACTAAAAGAAATCACGCAAAAATTTTCGTTTTATTTTTATAACTAACTATATTACCACTACATACAGGTAGGACTTTCTAATTATACTGGAGTAAAATTCAGAGGAGATACTCGGTGTACCAAACTAAATCCTCGGCCACTCCCATCCATCCATTACAAGTCATTATTTACCTACTTGATCTGAATTAATAATTTGCAGTATGTTGTGATTGACGGACAGGTTAGCAGCTAAAGTCCGACCGCGGCAGATTTGCCAAAGATGTAAACAACAATGGCCGCTCGAAATTGAATAAAATCGATACACAAGCGTTTTTATTTTAAGTAATGTTTGTTTTCGTCTAAATCTCCGAGCTAACTAGACGAAAACAAGTAAGTAATGTTTCTTTTCGTCTAAATCTCCGAGCTAACTAGACGAAAACAAACATTAGGTACTTAAAATGAATACTCTTGTTTATCGATTTTATTCAATTTCGAGCGGCCATTGTTGTTTACATCTTTGGCAAATCTGCCGCGGTCGGACCGACGACCTTGTGAAGGCCGCAGGAACTCGTTGGATGCGAGAAGCACAAAACCGCTCGAAGTGGAGGTGCTTAGGGGAGGCCTATGTTCAGCAGTGGACGTATTTCGGCTAAAATGATAATAATGATACCTTTGTACCTACTTGACGCCACACCGATTCTTGCAAGTGCCTATCCAAATTACGTTTGTACAGACGCCAAGCACATCAAGCTACTACAATTTGTCAAACTTTACTCGATTTTCAACTTTATCGCTAATGTATAAGGTTCAAAGTTGATTGGGAAAGTTTGACAGTTTCGGGTAGCTTGTTGTGCGCCGCGTATATATATATAATATATAGAAATAACGTCCCTTTGATTTATTTTCTAACTAGCAGCTCCCCGTGGATTCACCCACATAAGTTTCGATCCCGTAGGAATATCGGGATAAAAAGTAGCCTATGTGTTAATCCTGGTTATAAACTAACTGTGTGCCAAATTTCATCCAAATCCGTTCAGTAATTTCTGCGTGTAGAAGTAACAAACATACAAACACACTCACACACTTTCGCGTTTATAATATTAGTGATGTGTCGTAGTGTAGTTGGTTTATGTACAGTCAACAAAAGAGATAAGTATGCAGGATCGTCGAATATAGTTGAAGTTTAGTAAGAAACCGATGGATGTTCTCGAATAAAATTTAATTGTATTAATAGAAAACAAACAGCTCATTTATCAAATTAAATTTCAGTCGACAACATCCATCGGTTTCTTACTAAACTTCAACTATATCCGACCATCCTGCATACTTATCTCTTTTGTTGACTGTTATTTTTGTATTTGTTTTTTAAAATGAGCTACTTACCTTAATATTAAAACACCACTGGTACCAAACAATGACACCAACTAGGGATCACTACGACATGTCATTGCTTCGTGTACAGACGCGCCGGCACATCAAGCTACCCGAAACTATCAAACTTTCCCAATCAACTTTGAACCTAATGCCTTAGCGATAAAGATGAAAATCTATTAAAGAAATTTGACAGATCGTAGTAGCTTGATCTGCCGGCGTCTGTACCGATTACGTAAATTCAGGTCAAAGTTTATAATTAACAAAATAAAATCAACCAGGTTAATTACTAAAATTGTGATTTATTAAACACTTAAACCCAGTATAACTCAATACTGGTAGGGGTATTGACCGTGGCACCCGCAAGCACAGTTGCCGGCAATGGACACGGCGCCACCGGCCGGCACACCACCATTGAAACCAATAGCGCCCATAATGGGCACCTGACCTGCAACAGCTGTATTACCAGCAACGGGGAGCTCTCCTGCAACTCCTACATTGCCTTCACCAGCGCCGCCGTAGGAGCTAAAACTTGGTTGATAGCCGTAAGCGGGGCTTGCGCATCCTGCACCGTAGCTGTTATAGGCATTAGAGGCAATGACAGCAGGTCCTGCCAGTCCAGGGCCATATCCGAAGGCAGTAGGAGCAGCTACGGCTGGTCCATAGCCGTAATCAGCTCCGTAGATTCCCATACATTGGCTGAATGCAGTCTGGAAGAGAAACAAATACAGACTGTTAATTACAGGTTATAGTATATAAATATTGTATTTGGCAATAGTCGAATAAAAGACTTAAGATTAGCAGAAAAAAATAAAAAGAAAGAAAAAGTATTTATTGCGGCTCGTACAGGACGATCACAAACTAAACACGGTAAAAAAAAAAAACAAGTTATATAAAAAAAAGTAACAAAAAGAAAAATTAAACAGAAAGTCCTTTACGAGGCCAAAAGGCTCTAAGCAAGCAAGCAAGCATGATGCTGCGACATTTAAAAAATAAAAATGTCGCAGCGCTGGTAATTTAAATTTAGAGAGCATTGGCATACAAAGAAATCCAGTAGAGCATGCCTAGATACCCAGAAGTATTATAAGTTGATGCAGATTGATGATGAAAATAAATACTTGACACTGACCCAAAAAAATATGACGAATAATAATAGAGCTTAATATTTGTTTAATTTTGGAAACTAAAATCTAACAAGCAAATTCCAATAGGTTGATATAATAAATTCTGAAAATTCATTCTGAATATAATAACTGCGACATAGCTTGCAGAGTAAGCAAGCTGAAGTGTCAGGGGGCTGGCCATGTCTGTCGAAGGATCGATGGCCAGTGGAGCAGACGAGGCCTGGAGTGGAGACCGCATATCGGCAAGCGTAGTGTGGGATGCCCCCCAGCTACGACAGACGACATAAAGAAGGTGGCTGGGCTGGATGCGGAAGGCGGAGGACAGGGTGTTGTGGCCCAGTCAGGGAGAGGCCTGTGTCCAGCAGTGGACTGCGATAGGCTGAGTTTATTGATAATAAATAATAACTGCGATAGCTAATCCCTGCTAATCCCTCATAATAATAATATATAAAAAGTGTTAGCTCTCTCAGCGGTTTTTTAAGTCTCGGCTATCCAAACACATAATTGAAAACTGCCTTGACTAACGTCCTCCAATGACCTTTAATGGTTGAGAGTTGAACTGCTGAATGAGTATAGAATAATTTTATATAATACCATACATATACTTTGGTGACGGTTACCTAAAATAAGTTTACTGAATGTTTCTTGTCTGTTCTCATGTAAGTGGCTTTTGTCTTTTATGAGAATAAATGATTTAAACCTAAATGAATAGCCTAGACTTGAAAATCCAACAGTGCAATGTCGTTAAGCAACTGAGTAAAGAATACGACTTTTAAGGAAACAGACCCCTTATTGAAATGTACCTTATAATGCTACGAATAAGGTATTGTTTAGAAAATGAATAACACGACCACAAAGACTGGTATTTTCCCTTACCTGGATCAGGCAAGCTTGGATGCAGAGCAGTAGAACGGTGAAGGAAGACATGTTTGATGATTGATTGATACTGTAGTAAGTGATTTGGACAACCTGTATCTACATTTTATATTGATAAAGTTACGATATTTTACTTAGTGTGAGCTAACTGTACGTGATTGTGATTATTAACTGATTGTAACTATTGGTAGGTACATAGTGATGAGTTGTATGATTTATTTTTGTATGGTGTGACATCCTACTATATCACACTAATATTATAAAGGCAAAAGTTTGTGAGTGTGTGTGTGTTTATATGTTTGTTAAATCTTCACGCTCAAACGGCTGGACCAATTTTGATAAAGTTTTGTATGGAGGTAGCTGACACCCTATATAGCCTACTCTAATCTACACTATAAGAACATCAGTATTTTTGCGAATTCACTCAAATGGTATGTAAATAAATCGATCTTCACGTGCAGATCGTTAATAACCTAAATTGCGCGGGCCAATGGTGTTTTGGCGAGAAGGTTGGTCCTGGCAACCGGTACGGCCAGCATGGCTGGAAATGCTGGGATGATGTGTACAGTCAGTTGGATTCAGTACGTATTTAAAATGGATCATCCGCTTTGGCCTTAGTCAGTTAGCTAGTGACATATCATTATCCGCATTCTAATTACGTAACACACTATCAATCACGATATTTCTTTGCTTTATATTATGTTCGAATAATGTGTCTGCTCAACAACGTAAATAACGCAATGAATGTTGTTGAACTGTCAAAATGAAAACCATGGCTACTGTTAGGGCGGTTTCGCACTACGTCCGATCCGAATCCGAGAAATGCCGGTCCGAAGTGAGCGTAGTCCTATTTGTATGAGGGGTTGCGCATTACATCCGAACTCTATCCGTTAGAATTTAGAACAATTTCCAATTCGGATTGATTTCTCGGATTCGGATCGGACGTAGTGCGAAACCGCTCTTAGTGTGTTAAGCAATTACCCCACTGATTCAAAACTAGTGTGAAAGTCAGACTTTCGGATTTCCCGAATTACCATAACAGTTACTGTAAAAATAATAGTAGATAATTTAGAATTGTCCTAGTAAATGACTAATGGCTGATTTTTCCAGCGCCAGATAACTTTTATTCGTGGAATAAAATTGACGTTTGAGAGCTTTTGTATGGAAGAACTGTCAAAATTTCAAAATTATTCCTCCGATAAAATTATCTGGTGTTGGAGAGATTTTTCCATCGCCAGATAACTTTTCTTCGAGGAATAAAATTCACGTTTGACAGTTTTTTTTTATGAAATAACTGTCATTTCAAAATTATTCCTCGAATAAAGTTATCGGATGACTAAAAAATAAGCCCTTAACTGAAAAAAAATATTGGTCAAATCCTTTAACCTTCAAAAATTACAAACTTGTAATAATGTAATTTTACAGACGCCAGTATGTTGTGTCACTTTTTTTAATAGATTTTCAACTTTATCGCTAAAGCATAAGGTTCAAAGTTGATTGGGAAAATTTGACAGTTTCGGGTAGCTTGATGTGCTGGCGGCTCGGCTGTACGTGTAACAACTTATCAATAAAAATATTGCATAGACGTCACGCAATGCGTTATCTTAAACTTTACATAACTTATTACATTTTATTGATAAACTATTTACAAAGGCTTCGTATAAATAAGCCTGCACAATTTACAAAAATCATTCTCTACTCCTACTTCCAATTGAAGTTTAGTAAAGTACTAATTAAAACAAAATGGCAGCCAAGGCTATCCTCGTCCTCTGCGCTCAGGCCCTTCTGGTCCAGGTAATTTAACTTTATTTTTTTCTTGAAAAACACTGACTTTGCAGTTCTTAATGAAAACGGATATCCTTTCTTTTCCTTGTGCAACACCTCATCAAATCAAATCAAATCAAAATATTTTATTTCACATAAACCTACATGGGCACTTATGAAACGTCAGAAGCTAGGTGCACGGTTCCAATTGGTCGTTTCCTATGGAGAAGAACCGGCAAGAAACTCCACGGTTTCTCTTTTAAAAAATAATTGGATTTTACAATGTATTTAAATTACACCTACCTATGTCTTCTTCTCAATTCAATCTTCTCTAGTTTTAAATTATTATAGTCATATTTTTTTTTACTGGCGATTTTGTGTGGGTGTTCTCTGCGCATAGATATATGAAATTTACATTTCTATGCCTCTGCCATATCCTTCGGGGATTTAAGGCGTGATGCTATGATTGTATATGTAATTATTATTCCAAAATTATAATTTTTAAGAGTTCCTTCAATCTTAGGATATAGAAGAAAAGCATCGTTTCAAAATGATATGTTTTGTCAGGAGAGAGTAACTTAATTCACAAAAAAAAAACATATTTTGCCTTTTAACACGACCAACATTTTCTCATGTATTCCTTCAACTCTTAACGTCTAAGTATATACAAGATCAATTTACTAACAAAATCATTTTTTCCACAGAGCATCTACAGTCAAGCCATTCCTTGTGCTAACACCATCGGAACAGCCATAGCTGCTGAAGAATACGCTTTAGCTGGCAACGCCTTAGCATATGGCGCTGGAAGACTCGGTCTGGGAGCTCCCGTAGCTGGCTGTGGCTACCCTGCTATCGCCAACTACGGCTTGGCTGCTAACTCCTTCGTTCCCTCCAGCGGTGGTGGTTTTGTTGTCCAAAGCTTTTCCCCCATCGCACCCACCGGCATCACCGTGGTCTCTGAGAACGCTATCGAAGGAGCTCTTGCTATAAACGGAGAGCTGCCGTTCTTGAGTGCTGTGGCTGTTGAGGGTGCTTTGCCTTCTGCTGGCGCTGGTGGTATCAACTACGGCTGCGGGAATGGTGCTGTTGGTATTGTGAGTGAAGGTGAGTGAGATGACGAAAATTATTTACAGTTATTTAAAAAAAAGTACATGAGCTATTTACACTTCATTGAATGCCTTTGACCCATCACAGAGTGAGAAAGAGAAGAGAAGAGAAAGGATGAAAGAGCGTTAATTTTGTGTCTACTTTTTTGTCTTTTTTTCTATTTTTTGAATGTCTTGGACCCATCATAGAGTGAGAAAGAGAAGAGAAGAGAAAGGGTGAAAGAGTGTTAATTCTGTGTTTATTTTTTTGTCTTTTTTTTCTAAATTTTTAATGTCTTGGACTCATCATAGAGTGAGAAAGAGAAGAGAAGGGAAAGAGTGTACGAGTGTTAATTCTGTGTCAATTTTTATATTTTTCATCATTTTCAATAGTTATAGATAGATAGATACATCATTTATTTGTCCAAAACATAAGTATACACACACATGGCATGCAAGATGTTACATAAAATTATAGCACAGTCATGTTTTGTCTTATAGTTTAGTTTGTTAGTTGTTTTTGTTTGTTATAGTTCAGTTTCCGGTTTGTTCTTGTAAGAATTCAATTTTTCTTCATGTTTTACATTGCACAGTAGATACAGACGCCAGCATATCAAGCTACCCGAAAATGTAAAATTTTCCCATTCAACTTTGAACCTTATACTTAAGCGATAAAGTTGAAAATCTATTAAAGAAATTTGACAGATTGTAGTAGCTTGATGTGCTGGCGTGTGTACCTACTAATACTAACAGTGACATTTCTTTAATTCTATTTTGTAAATACCTTCCTCTTTTACTTAGCGTGTATTGTCTCACAGCTGGGCAAAGGCGAGAGACTATCCCCTTTTACATATTTCTGTTTTATAAGCGTCCTTTCAAGCGAGTCCCGCCATCTTTGCCCATTTCGCTCCTGTAACAAGCAAATAATAAAATTGTTTTCTCTTCCATTCTCAGGTATCTCTCCTGCTATAGCTTCAGCTGCTACCTACCCAGCAGGACTTGGGTATGCCCCTGGTGCAGCTGCAGGACTCGGTTACGGTGCTGGTCTAGGAGGTCGTGGTCTGGGCCTCGGTCTGGGCGGCTGCAGTGGAATTTACTAAGTTTTCCTTTAAATAAATTGGTTGTTATTTAGTTGAGTAAAGATGTTGTTTGATTTTTGAAGATGCACCCCAATTTCGTAAAACACTTTCACACGTCACAATCCGAAAGGTTTTGAAAGAAGCTCGTGGTCCATTGCTTCGTATGCTTCAAAAATACGTCTGCTCAACCGCGTAAATAACGCAATGTATGTTGTTGATCTGTCAAACTGAATGCAATTGTGTGTTACGCAATTACCCGGTTGAGGTCCTAGTCAAAGTCAAAGTTTCTATTCAGCGATAATTGAAAACATTATAATTGATCCTAATAATAATGATATCCTCCCGACCGGTTTCGGTCCCGGTATAGCCAATCTCAATGGAGATTAGCTAGTTACGCAGGAGATATTATAGTGCACAAGTGTGTGCGTCAACACAGGACGTGCACTCTCTGTTCCTTTACTCTCATAGTCCGATGGAACGGCATTCCGACACGACAGGAGAGAGATCAAGCCAACGGCTTTTCGTGCTATCCGGGACACGGGTGCTTCACACCACCAACTTCCAAATTCCGGGTTGTTACTGAGACATTCCTCATGGTAAAATCTAATAACACATTGCCCGACCCGGGAATCAAACCCAGGACCCCACGCTCAGCATCCGCGCTTGCGACCACGAGACCAACGGGGCTGTCACATCTTGTGTATACTGTCTATGAAGATTAACAACATGATTTTTGAAATGGCCAGAAAAGGAGTGAAGAATTCAAATAATTTGAGTTTAGGTTAGGAGGATGATCAGGATATAAGCTTTTTTATTACTTTGCATACCTAGTGTTGTATAAAATCAATTATTTTCTAACTGAACAGACAGCTGTGCTGCTGGGGAGTTTGTTCCGCCATTTCTTCTCCCAGCGAAAGCACGAGGAAGTGGCGAAGGGCCGGCGTTTTGGGGGACTGTCTTTTGTAATTTTGTTATTTTACTACTATGCTCTTGCGACACGTCACCACAGCGGTAGGCATGGAATTAGTATGTACTAGATTTATCTAAGCTCCAGCACAGAATAACTAATAGTAGCTACTATTAGTTATTCTGTAAATTTTACAGTTTCGGGTAGCTTGATGTGCTGGGGTAGTCCAGCACATCAAGCTACCCGAAACTGTAAAATTTTCCCAATCAACCTTGAACCTTATAGTGTAGCGATAAAGTTGAAAATCTATTAAAGAAATTTTGTCAGATTGTAGGCGGTTGATGTGCTGGCATCTGTACATCCAGGTAGGCTTGTAATGTTCGTTCCGTGACGTTGTATAGATTGTTGAGAGTTAGGGAAGAGGGAGTGCACCTGTGTCTGCGCGCACACTTGTGCACTATAATATCTCCTGCGCTGAAGGCTAGTTTTCATTGAGATTGGCCGCCGTGGTCGAAATACGGTCTGGAGGATTTTATTAAATCTACCATGACGTTTGCTATTTCTGTAGGAAATATAGGTGCAAAAAGCTGTGTAGCCTATGAAGCCTCCACTGGATCGTAATTCTGGTGCATATAAGAGACCCCGCCAGAGATTGGCGATTACGTTCATGTGTGTCCTGCAAGAAAAATGTTTTCATCGTACTGTTATCGACACGTTTTATTTAAGGTGAATGCGCAGTGGTAGACCGCGAAATTCAAATTTTCTTACGTTTTTTGCAATTTGCAAAATGAAGCTAGTTGCCCATTCCAAAGCGTAGGTACCTATGGAGAAGAACGGGCAAGAAACTCCATGGACACTCTTTTAAATTATATTTTTACAAAAATATTAGTTACATCATTAATGTTGAATTTATAATAATATGTGAGAACGATGTAAAAAAAGACGTATGCGTTAAAAGCGTCCAGAGTACAGCAAATATTAAATAATAAAAAAAAACAACAATCCAAAAATAAAATAATTAAAAATAAAAATAAGCCGAGGCAGCCGAGTGATGACCAGCCCCAACTGACGGCGCCCGTTCACGAACATGACGCATAGATCAGCACCATTCAGCTCAACCATTTTGAAGGGAGCTAAATGATCCAACACACACGCCACCGTCAGCGAGACATTTGTGTGAGCATGACATACTATCAGCTGCCAGGGCACATTCAAGTCAATGAAAGACATATTACCCGGTAAATGGTAGCTCTACAGTACATAGAACTCACATCTGTGCTATGCAATTATACAATACAAAGGAAATTGAGTTTATACAATGCAAAGATAGTCTTACAATCTTCAGCAGCTCCAACAGTATTTTCATGTGTTAATCAATTAGTTGTGGTTGTGGAGCAGGACCAGCAATGAGCCAGGCATTTTTATCAGCGATGTAATCCCCTAACTTATAATATGCCTGTCTGTTAGTCCGGTCAAATTAGACCAAAAAATAAGAGTAAAGCTACCTAAATTCCCACCAAGCTGAAAATCAGTAAGATTGTTAAAAATATGATTAAAAATAAAATTTGAAAGTTCCCCATCTTTCCCCTGTATGGAAAAAAATTTATTCAAGGTCAAAGGTCAAAAAAATTAGTTTTTCGCGATTTTCAGCAAAACGGTAAGTTTTATCATAAAAATACTTCAGACAAAAATTGTAGATCATAAAATTATCTACAAAAAATGGATGAATACTTTTTTCCTACGAGCCACCGTTTTTGAGATATAACGATTCAAAAAGTTGTAATCGTCATAATATGCATGAGTGCGCCACGTATCTCTATAGTTGTAATATATTTATTATGTTAAAATATTTTTCTATCGGTCATTGTAACTTACACTTATAATATAAAATATACATAAGTTATAGCTATAATAATATCAGGTAAAATGAAACCCAGAAGTCTGCCATGAAACCCAGAAGTCTGCCATTTACGATTGTTTCAAAAAGGTACGATTTTGATATTAACAACACAAATGCGCCATACATCATTGACGGAGGATACTTACTACATCGCGTTGTGTGGGATAGCGAAGAAACATTTAACGTTATCTTAGATAAATACGTACAGTATGTACGTCGACATTTTGGTTCCAGAGTTACTGTCGTATTTGATGGCTATAATTATTGCACGAGAAGTACCAAAGCTGCAGAACAACGTCGTCGAACATCTACATCAAATTATATTTTATTTGATAAAAATATGACAGTTCCAACCAGTCAACAAAAATTTCTTACAAATACTCACAACAAGTCTCGGTTCATTTCAATGTTGAAAGAAAAATTTACTGCTGAAAATATATTGGTAAAATAAGCCAATGCCAATGCTGATGTATTGATAAAATTGAAACAGCAATAGAGCATTTCAATTTGACAAATACAACTATTGTTGTTGGTGAAGACTTACTCGTATTACTCACTGCTCGAACTCCAACTGAAAAATCAATTTTCTTCTTAAAACCAGGAAAAGCTCAACATCAATCGGAAATATATTCATCAAAAAGTTTATCTACTTTTGCAAAGTGTCCAAATCATGTAGGTACTATTTTTACACGCAATAACTGGCTGTGATACGACATCTGCATTTTACAGGAGGGGTAAAATAACAGTTTTCAAAATGTTTGAAAAACAAAATTTAGTTCAATGTGCTGAAGTTTTTAAAAATAGCAATTCAACTCGACAAGAAATTATCACTAACGGCATTCACTTTCTTCTTTCTATGTACGGAGCTCCTAAAAAAACTACCTTCTTAGATAAGTATAGATATGCATGTTTCGTTAAAAATACCAAAAGTAAAAAACAAGTACAATTAGCTTGTCTTCCTCCAACCTCAGTTTCTGGCGTGAAAACGTGTGCATATTATGACGATTACAACTTTTTGAATCGCTATATCTCAAAAACGGTGGCTCGTAGGAAAAAGTATTGATACATTTTTTGTAGAGAATTTTATGATCTACAATTTTTGTCTGAAGTATTTTTATGATAAAACTTACCGTTTTGCTGAAAATCGCGAAAAACTCATTTTTTTTACCTTTGACCTTGAATAAAAATTTTTCCATACAGGGGAAAGATGGGGAACTTTCAAATTTTATTTTTAATCATATTTTAAACAATCCTACTGATTTTCAGCTTGGTGGGAATTTATGTAGCTTCGAATGTCTAAATTGACCGGACTATGTATAGTGTGCGTTTTATACAAGACTTGAATTTTGTTTCATTCAGTTGAAGAAATAATCATTAATACATCTTTCTAAGTTAGATTTGTACCACTAAGCAGTTTTCCATAAGAGATTTGTTGTCGTGGTACAAATCTAACTTAGAAAAATGTATTAATGATTCTAATGATTATAATTCTGTAAATAGGTACGTACCTGTTACAGTCGCGAATCAAATTTTGATCAAGATAAAACCTGACACTGACCTGAAAATTGCAAAAAACGTAAGAAAAATTGAATTTCGCGGGCTACCACTGCGCATTCACCTTAATTGGAAAAGGCTTCATGAAGTCACGTCCGCCACGCCACCTGACAGCGCGCGGCGGGCCGCTCAGCAAACGAGATATTTGATAAAAATGAATAAGTACTATGTTATTTCCATCAATAGGTACCTAATGACTAAAAGCTGATTAATTTACCAAAGCCAGATATCTTTTATCCGTGGAATAAAATTGACGTTTGACTGTTCTAGTAGGTACGGAAGAACTATCAAAAATTCAAGTTCTATTTTCACTTCAAGACTTATTCTATGTATAAAAGTTTGGTGGAATGCGCCCACACCGCCAATTCTGGACGATTTTTATTCAACTGTGGCGAAAGATGGACGGACTGTACCATTATATACACGTAAGTTAATTGATATTATTGCTAATAACTAAGTATGTTGTTCTATGTGGTATATAATATGTCTAATATTACTTGTGTGTTGTGTTAAATGGAATTAAGGAATATTCATAGGTATTCTATTTCTTTCCGTTGATAAGTTGCTATAGTTTTGAGAAATCGTCCAAGAGAATTAATGTGATAACAATAATTGTTTATGTAAATGTAAAAATGTGTTGAAAAAATACTTTATAACTAGCTGCCATGGAGTTCCCTTATCCTTTTTTTTTTTGTGTGGGAAATTATTAAATAACTTTTCCCGCTCTGGACGGAGCGAGAGGGCGTGTCAGACTCTTACTGACTAAAACCCACCCGTGTTCTTTCAGTTGCCTGTGCCAGGGGCCACGGTATCTCTTACGAACAACCCTTGTCCTCCCTTCTCCATGATGACCTAGTTTTGCAACGGACAACTAGTTTTCTCATTAACGTATTTAACTGACAAGCCTAATTGAAAGAAATGCCAGTCTTGAATTTCTGTGCTTTTCTTCATAAAAGCCTTACCCTACCCTACATAAATCATATTCAAAGGTACTTTTACACATTCATATTAAATATCTAGTAAACATACTGACACTCAAAGCTCGCTAATCAAGTGGATGTCAATACCTATATAATATATAGTCTTTTATCCACTTTCTAAGACGTGCCAAAGTTACAACTTGAATAAATGACGCACGCATAGATAACAAAATAAAATGAAATAATAATTCACAATCAGCTTGCTGTCGATAAAATGATGTCCAACTCGATAATCGATTGTGCAAGTAATCGATATAAAAGGGAGACGACAATCGTTTAAAATTATCAGTTACTTTTCAAAGCTATCATAATGTACAGCAAAGGAGTTTTCGCTTTCTGCCTATTCGTAGTTGTTTTGCAAGTAAGTTTTTCTTTCACATTTTTTTCTATTTTTATTTAATTTTTAATATTTTACCTTTGAAAACACTGTTTTCAACCATTTTTAATATTTTTTTAGCAAATGTTACGATTGTGAAAAACACTGAACACACACATCACTTTTTTGAAAAATTATTAACACTTGAGATTTTTCAACTTTGCCTTGTATCTAAACTTTTCAACTTTACCTCCCTAAACTATTCAACTTTACCTCCCTAAACTCTTCAACTTTACCTCCCTAAACTCTTCAACTTTACCTCCCTAAACTTTTCAATTTTGCCTCTTGACCTTTTCAACTTTGCCTTCTAAACTTCCTTAACTCTTTTTTTTTTTCAGAATGCCAGTTCCCTGCCCATAGGTTTCCAAGGACCCCTGAACTCTCCAGGCTGCAACCAGCCACTCATCACAGAACCAATGCCAGGATCACCAGTTATCACCGAAATAGTTCCAGCTCTCCAGTTCGGTGATATCTCAGTGACTGGGGATTTGCCAGTGGGTGGTAGTATTAAAGTGAAGGGCGTGTTCCCTGTGTATGGCACGGTGGCTATTGATGGTGGGCTGCCATCTTGTGGTTCGGCGGTGGTCAATACTGGCAGCGGAGTGGTCGCGCCGGGTATTTAGGCGTTTGTTAAATAAATTATTGTTTTATTGTTATTATTGCATTTTATTTTCTGAGAAGAATGTTTTTCATGTTCTTATGGTGCTTGTATAATATAACACTAGCAGCGGCCCGCGGTTTCACCCGCATAAGTCTTGATCCTGTGGGAATATCGGAATAAAAAATATCCTATGTGATAATTCAGGTTATAAACTATCTGTGTGTCAAATTTCATTAAAATCCGTTTAGCCGTTTTTGCGTGATTGAGTAACAAACATCCAAACATACAAATTTTCACATTTATAATATTAGTAAGATAGGATGGCCCATGCTATGTCCATTTATAAACTACTAGCTGCGCCCACGGTTTCACCCGCGTAAATGTCGATCCCGTGGGAATATCGGAATAAATAGTAGCCTATATGTTAAAATTTTATCAAAATTGGTACAGCCCTTTGATCGTGAAGAAGTAACAAACATATACCTAGACACACACTCACAAACTTTCGCCTTTATAATATTAGTATGATTTATGTATGTACACGCACCAGACAAAGAACGCTATAGTAAAAGAAAGATTGAGTGCAAAAGGCACTAAGGTAGAAAACTGTTTACTTATAACAATAATTGAGTCCTCATCTGCCTAGCCTTTTCCCAACTATATTGGGGTCGGCTTCCAGTCTAACCGGATGCAGCTGAATTCCAGTATATTACATAGAGCGACTACCTATCTGACCTCCACACCCAGTTACTGGGTAATACGACACCCCTTGGAAAGACTGGTTGTCAGACTTTCGGGCTTCTGACGACCCGTAACGACTGTCAAAGATCCACGAATGACAGCCGGGACCAACAGCTTAACATGCTTTCCGAGGCACGGAGGGGTGTCGGTATGTAGAACTCGGCAAGCATGCATTAATCGAATCTGATCGATCGATCATTACGATTGCGAATTTTTAATTATTTTCTTTTTACCAGCCCTCAAAGCATACCTACCGTTTCGGAATCCTGAAAAGGGGCAAATTAAGTGAGAACCCTCGGGGTTTTAACCGGGATAAATGGATCCGTGATTGCCCTCGTGGTATGGAAGGACAAAAACGTAATTATGGCTTGTGATTGGATCTTGATCGTTTTATACGCTCTGCTACGTCCTACGTATTTATGATATCCGACTTCTGGATTATGTTGTTGGGCTATAGGCCTAAAGGATAAAAAAAATAAAAAAAACAAAAATATTTATTTGCTAGAATATGACATCAGAATTCTCGTAAGTAATTTTAAAAACTTCACAGTCTGATCTCAGTCTCAATCTGTCAAAAATACTTCTAATTTCCGTATATTTTGACACGTTTTTGACATTCGTTTATAGCCGAGATGAGAGTGCGACTAGATTTTGAACGTTTTATATTACGAGAATAATTGGCCTTATTGTTTCAGCATATCCTGCCATAACGTGGCGTGCAAATGTATTCACAATCAGCGATGTCAATTAATCTAGCTTACAAATTACAGCTTCTATTGTGTGGTGCTGATCCACGCGTCATGTTCGTGAACGGGCGCCGTCGGTTGAGACTGGTCATCTCTTAACTGCCAAGGCTTATTTTTAATCTTTTATTTTAAATTGTTTCTTCATTTGTGTGTTTTTTTTTACATTGTTCTCACATATAGAAGCAACAAGAATAATGTACCCAGGATTTTGTAATATCTTGATTTAAAAGAGTTACCTACCATGGAGTTTCTTGCCCGTTCTTCTCCATAGAGATCTACGTTTTGGAATGGGCAACTAGCTTCAACTTTCTGACTAACTGACTGATTATTTAATTTTGACAATTCAAAAGTGCCTGTAAGTACATGGTTTAATTGAAATAAATGCTTTGATTTGATTTGATTGATTTGTCTTCTAAATAGTCCTTAGTGGTATATATAAGTAATATATTTTAAATAGTAATACGTATTATATATTTTTTTAAGACAAAAGTGCTTTACGCGGGATTTAAACATACCTACTCGTAACCCGTCGGAATATCCGCGTGATGATAAAGTGTTATGACGAAAATAAATTATTTTCAAAAATCAATCTACGTATACATATTTTAATTAAAGTCGATTTTCGTGTCTGTCAACGAATTTTGTTGTGATTTTCAACATAATTTATTCCGGAAACATAAACCTTCCGAAATATTGTCAAAATGATACACAAAATACAGAAATCGCTACGTTTTGTCCAGTCGTAGAAACCGTACGAAGCAGGCAACGGTCCGCTGCCCCGGAACATAAAGGGCTAAGGAAGGAACACGGGTGGGTTTTAGTCAGTAAGAGTCTGACACTCCCTTCCGCTCCACCCAGAGCGGGAGGAGTCATTAGATGATTTCCCATCCACAAAAAAAAAAAAAAAAAAAAAAGCAGGCAACGGTCTCTAGTAATAAAAAAATATAAACATCCGAATTGAGAACCTCCTCCTCTTTTGAAGTCGGTTAATAAACATAACACACAAACAAAATCTTCCAAAAACATTCTGTAGCCGTAGCCGCCGTCTGTGTTACTATACTGAAGTAGGTATGTACAGACGCCAGCACATCAAGCTACCCGAAACTGTCAAATTTGAACCTTATACTGTAGCGATAAAGTTGAAAATCTATTGAAGAAATTTGCTGGCGTCTGTAAAGTTGATGTAAAATAAAGTGACACATAGAATTCGTGACTTATCAGTTTTAACTCAGTCACAACGATATTTGTAGGATGCAATGAAAATAATTACGTTTTTTAAAGAAATATATTTCACACAAAAATACATATTATTTTTACACAATATTTTACAAAATAAGTGCTATCTTATAACTGGCAACTTTGGCGTTTTGTAATATTTACATTATATTATTACTGTTCCAAAAGTCACGACAAAAATATATTTACATTTAGAAAACACAAGTGAAATAGTTTTTAGAATTTAAATACATGAACAAAAAAAATTAAAAAAAAACTCAACTGTGGATTAACAAAAAACTGGAATCGACGAATCTAATTTTAGGTGATTTTAGCAAAGTTGCCAGGTATAATAATATTTTTCTTTGAGCTGCTACCGTTTTAAAATGTCAAAAATAACAAATTAAGTACAGACGCCAGCACATCAAGCTACCCGAAACTGTCAAATTTTCCCAATCAACTTTGAACCTTATACTTTAGTGATAAAGTTGAAAATCTATTAAAGAAATTTGACAGATTGTAGTAACTTGATGTGCTGGCGTCTGTACAAGTTTTCAATAATATTGTAACAATCGAGTAACCAAATAAATCATACTTATATACATAATTTTATACACAAAAAATTTAAACAGTGACGTATGTTTGTGACTCAGTAACATTTTTGAGACCAAAAAAATCTCTCAGTCACAAATATAAGTTAGTCGCTAAAACAATCCTTTCGCATCGTGATTTATATGACGTTGGTCTTATACAAGTTGGTTGTTAAAAAGATGTTGTTATTGAAAAGGGTGGTCAAGACAATCACTTACCTGACCAAGATTATGTCTGGACTGGACTTTATTAGAGCCTTTGACTCTGAGTTTGTTTCGGTCTTTCATCTCAGAGTAGTCGGTAAGGAAACACGGAACTCATCTAAGTTATAATTTAATTTTGACGGTTACAGGCGCCATCACATCAAGCTACCCGAAACTGTCAAATTTTCCCAATCAACTTTGAACCTTATGCTTTAGTGATAAAGTTGAAAATCTATTAAAGAAATTTGACAGATTGTAGTAACTTGATGTGCTGGCGCCTGTACCTAAAAGTGTTTTTAATTACCAATTTACAGAAGTAAATATCATTTATCATTGAACCTAACAGTAGATACAGCACTAGCCCTACGTCCAAGATAATTATGATCAAAATTTGTTGTTGAACCAAAATTTAAATTGTCTCAAAAAATCCTGGGCCGTGTAGTGAACTGTCATCATTGTTCCTGTGCCTATCAAATCTTTCAGTGCGGAAAAGGAATTATACATCCTTTACAATGTGAAGACAACAATACGACAACAATTGAAAACACTGACAATATTAATGCAGAGGATTATTTTGAAACGATCAAATAAATCCTAACATTGAAATTGAAAACGTGATTTTTTCAAACGAATTATCTAGTACTAAGGGTCAGCTCACACCGCGACACGACGCGGCGCGCAGTTTTCAAGATAGCAACACAATTATAGACGTTATCTACTACACAAAAAGGTACACAATTCAGTGAGGTGGGCCACGCGGCGTAGCTCGACGTAGCAAGACACCGCCTCACTGAATTGTGTCCCGTTTTGTGTAGTACATAAGGTCTATAATTGGTATTGCTATCTTGAAAACTGCGTGCCACGTCGCGTCGCGGTGCTGACCCTTAGTGATGAGTTGACTATGAGCTTTGCCAAACTTTGGCTAGCTATACTCTAGTGACTAAACTATTGCATATATTTGGTTGAATTTTTGTATGCAGACTGAGGACGTTATTAGACATATAGGAAGGTTAATTTACTGACGTATTGTCCTCTCTACCATGTATAGCCTCGATTCTTTTTCGCACAGGGACTTTTTGCTCCCGTGCAAGAAAGAGTTGACACTGTTGACAATATATAAAAAGGGGCATCGTTTTTCGAAACGCAACAATGATTGCTTTAACACTTATCCTACTAGCCGGTATAATGGTAATTTGGTATTCCCGTAAAGCGCTCTGAAATCTTATGCTTTGACGTTTGTCACCTCAAGAAATAATGTGCAACGGTTTGGTTTCCTAAGAAAACGGTGAAGGTTTGTGAACGTTCTGTGAACAACGGCTGTCTAAATACAGAGCGAATTTTAACACTTAAGGGCCTGTGCACACCACGTTTTTTAAACGACGCGCGTTTGTAGCGATACAGACACGATACGCACGCGAGTCAGACGCAGCCTGTAGACCTTCTGTTCTTCTGTCGACGCACGTTTAAAAAACGTGGTGTGCACAGACCCTTAATGTCAAATACTGGTGAAAATGATAGATGTTTATGACGTCCGTTATAAGATGACGGTCACCGCTCTTCTAGGAAACTGCAGTTTTACTGTACTATAAAGTTGTCTTCACCACCCCTTTCACAAAAAACACCCTCTTACCAGACTTGCAGACCGTCGCAATAACCATCAATCACCTTAGTAGTAGCGGGACCAAGGTCCGTTATAACAACCACATCCACAACCATCCCAACCACATCCACCACATCCACAACCATCCCAACCACATCCACCACATCCACAACCATCCCAACCACACCCATCACAACCACCACACCCACAGCCTCCATAACCCAGAGACACTGGTACGGGTACTACCACATTAGGGGTCAAGGGTAGGCTCTCGGCCAACAGGCTGCTGACGGTCAGGAGAGAGAGGGTGTCGGCAAGGCTGGCAGCCACGCTGGGTTGGGCGATGGTGGTGTACACGGTAGGGGTGGACAGACAAGGGCCAGGGATCAAAGGAGGGCTGCAGCCGCAGGGTCCTGTTCTTATGACATGACTGTACGCGTTCTGGAAAGAATAAAACAAAAAAAAAACGTCAGATTTTGCGTAATCCTAACTTCCTAATCTATTATCCTTTTTTTTTTGTTTTTTTGTTGCGTGGTGGAAATCCTCATGGACTTCCTCCGTCGTGGGGGGGACAGAGGGGCATGCCGGACTCTTACCGGCTAAAACTACCGCGGTGTTCCACCTCTACCTATGGCCGGGGGTGCGGGATTCGCATAATCATTCACCATCTATAACTATCCTACTAATAAATCCTACTATCCTACTAATATTATAAATGCGAAAGTTTGTGAGGATGTTTGTTACTCTTTCACGCAAAAACTACCGAACGGATTTCGATGAAACTTCACAGTAATATAGCTTATACATCGGAATAACACATAGGATACTTTTTATCCCGATATTCTCACGGAATCGACATTTACGCAGGGGAAACCGCGGGACGCAGCTGGTAATATTATAAATGTGAAAGTGAGTTTGTTTGTTACCTTTTCACGCCTAAACCACTGAACCAATCATCCTGAAATTTAGAATATAAATTGTCAGGTGTAAAGAAACGGACGTAGGGTAACTTTCATCCCGAAAAAAAGTGCTGCTCCCGAGGAAAACAACGATAACGTTATTATGATAATAGATGGCGCCACGTGTATTGGTTTTTTCCTCGGGAACAGTTAATACTATGAATGGTCAAATGAAAAACTAACCAAACTAATTCGAGGTAAGGCGCAACCCAGGTTCCCTCAATGACGTTTAGGCATAACGCGACTTAGGCTCACTGTGTTATAGGTAGGTATACAGCGAGCAAAGGATTCTCCCAACCGCACACGTTTTTTTTTTTCAGTGTCATTGAAAAATAATTAATCCCAAAAACATCATAGTGCAATGCTAGATGTGGGAGACATTCCTTAACTGTCTGGCCCATATGCCCCACCAGAAATAAATCTAGACCCGCCCTTGATGCGTAGATACACAAACGTCACACAATATAAGAACCCTTACCAAGAAAGAGAATTCATAATAAGGTCAATTAACAAATAAAAATACAATATTAAACATATTTACCTGGACAAGAACAGCCACCACAACCAGGACGAATGCGAAGGATTTCATTTTTCTTAGTTTTTCTTCAAAAGGAAACTTTGAATGTACTTTCTCTTCGTTTTACCCACCATTTATACTAAATCATTTCATAATAAATTGACAAATATCATTTTTATCAAGTATTGTAATTCATTTCCTAATTAGTTTGTACTTGTACTATTGTAATATGTGGAGCAACCCTAGTTCGATAAAAAGTTCCTAGGTGTGTGCTATTATTCAAGTAGGTATTTAGGTATTGCTATATTTAATTGGAAATGAATATATACGTAGGTGTAAAATTTAATGCGAATAAAAAAGTCATCAAATTGATAATAATGTTTAAAAAAAAACATTTGTCAATTCCGTATGATCTAGGTACTCTCATTTTCGGGAAATCGTTAGTAAATTACTTGTTTTTCTATACGGAATTGTAATGACAGTACGGTATAATTGTATTAGAAATATTCCACTCACTCAACCACTCTGCTCGACAGGAGAAACATTATTATTATTTTTGGTAAACAAGTTTTGTTTCTTAGCTCTTTGGCTAGTTTAAGCTACATTAACGGGCCTAAGCCAAGTCAATATAGCGTGTGTGGTGAATTTTTATCACGAAGAGTTATTGTTAGGAGGAGAGATTTCATTTTCCTCAATTTGCAAGAACTTTCTCACTATTCTACAGGTGTTTAAAATTGCGGCTTTTTGGAGTGTTATGTAAATTGAGTCTTTCAGGTCTATTAGTTTGAGGCTGTGGTGGAGGTGATTGGGTATAACACCCGTCGTGGAGACAACAATGGGTACTACGTACACTTTTTCTTGTCTCCAAATTCTGGTTACTTCGTCCTTCAGTTCAGCGTATTTACTGATTTTCTCACCTATAGTTTTTTGTAAATTATGTGTATTAGGGATATTTTTTATTATTATCAGCCATTTCTGTCCCACTGCAGGGCAAAGACCTCCCTTCCCTCCTTCCGCTTATCTCTATCCAGTGCTGCTACACGCCAATCCTTGTGGAAAAACGGCAACGCGGCGGGCCCAGAATGAGATGGCGGGACGAACTCGACTCTTTCCAAAAGGAGAAACAGGTCAATATTATTTCTTAGTGATTAATTATTATCTAAAACGAGCCGTTCAACGGAATCACGGAAGTAGGTAATGAGATAAAACTAGATACACGTAGATATCAGGAGGCCAATTCTCGTAATTTAAAACGTTCAATATCTAGCAGTAGTCTCACCTCGACGACAAACAAACCAACAACCTACCTACAAAACAGTTTTCGGATTTTTTCCTTTACTTGTGCTACATGACATTGCTTCTTGCCAAATTTCATGATTCTAGGTCAACGGGAAGTACCCTATAGGTTTTTATTCCGGAACAGAAACGCCCGTATCTTTTAATTGCGTTGACTTAGAAGTTTGATATTTTGATAACTCCACGCGTTCCTGAGTAAAAGGGTCTTGACTGACGGAGAGGCAGACGGACAACGAAATGATCATATAAGGGTTCCGTTTTTCCTTTTGAGGTACGGAACCCTAAAAACAAATCGCACCGTGAGAACTTAGGTGAAGTGAGCTTCAAGTAAGTGTTGCTGATTCCACCTCATTGACATACAAAAGTACCTCAATGTTCCACCTGGACGCTAGGGATTGACGTTATTGACAGCTCTATTTCAAGCTCACTTCATCTAAGTTTTCACGGTGAGATTCGAACAGAATAGCCTGGCTGATTTTATTTGCACCTACCCCCTGATAATTTTAAAATGGTGTAGGTAGTTCGGAAAATTATATTTGTTAAAAAAGCATTTATTAATAGTAACTAGAATATATTTTGAACTATTCTATTAAGAATGATAAGGCTTTCCAATAATCTGATTATAAAATAAACATACATTTGACTATTATTTGTTAAAATTCCGGTGACATTTTGAATTTTATCATCTGATAGTGACGCGACACAAGTGAATGTTATGTCATATTGTTCAAACCGATGATTGTTAGTGCGATTTCGTAATCGATAAATGAAGTATACAAAACCTTGCGATTATAATCGGTTGATGTATTGATAAGTTAATAGTAATTGAAGCTTGTTGTGTTTTAAGTTATTTTACGGAAGAAAATGATAAACAGAGTTTTATTATTTGGATTTTGTTTGATTTTCAGTGTGAGTAAATTACTTTATTTTTCTTAGAGCAAATTTTTCATTAAAACATTTAGACTTTTATTTTGCAAAGGTGTTGTTCACCATTCGGCATGAAAACATTTATAATAATTATCCGACTATTGAAAAAACCGCCCTTATTCAAATAAATTGAAACAAGGGTAGGAAGAGAGGATGATGATACTTTGAATTTTTCACGTTTTTTTAGTTCAATTTTTTTTTAATAAGTATATCTTTATCGAACTCTGTAAAACAAAAAGCTTAAAAACTAAAATAATCTCTTTCAGGAGGTCTCAACACAAACCCTCGACGATTTAATATCGTCACCAAAGCCAGTGGTCATTCAAGACCCAAAGCCATCATCTTCATCTTCCACAGATTCAAAATGGGAGGAGCTAATGACAGCACTGCAATCACTCAAAAGCACTTCCAAAATTAAAAAAGAAAGACTGCACAAAGTTGTCAAGATAATCAAATTCCTTCTTTCCGATGAAATGGAGAAAAAGGGCGAGGGTAAAAAAATAGTGGAAGAATTTAAGGAAAAAATCAAGGAAACTGGAAGTAGTGACATGTTCCCAGAGCCAACAATACCAGATTTTGACAGTGTTGTGGAAGAAAGACTGGAGTGTATTAAAGAAACTATTGATGATAGAACCTACATGCTTGACAAAACTGAAGTGAAGAATAAAACAGAAACTGTCAAAGATGAACCCGCACCCAAAAATAAAACTGCTGACATTAGCAAGATTTTTTCCAAAATAACTACAGCTTTAGCCAAATTGAAAGACCAAAATAAGGAGCCAGAAACTGAGATACCAAAGCTCGTGCCAATATTTAGACCTAAAAATGGTTGCAACAAAAATGATTTCAATCCAACATTGTACGAAAATCCGAAACAATTAGGGAACTTAGTCTCTGGCCAAACTGCAACGAACTCTATGTCTAGTCTCTCAATGTTCAATATCCCTTGTCAGAAAGCATCAGACATTTTAGAAGAGACTGCGAATTTCCGTCTGCCACGAGACATGTTCTGTGATAACCCAGCTGTGAATTTGAAGTCTATGGCTAAGAATACTAAGTTGAATTTGGAGAATCTGCCTTTCGAGAATATTGTGCCAAATTCTATAAGTTGTGTAGATTCTGATGACTCGATTGCTATACTTTTCAAGCCGAAAACGATATCGCTGATGCAAGTGTTTGGGAATTTGTTGAAGAAGATCACAGTCACTGTCCTCGTTCCGTACTATGTTTCTAGTCTACCTTTCTAGAGTTCTGTGAGGGTTATGTTAGTTATTATGTACTTCTAAGTATTTATTCTATTGTAACTTTATTTAAATTAAAATATGATTTTCTTTCATAACTGGGTATTCATTTGCCTTGCCACCCTTTCCTCTCCACTCAACTGTTGAAAAATCTAAATTTGAATTATAACAATAGAAATTCAATTGTGTCTCATTAGCCACAGCTGAACTACTTGAAGTGAAACTTCTTAGGCATAGGATCGATAAATAGACGAGAATTAAGTAAAATTTCAAGAACGTGTCAAGTTTAGGCACATTTCGTTAAATGCGAGAGAAGAGAGATAAAATTATTTCTGTCTCTCACATTAAATCACTCTTATTCTAATAGTTTAAGAAGTTTCACTTTCATCACGTGTAAGGTGCTACACGCGCAATTTCTTTGTTTCAAATCTCTGTCTTGCACATGGGCAATAACTCAGCGTCATCATTATCCATAACTACACAAAAGCATCCATAATGTGCACCAAATCTTGCACATGTACTCCCACTTTTTATATTATCTAAAAATTTTGCACTTTACTGACATTATCATTGACACCTATTCGTTATTTTATAAACAACAAATGTTAAAGTTAAATGTTCATTCGTAAAACTAACTAAGCACTATAACGATAAGGAATTCGGGAAGTCACCCCTTTCCAAGTGCCCCTTTGTAGTCCCAAATTTTTGGAGCTTGCCCAAATCCTTGCCACGCCTTTATACATACTAAGATTCGGAATCTGGTTCTTACTTTATGCAGTAAACCACAGTCTAAAGTCTATAGTACCTATCTGAAACCGACTTTCTGCTTAAAATTATAATTATATTGTTGCGTTCAGCTGATGTTAAAATCATTTAATTGAGCCCAGATTTTAGAGCAGTGGTGGCCCAGTGGGTTCGAACCCAATCAGGCACTTTACTTTGTGTAATTTATTTCATCACTACTGCTCTCACACACACAGAAAACATCGTGAGGCAATCTGCATGTCCTAGAACCAAAAATTCAAAGACATGTGACATCCGCCAAATTGCACGGAGCCCGCGTGAGAGCTCCTCTCTGTGCCTGAACACTAGGAATATTACAGGCTGATTATGCTGTTGCTATACACGCAAGATTTCAGTTATTTTAGATTCTAAGAAGCTGGGTCACTCGAGACCCTGAAAACTGTTAATTAATGAAATTGGAAATATGTAAATTATACGAGTCACGGCAAGACTTCATATTGCTCCTAATTAAGAAGCTAAGCAACGATTATAAACATTTGAAACACTGTTGCACCTTGCATTGTTGCAATTATTTAGTAACCCGCCGCGCGTGAGATAACGCCTGTTTTTGCCGAGTTGAAATACATAAGCATTTGTTCATTCGTTTTATCACTGTTCAGGTGTGACTAATGCTAGGTTCTAGTAACTATTTAAAGTCGAATGTTCAAGTTCAATTTCAAATAGCCTTTATTAATCAACTTTAAAACTATTTTATATAATATTTTGCTGTGAATAGCAGATATCGGTTGGTTTGTCTTGCTCACCAGCATAATGTTAATGGAAGGTAAAAGGTCGCTGAGCCCAGAAAAAGTCAGAGTTCTCTTTCTGTGTAATAAAAAAAATTAGGTAAGTATGTTTCGGTGTCCTTAAAGGTCTTCTTCTTTTCGTGTCGATAGTACTTTTCTTCGATATTTTATAATTTTTTGAGCCCAGTAGGTGGCCACGTTAATTGCGGCATTAGTGGCATACTTTAAGTCATCCAAGGTGCAGTTGAAACGGCACTTAGGGCCTTAGGGCACTCCATCAAGGAGGGCATGGTCTGATTAGAGGCGCCACACTCGCATTGGGTACTGAATGGTGCCCCATTCGTAACTATAATGCACGGTACACTGACCCAATTAATTTCCAGGAAACCGGCCACGTTGCTCCATTCAAAATATTTCTAAGCACCCTTCCACGTGCTTCTCAATTGGTTTCAAATAGAGGATACAAGCAAAATTCAACTTTAAGTTACTTACTTAGAAAAAAACCATCGCAATTTTTTTCCTGAACCATCATCTGCCTAATCGATCAAATTCCTTTTGTTCTGATGTTGTTTTGTGGTGGAAAAATCAGCTGATAAACTCATCAATGCTAGGTACTAAGTACCTAAAGAAAACTGACAGCAATGCGCAATCGATTTACGTAAATCGAACATCGTAAGCCGACTAGATGTCACAAAGAGCATGTAGGGCAAAGATGAAGGGCGAGTCCGAGGGCAAGAAAATGAATGCGTCACGTCACGTAGGCCAAATCGAATAAAAAACTTGCGCATTGGACAAAGGTCGTACACTAAAGACTTTTTAGTTAAATTATGTGTCCATGTACCTATACCGAAATGGACACTTAATTTGACTAAAAATTCTCTTCTTGTTTCGATTTTGCAATAAGTACTTAAGTAGCATATTTATATTAATTAATTTTATAAATAGATTTTTTGAATTTTCGTTTACGTTTTAGATATTATTAGGGTTTTTGGGTTCCAGAAAATGTTACTACCTACTTAGTATTAAATTAATTAATCTTTCGATGACATTATGTAAGTTCGAAGAAACGCCTTGTTGCCATGCGGTTTTTGTACTCAGTACATAAGTAGATACCTACTATCTAAAAAAAATAACAGCTATAATTTATAAAAGGTAAGAACTCTTTATTTATAAAAGGAAAGAATATAAGTACATAGATTTACTTTCAATTTTATTTACCAATTACCTCTTTCAAAAAGCCATAAGGACTATAATCGCTCCGCAAACAAAACAATCGAATGTGCGAGAACGGGGTGTAAACATCGTGACGTCACAAGAGGCTATTGCGCTTGTGCGGGACTTTTCAGGCGGACCACACTAGGTGAAAATTGGAAATTGAGATGTTGATGCTAAAATAGATTTAGCTGGTAGCAGTATCAAATCTGCCAAACAAAGGAATTCCATCTAACTGCTTAATTATGCAACTCTGCACCCTTGCGTAACTCTATCAATCACAATCTGAATCATTTTGAAGGAAAATTTGTCTGCTCAACAACGTAAGTAACGCAATGAATGTTGTTGAACTGTCAAAATGAAAGCCATTCCTATTGTGATTTAGTGTGTTACGGAATTACCCCACTGGTTTGGGATTTGGATATACCTACCATAATATTGCTTTTATTTGGCACCCTTGTTGGAAGAGCTAGCTACGCTCGCCAACTACCTACAGGAAGAGATATAGTAGACTCTTTTATCCAGAAAAGTAAACAGTAAAAATTATTTAGCACCGTATGAACTGATTCACTAGGTAGGACTGAATCTTTCAACACGAACCCTCTAATGCAGGCGTTGTTTTCGAAAAGACTACGACTGGGCCATGCATGGTTTATCTGGCACACACCAATAAGTACAGACGCCAGCACATCAACCTACTCCTATCTGTCAGATTTCTGTAATAGATTTTCAACTTTATCGCTAAAGCATAAGGTTTAATGTTGATTGGGAAAATTTGACAGTTAGGTGTAGGTTGATGTGCTGGCGTCTGTACAAAGGAACACCTTATTGCCTTTGATTTATGGGTGGGTGATAATTATGATGATCCTACAAAAAGTGTAATTACCTTCTGCTCTTCCTTTATTCTTTTTTGTAAACTAGATTCAGATGACAGAATTTCCATAAAACAAAATTAAACAGGGTAAATCCCATAAAAAAATCCATCCCTGTGTCTCACCCCATACTCCTTTAAAATAGAGGGAGGAGGTTGCCTACTTTATACTTAGGTATATTATATCGTCGCTGCTGCGGCGACTAAACCAGCACTAGTCGTGAACACGCCGCAGAGCCTGAATGTCGTTACCCAGGATCTTACTGAATACTACAAAAAGTAAAAAAAGTGTAATCGATTTGAAAGTGCTACAAAGTAAACAGACTTCCTAATTTTTCCTTATTTGGAAGCTTTTCTTTCGGTGCAGTGTGAATTAAAGTGAAGTTATGACGTTATATGCGGTGCCCGCATCCAGTTACATGATAAAAAAAAAGTTAACTAATACTGAATACCCGACAAGCAGTATGCCATCGTTACTTTCTCCTAATCGGTAAGTTTTTAAATCGATTCTCTATTGTTATGTACCATTGACATACAACAGTATGGACTGGAAATACCTACGAAAAAAGGGTGCATACCTACAACTGGTATTGTCTCATAAAATGGCTGCCATTGCTAGTGTTGTGTCTATCAAGGAACATAGGTGTTACTATAACTAGTATCGATACTAAATACGAGTCTTACTAGTTATCACGTTTAGATCATACCTAATAAATTATGTATACAAAGTCCGTTGTAATTGTAACAGAAAAAGATGAGTAGGTTATCTTACTTTCCGTTATCTATAAAAATAAATAAAATTGAAGTGTCTGTTGGTACTGTCAAAATAACAGCTTTTTACTAAATGCTTATAAAAATCTAAACAGTACTATTTTAACAAAATGGCATTTTTTTTATTTTTGTCTGTCTGTCTGTTTGTTCCGGCTAATCTGAAACGGCTGGACCAATTTTGACGGGACTTTCACTGACAGATATGTTACAAGGAGTAACTTTTTATTTTTTTTTTGTGGATGGGAAATCATCTAATGACTCCTCCCGCTCTGGGTGGAGCGGAAGGGAGTGTCAGACTCTTACTGACTAAAACCCACCCGTGTTCCTTCCTTAGCCCTTTATGTTCCGGGGCAGCGGTAACCCTTTCGGACGATCCCGCTACCCTACAAGGAGTAACTTAGGCTACCTTTATTTTAGAAAAATAATTAGGGTTCCGCGCAAAAAAAATGCCATGCATAAATTATTTTTGCGTTTGGTAGCCAGGATGGTTATAGGCTATTTAACATCACGTTACGACCCTTAGGAGCCGAGAAAACCTTTTGAAATTTCAATGTTAATAGATAGGGGAGGACAGTGTAGGCCTGTCAACAAGTACTTAACAAAATAGAAAACATTGTAAAAGCCAATTATTTTAAAAGTGTAACCATTGAGTTTCTTACCGTTTCTTCTCCATAGGAAACTACCAATTGGAACCGTGCACCTAGCTTCTGACGTTTCATAAAAGTGTCCATGTAGGTTTATGTGAAATATTTTGATTTTGGTGCTGTGAAGTGTGAACCACAGGCCGGACCTAGCAAGGTCACTCGGACTGAATAAGACGCAGGATTATTTATGTTAACATCGCAGAATATACCGGTATCGTTTCAGCGGAGGAACTAGTTTCGGAAACTATTACGCCAAGTCGGCAACGGTACAACACTATTCCATTATGACATATTATTGTAAACAAACGAACGAATTAACAAATATAATAGAAAGGCCTGTTATACGGAAATGAACCCAAATATCAATACTTTAGCCATAAATTCATGATCACGTTACAATTGTATCATCGAATGTGTATTATTGTATGTATTAATGCATGAAAACCGGCTACTAACCTGTGCAAAGACAATTGAGGTTGATTTTCATTCTTTCTTGCACCACACTTCACAATACAACACACAGGCATGTTGAGTTTCTGTTTCCCAACATTTACATGCAGTTTTAACAGGTAAAATCCTCGTAATTTTCTTGCAATCCTCAATAATACAAAAAATAAACAACCATTTGACAGCAAAACTACCATGAAACTCCGCGCATAAGATGGCTGCTATGGCACTTACCTACAACTGTCACTACGTCACGATAAAATATTGCCATAATGAGCAACAACTTAAATATTGTTGTCTCTTTTATCAAATAAAATTATCTCATTAGAAAGAATGAGACATAATGATATTTCACATTCTGAATCATATTTCACTCATATTTGTATAAGCAAATGTATGTATAGAATAACGCGGCATCTCCATGTTTTATGTACCTCAATGTTATGTACGCACTACGCGGCGCGGCGCGGTCCAATCGATAGTACTATGGCTGACTTCACTACGGTCCTTGTTGACGTTTTGTTTTGAAGGAACGGAACGTTAACCATGGCAACTCATAGTTCTCAAAGAAAGTATTGATTTTTATTATTTTGGCGCTTAATCGCTCCGAAGATAACAAAAACAAAATATTAGTATTCAATATTGTTCAGTATATTTTATTTATCAAATAATGCTCAGTTTTTCTTGAGACAAAAAAACGATTGTGTCATCTTTTAATTCAAGTACTCAGAGAAGTCCCCCTGCACGTACAACGGAACGTGATTTTCGAGAATAGAAACGTCATGCATCCGGTGGCCATTATGGAAAAATTATGTTATGCGACCAAATTCAGACGCCTTCCACCACGTGTGTTTTGTATGTAAATAGTGAACTTCTTAAATAATAAGTTAACACCTTTCGCCCGCACTTCAAGTTGATTATTCATCAAATCAAACCAATTTAATTTACACTTCTTTGGTTCGTATTCGTGCGTACTACGTAATTTGTGCAATCTTTACGGTCTGACCGTGTTTTTCTTCCCAAGTTATTTCAAGGCTTAATTACGACTTGCCAAGATGACGAAGTTAATACAACAGTTAAATTTTAGTAGTAGTATTAGTAGTAATTACAATAATTACTATAATGTCGTTGGTCTGGAACCCCCCGCTGTTGAAGAGAAGAACTACTAGTAAGTTATTTCAATTTCTTTCATTTGCTATTTATTGTTTACCAATACGTAATTAGGACATGATTACATCGAAACAAATAAGTAACTGAATAATCAAAATATGGAACGACACTCATTACGTATCACTGTCTTTACATTGTCCTTCTATTTTGATACGTCATCAATGTAATTGGCTGACTACCATGTCGCAATCTTTTTTGTATTTGTCTAACCTTTTTTTCACGTGGAGGTTATCTCCATCGAGGTTTTATTACGATTGATCATTGAATGTGGGTGCAGTGAATTGAATGTTGCAACTTCGAAAATGGCGTATTTTTTATAGTCTGATTATTGTTAATAAGCATGATGATGATAAAATCAGATAAATTATTCTCGTTTGTTATTTTTCTAATGTTAGATACCGGAACAGGAATTTCTAATGACACAAAAGTAAATGCTGGGTAGTTGGAGATAAAACTATTTTGCGCTTTTTCTTTTGTGAACTGAATAACCACTATGAAGAAATATCACATTTTAAGGAGACATTGTCCTTTACACACAAGCAGAGTGCTATAATACCAAATGTGTTGTTCGAATAGATGGTCAATCGGTTGTCTTAGGAGCGGACAATTCCAAGGCGACAAGTTAGGTTGTGGTGCACTTCTTTTGTTTTTGTAAGTACTTTTTTAACAAACAATCACACGGTGGTGTCTACATAATGTAATTTTATGGTTATAGTCATAAACATTTTATGACTTTACATATGCACAAACTAAGGGTTTTTTTGTGGGTAGACGAATACAGAAACTACAGAATTGTAAAATTCTTACAAAATACTTTTTTAACTAACCTGACAAATTTCATAGAAACCAGTGATTGTTCATTAGAAAATATACTTACTAGAAACAACAATTGAGTGCTTACATGCAAAGGGTTAACTATATGTATAGGGTGACTGGTAATTAGTGACCAATACCTAAACACGTGATTGTACTCATGATAACAAACAACTTTTACTATGAGACCAAACCAGAAATTGCGAAAAAAAAAACTGCTGTTCAGTACATTTTGACCAGTTAGGCGAACATAAACAACTAAACAGCAGATTTTTTTACAGGGTTATTTTTCAAAGACCAGCCATATTTAAGGGTGTGGTGCAGACCATCAAACCAAACAACTTTCTCCATTGGACCAAAAACATCAGCTGTTTCATACATTTTGGTCAAGTAGGTATTGAACTTTTGTATGAAACAGCAGATTTTTTTTTCGTGATTTCAGAGTTGGTCCCATAATGAAAGTTATTCAGTTCGATGGTCTAAAGCACCTCTTAAAGTTTGTAAGGTTAATTTTTTAACACTTTGTATGACATAGTTATACGATAACTTTTTCCATTCACCGTCTGCCTCACCTTTTCCTGTATACTAAACAGAACGGGTCTGTAGATTTTTACATTATTCATTATTGACTACCAGTCTTACCAAGGGGTAAGACTGGTAGTCATGGGGGGGGGGTCAGTAAATGTGTTGTGGAGGTCAGATAGGCAGTTGCTCCAAGTAAAATACTGGTACTCAGCTACATTCAGTTAGACTAGAAGCTGACCCCAACATAGTTGAGAAAAGGGTAGGCAGATTGATTTTTGAGTTTTCAACATAAATAAGTCTCGTGAACGCCTACAGTTGAACATAGCTCTCCTAATTGTTCAATTATTTGTTATCAGCATTCCAATATCAGTTTGATATTGACACCATTTAGTTTCAAATGTTTCAATAGACAATCATCATTCAAATGATGTTGTCTATTAATAAAAGAATATGATAAAAAGATTTTTCTCAGCGGACTCTGAATTTTTTTTTAATGATGTCTCTTAGAGTTATGGAAATAAAAATAGATATTTACCAATATTATGGTGCAATATTGTTATTTACTCTGGCATTGTACAAGTCACGTGTTTTGTGGTAAATATTTAAATATGTTAATGAATTAAAACCACATTATTCGTTAACAAGTATTTTAATTTTGTACAGTTCAACACAAAAACAAGTGACAAAATGAAAATATTTTAGAAATAAATCAATGACCGAGATTTTTAACTTCTTACACTAGACTTTTTCCAACTATGTTGGGGTCGGCTACCAGTGTAACAGAATGCAGCTGAATACCAGTATTTTACATGGAGCGACTGCATATCTGACCTCCACAACCCGGTAACTGGGTAATAAGACTGGCTCTCAGACTTTCGGGTTTTTGTCTACCTGTAACAACTGTCAAAGCTTTACGAATGACAGATTCCCGGGACCAACAGTTTAACCTTTGTTCTTCTGTTATTATATTATTGAGCCACGAGCCCCTCAAGAAGTAGTCTTAAGTATCAAATTAACTTATTGTTAAAATTCTTGAAACTTTTTTCATACCGTACCGTGCGACACCGAATGGCGTGACGTCTTATTATTTCTTGTCATGCAATCCTATTTTTCCTGGAACGAAAGAATAAGTCGTTCAAGATTGCATGCTTATTTTTACGACTGAAAATTGCTTCTAGATAAAACAATAAACGAATAAAAGCATCACAAAAATACTACAACAACGATGACGCTTTGTCATTTTTACCCGTTTTGAGTTGACGCACCTGTATCTCGCTGTGTAGGCGACATCCCACACACCCGTGGTCTGAGTAGAGGAATACCATACCTTCAGCCACAAACACGCTAAAATTGCACGGTCGACGTAAAAAATTATAATGACATATTCACGGATATCTATGGACATATTCAAGTCGCCGCGGGTCCGTATGACCCAGCGTGATTGGCAGCCGGTTAATTCTTACCGCGTCGGGCAAAACTATCTGAGGAGCAGTGGCGAAGGGTGAATTTATGACAGAGGTAGGCCGGAGCAAAAAAAAATACCAAAAGAAAATTTCAATGATGAATTGACTATAGAGTGGTTATGTTCTGAATTTTCGAAGGGAAGCCGGTGGGAATCGAGTTGTATGGTACCTTCGCCATTGCTGAGGAGTGTAATTATTACTTAGTTTTTATAGGAATTCTACATGATTTGTCCTAAATTCCTAACATCATTTGTAAAATTTCTACTTCTTTTGTTAACCAGTATTAGGTACATAGTTATAATAATAGGAATGCCACCACTGTTAACTACTAATTTAAATCTTGCCGTGACGTCGAACATTACTCTCCAAGGCCACACTACGCAATAAATGTATCAATCAATAATGATTGTTTGAATGGAATAGACCACGCTTTTTAACTAACCGTCAATCAATCTGTGTTACTTTTTCCCATAGTGTAAAATCATTATGATTTCATGGTGAGTTTCAAAGACTGTATGGCGTTTTTTTACTTTATGACTGTCTCCCAAAACGCCTGCCACCTAGTGCTTTAGCTGGGTTGAAGTGTCGCAACAAACTCCCCAGCAGATCAGCTGTCTTTTTATTTGGAAAAACTTGATTTTATACAATAGTATAAAACAATAGAATAGTTTAGAAATAAATTAACACACGTTCGTTTTGCCGTAGCAGTCAGTATCACTTTTGTTGATTGTACCTGCACGTTCCAGAATCTGCTATTATTTATAAAGTACCTACATTCATTATAATCATAATATCATTGACGTGCTGTACAATTTATACGTAGTTATGTGAAATTCTCGGTATTTCTGCAACAATAATATCATTTTGCGCTGGTCTCATGTGCATGCATGTTTATTTAAAGATTACTTTTACTTGGCTATGTTTAACTGTAATTCTAGCTTAGATAACTGATAAAATGGTCCGTGATTTTATAGCTTTTATCTTTGTTGTTATGACGCGAAAATTAGCACTAGGTATTTAAAATGGTGGCGTCTGGTGGCCATTTTGGAATACTTAGAAGTGTTTACTCTTGCATTTTAGCTTTCGAGAAGTCGACTTTTTACGAATTAAAGAAAAATACTCGTGTATTAATATTATATTTTCACTGATTTAAGCTATGTTATTGCCGAGTGCCCTAGGACATGTTTTATGTTAAAACACGAGGAAAAAGTCGCGGGCTGAAGCTAGTACCTATCCAATAAATCATTACCCCCTACCACCGAAAAATGTCACTTTTCAATTATTATGGCTACAAGATTATAGTGTATACATAGAGAACGAAGCTGAAGCCAGAACTACTGCGAGTAAATTTTGTCGGTCTTCCGAAGCCCAACAGTCAACACTTCTTATCTCTCGTTCTATTTATACAATGCAATAACTATCAACCTATTTACCAACCTAAATATATTTTCCGTTTATACAAGAACACAAACAAAAGTTTATTTCGTTATTCGTTCCACTATTTGCTGTTTCATACAAAAGTTCAATACCTACTTGATCAAAATGTATGAAACAGCTGATTTTTTTTTTCGTGATTTCAGAGTTGGTCCCATAGTGAAAGTTGTTCAGTTCGATGGTCAAAAGCACCTATTAAAGTCTGTTAAGGTTATTTTTTAACACCTTTTATATGTATATTTTTTCTTATTATTTTTCTGTGACTCCAAACTGCGGTTTGGATAAAATAAGTAAGTATCGTAATTTGACGTCTAGACTAGTCTAGACTCTAGAGTGAAATGCATATACTTACATCTATTCTACAGAATTGTCAATGGATTAGGTACTTACTTAAATCCTATTTTTAATCTTGTTTGAAAAAGCCTAGAGTTCTTTCTTCGCAATCTTCTAAAGAACCTTTAGATGGATTGCCTTGTGTGTAAACCCTTGCGAACAAAAACCTTTATCTTTTAAAACCAAGCAATTCTCGTACATACATTCCTTGACCTAAAAGAAACTTCGCGACCATAAATAATTCGACCACAGATTTTATCGTTCCCTCCAACCGAAGTAACAGCTGTCAAAATGCTCCCGGGAGTCCGATAGCGTTCTATTTTATGAAAATGTCACAGCAGACACAGGTAACGTCCCATTCAGCCGATATTCAGCCTTTTCAGTGCGGTTGTATTGTCCTAGATATTTATAGAACTGAAAGGATTTGTTGTTCGCATTGTCTGGTAAACTCGGTGAGCATTTCATATTATACCTAACAAGAATAAGAGTTTTTGTTTGATAGCGTTGGGGCTTATTTTTTTTTTTTGTTTGAATTATCTGTAGGTTATGTGGTTTTCATTTTATTTTGAGAGACGTACCTAATACCTAATTACTGTAGCGGTATCTACAACGCCACATGCGAACAACGCGTCATACTGACGTCACGCAAATCCTGCATCTCGCAAGCAGAGTTTACCGCGCAACTAGCATAGATACAACGACCCAACATGAATCATTGGGCAGTTGCCCGCCAGACACAACACCCGTCTGGTCGGAGGATCCTCCCTTTTCTATAGAGTATGAGTGAACTTTACACCCTGTTCCTCATACCTCTATACTGGGGACCCCGAACATGAACGTCAGCGCAGCCTTCGTGCATATACTTCAGCGTGACGTCATCATCATCACTCCCGCAAGCTTTAGAGCGGCGAGTCACCCAGCCAGCCCAGCACCCACGGCTTCAACGGGTATCCTGACCACCAGCATGCAGCGACCGCGCATACCTGGTCATCACCCTCAGCCTCATCAGCAACCTTGGCACAGCACACTGCACCTTCGGCCGGTCTACAAGCAGAGCCCTTAATAAGCCTCTCCTGGTCGACGCCAGCAGTCAGCCTCAACCCGGCGCTGTACCACATCCGACGCACTGGAGCATAACGCAGCACCACCCCGACTCACTGGGGACATCTTCGCAGACAGTTCCGACTCACCGTGAACTATGCGGCAGCCGGTTCCGACTCACTGGAACCTCAGCTGGCCTGGCAAGCATCGCAAGATACAAGACTCAGCCCACTATCGACCTCCGGTCTCCGGGGGGGAGTGATGTAGCGGTATCTACAACGCCACATGCGAACAACGCGTCATACTGACGTCACGCAAATCCTGCATCTCGCAAGCAGAGTTTACCGCGCAACTAGCATAGATACAACGGCCCAACATGAATCATTGGGCAGTTGCCCGCCAGACACAACACCCGTCTGGTCGGAGGATCCTCCCTTTTCTATAGAGTATGAGTGAACTTTACACCCTGTTCCTCATACTTCTATACTGGTGACCCCGAACATGAACGTCAGCGCAGCCTTCGTGCAAATACTTCAGCGTGACGTCATCATCATCACTCCCGCAAGCTTTAGAGCGGCGAGTCACCCAGCTAGCCCAGCACCCACGGCTTCAACGGGTATCCTGACCACCAGCATGCAGCGACCGCGCATACCTGGTCATCACCCTCAGCCTCATCAGCAACCTTGGCACAGCACACTGCACCTTCGGCCGGTCTACAAGCAGAGCCCTTAATAAGCCTCTCCTGGTCGACGCCAGCAGTCAGCCTCAACCCGGCGCTATACCTCATCCGACGCACTGGAGCATAACGCAGCGCCACCCCGACTCACTGGGGACATCTTCGCAGACAGTTCCGACTCACCGTGAACTATGCGGCAACCGGTTCCGACTCACTGGAACCTCAGCTGGCCTGGCAAGCATCGCAAGATACAAGACTCAGCCCACTATCGACCTCCGGTCTCCGGGGGGGAGTGATGTAGCGGTATCTACAACGCCACATGCGAACAACGCGTCATACTGACGTCACGCAAATCCTGCATCTCGCAAGCAGAGTTTACCGCGCAACTAGCATAGATACAACGACCCAACATGAATCATTGGGCAGTTGCCCGCCAGACACAACACCCGTCTGGTCGGAGGATCCTCCCTTTTCTATAGAGTATGAGTGAACTTTACACCCTGTTCCTCATACCTCTATATTACTATAGGAGATAAATATCAAATACCGATATAGCATACTTTTAATCCGGGTTTAAAATATTCCATAAATAATAAGAATATTTTCCGACATCCACGCGGGCTAATAAACAATCTGATAAACTCAATAACACTCGTCTACTAGAGTGATCAATCAATGAATCACATAATGGGATGACATTCCAAGACCTTGAACTAAACTTTCTCCTTATAATCAATAATGAGCGGTGACGTACAAAAACGCGCGATGCGCATGTCAGTCAGCCTCTGTCTATGGAAAATTTTGTACCAGGTTGTTTTTTAATGTCAAGGCGAGGCTTAGACTAAAGAAAACACGATAAAACTCTTTCATGATAAAAATAATCTAGGATTTTATTTCCGTTGAGTGTAATGCTTCTTAGTCACAAATACAAGTTTAAAAAAAAATGTTTTATTTTTTCTCGTTTTGTTACGTGGGTTATGGCTGATAAAAATGATAATTTCTGTTTAACCGTGGGTGTGGAAAAATGCGTGCAAATGTGCATATATTATGAAGAAAAAATATTAAATACTAGAAAGTATTTTTAATTCATTTTGCTTTTACACCGATTTCGCGTTTCGCTGTATGTACCTACTTATCAGAAAATTGCACAAATAAGCAACGTCTTTTTACAAAACGTATTTGAATAATTTCTATTATTGGAAACTCGTTATGCATGTAAACAAAATAGTAATGAATGTCAAATGTAAAAAAAAACAGTGCAAATAAAAAAAAAGTTCAAACATTATTTAGCTGGACCGTACCCAGAAGACAGACTGACGAGACGATCAAGCCCGGCCGGCCGGGATATAAAAAAAAACGTAAACAATTTGCGCGCCAATGCGTTCGTGACAGCGCGGTCTGTTTTCGTGTTCTATTTTTGTATTTCCTTAGATTTTCCTTATCGCATAACAAAAATAGTTTAAAATATTTCATAGAAATGTCTTAGTGTTCATACTTTACACACGATACGCGTTGATGACAGAGGCAAGTGCATCCGCCGACACTCGTCGACGACACAAGTGCATCCGTCGACACTCGTCAACGACAAAAGTGCATCCGCCGACACTCGTCGACGACACAAGTGCATCCGCCGACATTCGTCAACGACAAAAATGCATCCGACGACACAAGTGCATTTCCCCGACACACGTCGATGTCACAAGTGTATCCGCCGACACTCGTCGACGACACAAGTGCATCCGCCGACACTTCGACGACACAAGTGTATCCGCCGACACTCGTCGACGAGACAAGTGCATCCGGCGACACTCTTCGACGACACAAGTGTATCCGCCGACACTCTTCGACGACACAAGTACATCCGCCGACACTCGCCGACGATAGAGGCAAGTGCATCCGCCGTCACGCATCGACGGGTGCAGTTGCCTATCATCGACGCGTATCGCTCGTGTCTATGTCTATGCACACTTAATTTTATTCTTGTTACTGCATTTACTTGATTATACGTAGTTTTAGTGTAAAACAAAGGAATAATGGATGATCTCTTTTTCCGACGACCTTCAAAGAAGGATTAAACATATACCTATTAACAATCCCTTTTAGATCACACTGCTGCACTGTGACCACTGTGTACAGACGCCAGCACATCAACCTACACCTAACTGTCAAATTTTCCCAATCAACATTGAACCTTATGCTTTAGCGATAAAGTTGAAAATCTATTGCAGAAATCTGACAGATTGTAGTAGGTTGATGTGCTGGCGTCTGTACATACATTAGTCTCTCCCAAAATCGGAGTAAATACTTTTTCAGTGGATTCATTTGGCACTAAGCCAAAAGCAGTGTTACCGTTAACAATGTTCTTCGACTGAAATAAAGAACACGAGGGTGACGCGACGTCAGAGCCTCTAAAGGGCGCTTAATGGATTATGTCAAAGAGTGTATGACAACAGTGATTATTATTTTATTTCCTCACGATCTTTTTCTTTACCGTTTTGAGAGCAGTAGTGATGAAATAATTTACACAAAGTAAAGCGCCTGTCTGGGTTCGAACCCACGACCTACAGTCGTAAGTCGCGGCCGTTACCACTGGGCCACCACTGGGATTCAGGGGATCAGACCGGAATAAACCATAAAATTTTGTAAGTATATCTGTTTGGAAGCCCTAATAGATTGTCATATTATGTGAATATATTGCAATTCCAATAATATTACATACTCGTACATAAAGTCGGTAAAAAAAATATACCAGAAACAGTTTTTAAATGGTTTTCTAAATTCGAATCGGAAAATAACACGAAAATAAGTAAAAATATTCTTACGTATTTCGGTTGCCAATTGCCATAATAACATGAAATTCCTTTAAAGAGTTATGGCAACGTTTCAAACCAATGACGCAGTGTTTTGACGGTAGTTCTATAAAAAGATCGTAATCTTGTTGGATAGAGAAAGTGTACCTACTACTTATTGTATTTCAACACTCTGCATGAAATATTACAGCGCAGTATGCGAGCGTAACTTTCCGCGATGGTTTTAGATTCACCTTTGAGTAACCTGACGCTTGAGTTCGGAGAAAAAAGAGCACTCCCGTTCGTAACGTCAAATCATTATTAATACGGCAAATAGATGAGTCAGACCGAAGGAACTTAGTATAAGGGATAGAGCCGGGGCTGTGGTGTAGCCATCTGCTGGAAAAAGGTCTTGCCAGCTCGTAATTTCGTCATTGATAAACAGGATCCAATAACCACCTAAATATGGTGATCATTGGATAGTTAGGTTTACAGTGAATCCTGTTCATCAATCAAACTCAATGCATTTATTTCAATAAAACTATTCACAGGCAGTTTTGAACTGTCAAGAAGTCGGTCACTCAGAAAATATGAAGATAGTTGCCCATTCCAAAGCGTAGTAGGTGTAATAGTATCCTATGGAGAAGAACGGGCAAGAAACAACAACAATTCAGCCGAAAGATGTTACCAGCTGGACATGGACCGGCGATGCTTGGTGGACAAGCATCGCCTTCGCCACATCGACCGGTCCTGTGCTTCTCGCATCCAGTGGAGTCCCGCAACCAACTTACCTAAGCCCAAGAGAAGCACTTCATCAGCATCATCATTTCAGCCGAAAGGCGTCCACTGCTGGACGTAGGCCTCCCAAGCACTGCCACTTCGATCGGTTCTGTGCTTCCCACATTCAACGGATTTCTGCGGCTTTCACCAGTTCATCGGTCCATCTCGTAGAAGAGGACCAATTGACGTTTGTTAACTGTCTTTATGATGATTAGTTGTTACTTCTTCATCCTTCCGTTTCCTCGGGTCATTGCCAGCTGCTATTGACCAGGAAGATGTGATCGTGAGTCACACCCACAGTTCCTTCATTGTCAATGTGGAGGAATGCCAAATGTTTATTGTTTGACCTCCGCATTCCTAGGAAAGCTTGTTTTCTAACGTGTGTTTGTATTCGTGCTCATACACACGAGCTACACGCGTTAGCGGCAGATGCAACTGCTGCCGGCAACGCGTGTCGGCGGCAGCCGTCGGCTCGTCGGCGACTGCCGGCGATAACATGCCGCTCGTGTATGTGTCATTATCTTGGGATACACTTTGGTCCTTGAGAGTAGTCTTCTAAAATCAGGATGTCTTCCTTCATAGTCACAATCAAATCGTTTCACAAGAATAGCTTCATCAAATTGAGGCTCAACTTATGCTGCTTGGCCAAGGTTTCTCCCACCATATCTTGCAATTGTGGAGCAGTGGTGGCCCAGTGGTAACAGCCCTAACTTACGAGTTGTATGTCGTAAGTTCAAACCCAAGCAAGCGCTTTACTTTGTGTAAATTATTTCATCACCACTGTTCTCAAAACGGTGAAAGAAAACATCGTGACGAAACCGGCATGTCCTAGAACCAAAAATTCGAAGACCCCGCACTGTGCCCGCGTAGTAGATTACAGACCACTTCCTCTCGAAAAGCGAAGGTATGTGTCCCAGCAGTGGGAACATTATAGGCTGATCATGCTATCTTGCACATTTAGTCCAATACATGAGATATCAGAAATAACAAAAATAATGCCTCGTTAAGACCCATTGTGACAAGAATTGCCGCATTTGAAACAAGCGCTTACTGCATTTTGATAAGACAACGTAACCATTCAATTCATGTGAAAATATTTTCATGCTTCCTTCAGCAAATTCTTTATGGATCGAGGCCAAAAGTGTATTCCTTTTATCATAAATTTTCAATAGAACGGTTTGGCAAGCGCTCTCTTTTAAATTTTCTCGAGTAAATGCCAGAATTGCTAAAAAGATAATATTTTGTCCCCATTGCGAAGTGTTTTTATCAGATGAGATGAGAATGCAGACAAATATAATACGAGTGAGCGTTTTGATGACCTGCTATTTCTGATTTGTATGTTTGTATTAGAATGTGACTAGCTGTTTTTTTTTTTTCATGGGTAGGTATACAATTTGGCGGGTACTCTAAAAAAATCATTTAGCAGTCGAATAGGACTGGATTAAATAGTTTGTCTGAGGTCTTCTCTTTGTATGTTAATAAATAAACAATTGGTTTCGGAATGTCTGAGGATAATGATAAACCTTTTTGGCGTAGTCGTGAGGCACAGTAATTGAAGATTGAAGCTAAAACGTTATCACTTTTTGATTTTGTTATTTGTATGTTTGTGTTTCACGAACTGTGTCCAAACAAACGTTATTCTTTCTTTATTTATTTAGATAGGTACCTATGTCTCGTGCTTTATAAACGTGAAAGTAATCACGTCCGAAAGTAAGACTCGCCCTATTATTGATCTGTTTTTAGATTCACAACACTAATTCTATTTTGGTATATTGGCAAGGCTCCTCTTTTGGCCGCCGACTATTTACTGTTTTCGAATTTTGAATCAGTTGCTTCTTGATTCTCGTATCGAACGCACGTGTTAATAAACATAAAAATAGATTCTATTTTCGTAAACAAACATAATATGCTGTATACGGTATACAGCATAAAGCTATTTTTCAGAAAAGTGCCTGAAAAAAATCGCCTCACGATACCTTAATATTTTTGTAGTTTTTTTTTTAAGTTGTTAATTTATTGAAACATTCCATTTTTTGTGATATACTTGTTGTTTATAATATTATACGAGGTTTATTTCGTTGTTGCACATAGAGGATTTATATATTTTTGAAAAATGGTCAAGTTGTACCGGTAAGTCCATCGCATGAAGTCGGTGTTAAAAATGACCGAATGATGAATGATGTCTTATGAATGAATGTCTTAACCCTTTCTTAGGCTCTAATATTTTTGAGTACCTTTGGACGAAACTTTATCGTATTGCCATCTCTTTCTAACAAGAAAGAGAGGAAAGTAATAATGTTACTTTAGTTCACTTTGCTACGTATGTATTTGTATATCCTGAGGTGACATTTTTACGTGTTTGGAAACTATGTCAAATTATCATAGCTCTAATTTTCTTCCATCTCTTTCTTATTTCATCAACTAGTAAAGGACAGAATTTTTTAGTTTATTCTGTAAACAATCGACGCCGTGGTTGTTGATTTCCCTAAAACCCGTCACCAAGCCTTTGAAGTACACTTCTGACTATCCTTAACCAATCTATATCTATCTATAATTCTATAATAATAATAAAGCTGAAGAGTTTTTATTTGAACGCACTAATCTCTGGAAGGACCAGTCGGATTTGAAAAATGATTTTTGCATTTGATAGCCCAATTCTCGAGGAAGGCTATTTAACATCACGCCACGACCCTTCGTAGCCGAGCAAAAAGAAAAAAAAACTCAGAATGAACGCTGAGCGAAAACGCAAGTAACAGCGCGGGCGGGCAATGGGTAGCCCAATTCTTGAGGAAGGTTATAGGGCCATAGGCCATATTAACAACACGCCACGAGGCTAAGACCCTTAGGAGCCAAGCAGAAAGAAATAGAAGTCAGAAAGAACGCTGAGCGAAAACAAAGTAAGAGCTTGGGAGGGCGATGCGATGTAACGCGGTGGGTCGGGGGTCAAAGATGTTCTATAAAAATGTGGCGGTTATTTTAGTGCACTATCTGGCGACTTCCACGCGAACGAAGTCGCGGCCAGAAAGCTAGTTAACTTCAGAAAATGCCGTGAAAACAACTCATTTATTTCAAGGTCTCCCAGATTATATCAAAGAAATTCCCTTCGGAAATTGTGCAGTGGTTTTCAAGTTGGCTTCGATAAAATAAACATGCAACTGTTGTGGTTGGCATTAGTCCTTCAAATTGTTTGAACACAACACGCTAGGGTTGTTAGCGGGCTCGTGGCTGAGTAGGGTCGATCGATCAGGTTAAGCTACGCTTACCGCGTTTGGTCCGTGGATGTATGATCATCTTTGCATACCAGGACGCCTGTGCCTCTGAAAGCACGTTAAGCCGTTGGTCCCTAGCTGTCATTCTTGGATCTTTGACCGTTGTTACGGGTCGTCAGAAACCCGAAAGTCTGACAACCAGTCATACCAAGGGGTATCGTAATACCCAGTAACTGGGTTGTGGAGGTCAGATAGGCAGTCGCTCCATGTAAAATATTGGTATTCAGCTACATCTGGTTAGACTGGATGCCGACCCAAAGACCCCAACATAGTTGGGAAAAGCTTAAGCAGATGATGATAACAACAGGCTAGGTGTGTACTTACTTATCACCATTAGACTTGTATTTTGGACTCGGATTCTTTATTATGCGATAGTGAATCGTTTCTGTGTGTAACAGAAAAGTTTTTTCATGTCGATCTTCTCTCCCTCTATTCCGATTGAGTTAAAATGTCGCAAATTCGACATAAGTGGCGTAACCTGCATAGCTATTCACAGCCGTTCGATACGCTTCCGCGTCGAATCGAACATCATTGTCATTCAATGTTGTCGTAGGGGTGGATCCTCTCAACGTTGTTCACAAATCACACCGTTTGTTACCAGGAAGCATTTGGACCAAACGAAAATTACAAGATGCCCCGCCCGCAATTCGGTATGCCTTTTGGCATAGACCTCCCAACTGTCTCCATTGTGCTCTGTCCTCTGCAACTGGTCCAGTATGGCCCCAAGGATAGACGGATATCGTCTTCCCATCTTATTTTTGGACCCCCCCCCCCCCCGTTTTCTGGTCCTGTCTTGTACCCAAGCATGACTACATGGCAAGCAGCTTTATATTACAGAAAAATCAATTCCTCTATTTGACTTTAATCAAGCCTTCCAACAAACGGCAATAGCCTTCAAAAATACATTATTATACCATCGCGTGCTATATTCTCATCAAGTAGGTACTATCGCCCTAATTAATCTATAAAGTACTGTAAACAACAACAGAGCTGTTTTTAAAACAAAATTATACATTCATTATCAATTTAGGCGAAATGCCAGGTAGTACATACGTAATTATGTACATAATTGTTATAATATTTAATGTCCGGTCCAAAACAAAATGAAAACAACTTTATTTTGGCAGTTACTGTCACAGGTTTATTTTTGAGTTGGTTGATTGTCGAAGCAAAGGTCATACTTTCTTTCTGTGGGTTGGTAACTGGGCTTGCTATTTGGCCCTGTCAAATCTTGTACCATATTCTGACAAATAATTATTATGATTATAACAGCATAAAGACTTTTGTACACGGCACGGTTTCTTTACTGTACGGCGGGCGTATAAACCGTGCCGTAGAAAAAACGTGTCCGTCACCAAGCTTCCATAGTGATCCATACAATACTGACGACCGTGCTACACACGGCAAATAAACCGTAGTTTTTCACGGCAAGAAAAATGTGTTTACCATCGCGGCCTTTTCCACTTGATCGCTTAAGAAAATTTTCGCCTAAATCCTGCGGCTGCGCCCAGCCACGCCCGCTTAAAGTTTTCGCCTATTAGGAAAACGATAACGCAATATTAGTTGCAACCTGCCCTGCGCAGCTTAGTGACGCTTCGCATGTACTCCTTTTGTGAATTTTACGAACTATTTGACCGTGGCGGGCATACTAGAGTACTTCGATTTTTTTAATGCAAGCAACAATGAACTTAGTGGTGGTCAGGCGGGAGTGTCCGCGATAGTACAAAGACCTTACTCTCATCAGCGTGATTAATTGTATCGCCATTACATAATCCCTGTTTCATTCTGCATTCCATTGTCACTTCAGTTATAAAGCTAAGGGATTCATTGATTTTTCATTCTTTAAGTAACTCGGTTTCTTCCGAAATCTTCGTCATTAATCTGGTCGGTGGTTTGGATTCTGCACCCTGCTTTTCCCGTTGATTTGTGATATGGGGCGCCTTGTTCGACTCTTGGGGACCGTCTCCACGAGCGAAAGAATCACGATAGTCTCGCCGTACCATCAAATTTTCGCCGCGATGATATCGCCGTGTGGAGGCACGTTCAGAGTGTATAGAAATACGCGGCACGACGATAATATCGCCGCGATTATCTCGCTCGTAGAGACGGCCCCCAAGACAGCTACTAAAGGATTTCAATACATAATAGCGTTTACTGTAGCACCGATCTAGTTTTCCACGTCTTTTAATTTGGCAGTAGAATGGCCCAGGTTTTTTTTATTCAATTTCTTAAGGAATAATATATCCCTATAAACAGGTGTAGCAGGGTGGCGGGGACATCATCGTGCAAACTGTAACCGCGAATTCAGCACATGATTCTAGAAAAAGCGAAGAAATTTAGCGCAGGTTATAAAAAAAAAAAACAGCTGTTTCATAGAAAATGGCAATACCTACGCGGTCAAGCTGTATGGCACAGCATTTTTTTTTACCGCTGATAAACTTCTTCCTTAGGGGGTTCAGAATCATGTACTGGTTTCATGGTAACTGGTTGAGCGTATACCTGCTTATTTTCAGGTTTCCTTACGTAATTTTCAGTGCACATGCACCTAAATCTCAAGTATCTCCATAACATTGTAGTTTATCTTAAAACGTTACGTTATTACTGTATTATCAGTCACAATAACTGTACTATCTTTGTTATCATCTGTTGTTTCAAATATAAGATAAACAACAGATAGTCTATCTAACTGAAAATCCCTATTGTTATCTTACACAGATCTACTAACATCTCATCTTAGGTACCTAACTCATCAAGATGGTATACTAAAGTTATAAAGAGTACTTTTCAACTAAGTTTATTTTATTTATTCGGAAGAACAAACAAACATTATATATTACAAGTTGATAGAACATCAGGAGTTATACAAATGTGCTACCAACAACGAGATATACAAAAAGACAAAGACAATGTTGGTAAAGTTAAAGTCGGACAGAATAGATAAGTACATGAAATAAAACACACATAAATTACACCTACTAAGGAACACTTAGCGATTCAATAATATTCACATAATTTTTTGATTGTGTCAAACAATATGTTTCTAAATTTTCCAACGGACAAATAGATTCAAGTATCTGCCTAGCATTTCCCAACTATGTTACTTGTATGGTCGGCTTCCACTATAGCTGAATACCGGTATTTTACATGGAGCGACTGTCTATCGGGCCTCCACAACCCAATTACTGGTTAACACAAAGTTATGGTAACGAGTCTTTCGATAAATTGTTTTCGTAATACAATTTCCTTGTGCCATTTTTCGAATACTGGCGCTGTTACAAATTCTGTAAACTCCAAATTTTTTTGGCAGCGGAGACTACTATTTTACCAGAAAATCGTGTTATGGATAGAAAAATTAAGCATTTTATTTTGTCTACTCTTACAATCATCATCATTGTCCTTGTTCCACCCAATGCTGGGTATAAACCTCCTCCCTTTTGTGCCATGTTCTCCTGGTCTGTGCGAGTCTCATCTAGGTCTTTCCCGCGATCTTCTGCAGGTCGTCCATCCATCCTGGCTATTAGTCTGCCAACGCTCCTACCATTTCTCGGTAACCATTCCGTTAGGGCTCTGTCCTACCTGCCATCACACTAAAACTACTCATAATCTCGTGCAATTACCTCGTCAATTTTACCCCTTTTTCAAACAAAGAAAGATAACACATAATAATCTCATTATTATATTTGCTAGATACTAAAACATGTCTTAGTCTTAGTTTATACAATATTTACCAAGGCTTGAATGTGAGGAAAACTGACAATTGCTTCCCAATCTTTGAAAGAAGAAGACAGTTTGAATATAAAATGCCTTATTATAATTATTTCGAGAAGAAGGCCGGTGATTTGACGTTGTTAAGTGAATATTTGGAAACCGAAGTCATTTTTTTGAGCAAAACTATTGGAAGGTACGAAGAGAGGGTACTTACTTGAATTTTTGGACGATTTTTGTGTTTTATTACAGACCAACGTCTGTAAAGGCCTATTCAAACCTAAGCGGTATTCGCTACCGTCTGCGGTAGAGAAAACCGAGTGGGTATGCGGTTATATTACTGTTCACACCAAAGCGGATTTCGCTATCCTTGTGGGTAGAATACAGAGTTTGAGTTTCGCTCAGGAACAAGCGAAACCTATGCGGTAGGTACTATGGCACCAACTATTCCGCTCTAGCCGCGGAACTTGATACTAAATACCTGAGCGAAACCCGCGCGGTATTACCTACCCACAGCGGCAGCGAATACCACTTAGGTTTGAATAGGCTTTTAGAAAGGCTGGCGTGATTTTGTAATTAATTTATTTGTGAGTAGGTTATTAGATTAATGTCCTACGTCAATAGTCAGTTTTTGACAACGGAATTACTTAGGTAATAGGTAATACGGGCTGGTGTCCGCAACTCCACGTCAATGCGCGTATTTTGCGTACGGAACGTACGTAACGGAATTACTTATGCCTAATTTTAAAGGCTTCTCTGAGTTTTTTTGTTGGCAGCGCGTATTTTATTCAGTTTCCTTCGCAGCGCTTTTATCGACTGTATTTTATCACAGCATGTCTCTGAGTGCTTTCTTGCCTTGTTTAAAGTGGTTGTCAGCGCCTCTTTCGACTCTTGAGACAACGTGCCTCTTAGCGCTGATTTACCTAATGAATTGTAATAGACAGTCGTTTTAAGCGCTGTCAGCTTATGACGACTATCTTTTGTTACAGCGTCGACAGCGCTTTAAATAACGCCTTTTAATACAACGTTTAATACTTTTTGACAGTACTTAAAACAACTGCTTTATTGTTACAGCGGTGACAGCTCCTCGGTGAGCGCTGCCGGGAGCAAGCGCTCCGCTTTGTCGGCTTCGGACGCCGAGTGTTTCTCGCTGTGCCTGGGTGCCGGGCCTCTGTGGTAAGTCTTAGATTTTATTATTTAAATGAAGAAAGAAAAATATGTAGTTTAAAAAAACACGCTTTTATCGCGCACAAAAAATTATAAAATTAATAAATTGACTTAAATTGAATTCGTGGAGCGCTTTATGAATTCAATTTTAGTCACTGCATGGGTCATCTAGCTGTCTAAAGTGCATACACGACAAAAAATAGACACACTAGAACTATCAAAATTAGTCTACATAGACTTAATTAGCGATAAACAATATCTAGCTTGCAAGTTCTTCGCAAAACCGCATTATGTAAAACTAGCAGCTCGTGGATAAAGCCTGGTCAACTAAGATTACGCACTTATCTTGTTCAGTGACGTAACTAGCCGTACCTATTTACGTAAAAGTAATTTATTGAACCTTAGACCCAACGTCCGAAGAAATAAGTTCATGCAACTATTTGACCTGTTCATTTATCTAGTTATCACTAGAGGCGCATGCTCTGTGATATCTCATAGTGCTTGTAACGTGGCGTATGTGATACGTTTTAACTCTTGACTAGCATCTGCCCGCGGGTTCGTCCGCGTGAAACCCGTCGCATCGCATCACCTGCCCGCGCTATAACTTCGCTTTCGCTTGGAGATTTTTCTGACTTTTTTCGGCTCCTAAGGGTCATAGCGTGATGCTAAATAGCCTAGCCTTTTTTTTTTTTTTGGATGGGGAATCATCTAATGACTCCTCCCGCTCTGGGTGGAGCGGAAGGGAGTGTCAGATTCATACTGACTAAAACCCACCCATGTTCCTTCCTTAGCCCTTTATGTTCCGGGGCAGCGGTAACCCTTTCGGACGATCCCGCTACCCCGGCAGGAAATAAATAAATAAATGGATAAATAAATAAATAAATAGCCTAGCCTTCCTCAAGAATTGGGCTATCAAACGCAAAATTTTTTTTCAAATACGACTGGTAGTTCCAGAGATTACACCCTACATACAAACAAACAAATACCTCATTATAATATTAGTAGTATAGATAAAGTGTGTTCATTAATTAAGTACTTCCTACTTGGAGTCTTAATTACTAAGTGTAGTAATTATACGTACTAAGATTATCAACGAACGCGTTAGTACAGTACATACTAGATTTAACGCAGATTCAACTAAGCTGTCACTCTTCACACAAGATAGACGTTTCGAGAACATGTTAGGCTGTCAGTCTTACCCAACTGATATATTTTGGGCTGCAGGTAACGAGCTTCTTAAAATACCGAAAGTATTCTCCGTTTGAATATTAAATTAAACAGTCTGTGGTAGAGTGGTAGTCGCTCTAGCATCGTTCTTCCCTGATCCAAATTTATTTGGGGTCGGCAGAACATGTATTTTCCTTCCATACTTCTCTATTAGTCGTCATCTTGGCAGTCACCCCCTTTCCAACCATATAATCATTCACACAGTCCATCCATCGTTTATTTGGTCTTCCCCTACTCTAATAGCCATCGACATTCACAAGTGGCAGTCGCTCTATAAAAAGAAATGCTGATATTTTGTTCTTTGTATTTTGTGTTTCACAAACTGTGTCCCAATAAACTTTATTCTTTCTCTTTTTGTAGTTAGCTACATTTGGTTAACCTGAAAACCACAAACAACCGTACACGCGTTCGTTCCGTGGTCTCCTTATAAGAACTCTTTGCAAAGAGTTACCACAGCCTAGTAGTCTGGTGGAAGCTGACCTTCTCAACTCTGACATACTCATAAGTCCAAGATGTTAACCAAATATCCTATAAATGATTAATGATTTTATTTCTGTAAGTAGGTTTGTATAAACACTTACACGTCAATCATATTTTTAAAAACTAGATGAGGTCGGCGTTTCCTATCTAAATACTCTGAGAAGAAAGGCCGAAACAAACTCAATAGGTCACAGTCTCTTCTAAAGTCCAGGCATAATCTAGGATACTCATCCAAAGTGGTTGAAGGTTGCTTGTATTAAATTCTAAGTTATCTAAAATGTGTTCTTCGCAGGTGGTCCTGATGTTCCGGCAACCGGCTCGGCACCGCCCGGAGGGGTGAATGGCGGGGCCGCGAGCCCCGCTAACCCATCAACACCCACCCACGACGACAACAACCGTGAGTTAACCATCTCGTGATAACGCGTGCCCGTGTTCCCGCCGTAAGCGGCAGAGGACATCGTGGAGTTTTAGTGGGTTAGAGTCCCACATAACTGCACTATCTCCCCGTGGTAGTGCAAAATGCATGAGCATTTCTTCACGTTACAAAAAAAAACCATCTCGTTTTATTATTAAAGATTTCCACAGCACATAACAGTCTTAACCACTGAATACAAAAACTTGGAAGGAAAAGTTTTTGAAAGGAAGGGAACTGAGGGCCTCATCAACAGGTTCCGTGGGTTCCGTACCCAAAGGGTAAAAACGGGACCCTATTACTATGACTTCGCTGTCTGTCTGTCACCAGGCTATATATCAAGAACCGCGATAGCTAGACAGTTGAAATTTTCACAAATTATGTATTTCTGTTGCCGCTATAACAACAAATACTAAAATCAAAATAAAATAAATATTTATGGGGGGCTCCCATACAACAAACGCGATTTTTTTGCCCTTTTTTGCTCGATATCAATAATGGCAACAGGTAGGCACTTGAAATATTCACAAAATACTCCGTTGTATTTTTAATTTAATAATAAAATAAATATTTAAGGGGGCACCCATACAAAAAATGCCATTTTTTGCCTATTTTTTTATATATGTAGTGTTAAATATTGTACGGTGGTACGGAACCCTTCGCGTGCGAGTCTGACTCGCACTTGGCCGGTTTTATTTTTACTAGCCTGCGCAGTCCCACTTACGAAGTTTTAATTATTTATGAAATAAAAAAAATATATAATTACATATATTAAAATTGATTCAGTAAACGATTCTGAACCAACTACTTTCATGATGTGGATTAATTCAGTTACACATTTTATAGTGGTGCAGTCGGCGATCAATGATGCAATCTTATCTAGATTTTACTTATTCACTCCTAGTTTGAAAACTTCCTGGTTATTGCTAATGGTTTACCAATGCCCATAGGCAGATGCAACCATATTTCAGATGGGCTGCTGAACTGTAAGCCAACTAAACTAAAATCTACATACTTACACAACTTTGGTACTGCGGTGCTACTCTGTAAAAAGATCACCGTGATAACTTAGGTGAAGTGAGCTTAAAGTGAGCTGTCATTCCACCTGATGCTAGGGATTGACACTATTGACAACTCACTTTACCTAAGTTTTCACAGTGAGATTTTTACAGAATAGCATTACTGATCAAGCATCTGATCCTTCCACAGGTGACTTGTTGAGTGCCCTACTATGGGCCAGCGCGAGTTCACTCGCAAGCAGTGCGGAGAGCCTCATCACAGAGTCCCAAGCACCGCCGCAAACTCACCCAGCCATCCACCAGCAACGCAGAGAACAGGTCAGTAATAAATCAACCGGTCTTTACCCACTATATTGGGGTCGGCTTCCATTTTAACCGAATGCAGCTGAATACCAGTATTTTACATGGAGAGACTGCCTATCTGACCTCTGAAACCCAGTTACTGAACAAGAGGATATACCTCGGTAAGACTACCTGTAACGACAGGCAAAGATCTACGAATGACACCCGGTGCCTTTTTTTTATGGATGGGAAATCATCTAATGACTTCTCCCGCTTTGGGTGGAGCAGAAGGGAGTGTCAGACTCTTACTGACTAAAACTCACCCGTGTTCCTTCCTTAGCCCTTTATGTTCCGGGGCAGCGGTAACCCTTTCGGACAATCCCGCTACCCCGGCACACCCGGTGCCTTGCTCAGTAATAGTAGCAATGTATAAATATTATAAAATATTCATACATTGTGGAAGCACTACTGAAGGCCAATTCTCGTAATTTAAAACGTTCAAAATCTAGTCGCAGTCTCATCTCGGCGACAAACAAATGTCAAAAACTCGTCAAAATTTAGGGAAATTAGAGGTATTTTTTGACAGATTGAGACTGAGATCAGACTGTGTACGTTCTTAAAATTACGAGAATTGCCCCTCAGGTCTTATAAGACGGCTTGGCAGTCAAAGACATACTATGTAATTCTATTATTCCCTTCGCCTTTTGAAATACCCATGAGTAAAAAAGGTTTAAAAGTTGATGAACCGAATCGATAACAAATCGTAAAATAATACGTTATGATGACGTCTTCCTCAATTCGTCATCGCAATCCGAAACTACGACAGAATCTTATCTGAAGTAATATACATTTTTTTTTACAAAATTACTGTTGCCAAGCCGTAACTATTTGATTATTTTAGACACACTAGTAGCTAATTAGCTGATGCGTGTGTATCGTATAGCTTGGAGATATTTAATCTGTCCAGTTGATTCTTGAAGCAGTTCAGCGTGGGAGCTATCACAACATTTTGCGGGAGAGGATAGAGGTATGAGGAACAGGGTGTAAAGTTCACTCATACTCTATAGATAAGGGAGGATCCTCCGACCAGACGCGTGTTGTGTCTGGCGGGCAACTGCCCTATGATTCATGTCGGGTCGTTGGATCTATGCTAGTTGCGCGGTAAACTCTGCATGCGAGATGCAGGATTTGCGTGACGTCAGTATGACGCGTTGTTCGCATGTGGCGCAATACCACACTTACCCTAAATCTTTACTTGACGAAAAAAAACATTGCACACTATATAACAAATAATTTGTAACATTACAGACGATCAGCAAGATACTCGAGCGCAAGGACAGGCAGCCTGTCAAGGTGGACTTCAAAATCTTCCTCACCGAAAACACCATCAACCGCTGGGAAGCTGTAAGTACCATTCACCATAGATAATTATGTTTAAAGTTTTGGTCTACTATCAGTACGAGACATAGACACATAAATTGACTGTCAAGTTGGTCCACAAATTCATAGTCAAAAATGTATGTGTACAGACGCCAGCACATCAACCTACTACAATCTGTCAAATTTCTTTAATAAATTTTCAACTTTATTACTAAAGTTTAAGGTTCAAAATTGATTGGGGAAATGTGACAGTTTCGGGTAGGTTGATGTGCTGGCGTCTGTACATTATTTTCATCACCACTGCTCCTTTAAAAACGATGAAGGAAAATATCGTGAGGAAAAAATGTCCTAGAACCGAAAATTGAAGACATGATGTTACATCTACCAACCCGAACTGGGCCCTCATCGTGGATTATAGCCCACTCCCTCTTACAGAGAGTAGGCCTGTGTCCCAGCAGTGGGAACATTATAGGTTACTTAGGTAGGTGGGTAATATATTTTTAGTGTACGATGTTATCACTGTTATCAGTAACTGGACTTATGTATCGAAGTGCAATGACTTTATTGATAACCTTATGATAGTTACAAATACGTCATTGTTGCAATTACAACGTTTACCCCATTACTAAGTATAGTTGCACAACATTTTGTCCTCTTCTTTTTGGAGGGTACCACAAATTTCACGCAGACGATGTTGCGGGTAGAAGCTAGTTTGTCATAATTACACTTCACTTTCGAATGCAATAATTATTATTGAACATATTAAGTGCAGACTGATAATGTTATGAACTTGATAGTCATTTATGTAATAAATGATAATGTGATAAATAAATAGACGTTTGTATCATGTTTATGATTCATGATAATATTATTATGATGGCTATGTGGGAAATCCGCCACGTATTAACCACGTTGTTATTATTGACTTTAACGTGAAGAAAAACATTGTGAGTTACCAACTTGCAATGAGCTAGTTTGGTAGATCAATTGCTCTCTCCTCAGTATAAGAAAATGATCAAAAAAATCCGTGTGCGATTCGTACTCGCCCACCGAGTGTTCTCTACCACAAAAATGATTAAACTTCTTCTTTCTTATTGTAACACGTATTCTTTGAAAACGTCATGTAAAATATTGGTAGCCGCATCACGTTAGACTGGGATTTGAGCCCAACATAGTTGGTAAAAGCTAGGCAGATGATGATTCTGTGAAACCTTAACTGACTAATAGGCAGATCACAGGAAAATAAACACTCCTGGCACTTTCTGACACACTATTCATATTCTTTATTGTGGATCATAGGTAGGTAAACAATACATACAATGTTCTTATACGTTAAAATAGGATCAGCTATGTCCCGCCGCTTAGCCATACAATAACTATCACATAGTAACTGAGATTAAAATGTATTTAAATAAGTCAAAATACACTAATTCCAATAAATGTCAAAAGTAACTATAGCTAGGCATCTTTTGGTGCAACTGACGTTGCGCTGTTGGTAAAAATTTGTCACACATTTGTGCAAATTCTTTAGTGGCATCTAATAAACAAAACAAGATGGCGACGATAGTTCCGATTTTGGCCACATGCAAAAACATCCTCGTAATAAGACTGGTTATTTTACCAGATTCCAGCTCATCTCGACCTCCTTAAAATGTATTATTTTCTTGCTTCTCAGGTGGTACAAGGAGGCACTATGTACCTGCGCATGCCGGGTGTACTCCAGTCAGGCAGCAAGGAGAGCTTCATGCTACTGCTTGACTTCGCTGAAGAGAGGCTCGGTTGTACCAAGTGAGTATCATCTTTATTAAAAACTACTAGGCCCTCCCTGGACCATTGAACAGCCATGTTGTGGCGGCATCTACACTACAACGTCACATGCTAACTACGCAACAGTGGCGTTACGCAAAATTCTGCATCGCGCAAGCAGAGTTATCCGCGTGATTACTATGTGTGCAGACGCCAGCACATCAAGTTACTACAATCTGTCAAATTTCTTTAATAGATTTTCAACTTTATCGCTAAAGCATAAGGTTCAAAGTTGATTGGGACTACTTGACAGTTTCGGGTAGCTTGATGTGCTGGCGTCTGTACAACACTAACAGTCCGGCAGTAGCCTATCAGACACAACACGAGGATGAGCAACTTTACATCCTGATCCTCATACCTCTATAATGTCATTGGAACGTCCTCATGGCGGGCTGAGGGATTTGGGAAAGGGAACATGACGAAACCAGTGAAGAAAACCCGTCAGGCAAGGAGTAACGCTTCCCAAACTTGCATAGCACAATACTTTGGCTGTATGTCGGTCTAATTTATATGATTTTTTTTAGGTAGAATTTATATGATTTTTTTTTTATGAAAAGTTAATCTTCAAACGTCGATATAGTAGTTACTCTTATAAAAGCCAGGAACAACAACAGTATTCATGACTGAGTACAATTTTTCCACTCTCGAATATATTCCAGCCTTCTAAAATCTAAATACTTACCACGATGTTCTCTTTCCAGCTGCATCATCTGCGTGCTGAAGAGCCGTCCGGACCGCGCGACCATTCTCCGCACATTCATGTTCATGGGCTTCCAACTCCTGGCCCCAACCTCGCCCCACATGCCCCAAGAAATCAACAACCCCGAGTACATATTCCTGCACTACAATATGCAGTAACACTCGGAAATTTCGAGTTTCGTAAAGTCGGAAATTTAAAGCTTTTAATGGTAGATTAGAACTTGTCTTGTAATCTTAGTAAAACCTCGAGCTTGAAAATTTCGAGTGGAGTTTATGATCTGAAGGCGTTGATATAGTTTGGGTTCTCTCTAATTTCGACGTCTTTTTAAAATTTCCGACTCGTGAAACTCGAAAATTTCGAGTTGGACGTCACATGTAGTTTCGTTTAATCTAGAAACAGTATTTTGAAAGTTGCACGTTTTCTCATATTAATGAATATATCACCAGGGCTTGCTTATAGTGAGGCATCAACAAGTCTGTAGTATTAGATATTTAGCGTATTATTGTATGACGTATTAATGCGAATTTCTTTTCATTTAGTGTCAAAAACTAGGATTTTCTGAGTTTGAAAATTGGATGTAGCTAACTCGAAAAAGTAGGATTCTATTCTGCTTTAAAATTATTTTTGCCTAAAATAAAAACTTGCTTAAATAATTAGTAGATTAATATCTAACGAGGAATCAAAAGAAATTCGACTTAAATTAATTATTGTATTTCTACGATTTCAGCTTTTAAACTGGCTATTGTAGAAATACTTATATTTTCTTATTATTAATTAAGTAATTTCTTTAACCTATATATTATTATTATTGTAAAACTTAATAATATCGTCGTCGTGTTTAATCATATTCACCCGCTCCGGGTTAGAGCAAAAAAAAAATTAAAAACAAAAAATACAAAAAAATTGTAATTACTTATAAATAAAAAGATTTTTAAAAATATTTCGGATTTTTACACCATTATTTCACAAGTCTTTTTAGCACTTTATTTTTATTTTAACACCTTTCACGGCAAGACTTGAACTTTTTTTTAAAGTTATGAACAACTGTTTAACGTTCGAAATATTTTTTTCTGTCAATCCAACCTACGCGTTTTTGCGATTTTTACGTGAGAGGTAACAATCGTAGGCGCGCGTCGTATCTTAGTATTAAGTATAGCTTTAGTTAAGTGGTTTTATTTTTAAATTTTAGTAAGTATTAATATTCGACATATTCTGAAAAAAAAAATCTTATGTAATGTAGAAATTATTCTCTTAAATATGCGAAATTTTTTGACGGGCGTTTTTGAAGACATCGCTACAATTCAATCTAAAAACGATCCCAGATATAAATCGAGATAATGGATGATGATGACGATGATGATGATGAACACCTTTTGAAACGAAACTTACAAAAAATATCAAACAAACATGCTTTGCTAAAACTTTTACATCGACATGGCATTGTAAAAGATACCGCATAAGCTTACAGGCAAAAAGGTATCTAAAATCCATAAAAAAGAGAATAATTTCAACTATATTTCACCTTAGCCTACTTTTACAACGACGTCCCAAAATTTTCAGTATTTTTCATGTCACCCTTCCACATAAGATTTGTTTTAGGGACACGTTGTACGTAGGTTTTTTTTTATCATAAGTCTTGTATTAATTGATAAACAATTAAAGCTAATAATAATTAGTTTTGGGGTTTTATTTCAATTCCTGCCTCGTTGGACCGAATATTCTCGATCAGTCACATCAAACCGAGAGAATTCGAGAGAGATCGTCAAGTGTCGTTTGTTTATTCTGAAAGGAATGTTATCAGCGTTATGTGGAATTATCTATACTTAATTTTATTGAAAGAAATTAGTAACACATTATTTACATCTAATAGTGAGATTACCAAAATGTAAGCCCAGGTTTTTGCGCCGGATTTTTCGGACGCACTGCTTAGCACCAACAGTGTTTTTTGAAGTGAAAACTTCTTAGGTGCGTTGGGTATTTTTTGAGATAAGAAAAAACCATTGAACTCGCGACACTATTACCGTAACCGACACCGCTTCTGATGTGTTCCGCTGTCCTCGGGATGTACTCGGTTTTAATGTATATCCGATATTATTATGTCAGTGAGTGATGGCAAATTATTCTGTTTGTGTTTTGTTTTCACTTCTGTCGGCACTCCCGGAGTGTTTTTTTAACTGCTATGATTGGCAGATTAAAATAACAAGATCATTGGTTTAATCAATTTTGTCCTAATTAGCCTTTCAAAAACCTCGTTTTACGTCTCGTTTTTCTATGTGACTCAGGCTGGCTGGACAAATCTTCAAAATTGCTCGCAATTAACTAGGTCAATAGGGCACTTTATGTGACGGCTAAACACCCTTATTTCAGAATTTGTAACGCTACAGAATCTTAGATAATCGATCGAAAACGTGTCCAGCCAGCTTGAAAAATCACTTTTCGCTGGTCTCTCAATCTTGGTAACGGAAGTGATTTTGACGACTTTTTGCATATCAACGGGCGTTACATAAAATTGTAACAGGCATCGAGCTAAAAGTTTTGTGGTACGTACAGCGGTTTAGTAGAAAAATGCAAAAATCTGTGTCCAGCCAGCTTGAATTTACGTATAAAACTTTTGGCTGACACTTCCGAATCTCAATAACGGGAGCGTTTTCGAATATGGTTACTTTACTAACATTTAGTAACGCAATGTGTAACAGTAATAACGTTTGATTTATGGCGTCACATGTAAGGGTTTACGAGAAATCAATAAAAACTTAATGTCCAGCCAGCCTGAAATCAAGCTGGCTGGACACATGTATCTCCGTTGCCTGATGATCTACGACCTTCGAAATGTGTTCAAAATTTTGTACCGGGGACGATAATGATAACCTGAATTTGTAACGGAGAAACTTTGCGTAGTTTCAAAGATATTGATCATTAAAATGTTTTCATATAAACACTGCAGTAGGGTTACCAATCTTGTAGGTTTTATGTAGGACTAAGTGTATTTTAAGGTGTTTTCTTTAATGGACGAAAATCCGTGTATTGATGATACTAATACGAACAACTGTAGTTCACAGTCTGATCTCAGTGTCCATCCGTCAAAATTACCTCTAGTTTCCCTTCATTTTGACAAGTTTTTGACATTTGTTTGTCGCCGAGATGAGACTGTGACTAGATTTTGAACGTTTTAAATTACGAGAATTGGCCTTCAGGTATTGTGTCACCCCAAATAGACCACATGTCTTTACTCTTTAGGATAAGGTTTTGATCAACGTTCGTAATATCGTGTTCTGCCGGTGTACCTAATACTTAAATAAATAAAACAGGGCGCATACATCCAACTGACGACACAAATCGTAAACACTAACAACTTTCGCAAAAAAACATTGTAATTCACGTTAGTTACCAAGGACACATTACTTTTTAAAACAACAGTTGTATAAAAAGACAGTACTTATCTGAAAGTTTATAACGGTCAGTTACACACAAGTCACACACACAGATTACACACAAAGCAAGTCTCATCATGGCCGCGTTCCGAATCGCACTCATGAGCGCTAAAATCGCTCTTGCTGGTAATTCATAGAAATGGGTTAGTAGTGATTGAATGTTATGAAGTTGCAGCTGGGTATTGTTTATTTAATTATCAGAATAATAATTAAATAAACAATATCGATTTCAAAATTTGAAATCAATAAATTGCGTAAAAAATGTAGTTAAACAAACGTCGGGGGACAAAATAACTGTGAACGGAATGTAATACTTACTTCCATGATAGCTGATGATGGTGTCTCTATCTATTGCTTAAAGTTGGTACTACTAGGACAACTGGTGGAATCTTAACTCTTATTTATGTTGTCTACCGCAGATTAATTAATAGTTGTCTTACTCTGATTAGTGATGACACTTCGAAAAGTACATACAATGCCGACTGTAGAGTTTAGTTCTCATTTTCAGTTACCTAAGATAATGAACTAAACGCGAAATACAAGTGGGCTCTCTTTTGCAGCGCTGGTAGTCAATTATTATTTTGAATTAACACATACTTACGCTTTTTACTGCAGGAAAACCTTTTATTCCCACGGGAAAATCAAATACAAAGCAGGCGTGGCTGCTAACGGCCGATTCGTCGATTAAAAAGAAATCCTTTATTTATGTAAAAATTATGGTCACCTCACAATATTAATGGTAGTTTGTATGGGAAAATTTAAATGATCAATATCTTTGAAACTACGCAAAGTTTCTCCGTTACAAATTCAGGTTATCATTATCGTCCCCGGTACAAAATTTTGAACACATTTCGAAGGTCGTAGATCATCAGGCAGCGGAGATACATGTGTCCAGCCAGCTTGATTTCAGGCTGGCTGGACATTAAGTTTTTATTGATTTCTCGTAAACCCTTACATGTGACGCCATAAATCAAACGTTATTACTGTTACACATTGCGTTACTAAATGTTAGTAAAGTAACCATATTCGAAAACGCTCCCGTTATTGAGATTCGGAAGTGCCAGCCAAAAGTTTTATACGTAAATTCAAGCTGGCTGGACACAGATTTTTGCATTTTTCTACTAAACCGCTGTACGTACCACAAAACTTTTAGCTCGATGCCTGTTACAATTTTATGTAACGCCCGTTGATATGCAAAAAGTCGTCAAAATCACTTCCGTTACCAAGATTGAGAGACCAGCGAAAAGTGATTTTTCAAGCTGGCTGGACACGTTTTCGATCGATTATCTAAGATTCTGTAGCGTTACAAATTCTGAAATAAGGGTGTTTAGCCGTCACATAAAGTGCCCTATTGACCTAGTTAAATGCGAGCAATTTTGAAGATTTGTCCAGCCAGCCTGAGTCACATGTTTTTCTCCCTTCTTACAACTTTTTGTAAACTCTATAATAGTAGCTGATGTCACCCTCGAGCTGCCTCTCTCCCGGGACCTCCTCCTCATCGACCAAGTGGAAACGTTGCTTGTCGATGTTCGGGAAGAACGTGTCGCAGTCGTACGACCTCTGTATCTCTGTGAGGTAGATCTTGCCGCAGTTGCGATGGGACATAGCGGCCTGGAATGAAGAAAAATAAAGTTTAAAAAAAAACGTGCAGTCGGGGGAGCCTCGTCAAGATCGTAGCTTCGTATAGTTAGCGCCACCAAAGATGAGACGTCTAGTTAGCTCGGAGATTTAGACGAAAACAAACATTACTTAAAATAAATGTTCTTGTATATCGATTTTATTCAATTTCGAGCGGCCATTGTTGTTTACATCTTTGGCAAATTTAGAGCGGCCGGACTTTAGGAAGATTCATGATCTTTGTAGCTGTCATTTAGTGAGCCGGTTGCTAACAGTGAAGGTTTGGAACCAGATAGGTGGGGCAGTTGAGAGCAGTGGTGGCGGCCCTGAATTACGTACGATCGTGGGTTCGAACCCCAAGCAGGTACTTTACTTTGTGTAAATAATTTCGTCACCAATGATCTCAAAACGGTAAAGGAAAACATTGTGAGAAAACTGGCATGTCCTAGAACCAAAAATTCAAAGACTGTGACATCTACCAACCTGCACTGGGCACACCTGGTGGATTACAGTCCACTCCCTCTCGAAGACAGGAGGCCTGTGTCCCAGCAGTGGGAACATTATAGGCTGATTATGATAAGTAGGGCAGTCAACTGCAATAGTTTTATATTACAAAACTCACCTGATATATTGAAGATCCTCCGATAACCCAGGTTGACTCTATGTCCTTTCGACCCTCGATGTATTCGACTGCTTCATCTAAACCTGCCGCTACCACCACTCCTTCAGGCACCTGGAATGTTAGACAAGGATATTAGACGTGCTTTCGCTGGGAAGAAGAAGTGGCGCAACAAACTCCCCAGCAGTACAGCTGCTGTTGGACGTCTGGCTGGAAATCTGGCACCAGACCTGAAGACGATATACTCTGTCTTTTTGGTGTTATATATTAATCATGAGACTCCGCGTACGACTCACACACAGCCAGTAACTTTCGGAGAGCATTGATTGAGGGAGTTAGCAGCACCATGTCATCCGCGTAGCTCAGATTATTAAAAAAAGAGAAATACCAACAATCTAGTACTTGGCTGTAAAAAAATTGTACTTTGGTTTAAATTTAATAAAATAATCACGAAAAACCAATAGAAATACGATGTTGCCAGCCCGCGCGGGATAAATGCTTTTAAATAGGCAACTGGCAGACACGATGTCATCAGCAAATAATTATTATGGATGCAATGGCATTCATTTTCACAGTTCATCATTCATTGCGTTATTTACGTTGTTGAGCAGATAAAATGTTTCGAACATATGAAGCAATGTATTAGCAATATCCTTCAAAATGATTCAGATTGAGATTGATAGTGTGTTTCGCAATTAGGGTGCGGGAAAGAAGATTCAGTTCAGTTCAGTTGTTTCATTGTGTTGGTCTGGAGCATCATGATCGAAATGGGAGGAACAGGCTACAGATGGGCTACAGGCTGTAAGCAATAATTGGTGGAACATCATTATGTTATTTATAAAATAATATTAGGTACCTACTTACAACATGTTTAAATGTTGTCTGGTGGAAAAAATCTTATCTCTTGTTTTGGATGTTGTAAGGGTCATAGAGCTAGGGTCACATTGATAATTTAGTTATAATGATAATTCATTCGTTTCTAAAATTACTAATATTCTGAAATTATAATTCAACCTATATTTTTTTTTCAAAACTGAGTAAGAAGGTAAAAGAAATTAAAATACATAATCAATTGGTACTTGTCCGGCTTTGAACCCTCAATCTGGTGAGAAGAAGTCAATTTTTAAACATCTGATCCACAACTAATCAGTTCTGGTTTATTAGTTATGGCTCTAGGCTAGGATATTCAAAAACGGAAAAAAAAAGAAATCCAAGCTTCCTACCATACATGGCTATTAGATCACATGCACATGAAACAATTTAAAATTTTGCCTTCACATTGATAAACAGGTCATTATCACTTTAACGCTGGGTTGTTCGTAGTATTTTTATTGGTAGCCTATACTGTCCCACTGCTGGGCAAAGGCCTCCCCCAAATCCTTCAAGGAACTCTTTTCCTGTGCCACCTCTTTAGTGTTATTATGAGAAAATATTGACATTTAAAAAAAATAATGTGTGACCCACTGGCCACTGACCTATATCATACAAGGAGGTCAGTGGTGTGCCCACACAAATCATGATAGAAGTGAAAATCTACGACTGGAGGAGAGTATACCCTACTCGTCGTCGCCGACCGACTGGAGCCGGACGGTTCAGTTTCGTTCAATGCTCAGAAAAAGCGTAAAATACGCCTAAAGAAGTTTTCACTTCAAAAACAGGCGACGTCAGTTAAAAAAAATTTACTGTAACAAAAATATTACCTTTTCTTTCAGGCTATCAACGTGATGTGTCAGCACTATATTGACTCTGCCGTTCAACGGCCTGTATCTGTCTGGGATGCAGTCCCACGTCCTGCGACCCATGATGACCGCATTCACCTTGGAAGGGTCCGACACTTTAGTTGTCATTGTCGTGAAGTAGGCCATTTCTTTCCTGGAACGTTTAATAATAACAGTATTATCACCAACCCGCAATGGGACCGCATGGTGGATTACGGCCCACTCCCTCTCAGAGAGGCCTGTGTCCTAGCAGTGGGAATGTTACAGGCTGATTATAGTAATCATTTATTTAAGCACAAAGGTTTTGTAGTACATGAAAGACTTACAAAGTATTCATTATTAAATAAATGATGTGCACACAAATTGTTGGATGAAGTGGTGCTCTCCTAGCTAGATCACTGAATAAGTACTTAATTAAAATGGGGATGTCAGAAGCCCGTAAGTGACAACCAGCCAACTATAATAGGGCTATTTAATTTGTGTTACCTAGTAACTAGATTAAGCAGGGAGTCTCTCCATGTAACTGGTAATGACCTGCATGGAGTACGTAAGGATCATGGATACCAGGAGACCTGTAGCACAGTTTCACTTAATATGAGCACCTGTCTTCCATCTTCAAACTTCTAAGAAATATAAACTGTGTAAGTACATTTTTAAACTTGTGGAAGAAAATAATATAAGTATAAATTTTATCTTTTACATATCTCGGGACTGGGGACCCGGACCTTTGGAAACCGTACCAGGCGCCGAAATCAACTCGCAGAGGCCTCTGAGACAATTTTAAATTATAAGTAGGTACCAAATTTAATTTTATTTTAAATTTTATTCTTATTATTATCATAGCAGGCTGCATTCTGTATTTTCTACCAAACCCCATGGGAAGGTGTAAATTTATGCAATGTATTAGCTGCATCCATTTCGACTGGAAGCCATGATAGAGTTGCGAAAAGCATAGGCAGCTGATGCAGTTGAGGCATAAGGAAATGTTTATCTCACTGAAAAAGGATGTTGAATTATTATTCCTCCATAGTAATCTGGAATCAACTGATGCCAATAAGGCTGGCTCCCTATGAGATGAGACTCATACATTACTAGCAAAATGAGGATGGACTGTAGACTTCTGCCTGTAATATATATACCTAGGTTTTAAATCTATTCTTTGAGAATAGCATGCTTCAGTGAAAAAAAGGTCCAACAAGAATAACAAAACTAATTCGATTACAGAATACAGGTACTTACAAAGTTCTGAAATGTTTGCAACCAAAATATACACAAAACAAACAATTTCGAAGGAAATAAAATGTATTAATTACCTAGAATAGGACATTGAATATGTTTCATGCCTCGAAATTCATATCTACGCCGGGCAAAGCCCCAGAAACAGCTAAGTTAACCTCACATACGCAGGAGACGCTGTGAACTTAATACAACTCGGGAATCATACATTTTTAGGTTTGTCACTGTAATGAAGATGTAAAGACTTACTTCAGACGCCATGGCAACGCTCCATTAACTCCAATACCCATGTTTTCACAGGCAGCAGCGATTAAATTCAATTTTACTCTCGACATCGTGTTTTACGCAAATTATACTAAAAAAAATACAATTTCTGTCTGTAATAGGTTCGATAACAATATTATTGATTAGTTAAGGTCACCGTATCGTGATATTAGTCTCGTTTTTATTATGAAATAACGATTATTTCAGTGAAAATTAACAGATTTATGATACTGCATAATTTACCGCGCTTTTATTTTGAAATGTCAAATTTTGAGGTTTGACAGCTGGATACAGCTGCTTCAGTTTGGCGAGACGAGAGCATTGAGATAGGGTGAGAGGGAAAGAGACACACTTAAAATTACGCTCGAAATTTCGGCGATTCTGGGGCATGGAACGTAATCATCGATAGTGTAGGGAACAGACCAGTATGTCAATGGAACAGACTTACCTAGTGCTTACATAAACCCTACGTTCCGAATTGCGTCAAAAGCGATAATATCGCGAATCCGACCAACGCGCAATGTCACAATTATTACTCAATAGCCCTTATATTTTGTGACTATTAAATTTGGTCGGATTCGCGATATAATCGCTTTTAACGCAATTCGGAAGGCGCCCAAAGAAGCGGGTTTTCGGTCCCGACTCCATTAACCCCTAAGCAAATTAAGCAATTGCTTAGGACGTCACAGTCCCACGGGGATCATGAATTCATGACCCCCAAAGTCGTTCAAGCTGTCGAGAGACTGATTGATTTACTCGTCTTACTAGCTTAAAACTGCAGGTAAGTAGGTACTTTAGCTACGGAGACCCCGATGGGCACATAAAAAAACATTGAGACATTCGTGGAGACTACCGATACCGACAGACGTGAAAACTGAAAACTACGAGTATGAAATAACAGTGTTATTTTTTTAATTTTAAAATTAATTGTAGTAGGTACTTATCAAATATTTTAATTTCACAATCAAATTTGTAAATTAAAATGATTAACATGAGATCACATTTTCGAGTGACTAGCGTTAAATGTAGGTACAGACGCCAGCACATCAACCTACTAAAATCTGTCAGATTTCTGTAATAGATCTTCAACTTTATCGCTAAAGCATAAGGTTCAATGTTGATTGGGAAAATTTGACAGTTAGGTGTAGGTGTATGTGCTGGCGTCTGTACCTTACCAAGACACCGCTACTCGGGTATATTTAGTAGCACCAGTTTAAATGAATCATTACTAATTATACCTTTCAATTCAATAGAATAACTTGCTTGAAAAATGGCGGGATTGGTGCACAGTGCGAGTATTTAGGGTGAGGAAGATCACGTGACGGGTGTAAGTTGGTTTACAAGCAATAATAATAAGACACGGTCGATGGAACCCCGCTTCGCGGGGCCCCTATTTCTGTCTACAGGGTTTAAAGGAACCTAACCTGTCAGAGTCGGAGTGAAACCTTATGGGGAGGTTTCCACAAGGTACATTTAGTAATAACGCCTCCGAGCAAAAACAAGTGCAACACGACATCGGTACTCGTAGAGCTACAGAATATACTGTTAACATTAGCATGTCGGTGACGCGAACCCATAAGCTTTTCCCCTACCAAAAATCAGTCAACGCGCCTAATGAAGTTTGTACTTACTTCTACTATACTATACTTCAAAAAAGCTTGTTATAAAATATAGAATCTTGGATGTAAGAGCGAACGAAATATCGGGCACCCCGCTCGTACGTAAGGTTCGAAAGGCTAAAACGTTTTATTCTTTGATTTAATCCTTATGAAATTGAGTTTGTATTAGTCATTGGCTGTTTCGTCCAGCTCACTCTCGTCTACACAAATAATATGATGTGACTCCTTTCTGCTAAAATTAAACAGACAAGACAGATCCAGCCCCAGAGAGCCAGCCCCTTGGCTAAGCATGGTGATTTTTACTGCATACCTATTTCCAATTGCCCATCAAACAAACATAATAGTCTGAAACGGAGTTAAACAGTAGGTTCAATAACAGTTGTGTCAGAAACTCTCTGAAGGAGAGAAATGACACGTCAAAAACCTAAAAGCAAGGTTTTCAAAATGCCCTTTTATCGCAGTTTATCTATAACGAAAATAAATACTTACTTAAAGATTGTATTACGCTCTCCGTAGCGACCGTTAAGCTCCATAAATGGAGTTAAGGCCAGATAGGGTCTGTAACTATATTTTAACGTGCCGCTTGCAGATACGGGCTGCCGAATTGCCAATATCAAGCAAAGGTCAACCTTTTTCTGAGATTCAAAATTGCTCGTAAGTATTTTATGACTGCCTGTTAAAAGTAGGGAGTAGAAACGTTGCATAAAGTTAAGAGACCTTTATATTACTTAACTTTAAGCAACGTTTATAAAAAACCCTTTTTTTATAAAGTAATATAAAGGTCTCTTAACTTTTTTAAGCCCGGCTGCTTAAATCTGTAGGTATGTGCTTAAAAGATATTGATTAAAATGCGAAATATAGCAAAAGTGTTGGGGGTTCCCTCGGAAAGTGTATTTCCTAGTGCATTACACTGTAGGTTTTTTATTCGTAGGCAAATCGTAATGTTGCTGGACTGTCAAAATGAAACCCATTGCTACTGATACTGTGTTACCTACGCATAAGTTCGACTCTGTGACCTCGACCTTCTTTTGTTTGCGTTCCAGCACCCACCAAATTTAAGATTTGGAGCATTTAATTTCATAAAAAAAACTCACGGCATCCTTTTTCGAAGCTTCTGAGCACTTTTGGAAAATATTTTACCTAACAAAAACGTCACGTCCTACACAGCTGTTCGATTCGTAATTCGAGTCGATTGTTAAGGTTTTTTAACGGGAAAGCTACAAAATGGTAGTGTATGGTAAAAATTGTTTAAGAGTTAAAACAAATTAAAAAAGGAAACCATTCGTAACGTTTTTTATAAAATTAATATTCAGTTTTTCATAGATCGAATAAACTTGCTTTTGAGTCAGAAGTAAACTATTTGTAGTGTGGTGTACAGACGCCAGCACATCAACCTACTACAATCTGTCAGATTTCTGTAATAGATTTTCAACTTTATCGCTAAAGCATAAGGTTCAATGTTGATTGTGAAAATTTGACAGTTAGGAGTAGGTTGATGTGCTGGCGTCTGTACCTACTAACTACAAACAAATGTAAGGATGTGGGACAGCTAGCTGTCAAATTCTTGGAAGTTGGAGCGCAGCGACATCTGAAGTGAGCAAACGGCAGTTTTTATCCACATTGACAAATCTGAATGCTTGAGGTGAGGCGTGAACATCCTTCTTACACTTAAAGATAAGCCTCCATTCTACGTATAAGTAAGTTTTATTTAATACTCTTTAGCTGTTCATTCAAAGCTTGTTTAAAAAAAAATCTTTATTTTTTAATTACAAATCTCTCAATGTATACCTATTCTAAAGTAGCACTTCACTTTATGTTACGAAATACCTAATAATAATAAGTAATTGATTTATCACTTATTATCATTTTCTACCATTAAAGTTACCATTTTGTAGAAACGAGCCTTAAAAATCGAATCGAATAACAAATCGAACTGTTGTGAACATAGAAATATAAATATTAATATTCTTTCATATATCTATGGTTGTGAACAAGATGGTCACCTGAGATGGCCACAGATGGCGGCGTTAGTTTAGATTTTTGCCGCGCGCCAAGTGATTCTTGCTTTCTTCTAACCTTCTTCTAAAGAGACCGTACCTATAGAAAAGGTTTGTTATCTTTGTTGGTAAGTATACAAAATGCGTTTCGGACCCCAAGAAATTTTTAATATTTGGAGCATTTGATTGAACAAAAACTCACGCTGTGAAACCTCTTCCGAGAGCTCTGCTTCCGGGCATATTTTTTTATTTTTTGTTTTGTTTTGTTTGCCTGTAATGTCCCGGGTTTCGGGCTAAGGCCTCTTCTCATATAGAGAAGGATTGAGCTTGATCACCACGCTGGCTCAGTGCTCAGTTTTTATTTTTATAGGTGGGAAATTCCGGACGTATCCGAAACATTTCATAAAAAAATTACGTCTGCTGATTGATCAAAGACGAAGTATTATAATCAAAAACATACACCTACAAGAACTTAGCAGGCTTCAACCAATTGATATTATAAGAGTAGGTACGGCTTCTATCCAAATCGACAAAATACGAAACTAATTATTTTTCAACACAACACGGGTGGCTATGGCTATCGTGGAATCCTAGGTTCAAAACTGGCTGGGCCAGGCATACAGATCATTACTCTAGGGTGTAATAATTATTATGTGGCTAAATAATAACAGCCGCACGGATCGATCGAGGGTTAAGCTACACTTGCCGCGGTCAGTTCGTGGATGGGTGACCATTCATTTCACGTATCGGGACGCCTTCGTGTCTCGGAAAGCACGTTAAGGTGAATACGCAGTGGTAGCCCGCGAAATTAAAATTGCCAAAATGCAGCCAAAGTGTGGAACTCTCTGCCGGCATCTGTGTTCCCCTCCCACATGTAATCCGCCTTCAAATCAAGAGTGAACAGGCATCTTCTGGGCACGCTCATTCCATCATAGACCTCATCTATCGCTTTCCATAAGGCGTGATCGGGGTCAAGAGCACGCCCATTTAGCAATAAAAAAAAATCTCTTATGAAAAAGTGCTTATGAAACTATAGGTAGGTAAGTATATTAATGATTCTAATTACTATAATTCTGTAAATACTTACATATCTATTATAGTCGTGAATCATATTTTGTTTAACATACAACCTGCCTGACACTGATCTGCAAATTGCAAAAAACGTTACAAAATTTTTGTAACTTTTTTTAGTTCGTGTATCGCTCGGTAACTAATAGGAACTCGGTAATGAGACCGCGTGGCGCGCACGTTATGCCAATAACGTAATTTACATAATTAGATCATAAATAAACAATAATAATTGCCCACTGATAAACTACGATGTCTGCGATCAAAAGGTGAGCATTCTTGGCGATATAAAGACATTATTTTGTACATGCAAATGTAACTTTTATTCATCAGCGATAGCAATGCCATTATGAGGAGCATACTATAAGTGTTGGCATTGGCACAGCCCTTAAAAAAAGATCTGTTGTATGATCATCAACATCATTTCAACCGAATGACGTCCACCACCGTCCAAGCATCGCCACATCGACCAATCTGAATCATTTTGAAGGATATTGCTAATCCATTGCTTCATATGTTCGAAAAATTTGTCTGTTTAGCAACGTAAATAACGCAATGAATGTTGTTGAACTGTCAAAATGAAAGCCATTGCTACTGCGGTGCTATTCTGTAAAAATATCACCGTGATAACTTAGGTGAAGTGAGCTTAAAGTGAGCTGTCATTTCACCTGATGCTAGGGATTGACACTATTGACCGCTCACTTTAAACTCACTTCACCTAAGTTTTCACGGTGAGATTTCTACAGAATAGCATGGCTGTTAGTGTGTTATGCAATTACCCCGCGGTTCTGTGCTTCTCGCATCCAGCGGATTCCTGAAGCCTTCACATCGGTTATCGGTCCACCGTGTGGGGAGGGTTCTCACTTTCCATCTCTCTATCCAGAGCTGTCAAGGACCAATATTTATTAAAGGAGTCTCATTTTTCACTTTATTTTTTGAAGGTACTTAAATTATTTCATCACCACTGTTTTCAAAAAGGTAAGGGAAAACATCGTGAGGCCGGAAACCGGCATGTACTGTATCCAAAAATTCGAAGGAATGTGACATCTACCAACCCGCACTGGGCCCGACACATTCCCTCTCACCGAGAGGAGGCTTGTGGGCTGTGTCCCAGCAGTGGGAACATTATACGCTGATCAAATTAAATTTCAGTCGACACCATCCTTCGGTTTCTTAATAAACTTCAACATCCGACGATCCTGCATACTTCTCTTTTGTTGACTGTACATTTGTCAGATTTTTTTTTTAATGGCTTGGTTGGCAGATTTTTTTTTAAATTTCGAAATGTTAACCGTCACGAGGTTACTCGTTACCTGACCAACCATCCTTCTCGGTACACACACTGACACACCGCATGTATGCAGCCTATAGTGTTCCCACTGCTGGGACACAATGATGACACAACTACAAAAACCCTCCTCTCAGTGCGAGGGAGTGGGCCGTAATCCACCACGCGGGGCCTGTGTGGGTTGGTACACACCGCATATTCCTGTGAAATTCCCCATTTCTGCCGATGGCCGGTATTCGAGTAAATATACGCTTGTGTGCTTCGGGGAATATTGCGCTTTGACAACTATTCCTGGGAGCTGGTTTAACGTTCGTTTGTGGATGATAACTTGATACAGTGAACCACCTACTTATGGGTGCTACGAAATTCGCCCTTGCTGCTACGACATAAAGGCGCTGTCATTGGCAAATTGTTGTTGTTGTGGTTCGGAAGAATAAACCGCACCAACCCATCGGAATCCGCTAGGTATAAGCTCGGTTTGTGGTAGGTACATTATCCGGCTCTGTTGTAACACTTGTTCTACGAATTTCACCCTTACTGCTACGACATAATGCCCAAGATACACGACTCACGAGGCTAGTTTTTCAAAGCGAGGATTGCAAGCTAGAGCCTCTATGTATTTATTTATATAATATACTTTATTGTACACCACAAAACATCTGCCTAGCCTTTTCCCAACTGTGTTGGGGTCGGCTTCCAGTCTAACCGGATGCAGCTGAATACCAGTATTTTACATGGAGCGACTGCCATTCTGACCTCCACAACCCTGGGTAATACGATACCCCTTGGTAAGACTGGTTGTCAGACTTTCGGGCTTCTGACTACCCGTAGCGACTTAACGTGCTTTCCGAGGCACGGAGGGGTCTCGTTATGTAAAGATGGTCACCCAACCACAGACCAACCGCGGCAAGCGTAGCTTAACCTGATCGATCGACCTGTGTCTGTGCGGCTGTTATTATTTACCCACAGGCCCCTCCCAAAAAAAAATACATGCTTAAGTAACAAAAAAAAAATATATCGAACACTATAAATTTATACAATGCGCAAGATAAGCCTACACGTGACGTTGGAGTTCAAGATGCTAGCACTTTTAATCACTTTCGGCATAATGGTGGCAATTATTTACTTTAGGAAACACGGAACACAGCACACTCTCTTGACAGATATAAACTACCAGATGGCGGCAAACGATTATTTCCGATTTCGGCCGCGCGCAAACTTATTCTGCGCGCACTCTAAGGCCGGCCGCATGCGTCCGGTTTCCTGGTCAGGAATTCAGATTCGGAGACCTGAGGCTGGCCGCGTACGTACGGTTTCCTGATTAGGATTCCTGTTCAAGAATTATTCCGTCCGGAAAGTATAAGAACGTATGCGCACTAGTTTTATGAGCCTTAGCTCGCGGGGCCCCGCTGGATCGAAACACATTAGGCTCGCCCCCAGTTACATGGGACTAAGGCCCTTCTCCCATTACGATACGCCCAGGCGACTCTAGTATCTTGCGAGCATAGAGTAAAGTAATATATCGGGCTTGCGAGTCTCAGAGAGTTCGGAGACTAAGCGTACGCGTCCGCGCGACAGTCGCGCGTGTTAGGCTCAAATCACACCGAGATGGCAGCGAAGCGGCGAGCAGTTTCAGTGTCATATCATTTTAAACTTTATCTTCATTACTATAATACATAGTATCTCTTGAGAAACTTGAAAGGTCGCGCGGCCGCCCGCGGCGCCGCGAGCTCTCCGAAGACTCAAGTTTCTCAAGCGATACTATTTATTATAGTAATGAAGATAAAGTTGAAAATGATATGGTACTGAAACTGCACGCCACTTCGCTGTGACGATGAAGTATATGTCGGAGAAGCATTGTTCTCGTCGACATCGTCATCAGTGGTTGCGGGCTTAGTGGGCGTCATCAGGGTAAAATGCGAGCACAAAACACAATTATTGCTACTTCACACTATTTTAATTTAGATTAAACAATATTTCGTCACTTCACAATAACGCCGAGACAATAATTAACAGTTAATACCGAGCAGCGGGTTCAGGGCACCGATCTTACTTTTAGTTTACTTTTTAACACTCTCAACTCAACGATCCAACTCGATCCGTCGCTATCATCCAGCAAAAGCAATGTGTCCCAAAAACTGTCACCTTCTTAAAACATTAAAAGATGGCGCCTCGACCCCGCTCGAGGCACGTGCTCTGCTCCGATCGGTTGTTACGTAAATTACAATATTCATAACTTTTATTAGATTAATAAGGATTTTAAATTATAGAAACAGTTAACAAATCAAATTAAATTACATTAAGAATTTTAGAAGTAATTACAATGTAAACAAGTAATATTGTGCGTTACACATGCAAATAATAATCAACCCAACTCATAGCTTCCTCCGACACGGCCGTCCTGACGTATTACACGCCCTCGTGTGATGTTGAAGGCCGTGCATCATCGTTATCTGCAGAAAAGGAAGAGATATTGGTGTATTATTGTTCGGCCACTCCTGACCAAGGAGATCTTGTACGTTTTATCTTCTGCGCAACAACTTTATTTAAGATATTTTCATAAAATAGATGCCCTATAGTAATATTAAGCCTTTCGCTATCGAATCTGAATCCTTATAGATTCCATTGTGCATACTAAATTAAGTCAGTACTATCGAAACAGCCACCTCGCCGTTTATCGTTAACAATATCTAAATGGCCACCTCGCCTCTTATTCTACCGATTTCACTTTTCAATGGCCACCTCGCCTCTTATTCTACCGATTTCACTTTTCAATGGCCACCTCGCCTCTTATTCTACCGACTTCACTTTTCAATGGCCACCTCGCCTCTTTATTCTACTGATTTGAGTTTTCAATGGCCACCTCGCCTCTCACAAAGCTCGACTAAACCTTAAAAACTATTACGCTGCTAGGATATCTTATAAAGAGACTTTATTCGCCACCCACACAAACATTCACATACACTCTGATAACTAATAATTTTAAACAAAATAAATTTAGTACGTCATGACCACTAAGAGCGACCCTCGATAAAATTTGTGAGTCACATAATACACTAGATTTTCCTAAGTACACCAGTTAAGGTAACAATTGCACGCTGCAATGTACCAACAAGCTTACGAGAGACGCTCTCTTTAATTAAGGAACAATCAGCACCGGAATCAAAGCAAAATGAGAACTGCTCACCAAGTTGCGTAATTATCCCGGTGACAGGTTCCATACTGCACACATCCACTCGCTTCACAACGCTGGGCGCGGCGGCGGGCTGTGTGCTGCTGTTCGCAACTGGCCCTGTTTTTGAGCACCGCGATGCCACATGACCCTCAACACCACACTTGTAGCAAGTCACAGGGGCCCGCGTAGCGACGGCCGCGTTGGGGCGCTCAGAGGTCAGGGTTTTCAAATAACGCGCGCCATCCGTCATTTTCCATCGTCCGTTCGCTCATGTTTTGTACCTGCACCGATCCCACTTCTGATGTCGGAGAAGCATTGTTCTCGTCGACATCGTCATCAGTGGTTGCGGGCTTAGTGGGCGTCATCAGGGTAAAATGCGAGCACAAAACACAATTATTGCTACTTCACACTATTTTAATTTAGATTAAACAATATTTCGTCACTTCACAATAACGCCGAGACAATAATTAACAGTTAATACCGAGCAGCGGGTTCAGGGCACCGATCTTACTTTTAGTTTACTTTTTAACACTCTCAACTCAACGATCCAACTCGATCCGTCGCTATCATCCAGCAAAAGCAATGTGTCCCAAAAACTGTCACCTTCTTAAAACATTAAAAGATGGCGCCTCGACCCCGCTCGAGGCACGTGCTCTGCTCCGATCGGTTGTTACGTAAATTACAATATTCATAACTTTTATTAGATTAATAAGGATTTTAAATTATAGAAACAGTTAACAAATCAAATTAAATTACATTAAGAATTTTAGAAGTAATTACAATGTAAACAAGTAATATTGTGCGTTACACATGCAAATAATAATCAACCCAACTCATAGCTTCCTCCGACATATATATATCTATAAAAGTCTATATGTATAGGTACATATATCACCCAAATATAAAGGTTTGAATATCAGAATGGTTACTAGTTATTTAATATGTATAAGTAATTATGAATATGGGAAAGGATTTTATGAAATAAAAGCACAGAAAGACAAGCTAGACATTTATTTCAATTTAGGCTTGTCGGTAATTAATCAGAAAGCTAGTTCTCCGTTCCAAATCTAGGTCATCATGGAGAAGAAGGACAAGAAACTCCATGGAAACAGTATTAAAGTATTATCAATAAACTTATATTGCCATAAATTATCATCATTTTAAGGGGGGCTCCCATACAACAAACGTGATTTTTTACATATCTAGTGTTAACTATTTTACGGTGGTACGGAATCCTTCGTGTGCGAGTCCGACTCACACTTGGCCGGTTTTTTAATGAACGGATGTTATGTCGAACCATAGAGAACGATTCCAGTGTCGAAGAAGCGCAAAATCAACGATATTATTTAGCAAACTATACTTTATATCTGAACAAGATTAGTTGCCTTGGCAATACCAACACTTTTTATAAAAGGTATCATAGAAAAACAAAATGATTATACCTACCTACAGTACCTACCTAAGGGCGCATTCCACCAAATTTTGTCAAAATAGATTAGCATGGTAGAAGTGACCTTTATGGCTCTAGTTTCTAAATAAATTGTGTTGGAGACTAGTTGGAGAGCTGAAATTCTCTCTATAAGGGGCTCGTGGCTAAGTAACTACACAGTGTGATTTTTAAGAATAAGCAACGCTTTCTGATGTCGGTCCGTATATGGGTCCATTACTTACCATGACCACTCCATGTGCGTGATTTGTAAATTTTTGACAGTCGTTACGGCTCGTCAGGACCCCGAAAGTCTGACCACCAGTCTTACCAAGTGGTATCGTCTTACCCAATAACTAGGTTGTGGAGGTCAGATAGGCAGTCGCTCCATGTAAAGTACTGGTAATCAGGTGCATTCGGTTAGACTGGAAGCCGACCCCAACATAGGAAAAGGCTGGCAGATGATTGATATTCAGTGAGATATGTAGGTAGGAGGCCGGCCCAAATATTTGGAAAAAGGTTGGCGGGTTAACGATTATTTTATTCTTATAGGTATTTCGCATTCTCGCCCGACATTTTCGGCCATTTTCTCGGTTCTCCTTCTTCGTTCGTATCTTCAAATTAATAGGAGAACCTTCTGGCCTCGTACAAGACTTTGTGTTTTTTTTTATTTTTTGTTTGTTTGTTGTTTTTAAACAGTGTTGGTAAAAAGACCCTTCATGAAGCCGACAGCTACTTACACATTAAGTTTAATTAAGTACCGTAAAACGGGGTGAATAGGGATGCAGGGGTGAATCGGGACGAAACTCTAAAAATGGATTTTAACATAAATTAACGATTAAGTGACCTTGTTGGCAATAAACTTTAAAATCAACGTTAAAATCCATTTTAAACTTTACCCACTCCCTCTTACCGAGAGGAGGCCTGTGTCCCAGCAGTGGGAACATTATAGGCTGATTAGGTATGTCCATATCTGAGCCACACTCCTGTACTGTTACGTATCACGAAATAAGGCATCTGTAACTGCAATATCCTGCACACATGAGCAGATAATCTGCGTATGATTGCGACGTCTTGCAGCTGTGCTTGTATAGGTACATTAGGATTGAAGCAGGTGTAACATAGAGTTAATAGATTTAGTATAATAACTAGCTGAGAGGGGTCCGTGGCTAAATAATAACAGCCGCACAGGTCGATCGATCAGGTTAAGCTACGCTTGCCGCGGTTGGTCTGTGGATGGGTGACCATCTTTACATACTGAGACCCCTCCGTGCCTCGGAAAGCACGTTAAGCCGTTGGTCCCGGCTGTCATTCGTGGATCTTTGACAGTCGTTACGGGTAGTCAGAAGCCCGAAAGTCTGACAACCAGTCTTACCAAGGGGTATCGTATTACCCAGTAACTGGGTTGTGGAGGTCAGATAGGCAGTCGCTCCATGTAAAATACTGGTATTCAGCTGCATCCGGTTAGACTGGAAGCCGACCCCAATATAGTTGGGAAAAGGCTAGGCAGATGATGATGAACTAGCTGCGCCCCGCCGTTTCACTCGCATAAGTTTCGATCCCGTGGGAATATCGGGATAAAAAGTAGCCTATTATGTTAATTCAGGGTCTCAGCTACCTTACCAGTATTTTACATGGAGCGACTGCCTGTCTGACCTTCACAACCCAGTTACTGGGTAACACGATACCCCTTGGTAAGACTGGTTGTCAGACTTTCGGGCTTCTGACTACCCGTAACGACTGTCAATGATCCACGAATGGCAGCTGGGACCAACGGTTTAACATGCTTTCCGAAGCACGGAGGGGTCTCGGGATGTGAAGATGGTCACCCATCCACAGACAGCGGCAAGCGTAGCTTAACCTGATCGATCGACCTGTGCGGCTGTTATTATTTAGCCACGGGCCCCTCGTATTCTCTCCGTATTGGATGTAAAAATAGATACTATCAGACGTTTATTATCTTGTGTGAATCGTAAAAGTCGGGCAAAGGGAAGGTGTTTGTACCTTTTGTAGTTTGTACAGACGGCAGCACATCAAGCTACTACAATCTGTCAAATTTTTTTAATAGATTTTCAACTTTATAGCATAGGCATAAGGTTCAAAGTTGATTGGGAAAATTTGACAGTTTCGGGTAGCTTGATGTGCTGGCGTCTGTACCTAGGTACCTATCCTATTGTAAAAGTGCACAGTGCTGCACACCGCACCCTATTTCAAGTTAAACAAATATCAACTTTATTTCAATGACAATTATGTTTATTTCAGTTACCTACTAGCACTTGAAAAAGTTATAAAAATGTATGAAGTTGTAGTGTAAACTGAACTATTGTGTAGGATTTAAAGTTATTTTTTCAACTCCTATTTGTTTACATTTTTGGCAAATAAATCGCGAATGCAGATTAGGAGTGAGTCTATAAGTGTTCCTTCGAGCCCAAATTAACACCGAAGGGGTCACAATGAAGGGTTCCGTAGTTGGAATGAATTTATCCCAAGAACAAACTTAACATTGTAGTTGAAAAACATGTTCTCCCATATATTCCAACTGAAAATGTAAGTTTGTATGCACAATATTGATAAATATACCTTGTTGTTTTAAGACCACAGACTTCTTATAGGTTTTCCTGTAATCCTTAGGTATAGAATTATTGTCTGTATCTTTTTCAAAATTTTAGGCCCAGTAGTTTCGGAGATACGGGGAGGGGGAATGGTCAATTTTCGTCTATTTTAAATAACTTTGATACAATAGACTTTAAAATTATGAAAAAATATATTTGAGATCCTCTCAGTAAGCCCTTTCATTTGATATGTCACACGTTACAGATTGCGATTTTTTTTTCTACTTAAGCTATGCTGTTCCACTGCTGAGCAAAGGCCTTCCCTAATCCTTCTAGTCCTAATAGGGGTGACGACAAATTTTTTTTTCTTCGTCTATCAGGTAGATTATTAAAAAGTATTGGGCACGTATTTTTTCTTTTTTCACATAAACAAAACATTACAGAGATATATTGATTTGAAATGTCGCATGACGTCACGTGTTGGTACAATTTTTACCTACAAGTGACGTCACGAGCCCCCACTCCCAAACTTTGACACGCTTTATCTTTGTAATTTTTTGGTTGATTGACACAAGAAAAAATATGTGTCCATTATTTTTTGATAATCTAACTGACGGACTAAATAGAATTTCGTTTACTTTACCCCGTCTTCATCCCTATTGCGTAACACGCTTTCTATCACGATCTGAATCATTTTGAAGGATATAATCCATTGCTACATATCTTTGAATTTTTTTCTGCTCCAAACGTAAATAACGCAATGAATGTTGTTGAACTGTCAAAAATTCAAAATTAAAGCTATTGCTACTCTTACTTTACCTATAACCCCGGAACTCATTTCCCGCGCTATGCGCCACCTCAAACCAGTTAAATGGTTACCTAAATAACGTTTTTTTAAACGTGATTAAAAAGATGACAATGGTAGTCTTTGCCTGCTGATATGGTGCCAAATGCATTAAGGAAAAAACATAATTTAATACCATATTATTATAATAGGGAAAATAATAGTGCTACGTGACATAAATAATTACTTAAAAATAGATGTTAATGGCTTGTTATTAACATTAGGTTTTAAATGATTCTCATCTCCGCGGCTTCGGCTTGCTGGTCGCCTCCGGTGACCAGCCTCAGCAGCTACGACACGCACGGGTGCCTATGCTTAGTTATAGAGGGCGAGGGTTGCTCTTCCTTCGTGCTTCCGGTTTTTATATACACTCTAGGGGTAGCAGCCAAAAGACTACGTGAAGTCGGGGGTGCCCCGATTCGGTTTCGGAACAGATTCGACCTATTCAAACCATGAAGTGTCCCCCAGTGGTGGACAACGAGAATAATTTTTAAAAGTTGTTTCGCTGTCCGCCAATGGTAGCCAAACAAGTGGTGGACATCGGGAATAAACCAGATGCAAGAGCGAGCGAAGAGCACCCCGAGGTTAGGTTTAGGTTAGGTTACTTTAAACCCTTTACACAGAAATAGGAGTCCTGCGAAGCGGGGCTCCGTCGACATAGGATGCAAGAGCGAGCGGATGGGAATACAACTTACTTAAAAATAATTATCTAATGGGTTTCCGTGAACCAGAGGCGCTTTCTGTGAACCAAGGTATCTGTCAACAGTGCTTCCTATGAACCGAGATATCTACAAACAATGTTTTCTATCAACAAAGTTTTCGGCGAAACGTGCTGTCTGGTAATAGAGATATCTATTAGCCATGCTTTCTGTATGTAGTCGTATATCGTACAAGCGTGTTTCTATCTTAGGTTCCACACTCTACTATGACCTATGACACTGGTTGTTTTATTGTTGGCAATAAGCTAACTGTTTCAGAATTGTTTATAGAGGATTTATAGCATGGGTGTAGATAAAGTTATTGATCACTTTGTAGTGTTTTTTTTAAGTCGGTTGTTTTAGAAAAGCTGTACGTTATCAATAACTTACCTAAGAATTATTTATAATTCAAAAGTTTTTTTAATTGTAATGAAGTAAACTACCTAAAAGGGCGCCAAAGGCATGACTCGCCCGGAGCGCTAGATGGCTAGAGCCAGCCCTGCACATTAATAAACATGGCTGGATGAGAGTTGCGCCGCACATATACATATTTTTAATAACCAATGAAAATACCAAATGTGCTTTATAATAAATATAATGGAAAGTTCATCAAACCGACAGCCAGTGGGAAAAATGCAAATTAACAGCTCAACTATGCAGCTATTTATCATAAAATATTACTTACAGTTCTCCCAGACATGGAAATGAGAAGCTATAATAAAATTTTCATGTTAATTAAATATCGATATTGAACCTTATTTTCTCTCTGCCAATGTTAAACATCTCGCTACATTAGACAGTTACATCCGTTTACGGACGTGTTGTTATCGTAAATAACTAATAACGATTAACTAAAATAATCTTCGTCTACAACCGTGATCGTGAAATAGGAATTATAAATAATTTTCCTGTGCCCCAATAATGTCCATGTTATCTGTCAAACCATAAAGATTGATAACCCTTCGCGCCAAAACAAATGTCACTTTCGCCGCCGCGTTCCGTCTAATTAAAAACAAAAACAAGAAAAAATTAAGCGCGTTCCAATTTGCGAATAATGAGAGCATAATTCGATATTTTTGTCCGACGTTTTTCGGTTTCAGTGGCCAGGATAATAAGGGAGAGTGACGGATGATACGATACGTTTGAAGTTTGAAAGGGACGGAGCTATTGTGTACTTTCTCATATAGATTTGTTGAAAGCTGCGATAGGGACGTAGACGTACGTTCACGTTCAGTTTTCCGAGATCGTTTCGCGGGAGAGGTTGTCGCGTTCGTGTTAGTGCGGAAATCTCGCAATTTACTACATGTGATTTATAAGAAAAAAACTAGTCATGTCCCCGAAGGGTGATTTTAGGACAGATACGCATGTAATGAGGGTTCGGTCTCGTTATAATGGTTAAATGTGTAAAAAAAATCGCGTTTGGATATCAAAACAAAGTCGAAACGTTTGATTTGTTGGAATTTTGTGCGTACGTATTTATATTGTAAATATTCGAGCCGTATTTAATTGCTTGAGTGAAACGTTATAAAAAAAATACAAAGTGCAATGTGATGTGTTAAGTTGTTCGGAGGATTGAAATTTTTGAATTTGGAATATTTATTACTGGTGAGTTATCAAAAATGTACCTACTCTATTTTTTTTTAGTTACAAATACTTCTTTGTGGATACTCCTTGATTTTATTTTTGAGTTTCTTATTTACTCTTTTACAGAAACTTTCTGAAGCCGTATTTCCATAAATTTTAATTATAAATCCCTGTAAAGTAGGTAATACATAAAATTGTTATTCAGAACCGATCTCATAAACCAAACCTATGGATTTCATAATACAAAGCTTGTTTATCATCTATGCCAGATTATACCGTTATTCTCTAGTCATACAATGTTTTTAGTTTTATTAACGGAGCAATAAGGATTTATTAAACTCTATGATTTAGGGACGAACTCCTACCGAAGCTCAGCCGTGGGATATTACGGACAACATAGATATAGATGATGTTATAAATGATTTTCTGGAAAACGAAGCACTGTTTTTCCACCTATGGGACGCGTACACAAGGCTCATCATTTTTAGCCCTTATCCCAATTAATTTGTGGTCGGCGTAGCATGACTTCTTCCATACCGCCCCTAAGACGACCCACTGACCGTCATCTCGGCAGTAACCCGGTTCTAGCCACATCATCTTTCACACAGTCCGTCCACCGTTTCTTTGGTCTTCCCCTACTCTTATAGCCAGATGCATTCATACTCAAAACTTTCCTCACGTCATTTTTCTAAAAAAGCGTAAATGGGATTATAGAGTGTAGGTCAGCAATGTCCTCCTTCCTGTCTGATTCAAGAACAACCTGAGTTCACCAATCCAGCAAGCGTGGACAGTTCCACTTCCCCATTTGACCTTTAATTTTAGCGGTCAATGGGACATTTTGGGAAATCAGCCGCACGGGTCGATCTTCAAGATTAGTAACGCTTGCCGCGGTCGGTTCGTGGATGGGTAACCATCCATTACCTTAGAAAAAAGGCTCCCGTTACGCCGTTGGCTCCGGCTGTCATTCGTGGATCATTGACAGTCGTTACGGGCAGTCAGAGGCCGAAAGTCTGATAACCAGTTTTACCAAGGGGTATCGTGTCACCCAGTTACTGTTTTGTGGAGGTCAGATAGACAGTCGCTCCATGTAAACTACTGGTATTCAGCTGCATCCGGTTAGACTGGAAGCCGACCCCAACATAGTTGGCGAAAGACTGCAGATGAGTATGGATTAACTCCTTGGATGCAACGAAATAAATATAGAATGCAACACAAAATCTGAATAATCATGCTTCCACGTTCTAAAGTCGTATCTACTCAAAACCTAGATACATAATCAGCCTATAATGTTCCCACTGCTGAGACACAGGCCTCCTCTCTGTGAGAGGGAGTGGACCGTAATCCACCACATGGGCCCAGTGCGAGTTGGTGGATGTCACATGTCTTCGAAATTTTGGTTCTAGGACATGCCGGTCTCCTCACGATGTTTTCCTTCACCGTTTTGAGAGCAGTCGTGATGAAATAATTTACACAAAGTGCCTGCTTGGGTTCGAACTCACGTCTTACTCGTAAGTCGCGACCGTTACCACTGGGCTACTATATCATAACAAACCTTGGGGATTCCCTCATAAAAGCGTCACGATAAAAAGCTAATCTAATCACCGGCCACACGAGGGGAATGGCAGCGCCTATCAGCCTATTAGACTGAGTAGAAAGTTATGTACGGAACCCACGAGTAAAAACTTATCGCTTATTGATAATGGAGGTTTTAGTGGGAGTGTAATGGACTTGGTGGTCTAGTGGTCGCAAGTGCTGCAAAGCAGGAGGTCCTGGGTTAGTTACCGGTTCGGGCAAAAGTGCTATCAGGTTTTTTCATCAGGGATTTCTTAGTAGCAGCCCGGAGTTTCTTTTTTAAAAATGACACGATCAATATTGCCCAGTGTTATCTAGGTACACTGTTTTCACATACAAGGTGGAAGGGACATAGAGGCACAACCTGTTCATTACATGATTCATCAAAATCATGCTCACTTAAATGTCTCACTGATGGTGGCGCGTGTGTTGGATCATTCGGTTCCCTACAAAATGGTTGAGCTGGATGGTGCTGATCTACGCGTCATGTTCGTGAACGGGCGCCGTCGGTTGAGACTGGTCATCTCTTAACTGCCAAGGCTTATTTTTAATCTTATATTTTGAATTGTTTCTTCATTTGTGTGTTTTTTTTACATTGTTCTCACATATAGAAGCAACAAGAATAATGTACCCAGGATTTTGTAATATCTTGATTTAAAAGAGTGTCCATTGAGTTTCTTGCCCGTTCTGCTCCATAGAGATCTACGTTTTGGAATGGGCAACTAGCTTCAACTCTCTGACTAACTGACCGACTATTTAATTTTGACAATTCAAAAGTGCCTGTAAGTACATGGTTTAATTGAAATAAATGCTTTGAATTTGAATTGATTCTAAAAATAAATTCGCTGTTTAGTACGTTTTTACCGCGTAGGTGTTGCACTTTTCCGTGAAGCAGTTTATTTTTCGATGACTGACGAAAAATATCTACGATTTTACGCTTGGTCTTGAATCATTGTGCTGAATTCATGGTTACAGTTTTCGAGTCGATGTATGCCACCCTGCGGTTTCCTTGACGGCCGAAGCGGGGGTTTCTCGCCGTTTTACTGAATAAATGATTTGATTTTGACTTGTTAAGTCATTTTAAATGACCCGTGTGACCTTAAGCCCTGACGATTTATTAAAAAAAACCAGCAAAGTTCTTATTGTGATAACATTTTCGCGACTAAATGAAGTTTCCCATTTGGCGAGCATACCATTGCGGTTAATCACCAAGAGTTGCTAAAACATTCGCTGGTGACGTAGTACTAACAACGCAATGTAATCTAAACAGTTTTTAACGATTTGCGTAGCCTATAAACTGTGGTATAAAAATTATGAAGTTGCCCAGGCATGCACTTTTGTTTCCTGCCAATGATATTATAATACAATCATCGATTTCTGCGTTTTATTTGATCGCCACAGCTCAAAACGGCAAAGAAATCATCTAACAACAAGATAACTTGTCTTGCATAACCGAGAAAAAAAAAACGAGTGTGCTTATGACCACACGACTGAAGTGAAACTTCAGTATTGCGTATTTGGCTATGAGAGGAAGAGAGAAAGAAAATGTGCGCGCCCACTCAACTCCCGTTCGCGTCGCCCGATCACACTTTTCGTAACGCTTCCGTCACGCGTTCGCCAGCTGACTCCCCAAGTCAAGCGTGCGTAAAGAAGTGTCACTTCAAAAACCAAAGATATGTGACATCTACCACATTGGGTCCGCATAATTGACTATTTATGTTAATGAATGCCCATTCCCTCCCTCAGAGAGGCAGAGGCCTGAATCTCAGCAGGTGGGAACATTAAAAGGCTAGCTGGCTACCGAATACTAGTACGAATAGGTGTCTAAATAACGATTCACCTCTTTCTATCGTGTCGACTTCGACAGAAATTTGCTGTAGGAATTCGGACAGTGTCATGTTGATTAACATTTCGAGTTTTCGACATTATAGTTAAAAGTAAAGTTGTGATTAATGATGATGAATTATATTTTTGTAAATTGTTTAAAACAAACCCTTTATTTTACTCGTCCAAAATAGCATAAATATATGTTTTAAAACTAGAACAGTTCGCTGTTTCCTAACTGACTACTCTTGAGGAAAGAACCATTATAGATTTGAGTGGACCTGCCCAGTCGTGTTCGCATTTTACAGAAATCTTATAACTCCTTATTTTTGAGGAAATTGGAAGCAGATGCAGATACAGGGGGACAACGGGTGCAGTTACCCCCCTTGGGCTTTGACCAAACTGAGTCTAGAATAAAATTCTAAATTAGATATAAGTACAGACGCCTGCACATCAAGCTACGACAATCTGTCAAATGTCTTTAATAGATTTTCAACTTTATCGCTAAAACATAAGGTTCAAAGTTGATTGAGAAAATTGGACAGTTTCGGGTAGGTTGATGTGCTGGCGTCTGTACATAGTTTTATATGCTGTTGTTTTTACTTTGTATAAAATATGTATAAGTATTACTTACTAAGTTATCAGATAAGTCGTCATCATCGGCACATTCTTGAATATACCGAAAATAGGTGTTTATAAGAGGAAGTTTGAAAGTGGCACCGGTAACGGAAAAGTTGTGTGGAAATCGGTTGTCATGGTATGGGCATGTGATGCGGAGGAATGAGGAAAATGTCGTGAGGAGAGTTTTGAGTATGCATGTCGATGGCTATAAGCGTAGAGGAAGACCAAAAAAACGATGGATGGAATGTGTGAATGATGATATGATTAGAAAGGGGGTGACTACCGAGATGACGTCTAATAGAGAAGTATGGAAGAAAAAGATATGTTGCGCCGACCCCAAATAAATTGGGATAAGGGCAGGAGAATGATGAGGTGTTTTTAAAGGGCTTTCGCGACTTGAGAGATTCCCCCTCGTCCACTAGAGAAAGAAATGTGCCCCCTGGAGCAAAAACCTAGATCCGCGCCTGATTGGAAGCCCTCAGCATACAGGAAAGAAAAGAGCATTGATCTCCACGCTTGCTCAATGCAGGTTGGCCAACTCACGCCATTACAGCCAGATTTGCTCACAACTTTAATGACCCGTTGCTGCGGTGTTTAATCCCGGTTTGCACTAACGTCATACTTACCACCTAATTAACTAAAGACGTAAACATAGCTTTATTAGCACGGAAATAGACGGTTCCTAAATCAAGCGACATTGGGATTGTGAACCTGCCCTTTTCACAGCTATTTTAGGGACTAACCACACTTATTCAACTCTGTTCAGCTTTTGTCCATAGAAAACAACGATTTTGTATGGAGTCCGTTCAGGTGGCCTACCATGATCTAATTAAAATCGATTCAAAAATAAGACATTTCAGTTTAGGTTCCTAAACTGCATCGCTTGAGCTGCTTTATGGACGTCATGGTACCAAACAAGTATGAATAAAACCAAAACTTGCGACTCAGTTTGGGACAATCGCTGTCAGCAGAATGGCACGGCCTAAACTGAATCGTTAAACTGACATCATGCATGGTACGAATTAGAAGAACAGTTCAGTTTAGGTCCTAAAATGGATCGCGTTAAGAGCTTGTGGTAGGCCTGCAGCTTTCCGCGGCTGAACGAATGCGTACGCATCTCATACAAAATCGTTGTTTTCTATGGACAAAAGCTGAACAGAGCTGAATAAGTGTGGTTAGTCCTTAAGGGTTTGCCTTAGTTTAGTTATCGGCATAGTTTGCAGAGCAAGCAAACTGAAGTGGCAGTGGGCTGGCCATGTTTGTCGAAGGACCGATGGCCGGTGGAGCAGACGAGTCCTCGAGTGACACGATGCAAGCGTAGTGTGAGACGCCCCTCGGCTAGATGGACCAACGACCTCAAAAAGGTGGCTGGGACAGACTGGATGCGTAAGGCGGAGGATAGGGTGTTGTGGCCTATGTCCAGCAGTGGACTGCGATAGGCTGAGTTGACTTATTTTAGTTGTGTACACGGCCACATGCAACTAAAAGCTACATTGAAATTGTCATACTGGTACGGTCAGCCATGACAGTCGATTAACACGGTAACTCTTAAATCAGTAAATTGTGTGATATGCATGAGAGCAAATAAATAAATTATTCTAAATTGTCACAAAATTATACTGTCACTGCTCTAACTAAACGCGATAACAATTTGGATTTCTTAAAATCATTTTTTGTCTATTCCTTTTTAGGATTCCGTACTCATGAAGTCGTGACGTAGCAACCCTCTTTTTTATCGTGTGGAAATCCTCATGGATGTCCACCACCCTGGGGAGGCTGGAGGGGTCTGTCAGACTCTTACTGACTAAAACCACACGGTGTCCTGCTGCTACCTTTAGCCGGGGTGCTAGAGTGCTTGCGCATTTCGTTTCGCTCCCCCGGCCAGGTGTTGGCCCGCAGGAATCCATGCGGACCCCGTCACCCTCAGCGGTCGCAAACGCCCACCATTACTCTAGAGAGAGGCGCGCGCGCGAAACATGGCGCGCCGCCGTCTCGGGCCTTTCACTGTTCAGGCAACAAACAGCAACCCTATTACTATTTACTAACCAACGTCTAAAGAAGTCGACCGTCCACTGCCAGCACGGAGAATGGCGTCAAACAAGTCGCCGAATTCTGGGCCGAGTCCATTTACTCGTAGATTGCTATCGACATGCTAAGAAGAAGATAGAATGTTCAGGGAAGTTTGCCGCGGTTCATGTTTGCCAGCCACGCATCCGTGCGGCGCCTGCCTGTGGATCGCAGTCACGGACATCGGGTGACGGTAGATAATCCCGACTACATTTTTATTCGACTACGGCATATAAAGAGAATCCACCTACACGGTACTTCACGGTAGTGCGGGTGGTCTTTTCTCCAAACGCTCTCGCCTGTTTTCTTTCTGGTTAATGACCATAAAGCAATGATTTGCTACAGAATAATTAATGATTAAACGAACTTACCTGTAAGTGAAGTTCTATCATAATTATGTGAGGTGTTTCGTTCGAAGAGATTAGATATATATACACTTGTAGTCACACATACAATGTCGCCACTAATGCACTAAGTTTAAAGAGAGAAAAAATAAAAATAAAAAATTAGATGTGGGTACACTGACACTTCTCTATAGATTTACTGTGTTCATTACCTCATTTAGTTCAGAGATAAGATATTCATTTCACAATTAGGGGGTTAAATTAGGGAGGGCGGGATACTAATCTCTTCGAACGAAACACCTCACATAATTATGATAGAACTTCACTTACAGGTAAGTTCGTTTAATCATTAATTATGCTTCTGTGTTTCGTTCTCGAGATTAGATATATATACACTTGTAGATATTGAGAGTTCTTTGTGAAATGAAGGTAAGTAAATCAATAAAATATTGAAATAATCAAAAAGAATTCATTGACAATAAAAAATATTAATTTTAATCACAGTTGATTACATAGGAATACATGTAAATAATATTTATCACAATCTTAGTAATTTTACCCAGGATAGGTTTATTACAAACAATTATGTTAGTGATTTATGAATTATCATCAATCAAAATACTCCTAGCAAATAGGTTTCTAGAATCAGTTGATATTGCCCTGTTATAAAACTTGGCAAATGTTGTGGATGTTCCAGACCATCCGGCAGTTTTCCGTATTAGATCTAAATTGACGCCCATTTTATGAGCTCGAGAAGTACTGGCATGTCTAGTACTGTGAGCAGAAAATTCGGTAACATCGATTCCACTGACCTCTAAGGTACTCTTTATCCACCTACTAAGTGTTTGAGCACAAACTTTATTATGTGGCTTTTTGGTACTAATAAAAAGGAAGTTGTGATTAATACGCAAAGATTCGGTTACTCGTAAGTATTCAAGTAATAATTTAGCAGGGCAAATTTCGGGTCTTTCCCGAAAGTATGGTAGCATAAGCATTGGCTGTTTAGATTTTACACAGGATGTTTTTATTAAATCAGGGATCTTAATAGATATTTCAGTAGGTGATGTACTAATATTTTCGACTTTAATTTTTGATAGGGTTTGAACCCTGTGGGCTGTAACAAGTGCAAGTAACGTTACCAATTTCATTGTCATTTTATTTAACGGTAAATTATCGTTAGGTACCCAATTAGACAAAGTTTCTATAACTAATGAAGTATCCCACGTTGAATCGTATTTGGGCAAGGGCGGGCGAAGTCTAAATAACCCTTTAAATAATCTTTTTACCCGATCATCGTTACTGATTTGATGACCTAAAATTAAAGACAGTGCCGACCTGCAACTATTCAGCGTACCAAATTGCGCACCGGATTCAAATAATTCAGTAAAAAAATAAATAATCTTCGGTATGGAGGCCTCATAAATATTAACGCAGTTTTTCTTACAAAAAAGATACCATTTTTTCAAACAAGTATCATATTGTTTGATGGAATTTTCCGAGAGGGACGCCAACATGATGTGAATTGATGCAGGAGGAATACTTCTTCTCAGTAGAGATTCCCGCACAATAGTCCGGCAACCAGGGTAATCCGCTTGTGTATTTGGCGGTTGCTGGAATGAGAAATTATTAATTCCTGAGAAGAATGAAATATCAAAGGTTTACTTTGCAAAAGCTTATTAAACAAGGGATACCACGGCTGTGACGGCCATGCCGGGACGACTAGTATTCCTCTAGCTCTATCACTAATAATCTTTCTTAATGTTTTGAGAATAATTGCGAATGGAGGAAAACCGTAAAAATACCATTGGGACCAACATATTGAAAAAGCGTCAATATTATATGCGTCAGGATCTTTGTGCCATGATACGTATTTAGCGCATTTTTTGTTTATACGGCTAGCAAACATATCTATATCAGGCTGACCGAAAAATTTAATTATTTTTTGAAAGGCAAAGTCTGATAATTCCCATTCAATGTCGGGATGAACTCGCCTCGATTCAGCATCGGCGATACTATTCTCGATTGATGGGATATACAGAGCAGAAACGAAAAGGTTGCGAGCCTCACACCATTGCCATATATTTTTGGTAAGCTTGGTTAAATGAGGAAACTGCACACCTCCCATGCGATTTATGTAAGAAATCGCTGTCGTGTTGTCTATTCGCAGAATAATTTGACAACCGAATAAGTTTTTGCAAAAAATTTTAAGACCAATGAAAGCAGCCATTAATTCTAAATAATTAATATGCTGATTTCTTTCCTCTTGGCTCCAACTACCGCTTGCCGTTTTCCCCGCACAAGCTACACCCCATCCCGTAGTTGAGGCGTCAGACTGAATTTCCAAATTATATTTATCAAATTTAATTTTGCAAACAGATTTATTGATGGAATTTATCCACCAATCAAAATCTGAATCTAAAGTAGAAGGAATAGTCATGAACTTTTCATAATTATCATCGCCTCTTAAATTTAAAAATTTACATCTCTCAAACTCTTTGGTATACATCCAGCCATATTCAATGGCAGGGCAAGCAGATGTTAAAAGTCCTACTAAACGAGCAAAATCCCTAATTTTACATCTATTGAGGTTTTTAAATTTTAACAATTCCTTCTTTATCTTCTCACGTTTTTCAGCTGGCAAGCTAATTTCCATTATTTTAGAATCAATGATAAATCCTAAATATCTACATGAATTGCTAGGAATCAGACAACTTTTAGATTCATTTATGATGAAGCCCAAAGAACAAAGAAATTTCTTTGTAATTTCAACATTATCAACACAATCGCTATAGCAATGTGATACAAGACATAAATCGTCAAGATATATTGTTGACAAATTACCGATACATCTTAATAGTTTGACAACAGGTTTCATGATTTTAGTAAAAACGTAGGGCGCGGTATTGAGACCAAACGGCAGAACATTAAATTCAAATAAATTATTTTTCCATTTAAATCTTAAGTACTTTTTAGACTTATCGTGAATTTTAATTAAAAAATATGCGTCTTTAAGATCGATTGTCGACATAAAACAATCTTTTGAAATAAGCTTAATTATTGTTCGAAGGTCTTCTAATTTAAAATGCTTTGTATTTATAAATGCATTCAATGTTTTTAAATTTAGAATTAGGCGAGTTTTGCCGTTTGGTTTCGGTACCAAGAATATATTAGATATAAATTGGCCGACGCAAGGGTCACATTTTGAAACAGCACCTATAGCCAATAAATGATCTATAGTCTGGTCAAAATCACATTCTTCTTTAAGAGAATATTTTTTAGACGGTGGCATATTAATCTGAAATGGAGTTTGTGCAAAAGGAATTTCATATCCCTTTATCCATGACAGTACAGTTTGGTCCGATGTTATTTGCGACCATTGATCGTAAAAAAGACATAGCCTGCCGGCAAAATTTACCGTAGCGTCTATTGGCGGCTGCGGCTGTTGCTCGGACGTGAGCCTCTGGATGACTGCGCGTGCTGTTGCCTCGTCGAGGGTGCAGACTCCTTCGTTCTCCGAGGCCCCATCGGTCTGCGGTACGGGGCTGGAGCCTTCCAGTTTAAATTCCTGTTGGATGGTGGAGGCCTTGGCTTGTTTGCTAAAGCTTTGGGTGGCGGAACCGACTTCAGCTCAGCTCCTGACCTATTTATAGCCTTAGCCGTTTTCAACGTGTCAGCGAGCTCTTGACCACAGAGTAGGCTATCTATTTTGGTCAGCTGCATCTGATCCTTCAAATCTTTTTTCAGGACAGCAAGGATAAAATTACGCCTTGTGATAGAATCATTATGTTGACAGTCGCACAAGATGCGCCCTGTGTCCACAAGTAATTTTAATATGTCTGGATCTTTTGTTTCTTTGGACAAAAGAATAGTAATAGCTTCACTTAGACATGCGATAGCACTGCCTATCTGCTTCTGTTTCGCCTGCATAGCTTTATCTCGCTTCACTATGACGTCAGTGACAGCCGCCTTAATCTCTGGATTAAGGGATGGTGCGTCTATCAGCTTACAGTTAGCTGGAGGCAAATGAGATTCTAAGAGCTCCTTGCGGAGTTCTTTTGTCAGTCCAGAACTGGCTATGAACTCATAACGTACGGCTAAGTCCTTCTGGATATCTTTACCAAAAGATGTGGTGATTAATGGATCAGTCCCCAATATTTCCAACACGGTTTCGTCTAAATCATCATGCTGATCCTCCTTTTCAGCAGCGGTAGCCTCTTCAGCTGTTGGCTGGGGAGGAGGCTCTTGTATCGCTTCAGGTACATTTGACACCTGCAGTGACTCTAAGCATGATGCGCTAGTCGATGGTACCGGTTCGTCAAGGTCCACCGGTAAGTCTTCATTATTATCTGATTCCATAATTGCGTTATCTGCAATCGGAAATAATAAATTGCTATACCATTCCCGTAAGGAAAAAATAACAATATTTGTTGTGCAATACAATACACTATTAAGTAACGAAAGTGATCAGTTCATAATATAATTTACATTGAAATATGAAAATCGATGCCTAATTACGCATGACTGTGGGTAAGTACCTCAACAGGTAATAACGTATATTATTCGAATGTTTAATCTTATTAAACGAGCACAGCGGGTAAGATGAACTCATAGGCGTTACATCGTGAACCCGAGTTTAGTAAATGCATAAATTGCTACGTGGTTATAATTAGGTACCTAAACAGGTAACGTAGTATTATTTATATGTAAACACACGTACAGACACAGCGGATAAGATGAACTCAAGACGTTGCATCGTATACCCGAGTTTGAAAAAAGGATAAGTTGCAACTCGTACGTTGCAACGTTAATCCACAAAACAATACTTTGATTCGTAATAAAACGTAAACATTAGGTACCTTGAGGTTTTGATAACATCCGCTCAGAATCCGAGGATGATGAAGATCTACGGCGTCCTTTTAACAGTTTTCTTTCCAACTTCTTAATTTTCTTCTTAATATAACTCAATGAATCCTTGTCATCACGTTTCCTCTTCGGCATTTTTCGTTAATAAACACAAAAAACACTAAACTGTCGATAAAAAAACTGTAACGCAAATACAAAGTGCAAAGAAATACGAAGTGGCGGAGCACTGGAATGTGAATGAGGTAATGAACACAGTAAATCTATAGAGAAGTGTCAGTGTACCCACATCTAATTTTTTATTTTTATTTTTTCTCTCTTTAAACTTAGTGCATTAGTGGCGACATTGTATGTGTGACTACAAGTGTATATATATCTAATCTCGAGAACGAAACACAGAAGCATAATAAATATTAACTACTTGTATGTTCCTATGTTTTCCTTTTTGATGATACATTCTTTTTATAAGCACTAGAACCCTCATAAAATCATAAAATGCCGATTTAAACCGCTGTCAATAGAGGCCTAGTGTACGACAACTATTAATGCAAAAAGAAAAACATAGACACACACACACAGTTATATCCTTCTTATTCAGTTTATGAAATATCTTTTAAATTGTTCCAATATTGTAGGAGCAAATAGGAGAGTCAAACCTCAAATTATGACGTTTTACTTAGGCTTTTTCAAAAGTCTTTTCGACCGCATTTCCTCGTATCCGTGGGCTGCCGTGGAGTAGAACTTGCACGGGATCTTTTGTACGTTTCTTTAGCGAGAAATCGTTGATAGCTACACGCTTCCGTGGTGAGGGGGCAGATGCTTTAACGTCTTTCTGCGACAGATGCTTATTTGAACGACTCATGCTATCGACTTTTTGCCTAGATGTAAAACGTCTTTGAACCGCAATCAATCCTTCACATTCTACGTCTCGGAAGGACATTGATTAGATATTCAGTGCAAATCAGAGCTATCTAAATGGCTCCCAACTTTCGCCCTGTTTCTATAGACAAGTTGCTGGTCGATTCGGAACCCGGTCACGTACAGGGAATCCTTAGGCGGTTCCGATAGAATATTATGTAAATAATAACAGCCGAAGGGGTCGATCAAAGGTCAAACTACGCTTGTCGTGGTAGGCTGTGGATGGGTGACCATCTTTACATACCGAGACCCCTCCGTGCTTCTGTCCCGGCTGTCATTAGATCTTTGACAGTCGTTAAGGGTAGGTAGTCAGTAGCCCGAAAATTTGACAACTAGTCTTACTAAGGGAGAACCAGATTTTCCTGTAACTGGGTTGTAGATGTCAGATAGGCAGTCGCTCCATGTGAAATACTGGTATTCAGCTGCATTCAGTTACACTGGAAGCTGACCCAAACATGGTTAGGAAAAGCTAGGCAGATTGATACTGATTCAAAGTCTCGGAAGGACAACATTGATTAGATATTCAATCCAAACCAGAGCTATCTAAATTGCTCTCAACTTTCGTCCTGTTTCTATAGACAAGTTGCAGGTCAATTGGAAAGCCGATCACGTTCACGGAATCCTCAGGCTCTTTCGGTAGAATATTATGAAGTAAAGCAGCTGTGTGTGTGTGTGGTTCGTTCTGATTGTTTGGTTAATGTATGGGATTATAATCTTTGATTGCTTTTGGTGGAACCTTTAGACGTGATTGTGTGTGATTTATAATGATTATTGAAGAGACGGGAAAGATGAGAATAGGCTCGCCCCTGTAGTGGTATCTACAACGCCACATGCGAACAACGCGTCGTACTGACGTCACGAAATCCTGCATCTCGCAAGCAGAGTTTACCGCGTAACTAGCATATATAACATACATCGGCCCGACATGATTCATCGGGCAGTTGCCCGCCAGACATAACACCCATCTGGTCGGAGGATCCTCCTTTTTCTATAGAGTATGAGTGAACTTTACACCCTGTTCCTCATACCTCTATATGATAAACAAAACACACAAGTTACACAACACAACCGCAGCATACTGTGACACAACTTACAAAACTATTTCATTATCGCCTGTCAAATTGATATACTATGTATCTGCCTACGCAACAAGGGATGGTATGAAAATAACAAAACAAAGAAGAATAACAGAAAGGGCTGCCAACTGCCACGTCATATCCGATAGTGGCTTCCGATAGATTACACTTTACGGTCATAGGTTTTTATGTGCGCCATTATAGTGATGAATAAGGATATTTCTGGATGTGTGTATTTTAATGCTGATCACACTATATTGTTTTCTTAACAATTTTTTTTTTTAATAGTTTTTATTCATGACCATAGATACAAGTCTTTTAGTCGAATACATAGATGGGTTTTAACTTAGATGTTTTCTTATCAAAATACAATTGTGGTTTCATCATCATCATCATCTGCCAGTCTTTTTCCGCCTATGCGAGGGTCAGCTTTATATTTTACATGGAGCGACTGCCTATTTGACCTCTATAACCCAATTGCTAAAACTATAAGGTAATTAGTTTTACTTTCCCGTGAGATGATATCCGACATCCACGGGAGCGAAGCTGCAGCAGGGCAGAGTCGAAAATATTATAATATGATGTCGTCATAATGAAATTACCATACTATATTAGACATGGACAAATGAGGGGCTAGTGGCTAAGTAATAACAGCCGCACGGGTCGCTTGCCACGGTCGGTCCGTGGATGGGTGACCAACTTTACATACCGAGACCCCTCCGTGCCTCGGAAGCCGTTGGTCCCGGCTGTCATTCTTGGATCTTTGACATTCGTTACGGCTCATCAGAAGCCCAAAAATCTGACAACCAGTGTTACCAAGGGTATCGTGTTACCCAATAATTGGGTTGTGCAGGTCAGATAGACAGTAGCTCCATGTAAAATAGTAGACTGGAAACCGACCCCAACATAGTTTGGAAAAGCCTAGGCATATTTTTTTATTAGACGTGGACAACTGTCACGAACATGGCCCCTCTAATTAAATAATAATAAATAAATAATAAATAATATTCCACAACTATCACACAACGCCATCTAGTCCCAAGCTAAGCAGAGCTTGTGTTATGGGTACTAGACAACTGATAAACATACTTATATATTTCTAAATACATACATATTATAGATAAATTACAACCAGACACAGAACAAATGATCGTGCTCATCACAGAAACATTTGTCCTGGGTGGGAATCGAACCCACGACCTCCGGCATAGCAGTCAGGGTCACTAACCACTAGACCATCAGGCATCAGGAATTGGTTTAATAAAGACGGCTTCAAAAATAGCTCTAATCACCAATTGTATGATCTACAATTCGAATGTCTATGGACGTAATTTATATTGTACAGACGCCAGCACATCAAGCTACCCGAAACTGTCAAATTTTCCCAATCAACTTTGAACCTTATGCTTTAGCGATAAAGTTGAAAATCTATTAAAGAAATTTGACAGATTGTAGTAGCTTGATGTGCTGGCGTCTGTACCAAGACACCCACATCGCAGCACCAGAAAAGGAATATTTATAGTATCGTTTGTGATACAACAATCATTAAGGTATTGGGCACGTATTGAGAGGCCCGTCGATGAACATCGAGGCTATCCAGTCCTAAAAACCTATCTAGATCTAAAGTAATGACCACGTTTCATCAGATTAGGCAACAGATTGTTTGACCGATAAGAGATATTATAGGCCGACCGCTTAATAAAGGGGCTACATGACCTAAAGCGCGGTCACTGTCGGATTGCATAGAAAAGAAAGAGAAGCGCAATGACACAAGTTGACACAACGCAGGTAATTTATTGCAAAATATAAAGCAAATTATCTACTTATTTATAAAAAATCTATTGTATGGACTAAAAAATTAAAACACTAGTACTATAATATGTTGCTTAAGTAGAATAATCTGACAAAAAATTAGAATGATTGTATGTGTATTAGTATGGTTTTTATTGTAAAAAGAAAGTTTTTAGAGGTATCTTCATGATTTTTTTCTACCGTACCTATCAATTTAGTAATTGTATTATGTTTTCAACACACTATCTACCTAGCATAATATATCCTGAAGAATAACATATATTTTTCTGATTTTCTTTACTGTAGTCGATCATATACTTTTAGGCATTATAAAACTTGCGTTTGTCCTGTAATTGTAGCCAAAATATCTATAGGCCGACCCGCTTAATTGAGGCGTTGCCTGAGGTAGGTGCAGGGTGCGGGAGGGGTGATACGTGTCAAAAGTTGACGAATCACTGAGCTCTCGCATCACGTCACCACATCCCTCCCGCACCGCGCTGCTACCTCAGGCAACGTCTCAGTTAAGCGGTCGGCCTGTAGACATTTTGGCTACTATTTAAAAAAAAAATGGAGCAGTGGTGGCACAGTGGAAACGGCCGCGACTTATAAGTTGTGGGTCGTAGGTTCGAACTCTGATAGGCACATTACTTTTTGTATATTATTTCAACACCACTGCTCTCAAAACGGTGAAGGAAAACATCGTGAGGAAACCGACATGTTCTAGAACCAAAAATTCGAAGATGTGACATCTACGGGTACTGGGCCCGCGTGGTGGATTACGGCCCACTCCCTCTCACAGAGAGGAGGCCTGTGTCCCAGCAGTAAGAACATTATATTGCCTAAGCTTAGGCTTTAAAAAAAAATCCATTTCTGATATTTTCAGTATAATTATATCGAATTTAGATAATCAGTCCGAAATGCTGTCGCAATACTGCACTACCGAAAACTTCACCTCAATCCTCTCACAAATGAATACATCCCAGCCACAAAACGAGACGTTAAAACGCTTACGAAATAACAAAAAATAAACAAAGCATATGAACCAATCTGGCTTGTTATCACAAAACATACATTCGACGCTGAAATAATGTTATTTGTGTAGTAATTACGTAATGTTCGAGCACAGTCAGGTGAGGTGTTAAAATGTATGATTACACGAATTAAATCAAGTGGCGAAGATCGAGGAAGAATGAAGTTGGAGTGTGTTTAAATATAACAGAGATTGAGGAACTGACTGACAGATAAAACGCAGCCTAAACCACAGAGCATAGACTCGGACTCGAAAGCAATTGATCCTAACCATAAACATAATGGGCCAGATGGGCCTGTACTCTTTACTCTTCCCCCTCCTTCTTACTATCTACCACCAAAGGAGCATCTCTGCAGGGTGTAATCTTCCGTTGTCCATTTGGAAGTCCCTGAACCGTCTCCGGACACAGCTGTGAAGATGTAAGTCCAACCTGGTAAAGTGGGGCTACCTTGATGGAACGGCAGTAGGGTGTGATTGTGGAGCTATGTCGCTAACCATGCTCCACCTCCTATCCTGCCCTCTGTGTCCCAAAACATGGTGTTAAAGTGACCTCTGCGCTGCCAGTGACAACGCCGTTGAAGAGGCAAAGTTTTGAGCCAACAAGATATGATTGAGTCGTGCCAGTGACAAGAAGAAGGCGAAGATGGGCTTATTGACTTTGCAGACTTCTAAAGAATAGTGATGAACGGAACATTATAATTTGTTGCACTTCAGTTCAAAAATTCAAGAGCCAAGTTCACCAACATAGATAACCTTTATAATGTAACACACGATTATCCCAACTATTCGTGTTGAAATTGTGTAAAAATTAAGCGTCATTTCTGTACTTAAACTGTTATTTTTTATAATATAATATTTTTTTTCATGCTGTGTCTATCGCGCAATATTGTGCACTTGGCTTGTGTAAATTTGTTTAAACAGTGTGTGATTGTAGATAGACCAATAAATAAATAATGTTTCCACTGTTGCGACACAGGCATGCAATCTGTCAGAAGGATGCGGGCCAAGTGAAAACCCTAAAAAAGGATAATCCGAAATTCAAAATTAGGATGGGGTTTGTTTGCCTATATTGTTCTATTATTTAGCTTTTAGGTTTCATTAAACACGTGAGCGGGGGGGGGGGGGGGGCAGTGGTAACAGCCAGCGGCTTACCAGTTGCAGGTTGGCAGGTGCTTTACTTTGTGTAAATAATTTAATCAATACTACTCCCAAAACGGTGAAGGAAAACACTGTGAGGAAACCGGCATGTCCTAGAATCAAAAATTCGAACACATGTGACATCTATCAACCCGCACTGGGTTCTAGAAGGTTACATGCTCTGTGCTGGGTTCCGGGCAGACAGTGTTGCCCTTTCAATAAAGATAAATACAACAGTGTTGGTGATAATGATGGTGATGTATAAGGTAAGAAACCACTTCAATGAATTGCTTTCATGAAATTTCATAATGTAAAGAATTTAATCGTTTTAACGATGACGGTTTCCACATGTCGTAGCTAATCTTAGAAAAGGAAAATAAAGACTCAAACGACTTGCTTATCGTATGGCGCAAACCGTAAAATTGACTTAGCATGAATACCTTCTTGGTCACGTTTGTACTACGCGAATCTCGAGAATTGAGAACGTTCTTATTTTGTTGATAAGTGTTAGCGAGTTTCTGGGGCGAGGAATGAGGATGCGTCTTCTCCAGTTCTGGATAAATATTATAATAAGCATAATCATCCTATAATGTTCCCACTACTGGGACACAGGCCTCTTTTCGAGAGAGAGAGTGGGCTATAATCCACCACGCGGGCCTAGTGCAGGTTGGTAGATGTCACATGTCCACGTATTTTTTGTTCTAGTACAGACGCCAGCACTTCACTCTACCCGAAACTGTAAAGTTTTCCCAATAAACTTTGAACCTTATACTTTAGCGATAAAGTTGAAAATCTATTAAAGAAATTTGACAGATTGTAGTAGCTTGATGTGCTGGCGTCGGTACCAAACCTGAAATCGCGAAAAAAAATCAGCTGTCCCTCATTTATGTTCGCATAACTCGTCAAAATGTAGGGAACAGCAGATTTTTTTTCGCGATTTCAGATTTGTTCCCATAGTAAAAGTTGTTCATAATGATGGGTACAATCTCCCATTTCGATTTATCGCATGTTTTCAATTTCAACCTGCACCCTAATTGCGTAACACGCTATCAATCGGAATCTGAATCATTTTGAAGCAAATTGTTAATCCATTGCTTCATAAGTTCGACAAATTAGTAGTTTATTCATAACAGACAAACAACATAATTTTACAGTTAAGGATAATAATTTATTCATGTTCCAAGCGCCAAGGCAACTGAATAAATAAATTAGAAGGCGATGTCGAGCTGTCACTTTGACAGGTGACAGTCGATATTGACAGCGAAAGTTTAAGGGTGGATACAGACACACGAGCGACTGAATATTGCGACAGTAAAAACTTGCGATATTTTAGCGTGTCGATTTCGGGGAAATTCTCGTATTGTTAAGAACGTTCACATTCTAATCTCCGTCTCAATCCAACAAAAATACAATAAATAAAAATGTATAATGTAAGTAGTCGCTCAGATGAGATTTAACCGCTAAATCAACGCTAATGAGACAATTGATTGTTCTATTGTAATGGGCCAATCGTGAAACGCGGCCTTGAAGAGACGTTTTTTGAGTACAGAATTGGCCTTCAGTTGTCGGTATTTCAGCTTAAAACTAGACTGAGGGCTGATTTTTTCATCGCCAGATAACTTTTATTCGAGGAATAATTACAAATTATTAATTGAATAAAGTTATCAGATGATTGAAAAATTAGCCCTCAATCGAACGATGATGAATAGACGAAGATTTTATTGGAATATCAGAGGGGCAATTCTCGTAATTTTAAGAACATTCACAGCCTGATCTCAGTCTCAATCTGTCAAAAATATCTCTAATTTCCCTACATTTGACAAATTTTTGACATTTGTTTGTCGCCGAGATGAGACTGCGACTAGATTTTGAACGTTTTAAATTACGAGAATCGGCCTTCTGAAGTACTGTGAAAAGGATTCATGAAAGTGTTGTTAAATTATTTGTTTTATGTTTTAACCTGAGGGGCAATTCTCGTAATTTTAAGGACGTTCACAGTCTGATCTTGAGTCTCAATCTGTCAAAAGTACCTATTATTTCCCTACATTTTTTATTGTCTCTGAGATATTGCGACTAGATTTTGAACATTCTGATCTTTAAAATGGTTATTTTCTTTTATGTGTGTTTCCCTATCTTTTAGTTCTGCTTTTTAACCGTGTTAATTAAAGTTAATAAATAAATAAAATTAATGGAAAATACCTTCAAAGTATTCTTTGCCCTTTATTTGAATCAGAATCTATGTTTTCAATTAACCTAGGTCAAGGGATTTCACTTTTATTTTAAAGTTTTACAAAGTTTTATGATCATTCCTACATCAAGCAGAACGGTTTACGAGTGCTCATTTCCTTCACTAATAAAAATAAGTGTTGTTCAGTTAAATAGTTAAAAGCGAAGCGTATACAATGAAATAAAATCTACGTCAGAATTTACGTCTCCTCCTGGTACAAAGAGAGAATTAAAAACAGAATGTTTATGCTCGTTCTGGATTTTATTTCGATTCATTGATACGTTAGATTTACTGGTTTATTTAGTGTTTGTGATGAGTCTAAAGACTTTTTATTGATGTTGATTCTGTTACGCACTTCTTTTGCTCGTGATAACAGAGCCGTATGGTTTGATCGGTTCGTGGATAGGTGATTCATTACATATGGGGACCTCTTCTCGCCCAGAGAACCACGTTAGCCGCTGGTCCCGGCTGTAATTCGTTCTTTCGATCTTTGACAGTCGTTACGGGTAGTCAGAAACCCAGAAGTCTGACAATCTGTTTTTTTTTATAATTTTTTTTTATTTGAAATGGACTTGCTCTTGACTCTAGTCTAGGTCAAAGTGACAGAGACAAAGTCGACGATGGAGCGAGCTTATCCAGAAGAAGCCTGTTCACTCTCACTTTGAAGAGATTTGGGTTGTATGCGCTCGGAAAAACAGATGCAGGGAGAGAGTTCCACTCTTTTGCTGTGCGCATTATAAAGGACATTTCCAAACGCTTAGTGCGAATTGGTGGAATAGCAACCAGGTAGGGATGGTAACATGTTGTGCGTCTGGGTCCTGCGTCTTATCCAAAGGGTGTGTTAAAAAGTGTTACCCAGTAACTGGGTTGTGGAAGTCAAATGCAGTCGCTCCATATAAAATATTGGTATTCCCGTTAGACTGGAAGCCGAGCCCAACATGGTTGGGAAAAGGCTGGGCTGATTGATTGACGAAATTCTTCTTTCGTATTGGCACAAATTAAGATTATAGCTCATGCGTTGTTACAACATTATCCTCCCAGCAAGGTGGTAACGGGGTGCTGACTGTCCAAAGTTTTATTGACACTCATGACAGCTAGTCTATGCCGTATATTTCTAAAGACCTATTCAAACCCAAGCGGTATGCGAATACCGCTTGGGTATGCGGTAATATTACTGTTCACACCAAAGCGGATTTCGCTATCCTTGTGGGTAGAATACCGAGTTCGAGTTTCGCTCAGGAGGGTAAAGAAGTTTTTGTAGAAGAAGGTAAACAATACCAGACCTATGCGGTACTAATACTATGGACTATGGCAACAACTATTCCGCTCTAGCCGCGGAACTTGATACAAAATACCTGAGCGAAACCCGCGCGGTATGCACTTCTACCAACAGAGCGGCAGCGAATACCGCTCAAGTCGCTCTAGTCGCTCTAGCCGCGGAACTTGATACTAAATACCTGAGCGAAACCCGCGCGGTATACATACCGCTGTGCCGCTGTGGGTAGAGGTGTACCTCTACCCACAGTGGCAGCGAATACCGCTTAGGTTTGAATAGGCCTTTAATTTATCTGCTGCAAAATAAGCCATGATTTTAGTTAAGGAAGTGCCAAAAATACCTATTAGATCTTCTTTTATCTTTATTGGATTGTGGCCATTTGCCTGTACTAAGTTAGGTGCCAAACTTGAGTATCTACAGGTACAGTCAACAAAAGAGATAAGTATGCAGGATCGTCGGATATAGTTGAAGTTAAGTACGAAACCGATGGATGTTGTCAACTGAAATTTAATGTGATAAATGAGCTGTTTATTTTCTATTAATAAAATTAAATTTTATTCGAGAACATCCATCGGTTTCTTACTAAACTTCAACTATATCCGGCGATCCTGCATACTTATCTCTTTTGTTGACTGTACATTATTATGTCATACACAAGAATAGTCACAAAGCATAATGAGTCTATAATGGTTGCACTGCTGGGATACAGACCTTCTCTCTTCGAGATGGGAGTGAGCTGTAATCTACCACGTGGGCCCAGTGCGGGTTGGTAGGTGTCACATGTCTTGGAATTTTTGGTTCCTGGATATGCCGGTTTCGTTTTCCGGTGAATAGTCACATGCCACCCAGCTTGCTATTACTACCCACATAAATAAAGTACTAGAACAAATAAATATTGTAAATACATGACACGTACACTTGAATTCAACCCGCTGTCTGATTTGATAGTACTTGACATTCATGGTGAGGTACATGTTATGAGCGAGAGCGGTTATAAAGAAAGAAAGAAAGAAAAAGTATTTATTGCGACTCGTATAGGAAGATCACAAACTAAACTAAAAACAGTAAAAAATAAATAAAAATCCAAGTTATATAAAAAAAAGTAATAAAAAGAAAAATGGAACAGAAAGTCCTATACGAGGCCAAAAGGCTCCTATCTCAGCATGATGCTGCAACATTTACAAAATAAATTTCCCAGCGCTGGTAGAGTGCGTTTCACGAAAGAAGTCCCGCGGCAATATGTTGAACTAATTATTATTATATAGTTAGCAACATTCCAACAACAACCCTCCTACCTCACACACCTTTCTTTAAGATTGTGCATTTAATTAAACAATGCCTGTAATATTATGATGATGAGATAAATAATTAAATAAAGATTTATGACTCCTTCGCATACCTGTGGCGCCGCATCTGCGGGACTTCTTTCGTGAAACGCACTTTATTCTGATAGGGCCCGCTGTGATGTCACGGGCAGTTACAGAAATAAATAAGGCTGATATATTTCGATTAATACTTTATAGTGGCTCGGAACATGAGGCGAGTCGCTGCGCAGTAACGAATTCACGTGTCTGCGGGGGGGAGGGGTGAGGTACTGCGCAGCGAAGTAGCGCACTTCAGGAGGCCAACCACAAGCTCTTAACGCGATCCATTTTAGGACCTAAACTGAACTGTTCTTCTAATTCGTACCATGACGTCAGTTTAACGATTCAGTTTAGGCCGTGCCATCTGCTGACAGCGATTGTCCCAAACTGAGTCGCAAGATTCATTTAATTTTGTACTTGTTTGGTACTATGACGTCCATAGAGCAGCTCAAGCGATACAGTTTAGGAACCTAAACTGAAATATCTTGTTTTTGAATCGTTTTTAATTAGATCATGGTAGGCCACCAGAGCTGCCACAAAATTTTGAATCGGGCTGTATGAGACGTTTCGCTTGAGTTAATAGTTCACTCGTGTGAATGTTATTGTTTCATTCTACATTCATATGGCACCGACAAAATTACATAGGAATGAACGTTCATTACTATGAAATAAATTTAATTTTTCGATCATTCGGTCTAAGCTAGCAGGAATATGTTGATGCTGTCTTGTTTTTTGTGCTGCGTTGGTTTGGTAAGAGCGTCACTTCAGAACGGATTTGGCTATTTTTTGTTTTAAATAGTTCGTAATTGTCGTCAAAACTGAAGGTGGTTTTTTCTATGGTTTTTTGTATAAACTCAAGACTACTTTTATTAAAATTTTGACAGGATAACGTATGTCGGGTCAGCTAGTATATAACTTTTTTAATTAAACGAGTTGATGGTTCTGAAACTATTGTATTGTCTAATAATGCGATAAAAATATATAGGTAATGTCTATTTTTTTTATTAACTTTTTTAAAATAAAAATGTAATATCCAAACCTAACTACAAACTAACATATATGGCGTCGACAAGTTCCCCCGCATGCTGACAACTTGTAATGTACCAAAGACGCTAGCGGCATTGCCACGTTGTATTGTAATGCTTAGCCTCTGGACAAATATTTATGTATACATAGAATTAACTTCTTATACTACCTGCATTAATTAACCAATTATTTAAATAATACTATGTACTTTGATAATAACAAAGTGAATGATCAATCGCTAATCGCTCCGCTCATTGCAACAATTAAAACTTGCACCACAGCAAAAGGTTTTCGATTATAAATATCATTGATTACTCACGAACGCGCTTCAAACTGTAATGAATCAATTCTGCACTATTTATTTATGTTTATTAATATTGATTTTATGTGTTTTCATTTCTAGCGTGATTATTTTTAACTATGTAGTTTCCTTAGCATAATCTCCTCTCTTCGAGAAGGAGTGGTCTGTAATCCGCCACGCGGACCCAGTGCGGGTTGCTGGATGTCACATCTTCGAATTTTTAGTTCTAGGACATGCCGGTTTCTTCACGATCTTTTCCTTCACCTATTTGATGCTTTCTTCTCAAAACGGTGAAGGAAAACATCGTAAGGATATGAGCATAATAATATAGAGGTATGAGGAACAGGGTGTAAAGTTCACTCATACTCTATAGAAAAGGGAGGATCCTTCGACCAGACCGGTGTTGTGTCTGGCGGGCAACTGCCCGATGATACATGTCGGGCCGTTGCACAGATTACTGAATAGTTATGCTAGTTGCGCGGCAAACTCTGCTTGCGAGATGCAGGATTTGCGTGACGTCAGTATGACGCGTTGTTCGCATGTGGCGTTGTAGATACCGCTACAAGCATTGCCGCAGAAAATATAACTAGGTACCCATTTACTCATTCAATCACTCTCTCAGCACATAACTTGCTCAGAGCAGACCATTTCCGTAATTGCAAGGGTCAAGTTGATACGGAGATACCCCATTAAACCGTACCATACATATCACTATAGGTACCTACAGCCAACAAAAGAGATAAGTATGCAGGATCGTCGGATGTAGTTGAAGTTTAGTAAGAAACCGATGGATGTTCTCGAATAAAATTTAATTTTATTAATAGCAAACAAACAGCTCATTTATCAAATTTAATTTCAGTCGACAACGTCCATCGGTTTCTTACCCAAAATCAAATCATAATATTTTATTTCACATAAACCTACATGGGCGCTTATGAAACATCAGAAGCTAGGTGCACGGTTCCAATCGGTCGTTTCCTATGGAGAAGAACCGGCAAGAAACTCCACGGTTACTCTTTTAAAATAAACTTCAACTATATCCCACGATCCTGAATACTTATCTCTTTTGTTGACTGTACACCTATATATCTATATAGTATATGTCTATACTAATAACAAAGATAAAGAGTTTGTTTGTTTGTACGCGCTAATCTCTGAAACTACCAGTCGGATTTGAAAAAATATTTTTGCATTTGATAGCCAAATTCTTGAGGACGGCTATAGACAGTTTAACATTACGCTAGGGCCAATAGGAGCCGAGCAAAAAGAATAATAAGAAAGAACGGCTAATGAAAACGGAAGTAATAGCGGCGGGGAATTTTATAAAAATGTGTCTGTCACTTTAGTATAGACATTGTCACTCATTGTGTATCTTACGACTTCCACGCGAAGGAAGTTGCTGGCAGAAGCTAGTAATACGTTTAAGAGGAAATGCGGGTGGTCTTTTCTCTATAGAAACGCTCTCGCCTGTTTTCTTTCTGGTTAATGACCATAAAGCAATGATTTTTTACATAATAATATTATTTAGTACTTGTATGTCCCTATGTTTTCCTTTTTGATGATACATTATTTTTATAAGCACTAGAACCCTCATAAAATCATAAAATGCCGATTTAAACCGCTGTCAACAGAGGCCTAGTGTACGACAACTATTAATGAAAAAAGAAAAAAATAGGGACACAGTATATACAATGTATATCCTTCTTATTCAGTTTATGAAATATCTTTTAAATTGGTCCAATATTGGAGGAGGAATTAGGCGAGAGCCAAACCTCGAATACAACTTTTTACTTAGGATTTTCCAAAAGTCTCTCCGACCGCATTTCCTCTTAAGAGGACTACATGACCTAAAGCGCGGTCTTTGTCGGTCTGCATAGAAAAGAAAGAGAAGCGCGATGCCACAACGCTGGTAATTTATTGCAAAATATGAAGCAATTATCGATTTACGAAAAATCTAGTCTTTGGACAAAAAAACTAAAACACTATAGTTTTAGTATGTTGCTTGTAGAATAATCTGACAAAAAATCATAATGATTGTATGTATATTAGTATGAATTTTGTTGTAAATAAAAAGTTTTTAGAGGTATCTTCATGATTTTTTTCTATCGTACCAAATAAGTTGTATTATGTTTTCAACACACTATCATCCTAGCATTTATCCTGAAGAATATCATATATTTTTTTGGTTTTTTTTACTGTAGGCGATCATTTACTTTTATTGTTTCTAAAACTTGCGTTTTTTGCGTTTAGGTCCTGTAAGCCCCTTAAGGCGCGGTAAGAAGCAATTTTTTAGGTAATTAACAAATCGCGGCGGTAAGGTTCAAAACAGCGAAGCATTTGATGGAATATTACGAGTTGAATCGAATGACCACCTCTTGACCACTCTCGGCTTAGCCAAACCTCGAACTGTGACTTTTTACTTAGGCTTTTTCAAAAGTCTGCGACCGCATTTCCTATTAACACACGCCCTATTTACCGTCACAAACTGCCCTAACGGCAATAAACCCTATTTGGCATTGACATCTAAGGTTTAACCACTATTACTAATGAAGACACGTACATAACTGACAAACTCTCTCATTTACCATTCCTCTCATTAGGATACGGTTTTGTCTATTAGTAATTCAGTATTTTGTACCTCTGTGTGATGTACAGTCAACAAAAGAGATAAGTATGCAGGATCGCCGGATATAGTTGAAGTTTAGTAAGAAACCGATGGATGTTGTCAACTGAAATTTAATTTGATAAATGAGCTGTTTGTTTTCTATTAATAAAATTAAATTTTATTCGAGAACATCCATCGGTTTCTTACTAAACTTCAACTATATCCAACGATCCTCATACATATCTCTTTTGTTGACTGTACATATAATTGAGACGGTTGAGGTAATTCCACCTCTGTCGAGTCAACTAGAAATTCTCTAACTATTAGGCACTTGGAAATTCGAGGTGTCAAGATTGTGGTCGACATCTGGATCCACGATAATTAACTCGGTGAACCTACTGCTGGGAAACAGGCCTCCTCTCGGCAAGAGGGAGAGTGCCGTAATCCACTACGCGGGCCCAGTGCGGGTTGGTAGATGTCACATACGAGTAATGTCTTCGAATTTTTGGTTCTAGGACATGCCGGTTTTCTCACGATGGTTTCCTTCACCGTTTTGGGAGCAGTGGTGGCCCAGTAGCAAGGCCGCTACCGAGTTGTAGGTCTTAGGTTCAAACCCTGGCAGGCGCTTTACTTTATGTGAATTATTTCATCACCGCTCTTCTACAAAGCACTACAAAGTGAAAAACAACTTTAATTTCGGAAGATTTCCGAAATTAAAGTTATTTTTCACTTTGTAGTGTTTTTTTTTTTTTTTTGAAGCAGGTAGGTAGTGCAGGTACTTAGTGTTTTTTGCGGAAGGGCCCGTGGCTAAATAATAACAGCCGCACAGGTCGATCGATCAGGTTAAGCTACGCTTGCCGCGGTTGGTCTGTGGATGGGTGACTATCTTTACATATCGAGACCACTCCGTGCCTTGGAAAGCACTTTAAGCCGTTGGTCCCGGCTGTCATTCGTGGATCTTTGACAGTCGTTACGGGTAGTCAGAAGCCCGAAAGTCTGACAACCAGTCATACCAAGGGGTATCGTATTACCCAGTAACTGGGTTTTGGAGGTCAGATAAGCAGTCGCTCCATATAAAATACTGGTATTCAGTTGCATCCGGTTAGACTGGAAGCCGACCCCAACATAGTTGGGAAAAGGCTAGGCAGATGATGACTTAGTTTTTTTTGTAAAAATGTTTTTTTTTGTAAGTATTCTTTTTCACGTCCTGCAGGGGACTGCTATGCTGATGACGTAATTCCGATTTAAATTATTAACACGAACACGTCCAGCCACCATCAAATTAATATGCAAGGTAGTTAACCACTCATATTTAACTCATATGCCTACGTGTGCTGGGTAGTCAAATAATTTCGATTTCACTCTCCAAAATGTGTGTTACTTGCGCACCCCAGAATCAGAACAGTTTTCTTCGTAGTAGACCAGCGGGGTAAAATTGCGTACACGTAAGATGAAAATTGATCGTAATGATTTTTAGAGCGCATGTATACACGAGCGCGATTTTTTACGCGCGTGCGTCGCGTACGCATCGCTCCCTCTTTAGAAACATTGGAATTAAATGCTTCTCTTTTGAGGGAGCGATGCGTATGCGACGTGCGTGCCAAAAAATCGCGCTTGTGTGTACGCGCCCTTATTGTTACAGTTCAGCCACGTCCATTACATTGTTTACGTTGCTGAGCAGACGAATTTTTCAAAGAAAGAAAGAAAGAAAAATGTGTATTGGCATTACAGCAAAATAAATACACCTCAAAACCGTTACCGTAACCGACATATCGCTTCGGATGTGTTCGGCTGTCCTCGGGATGTCCTCGGTTTTAATGTATATCCGATATGTTAGTGAGTGATGGCAAAGTATTCTGTTTGTGTTTTGTTTCACTTCTGTCAGCACTCCAGGAATGCCACTGTTTTTTTTTTTTTGTTTAGCCTATACTGTCCCACTGCTGGGAAAAGGTCTCCCCCAAGTCCTTCCAGGAACTCTTTTCGAACCAGTCCTGCACCCTAATTGCGTAACACACTATCAATCGGAATCTGAATAATTTTGAAGCAAATTGCTAATCCATTGCTTCATAAGTTCGAAAAATTTGTGTGCTCAACACAACACGTAAATAACGCAATGAATGTTGTTAAACTGTCAAAATGAAACCGATTCCGATTGATAATGTATTACGCAATTCCCCCGCTGGTTGCACTCTCTCTCTTCCCTCACTCTCATAGTCCGATGGGACTACGGCAGTCGGACACGGCCGGAAACGGATCAGGCGCAGGACCAACGTCTGAACATGCTTTCCGAGGCTCGGGGTATCACACCGCCATCTTCCAAACTCCGGGCTGTTACTGAGAAATTCGTAATGGAAAAACGCAGTATAACTTTGCCTGACTCGGGAATCGAACCCAGGCCCCCACGCACAGCAATCGCGCTTGCGAACACGAGACCAACGGGGCTGATGATGTCCCACCATATTTAAACAACAATGCAAAATGCTTGTATAGCAAACATGTTTATTTGTAGCCTACATACTGCAGTCTTTTGTTGACTACGCAATAAACAAGGTCGCCTTATCAGCAAGTTAGCTAAACTTAGCAATGTTGATATGTAATGACGCGCACAGATGCGCGCCAGTGCTGATAACGATAGTGTGGAGTAAACAAATGAGGATGCTGAAGTTCAAACATGACAAGTTGTATCTAGTTGACTTGTTGTTAACGTTGTTATTTAAGAGGAAGTGTGGTCGGAGAGACTTGAAAAAGCCTAAGTAAAAAGTCATAATTCGAGGTTTGGCTCTCGCCTATTTCCTCCTCCAATATTGTACAAATTTAAAAGATATTTCATAAACTGAATAAGAAGGATATATTCTGTGTCCCTATTGTTTTCTTTTTTCATTAATAGTTGTCAAAATTCTACATTTGGCCTCTGTTGATAGCGGTAATTTCGAGCATTTTTTGAGGGTTCTAGTGCTTATAAAAATAATGTATCATCAAAAGGGAAAACATAGGCACATACAAGTAGTTAATATTTATTATTCTGTGAAAAATCATTGCTTTATGGTCATCAACCAGAAAGAAAACAGGCGAGAGCGTTTCTATGGAGAAAATACCACCCGTATTTCCCCTTAATGTAGGTAACTTGCAACAATCTAATGTTTATTCGTGTATTTGTTTCGGATTTCCTGGCCAGCACCCTAATTGCGTAACACTTTGAATCAGAACCAGAAGGGGCTCGTGGCTAAGTAATAACAACCGCACGGGTTGATCGATCAGGTTAAGTTACTCTTGTCGCGGTTGGTCCGTGGATGGGTGACCATCTTTACATACAAAGACCCCTCCGTGCCTCGGAAAGCACGTTAAGCCGTTGGTCCCGGCTATCATTCGTAGATCTTTCGACAGTCGTTACGGGTCGTCAGAAGCCTGAAAGTCTTACCAAGGGGTATCGTATTACCCAGTAACTGGGTTGTGGAGGTCACATAGGCAGTCGCTCCATGTAAAATACTGGTATTCAGCTGCATCCGGTTAGACTGGAAGCCGACCCCAACATAGTTGGGAAAAGGCAGGCAGATGATGACTGGCAATCACAACCTGAATGATTTTTGATACCTCCATCTCTATGAACCGTCATTTCAGTAGTCACTCTCTATCTAGTCATATCGCCTTTCACACAATCTTTCTCTGTAAACTAAGCGTTTTTCGACTCGACATCTCACTGCATGATGAGCTAGCTTTATTTGAGTTCGGTTCTGGGGGCTTACTCTCTAAGTCCGTCAACGAAGATCCGGGCCCGTTCGAATGTAGCTCGAAACTGCGTATAGAACCCTACACCCAATTAATTAACTTTTGCGAACGGGCAAAATCACATCAGGACTCAGGAGTTGGGATTGGGACAGCTGCCAAATCGTGCTGTCATCCGGAATAAGTCCTTAGTTTGGGCCCCAAACTAATCTTATGTCTGAAAGTGATACAGGGTTGGTATCGCCCTGAATCTTCGGCCGAAACTGCGGATTAGGGGTGGGCGTTGCGACGACGAAGCGTTTACAAAGGCCGTTTTGCATCCTGTAACGATGAAACCGTTTTACGTCCTGGGTTCAAACAATCTTCGTTGCACAAACTAGTCTTCGAATTAGTCTTAGTGCGATTTTTTATTTTACGCCTATGAAAATACAGTCGAGAATGCAACGGTTCAACTCTATCACACTTGACCGTCGCATCGTTGCGTCGTCTCTCGTTCCGCGTTCGTTTTCGTTTACAAAACAGTCGTTTAAAAACGAAAACTTCGAAAACGGAATTCTATTCCAGGACGAAACTTATCCAAGTTTCGTCCTTTCTTCAAACCAGTTGCACCGACGACCGTTTTCTGCAACCGTTTTCGTCGTCGGGAGAACGGTTGCGTTTCGTCCGTCAAAAACTCGACAACGACCCAGCACTACTGCGGATTACTTGCCGACGGAGTAGACCGCATGCGAGGTAATTGCGTAACAAACTAACAGCAGCAATGGGTTTCATTATGACAGTTTAACAACATTTGTGGCTAAATAAAAACAGACGCACAGGTCGATGGATCAGCCTAAGCTACGCTTGCCACGGTTGGTCTGTGGATGGGTGACCATCTTTACATACCGAGACACCTCTATGCATCGGAAAGAACGTTAAGCCGTTGGTCCCGGCTGTCATTCGTGGATCTTTGACAGTCGTTACGGGTAGTCAGAAGCACGAAAATTTGACAACCAGTCTTACCAAGGGGTATCGTATTACCCAGTAACTGGGTTGTGGAGGTCAGATAGGCAGTCGCTCCATGTAAAATACTGGTATTCAGCTGCATCCGGTTAGACTGGAAGCCGACCCCAACATAGTTGGGAAAAGGCTAGGCAGATGATGATTTCAACAACATTCATTGCGTTATTTACGTTGTTGAGCAGACACATTTTTCGAACATAATTATGGAGCAATGAGTTAGCAATACCCTTCGAAATTATTCAGACTGTGATCCATTGTCTTGACGCCTGTAATACCCGAAGGGTTAGGCATAACCGGGGTAGCGGGATTGTCCGAAAGGGTTACCGCTGCCCCGGAACGGAACATAAAGGGCTAAGGAAGGAACACGGGTGGGTTTTAGTCAGTAAGAGTCTGACACTGCCTTCCGCTCCACCCAGAGCGGGAGGAGTCATTAGATGATTTACCATCCATAAAAAAAAGTGTTAGGCATAAGTGTACCAATAGCACACCCACATTTCGCCAGTTATGTTTAAGTCCCATGTAATAGGGGGCGAGCCTATTGCCATCGACCGGGCTCAGATCCCGACTCCGGAGTGCTACTGACAAATTCCTGATGGAAAAACCCAATAACTCCCACTTTGTATGTTTTTCTGTTTGTTTCACCTTTGTACTTCGCCAGCACATCAAGCTACCCGAAACTGTTAAATTTTCCCAATCAACTTTGAACCTTATGCTTTAGTTGTAAAGTTGAAAATATATTAAAGAAATTTGACAGATAGTAGTAGCTTAATGTGCTGGCGTCTGTATATATTTTTCCGTCCTTTTGATCTCGTGTGTATATAAATGGTTAAATACATAAATAACACTTTGCCCGACCTGAACCCTCAAGGTAAGCAGTAGCCCTACGAGCAACGAGGCAGACCGTTAACCATCTTATTACAACTTCTGCATACCACCCATCCCTTCTCCACCATCACGATCAAAGTCAAAACTGATTTCCCAAAACGAAAGTCTTCACCGAGAAGAGCCTTCCAACTTATCTAATTAAATTAAACAAAAGGCTCTCAGTTGTTTCTGACCGCTGTACTTATATTAATTATGGTCCACAACAAAGACAAATGGAGGGAACTTGATAGCAGCTCGTTAAAGGATTCTGCAGGGAGGGAATGAGGTACCATTGTCTTGTCGAGGAGCAAGTTGACTTCAGAAGTGAAATGTGGATTGATTAGTTTAGAAAGATGCGTTAGTTTACAGGGTCAAATTAAATTAGTTAGCGAAACTCTACAGACGTGATGTACATACTTAATCACTATAAAATTAAAACAAAAAAGATTTCATGGTTTTTTTGGGGTTTGTGGCGAGCGCGCATCGCCGGCGCAGTGAAATTTAGAGTAGTTTTACGATATTTTATTTATTAAAAAATCAAATTAAGTAGGTACTTGTCAACATGTTTTTTTTTAATTGACATTGATTTAAGCAATTATTGAAGACTATTTTGGTATAAATACTACGTGAAAATGATGTAGAAGTTCGGAGATATTCAGAATGTTTTCCAGTACAAAATTGAATTAGGTCCAGTAATTTTTTTTTTGTTTATAAGGCATAGGACAAAAATGTATTCTATTATTATAAAAGTATGTGATATTTGCGATATGAAAAAAATTGTTTTGATGGATTATATTCATCAGAACCTGCAAATTAGAGCTCTCGAATCAGGCCTCCATGAGTTTTTGCCTAAACATGCATCAGGAGAACGATTATTGCTAAATAAATAGGCAAATAATAACTAAATAGGCAAATAATAAAAAAATTGCTTTATTATTATTGTAGAAGAGAAAACGAACTATCTTTGCCAATTAATTGCTATTTATACCAACCAACGAATAATATTAAATTTCAACGAGGAAATCATGTATCTACGCGCATTTTTGTAAGAGGCCTCTTAAAGTTAAGTAATAATTTGTGACTGGTTAACCATACATTTTTGACGTTTGTACAGACGCCAGCACATCAAGCTACTACAATCTGTCAAATTTCTTTGATAGATTTTCAACTTTATCGCTAAAGCATAAGGTTCACAGTTGATTGGGAAAATTTGGCAGTTTCGGGTAGCTTGATGTGCTGGCGTCTGTACGTCTCTTAACGTTAAGCAACGTTTATAAATAAACCCCTTGATGTTTATACAGGGTGTGGCGTACATAATGGTCCACCGTTAAGGAGTCCATATACCAGATAATTTACTATAACATATTACATATTTAACCATTTTTAATTACCCAAGGGTTCCGAAAATATATTTTCTTTGTTTTTTATTTACGAAATTTTTACCTTTTATTTATTTATTTATTATTTATTTTATTATTTATGTACACACAGTAAAATACATAAAGAAATGACATAATTAAGATATGAGTACAAAGGTACTGCTTCTGCCTTTTGTTACAAATTTGGTTGTAGTTTCAACAAAAACCATTATTTTTCCATTTTGATTTCTGTTAATTACTGCTGAATACTAGAGCTATCGTGTAAAATTATGGCATTTTATGTAAAATTAGAGCTTTTGAAGAAAAAATTAGTTCTTCTCTATTTCTCTTCTCTATTTCTCCTCCTGACATACTGCATTCCTCCTGACATACTGCATTTCCTCCTGACATACTGCATTACTTCTTGGGGTGGAACGTTTAAAACTAATCTCTTAGCACTTGAGAGGGCTCAAAGGGCCGTCCTTAAAGTTGCACTATTCCTTCCTTTCCGTCATCCCACTGTAGAAGTTTATAAGTCTGCTAAAGTCCTCTCAATTCGGCAGCTTTTTATTCTCCATGTTGCTTTGAAACAACGATCTCTTATTCCTTTTATAAATACCGATCAAAATTCTGACATGAGAAGAAGAAGAAGAAATATATGCCAACCTATATCAGTAAAATCCAAATTTGCCCGAAATTTCTTTTCTTTTCTTGGCCCTTTTCTATACAATAGACTAAATGATTTACTCTCTGTTCATAACCTAAACAAAATAGCTTTTAAAAGGAAAATAACTGAATGGCTTATTACATTGGATTATGCACAAATTGAAGATCTTTTCAAAACTATTTCTTGACACAAAATTCCCTTTGCAACGCATATACAAGCATCCCAAACCACACACACACTCACTCCACATCACACACATTCACTCCACATCTCACACACTCACCCCACACACTTTCATATTCATTCACATCATTCACATACATCCTCTCTTGCATGTATTCTTAATAAATTACCTCATTTCACGATTTCTATAAATCAAGTTAAATGAGCAGTATTGCAGTATTATAATGTGGGAGATTTTTATTTCAATATGATATTTGAACGCGATGGTCTCCAGTGCAGCAAAAATAATGTACAGCTTTGATTAGGGGGCCTGGTGACCTGACATACAGGTTTTTGTAAAAAACTTAGTTTAGGCACCAGTCTTCCACAAATTAATTATGAAATTGTGTCTGAAGACTATTTATTACTATCTCTGTAATTTGTGGTAAGAAAATAAATAAATTATTATTATTATTATTATTATTTTAACCCTATTTTTAACATAATTATGCTAATTCAAGAGCGATTTTAAAAAAAAATGTACTACTAAGATGGTTGAAATTGTAATATGTTATGGTAAATTATCTAGTATATCGAATCCTTAACGGTGGATCACTATTTACGCCACACTCTGTATGTCATGTATAAATATAGACGATCGGTGGTATCTCTTTGATGTCTTTAAAACTACATTGTAGATATTTAAGGCTGTCGCACATTTGAGCGAGCCGTACCGCAACGCAAAATCTTCTTACATCACTTTCGAACATCTAGTACTTAGCCCGCAGCTTCGTCACGAGGTCGGAAATTGTCCCACGAGAATTTCCGAAATCCGTTCAGCCTTTTTAGCGTGAAAACGTAACAACAAACAAACTCACTAATAACAGCCGCACGGGTCGATCAAAGATATGATATGATTATGTAACGGATGGTCACCCATCCCCGAACCGACCGCGGCTAGCGAGTAATTCATATCATTAGCATAAAGAAAGAAAGAAATATATTTATTTAGCACAGACCAAAAGAGACACAATACACCAGATACATACATCAGATAAAAAACAAACAAGAAAAAAAAAGGTCAAATAAAAAGTGTAAAGTACGATCTAAAAAAAAATAAAAAATAAGCAGGAAAGTGTGCCTCACGACTGCTCCAAAAAGGCCCAGTTCAGCAAAAATGCCAGACAACTAAGTGCCTGACGCTGGTTTTCAACTGGACCTGGTGTGTGAGGTGACGGATGTAAATCAGTTTCATACTGCAACATGACGTGTGTATGCATACTTAAATAAAAAATTAAATACACAGCAAACAACATAGCATTATACATACAGGATGGCAAATATTTCTACGCTAGGGGGTCTTCATGTACTGAATTCATTGTTATAGTTTGCGCGTCGATGTTCCTGTCACCCTGTATATGCATTTAGCGGGATCGTCCGAAAGGGTTACCGCTGCCCCGGAACATAAAGGGCTAAGGAAGAAACACGGGTGGGTTTTAGTCAGTAAGAGTCTGACACTCCCTTCCGCTCCACCCAGAGCGGGAGGAGTCATTAAATGATTTCCCATCCACAAAACAAAAAAAACAAAAACCCTGTATATGCAAAGACTAGCTCCTGCCCGCGACTTCGTCCGCGTGAAATTTCACCCTCCCCCCATTCACCCTCTTAAGGGTGGAATTTCGAAAAACCATTTCTTAGGATACCTACTCTTCACAAATAACACACCCTCCAAATTTCATGTCTCTAGGACCAGCGGTTTAGGCGGCTGTGCGTTGATATATCAGTCAGGACTTTGAATTTTATACCTATATAGATAGATAGATTGCAAAGTTTTCAATGATTTTTTTTTTTATATTGGCGTGACATATGTCATTTGCTGACATATGGCAAATTATTTAATTTATTGTTTTGTGTTTCCTAATATTATTTACTTTGAATACTATTCTATAGAACCCAGTTCTTCTAACTGACAACCAGACAACCATTGATCCATTACACAATTACATTTATATTGTTACCTAGTATGAACTTAAAAACTATGTTAGTAACCTAATGACTAAGAGAGACTTAGTCCTCTGGGTGATGCTCCAAACCAGAGGGCTGTCTAACTTATTGCCTATTACCCTCAGGATGCTGTTACTGCTCCCACGCAATCTGCTTAGCAGTGAGGCTGTCTGTCTGAACAGACATCTGTGCTGCTGGGGAGTTTGCGCCACTTCTTCCCAGCTAAAGCATGAGGAAGTGTTGAAGGGTGGGCATATTGAGGGACTGCCTTATGTAATTTTGACGTTCAAAAAGTGCTAATTCTCAGCCTTGTTTAAATCAACGGCTTTTGATTTTGAGGTATTCCACTCAGAGCACTGATTTCAGCCGCACTTAGACGAACCGCACCTGAGCACTTCCACTAACCGCACTATAATGCGGTGCGTTGCGGGCCGTAGCGGCTGTAATAGCGCGCTTAGCTTTAGGTCATTTGACATTGTCATGAATGCAGTTTGGCTCCCGAACGAGTGATTAGCTCGCATGCATGACATAGCTATTGTTCTTTGATGTTGAGTATTTAAGTACATAGTAGGTTATGTATGTAGTTTATTAGTGATGGTATCTAGGCGAGGGGCGGGGCTAATCCCCGTGTGATGAAATTAGCATGACAGTAAAAACATTAAGAGGAAATGCGGTCGGAGACACTTTTGAAAAATCCTAAGTAAAAAGTTCTAATTCGAGGTTTGGATCTAGCCTATTTCCTACTCCAATATTGGACCAATTTAAAAGATATTTCATAAACTGAATAAGAGGGATATATACTGTCTCCCTATGTTTTTCTTTTTTCTTTAATAGTCGTCTTGTACCTACTGTATACCAGGCCTCTGGTTGACAGCGGTTTTAATGGGCATTTTTTGAGGGTTCTAGTGCTTACTAAACAAATGTATCATTAAAAAGGAAAACATAGGGACATACAAGTAGTTAATATTTACTATTCTGTAAAAAATCATTGCTTTATGGTCATTAACCAGAAAGAAAACAGGCGAGAGCGTTTCTATGGAGAAACGACCACCCGTATTTCTTCTTAAGTCTTTATGGCTAAGGCCTTAAAGTAGCTGAGTAACATCACGCCTGGAATCATTGAAAGGTTAGGCAGAGGTCTACCTACTTATAGTTCACTCACATTTCGCCAGTAAGACCCATGTAATAGGGGGCGCCATGGAGAGGACTATGCTTGGAGTTTCCCTGCATGATCGAATCAGCAATGAAGAGATCCGCAGGAGAACCAAGGTAACCGACACAGCCCGAAGAATTGCCAAACTTAAGTGGCAGTGCGCAGGGCACATTGCTTGCAGAACAGAGATGGCGGATGGGGCTGAAAGGTTCTGGAGTGTCGGTTGTCCCCACGATGTTTTCTTTCACCGTTTTTGAGAGCAGTGGGGATGAGATAAATTACACAAAGTAAAGCGCCTGCCTGTGTTCGAACTGGTTCGAATCCACGATGCGATACGATACAATTCGTAAGCCGAGGCCGTTACCAGTACCACCACTGGGTCAAAACTGCTTTCTGCTGATATAAATATAAACAAACAGCAACAACTTCTTATATCTATGGAGATATAGAAAGAAAGAAAAGAAAGAAAGAAAGAAAATACGTTTATTTACGGTGAACATGACGCAAAACTAAAATAAAAAAGGAAGGTAAGGGAAACATGCGTCACATCCACGCAAAACGGCTATCGCTCAGCATTCTGCTGCGACCCTATGCAAGACAGAGCCCCAGCGCTGGTTTTCAGCGACAGCCGGCGCTGAGGTGATGACGTCGTCCGATGCAGCACACAATTATTACAACACTGTGCCGGTGTAGCGTACTTAAAGATAATATTATACTAAACAGAAAACAGACACAGTACATGCTATGAGAATATTATCCCCAATAATCGTTTTACTCTTTATGTTAAACGAAGAAGTTATTGCTGTTTTTTTATATATCTATGGCTCTCACTCTTCAAACTTACCTTATATTGTCCTAAAACTATAGTAGCAGGTCCAAAATAAATACACCACGGGTCCCGCCATTTTCTCTCCAATCACACTGAACCCTTTTGTGTCGTATTGTTTCACTCCTAAATCAATATTGAACGATTGGCCCCTTGAGAGGGATCAACATTCATTCCTAATTTTCTGACTCTGGCACATTCGTGGGCCCGTAGGCCATTTTGTAAAAGGTTGGATCGGATATTAATTTAAACCATTTTGGTTATACTTGGATTCGGCAAAAACAATTAAAATGACTGTGTGGTTTCGGAAATACGGGGCGTAGCACGAACACACGGAGTAAACGTTAATTCGAACGATTTTTAAATCGCCAAAATACGGAGTATTCCCGTTTGAGCACCTATTTTCAGAGCACCTTTTTTTAGAGCACCAAAGGTATTCCCATTAGAGCACCAATCAATATTTTACCGTGGTGCTCAAAGGGGAACAATAAAAAATATTCAACTTTGCAACTATCGTGAAGTATTTTTGTTTTAAAATGTGATAAAACTGTGTTTGTCACCCATAGATATGAATAAAGTCTTGAAACTAATTAAATATTATATATGCGACACGTATATTTCCGATTCAAAATCTATCAGATGCAGATAATGATCAGATGATCTATGTGATGCAGAGGAATGAGGAAAATCTCGTGAGGAAAGTTTTGAGTATGAATGTCGATGGTTGTAAGAGTAGGGGAAGACCAAAGAAACGATGGATGGACTGTGTGAAAGATGATATGGCTAGAAAGGGAGTGACTACCGAGATGACGACTAATAGAGAAGTATGGAAGATGAAGACATGTTGCGCCGACCCCAACAAGGGCAAGAGAAGATGGTTGTTACTTCGTGTGTTCTTGCTACTTGTAAAGTATGAAATATATTACTATCCCTAACATACTGAGCTATGTAAATTACACACGAATACTGGCAAACTGGAGTGTTAGCAAAAACAAATGACGGTTTCCTTTAAATAAAACAAATGACGGTCAAAAAGGTTCTATTTACAGGCACATAGGACTTTTCAAATTCAGTTATAAGATTGGTAACCCAACTGCAAACTCCTTGAAGACTTTTTTACCAACATATGAAAAATAAAACTGCTCATTCAAGAAAATACCGTTCTCCCAGCAAAAGTATACGCTTCGGCAGTCATCGTTTGTCTTCGGAAATACGAACGTAGAGTTGTTGCAATCATGGAAGTACTTAACTATTTTGTATAACCATGGTTACAAAATTTGAGATTAACAACTCTATGCATTTCCAAAAAAAATGTCCATCATTTCACATAATATATGGCACGGTGCGCCCAGAGATATGGGTAACCCAACTGAGAGAAAGCTTCATACAAACCCGCAATGATAGATGCACTACGATAAAGCGCGGCAGTACAAAACTAAAAAGCTTTACCTTTGTGGGGCGACGTGCGCCAATCAATCAACTCAGCCTATCGCAGTCCACTGCTGGAAATAGGCCTCTCCCAGGCTCCGTCACAACACCCTGTCCTCCGCCATCCGCATCCAGTCTACCCCAGCCACCTTTCTAAGGTCGTCGGTCCATGTAGCTGGGGGCGTCCCAAACTACGCTTGCTGATACGCGGTCTGCAATCCCCGATTCGTCTGCTCCACCGGCCATCGGCCGACGTGTGCTGTGCTGCTGGGGAGTTAGTTGCGCCACTTCTTCCCAGCAAAAGCACTAGGACGTGGTGAAGGGAGGGCGTTTTGGGAAAATTACATAAGACAGTCCGTCTTACGTAATTTTGACGTTCAAAAAGTGAGTTGAATAAATGACTTTTGATTTTGACGTTCGTACTAATTCGGAAATATAACGAAGCGCAAACCTTTTCTGGTTTAACTGTAATACCTACTCGTGTTCTTGCCGTTAAGTTGGCAGCATGTTTAAATCCCTTAAGCGCTAGTTATTAGCTTGTAAAGAAACTGCTTTCAGTACTTAAAGCTTTAAGTTCATGTTTAATAGCTTTTTTATTACTTAAGTACCTACCTACGGCCTTGAGTGCAGATTTATAGCCGTTGGGAAAAACAGGTTTTATGTTATGCCTAGGTACTGACTATAAGCCTAGTTTGCTTTCATCATCATAATCATCTGCGTAGCCTTTTCCCAACGCGCGGATCGCGTTAAGAGCTTGTGGTAGGCCTCCTGATATTGGTCTGCAAATGGCAAAAAACGTAAGAAAATTTGCATTTCGCGGGCTAAACTGACGCTTTCACCTTAATACGATTTGTTGGCATTTAAACATCGTTGTGATCGAATCAGAAATGACGAGATCCGTAGGAGAACCATGGCAACCAACATAGCCCTAAGAATTGGTGGCAGTGGGCAGAATTGGGCTATTAAATGCAAAAGTTCCAGAGATTAGAGCGTTTACACAAACAAACTCTTTCGCTTTAATATAAATTAGTACAGCTGTTGTTGTTATTGCAAAGATAACGTAAATAAAGATAAGCTGTTCATAGGTCAACGGTTGACTGTTAATGTTGAGTAGGTCAGCGGACTATAAACCGACCTACCTATCAATCAATCTGCCTAGTCTTTTCCGAACTATCTAACTTATCCGAACGTTAGGGTCGGCTTCCAGTCTAACCCGATGCAGCTGTATTTTACATGGAGCGACTGCCTATCTGACCTCCACAACCCAGTGCGTTAAGAACCAGGAAAATCTTAAGTAAGGAATATTTCAATGGGTGAATGTTTGTGGTTTATCGTGGCATACCTACCTATTTTCTATGCCTTTTTCTTTCTTTAATTTTTTTTTATAACATTGTAATACTTATATTATGTGGAAGCTTGTAATTTTCAATTGTCAGTTGTTTAATATTTCGTTAATATTTACGTGTAATTTTTCTTCAAATTGTGAAAATAAAATAATAATAAAAAATATCTACACTAATAATACCCCACCGCCGTATCTCTACGTTGACGTCGTGGTGGGGCTTGCGCGCTCCAAACTCTAGGCCTGTGCCGGAGGAGTTTGCCGGAACAGGTCTAGAGTGAAGAGCCAGACCAAGAGAGATACAGAAACCCGCAGGGCAGCATTTGGCGAGCTGTTGGGCAGTAGCGACCCCACCCCCACAGACCCTATCTCCCGGGAGAAGTCTTGTTCCTCACCTCTGGCTTGCCTTTTTTGACAATGACGAGGAACAGAGCTCCCACCTCATTCTTGCCTTTATTGGCCGGCTTGAGTGGAGATTCGCAAGAGCAAACGTGCTCGGAGGAAGGAAGTATTGCAGTAAGATGCTGGTAGGGATCTTGACCGTACTTCCCGGATTGTCCTGATAGCCGTGGAATACCTCTCCACTCCTCATAAGCACTTCCCCCCTTGTCGCTACGACACTATGTGCTAGCGACCGTTTTTGGGGGCCCATTATTGAGTGTGCAAGTCACCCCCTGCCATTTTATCTGTGTAATTTATATAGAACATCGGTCAGGCAGGGGCTATAGTTTTGTCCATAGTCCTAGATAACCAGTCCAATATTTTTGTTTCCATGTCTTGCAATAGTCCTACACCAACCGGGGATTGTCTTTGGGTGCACTTGCATAGTGCGAACAGGGATAATCGTCGGTTGGTGCCTCATTTGATTGAAAACGTCTAACGGGCCTCTGCGAGTTGGCTTCGGCCCCTCGTACGCCTTCCAAAGGACCGGGACCCCATGGTCCCAAGATATGTTAATACGTAAAAATAAATAATATTATAAAGAGGAAAGATTTGTATTTTTTAACCGACGAAAAAACGGAGGAGGTTATCAAGTCGACGCGTATATATTTTTTTTTTGTATGTAACGAAGAAACTTAAAAACTACTGGACCGATTTCAAAAATTCTTTTACCGTTAGAAAGCTACATTATCACTGAGTAACATAGGCTATATTTATTACTAGAAAAAATTAGAGATCCTTAGAAATCCTTACTAAAACCAACCCAAAGTGTAAAAAATGTCTTTCATCGCATGCGCTGCGGAAAGTATGTGATATATGAAAGTGCTTTTCTTTTAAATCTTACTACCAACGCGTATCACGAAATAACACCGCGAATCCTGCAATAACGCCATTTTTATTGCAGCACAGCGTGTATTTATTATTATATTATTACATGTGGACGTTTTGATGGGCCATTCGGCGCAGGTGACTCTTATATTGAAGGTATAATCCTTGGATTAAGTGTGTAGCATGTGGGGTGGGTTTTGGCTTTCAATAGGACATTATTTGAGGGAAATATTTAACTGCACTTTTCTCCAGTGGATCTTTAATAAACTTGCGCGCTAAATGTGAAAGATTGAATAGCGCTAACATAATGGGTTTTTATCCAACTGTCTTAATTAACGCAAATTCATAAGATTTGATGGGCAGCATAATAAATATTCGAACCCAAGCAGCGTCTTTACTAAATGTACCTTGTGGGGACGCCAGTGACGTCACGGAACTTGCCGACTTCGGGTATAATTAGGAGATCACATTTTCGAGTGACTACCGCTAAATGTTACCTTACCAAGACACCGCTACTCGGGTATATTTAGTAGCACCAGTTTAAAATGAATCATTACTAAATATGGCTATTTCAATAGAATAACTTGCTTGAAAAATGGCGGGATTGGTGCATAGTGCGGTATTTAGGGTGAGGAAGATCATGTGACGGGTCTAAGTTGGTTTACAAACAATAATAATAAGACTTAGTCGACGGAGCCCCGCTTCGCGGGGTTTCTGTCTAAGATGACGGGGGCTCATTCGCCGGCTTTGTTCGCTCACTTGAGCCCCCGTCATCCTCTTCGAACCTACCCTGTCCGAGTCGGGGTGCCCCAAGTTCCGAGCTCGCTTCGCTCGCTCTTGCATCCTAAGTTCTCATTGCGTTTTACTATGTCGAGATAGATGAATGTACAGAATATTTAAAATATATATTAGCATGTTAACATTAGGTACAGCACCGGAACGCCTAATGCCAGACGTTTCACAACGCTGCCAAATCCTTTGCTCTGCATTCCTACGTAGTTTGCTTTGGAAATGACGAGCATAATGTATAATAATACAGAGAACGTCTGTGTTGAAATACATTTTTCTCTTTAGTGTAACGTGCACAAAGCGGTCCAGCACAGACTGGATTTATGGATGTCTGCGGTAATACAAAGAAAAGAAAGAAAGAAAAATGGTTTATTCTGCACAAACAAAACGCACATTACAAATAAAATATAATAAAAAAAAGACATAAAATATACACATACAACGTAGTCAAAAGCCTCGTACTCAAGCTTAATAGTAATAAAAATGTTGACAATTTTGTCTATTGCTTGATTAATACAGTCTGGCACTAGCATTATGCGGCCGGGTGTATTTTGTAGTACGTAATAACGCAACGCTAGGTCCTAAATATACCCGATTATGATACTTCAACTCGGGTATATTTAGTAGTTAGAAATTTCGAAAACCTCATGCTAACTATACCCTACCAAAATCCTATGGGAAGTTTCCACAAGGTACATTTAGTAATAACGCGCCCAAGCAGGCACTTTACTTTAGTGCAAATTATTTCATCACCACTGCTCTCAAAACGGTGAAGGAAAATATCGCGAGGAAACCGGCATGTCCTAGAGCCAAATATTTGAAGGCATTTGACATCCGCCAAAATTGGATTGATTATGACCCACTCCTTCTCATAGAGAGGAGCCCTTGTGACTCAGCAGTAGGAACGTTATAGGCTGATTATGCTTATAATACATATTTACATAAACAATTTAGGGTGGCGTATATCGTCATTCTCGGGAAGTCCTTTTTATATTTATATAACGGCATTTTATTGTTTTGTTTGTATTGTATTTTATTTTTTTAAACTAATTAGTTTCACTACAAAATAAAAAAAAAACAATGTAGAAAAAAAGTAGTCTAATACCGGGATCCCGGTATTGGAAATTTTCTATCCGGTATTAATACCGGTATTGAAAAATCAGGTATTCGAAAAAATCCCTACTCGGGAACGATGGGACCCGTTACCGAGCCAGTGTAGGTTCGTGTATTCGGGTCCATTTGGGACCGCTTCCGAACTTTACGGTTAAGCGGTATATTAAAGCATATATTGTTAAGTGTTAATACGTAACACTTACTTCTATATTAAAAAAAAACCTCATTGACTCAGCCCAAACCCCATACATAATCCCTTACTTATCAAAACATATTTTCAAACGGCTTTCCATTACACCACAACGAGGACAATCTTCAGAAAGACAACTTCGAAGCATTTTTATTATATGGGAGCAAAAACACGCATAAAACGGGTTCACTGTAAAAAGAAGCCCATCAAGAGAAGAAACGGGCATTGATCCTTGACCCGACTATCGCTGAAAACCACCGCTGGTGCACTGTCTTCCATAGGGTCGTAGCATTATTTATTTATTTATCCATTTATCTCAGACATCAAGGCCCGTATAAACACATACAATATCAATATAACTTAAAATACTATAAATACATACAACATTATAATATTTACACTAAAAACAAACGCACACGAAGTGTCTCCGTCGTGTTTCGCTGACTGGTGTCATGTAGCCGGCCACGAAACCGGCGGTACAGAACACCCTTCGGCCAGAACTCTTCCTTGAGGAACTTCTCGAGATGATAATAACACGCACCACGAACGACTTGAAGTTCGTGTTGTGACGCGACTCCAACTTCTCGACCCTCAAAGTCCAGTTGGTCTTCACACGCATGTACTCCACGATCTCCTCAACCTCCGCGGAGTGGTGCAGTCTGGACACGAACAGCTGCGTCGTTGGGATTGCTGGACGCAGCAGCATATTGGGTTTTGCCTGCTCGGTGCCGCACTGGTTCCGACAAGGAGTCTTAGGTTTAAATCATTTATTCTCATAAGTCTTCGAGATCATCTTCTCCACCTTAATGAAACCATCCTTGTCGCACGTTTCCTTCTCTGGACCCTGGGGACGTGTCCTTGTTTGGTTTCTAGTTATGCTGAGCGATGGCCGTCTTGTGTGGATGTGACATTATATTTTCCCCCAACTTGATCTTTTTTTGTGTTTGTGTTCTCTGTCATATTTACCGTAATGTTGATTTTATTTCTTTCTATGATCGCTTCTCACTTCATTTTGGCGTTTTCAGGCTATTTAGTCCTGCATTTTTCAACAATATGTTGAAAATTTTTCTTTCACCGTCTGTCAGTATCCTGGCTTACTATGGAGATAAAAGCATAATGGCATTCCTATTGGCGTCACAAGTAGAAGTCAAGCTCCTAATAAAGGAATTCTTCCGCGAAAGCAATACCACCAAACATTGATATACTAAAATGTATAACGAAGGCATTTGGATGTCTTCATGATCAGAATGGTCACATGAGGGGTAACCGAAATATTTAATAGACATTAAAGCACTACATATATATTGCACTAAAGTTCACTAATAATTACGGTATGCAGGGTTATTGGAAAAACACCAACGGGTTATTGTAAATTCGCCATAATGAAAATTTGCCACAAGTAAACATTATAGTAAATTCGCCACAGTCTTATCTGTCTCACGAAAACTTGCCACAGCTTTAAAAGTACCGATAGCAAACGAAGTAGTAGTGTTTAATAATACATACTAGTGTAGTGAGTAGGTAATAGCGTTTATATAGGGTGACTGGTAATTAGTGACCGATACTTAAACACGTGATTGTACTCATGATAACAAACAACTTTTACTATGGGACCAAACCTGAAATTGCAAAAAAAAAATCAGCTGTTCCCTACATTTTGACGAGTTATACGAACATAAATGTAGGGAACAGCTGAATTCTGCAGAAGCATGGCATAAACGCCTTAATAAAAAAAAACCATGGGGAAAAAATAAACCTAATTTACTTCATTTTCTTGACGTCCTAAAAAAAGAAGCCGTGTATATTATGGATTGGAAATTAAAAAGAATAAGTTTTAAAATACCGCTTAATATGAGAACGTGTCGGTCAATTGCATACGATAAAAAATTAAAAGCCATCGCTGACAATTATGATAATATGCCTCTAGCAGAAGTAATAGCAAAAATAGCTGCATTGCAACAATTGTAATAATATGCCAATTGATTACATAATATCTACTGATGTACAATTTTATCAATACTGTGATCTTAAACTAAATAGTGTGTTTTCTTCTTATTGTAATAGTAAGTTTGACTGTGATTTTTAATTAAGCCAAAGTTAAATATTTTAAACTTATATGTCGGACCTGTTAAATAATACTGTGATTATTTTTTTATATATATAATGATTTTTTAACTGTGTTTAAAGATAAATGTCTCTACATTTTATATTATGTAACAATGTAGTTGTAAGTTTGATTGTGTAATACAAAATGCTGTGATTTGTAATTAAGCCAAAGTTAGTTATTTTCGTTACTAATTCCTATTTTAAAACATAGTTGAACCTTTTTAAATCTATGATTTATCCAATTAAACTGATCTATCTATCTATCTATATAATCACGCCTTTTACTTTCAATTAAACTGATTGTTACATAAAATCGTTTTCTTCTTTTTCTTTATTCTGAAACTACATTACTTTTACTAAACACTAATGTAGTTGCTGTCGGTACATTCAAAACAAGTTTGACGTACCTGTGACGAGTTTACTATACCTATTGTGAATTATTTTGTCACTGTGGCAAGTTAACCAATATTTTTAAATGTGGCGAATTTTCGTTGTGGCGAGTTTACAATAACCCACACCAACAACCTCTTAAGAGGTCATAATACTCATCATTATGAACAACTTTTACTATGGGACCAAACCTGAAATCGCGAAAAAAAAATCAGCTGTTCCCTACATTTTGACGAGTTTTACGAACATAAATGTAGGGAACAGCTGTATGTAGTAGAGTACAATGGTTATATATATAATAGTAGATCACAAAGGCCTTTTTTTTTTAATGTGGGAAGTCATCAAATGACTCCTCCCGCTCTGGGTGGAGCGGAAGGGAGCTTACTGGCTAAAACACACCTGCAGAACCAAAAATTCCAAGACATGTGACATCTATCAACCCGCACTGGGTCCGCTTGGTGGATTATGGCCCACTCACTTTCACCGAGAGGAGGCCTGTGTCCCAGCAATGGGCACAATATAGGCTGAGTATGCTGTTTTCTCTTAACCAAACCTTCTGTGCTTCTATTTTCATGTGACACAATTCTCCATAATAAGGGGGCTCCCTTTATCCGTAGCATGTTTTCGCAATAATTTCCTTTGTGCGACCAACAATAGAGATCAAAATTCTCTGAAAGCTTTCTTCATTGTCCTCGCAACGCTCGTATGAGAGTAATTACGCCGGAGCGCAATTTTAGCCCCTAATTGTATATTATTTATTTTTGTCTCGTTCAAAAGGTTATAGGATAAAGATTTTGGTGTCCGTTGCTATGGTGATTTCGTGACTTAGATTTTTTTTTTGTGTTGTCCCGAAATTCTAATTTTAAATCGGTGGGTAGCTTTTCGGGTTCGTCACAGCGGAATAGGCTGATAAAAACTCCTCATACAGTTTAGTCCATGCATGTCAAACTCAGTCATTGGTGAGCTAAATGCATAAGGATCGCAGAACCAATGGGCCGCAAAACCTAACCATAAAAAAAACCGGTCAAGTGCGAGTCGGACTCGCGCACCGAGAGGGTTCCGTACAAATGTGTAGGTATGTAGGTATATAGTTTATCTCGGGATTTTTTTTATGTAACTACAAATTTACGGTTTTCGGATTTTTTCCTTTACTTGTGCTATATATGACCTTGCGTCTTGCCAAATTTCATGATTCTAGGTTAACGGGAAGCAACAATCTTTTCCCGGTGACATCGTCTTTAACTAAATTACCTATTTGAGGGGTAATTTTATCACTAAGTACTATTTGTCATAACTTTAGACAAATCAAGACTTTTCTTCGTAGTGTTATTACGTAAGTCGATCACATGTACCACAACGACACGGACGGGACCTAATTTGTATGAAAATGAATAGTTTTATTCAAACCGATCACATTTGGCCGTCAAAACCGTCAACCGTGTGGGCGATACCGACCACATCAATGCGACGTCGCAGCTACAACGCAACCAGGACGCGACGACACGGTCACTTCGAAACTCACTAATGACCAAATCCTATGATTTACGGACCTTCATTGGTTAAAATGAAGACTTGTATCTTTACCAATAATGAAGCAGAGACCATTAGCATTGCGTAGTAGACCCTCCCATATGGAAGTAGCTATCACAGGTAAAATTAGTTTACGAATCTATTTATGCACATGCCACAGTTTGGCAGTTAAAAAAATGCTACCATTGGGTAAGCGAATCGATTCGTTTTTGTTTTAGGAATCGAGCATTATTAAGTGACCACAACGGAATCAAATAAATCATCGCGAATCGAACTCATTTGTTTTTATAAATAAATCATCACGGATTCCCATTTCGATACCGTTCGGATTTCGAATCGTAATATTTTAAAAATAAAGTCCACAACATACGGTTCAATCAAATTTAATTATCTTTAATGGAAAGCTGGGTATTCAGCTGCATCCGGTTAGACTGGAAGCCGACCCCAACATAGTTGGGAAAAGGCTAGGCAGATGACTTTAATGGAAAGCTGTGCAAATCAAAGCTATTCATTCAATGATTCGCTTTTATGTATACGCAATTCAATTTGTTCGATTCATCCAGGGCCGGCCATATTAGCCATAGAGCCGATGAACGTTGGGGTAGACGTGTTCTTGAGTGGAGAGCGCGAATCGGCAAACGTAAGGTAGGAGTCACTCAGGCTAGGAGACTGGTAGCAGCTGGATGAGAGTTGCCGAGAAGCTAGCTAAATGGCGTGCAATTTTATAGGCCGATGACCAGAAGTGGACTGCTGCAGGCTGATAATGATGACCGAAATTGTACTGCAAAACTGAACCGTCTAGACTAACAATCTGTCTAGTATTTTCCCAACTATGTTGGGGTCGGTTTCCAGTCTAACCGGATGCAGCTAACCAGTATTTTACATGTAACGAATGTCTATTTCACCTCCACAACCCAGTTACTGGGTAACACTTGCCCCTAGGTAAGACTGGTTGTCAAGACTTTCGGGCTTCTGACAACCCCTAACGACTGTTAAAGATCTCCGAATGATAGCCAGGGCCCACGGATTAGCGCGCTTTCCGAGCCACGAAGGGGTCTCGATATGTACTGGATGGTCATCCATCCACGAACCGACCGCGGCAAGCGTAGCCTAACCTTAGATCGACTCGAAGTACCTTAGAAGCAAGAACCGCCGAACGCTGCTTTTTTCATCAAAAAATATACTTCTATAAATCCCGATACATTAGCTCTTTGTACGTTTACCTAACTTTAATTGAGTCTAGAATTCTGTCTAGCTTTTAGCTTTTCCCGTCGGAGTCCACGAGCTTTTCCCTGATTTTTCTCTTGCGACTCGAGTAATTTGTGAAGAAGGTTCTTAACTCGATAAGTTCGACTCTCAACGGAAGAGGTTTGATGCTGGAATCCTTTTTTTAAAAATCCTTTTTTGCCTTGTTGAAACTTGTTTGTGCTTTAATATTGAAATGGTTTGATCTTATGTTATTGCAAGCATTTGTACAGGGTTATTGGAAAAATATTAACGTCCTCTTAAGAGGTCATTGCATTCATCATTATGAACAACTTTTACTATGGGACCAAACCTGAAATCGCGAAAAAAAAATCAGCTGTTCCCTTCATTTATGTTCGTATAACTCGTCAAAATGTAGGGAACAGCTGATTTTTTTTCGCGATTTCAGGCCTTCGACCTCTTAAGAGGTTGTTGATGTTTTTCCAATAACCCTGTATATCTACTTTCTGAGTTTATCTTGGATATTAATGACATAGGTGTCTGTGCGAAGTTGGTACCCGACTTTAGAATAAATAGTTTGTTGAAGGGCTTTTCGGAAGATTTCGATTAGTAGTGGATAGTAAGTAAAGCTATTTTCGGCCGATAGTACTGTCACAACTAACTCAAAAAAAAATACACCATCCTACAAATCAACTCCCTACTATATAGACCTTTCATTAAAAAAAAACCAGCCAATTGCGAGTCGGACTGGCACACGCAGGGTTCCGTACCACCGTACAATACATATATTAAAAAATCACGTTTTTTATATGGGAGCCCCCCTTAAATATATATTTTATTTTAATTTTATTATTTATTAATAAAGTAAAAATACAACTGAGTATTTTGTGAATATTTCAAGTGCCCTACCTGTTGCCATTATAGATATCGAGCAAAAAAGGGCAAAAAAATTGCGTTTGTTGTATGGGAGCCCCCATCAAATATTTATTTTATTTTTAGTAAGTATCTGTTGTTATAGCGGCAACAGAAATACATAATTTGTGAAAATTTCAACTGTAGCTATCGCGGTTCTTGAGATACAGCCTGGTGACAGACAGACGGACGGACAGACAGCGAAGTCTTAGTAATAGGGTCCCGTTTTTACCCTTTGGGTACGGAACCCTAAAAAACATAACAAAATTCTCAATTTCTCACCTACCAACACAAAAACGGAACGTAATACGTATCCGTTACTAACAGTAGTTAGTTAGAAAAAAAATAGTCGGTCTTACGCACGTTACGCACGAAAATAGATGGAGTAACATTTGACCGAGATCGCGCAGGTAAACACTGGCGTTGAATCGTATGCGGTATCTCAGGGCTTGAAGCGTAAAAGCTACGATAATGTGGTCACTGCTTTTGGGAACTTCTATATCTACAGGGTTATTTTTCAAAGACCAGCCAAGTTTAAGGGTGTGGTGCAAACCATCAAACCGAACAACTTTCTCCGTGGGACCAATATCGTAATCGCGAAAAATTTATTAACTGTCTCATAGAAAACTTCAATACCTTTTCGGCTTAAACGTATGGGGCGGCTGAATTTTTATTCGCGATTACGATATTGGTCCCATGGAGAAAGTTGTTCAGTTTGATGGTCTGTACCGCACCCTTAAATTTGGCTGGTCTTTGAAAAATAACCCTGTATACAGTGAAAACAAAGTCGCTTTTCGTGTGTGACCGCTTAGTTCTTTTAAACTTCACCATGGATTTTGATGCGGTTTCCACCAGGATTTGGAGCATTAATACCGGAAGGATTATGTGTAAAGAATACATTTTTACAACAAACATACCTACTTATATACGGCTACATTAGTGTGACACACCCACACCACAGCAACCTCGATGTTTTGACATGTCGCCATTGCACCCCTGTGCAATCCTGTGCGTCCCTGCTTCAGGGACGGGTAGGTAATTAAAAAAATATAAATCGACTTCAAAAATAAATTAACTCAAAATTATGAAATAACTTTAATTTCGGAAGTCGGTGTCTTGGGATCTGTATTTTAGTTTTAGTTTTTTGCCACCGACTTCCGAAATTAAAGTTATTTCATAATTTTGAGTTTATTTCTTTTTGAAGTCGATTTTTTTTTATTATGTACTTTTTTATTTCGTAATTTTTAGTTTTAAGTAAAAACTGGAATACTTTTTTTGTAATAATTAGGTAATAGTTTTATTGACATCAAAAATCAATTATTTTACTGCAATAGTAGAAGAGGTCATTGTGAAGGAGCTCTTTGCGAGGAAGTACACTACAGACTAAAGACGCCAGCACATCAAGCTACTCGAAACAGTTATCCCAATCAACTTTGCGTTGTAGCTTGATGTGCTGGCGTCTGTACATACCACCATACTTATTCCTGCCACCAAGCTGTATTCTGGTTTGACACCGGCACACATACTCTATGTGTCATCAGATGGTCTGTCTACTTGTGTTCCACCTAATAACATGATAACAAACTCAAACTAAAAAAAAAACTCAAGTATTTATTTCAAATAAACCAATTACAGGCACTTTTGAATTGTCAAGGGGTCGGTCAGTCAGAAGGATGAAGCTAGTTGCCCATTACAAAGCGTAGTAGGTACCTATGGAGAAGAACGGGCAAGAAACTCCACGGACACTCTTTTAAATCATAAAATTGATACGAAAAATTGGTTACAACTACATCATTCTTTATATAAAGATAAGAATGGTTTATTGATCCATACTTCTTGCACATTGCAATATGAAAATCAAATCCTTTGATCATTGTAGTCGAAACAACGCTTCATTCATTCAATTATTCACTCACTCTCCCACGTGTGTGTATAGCTTTACGAGAGCTTAGGACTGTCGACACAGCTTTCAAGCTAACCAATCGTTCATTCACTGCGTCAATTTAGTGGTTAGCATCTACACTTCATTTTCGATTATGAAGACCCTTTTCACACGCTACGGCTGCCGGATATCCGGCGCCGGATCCGTAAATTACGTCACAAGTCACGTTACGTCATGAAATTTTCCGTCTTTGTCACAGGTGGTTATTGTATTTGTGTTACCCCCTGGTGTGACGACACATATGTATCGCAATTTTAAATAGAATCTCGCAATAATATTGGTACTTTCAATTTTTAAATGTTTCGTTGGATTTAAAGGTTTCAACAGGTTTCTCCATGGGACAAACATTTTGTGTCGAGTTTTAATATATTAATAATAATGTTTATTTAAAGCTGGCACCGCTGCTGCAGCTACTGAGACCCTCAAGCGGCGCAAATACTGTAACCTTATGGGCAACTACACCTTTGAGCCGTTTGGGGTCGAAACGCTCGGGTCATGGGGCTCGAGCGCGCGTCTCCTTTTTAAGGAAATTGCTCGCCGGCTGGTCGATAGTTCATATGACCAAAGGGCTGGGTCGTTCTTTGGTCTAAGAATTAGCATTGCCATTCAACGTGGCAATGCTGCCAGTCTTCTGGGCACGTTTCCGGATGACAGCGATGCGGACGAGTACTTCGACGCATAAGTGTCCATTGGTTTTTTTATTTTTGAAGTGAAAACTTCTTTAGCGGCGTTGTACACTTTTTTTGTAATGGGTAAAAAATGTTAAACTCGCGTCAGGACACGTGACCTGATCGAAAATTCGTAAGACGGATGTAGAGTAGACAGCCGGCGCGGCGCGGCGAAAATGTATAACCGACACCGCTTCGGATGTGTTCGGCTGTCCTCAAGATGTACTCGGTTTTAATGTATATCCGACATGTCAGTGAATGATGGCAAAGTATTCTGTTTGTGTTTTGTTTTCACTTCTGTCGGCACTCCCGGAGTGCCACTGTTTTTTTTTTTATTTATTTGTATAGTAAGTTAGTTAGTCTAATATTATATTATCCTGTATAGATGGCCCCTTACCATCCGTTATTTTGTTGATCTGGTTGAATACATGCCACTCAAAGCTTCAAAGTCTGAGAGGATTTATAGATCGATGTTCTGTGTATTAGTGGTGAGATCTTAGGACAGGGGGGATTATGGTGTTAGCGTTATGAAGTAAGTGTTGGTTTCAGCTAATATTTTATGATTGGGAGAAAAATGTTTTTTTTTTTCATGACTTTTAAAAACAAACATTACGAATCTTTTCTTCGAAGGGTTTGGCGGAGGAGTAAAGTATAATAATTTATCACGTGACGTCACTAAGCGTATGACTCGTCCCTTTGTCACACGATGTCATACTTTGTTGACCCCCTCCCTCCCCTTAACGTGTGACCATTATGAATAGCCCTTTTTTAACCGACTTCAAAAAAGGAGGTACTGTATTCGACCCGTATGTATGTATGTATGTATGTTTGTATGTCCGCGATTTTCTCAAAAACTAATGAACCAATTTTGATAATTCTTTCACTAATGTGATCTACACTACTTTCAGGAAGGTTTTAGTATATAATACATTATGTAATTATTCTTATGTACGATGATATATGCATAAATGTACTGCATCTCCGGCATTTCTATGCGAATTTTGATGATTCTTCTAGTCGGTGTCTTCAATTCTTCAATGCACTAGTGTTATTTAAACTACAAAGTGTAGTTTTTTTTTTTGAAGTCGGTTTTTTTTTTTTTTGTAAAAAAGTTTTTTTGGTGGAGCAGACTCTTACTGATTAAAACTCACCCGTGTTCCTTCCTTAGCCCTTTATGTCCCGGGGCAGCGGTAACCCTTTCGGACAATCCCGCTACCCATGAATAGCCCCTTACCTAAACAATCTCCGCCGGTTATCTCATTATATATCCGATTGTCGGACGGTTTAAGCAGGAGCTTATATTCACAAGTGTATGCTTAGCTTTACCAGAGCTTACCGCCGTCGCCACGATATCCAATAGATGCCACTCGAGGCTTCGGAACGTCTGAGAGGATTTAAAGATGTTCTGAAGTATTATCTATGAACTGGGCGGGTTTATGGTGTTAGTTATTGAATATGTATGAGTGTGTTGGTTTCAGCTGATATTTATGATTGGGAGAATATGTGTAGTTCTTTTTTTCGTGAATTAATGAAAACAACATTACGACTCTTTTCCTAGAAGTGTTGGGTAGATGTGTAGGTACTTTCATCTGCGTAGCCTTTTCCCAACTATGTTGGGGTCGGGTTCCAGTCTAACCAGATGCAGCTGAATACCAGTATTTTACATGGAGCGACTGCCTATCTGACCTCCACAACCCAGTTAAGACTGGTTGTCAGACTTTCGGGCTTCTGACGACCCGTAACGACTATCAAAGATCCACGAATGACAGCCGGGACCAACGGCTTAACGTGCTTTCCGAGGCACGGAGGAGTCTTGGTACGTAAATATGGTCACCCATCCACGGACTAACCGCGGCAAGCGTAGCTTAACCTGATCGATCGACCCGTTCGGTTGTTATTATTTAGCTACTAGCCCCTCGGATGTTTAGGTACTTATAAAATCGAAATCAAGTCATTTATTCAAATTAGGCTGAGAATCAGCACTTTTCGAACGTCAAACTTACATAAGAGAGCCTCCAAAACTCCCGTCCTTTACCGTCCGTTTTTTACGTTTACACTTATATTTTGCCAGTTAGGTTTAGATCTCATGTAATAGGGGCAAAGGGACCGAAATCTAATAACTATTGTTCGATTCCTATAAATAAATAAACGCAGGGGAGTCTCCTGCTTAAATGGCAAAATACAGAAAAAAAGTTTTGGGGAAAAGGGAGAGGGTAGGCCTTTGCCCTGCAGTGACATAACACAGCTCCCTAAAGATAGAAAGAAAGAAAGAAAGAAAAAGTATTATTGTGACTCGTATAGGAAGATCTCAAACTAAACACAGTAAAAAAATAAAAATCCAAGTTACATAAAAAAAAAGTAATAAAAAGAAAAATGAAACAGTAAGTCCTATACGAGGCCAAAAGACTCCTATCTCAGCATGATGCTGCAACATTTAAAAAATAATTGTCACAGCGCTGGTATTCTTGTAGGGCCCGCTGCGCTGTGATGTCACGGGCAGTTACAGAAATAAATAAATAATAATAAGATAGATAGATAAACCATTTATTTGGCGCACACAAAAAACAGCACAACACACAAAAGTACAGACGCCAGCACATCAAGTTACTACAATCTGTCAAATGTCTTTAATAGATTTTCAACTTTATCGCTAAAGCATAAGGTTCAAAGTTGATTGAGAAAATTTGACAGTTTCGGGTAGCTTGATGTGCTGGCGTCTGTACAATATTAGATGATAACCAATAAACGAAACGTAACACACTATCCAACCACAACCTGAATCATTTTGAAGGATATTGATAATCCATTGCTCCATATGCTCGGAAAAATTGTCTGCTCAACAACATAAACAACGGAATGAATGTTGTCGAACTGTCATAGTGTGTTGCGCAATTACTCCGCAGGGCTGGTTTAAATTATTAGGAAAGTTTTCGCACACTTTCTATTGCAGATGATGTAGAAGGCTATATACAAATACAGGTGACCTACCATGACCTATTAAAAACGATTCAAAAACAAGACATTTCAGTTTAGGTTCCTAAACTGCATCGCTTGAGATGCTCTATGGACGTCATGATACCAAACAAGTATGAATGAAACCAAAACTTGCGACTCAGTTTGGGACAATCGCTGTCAGCAGATGGCACGGACTAAACTGAATCGTTAAACTGACGTCATGGTACGAATTAGAAGAACAGTTCAGTTTAGGTCCTAAAATGGATCGCGTTAAGAGCTTGTGGTAGGCCTGCAGTAAAATAAGGCGTCTTACACAGTCTTACATTAATCAACAAAATTTCACCACATTTATTGATGAACCAACAACAGTTTCGACACAGTAATCCGCCATCTTTTAGCATACACAAAGAGTACACAAACATAATAAGAAGCTATCTACTCGAGCTGTCATGTAAACAAACTTGCCGATTAGGATTCTGACCGCGTACCCGCGGTCTCGCCCAGGGTGAGCGCACGGTGCCTCGGGCGGTAGCGGGCGCGTGATACATAATCAGCCTATGAGGTTCCCACTGCAGGGACACAGGCCTCCTCTCGGTGAGAAGGAGTGGGCCTTAATCATAGATATATGAATGAATGAATAAATATGAAAGAAGGCCGTAATCTACCACGCGGGCCCAGTGCGGGTTTTGATTTTTTGGTTCTAGGACTTGCCGGTTTTCTCATGATATTTCCTTTGCTGTTTTGAAAGCAGCGGGGTCTGGAGTCTGGAGTTGTGCCCGGTTGATGGCAATAGGCTCGCCCCCTATTACATGGGACTTAAACATAACTGGCGAAATATAGGTGTACTATACGTACACCTCTGCCCAGCCCTTCAGAGTTTACAGGTGTGATATTATGTCTTTAGCATGAAGCAAACAAACTTGAACATAATACATCATTTTTATACTCAAAAGTTGTCGTTCTAAGCTGTTGTTGTTGTTTTTCTTTTTAGCGTATCAAAAGAGATAAGTATGCAGGACCGTCGGATATAGTTGAAGTTTGGTAAGAAACCGATGGATGTTCTCGAATAAAATTTAATTTTATTAATAGAAAACAAACAGCTCATTTATCAAATTAAATTTCAGTCGACAACATCCATCGGTTTCTTACTAAACTTCAATTATATCCGACGATCCTGCATACTTATCTCTTTTGTTGACTGTGCATCATAAAAAAAAATATTGTGTCTCAAACGGTTACATTTAGGTATATCAAATGTGAATGAAACAGCCCCAGTAATTAATGAATAGTACTTGTGTTGGGGTTGTCTCGCTAAAACCCTTAATTGATAGAACAGTTAACAATATTGAGACTTTATAAAAATTAAAATTAAGAACTAATTTAAAAACAAAAAAAAAAACAATACTTGTAGGTAAATCTGTTATTTACATGTCATTAGAATGTTTTTGTCTAATCTGTGGCAGGCGATGCTATGCGACGGGGTAGGTGGTGGTAAAAAGAAATTTAACGCAGACGCAGTCGCGGGCAGGAGCTAACGTTTGATATATTTATATTATCGCGCCCGCCTTAGCACCCGCGCAAGCTCATTACCCTAGACAAGGCCTTAGTTGGGAGTAGGTACATCAGGCAACTGAAGCACGTGGGTTATTACAGAATTAGGCATTATTATGTCGGCGAGTGGTGTGTGTCTGCTCTGTATTAATATGGTTTATCATCAGCCTACAGCAGTCCACTGCTGGACATAGGCCTCTCCCAGGCTCCGCCACAACACTGTCCTCCACCTTCCGCATCCATTCCGTCCCAGCCACCTTCTTTAGGTCGTCCGTCCATCTAGCTGGAGGGCTTCCCACACTACGCTCCAGGACTCGTCTGCTCCACCAGCCTTTTCCGTGCTCCGGTTCTTTTCCGGATAATTTCATTCCTGATTTTATCCTTCAAAGAGACTCCGAGGATAGCTCGCTCCATAGCGCGCTGAGCGACCTTGACTTTGTGGAACAGCCCGATCGTCAGTGTCCACGTTTCAGCACCGTATGTCATGACGGGCAGGATGCACTAGTTGAAGAACTTGTCTTCAAACACTGTGGGATAGGCGACGAGTTGAAATGAAAAACTCAGACAAAGTCCGGGGGGCCAAACAGCCAAACATGACCTGACAAATCCGAAAGTAATCCCAGCAACATACCTACATTGAATTTTTAGAGGAAAGTTTTGTTATGGAAAATTTTGTGTTAGCAACTTTAGTTAAATACGGTTTCTACGCCTTCCCGAAGATGAATGGTTTCTACTGAAACTAATTGTTTCGTAATTACGGAGATAATTAATATTCTTAACAGCTCCACATGCCTAGGAAAGAAACTCGAGTAGAATGTGTAATTTCGTTCAAAAACTAAATTATAACTACACAGACGTAATTTAACGTAATTTGGTTTTTCGCAAAATACGTGCTTTTTGATTCCATCTGCGTGTCAAATTCATCTAAATTGCGGCCTAACCATAAGCGTGATTGAGTAGAAAATATGTCCTTTATAATATTTACCTGCTAGCTTTCGCCCGCGTCGAAAATTGTCCCACGGAAACGTACTGCCGGGATAAAAAACTATGTCCGTATATATGCAAAATTTCAGAATGATCGGTTCAGTGGTTTAGGCGTGAAAATGTAACAAACAAACTTACTTTCGCAGTTATAATATTAGTTAGGATTGTTACACTAGGACTAAATGGAATTTGGCGGGACACATCTGCCGCATGTCAGACGACCAAAGGGCCAAACTTACAACCCAATGGGCCCCTTCATCGCGGCAAGTCCTGACGGAGATATCGGGATGAGCTGGACTCCGTTTACAAGAATTAGTCCTCAACAGCTTTAATCAGAGAGAAGTGGGAAGATTAGCGAGGCCTTTGCCCTGCAGTGGGACATCACAGGCGTTTAATAATAATAATACTCTAGGACACTGTAAAGGAAGGAAGGGAAGGCAAGGTAAAGGTAAGTCCAACCTGGTAAAGAGGGGCTACCTTGATGGAACGGCGGAGCACGGATAGACCACGCACGTGTGTTAAGCTTCGCTTTACAAGAAAATGTATTTGATTGTGTTCACTGCAAACCATGGACACGCTACGCATCAATTGACGTCATTAGTACATGCGTGGCTTGCTCGAATATGGCGCTCACATAGCTGAACGCTGTCAACGCCACACGCTGTGCATGCGGTACACACTACATACACGAATATTAACCCACGACTATATACAACTGTATCGCAACACAGTGCGCCGCGGTGGGCCACGCTACAGTTGTAACATAGTTGTGGGTGTGTAGTGTGTACTGCAGTGGAAACGTAGACCCACGTTGTCAAACAAATGAATCCACGCAGCTAAAATGCGCCGCGTGCCCGTGCACAGCATACGCCGCTGTGGGTCCGCGCCTTTAGGTTGTGATTGTGGAGCTATGGCGCAAACCATGCTCCACCTCCTACCCTGCCCTCTGTGTCCCAAAACATGCAGTCAAAGTGACCTTTGCGCTGCCACCGACAACGCCGTGGAAGTAGCAAAGTTTTGGGTAAACAAGATATAAAATTCAGTTGTGCCAGCAACACGAAGACCGGCCCTGTAGAAGTAGCGCAAACTATATTATCTTACAAGAGCCAGCTCAATGAAAGAAAGAAAGAAAAATAAAAGAAAGAAAATACGTTTATTTGCGGTGAACATGACGCAAAAATGAACATAAACACAAAAAATAAAATTAAAAAAAAGAAGGTAAGGGAAACATGCGTCACATCCACGCAAAACGGCTATGCGACCCTATGCAAGACAGAGCCCCAGCGCTGGTTTTCAGCGACAGAATAATATACAATGACTAGAATAAGTCTTATAAATTCTATTTTCTTGCACCCGGAAAACCGCAGCAAACGGAATAATTCAATTTTTCCACGCAGACGAACGTTTATAAAACAATGTTATATTACGTAGGAGCTGCGGCTCAGAATCATTGTTGTTTGCACGTAGACTCGTAAATCGTGGACTAGCAAACATTAGGAGATAGCTACACAAATATCAGTTGTTGTTTAATGAGGAAACGCGGTCAAAAGTTATTTGCCAGTAAGGTACTTGATGTGTGTGTAATCAGAAGGTTGGCAAATGAAAGAGCGTGTTCTCGGTTGAAGGTTTACTGAACGACTGATGTTGTGAACAGAGGTTGAGAGGACTTAGAATTAACTTACGAGCTACGTCATACATTACCTAAGACTAAAGATATTTAATATGCCTACGCGCTACAGTTAGTTTCGTATGGAGAGGAATGGGCAAGAAACTTCACAGTTTCTCTTTTAAAATGTTTTACAATATTTTTTATGTTTTTGTGTTTGTTATTATCTAATTATATGTGAAGAAGAGGATGCACCTAGAATAAAAAAAAAAGAAAAACAGTGGCACTCCAGGAGTGCCGACAGAAGTGAAAACTTGAACAATTACGTGTGTATTTTTTGAATCGTTAGGAAATATTTCGAAATAATTATTTGGCGTCGGTTACGGTAACAGTGTCGCGAGTTCAATGATTTTTCCCATTTCAAAAAATGCCCAACGCGCCTAAAGAAGTTTTCACTTCAATTACTCTACCACAAAAGGTAAAAAGAATAAACAATGAAGCAATGACAGATAAATTAATTATGTGATTGATGCATGGGTGCTCACATGTTTACAAACATGGTAAAAGTAAACGTGTTCTTGAGTGGTGACCGCGAATCGGCAAACGTAAGGCAGGACGCCCTCAGGCTAGGTGGAGCGACGATCTTCGCAGGATGGCTGGTAGCAGCTGGATGAGAGTTGCCGAGAATCGAGCTAAATAGCGTGCAATTGGAGAGGCCTATATCCAGCAGTGGACTGCTGTAGGCTGAAGATGAAAGTATATGATTTTCCTACTAAGAATAACAAGTAATAAGTCAGTGTGTGAGTTAAAGTAATCACAAAATGTAAATCAATGTCATAAATACATTTCGATCAATTGCCATTTAATATATTGTGTTACGCAATTACTCCGCAGATTTGACGCATTCATGTCGACGTAAGTAATCCTCTTTTCATCAATTACTTCAGCGAGATAGGCCTATTTGTTGGCGGGATCAACACAACAAGCCTGAGCTTGTACTAAAGGTACAAGTTCGCGGCCGACTGCAGACGACCGTGTAGCGGTATCTACAACGCCACATGCGAACAACGCGTCATACTGACGTCACGCAAAATCCTGCATCTCGCAAGCAGAGTTTACCGCGCAACTAGCTACAACGGCCCGACATGAATCATCGGGCAGTTGCCCGCCAGACACAACACCCGTCTGGTCGGAGGATCCTCCCTTTTCTATAGAGTATGAGTGAACTTTACACCCTGTATTCAGCTGTATCCGGTTAGACTGGAAACCGATCCCAAAGATGATGATGTTTAATAATTTGAAAATAAAATTATTTGTCGGAGTAGGCGTTTTATTAACTTTATAGAAGATGGGACGCCTCCACAACCCAATTACTGGGCAATACAAGACCTCTTGGTAAGTTTGGTTCAGACCTTCGGGCTTCTGACAGCCCGTAACGACTGTCAAAGATCTAAGAATGACAGCCTTGACCTACGGCATAACGTGCTTTCCGAGGTAGATCTTGGTAGGTATGTAAAGATGGTCACCCATCCACGAACCAACCGCAGCAAGTGTAGCTTAACCTTCGATCGATCCCTGCGGCTGTTATTATTTAGCAACGAGCCCCTCACAGGTGCAACTGCTTACTATTGTTTATTATCATAAACATTATTATATATTACATGACTCACGTTCTCGCACTGCGTCCCATCTTCATTGTGTATAATAAAATTATTAAAACGCCTACTCCGATTAATATATTTTTAAACTAATAAACATACTAGACAGTAATAACTAGTTTTTAGGGATCCGTACCCAAAGTGTGCCAACAACGGGTCCGTAAGGCTCCGCTGTCCGTCCGTCTGTCACAAGGCTAAGTATTTTGAACCTTAATAGGTAGGTAAACACTTGAAACAGAATATGGACTATTATGACCGCTATAACGACAAATAATACAAATAAAAAGTTAAAAACTAAAGAGGGTCCTCATACAAGAACTTGTTTGAGGATCCTCATTAGTGTTTTCTTTTTTACAAAAAAAATTTTGTGTTAAATATTGTATGGTGGTAAGGAACCCTTTGCTTTAAGTCCGACTCGCACTTGGTCGCTTTTTTTGTTTACTTTTGCCGTGAGAGATGAACAGCCGAATATACCAGATTGTTTGAATGCTTTTGATAAGCACTTAAGTTTTACAAGCATTTAATTTTTTTTTATGATGTTTGCTACAATTTGTTCAATCCATTTCGTTCAATGTTGAGGACGGCTTGTAGTCTATCCACGATCCTAATTTCAGAAAACCTAGCGATCTTCATATCATTCATCATTCGTTAAGTTTTGGATATCCTACATTTTAGTACCTACGAACATGCAACATTAGATTTTGTTGTTTTGTAACTTATGTGTTGAAAGAAAAGAGAAAATAAAGAAAAAAAAAGTTAAGAAAAAAAAGAAAGAAAAAAAGAAAGAATTAAAAGAAAGAAAATAAAGAATGAAAGAAAGACAAGAAAGAAAAAAAAGAAAAGAAAGAAAGGAAAGAAAAGAAAGAAAGAAAAGAAAGAAAAGAAAGAAAAGAAAGAAAAAGAAAGAAAAGAAAGAAAAGAAAGAAAAGAAAGAAAAGAAAGAAAAGAAAGAAAGAAAAGAAAGAAAAGAACGAAAAGAAAGAAAGAAAAGAATCAGAGAGACGTTATCCAACAGTTCGACCGTGCGGCACCGCAAACAAGTTGGGCCGCCCGGCCGTCGCCGTCGTCGGCGATACACGTACCCATCCGGCACACAAGCCTGACCCCTAACCAATTATAAACTAGCATCCAACAATACGCCTCCCATCCATTAAGAGCACACATCTGTATATTTATGTAATCCATGAACATGAACATCTTTATTATATTTTGCGTTGAAAGCGCCCACGAAGTCTGATATAAAATTATTTTCATTGTTAGTTCGGGACTTCGGGATTAGGCTGAATCATAGAAATGTGAAAAACAGGGCTGAATAGTATCGATGTCTTGGCCTTTGCGATTATAGTGCTATTATAAAAATGTTTACTTTGTTGTATTTACTTATAGTTTCATTTCTATCATGCAGGGTTATTTTAAGTTAGCTAGCTAAACTCCACAGACGCTATGGGTGACACATGAGCGAAACATAAAGTCTGTGAAACATCTCGTAAATTATTAGTTTTAAGTAAATTTTATGCTCCAAGTTTATTAAGTAGGTACTTAATATTTGTTATCTGCCGCGACTTACGAGAATGGTTGATTGTTATTATTTATGGTCGTAGGTTCGAACCCATACAGGCGCTTTACTTGGTGTAAATTGTTTCATCACCACTGTTCTCAAAACTGTGAAGGAAAATATCGTGAGGAAACCTGCATGTCCTAGAACCAAAAGTTTGAAGACATGTGACATCTACCAACCCGCACGTTTAGATAATTATTTAATTATTTTTACCCGACTACGGCGAAGCAAAAAGGAGGGTTATGATTTTGACCGGTATGTATTGTAAGTATGTGTGATATGTTCATCTGTTCCCTCATAACTTCTAAACTACTTGTCATAATTGAACAAATGAGGTATCGTTGGAAATGTCTTGATAGTCCGCTGGTTATAGGCTATGTGACGTCACATTAAATTGAATATGGCGCTCTCTACTCTCTAGCGGACATAATGTCATGATCTAAAAAAAACCTTTTTTTAATCATGCCGTGTTGGGTGTCAAATGAAAGGGCTTAATTAGCACATTTCAAAAATATAAATATTACTGACATAAGCCCCAAAATGATTAAAAAAAAAAAGTTTAAAAACTAAAACCCGACTACTGAAAAGGATGAAACAAGAAAGTACCTTCCCGTGGTCGCATGCTACCATAGCTTATAATATGTTAGTACAGCGGCCATGAGACCACGGGAAGGTACTTTCTTGTTTCATCCTTTTCAGTAGTCGGGTTTTAGTTTTTATATTAGTATATTCGATAAATATAGATGAATTCAGAGGAACTTTAGAGGTTAATGTCTAATATCTTTCTGTTTCAGGTAAGCATACCTCCGATCATAACTACCTACTTCTTGATTCAGCAACATTTCAACTGTTTGCAAAGTAAGAGGTTCTAGTATTTATTTAAATTAATTTAATTATTGTCGGCACTACACTATAATAATTTTATTATAATATTTGATTTTAGTTTTCCTTTAATTAGTTAGTCTATTTGTTTGTACCGACGCCAGCACATCATGCTACTACAATCTGTAAAGATTTTCAACTTTATCGCTAAAGCATAAGGTGCAAGGTTGTTTGGGAAAATTTTACGGTTTCGGGTAGCTTGATGTGCTGGCGTCTGTACCAAATGTGAGTTGTCTGGGCGAGTAATCTCCTTTAGGGGGGTAATTGCGTAACACACTATTATGACAAAGTCAAACTCATTTATCAAATTAAATTTCAGTCTACAACATCCTTTGGTTTCTTACTAAACTTCAACTATATCCGACGATGCTGCATACTTATCTCTTTTGTTGACTGTACATAGCGGCGTTAGTAATACGTATTGAAAACTTACTAACGCCATCCTAACTAGTACTGTATAAACTATATTTATCTCCCTCTAACATATTTACGTCAATCTATCTATCTCACGAGTGTGTTGTTTCACTAACTGACGTATTGCAGATACATTTATTTTAATTAAACATCAAATGAAAGTTAATGGAAAACAGACAACTCACAAAATGGGTTATGATATTAAACCACTTGTAAACCCAATGTTAATTTGTTTATGATAAACGAAACCAAATGATCAGACCAAGATTATTTATTTAATCACTTACAACTATTATTACAGGTACAACCCAATGCAATAGTGAAGCAAACCTATTTATAACAACTTATTTTCTAAAACTTCTTCTTTTTTTTTCTATGTCTGGACTTTAATTAAAAGAGACTGTGACCTCAATTTTTTTCGGCCTTTCTTCTCAGAGTAGTCAGACAACTAGATACGGAATGCGCGACAGTTTCTGAGCACATGTTGTCCGTACGATGCCCAATGGTCAAGAGAGGCTGCGCCCTCGCTGCTCCAGACCAGGGATGTTGCGGATGCTGATTTTTCCACATCCGCGGATGCGAATGCGGATGCGGAGTTTTGAAGGCTCACATCCGCGGATGCGGATGCGGATGCGGATGTTTAAGATATTATGTAAATAAAGTCTGTTAATGAAGAATCAAACCAAAAATGAAAAATCAAATCAAACCGAAAAAACCACACTAGAAAAATAAAGAAGTTTGGTCATAAAACGATATTTTTTACCTACAATAAAACGTATTACCAGTGCAACATAATAGAATTTACCTTGCGATCTTATATTAGTCCAACTAATTTAAAGTTTATCCATAAACACTTATTTTGTAAACTCTTAATACACACAATGATCACTGTATTACAACAACTTTTAAAATATCTATTTATACGATAAATATTCCGCAGCGCAAACAAAAACGTAATGATTTATTTACAAGAAACAAATGATGCACCACAACAAACGTGTCGAATCTTGTCACCAATTTCTTTGCTCCCATTGGACATTGCCACGTGCGACCGGCACGCGCCAATCGCCGGGCCCCGCCCAATGCTTTCTTGTCGCTACTTGCATGATATTCGCATCCGCATGAACATCCGCACTGATTAATGCGGATGCGGATGCAGATGCAGATGTCCAAATCTATGCGGATGATCCGCATTTGCGGATGCGGATGCGAATGTTCGCAACATCCCTGCTCCAGACCTCTCGTCGACTCCCACGAACTCGGGCTAGACTCTGTCAAGCGCCACGAGATGGCGCTGGCGTACCGGATACGACTTGATTGCGACACATACATAAACTCACGACGAGTTTGTATATATAAGGTGACTGGTAATTAGTGACCGATACTTAAACACGTGATTGTACTCATGATAACAAACAACTTTTACTAGGTATGGGACCTAACCTGATATTGCGAAAAAAAATCTGCTGTTTAGTCGTTTATGTTCGCCTAACTGGTCAAAACGTACCTACTGAACTGCAGATTTTTTTTTTTATCACGAGTAAGTACAATCACGTGTGTTTAGGTATCGGTCACTAATTACCAGTCACCCTACATATTTGTTGTTTTGAGGTCAAGAATAAAATAAAATACTCTTTATTATGTAGGTACACCATATAAATTACAGACATACTTAAATATAGAAACTTTACGATGGGTGACACAATGGGCGGTCTTATCGCTAAAAGCGACCATTTAAAGACAACCTTTGGATGGATTAAAAAGAAGAAGGACAGACAAACAACACAACACAACAACAAAGACAAGACAACTTACGGACAAGGCTACTTACGCACTCTGCACACAGAGGTGGCACAGCTTGCTCTGGAGCCAATAAGGACCAATCCATAGAAATGTAAAAAATCATATATCTATGGACCAATCCCTCCCATAAGCGTCATGTTCGTTCCGTCCTCTGCGCCTGCGTTTTCCGCGATACTCATGTTGTGGTGGTCTAAACTCTATAAAAAATTTATGAATTACTAGCAAAGCCCCGCAGTTTCACCCGCATAAGTTTCGGTCCCGTGAGAATAACAGGATAAAAAGTATTCTATGTGTTTAATGTGTTAATCCTGGTTGTTAATGAAATTTGGCACACAGATAGGTTATACCTATCTGTGTGCCAAATTTCATTTAAATCCGTTTAGTAGTTTTTACGTGAAAGAGATACCTGCAATATTATAAATGCAAGTGTGTCTGTCTGTCTGTTACCTCTGCACGCTTAAACCGCTGAACCGATTTAGACAAAATTTGGTATAGAGATAGTTTGAGTCCCGGGAAAGGACACAGGATAATTTTTATCCCGATATTCCAACGGGATCGAAACTTATGCGGGTGAAACCACGGGGCGCTGCTAGTGTGTCATAAACAAGTGGTCGAAGTCACAGGCAGAAACTAGTGGAGTGTGCGGACGTAAACCATGCTCCATTATTGTTTTAACTTTTAAAAGTTATGATTTCTTTTGTTCCTACACAAAGAGCTATCAAAATTGTTTATTTTATCCTAAACATTGTGTACGCTTGGAATTTTTTATTATTTCAATGCGTAAGCAAGATTTTGAGAGGGCAAAAGGTTGGCAACCTTTGGTTTTTGATGTGTAGGTCGCGGGTTCGAATTTGAACCGACGCGACGCGGGCGGCGACGTTTTCATTTCGACAGTTTAACAACATTAATTACGTTATTTACATACAACTAGCATATGAAGTAAAACATTGCCAAAACTGCCAAGGAGACCTCAAGGCTATAAAAAGGCACGATCTTTAAAAAAAAAAAGAAGTGGAAAATTGAGTCTTGAGACTCTTAATAAGGGCAAGACGAGCCCTCCTGGAAGTGTTGCCATGCATATAAAGAAGGAGTGGCATTGCCCTCCTTGAGCCCCTTTTTAACTTTTAAATTGGCCTCTTGTAATTTCTTTGCGGCGAATTCTCTTAGATTTTTTTTCTTGTTTTATAATAGGTAATGGAAAGTGGATAATTGGTGACAATTGGTAATATTCGCTTGGAATTGGAAGTAAGTTTTGGAGGATTTGATTTGATACATTATTTAGCTTTAGGGACGAAGTGGAAAAGACTTACTATGTCTACTAGCAGCACCCCGCGGTTTCACCCGCTTAAGTTTCGGTCCCGTGGGAATATCGGGATAAAAAGTATCCTATGTGTTAATCCCGGTTATAATCTATATGTGTGCCAAATTTCATCCAAATCCGTTTAGTAGTTTTGTGTGATTGGGTAACAAACATCCAAACATCTTCACAAATTTTCACATTTATAATACTAACAGGATAATCTTATGGACGGAGCAGTGGCTGCCCAGTGATAACTAAACGGCAGAAACTTACCAGTTGCAGTAAGTTCGAACCCAGACAATCGCTTTAGTTTGTGTAAATCATTTCATCACCACATCTCTCAAAACGGTGATGGAAAACATCGTGAGGAAACTGGCATGTCCTAGAACTGAAAATTCGAAGACCTACCAACCCGCACTGGGCCCGCGGGGCTTGTGTCCCAGCATGGGAACGTTATAGGCTGATATGCTTATGGGCGGTGGCCCATCCAATTCAAACTGGAATCCAACAATGGGGTCCCAAGCAATAAACAACAAATGTTTTGCTGCAGAAACAAGTAAGGTGATGGTACTTCCCCGAACGAAGTCGTTCACAGGAAGCTTCACTTCTTGTAATTATGTCTCTTTTTAGGGTTCCGTGTCCAAAGGCTGCCAATGGAACCCTATTACTATACCTCAGCTGTCCATCCGTCTGTCTGTCTGTCAGCGGGCTGTATCTCATGAACCGTAATAGTTAGACAGTTGAAATTTTCACAGAGTGTGTATTTCTATTGCCGCTATGACAACAAATAATAAAAATAAAATATAGTAAAAAATTAAAGGGGTTCTCCATACAAGGAGCGTGTTTTTTTCGGCGTTTTTGCCTTGTGGTAAGGAACCCTTCGTGTGCGAGTCCGACTCGCATAGAATAGAATAAAATACAGGGTGTTTGGCGCATGGAGCGACACTATTTTTTGGGGGGGTTGGAAGGGAAAAAGTAATGACAATTTAAAGGCGAGATTTCGGGTAATTTAGCGAAAAAAAAACTAAAAAAAATATATCTCAATAACCGAGACACTTAGGACATGGGGTCTTAGGGAGAAACCTCGCCAATGAACCTCCCAACAAACCCTCCATAAAATTATGTCGGTCCAGGCGCCAAACAACCTGTATAATAGTAAAATATGTAGAATAGTACTATTTCCGACTCGCACTTGGCCCGTATTTTTTCATCCCTTACTAGAGCACGAAATACCTACTAGAGAACTGGAAAACAGGATGACCAGTTTTTTCATAGAAAAGCCACGCTACATAGCCGTACAAAAAGGCATCCGCTGGGAATTAAATATTGCAAACCGAACCCGTTTTCAATATTCTCTGCTCTCTGCTCCATTGAATACCGAGAACCCTCCGTACCGAGAACCCTCCTCTCGAAATGCACGTTAAGCCGTTGGTGCCGGCTGTCATTCGACTATAGAACTTTGACAGTCATTGCAGTTAGTCAGAAGCTCAATAGTCTGACAACCAGCACCCTAATTGCGTAACACACTATCAATCGGAATCTAAATCATTTTGAAAAATTTGTCTGATCAACACGTAAATAACGCAATGAATGTTGTTGAACTGTCAAAATGAAACCGATTCCGATTGATAATGTGTTACGCAATTGCCCCGCTGGTCTTACCAAGGGATATCGTGTTATCCAGTAACTGGTTTATGGAGGTCAGATAGGCAGTCGCTCCATGTAAAATACTGGTATTCAGCTGCATCCGGTTAGACTGGAAGCTGACCCCAACATAGTTGGGAAAAGGCTAGGCAGGTTGTTTGCTCTCTGCTCCGCTGCGGAAAACTTACAACCCGATATTATTAATACGATGTGTCACATATTTACGCCCTAAAGCACAGAGATGTGCATATAAACTGCAAAAACATCGGGACATCATCTGACTCCCGGCTGTCTGAAGGTACAGTCAACAAAAGAGATAAGTATGCAGGATCGTCGGATATAGTTGAAGTTTAGTAAGACACCGATGGATGTTCCCGAATAAAATTTAATTTTATTAATAGAAAACAAACAGCTCATTTATCAAATTAAATTCCAGTCAACAAAATCCATCGGTTTCTTACTAAACTTCAACTATATCGGACGATCCTGCATACTTATCTCTTTTGTAGGCTGTACTTACATACTTATAGTAACGATATAGATTTAATTCTCTGGCACCGTTCCAAAGTCATAAAATGTTCATGATAAACGAAATGTTTGGGGCATTTTGTGGACTATATCAAATAAACTTCACTAAGACGGAAGATAGAGCTGTCAAATCAGGTGCTGGAGGCCTACCACAAGCTCTTAACGCGATCCATTTTAGGACCTAAACTGAACTGTTCTTCTAATTCGTACCATGACGTCAGTTTAACGATTCAGTTTAGGCCGTGCCATCTGCTGACAGCGATTGTCCCAAACTGAGTCGCAAGTTTTGGTTTCATTCATACTTGTTTGGTACCATGACGTCCATAGAGCAGCTCAAGCGATGCAATTTAGGAACCTAAACTGAAATGTCTTGTTTTTGAATCGTTTTTAATTAGATCATGGTAGGCCACCAGGTGCACTCTCTCTTCCCTCACCCTCATTATCCGATGGGACGGCAAGAAGAGGGGATCAGGTGCTTCCGAGGCACGGGGGTATCATACCGCCAACTTCCAAACTCCGGGCTGTTACTACGAAATTCCCAAGCTTTAGGAAGTTTGAGAAAAACATCGGCATTTAGATTTGGGTCCTTTTCGGACAATGCCATCCGGAGATTAAGATTCTTGTGTCCAAAGAATTTAATTCATAAATTCAATTCGAAGTTAAATCTTATAACAGGCTGACAAAATGAGAAAACTCGGTAGCCCATAACTTAATTAATATTATTATGAGATAGAATAGATTATATGTAAATACTAGCAGCGCCCCGCGGTTTCACCCGCATAAGTTTCGAAAAACACGTGGCGCCATCTATTATCATAATAACGTTATTGTTGTTTTCCTCGGGATCAGCACTTTTTTTCGGGATGAAAGGGGGTACCTTTCATGTCCGTTTCTGACCTGACAACGTATATGCAAAATTTCAGGATGATCGGTTCAGTGGTTTAGGCGTGAAAAGGTAACAAACAAACATACTTTCGCATTTATAATATTTTAATTAGGATATAGTAGAAGTAGGATTATTTTGGACGTATTTATGAGTATAAAGTTTGATCAGTTTAAAGAGAGATTTAACTTATGTTCACAAACACAAATCCTTCTCGCAGAGTCTGCAGCCCTGAGAAAAGGATTTGTGTGATCTTATAACGCGAACCTATTGTCAACCGCTCCCGCCACAATCCACGCTTCTGGAGGAGACGCCTCTCGTTCCCCCGCGTTGGAGCAGTGGTAGCCTAGTGGCAGCGGCCGCGACATATGACTAGTAGGTTCAAACCCAGACAGCTTCTTTACTTTGTGTAAATTATTACATCACCACTTCTCTCAAAACGGTGAAGGACAACATCGTGAGGAAACCGGCATGTCCTAGAAGACGTCATGTGACATCTACCGACCCGCACTCGGCCCGCGTGGTGGATAATTAGCCCACTCCCTCTTACCGAGAGGAGGCCTGTGTCCCAGGAGTGGGAAAATTATAGGCTGATTATGGTATGCGACTGCGTTCCTAACACTTAGTCATAGCTAAACGACCCTGATCTTAAAGCTAAGCACAGACAATACAATCACCCCGTTTAATCTGTTGAAAGCCGTATCTAATATTAACCACGGCATAATCTTCAGCTCTAAATATGCTAATAAGATTCTACGCAATGCCGTTTAGCTCTGTTACAGAATCTCAAATGCAAGTTAAAGGATCCTTCTGTGTCAAATGGTCCGAGATAAGGGCGACTGCAATACATTAATGTTTAATTGATTTACGCACGAAATTAATAATCTGCACCCTATTAAGACGCCTAAGTGTCCTTTGGTTTTTTTTTATTTTTTATTTATTTGTATAGTAGGTTAGTTAGTCTTTTATTTTAGTATCTAGTGTATAGTATATAGTTATATTGTAATTATGTGTGTACAGGAATTAATACTTGAAATATTAAATAAAAAATTAAAACAAATAAACACACTATCATCCATCCATTGCTTCATAGGTTTTTTTCAAATTTGTCTGATCAACAACGTAAATAACGCAATGAATGTTGTTGAACTGTCAAAATGAAAGCCCGCCCTTACTCGCCCAGACAACTCACTTTTGGTACAGACGCCAGCACATCAAGCTACCCGAAACTGTAAAATTTTCCCAATCAACTTTGAACCTAATGCTTTAGCGATAAAATTGAAAATCTATTAAAGAAATTTGACAGATTGTTGTAGCTTGGTGTGCAGCTGGCGTCCGTACATACGCATTCCAGCGAGTAATCGCTCGTCGCCGTCGCTCACTCGCCCGTGCTCGCTAACTCGTTTTTAGTTGCTAGCTCTACTCGCTTCTCATTAATCGCTAGCAGTAGGACAGGTGCCTTGAACCCTGTAGCTATATATGCAAATGCGTTGCTACGCAGTCACTTTCATCTGACATCCGACACGAATGTCAAGGCTATCGCGATTAGCATAAGATTTACATCGCTAATCATCTTTGTGATAGCGATTTATTGATGTATCTTTGGAGATATTTGTATCGGCATTAAATGTTACTTGTACAAGAACTTCACCAATAAGTTCACAATACAGGAAGATTTTTTTATCAACATCCAAATTTTTACTGGGTGTTCTACTGATGAATATGATCAATTTTCACTATGGGACCAACTCTGAAATCAAAGCTCTGGCAAAGGCCTCTCCCTATGACTTCCAGCTCGTTCGATCCGGGGCTAAAGTGGACCACTGGTCGTTTGTTTGTACAGCTCGTTCCGCCATCTTCGATGTGGTCTGCCGCAACGCCTTCTAGCTGTGTCAGGGCTCCACTTAATGGAAATTTGGCCCTCAGCTCATTGGGCATACTGAGACGTGGCAAGCCCAGTCGCACTTTAGGTTAGCGGCATTTTGAGCAACATCAGTAATCTGTGTTTTGAAACTCAGTGTGGTGTTGTCCAGCTATGACAGTACCTAATGTAATTTCAGTTGAGGACAGCTAGCCGGCTGTAAAGAAATTCGAAGGCCAAGTTCTAAGTTCCTATATTACAGACAGAGACCTAAAGTTGTCGACATAGCTCACAGAATAAGCAAGCTGAAGTGGCAATGGTCCGGCCATATTAGCCGTAGAACCGATGACCGTTGGGGTAGACGTGTTCTTGAGTGGAGACCGCGACTCGGTAAACGCAACAAACGTAAGGTGGGACGCCCTCAGGCTAGGTGGAGCGACGATCTTCGCAGGATGGCTGGTAGCAGCTGGATGAGAGTTGCCGAAACTTGAATGGCGTGCAATAGGAGAGGCCTATGTCCAGCATTGGACTGCTATAGGCTGATAATCATCAGATTATATTATAGGAACCTAGTATATTATACTAGAAGTAGTAGTCAGTGCACGAGAATTTAATGAAGATAAGAGAGTATGTCAATTATTTATTGATACTAGCCGTTGGTCGCGACTTCGTTTGCAAGCATTCTGTATTTTGTCATTTTAAATACAAAATAAATATATGTAGGTAGAAAAGTATAATCAAAGTACATATATCCTAAATACGGCACCCTAATTGCGTAACACACTATCAAGCTCAATTCTAATAATTTTGAAGGATATTGCTAATCCATTGCTTCGTATGTTCGAAAAATTTGTTTGAAGGAGAACGTAAATAAAGCAATGAATGTTGTTGAACTGTCAAAATGAAAGCCATTGCTACTGATAGTGTGTTACGCAATTACCCCGCTGACCTGCAAAATTTCATAAAGATTGGTTCAGTAATTTTGGCGTGAAAAGTTAACAGACAGACCGGCAGACAGACGAACAGACATAGTTACTGTCGTATTTATAATGCTAATTTGCACGTGTGGGTGGATAGTATGGACATGGATTTATACAGAACCATTTGAAATTTTAAAGCTCAACATTATGCGACATTTATCTAAAGAAACAATTTGTTATAATGACTAAAAGTTCTCGCGCACTTTATCTAAGATTGATGTCTTGTATCTTCTTCTTTTCTTTTGAAATATTTTGTATAATATGGCTGGCTGTAAATTAGAATGCTTGGTCTTGTTGATAAATGGCCAGAGTAGTTACAATTCTGGCCCACGGAAAAATCAATAGATGCCAATGTAGTAAAGTTGAAGAGTTTGTCTTTTGTTTCTATACGAACATACATAAATGTAGGGAACAGAAGATTTTTTTTTTCACGATATCGGGTTTGGTCCCATAGTAAAAGTTGTTCATAATGATGAGTACAATGACCCCCTTAAGAGGAAAACGGTGATTAAAATATCACCCTGTATACTGTGTCCCCATGTTTTTCTTTTTTAATAGATAGTTGTCAAATTTGTACACTAGGCCTCTGTTCACAGCGGTTTAAATCGGCTTTTTTTGAGGGTTCTACTGCTTATAAAAATAATGTATCTACAAAAAGGAAAACATAGGGACATACAAGTAGTTAATAAATTTATTATTGTATAAAAAATTATTGCTTTATGGTCATTAACCAGAAAGAAAATAGGCGAGAGCGTTTCTATGGAGAAACAACCACCCGAGTTAGGCTAAATCGGCATTGCTCAAAAACAAACCTTAACAACAAAAACAAAAAACTCATTATTTACCAGCTTGGCGAAATACCCACCGCTCGAAACAAAAGTACCAACATTTAATTAGTTTCTCAAAAACGATTACAGATGAAAACTTTACTCATTTGAGTTAGTATTTAGTAAGTACTATTTATTTTGTGGTACAAAGGGATTGTAAACTGCATTCGCGATTTATTTTCCAAAAATATAAACAAATATGAGTTTATGGAAAAATAACTTTAATTCCTACACAATAAAGTTCAGTTTACGCTACAACTTCAAACACTTTTATAACTTTTTCAATAGCGCTATATAGTCACTCTGAAATCAACTTAATTACCATTAAAATAAAGTTGATTTTTGTTTAACTTGAAATAAAATCAATTTGAAACATAGACTTTAGTTAGCTTAGTGTTCATTGGTTGGTCTAACTACGATAGTGTAGACATGCGTCACTAAAGAAGAGGTGTAAGTCATGGGCGGAAGCGATTTTATATTGTTTAAAGAAGAAATCTCTTCTGTAGATTCTGCCTAGTCCCGTGGGAAGATGTCGTGAGTTTATGTAAGTAAGAAATCTCTCTCGCCGTTGAAATGATTTTATTTTTGCGGGGAGGTACAGACGCCAGCACATCAAGCTACTACAATCTGTCAAATTTCTTTAAAAGATTTTCAACCTTATCGCTAAAGCATAAGTTTAAAAGTTGATTGGGAAAATTTGAGAGTTTCGGGTAACTTGATGTGCTGGCGTCTGTAATTATTCCGTCCGGAGGGGCCCGTGGTTAAATAATAACAGCTGCACAGGTCGATCGATCAGCTTAAGCTACGCTTGCCGCGGTTGGTCTGTGGATGGGTGACCATCTTTACATACAGAGACCCCTCCGTGCCTCAGAAAGCACGTTAAGCCGTTGGTCCCGGCTGTCATTCGTGATGGATCTTTGACAGTCGCTACGGGTAGTCAGAAGCCCGAAAGTCTGACAACCAGTTTTACCAAGTGGTATCGTATTACCCAGTAACTGGGTTGAATGAGGTCAGATAGGCAGTCACATACACACATAATCAGCCTATAATGTTCCCACTGCTGGAGCACAGGCCTCCTCTCAGTGAGAGGGAGTGGGCTGTAATCCACCACGCGGGCCCAGTGCGGGTTGGCAGATGTCACATGTCTTCGAATTTTTGGTTCTAGGACGTGCCGGTTTCCTCACGATGTTTTCCTTCACTGTTTTGAGAGCAGTGGTGATGAAATAATTTTCACAAAGTAAAGCAGTCGCAGTCGCTCCATGTAAAATACTGGTATTCAGCTGCATCCGGTTAGACTGGAAGCCGACCCCAACATAGTTGGGAAAAGGCTAGACAGATGATGACGAGGTATTCCGTCTCTTGTAATGTGTATTTTGCCATCTATCGGCCACAATACCTTAACTTCGACTTAATAGTTGGTCTTGAAGGCGCTTGCTTTGGGCTCCTTGGTACAGACGCCAGCACATCAAGTTACTACAATCTGTCAAATTTCTTTAACAGATTTTCAACTTTATCGCTAAAGTATAAGGTTCAAAGTTGATTGGGAAAATTGTACAGTTTCGGGTAGCTTGATGTGCTGGCCCAGTCTGTGCAAAACCCGGAATAATATAGTTTTAATACAGTTCGTCTTAGATGTTGATGATGTTGTTATCTTCACATAAAAAGAAGTTGCACTCGAAATTGTGCGAGGCAAGTAAATAAACAATTTCGAAAGAAAAAAAGCCGAATTAAAAACAAAACTCAAAATGTGACTGATTTCCAAACGTAACGAAGGATTCTAGATTCGATCGTTTGACGGGTTATTATAGTTTCACCAAAATTCTATTCTTCATCATAAGTCAGAAGGTTTCTTTTTCACTTCTTGGTCGCGAATTTCATTACTGAAGGTCGAGCCCTGAAAGGCCTTCGTGGCTTTATGCATGATATTCTTCCACTTATTTATTTATTTAAACTTTTCGCACAAAAAAGGTACAAAGGCGGACTTAATGCCTTAGGCATTCTCTACCAGTCAACCAAGGGTGGTGAAGAGATTAGATGGCAGGTGCTTTGGTTGAGAGGAACAATGATAAAAAAAAAAAAAAACTATTAAAACTAGGTACACAAATACATAAATAGTATATTTTCATTTTTTTATATTTTTTTTATTAGGGACAAAAACAGTTATACATTACAGCATTTACAACAAGTAATAATATATGTATATATTTATATATTTACCCATATATACAAATTCCAGGGAGAGAGATGTTGAGATGACTCTACTCTACCTATTTGTTTTGAAAATAACTCTGCAATTTCCGCTCCACTTCGTTCGATTATTAGTTATCAGAGAGTCCAGTGAGGGCGGTTACTTGGTCTGGCCAGTGGTTAGGTGACCGTTGTGACATAAGTTTTTAAATGATTGTAAAAAAACGCCTACGTCATTTTTTGCCTAAATACATATAATTGCACGTTGAATTTTCAACTCTCGACGCTGAGGCTAGCGTCCAAAATTCAACAGTGTGCTTTTGTTTAGGCATTACATTTCAGTGGCACCTAGTGATAGTGAAAACGGGCTTTAAACCCAGCAGCAGGAGGAGTTTTCAAACAAAAATTAACGAAATCTCAGCTTACCTAAATCTAAAAATACCTACACAAAGGGCCTTTAAGCCTCATTGAACGATTATTGGATTGGCTATTCTAGATTTTCAAGACACTTGGTAAAGATACTTAGACCCAAATCACTTGAGTTGATCTGTGGCTTAAGTTAAAAGCTCATGTCTATTTTTCAATATTCAGGTTAATATAAAAACCGGTCAAGTGCGAGTCGGACTCGCACACGAAGGGTTGCGTACTACGTCAATATTTAAAACTACATATTTAAAAAAACAAGTTTCCTGTATAGGGTTTTTTTTTTGGATGGGAAATCATCTAATGAATAAAAGAAAAAAGTAACTATTATGACTCCTCCCGCTCTGGGTGGAGCGGAAGGGAGTGTCAGACTCTTACTGACTAAAACCCACCCGTGTTCCTTCCTTAGCCCTTTATGTTCCTGTATAGGGTCTCTTATTATTTGTTATTTTAGCGCAATAGAAATACACATTCTCTAAACATTTTGACTGTCTACCTCTTACGGTTAATAAGATACAGCCCATTAAAAACAAAAACACGTACTTATCTTGTGTGCGGACCCCCTTTAATTTTAAACTTTATTTTATTTTTATAGCGGAGCGGAGGTCCTCTCCCTCAGCCATCCCGCCACCTCCTTCGCTAGCATGACTGCTTCGCAGAAGGAGGTGACTGCCTCCCACTCCCTCTCGCCCCGGACCATGGCTTGAACCTTGCGACGCTTGCTTACGTTGTTTGTGTGATAGGTAGTCACCTGTATAAATGGGCAATCTACCGGATTGAAACCCGGTGCTTTTGGTACACACCCGATAAACACTCGTAAATACCAGTGGCGAAAGGTGAATTTATGACAGAGGTAGGCCGGAGCAAAAAAAAAAATGCCCAAAGAAAATTTCAATAATGAATTGACTATAGAGTGGTTATGTTCTGAATTTTCGAAGGGAAGCCGGTGAGAATCGAGTTGTATGGTACCTTCGCCACTGGTAAACACCCATAAATACCTAGAAAATTGGGTGTTTATCGGGTGTTAAAAAAAAGCACCGGGTTTAAACCTGGTGGATTGCCCATCTTTAGTCACCTGATTATGACAAAAATATCCTCTTTCGTAACTGATTTTAAGTTTGAAGAAGGAGGAACATACCCCACATTCCTCCTTTGAAGGGGGGGAACAGCCCGACGTGGATGTATCAATCAATCATCACAAAACGAACAGAACATTATTTCATCTTCAGTTAAACTTACAACCATACTTTCTAACAAAAACAAAGAAACATTCTCCCTGATTGAGCCAATTTTGAAACCTCAACGGTTATCCATGAAAAGCGATGAAAATTAAATATAAGAAAATGTTTTCTTTGAGTTAAAAAGCGAATCAAATGGATTCCGATAAATGGCGCTCGGCAATTGTTTCGATATAACGGCATGCGATCCGACTCTCTGGAGTACTCTTGAGATTATTGAGTTGCAAGTGAGGAGGTGGAAGCGAATTATGTTACTTCCATTTTCCAGTTGTTTTTTAGGGTTCCGTACCCAAAGGGTAAAAACGGGACCCTATTACTAAGACTTCACTGTCTGTCCGTCCGTCTGTCTGTCACCAGGCTGTATATCAAGAACCGCGACAGCTAGACAGTAATTTTCACAAATTATGTATTTCTGTTGCCGCTATAACAACATACTAAAAACAAAATAAAATAAATATTTGAGGGCTCCCATACAAGAGACGTGATTTTTTTTCCGTTTTTTTTTCCTTGTGGTACGGAACCCTTCGTTTGCGAGTCCGACTCGCACTTGGCCGGTTTAATTAGTATTTTTTTTCACTAAATTACCCGGACTTTCGCCTTTAAATCGTCATTATTTTTTCCCTAACAACCCCCCAAAAAATAGTGTCGCTCCATGCGCCAAACAACCTGTATATTATTCTATTCTATGCGAGTCGGACTCGCACACGAAGGGTTCCTTACCACAAGGGAAAAAACGCCGAAAAAAACACGGTCCTTGTATGGAGAACCCCTTTAATCTTTTACTTTATTTTATTTTATTTATTTGTTGTTATAGTGGCAATAGAAATGCACACTCTGTGAAAATTTCAACTGTCTACCTACTACGGTTCATGAGATACAGCCCGCTGACAGACAGACGGACGGATGAACAGATGAGGTATAGTAATAGGGGTCCATTGGCAGCCTTTGGACACGGAACCCTAAAAAGAGACATAATTACAAGAAGTGAAGCTTCCTGTGAACGACTTCGTTCGGGGAAGTACCACCATCACCTTACTTATTTACACCTCAAAAAATGCCCAACGCGCCCAAAGAAGTATTCACTTCAATAAAAATACTAACTACTACACACGAAACACACTCCACCACACCCCTCCTTCCCCTCTCCTCCTCTACTCCTTAATAAAAAAACTTTTCTGAAACCGCTGACCGCTCAACACTTGTACCCCATCCATAAATATAATACAAAGATCAAAGAAAACATTAAGACATATGTTTTATGTGCTTTTTATGTTTCCCCGTCTAGAACCGCGATTATTTTGATAAATAATGAGTTATACTATATTTTATACGCGATGGCTAGCTGAGGAGAAGAATATGGTGGAAATAAATTGTATTATTGTGGGTGAGAGTTCCGGTTTCCATGGCAGGTCATAACCGGGTTTTTGTATTGGAATCTTTTTCCTTAGTAGCCCAGTTTTTGAGCTCAAGGTTACAAGGTTTGAGATATGGGAATTTCCAATGCGAATTAGTCAATTTCAAATTCTTAATACTAGGTACCAGCCTATTATTTTCCTACTGCAGGATTCCTCACGATGTTTTCCTTCACCTTCAGTAGTGGTCAGTAATGTCCAGGAAAAACTCATAAAGTACCTACATAATTATGAATTGAGAAACTCACATTGGTACTTCTGCGGAGCAATTGCGTAACACATTATCAATCGGAATCGGTTTCATTTTGACAGTTCAACAACATTCATTGCGTTATTTACGTGTTGAGCAGACAAATTTTGCGAACTTGTGAAGCAATGGATTAGCAATTTGCTTCAAAGTGATTCAGATTCCGATTGATAGTGTGTTACGCAATTAGGGTGTTGAGTTTGAACTCACAAGTCACAATCTCGTGCATGAGAGGCGAGGTCGTAACATCTGGATCATTACGACATTTTAACCCACACCAAGTAGAACAATAATAGGCTGATAATTATTATGTTTATTAAGGGGCTTACAGGACCTAAACGCAAAAAACGCAAGTTTTATAAACAATAAAACTATATGATCGCCTACAGTAAAAAAAATAAAAAAAATATATGATATTCTTCAGGATAAATGCTAGGAAGATAGTGTGTTGAAAACATAATACAACTTATTTGGTACGATAGAAAAAAATCATGAAGATACCTCTAAAAACTTTTTTTTTACAACAAAAATCATACTAATATACATACAATCATTATGATTTTTTGTCAGATTATTCTACAAGCAACATACTAAAACTCTAGTGTTTTAATTTTTTTGTCCGAACACTAGATTTTTCGTAAATCGATAATTGCTTCATATTTTGCAATATATTACCAGCGTTGAGTCATCGCGCTTCTCTTTCTTTTCTATGCAGTCCGACAAAGACCGCGCTTTAGGTCATGTAGTCCTCTTAAGAGGAAAACGGTGATTAAAACTTCACCCTGTATAGCCTCAAATCATTGAACTTCGTATTTTTAAACTCCAGACTTGCGCTACGCTTACCTTTAATTTAACTGTCAGAAACAGCATCAGACTTTTCAACGACAACAAACTGACATAATATCACGCCCGTATTTGGAAGGGTTAGGCAGAGGGAGGTGTACTGTATGCAGGGATTGAAAACGGTTCCAAAATCGGTATTTTACTGAAATTTAATTTGATAAATGAGCTGTTTATTTTCTATTAATAAAATTAAATTTTATTCGAGAACATTTCATCGGTTTCTTACTAAACTACAACTATATCCGACGATCCTGCATACTTATCTCTTTTGTTGTCTGTACGTAGTACTATCAGCATGCTTGTATGACCCGGTTTATGAACGTAAACGAAGCAAAAAAGGAGTTTGTAAGGATCTTAGCAGGTAGCGTTCTGTAGTTACTGCCTACCCCTATGTAGAAGGCGCGAGTTTATATGTTTATGTATACCTGTTAACTAGTACAGACGCCAGGGCACTCCAGTACCCCGGCTAAAGGTAGCAGTAGGACACCAGGTGGCAGTTGGACATTTTGCGAATTGGACATAATGCGCCGAAAGGGTTTTAGTCAGTAAGAGTCTGACAGACCCCTCCACCCACCCCAGGGTGGTGGACATCCATGGGGATTTCCACACGATAAAAAAAAAGATATCAAGCTACTACAATCTGTCAATTTTTTTAAATACATTTTCAACTTTATAACTAAAGCATAAGGTTCAAAGTTGATTGGGAAAAATTTGCAGTTTCGGTTAGCTTGATGTGCTGGCGTCTGTACATCGCTATTCTAATATATTTACAAGCATTAACATCTAACACATATATTTCTGTCCGCGGCGCCGTCAAGACTTTTGACGTCGAACCAAGCTGACGTGATGAGTGACGTCATAACCTTAGTATATCGTACGGCGTTATATAATTACATCATGCTCCTGTTTACATATAAGATCGGCATCCTAATTGCGTAACACACTATCACTACACTATTGAACGGAATCTGAATCATTTTGAAGCAAATTGCTAATCCATTGCTTCATAAATTCGAAAAATTTGTCTGCTCAACACGTAAATAACGCAATGAATGTTGTTGAACTGTCAAAATGAAACCGATTCCGATTGATAATGTGTTACGCAATTGCCCCGCAGGTCAAAATCACTTTCTGGGTGAACTAAAGATGATTTAGGCAAGCTGAAAAAGCACAGAAGAGCTTCAAAGTAAAGGTGTGCGTTACAATTTTGATTTACAATGTCGCGTTTTCTTTAGTTTAGTTTCGGGTTTGCGTTTCGGGCTATGCTTGAGTATCTCTGTAAGTAGAAGTAAAGTTGTCGACATCATCTGCCTAGCCTTTTCCCAACTATGTTGGGGTCGGCTTCCAGTCTAACCGAATGCAACTGAATACCAGTATTTTACATGGAGCGACTGCGTATCTGACCTCCACAACCCAATTACTGGGTAATACGATACCCCTTGGTAAGACTGGTTGTCAGACTTCCGGGCTTCTGACTACCCGTAACGACTGTCATATATCCACGAATGACAGCCGGGACCAACGGCTTAACGTGCTTTCCGAGACACGGAGGGGTCTTGGTATGTAAATATGGTCACCCATCCACAGACCAACCGCGGCAAGCGTAGCTTAACCCTGACCTGTGCGGCTGTTATTATTTAGCCTCGGGCCAAAGTTGTCGACATAGCTCACAGAATAATCACGCTGAAGTGGCAATGGATCGGCCATATTAGCGGTAGGACCGATGACCGTTAGGATAGACGTGTTCTTGAGTGGAGATCGCGAATCGGTAAACGTAAGGTTGGACGCCGTCGGGCTAGGTGGAGCGACGATCTTCGCAGGGTGGCTGGTAGCAGCTGGATGAGGGTTGCCGAGAATCGAGGAGAGGCCTATGTCCAGCTGTGGACTGCTGTGGGCTGATGATGATGAAAAAGCACTGAAAAATTTCAAAGCAAAGATTTAATTTTTTATTTACAATGAAGCGGTTTCTTATCCAATGATCAGTATTTCTGAAGCTGAAGCTGTTTGAAGCAGAAGCTAGTTATTAATATATAAGGTCCCCTTAAAATAGATGGACAAACTTTTAGAAATCATTCAGACCAACAAAATAAGGACGATGGTAAAAAAATATATACTTAAGAAAAACGCATTAGATAAGTTTACAAGAAAAATAATCAGCTAACGAAAATACACTAATGTGCCGGCAATTTATTATTTTAGTTCAAAATAAAATCAATTTAATCAGTGTTTTTTTTTGCTTGGATGTCTTTGGCTAGACGTACTGAGCGCTGTGTTAAAATTTGTCCATCTAGTTTAATGGGACCCTGTATATAAATAATTACCACTCTGCCACACAAGCCAATCATTTCAAACTTTCAACCTCCACAAAACCTCAAAAAATTACCGCGTATAGCTCCCAGAAACACCACAAATAGTATTACAAGACTTCCTGCCCAGTGCCCATATTATTATGGTTGCGTACGACATAAAACTCCGAGATGTAATAAAATCATAATATCTGCTATTTATTTGTCCGGGTTGAACGCACGGGTCAGATGCACTGAAATAGATTTGTGTCACTGTTGAGAGGAGATGAGTAGGTCAAGTCGAAGCAAGAATATAAAGAGTGAAAAAAAATTAATAACGCACAATAACGTGTTTATTTATTTATTTATTTATTTTATTGGTTCACCAACAATTGTTTGCACAGGTTGTATGCTAGAAAATAACATGCAGAAATGTGAATGCCACAGTGCAACAATCACTTATAGGTAAACTCCGCATGCATAAAGAAGTTGTACAATAATTTTATAATATTAATCTAGTTAAAAAACAAAAAAAAACTAATCTAAAGGTATAAGTAATTAATATACGTGGCTCAAATGGATGCCCAACTTAAATAGGACCGGGCAGGACAAGTCTGCCGCATCGGACAAACTTTGGGCCCAAATAGCACAGAATTGGTGCCCTGAGATAGTGAGGCGGGGTCGCGACTGACCACGTAGAAGATGGCGGGACGAGCTGGATAGGTTCCGACAAAATTGGAAGGAGAACGAGCGGGCTCGCGAAAGATGGAAGGAATGGAGGGAGGCCTTTGCCCAAGAGTGGCACAGTAAAGAAAAAAACACCTTAAGAACTCAGTTATTCAGAGTAAATGATTGGACTCAAATAAATAGAGAAGTGAATTAAAAATGAGAGGAGGAGGAATTCAAAGACGAATAAAATAGGAAATTAATAGTGCAAGACCTCATAATATACATACGATCTTATGTCTTAGATTAAACAGAAAGAATTGTGTCGTTGTGTAGATAACAAATAATCCTATATACTTATATAGAAAGAATTAGACATTAAAAATAGTTAATTCACAACATTCGAATTTACCTAATACGTTCATTACAGATGGCACCATTATTTTTATTTGACGTCTTCAAATACACTAGCAAAACATGATCTTACATTTATTTTTGCTGAATTTATAGCATAGCTATCAAAACATACTTAGGATAGCTCGATGAAGACATTTAACGAGACCAGCCTTGTGTGCACCAATTTCTTAGTCAAATATCGACATTATTCTGTCCTGTCGCATTTCTTGATCTTCTGCATTATATTTGTGCTGTGTCCTCGCCTATATTTAACGCGTGCTATGAATATGGTGCTCTCAATTCATCATGTGATCGGCATCAATATTGATCAGCTGAAGTGAATATTATAATTAGAAGGTTTTGTATGGAACTGAACTTAAATAAATTCACGATTATATTCCCCGGAGAGGTAGGCAGTTGTGTATGTATGTTATACAGTTACATACGTACGTTTGTATGTACGTTTTTGTGTACAAAACGGAATAGCCTTTGTTAATTAACGGAACTATGGGTACAGTCAACAAAAGAGATAAGTATGCAGGATCGTCGGATATAGTAAGAAACCGATGGATGTTGTCGACTGAAATTTAATTTGATAAATGAGCTGTTTGTTTTTCATTATTAAAATTAAATTTTATTCGAAAACATCCATTGGTTTCTTACTAAACTTCAACTATATCTGACGATCCTGCATACTTATCTCTTTTGTTGACTGTACCTATCCATAGGTATTAATACGCCTTCACGTATTTACAAAGTAGGATACAAGACAAGAACATTATAATTTGCTTCTCATCTTAAATAATGGAGTAACATCCTAACACACGTAATACATTATATATATTATTTAATTATACATTTACATTCATACTGACATCCCACAAGTAATTAAGATGAATAGGGAAAAATAACGATATTTACTTAAAAATAATTATATAGGATAAGAAGTGGGATTCCATGTTTTTAAATCAGAATAATGGAAATGAGATATAAAAATATGTTTTGATGTTCAAATATATGTAAAAAAGTCATTTGAATGTCACCAAAATATTATACTAACTTGTAAGGTCCAATGTAGTACGGTCAGCAACAAATCCCATTAACACTGTCAAGTTTACACATCATCAAAATTGACGCAAAATGTTTCGATAAACTGCTTTTAAATTTTTTGTATAATAGCTAAGTTATTATTGTTGAAATTTTACTTCTGTTCCGGTTATTTTTTTTTATTTTGCTTCATAATTAAGATTTATAAAAGTAAAGTATTAATGGACTTTTGTTGCTGACTGTACATATATATATAATTCTTTAATGTAATTTTTTTTCTCGTATTATTATTTCCTTTTCAATAATTTCTAGCTTTATTTTAGACTTAATAATACAAGTTACTAATAAACCAACAATTACAGTACTTACCTTATATATATTTCTGTATCTTATCGGTTTCGTTAATTGGACAAAACCCCCCCATCCCTATAATATGACATAGACATTATAATTTAAAATGTTTTTAACAATCATTCTGAAGAAAGTATCTTCCAAACTAACTATGAAACCCGCATTGAAATCGCTTAATTTGTTTAGGAGCTACGATACCGCAGACAACAGACGGACAACGGCTTCAAGCTTTTAACCCCTCAAGCGTCCAATCATCAAAATTGGTTCATTCGTTTTTGAGAAAATTGCGGACATACATACCTACATACATACGGGTCGAATACAGAACCTACTTGAAGTCGGTTAAAAAGAACATAAAGTTGGGGCAAAACTTGCGTCACATTCACGCAAATCGGTCATCGCTCAGCGCTGGTTCCCAGTGACAGCCACTGTAAATCAGGCTTGCTAATCCTGTACATCCACCGCGATCAGGTGGCCTACCATGATCTAATTAAAAACGATTCAAAAACAAGACATTTCAGTTTAGGTTCCTAAACTGCATCGCTTGAGCTGCTCTATGGACGTCATGGTACCAAACAAGTATGAATGAAACCAAAAATTGCGACTCAGTTTGTGACAATCGCTGTCAGCAGATGGCACGGCCTAAACTGAATCGTTAAACTGACGTTATGGTACGAATTAGATGAACAGTTAGTCAGTTTAGGTCCTAAAATGGATCGCGTTAAGAGCTTGTGGTAGGCCTCCTGTTGTGAACTCGCCAGTGTATTTAAGTCGATTATTCGATAAGTTTGACACAATTTATTACTAGATGCAGCCAGTTGTAATCGTGTTTTACGATGCAACCGAGCGTAGTCCGATTATATTTAGAGTTTATTCGCTTGTTTGTCGGTTAGATTGTAATGTGTCTGGAAACGGTTTGATATGGTAATCATTGTAGCGTAGGTGAAGAGAGATATTGCATCATGATGTTATTTAGTAGCTTCTTAACTTTGACTGTATATTTGCTTATGAGATAATAACAAAACAGTGATTTGATATTTTGATGCCCTTTGATTATTTCCCCTCCCTTTTTATATACTTGTACATATTATTATTTTAAGACTGTTAGCTTTTAAAATTATGTAAATATTTGAATCTTTAATAAAACTATAAAAAATCGTTCGAATAAAAAATAACAAAACAGTTAAATATGTAAACTATCTAAACTGTGCGGCATTTCAGCCTATAATGTTCCCACTGCTGGGACACAGGTCTCCTCTCTGTGAGAGGTGTGGGCCATAATCCACCACGCGGGCCCAGTGCGGGTTGGTGGATGTCACATGTCTTCATATTCTTGGTTCTAGGACATGCCGGTTTCCTCACGATGGTATCTTTCACTAGTTTGTGATCAGTGGCGATGAAATAATTTACACAATGTAAAGTGCCCTCTTGGGCTCGAACCCACGACCTACAACTCGTAAGTCGCGACCGTTGCCCCTGTGCTACCACTGCTCACGGGACGTGTCAACCTTTAATGATTTGGGAATATTACTATAGTTTTGTTTTCCGTTAGCCTGAACCCCAACATATTTGAGACAAGGCTAGGTAACGACTGTCAAAGATCCACGAGTGACCCAAAGCCGGGACCAACGGCTTAACGGGCTTTCTGAGGCACGGAGGAATCTTGGTATGTAAAGATGGTCACTCATCCACGGACCAACCGCGGCAAGCGTAGCTTAACCTGATCGATCGAACCGTGCGGCTGTTGTTACTAAGCCAAAAGCCCCTCAGAATATTACTATAGTATCAGACAATAATAACTCTCTAGAGTTCCTCTATCTAATATCCATATCTTTCTTTTTCAGGTAAGCATTCTTCCAAACGTAACGACCTACTTCTTTATGCAGCAACGTCTCAACCGTTTGCGAAGTAAGAGGTTCTAGTATTATTTAGATTAATATAAACACTCCCTGCCGACAATATATAAAACTTTTTAAGTTCAGGAAGCCATGGAGGTCGCCGGCGGGTCCCAAAGTTTCTGCTTGTGAACGCCGTGAGTCAAAAGTCAAAATTATTACAAGAGGCCGAGGGATACGCCGGCGGGTCCAAAAAAAATGTGCTTTGGCCTGCTGAACAACATTTTTTCGGGGTCGCCGGCGGTTCCCATGGCAGGGAGAGTGTTTGTAGGATGACGTGGCTCAAAAGGCTGCCCTACTTCGATAGGGCTGGGCAGGACATGTCTACCGCATGCCGGTCAAACTGTGGGCCCAAATAGAGCTGGTGGCCTACCATGATCTAATTAAAAACGATTCAAAAACAAGACATTTCAGTTTAGGTTCCTAAACTGCATCGCTTGAGCTGCTCTATGGACGTCATGGTACCAAACAAGTATGAATGAAACCAAAACATGCGACTCAGTTTGGGACAATCGCTGTCAGCAGAATGGCACGGACTAAACTGAATCGTTAAACTGACTTCATGGTACGAATTAGAAGAACAGTTCAGTTTAGGTCCTAAAATGGTTCGCGTTAAGAGCTTGTGGTAGGCCTCCTGAACAGAATTTTTTGGGGGTCGCCGGCGGTTCCCATGGCAGGGAGAGAGTGTTTGTAGGATGACGTGGCTCAAAAGGCTGCCCTACTTTGATAGGGCTGGGCAGGCCATGTCTACCGCATGCCGGTCAAACTGTGGGCCCAAATAGAACAGAACTGGTGCCCTGAGACAGTGAGGCGGGGTCGCGGCAGATCACGAAGGAGATGGCGCGATGAGCTGGATAAGTTCCGTCAAAACTGGAAGGACGCGTAGGCTCGTGAAGGATGGAAGGAGAGTACAGAGCAATACTACCTACACGCCTTAGCAATGGCGAAGGGTGAATTCATGACAGAGGTAGGCCGGAGCAAAAAAAATAAGTACCAAAAGAAAATTTCAATGATGAATTGACTATAGAGTGGTTATGTTTTGAATTTTCGAAGGGAAGCCGGCGGGAATCGAGTTGTATGGTACCTTTGCCACTGCGCCTTAGTAAGACTGGTTGTCAAAATTTCGAGCTTCTGTCGACCCGTAACGACAGTCAAAGGTCTACGAATGACAGCCGGGACCCCTCCATGCCTCCAAAAGCACGTTAAGCCGTTGTAACTTGCTTTTCGAGGCATGGACGGGTGGGTCTTGGTATCTAAAGATTGTCACCAATCCACGGATCAACCGCTGCAAGTGTAGCTTAACCTGATCGATCGACCCGTATGGCTGTTATTACTTAGCGACAAGCCAATGATGAAATCGTCAATAAAATATCTCTTGAAATTATATTTTCTGCAAATCGCCATATTTCTTATTCAGAAGCACTAGCCGTATCCTAGCCATCCACAAATTAAAATCAAAAAGTTTTCCAACCAGATTTTCTCAACCAAACTCCTAAGAAAACTTCAGGATCTACATGTAACAATAGATTCTATTTGCAGCCGCACAACCCATCAGATATAGACCCTGACGTCATCACTGACGTCAGCGGTAATACGTCAGATGACATGGCATTGGAAAGAAACATGGCGGATGTAAAGATCGTGGATGATGTCACAACAGTAGTTCAGTTCGTTCGCAGTTATTTTACCTCTAACAACAGCAACCTTATTCTAACGACAATAAAGATCACAATGATTTTGACAGACTTGTATTGACAAGTCTGTCAAAATCATTGTGATTGTGACCATTGAGTAGCAACCCAACAACAACCTTATAAGAATGAGAATAAAGATCACTGTGGTTTGGACAGTGATGTGAATCAGGGGCAAAATACCTGTGAAAGGACAGTCTTACAGATTTACTTCATTCCTTTGCTTTAAGCATAGCATAGCATTACGGATGTATTCCTCTAAAGGGTCGGGAAACTTACATCTATACACCGTAAGGGCTATTCTTGCTTGCAGCGCTCGGCCGCTATAGTAACGCTTGCTAACAGATGTGGTCATCGTGTACATGGGATTTTGTTTTCAAATTGAGCAGATTTTTATTATTGCTAAATGGGCCCGCTCTTGACCATGATCACGATGATCACGCCTGATGGAAAGTGATGGATGAGGTCTATGATGGAACGGGCGTGCCCAGAAGATGCCTAAGGCACTGGAACTCCCACGCATCGACGAAAGACAACAGGCTGCTTGACGCCGGACTCCAGTGGGAGGGTGGTCGCAAACCGCGGCGTTAGCCCTACCACTGCAAGGGAAGAATGGCCAGTCAAATCAGGTGTTGGGTGTGACTGTCCAGGATGCGCAGAGCGCTCGGTTTAGTTGAGTAACTGGCGGAACAAACCACGCTACACGAGAAGGCTTCTTCATGCATCCCAAACCTCCTTTTTAAAGTCGTTTAAAAACGCGGTGAAGAGAAATTGAGGGGTGAAGCAAAGCAAAACTTGCATGGGATTTACACGATCACATAATACAGGGTGGCACATCGATATGCAACCTGATACCATGGATTCAGAACATGATTCCGAGGAGTGGGCAGCATGGTCTACCACGCGGGCCCAGTGCGGGTTGGTAGATGTCAAATGTCTTCGAATTTTTGGTTCTAGGACATGCCGGTTTCCTCACGATGTTTTCCTTCACCGTTTCGAGAGCAGTGGCGATGAAATAATTTACACAAAGTAAAACGCCTGTCTGGGTTCGAACCTACGACCTACAGCTTGTAACTCGCGGTCGTTACCACTGGGCCACCATTTTGCTCTCTCGGAATTTTTGTATGAACGATTGAAATTTGAACTGGACAACGTCTGTTGATGAAATTGATTATAACATGAGTTTGTTGCATGTGGCATATCAATCATTAGAAAATGAACAGCGTCCATTTTAAACCAATACTAGTTATAAGTTTACAAATAGGAATTGTCAATCGAGGCCAACATTTAAAACTGCATCGGTTGTCGCAGGCGATCGATAGTGTTTTGTTATTCATTTGCATGTACAACGAATACGTCGCATCGGTTAGTTTACCCTTTTTGGTAATTGTTTACAAGACTTGGTCAATAAAGGTTACTTTGCATTGTATAAAATTCTAGATATCTCTGTGTGTTTCACCCGCTGTGAGTGTATTCTTTGCAAAATCACCCAGGTAATGTATAACTACATGAGCTCTGACGTCGGGTGTCACTATGTTTAATCTATAATTTCCTTCCTTTCCTTAGGTTGACACTTTTATCTTGGCCAGAGGCTTCGCATTGCCATACAACGTGGTAATCCCGCCAGTTTCTTGAGTACACTAGCATGTGATAGCGAAGCGGATGAATTTTTCGACGCTATATTTTAGTTTGTGAATAGTTTTAGTTAAGTTAGATTTAATTAGGTATTAGTTGCTATTTACTTACATATTATTCTCATGCTAAATAAACTAATAATTTCCTTGATTGCACATACCTACATGAACTCTGTAAGATCTATGATCACACCGAAATGTTATTAGGACGTAAATCAAGTTCATCCAACGACGTCCCTCAGATATCTAGTTAGGTCGGTATCTACAATCTATTGACGCAATGATATCAAATGTAATAGCGGTCGATAGTAACTCAATCCCCCTGCGATATAAGATAGCCTTGACTTGAGCAAGATCGATCGGATAGCAAGTCACTATGGTAGAACTATAGAAGGCACTACAAGAATTGAGACGATTGTTCCCGATGTCCACCACTTGTTTGGCGACCACTCTGGGGGCACCGAAACAACTTTTGAAAATTATTCTCGTTGTCCACCACTGAGGGATAAATTATTGTAACCTAACCTCAAAACACTTTCAAGTTGCTACTGCCTGATGATGCACCGGCGCTGCGGGAAGTACAACCTCTCCGCCCTTACGTAACAAAAGACATTTCTATGATAGGCGCCCGTACGAGCCGTAGCCGAGCCGGCTGAGGACCGAAGCTGCGGAGGTGAGCAGACAGACAGACAACGTTCGCACCGTGTTGTTGCGAATAATGGTCTATCAATTTGTCGTCTAGAATACTGCGCTCCATTGCACGTTGACAAACCTTGAGTTTGGACTTTTCAATGTTTGTCAAAGACCAAGTCTAGAATCCATACGTTAAAATGGGAAAGAAGGAAGGAGGGAAAATTTTAAAATGAACGTCGAACGAACTAGTACAAAAAACTTGCATTAATACTTGGCAACGTCCGAACCCAAAACTTCATAGTCAACAAGCGAATTCGTAAAACTTTAAACCACAAACTTAGGTCAGGCTATAGGATCTCTACTTGTTGAATACGCCAAGGTGAGGAAGTATTCGCTGGCCAAGTTTTTAATCCACTACCTGTAGCTGAGCTAACAAGTTAATTAGCCATTTGGCAAGATTTATTTATTTATTTAATACTTTAAGCAAAAATGTAGGTACAGAGGCGGACTTAATGCCATAGGCTTTTTCTACCAGTCAACCTTTGGGTGATGCAGAGACAAACAGTGGTAGGTGCAATCATGAACATTGAGGAATAAATATTTTAAATACTTATAAAGATACTCATAAACTTATTAAAACTATGAATACCTAAATACTACATATAAATAATATAAGCATAAATAAATACCTATACATAAATACACGAATATACTTACTAAAAAGAAATAAGATACTTAAACAATGAGAAAATGTGATGATACTGCCAAAGTATCATCACATTTTATCATTGAACATTCACAGTCTGATCTCAGTCTCAATCTGTCAAAAATACCTCAAATTTTTTTACATTTTGACAAGTGACATTGACTGTCGCTGAGATGAGATTGCGACTAGATTTTAAACGTTTTTAATTACTGGAATTGGCCTTCAGATATAGGTAACTAGGTCACTAGTAGGTGCACCTAGTACGACCTCAATAGTTCATGAGAACTGACCTTTACAATGTACAGTCATCATCTGCCTGCCTTTTCCCAACTATGTTGAGGTCGGCTTCCAGTCTAACCGGATGCAGCTGAATACCAGTATTTTACATGGAGCGACTGCCTATCTGACCTCCACAACCCAGTTACTGGGTAATACGATACCCCTTAGTAAGACTGGTTGTCAGACTTTTGGGCTTCTGATTACCTGTAACGACTGTCAAAGACCCACGAATGACAGCCGGGACCAACGGCTTAACGTGCTTTCCGAGGCACGGAGGGGTCTCGGTATGTAAAGATGGTCACCCATCCACAGACCAACCGCGGCAAGCGTAGCTTAACCTGATCGATCGACCTGTGCGGCTGTTATTACTTAGCCACGAGCCCCTCAATGTTACAATGTACAGTAAACAAGCGAATTCGTAAAACTTTATGCAATTACCCCACTGGGCTACCACGATGACACTCTGAAAGTGGTAAATCCTACTTCCTACTATCACACTAATATTATAAAGGCGAAAGTTTGTGAGTGTGTGTGTGTGTGAGGGTGTGTTTATATGTTTGTTACTGTTCACGCTCAAACGGCCAGATCACCACCACCACCACCAGGTAAAATTTTGTATGGAGGTAGCTGACACCCTGGATTTAACATGTAGGCTACTTTTTATCCCGATTTCCCACGGGATCGAAACTTATGCGGGTGAAGCCGCGGGGCGCAGCTAGTAATATTATAAACTGAAAAGTTTGTGAGGATGGATGAATGGATGTTTGTTAGTCTTTCACGCAAAAACTATGAACGTATTTTGATGAAACTTTACAGTAATATAGCTTATACATCAGAATGACACAGGATACTTTTTATCCGGTTATTCCCACGGGATCGAAACTTATGCGGATGCTAGTTACCGATAAGACGTCATGTCTTATGTGTGTGGAGATTTATTAATATGCGTTACTGTCCCAGAGTTGGGCAAAGGCCTCCCTACTCTCTTTCCACTTCTCTCTGTCCAGAGCTGCTAAGGACCAATCTTTATGAAAGGAGTCCAGGTCATCCCGCCATCTCCGTCTGGGCCATTGAAAGTTTAAACTCCGTTTAAGAATTCTTCAGAAACCGGGCATAAACCATCTACTTTTAATAAAGTTATTGAACCTAATGCCTGATCGATCGTATCTGTGACATTTACATCGGATATAGGGCAGTAGGTTACTGGTGCAACTAGCACTACCTGTCAATAGTTCATGAGAACTGAGCTTTACAATGTACACGCGAACCAGCTAGTTGGTACACAGGCGGCTTCCAATTTTAAATATAATATAATAAAATGGTTTTTTGTTACCTTTCCACGCAAAAACTACTGAACGGATTTTGATGAAACTTTACAGTAATATAGCTAAATCATAGACAAATAGACATCCGAATAAAACACAGAATACTTTTTATCCCAATATTCCCACGGTATCGACACTAATGCGGGTGAAACCGCGGGGCGCTGCTGGTAGGATATATTTGATGATAAAACAAGATTTACGGCGAAGAAGACGCTGAAACTAGATACAAATAAAATATTAGACTCACTTAATTTTAAGAGAAGCAGACAGTCGTTACAATGCCTATAGTATGGTATCCACCACTTGAGGGCATAACCAAGACCTATCTAAGCAATCTCACTTAATATGAGCCCCGGGGATATGAAATTCCATAGGGTTTGGTTTGAGCCATAGGCGTAGCGAGAGAGGGGCAGATACTTATTAAAATAATGCTGGAATTATTGTAATTATTAGTCCACAGATGAACGGCCGTGGCTAAGTAATAACAGCTGCACAGGTCGCTACGTTTGCCGCGGTTGGTCCGTGGATGCGTGACCATCTTTACATACCGAGACCCCTCCGTGTCTCCCGGCTGTCATTCGTGGATCTTTGATAGTCGTTACGGGTCATCAGAAGCTCGAAAGTCTGACAACCAGTTTTACCAAGGGGTATCGTATTACCCAGTAACTGTGTTGTGGAGGTCAGATAGGCAGTCGCTCCATGTAAAATACTGGTATTCAGCTGCACCTGGTAAGACTGGAAGCCTACCCCAACATATTTGGGAAAAGGCTAGGCTGATGATGATTCAAAGTGATTAGAAGTTTGTTCTGCCCTGTTCTAGCGCAAAACTCGAGAGACGAGCGATCTTAACTAAGGCTTTTCACTTAGAAATACGTATTCGTTGTTTCAACCTATCGACCTCTACAAAGACAACACAAAGACACAAAAATATAGCAAATTGATGTTCTCACTTGCACCAAACCCCACCCAAACGACATTAAGTTCGGCTTTCCATGTTTTATGGAGACCCATGGTTTTTATACAGCCGGTGTCATGACGTCACCGAGGAATGGCTATATCACTGAATGTTCGACGATTACGTTCACGCTACTCGCTTGACGGAGTGGATTGAGAGGAGGATCAGGGATAGTACTGTGTGAAGGACTTTCTTGAGAGATCAGGGGGCCTACCACAAGCTCTTAACGCGATCCATTTTAGGACCTAAACTGAACTGTTCTTCTAATTCGTACCATGACGTCAGTTTAATGATTCAGTTTAGGCCGTGCCATTCCGCTGACAGCGATTGTCCCAAACTAAGTCGCAAGTTTTGGTTTCATCAGTTTAGAAACCTAAACTGAAATGTCTTGTTTTTGAATCGTTTTTAATTAGATCATGGTAGGCCACCAGGGTTTTCTGTTGTAATTTCAGCGTGGTAATTGCGTAATACAACTAAGGGCATAAAAAAGCTCAAGAGTTTGTTTGTTAGTTATGACTAAGGGGCCGTCTCCACGAGCGAGAGAATCGCGGCGATAGTCTCGCCATGCCATACAATTTTCGCCGCGATGATATCGCCGTGTGGAGACACGTTCTAAAAGGGTGTATAGAAATACGTGGCACGACGATAATATCGCCGCGATTCTCTCGCTCGTGGAGACAGCCCCTTACGGAGCCGAAACGTGAACACTCACGGTACGGCTGGTCCATAAATTCAAGTTCGCTCAGCGAGCTATTGAACGGGCTATGCTTGGAGTCTCTCTGAGGGACCGAATCCGCAACGAGGTGATCCAGGAGAGAACCAAAGTTGTCGGAACTTAGAATAAGCAAGCTGAAGTGGCAATGGGCCGGCCTTATTAGCCGTAGAACCGATGACCGTTGGGGTAGACGTCTTCTTGGGTGGAGATCGGTAAACGTAAGGTGGGACGCCCTCAGGCTAGGTGGAGCGACGATCTTCGCAGGTTAGCTGGTAGCAGCTGAATAAGAGTTGCCGAAAATCGAGTTGAATGGCGTGCAATAGGAGATGCCTTTGTCCAGCAGTGGACTGCTATAGGCTGATTATGATGATGATGTTTGTTTCTTTGAACGCGCTAAAATCTGAAACTACCACTCGGTTTTGAAAAAATATTTTTGCATTTTATAGAACAATTCTTGAGGAAGTCTAATAGGCTATTTAACATAACGCTAGGACCCTTAGGAGTTGAGCAAAAACAAAAGAAGACAGAAAGAATGCAAAGCGAAAACGGCAGGCGGTTGCGAAGCGACGGGGTGGGTCGATGGAACAAGACATTTTACTTGAAAAGAAAGAAAGAAAATATGTTTATCTGACCCAGGTAAAGTAAGGCACACAATAGTTATGTCTCAGCCAACTGGCTAAATTAGCCGTTTAGTTAACCGCCTGGCCTTTGTAAGTTGTGCTCGCCTCGCTTCGCTCTCTCGGCTCGCACGTGGTTGATCACAGTTCTAATCTGTTTTTTTTTGTAACTTGGCGAAATGCTCATGCATTCTGCACTACCACGGGGAGATGGTGCAGTTATGTGGGACTCTAACCCACTAAAACTCCACGGTGTCCTCCTCCTCGCTCTCTCGGCTCGCACACGATTGATCATAGGTCTAACCTAACCCATTTGGTCGGAATGCCCTGGCTTAGCTGCGACCAATTCGGCGCGCGTGATTGGTTACAGTTCTAGCCTAAACTATAATTGAATATCATTCAGGCCGTTAATTGAACGGCCTCCGTTTACTTAAAAGGCTACGCGATAAACTAAACGGCTAATTAAACCAGTTGGCTGCGACATTCATACAAAAACAAAAATAGAAAAAAAAAATACCTTAAAGTACCTTTGTACTCAAATCTTAATTATGTTATATCTCCATGTATTTTACTGTGTGTACAAATATAATAAAAAAATACGTGTGGCACTCGGGGACTGCCGCGGTAAAGCTATTGCATAGCATAGGTCTAGTCGCACGCACACAAACACCGTGCCGAAGTCTGCCGAACTGATACGACGTTAGACGATGCACGGCTTTCAACGCTGTACCGCTGTGCCGGTCGGAGTGGGGGGTGTTAGGTTTATTTTCGTTACGGAATTTCTTCATTCGGTCGCCGCGCTCAAAGCCCAAGATAAAAGCTATGCAATAGCTTAATAAATAAATAACTTGGACGAAGTCGCGAGCTGAAGCTAGTTTTTTAATAAAAGTACTGCGAGTAATCCACTCTGTTCAGTAATGTCTTCACTTCGTGCGAAGGGAGACAATTTCTTATGCCAGTGTTCCCGATTTAGAAAAGAAAATTAATTAGAAAGGTTTTCTTGTTAGAGTTCCGTACACAAAGTATGCCAACGGGACCCTGTTACTAAGGCTCCACTGTCCGTCTGTCACAGGGTTGTATCTGTAGCGGTATCTACAACACCACATGCGAACAACGCGTCATACTGACGTCACGCAAAATCCTGCATCTCGCAAGCAGAGTTTACCACGCAACTAGCACAGATACAACGGCCCGACATGAATCATTGGGCAGTTGCCCGCCGGACACGACACCCGTCTGGTCGGAGGATCCTCCCTTTTCTATGGAGGATGCGTGAACTTTACACCCTGTTCCTCATACCTCTATATATCTTATGAACCGTAATGGGAAGAAACTTGAAATTTTCACAGAGACGTTTGTACTATGACTGCTATACCAACAATGAATAAAACTTAAATAAAGTAAAATGGGAATTGAATATTTTTATATGGAGCCTGGCATACTAATACTACACATACGAATTTTTTTTTTTTTTTCAAAATGGCGGCCACGAATGAAGCCTTATAAATCGATAGCTGACATCAATGTAAACAGAAAACATAATAGGACCAAAGCCCATAAAACTTAATTTCCGAGATATTAACGTTCTCGTTATGCCACGGACGTTCAAAACCCTTAAAGGGTCGCCATACAAGAAACATGTTAAAGCAGTGTTCAATATTTTACGGTGGTACCCTTCGTGTGCGAGTACGGCTCGCACTTGGCCGCTTTTTTATTTGCAAGTCCAGTTGTGCTGCCTTTAGCTAAGAATAGACGTTGTTATTTCAACCTGTGTTGGTGTTACTGGGAGACAGGGATAACTTTATATCAGAAGGCCAAATCTCGTAATTTAAAACGTTCAAAATCTAGTCGTAGTCTCATCTCAGCGAGAAACAAATGTCAAAAACATGTCAAAATGTAGGGAAATTAAAGGTACTTTTGACAGATTGAGACTGAGATCAGAGGGGCAATTCTTGTAATTTTAAGACCGTTCTCAGTCTGATCTCAGTCTCAAATTGTCAAAAATATCTCTAATTTCCCTACATTTTGACAAGTTTTTGACATTTTTTTGTCGCCAAGATGAGACTGCGACTAGATTTTGAACGTGTTAAAATTAAGAGAATTGGCCCTCTGACTGTGAACGTTCTTAAAATTACGAAAATTGCCCCTCTGCTGGTAGTTTTAAAAAGCAAATTGTCTCGTGATTTGCAAAATTATTTCATGTTGCCAATCTATGTATAACCCGAGTCTAGTAACTACTCTACTGAAACACTACTCGACCACTGTACTCTCCCAGTGTACTCTCCCACTGCACTTTCCCACTCTACTCGACCACTGCACTTTCCCACAATACTCGTCCACTATACTCTCCCACTCTACTCGCCCACCACGTCCCGATTATTTATCAAATTCTAAGAATGAAAGCCAGTGCATCTCGTGTAGCGCTGGTAACAAACACTAGCTATAAAACCGTGACAAGGATAAACCGGGCAAATAAACGATAGCGGTAACCGGATATTACCGGTTATAACAAGCTCCGGGCAGTGACGTCAGCGGGGGAGTGAAGTTAATGGAGTGACGGTTTTCTTTTTTTTTAAGATAGTGAACATTCTTTTTTTATCTTTTGTTTTTAGGGTTCCGTATCCAAAGGGTGAAAACTGGAACCCTATTTCTAAACATACTTCTGTCCGTCCATCCATCTCGTTGTCATCGGGCTGTATGTTTTTAACCGTTAAAGGTCCCGGCTGTCAATCGTGGATCTTTGACAGTCGTTACGGGTCGCAGAAGCCCGAATGTCTGACAACCAGTGGTATCAAGTGATACCAAGGAGTATTGTATTACCCAGTAACTGGGTTGTGGAGGTCAGATAGGCAGTCGCTTCATATAAAATATACCAGTATTCAGCTGCATCCGGTTAGACTGGAAGCCGACCCCAAAATAGTTGGCTAGACAGACTTCAGATTTATTATTAGTATAGATTAGCTTTACTTCATCATCATCCACAGACTGAAAGCCAATTCCCGTAATTAAAAACGTTCAAAATTCGCAATCTCATCTCAGCGACAATCAATGTCAAAAACTTCTCAAAAATGTAGGGAAATTAGAAGTATTTTTGACAGATTGAGACAGAGATCAGACTGTGAACGTTCTTAAAATTACGAGAATCACCCATCTGATCCACTATTTACTGAATAGGCAACTCCTTGTTAACTTTACGTACTAGAAAGTAATATTACAAACATTTTCTGCAATCAAACAAAAAATACCAACACTATCCCACAATAAAAAAGACATTAAAACCGGTATCAACTGGATTGATCCAGTAAATTAACAAGCAAACCTCGTCCAATAATGCAGAGACACGGATTAATGCATCCACTGGGAGCGATCGCGGCACGGATACCGGATATGATTGGATATAACTAGTTACGACTGGATAGTGGATATAGCCGCTCTATTCGCGCCATGAGATAATTTATTGGCGTAAAGAATTATTTTTTGCATAGTAAAGGTTCGCGCACATTATGTCAGGCCGCAGCGCGGCGGGGCGGGTCGCATCGCACGCAACTAAGGAATATGCGGCCGCTACGCCCCGGCATAGTGTGCGATAGTTCATATAAAATACATACGAGCAATTTTTGCGCTGCGACCCGACCCGCTGCGGCCCGACATAATGTGTTCACGCCGCTAGACGCGCCGTAGGACAGCGTGCGCTTGAACAACGGTGCACTGTATTACTGAACGGCGCTGCTCAAGCGCGCGACTTTGAAACGCAACTAAGTATTACCCCATACATCCGAACGCACGCGCGTCTTGCGGCGTGACTATAAAACCAGCCTTATACTTATTTTTTTTGTTGGTTGACCTTGTTATTGTTATTTAAATAACATTTTTATGCATCCGCAACCGGCAAACGGCGTGCGTGAAAACAAAATGGAAAATCATTTTTTTTGTGAGCTTATACTGTCCCACTGCTGGGCAAAAGCCTCCCCCAAATCCTTCCAGGAACTCTTTTCCCGTGCCACCTGGAACCAGCCCTGGTGGTACGCGTCTAGGTCGTCTCATCATCTCTTTCTGGGCCTCCGGTGGTGACGTCCATCTTCAGGCACCATAGATATCCGACAGGCACCCATTGTGTGGAGACAGATGTCCAATTTTTTTTTTTGGAAAATCTTAAGTTAACTTTAACTTAATTCTATGGCATTCACTTAAAGCCTTTGTTTAGTCAAAATCACGTTTTTATTTTGGTAAAGATGAGCTCGTTATAGCAAACAACAGTATTAAAGGCACACCGTGAGGCACACTTTCCGGGTTTCTTTTTATTATCTTTTTTAATTGTTATTATTTTTTTATTGTTTTTTTTTTCTTGTTTGTTTTTATCTGATGTATGTATCTGGGTGTTTTGTGTGTCTTTTGGTCTGTGCTAAATAAATATATTTCTTTCTTTCTTTTCTTTCTTTCTTTTAAAGTCATTTGGAATACAGCCTTAAGGCCTATTCAAACCTAAGAGGTATTCGCTGCCGCTGTGGATAGAGGTACAGACGCCAGCACATCAAGCTACCCCAATCTGTCAAATGTCTTTGATAGATTTTCAACTTTACCACAAAGGAATAAGGTTCATATTCAATTGGGAAATTTTGACAGATTGGGGGTAGTTTGATGTGCTGGCCTCTGTACAATTCCCGTCGCGGAGCCGGATTATAATTATAAATGCGAAACTTTGTGAGGATGTTATGTTACTCTTTCACGCAAAAACTAATGAACGGACTTTGATGAAACTTTACAGTAATATAGCTTATACATCAGAATAACACATAGGATACTTTTTGTCCCGATATTCCCACGGGATCGACATTTACGCAGGTGAAACCGCGGGGCGCAGCTAGTACTTAATATCTGAGCGAAACCCGCGCGGTATGTACCTCTACCCACAACGGCAGAGAGTACCGCTTGGGTTTGAATAGGCCTTTAAGACCTGTCCTGTCTACCTGGGTTCCTTCCCTTGGGTACCTTTCATTCCACCACGACCACCGCACGTTGCTCCAACTAGGCCGAGACGAGATTGCTCCTTAGGGATCTATCTGTAGGTAGTCTAGTTCACAGAGTTTTATAATATATGCATTATAAGCAAGTGTGGTCATTAGTCTACAGTGCTGGAAAGTAGACTTGAATTCAGATTTAAACTAGCTTTTTTTTTTTTTTTTTTTTTTTTAACGTGGAGAAATGCTCATGCATTCTGCACTATCACGGGGAGATAGTGCAGTTATGTGGGACTCTAACCCACTAAAACTCCATGGTGTCCTCCTCTGCCGCTTACGGCGGGAACACGGGCACGCGTTTGCACTCATCCGTGAACCCACCGCGGCTGTCCGTCACCGGACCCCCCTCTGGGGAGTATTCCCCATCATCAGCGCACCAGAACACATAGCACGCCGTGACCACCTCTGGGACCAAACCAGCACATGGGTGCCAGACGACCCCGTGTCTGGGCACCCTTGGTCCCCCTTTGACGGGTCAGGTAATTGGCCCCGCCACCTGCCAATTTTCGGCCGCAGAGGATAGGGAGAGCGGCCAACGTCATACCAACACTCCTCCTCCCCTGCGGCCCCACCGCGTCCGCCATCAGACGGTGGCGACCCCGTCAAGGCCGCGGAAGGTAGGGAGAGCGGCGCACCGCAATACCGGCACTCCTTTCCCGCCGCGGCCTCCAACCCTCAGCCGCGACGCCTCCCACACGACATCGCGGCCCGCCTCAGTTGCGATGTCGCCCAAGCGGCACCGCAACCTACTTGTTGGCCGCTACGCCGTCGGCTTACAGGCAAAAGCCCTGACGAGCGGCCCCTCCTCGGGTTCCTCTTCGCTTCACCGTGGGGGTCCAAGCCACGGCTACTGAGCCCCCCCGCCTCGACAATGCGGGAACCCACCGGGGGGGAGATTTAAACTAGCTAGCCTAACATAATCAGCCTACCGTGCATTCGCGATTTATTTACCAAAAATGTAAATATGAATTAATGGAAAAATAACTTCAATTCTTACACATTAAAGTTCAGTTTACGCTACAACTTCAAAAATGTTTGTAACTTTGTCAGTAGTGCTAGTCATTCTGAAATCAACTTAATTGTCATTGAAATAAAGTTGATATGTGTTTAAATTTAAATAGGGTAGGGGTGTGTAGCCCTGCGCACTTTTACTTTATATTGTTCGCCCACATGGATGGCAGGAACCATCCCACGGGAATGTGCTACGGAGACAAGCCTATGTTACTTCTGACCTATAACATCAGCTATCTGCCAGTGAAAGTCCTGTCAAAATCGGTCAAGCTGTTTCGGAGATTAGCCGGAACAAACAAACATTCAGACAGACAAAAATTTTAAAAATTGACATAATTATACTCGTACAAACAAACGCTTCAATTTTATTTATTTGTATTTAGATGGTCGTTAGTATAAATTCCACTTTATGTAAACCCGCTTGTGGCTTGTGGCAACAGCCTCACGGTTCAATCGATCAAGTTAAGTTACGCTTGCCGCGGTTGGTCCGTGGATGGGCGACCATCTTTACATACCAAGACCCCTCCGTGCCTTCGAAAGCACGCTAAGTCGAGGGTCCCGGCTGTCATTCGTGGAACTTTGACAGTCGCTACGGGTCGTCAGAAGTCCGAAAGTCTGACAACCAGTCTTACCAAGGGGTATCGTATTAGCCAGTAACTGGGTTGTGGAGGTCAGATAGGCAGTCACTCCATGTTGAAATTATTCAAAAATTTATACAGAACCCTCGGTGCACGAGTCCGACTCGCACTTGTTATTTTAATGTAGACTTCACAACTGAAATGGAAAAATGTCAACTAACTTTTGGAGGGCAGTACCGTCTTTACCATAAGGGCACACGGGGCCCGTGCCCAGGGCTCTCTACCCCACGGGGGCCCCGAAAGGCAGATATTACAACGCAAGCCACATTCAAAAGCGCATAGGTATTTTGACTCTCCCAAGGGAATCAAAACCTATAGGGTACTTCCCGTTGACATAGAATCATGAAATTTGGCAAAAAGCAATTTCGTGTAGCACAAGTAAACATACATCTACAAATTTGTACGGAACCCTAGGTGCGCGAGTCCGACTCGCACTTGACCGGCCTTTTTTACTTTCCAAAGGGGCCCCAAATTCTTGTATGCCCAAGGGCCCCGGCCTGCCCTAAGACGGCGTTGTTGGAGGGCATTGTACATATTTTCGTATAGGTTTTCCTAACGCAAGAGAATTCGAGAAAAAATCAGTACGTAGCATGAAAGAAAATAAAAGTAGACAGAACACGCAACGCAAGCGCAACGTATCTCTACGTAGCAGACTGCTACGTAATGGCTCACGTCATGCTACGCCGTAGCTCTCGATTTTGAAATTGCCAGTGCCAGCTAATTATTGAATGATTTTTTATCAAATTTCACGCTAAAACGGCTAAGCGGATTTGGATGAAATTAGGCACACAGATAGACCATGACCTGGGTAAGGACATAGGCTACTTTTCATCCTATATCGCAGACGAAGTCGCGGGCAACAACTACTTTATAACATGTATAGAATCCTAAAGCAATCGTACACGCCAGAAGCCTTACACCGCGCACCGGTCGTATATTACCAAGCTCTCAAGATAGAAAGAAAGAAAGAAATATATTTATTTAGCACAGACCAAAAGACACACAAAACACCCAGATACATACATCAGATAAAAACAAACAAGAAAAAAAAAACAATAAAAAAATAATAACAATTAAAAAAGATAATAAAAAAGAAACCCGGAAAGTGTGCCTCACGGCTGCGCTAAAAAGGTCCCAGATAACCCCAATCGTTCCATAAAGTAATTACCAATATTAGATTTGCTGCAGGGCACAGGATCTTCAAAGTTAACGTGGTTTGGTTAACCAACTTTCTGTTCACTTAGAGGGATTAAAGGTAGTCGGATAGGCTGTGGCTTACTGGGATTTATGTAGGGGGTGATTTTTGTTAAGAGCGTTTACGACGTACGGCATTTCATACAAACTTTCAAGCCCTTGTTTTTCGAAATGAATGAACCGATTTTAACAAAGGTCTAAAAAGTTAGTTAAGAATATTTTCGAAATGTCGTATTTAAAAAAAAGGTAAACGGGAAATCTCTGTTTCTATGGAAAATTTAAAATCGGTTTAATTTGGCTGTAACATATTTTTTTAGAAAATGTTCTTAACTAACTTTTTTAACCTTTGTATCCTGCTTATGCGTACGAAGTTTCATTAAAATCAGTTCATTTATTTCAAAAAACATGGGCTTGAAAGTTTGTATGAAATGCCGTATGTTCGTAAACGCTCTTAAAGTGATCTGATGATAAAAACTAAAAGGAAAAGTTATGTATTCTACTATTTATACTGCACACGACACGTTATTTCATACAGCCTGAACTACTATACTGATTTTAATGAAAAAGATGTGGTTATATTTTTCATGATTAAAAAAAAAGCATTTAAATGATTGTATAATTAGGTTAGTATTAATGAGGAACAGGTGGCCTACCATGATCTAATTAAAAACGATTCAAAAACAAGACATTTCTGTTTACGTTCCTAAACTGCATCGCTTGAGCTGCTGTATGGACGTCGTGGTACCAAACAAGTACAAAATTAAATTAATGAAACCAAAACTTGTGACTCAGTTTGGGACAATCGCTGATGGCACGGCCTAAACTGAATCGTTAAACTGACGTCATGGTACGAATTAGAAGAACAGTTCAGTTTAGGTCCTAAAATGGATCGCGTTAAGAGCTTGTAGTAGGCCTCCAGGGTGTAAAGTTCACTCATCTTCCATAGAAAATGGAGGATCCTCCGACCAGACGGGTGGTGTTATGTCTGGTGGGCTACTGACCAACGATTGACGTCGGAACGTTGTATAAATGCTAGTTGCGCGGTAAACTCTGCTTGCGCGATGCAGAACTTTGCGACACATCAGTAGGATGAGTAGTTCGCATGTGACGATATGGATGCCGCCACCATTCCAATCTTACTCAAACAGTCAATTACAAACTTATTTATTCTCAAAACTGACGCTTAGTAAAGTAAATAACCAAGGTCCCACCTTTCGAGTTCCGAAGACAAAGCGATGCTTAGAGAAAATCCCACCAGAACTCGGGAGTGGCAGACAAAGGTATATTCAGTCCATAATACTAAGAGTAACGCGATAAATATAATTAATGAAGTAATGGATCTGAAATAAGCACGCCAAAGTTTTGAACTTTAAACAAAGCAGACTCCGAGATGCCCCGGGAAGAACGTTGTATGAAGAATTTTCATATTTGAATAGCATCGAGATGCGAAAGGTTTTTAGTGTTGTGAAAATGTTACTCGAATCATCAGTATCGACTTAGGGCGAATTTCACCAAACTTTTATACCTAGAAAAGAATAAAGTTTTTCCATACCTACTAGAACTGTCAGACGTCAAATAAATTCCACGGATAAAAGTTATCTGACTTTGGTAAAATCGGCCCTCAATCTATATCTAATCCATACTAATATTATAAACGCGAAAGTGTGTCTGTCTGTTACCCCTTCACGCTTAAAACGCTGAACCGATTTAGATGAAATTTGGTATAGAGGTAGTTTGAGTCCCGGGAAAGGACATAGGATAGTGTTTATCACGGGATATTATCACGGGATCGACACTTAGGCTGGTGAAACGGCTTAACGTGCTATCCGAGGCACGGAGGGGTGGGTCTCAGTGTGTAAAGATGGTCACCCATCCACAGACCAACCGCGGCAAGCGTAGCTTAACCTGATTGATCGATCTGTGCGGCTGTTATTATTTAGCCACGGACCCCTCTCATCACCTCTCAAAATGCATGACCTAAAATCTAAAATTCGAAGACGTGTGACATCAACCAACCCGCACTGGACTCGCGTGGTGGATTACGGCCCACTCCCTCTCACAGAGAGGAGGCCTGTGCCCCAGCAGTGGACACATTATAGACTGATCATGCTTATGCTTATAACTCCTGCCTAATAAAATCGAATCGGATTTTTACAATCGAATTATTCAAAAACGCGCATCTCTAAAGTTAACTTTTAACTTTGAAACATTTCTGACAAATGTCTTAAGCATTTTCTTAATGAAAACCAATTACTGCGGTGTCGGAGTGCCCACTTGTTGAGCTTCGTTTTGTTATAACACCGCACTGTATTAGGCGAAGATCTTTAAGTTTTAGCCTTTTTGGGAAGCCCTTATTGCTCATTTTATTTATTTGCTAGCAGCGCCCCGCGGTTTCACCCGCATAAGCGTCGATCCAACTTAACTTTTCAACTTAAACTCAAACCGGCTTATTACAAAACGAAATCTAACTAGTTCTATCGCTAAGCTGTCTTTTGTATAAAGAGCTTAGTTCGCTAAGCCACAGAATATAGAATTTAGTACTAGACTAAGCTGTCATTTTTGTATAAAGAACTGAAATTCTATAGCAGTTAGGTTTTAAGTCAATAACTGGCTCGGTGATTTAAACCTTAAGACCGATTCCCGTAATTAAAAACGTCCAAAATCTAGTCGCAATTCCATCTCAGCGACAATCAATGACAATAACATGTCAAAAATGTAGGTTAACTGAATTTATTTTTGACAGATTACAAACGCGAGCCATCCGAAAAACAACATACCAACATAATCCAATTTAACCCAAATCTCAAAAACAAAAACAAATCTTCAATAAGGAAAATATGAAAGAAAAAAAGAGAAACAATATTTGTCTGACGTTTTCCTTATCTGCCATTATTTGAGACCAGTACGTAGAAGCGGTTAGAACCCGGTAAGAAACTGACTCGAAAGTCAGTTCAGAGAATTCGGACAGTTAGCAAGTCGGTGTTAAGTAGAGTCGGACCGAATTTCGTTTTCGGTTTTCGGCAGTTTTGTTGGCCGAAATTTCCATTTTCGGCAATTTCTGTTTTCGGCCAAGTAAATGTTTTTCATGTGTTTCAAAATAAATTACTCAAGAAAATCGAGTTACAAACTGCAACTAAAGGGACAATAACCGAGAAAATGCAGAAAAATTGCGTTTTCTCGCACATAACAATAATTTATTTGTTTAGCCTATACTGTCCCACTGCTGGGCAAAGGCCTCCCCCAAGCCCTTCCAGGCACTCCTTTCCCGCGCCACCTTAAACCAGCCCTCGCGGTACGCGTCCAGGTCATCTCGCCACCGCTTTCTGGGCCGACCTCGGCGGCGCCGTCCATCTTTAGGCACCCATTGTGCGGAAACTTTTGCCCAGCGGTCATCCTGCATGCGGCTGATGTGACCCGCCCAGTCCCACTTGAGCCTGGCAGCTTTCTTGCCTACGTCTATTATACCCGTTTTAGAACGCAGCATGGTGTTATATCTTTTAAAAAGTATAGTTTCGTGTGATTTAAGTTTAAACAGTTAAAATAATTAATTAATTATAATGATTATACTGACTTTTATAAAAGAAAAGTCAATTGATAAACAAAAAGACGTTGTTATTGTTTTCGTTTTTTGGCCGAAATTACAAATCAGGCCGAATTTCGATTTCGGCTAATATAATAACCCATTTTCGGTCGGACTCTAGTATTAAGTTACATTTAAACATTTGGCTTTTCGTTTTCATTACTTTTCAGATAAAGTCTTTTTTCTATGAACTCATTAGCATCAGGTTTAATAGCTTTCGGGCTCATATATTGAGGATCGGGATACCAGTTAAAAACTAGGCAAGTTCTGAGAAAACATTTCAATATTATTAAGAAAACTAGTGCATCTCCCTGCTTCGCACGGCTTTTCGGGTGAATCGACACTATTAAACAATATTATTTTTTCTGTAGACGATTCGCACGAAATTGTGTTTTTTTTTTTGTGAGCGAATCGACTACTCCAGAATTGCGTATTAGGCAATTGGCACATTTTGAATTTCATTTAATTATAATTAACTTCGTGTGAATCTATAAATTCAAAGTCCTGACTGACTGATATATCAACGCACAGCCTAAACCGCTGGTTCTAGAGACGTGAAATTTGGAGGGTATGTTCTTGGTGAAGAGTGGTATTCACTAAGAAAGGGTTTCTCGAAATTCGACGATGTCGCGGGCAGAAGCTAGTCACCTATATGTAGAAAAAAATATATATTTTCGCCAGTGTAGGGCGAGTAAATGCGTGTCGAATCAACCAATAAGTCGCTAAAATACACTTAACATAAAAAAGATTTTCCTTCAAAAAACAAACAGTAAATAAAAGTTATCTCTTTACCATTCCGTTTCGTCTCATAAAACGACAGTGGCGAACGACGACGAGTCACACAATTACTGGAGATTCTCAGACGATATTAAGTTTCATTGATACTCTTTGTGTATTTTCTTTCCTTATTTTTCGAGGAAAAAACGAATTCTCATGGTTCAAGGATTTGGATAAGGATCGCTGCGCTTTTCTTCTCCTTAACTTGAAAATGTGGAAGCGGTAAGGGTAGTAATTTAAAACGCAAAAGGCGTTTTAATCTTTTAAGGCAATTCGTTTTTATCTTGAAAATTAAGTAGGTATAAATGTTTCTGTACACACATAATTACAATATAACTATATACTATACACTAGATACTAAAATAAAAGACTAACTAACCTAAGTACTATACAAATAAAAAATTAAAAAAAAAAACCAAAGGACACTTAGGCGTCGAAGTACTCATCCGCATCGCTGTCATCCGGAAACGTGCCCAGAAAACTGGCAGCATTGCCACGTTGAATGGCAATGCTAATTTTTTGACCAAAGAACGACCCAGCCCTCTGGTCACGTGAAGTATCGACCAGCCGGCGAGAAATTTCCTTAAAAAGGAGACGCGCGCTCGGGCCCCATGACCCGAGCGTTTCGACCCCAAACGGCTCAAAGCTGTAGTTGCCCACAAGGTTACAGTATTTGCGCCGCTTGAGGATCTCCGCAGCAGCAGCAGCGTATATATTTATGAAATGCGTTGGTATTTCGTTTGACTGATCGGAACGCCCATGTGGCGCTCGACAGAGTCTAGTCTGACGTTCGTGCGAGTCAACGAGAGGGCTGGATCAGCAAGGGCGCTGTCTGTCTTGGCCAGCGGACATCGCACGGACAACAAGTGTCTTTCTAAGCACTTTTTGTCCGTGCGATGTCCGCACACATACACACGCGCGTTAGACAGTTTCTACAACATAAGTCTGTGGTTTCTACAGTCTTTTTTTTTGGATGGGAAATCATCTAATGACTCCTCCCGCTCTGGGTGGAGCGGAAGGGAGTGTCAGAATCTTACTGACTAAAACCACCCGTGTTCCTTCCTTAGCTCTTTATGTTCCGGGGCAGCGGTAACCCTTTCGGATGATCCCGCTACCCCAGCAGGCTTCGGCCCTAGCGGGCCCCTTCCTTTATGCTGACATCTCTTTGAGGCGCGCGTGGAACACATACGTGCCGTCCGGCACGGGCCTGGTCCTGATCGGACGGAGAGCTACCCATTACTCTCCCTCCGCTGGCTCTACTGTTCTCTAGTTTCTACTGTCTAACGTTTCGGTTTGTTAATTTTAATAATATCAAATAATGATAACCTAAAATCAACTAGACTTGTCTTCTCGCCCGTAATATACTTCTACGCCCAGTAAACATGCCCAACGGTGAAGATTTCAGCTCCAATCGGCCTCCAGTCCCGATCTATAGATACCTCTATGTCATCATCTGCCTAGCCTTTTCCCAACTATATTGGGGTCGACTTCCAGTCTAACCGGATGCTGCTGAGTACCAGTGTATCTTACATGGAGCGACTGCCTATCTGACCTCCACAACCCAGTTACTGGGTAATTAATACGAAACCCCTTGGTAAGACTGGTTGTCAGACTTTCGAGCTTCTGACGACCCGTAACGACTGCCAAAGATCCACGAATGACAGCCGGGACCAATGGCTTAACGTGCTTTCCGAGGCACAGAGGGGTCTTGGTATGTTAAGATGGTCACGCATCCACGGACCAACCGCGGCAAGCGTAGCTTAACGTGATCGATCGACCCGTGCGACTGTTATTACTTAGCCACAAGCCCCTCGATCTATAGATACCTCTATGTCCAACGACCGTCGTTGTCTATGTCAAAATAAAATATAACCGGTGTTAAAATCCCCTTAACGAACCCGAGAGTAATTTGTGTTTTCTGTTATTATGATATTTTTTTTTTGTACAGACGCCAAGCACATCAAACTACCCGAAACTGTAAAATTTCCCCAATCAACTTTGAACCTTATGCTTTAGCGATAAAGTTGAAAATGTATTAAAGAAATATGGCAGATTGTAGTAGCTTGATACGCTGGCGTCTGTACTAGACTGTACCTGGGAATCCTCTGGTTACAGAGATATAGAAGGCCAAATTTCCAACTTTAGCTAACGTTTTTTTATGGAATAAGTTTTAAAATACTCCCTCAAACCATGCTCCACCTCCTGTCCTGCCCTCTGTGTCCCAAAACAAGCATTCAAAGTGACTTCTGCGCTACCAGTGACAACGCCGTGGGAATGGCAATGTTTTGGGAAAACAAGTTTTTTTTTTTTTTTTCCAAGTAGTATACGGTATGGAAGAGTGGAGCCTCCCAATACAGGCATTACTTGCTTAAAGGGAGGCTCCATTCACTAATCGGCACCCTAATTGCGTAACACACTATTGCTCTCAATTTGAATCATTTTGAAGATTATTGCTAATCCATTGCTCCAAATGTTTGAAAAATGTGTTTGCTCAACAACGTAAATAACGCAATGAATGTTGTTGAACTGTCAAAATAAAACCCATTGCTACTGATAGTGTGTTACGCAATTGCCCTGCTGTTGTAGACTAATTTATGTTGGAGAAATAAATAATTTTTGATTTTGATTTTTTTTGAAAATACAGTCTTGCCAGCGACACGAAGAAGATGAAGAGGAATACTCCCTCGATCCCTGTACCTTTGAATGCATGGCATGCACCCGTAAGGTACTACCATAAACATCGAATTTTCACACCAAAAACAAAGCCTTTTCCCAGCAAATAATTGTGCACAAAGTTACTGAGTGTGATGAACTCCGTCCGATTAGAAAGGAAGCCAACCCCATAGTTGAGAAAAGGCTAGGCAGATATAAGTATATAAGGTCCCATTAAAATAGATGGACAAACTTTTAGAAATCATTCAGACCACCAAAATAAGGACGATTGTAAAAAAAATGTATAAGAAAAACGCATTAGATATTTACAAGAAAAATAATCAGCTAACGAAAATACACTAATGTGCCGGCAATTTATTATTTTAGCTCAAAATAAAATCACTTTAATCTGTGTTTTTTTTGCTTGGATGTCTTTGGTTAGACGTACTGAGCGCCGTGTTAAAATTTGTCCATCTATTGTAATGGAATCCTGTATATTTAGCATCGGAAATCTACCTCCACAAAGCTGGAAATAGCCTTCGCAGAAAAACCTACAACGCGAATTATTTCATTAAAAAAACCAACAGCAATTGTTTTATTGTGATTTCATGTGACCCAATATTTTGTTAAAAAAATATAGTATATTTGTAAAATTCCATCAGTGAGGGGTCCGTGGCTAAATAATAACAGCCGCACAGGTCGATCGATCAGGTTAAGCTACGCTTGCCGCGGTTGGTCTGTGGATGGGTGACCATCTTTACATACTGAGACCCCTCCGTGCCTCGGAAAGCACGTTAAGCCGTTGGTCCCGGCTGTCATTCGTGGATCTTTGACAGTCGTTACGGGTAGTCAGAAGCCCGAAAGTCTGACAACCAGTCTTACCAAGGGGTATCGTATTACCCAGTAACTGGGTTGTGGAGGTCAGATAGGCAGTCGCTCCATGTAAAATACTGGTATTCAGCTGCATCCGGTTAGACTGGAAGCCGACCCCAACATAGTTGGGAAAAGGCTAGGCAGATGATGATTTGTAAAATTCCATCAGAAAAAATCTACCCATTCTAGCCAGTAGAATTATTCAGATAATTTTTTCAACACACTGTATGTTTTGTTGAACAAACGCCATTCCGTTTTTCCAACTTTGAAACAAAAATACTGGGACAGTTTTATTGTGACGTCATACCCAGGTATGGCTGTATTATTCGGGTATATAAATTATGACCTGTCATGAACCGGACAAAGGGCTGTATTCTATTGTATTTTGTTCTGTTTTAGGCTACAAACGGGTTAAAAATGGATTATTCCACTTTGCCCCACCAGCTGCCCCACTGGTGGGGAAAAATGGAATGCCTACAATTTTTCAGTGGAATCTGCCCCACTAAATCGAAATAGTGCTTCTGTATTTTGGTGGTGCTGTTCGGCACTCTCTCAAAATAATGAAGGTTTTTAGATTATTTATTTAGACTAGCTGTGCCCGCGACTTCGTTCGCGTGCATGACGGAAAACGTTTTAATTTTTTTGCGCGGAACGCTAATTCTTTTTCTAAAATAAATGTAGCCTAAATTACTCCATATTACATTAGCTATCTGCCAGTGAAAGTCCCGTCAAAATCGGTCCAGCCGTTTCAGAGATTATCCGGAACAAACAGACAGACAGACAAAAATTGTAAAAAATGTTATTTTGGTGTATGTACCGTGTATACATCCATATGCATTTAGTAAAAAGCGATTATTTTAATATTACAAACAGACACTCCAATTTTATTTATTTGTATAGAATAGATTTTTGCATAACATAACATAATCAGCCTATAATGTTCCCACTGCTGGGACACAGGTCTCCTCTCAGTGAGTGATTTGATAAATAAAAGTAGGTAGGTAATAATGTTCACGTGTGTGTTAAGCCAGAAACAGTATTGCAACACTGGAGACGATTTATCGCCGCGTGTTCAACGACGCGTTTTCACGTGTACAAATGTGGCCAAATGACTCGCGCTGGCTCGCGTCCTCTCGTCTCGTCGCTACTACAAGTGTATTTTGCTCTGAGCTTTCATTAAAGGGTAATTTGAATTTATGTAAGTATCTACTTTCCTACTATGTTTGTTAGGTAGGGGAGAGAGGGGCTAGTTGTAACAATATCTCCTTTTTTCGATGGGGTGACTAAATTATTGAGTATTATAATTGAAAAGGGCTTTTAAATGAGTAATCATATATTTGAAAATATTTCCAACAATATTTTTTCCTGAGTCTATAATTAATTTGTATTTATAGCACTTTTTGTGGAAAGAGTCGCTTCTTACAACTTACCCCGTTTTTGGTGCAAGTAGTAACGTCATATAAACAACAGGTTTCATTATTTAAGGCTTGTATTATAAAATCAGCAATCAAATAATAAGAAAATTGTATTTTTATTAATATTTTTAGGTTATCTGGCAAAAAACAGTACTCGTGCTGACAACCGTTCACGGCACCCTCCCGCGTTGTACTGGCTGCGCTTACATCGTAGGCCGTATCTTAAAGAGCACGTTGAGTTCAAAATCGAAACAAAACATTTGAAACCGGCTGAGTTATTAAGCTGTTACTACTTACCCCCGTTACAACAATCCCGTCTCTCCCCTAGGTATTTCGTAAAATACAAAAGAACAATGTAAATGGAAAGCTACCAAACTACTATGAGAGCAATCGTGGCCCAGTGTTAACAGCCCCGTCTTACGTGTAGTAAGTAAGTATGTAGGTTCACCACTGTTCTCAAAACGGTGAAGGAAAACATCGTGAGGAAACCGGCATGTCCTAGAACCAACAGTTCGAAGACATGTGACATCTACCAACCTGCACTGGGCCCGCATGTCGAATTTCGGCCCACATTTTTGGCTGTTTATACTATGGTCTATATCGCAAAGTGCTGTTTGTAGATCCGGTATCAACGGACAAAGCAGCTGTGTTTTTCTAAAGAAACTTTCTGTAATCTATGTATATTTGTGATAGTAGTGGCCGAGTGGCAACCCATGCAACCCACGCAGGCAGATTACTCTTTTAATTTATTTAGGTTTTCACTCTTAAAACAGTGAAGCAAAACATCGTGACATCGTAGGAAAACTAGCATGTCCTAGAACCTAGCTAACACAAGATGATGAAGGGCGGATGTTTCGCGGGACTGTCTTATGTAATTTTGACGTTCGAAAGGTGATTCTCAGCCTAATTTGAATAAATGACTGTTGATTTTGAAGCAAAAACTCGAAGACATGAGAAATCTATCAATCCACACACAGCCCGCGTCGTGTATTATGATATTACTAGCTTCTGCCCGCAACTCGTCTGCGTGAAATTTCACCCCCTAGGGGTGGTATTTCGAAAAACCCTTTCTTAGTGGATACCTACTCTTCACAAAGAACACACCTCCAAATTTCATGTCTCTAGGACCAGCGGTTTAGGCTGTGCGTTGATATATCAGTCAGGACTTTGGATCTTATATGTATGTATATATAGAGACTCTCACAGAAAGGACCTGCGTCCCAACAGACAGACCCAACAGTGGGAAGATTTTACCTGTCCACTCCCTTGGGGAAATTCGAGTAGAAAAGGAGAATTACTGAGGAATCACGGTATGTAAAACCTGTGACGTTAAGTTACCGACACCCTTTAAGGCGGAGGTTCCCGAAAACGGTCAAAAAGTTGGTTTTTTAAAGCAGTGTATCTCTTAAACCGTAAATACTTTTGACCAAAGAAAAAATTATGATATTTTCAAGTCTTACTTTAATACAGTGATGGAACTGAAATCATAAATAAATATACATTAATGCATCAAAATAATGTTCAAATACACCTCTTAATTTTCTTTAAAAGCAGTTTATCCCTTCATTAACAATTTTAATTACAATTAAAAATATACCATTAAATGTCTAATGCCAAACTGCATTCAATGATGGATTATTTATTATTAAATAGTTTTTGTAAATAGATAATTGCTTCATATTTGCAATAAATTACCACCGTTGTGTCATCGCGCTTCTCTTTCTTTTCTATGCAGTCCGACAGTGACCGCGCTTTAGGTCATGTAGTCGCCTTAAAATCCACATAAAATAAAACTACCCAAAACAACCCTCAGTCCGTTGACGTCACCACCCCACTGGACCACTGTAATCGATTCATAGATCAAATAAAACAGCGCGTGACATGGGTACCAAAACGGACAAGGCACAGGTACGAACGAGAAACGGCAAAAAGGGTCGGTGGGCTAGGGTTGGCAACTGTTCGAATAACATAATCAGCCTATAATGTTCCCACTGCTGGGACACAGGCCTCCTGTCAGTGAGAGGAAGTGGGCCGTAATCCACCACGCGGGCCCAGTCCGGGTTGGTAGATGTCACATGTCTTCGAACTTTTGGTTCTAGGACATGCCGGTTTTGTTTGTTTCGTTGTTGTTTTTGCGTTTGTGTTATTTTTATGCGTCATGTTTATCGCAAATAAATGTATTTTCTTTCTTTTCGCTTCTTTCTTTCATTAAAAATCAAAACTCCATATAGACAGCCCTTAAAAACAGCTCGTACCTTCGTTCCATCTCTAGAGTATCCCAACGTTTACAAGATTACATGGTAAACATTTACCAATTTGATAGTAAACAGGTTTATTTGAAGGTATACAATTCGATACATTTTCATTACTGTCATTGGGATTAAAAGGGTTGTTATGACAGGTGCAGCAGTGGTGGCTAAGTGGTAACGGCCGCGACTTACGAGTTGTAGGTCGTAGGTTCGAATCCAGACAGGCGCTTTACTTTGTGTAAATTATTTCATCACCACTGCTTTCAAAACGGTGAAGGAAAACATCGTGAGGAAACCGGCATGTCCTAGAACCAAAAATTCGAAAACATGTGACATCTGAAAACCCGCACTGTGCCCGCGTGGTGGATTACGGCCCACTCCCTCTCACTGAGAGGAGGCCTGTGTCCCAGGAGTGGGAACATTATAGGCTGATTATGTATGTTATGTATGACAGGTTGTTTTGCGTATGATCCAGTTGATTTCGTTGAGAACACCCCATTTGGTCGGGGTGCTCTAGCTTAGTTACTGCGACCAACGGTAAAAAAAGGTCAGAAAGTTAAAAAGAGGCTCGTTTATTTAATAAAAAGCATACAACTTTAGAAGACCAAACAATATTTAGAGGATCAATGAAATATTTCCCGTTAAAAATCATTACTCCATGTTGATAGCCCTTAAAACAGCTCGCACCTTTGTTCCAACGCTAGAGTATCCCAACGTTTACAAGATTACAATATGAATATAGTAAATATATGATTTTGGTGCACGATAAAACTCTATTGAGTTTATGTTGGCACCTACTTAAATGTATAAAATGTATGTGTACTACTGAATAAATAAAATAAAATAAATTTGATTTATTTGAGAGTATAAAATTCGATACATTCTCATTAGTGTCCAAAGTCCAACGGATAGAACGCGCGCGAGTCGAACGGATTAGAAGTTTACTTATGAAAGCCGGTTTTGCGTATGCTTGAGTTAATGTCTTTGAGAATGGTGGGCCTAGCATGAACTAGCGGGGTAAGCATAATCATCCTATAATGTTCCCACTGCTGGGACACAGGCCTGCTCACTGTGAGAGTGAGTGGGCCGCAGTGCGGGTTGGTAGATGTCACATGCCTTTGAATTTTTGGGTTCTAGGACATGCCGGTTTCCTCACGATGCTTTCTTTCACCGTTTTGTGAGCAGTGTTGATGAAATAATTTACAAAAAGTAAAGTGCCTATGTTGGGGTTCCAGGCTTCCAGTTTAACCGGATGCTGCTGAATACCAGTACTTTACATGGAGCGACCGCTTATCTGACCTCCATAACCCAGTTACTGGGTGACACGATACCCCTTGGGTATGACTTTTGGACTTCTGACTACCCGTAACGACTACAAATGACAGGCGGGACCAACGGCTTAACGTACGTTCCGAGGCATGGAGGGGTCTCGATCTCGATATGTAATGAATGGTCACCCATCCACGAACCGACCGCGGCAAGTGTAGCTTAACCTTAGATCGACCCGTGCAGCTGCTATCAAGCCACGAGCCCCTCTTGCTGTAGGATAGATGTATTTTCGTTAAAAAAATCGTTCGACTTTATGTTACGTTTATGTCGCCCGTGCGCGTTAGAGCCTCTGGTAAACCTCTGGTAGATGGTTGAGTAGCCATTACATCTTTTGATAAAAAAAAAATCAAATCGATCAATATTTGTGGTCAAATGGCCATTTATAACGGAATCTTCAGTAGGATTCATTGGTGAATGACTGTTTTGAACTTGTCAAAACAACTTGATTAAACTGCATTCTCAATTTATTTACCAAAAATGTAAACAAATATGAGTTTATGGAAAAATAACTTTAAATCCTCCACAATAAAGTTCAGTTTATGCTACAACTTCAAACATTTTTATAACTTTTTCAATAGTGTTAGTCACTGAAATCAACTTAATTATATCATTAAAATAAAGTTGATATTTGTTTAACTTGAAATAATATTAATTTGAAACATAAGTTTGAATATACTTTAGATGTCCTGCCAGTCCTGCTCAACTCCACTTAATGCGCATCGCTCTGTCCTCCTCATATAAACTTGATTCGTTCAATAACTGTGTTTCATTTGTTTCCAGATGATGACGGAATCAATATCAACATGAGATACTGACGTCACCAAGATGACTGCAACAAAAGTAAGTGCTCATTATATTATTTCATACTAGCTGTGCCCGCAACCTCTTTCGCGTGTAATAGATTATCCTAATGAAGTATATTATTGTTATCATTTTACTGTTAAAACTTGAATGTCTGTAAAAGTAGACAAGTTAAAATATTAAGGAATAATGTAGCAAAACATAGAAAATATTCCAAACGGATATCCACCTTTTATGTCGTTGATATTTTGGATGACGGTAGATAGAAACGTCAAAGTTGTTTGTTCACGACTATAAAAGGGGGAGCTCCGAGTGGCGGGGATCATTCTTGTTCGAGGCACCGACCAGAACGGAGCTCCGGCCTACAGTCAGTTGATTAGTACTAGTGACGATATTATGTGGAATAGATCTACCAGATGTCATGTAAGTTAATTGATATTATTATCTTGATTATTACTGATAACTATGATGTTCTGTATATGTTATAATATTGCCAATGTTTTAAAGTGTGTGTCGGATTTGGCCCAGACATCAGAAGAAAACTAATACACAAATTTATTTCAATCGAACAATCAGTTAAATCTAGAAAATATAGAAATGAAATTAATTAAATAACTAATAATGGCACTGAGGGCGGTCACATAGGGCAGTACTGACTATCAGGGACAGTGGTCCATGCACCCACCGCAAAAAGAACAGTACTAGTTGTCATAGACAGCGTTCCACATCCAATAATCGGGCAGTACCGACTGTCGAGAGACAGTGGTCCGTGCACCAAGACGTATCCGTTGGAAATGCATGCAGACTCAACTGCGCAGCTCCTTATAAAGGCGATCGCTAGTGGGGGGAAAACGTTACAATATTTTACTGGATTGGATACCAAGTCCTTAAGGCCAAATGATTGATAGAGTGAATGATTTGTCTATGATGCGTCCGGCGCACGTTCCACTAGCGCTATCTAGTCGCCGTCTCTCGCATCTGCTAAACAATATGGCTGCCGTCATGTATAATGGAAAATTCCTAGTCATTGTTATTATTCTGAGTTCTCTTGGACCATTGTCGAAAATATATAATTAATTGTTTTTAAAATAATGATAATTTATGGCAATATTAAATTTTTTTTGATAAAATACTTTAATACTGTTTCCATGGAGTTTCTTGTCCTTCTTCTCCATGATGACCTAGATTTGGACCGGACAACTAGCTTTCTGATTAATTACTGACAAGCCTAAATTGGAATAAATATCTAGCTTGTCTTTCTGTGCTTTATTTCATAAAATCCTTTCCCTACATACCATATTCATAGTTACTTTTACACACTAGTATCCATTCTAATATTCAAAGCTTTATATTTGGGTATAGACTTATTAATAGATTATACCCCATTTTTTAACACGTGCATATTGATTTCATCGGTTTTAATTTTTTGCACGGAGCCCTAATTCTTTTTCTTATTTATTTTATTATTTATTTATGTACACACAGAAAACGGATACAGATGATGATCTGTTACATGATGATGTATCATTATATTCTGTCATGCACCAAAAGATCCCACACCACCCTTTTTCCGTAACTAAATACTGATTCAGTACAACACAAAATATAAAAACCTCGCACGACACATTACATTTTCCGTGGACCTGCCGGTATTTTCGTCGACATCCTTCGGCGGTATTTTTTCGGGTATAAGTACCCATTTCTTGTACAGGAAAATCGAATGAAACATCTTTCGCCAAACACGAGTAGATAATTATATCAAAAATATGACACCATCTAGAAAAAAATATGGCAGTATATTTTACTCCTGTAACTTTTTACGTTCATACATAAAAATTGTTGCCTTCAAAGAAGTCGGCAGAGTAAGACTACACCTACGTTTTGCTATATTTAGGCCCATATAAAGTCCTCCAGACCGTATTTTGGCCACGGCGGCGCGGCGGCCAATCTCAACGGAGACTAGCCTTCGGCGCGGGAGATATCATAGTGCACAAGTGTGCGCGCAGACCATAGAAATGTACTTCTTTCATATATCTATGGCGCAGACACAGGTGCACTCCCTCTTCCCTAACTCTCATAGTCCGATGGGATGGGACGGCAATCCGACACGACCGGAGAGAGATCAGGCGCAGGACCAACGGTTTAACGTGCTTTCCGAGGCGCGGGGGTAACACACCGCCAACTTCCAAACTCGGGCTGTTACTAAGAAATTCCTAATGGAAAAACTCAATAACACTTTGCCCGACCCGGGAATCAAACCCACAGCAATCGCGCTTGCGACCACGGGACCAACGGGGCATTGTCGAGAACCACAATGGGAGTTAAAAGAAAAGACCAAGTTATAACTCCAGAACGGCTGGACCGATTTTTATGTTATTTAATTTGTTGGATTTGTCTCCGCCCCGAATAGCAAAAAAATAAAAAAAAAAATAATATAATAAAATTTTATTGAAATAATAAGTTTACAAAAAGTGTACATTTGGTTCAGTAGTGTATATTAATCTAGGCCTATAATAGGATTGGAATAATTTGGATATAAACTATGGTATGACAAATATGAGATTACAGTCAAAAATTTTTACTCTGAAGGTAATGTAGTGCGTTGCCTGATCTAGGTTTATTTAAACCTGTGTTTCAGGCCATCTCTCTACGAAAGAACTTGTTAAATAGGACAGTCAATGAATTAAATTAACATATTATATTTTCATTATCTAAGCAGATACAATATTTTGCGTAACCTTATTACAAATTAGCAGCATACTATAAAACCATGGGATAAAACTCATTAAAAGAAATGAATATAATTCGTTTTCTCTTACATTCGTTATTATTGATTCTGAGGCTGTACGAAGTTTGCTGGGTCAGCTAGTATATATTTAGATTAGTATAATATACTTTATGTATGTATTTATTGTATTATGTAAACGGTACACCAACAGCTACAGTATTTGTCTCCCCTTCCCCTTTTTAATCCATCCAAAGGTTGTCTTTAAAAGATAGCTCTTGGCGATAAGACCGCCCATTGTGGCACACTTTGTAAAATTTCTATATAAGGTCCCATTAAAATAGATGGACAAACTTTTAGAAATCATTCAGACCACCAAAATAAGGACGATGGTAAAAAAATATATAAGAAAAACGCATTAGATACTTATAAGGAAAATAATCAGCCAACGAAAATACACTAATGTGCCGGCAATTTATTATTTTAGGTCAAAATAAAATCACTTTAATCAGTGTTTTTTTTTGCTTGGATATCTTTGGTTAGACGTACTGAGCGCTGTGTTAAAATTTCTCCATCTATTTTAATGGGACCCTGTATTTATGTCTGTAATATGTGTACATAATAAAGTGTATTCTATTCTATGTACTTACGTGTTTCTCTGACAAATAAACCTAGTTTTCTTTATTTCTGCCTTTCAAAGCCTCGGCAGCCAACACGCCAAATGAGCCATTTTATTTCATTATCATGCTTTACGACGCCTTATTGAAAGGCCCTGTCCGAGACCCAAGGCTTTCCAAAGATCGTTTATTATCTCATCCTATAAATAAATACCGTCCTTCAACGAACACTCCCGAAGGGCTCCGAAGGTTCCCGAAGGATTTTATGTCGAGAACCTTGATCGCTATTTAGAACAAATTTTAACTGAGGATGAAACACTGACCTATTTGATTATTAGAGGTCAGTGGAATGAAATATAAATAGGTAGTCTATAATGCCGGAAATATACGAGCCTATTTTCTCAAACCAGCGGGGTTATTGTGTAACACACTAGCAACACACACGGACAGACAGTTCAACAACATTCATTGCGTGATTTACGAGTACGTTGTTGACTAATTTTTCGAACATATGAAGCAATGGGTTGGCAATATACTTCAAATTGATTCAGATTGTTATTGATACTTACGAAATCAGGGATTTGGATTCAGGATAGTAAGCCAGCATACTTATATCTTGTTAGCTATTCTAGCTTAAAAAGTCTACCACTATCCACAGATGAATAGTCTAGTCTGAACAGACTAGACTATTAGCTAGCTAGCCTAGAAACTGTCCAACCTTATGTCAAATGAAGACACCTTGGTTACCGTTTCACAGAACAGAAAGATAATAATTATGTTTGTATCCAATTATCCATGGTAACCAATTTGTCTGTGTTTTAAATTAATCTCGAAGGGGAAAAATATAGGATTCCTTTATCTAACCAACAGAATGTTTCGTAAGAAAGAGAGAGACTGGTATATTTTAGTGATACATTTTTTAATGATACGAAATCCTAATAAGGGCTGACATAGAGGACTCCCTCTATGTAAAATGTAACTTCTTTTTGTTTTTGTCGACTTACGTGGAAATGGACTAGGAATTTCACGCAAAGGAAATGGCGTTAAGAAGCTAGTTAGATAATATTTTTCCAATAAAAGGCAGAGAAACCTTTTTTTTTCTACCTCGGTGTGCGAGTCCGACTCGCTCTTTGCCGATTACTCTGAGGCTCATCCCACGCAGGATGTAATAGCTGGCTGCCAGGCTACAGAGTTCTATTTTTGAATACATTAAGTAATGGCAGCTAAAAATAGAACGGCGCGAAATTCAATTTTGTTTTCAATGTTTCTGGTTACAGATAGATTAGGGTAATTAAATGTCGAAGAGCAGTGGTGGCCCAGTGGTAACAGCCGCGACTTACGAGTTGTAGGTCATAGGTTCGAACCCATACATGCACTTTAATTTTTGTAAATTATTTCATCACCACTGCTCTCAAAACGGTGGAGGAAAACATCGTGAGCAGGCTAGCATATCCTAAGAGCTGAAATTCGAAGACACGTGACATCCGGCAACCTGCACTGGGCCCGCGTAGACCACTCCCTCTCAAAAAGAGAGGCGGCCTGTGTCCTAGCAGTGAAAACATTATAGGCTGATTATTCTATACTTATATAATATACCAAGCGTCTCTCAGCGTGTGATCTGCCCGCCACGGCCAAGCGCGCTCTGCACCCTAATTGCGTAACACACTATCAATCGGAGTCTGAAACATTTTGAAGCAAATTGCTAATTCATTGCTTCATAAGTTCGAAAAATTTGTCTGCTCAACACGTTAATAACGCAATGTATGTTGTTGAACTGTCAAAATGAAACCGATTCCGATTGATAATGTGTTACGCAATTGCCCCGCTGATCACTGCGACCAACGAGTATTCGCCGACGGTGTACAGTCAGCGAACAACTTTTAATCTATCTTTCTAATAATGAAGCTGAAGAATTTGTTTATTTCTTTGTTTGTTTAAACGCGCTTATATCTGGAACTACCACTCGTATTTGAAAAAGTCTTTTTGCGTTTAATAGCCCAATTCTTTAGGCAGGTTATAGGGTATTTAATATCACGCCACAACCCTTGGGAGCCAAGCAATAAGAAAAAAATTGCAAAGAACGCTAAGCGAAAATTAAATACTAGCGCGGGTTGATGGGGTGCGACGACGAGGTGAGTCGGGGCCGTTTCACGCGGTCGACGTCGCGGGCAGAAGGTAATAGTGTAATATATGTAATCAGCATTCGCGTTTTATTTGCCAAAAACGTAAACAAATGTGTTTATGGAAAAATAACTTTAATTCCTACACAATATAGTTCAGTTTACGCTACAACTTCAAACATTTTTATAACTTTATCAATAGTGCTAGTCACTCTGAAATCAACTTAATTGCCATTAAAATAAGGTTGATATTTGTTTAACTTGAAATAACATTAATTTGCAACATAAATTGGAATAGTGTTTATCTCTTTAACTCGCAGGCGACCTGCAATCTTTACTCTGATCTTATCTACACCGGAAAATCGTTGATTGCGTGTCGCTTCCTCGTCGTTGCTGGGACAGGTGACAAAGACTAAAAAGCTACTTAGAGTTGAGAAACCTTTGAGGATTTGTCCGCAGCCCTTTAATTTTTTCAAATACCCCAAATATTTGATTAACGATTACCAAAAGATGTCCCGTACCAACCAAATGGGATCAAACGGTACACTCGTGAATAGAACGAATCAAAGCGGAAAGGCCGTCAAAAACTCGAAAGCGGATCAGACCGGAATAAATCAGCAAGATGGCTTTATCTGAAAAAAAAAAAAACTGATTTATTTATTTAAAAAGCAAAGAAATTACATCTTTGACGTGAAGATTTTCTTTGAGACTTGAGATCAAAACGCAAAGCTCTTTTCTTTATTCTACCGCGTTAAGAGCTCGCCAAACTTATCGGAGAGAAATCGCATTAAATCGTTGACAACGTCAAGGCTGACTCTTATTGCCTTTAGAAAGGAGATATAAATCAGTCTGTATAGTCATCTTATTGCAGGGCCTGCTTTTGAAAATCCTCGCCGATGAAGATTGAAAAACATTTAAAAAAATATTATTATGATGGTACGGAACCCTCGGTGCGCGAGTCCGACTCGCTCTTGAGCGGTTTTTTTTTTTTGTTACTCTGTCACGCTAAAACGTCTGAACGGGTTTAGGTGAAATTTGGCACATGGGTGGATGACCTGGATTAAGACATAGGATATTAGATAGCATACTTTTTAGGGTTCCGTACCCAAAGGCACCCTATTACTAAGACTTCGCTGTCTGTCCGTCCGTCCGTCTGTCTGTCACCAGGCTGTATCTCAAGAACAGCGATAGCTAGACAGTTGAAATTTTCACAAATTATGTATTTCTGTTGCCGCTATAACAACAAATACTAAAAACAGAATAAAATAAATATTTAAGGGGGGTTCCCATACAATAAACATGATTTTTTGCCGTTATTTGCTCAATATTAATAACGGCAACAGGTAGATGCTTGAAATATTCACAGAATATTTAGTTGTATATTCACTTTAAAAATAAATAATTAAATTCAAATAAAATAAATATTTAAGGGGGGCTCCCATACAACAGACAAGATTTTTTTGCCGTTTTTTCCTTGTGGTACGAAACCCTTCGTTTGCGAGTCCGACTCGCACTTGGACGATTTTTTTTTATCCCGATATTCTCACGGGATCGAGACTTTTGCGTACCTAAATAGCCATTGCAATTGTCTTAATATTTGTATGTGTTGCTAAAATGAAAGTGATATTCATAACAAGTGACTCACCCTATTAACGTGCAGATTTCTCAACGCTGTTGCAGTGCTATTTTCTTACATCGTAAGAGGGATGATTTCCCTACGGCAGCGAAAGTAAATCTAATAAATAAGATAGCCAGCGAGGTAATTCTTTAACACACTAACAGTAGCAATAGCGATAGATCTCATTTTGACAGTTCAACAACATTCATTGCGTTATTTACGTTGTTTAGCAGACAAATTTTTCGAACATATGTAGCAATGGATTAGCAATATCCTTCAAAATGATTCAGATTGTGATTGATAGTGTGCTACACAATTAGTCTGGTGGCTCAAAAACAACTTTTTTCCCGACTGCGCCAGAAGGAGGGCTATGTTTTTAGACTTGCTGTTGGGAATGTATTTACTGAAGAGTCTTTGAATTAAATCTCTGTAGATTTTCGGGAAAGACAGTCGTCCAACCTCATGTAGTTTTTTTTTATATTATTGACGTGTTAAAGTGTTAATATTAACTTACTTAAGCCGGATTTACAGTACTGTATAGTGTCGTGTCGTGACGCCATTTGAAGTAATTTTAGCCAATCAAAACTCGTTGTGATTTGACGTAGCCTTGAACAGATTAGTTTGATTGGTGTATTCCGCGTCACAACACAACACGACACAGTCATGTAAATCCGGCTTTTCGGAAAGTGACTGGTTAGTTAGTAATTTGCGTTAGTTTTTTATTGTCCTATAGACATGCAATTTGGAGGGTGTGTTTTTTGTGAAGAGTAGGTATCCACTAAGAAAGGGATTTTCGAAATTCCACTCCTAAGAGGGTGAATGGGGGGAGGGTGAAATTTCACGCAGACGAAGTCGCGTGCAGAAGAAGCTTAAAGGTATATATGTAAAAAACAAAAAAATAATTAATTTTTTTTGTCTGTTTGTGCCGACTAATCTCCGAAACGGCTGAACCATTGTTAAAGGGACGTTCACTGGCAGATAACTGATGTTATAAGGAGTAACGTAACGTAAAGGCTAAACCTACATTTTAGAAAAAGAATTAGGGGTCCGTGCAAAAAAATTAAAAACCATGAAATCCAATTTGTTTTCTGACATGCAAAAGTCGCTGGCACAGTGTTGTATATACAGCGTGTATCAGAAATGTGTGGTCATATTTAAGGTTGTGTTACAGTCCATCAAACTGAACAACTTTCTCTTTGGGACCAACATTGTAACCGAGAACGCTGTATAGATAAATGAACCGTAAGATATAGGAATAAGCGACAACTTATGACATATTGAGTCAGTACATTTGCAGCTTACATAGCGCCGTCGGATGGCTTTCAATCTGATCCATCCATCACGCTGTCCGGCCGAGACGTACCACTTATGTGGTATTAAACTTACCTCGTGTTTGGCGCGGCTTTTTCCTTATTTCTCTCGCATTTTTATGTTTATGTTTTTCTTATATTTTGGGATCGCACTAGATGAACTTTTACTTAAATAAGTTTTTGATTGGCAAGTTAAGTCTTGTTGTTGGGTCGGTTTTTTGATCTTTAGGATTGTTTTTGTAGCAGTTTTTGTTTTTTTTTTTGAAGTGAAAAGTTCTTTAGGCGCGTTGGGAATTTATTGAGATGGGAAAAAACCATTGAACTCGCGACACTGTTACCGACACCGCGCTACATTCGGATGTGTTCGGCTGTCCTCAGGATGTACTCTGTTTTAACGTATTTCCGATATGTCAGTGAGTGATGGCAAAGTATTCTGTTTGTGTTTTGTTTATATGACGATTCAAAAAATACACTAGTAATTGTTCAAGTTTTCACTTCTGTCGGCAGTTCGGCACTCCCGGAGTGCCACTTTGTTTTTACTTAGCCTACACTGTCCCACTGCTGAGTGAGGGCCTCCCCCAAATCCTTCCAGGCTTCCTTTTCCAGCGCCACCTCGATCCAACCCTTACGCCACCTTTAGCCAGACCAGACGAATTATGTATAAAATAGCTCGATGTTTAAGTTGAGAAAAATTCTAAAAGAGCACAAAGATTCTTAAGTTGCGTCAACACCTCCGATCCACCGATTTCAGCGGGGCAATTGCGTAACACATTATAAATCGGAATCGGTTTCATTTTGACAGTTCAACAACATTCATTGCGTTATTTACGTGTTGAGCAGACACATTTTTCGAACTTATGAAGCAATGTATTAGCAATTTGCTTCAAAATTATGATGATGAGCTGTTTATTTTCTATTAATAAAAATTAAATTTTATTCGAGAAATCCATCGGTTTCTTACTAAACTTCAACTATATCCGACGATCCTGCATACTTATCTCTTTTGTTGACTGGTACATTGTAAGGACATATTTATTTAAAAATTTTACTGTATTGTTCCAGACGGAAATGGTCCACGCGGGCAGCAGCTTCCAATGGGACAAGCTGTCGCCCGCAGAGTTCCAGCAGTTGCAGGAGTTGACCTCGTGTGAGTACACCCTTAATTGAGCAATCATTATATCTGCCTCTATCTTTGTGTGAGCCCCAAACGAACCCGTTGCCATTTGTTTTCCACGTCATCAAGTGCCCTTATCCAAATATACCTACTTCGGGTCGGCGCAACATTGTATTTTTCTTCCAGACTCCATGCTTAATCGTCTTCTCGGTAGTCACCCCCTTTCTAGCCATTTTTATTTATTTAATACTTCAAGCACATAAATGTCCAGAGGCGGACACAATGCCATAGGCATTTTCTACCAGTCAATCGTTGGGTGATGCATTGACAAACAGTACCTAATAGGTGTAATCATGAAAATTGAGGAATAAATATTTAAATATGAAGATACGCAAATATCTATTAAAACTATAAATATAATATATACCTAATTACATATAAAAGAATGAAAGAAAAAGTTTTTTTTTTTGTGCTTATACAAATATAATAAGACAATTAAATATACATAAATTACATGAATATCATCATCGTTCAAAAGTGCCTTTAGTGTGCCTAATTGAAATAAATGATTTGACTTTGACTTTGACATCATCATCATCATCAGCCTATAGTAGTCCACTGCTAGACATAGCCTTCTCCTATTGCACGCCATTCAACTCGATTTTCGGCAACTCTCATTCAGCTGCTACCAGCCATCCTGCGAAGATCGTCGCTCCACCTAGCCTGAGGGCGTCCCACCTTACCTTTACCGATTCGCTGAACATGAATATACTAAAAAGAAATAAGACAAAGAATGAGAAAATATTATTAGCGTTGAGATGATACTGCCATAATATCATCTTTAACACAGTCCATCCACCGTTTTGCTTTGGTCATTTGTGTTCCACATAACTGGAAAAAATGACCTTAAGTCAAGCCTATTGGTGCTACAAGGCAATTTGTAAAAGAGTCTTGTCGACAATCTCTCCTAAGAAGACTTTTACAAGGACGTTTAGGACGGAGCAGGAGGCCTACCACAAGCTCTTAACGCGATCCATTTTAGGACCTAAACTGAATTGTTCTTCTAATTCGTACCGTGATGTCAGTTTAATGATTCAGTTTAGGCCGTGCCATCTGCTGACAGCGATTGTCCCAACCAAACTGAGTCGCAAGTTTTGGTTTCATTCATACTTGTTTGGTACCATGACGTCCATAGAGCAGCTCAAGCGATGCAGTTTAGGAACCTAAACTGAAATGTCTTGTTTTTGAATCGTTTTTAATTAGATCATGGTAGGCCACCAGTAAAAAATACTTTTATATTCAAAGTAGAGACAGAACATTTTTGTACCACTTATGGCCGATTCCAATAATTTGTGAGACCATTATTGGTTAAAATTAAGACTTGTAATTTTACAAAAAAAAACAACCGACTTAAAAAAAAAAACACTACAAAGTAATAAATAACTTTAATTTCGGTAGTGGGTGTCAATAAACGAAAATGCGGAACCAACGACACCGAATTCCGAAATTAAAGTTATTTATCACTTTGTAGTGTTTTTTTTTATGAAGGTTGTTCAAATCCGACTGATAGTTCCAGAGGTTAGCGCGTTCAAACAAACAAACTCGTCAGCTTTATTATTTGTATAGATGTATGTACAGTCAACAAAAGAAAGTATGCAGGATCGTCGAATATAGTTCAAGTTTAGTAAGAAACCGATGAATGCTCTCGAATAAAATTTAATTTTATTAATAGAAAACAAACGGCTCAATTATCAAATTAAATTTCAGTCGACAACATCCATCGGTTTCTTACTAAACTTCAACTATATTCGACGATCGTGCATACTTATCTCTTTTGTTGACTGTGCCCTAAACCAATTAAACTCATACCACTTACAACCGTATAGGTATAAAATCAACCAAAAAACGCACTTAAATGTACTATATTCCCCAAACGTAAAATTTACCTGAGTATTATCCGATTAACTACGTCATATCAAGCCTCTAATATAATAGCACGGTTCAGTGTTCCAATTCAATTAGACATATCGCCCACGGGACTATGTTTTAGCAAATTAAACTTTGCACTTAGTGAATTTCTATAGGGGTGGCACAGTTTCTGGTGAGGTTTGAAAGGTCGCCTCTGTTATTACAGGCAAACAAAAATATAAGAAAAAAATATAATAATTGTTTGTCACAGAAACACGTGCATACAAAAATATAGTTAAGGGGCTTACAGGACCTAAACGCAAAAAACGCAAGTTATAGAAACAATAAAAGAATATGATCGACTACAGTAAACAAAATCAAAAAATATATGATATTCTTCAGGACAACTTATTAGGTACGATAGAAAAAAATCATGAAGATACCTCTAAAAACTTTCTTTTTACAATAAGAACCATACTAATAGTTATACACACAATCATTATGGTTTTTTGTCAGATTATTCTACAAGCACCATACTAAAACTCGATTTAATTTTTAGTCCAAACAATAGATTTTTCGTAAATAGATATTTGCAATAAATTACCAGCGTTGTCATCGCGCTTCTCTGTATTTTCTATGCAGTCCGACAGTGATCGCGCTATAGGTCATGTAGTCCTCTTAACTCGAATAATAAACAAAATGGACGATGGACGGCGCCGCGCCGCCGAGGTTGGCCCAGAAAACGGTGGCGAGATGATCTGGACGCGTACAGCCAGGGGATGGTTCGAGGTGGCGCGGGAAAAGAGTTCCTGGAAGGACTGGGGGGAGGCCTTTGCCCAGTAGTGGGACAGTATAGGATAAACAAAAAAAAAACAAAATAGATTTATAATCACGAGCACAAAACAGAAATAGTCGGCAGCTGCACATCTTGACTGTGACAAGAAGGCTCGACTCAGCATGATGCTGTGCTATGGCGGACCCACACAGCACAGCGTTGATTTTCAGTGGACGTATGGAAACGAAGTCAGTCTTAACGATTAGTACTATAGGTCATCACCATCTGCCTAGCCTTTTCCCAACTATGTTAGGGTCGGCTTCCAGTCTAACCGAATGCAGCTGAATACCAGTATTTCCATGAAGCGACTGCCTATCTGGCCTCCACAACCCAGTTACTGGGTAATACGATACGCCTTAGCAAGACTGGTTGTCAGACTTTCGGGCTTCTGACGACCCGTAACGACTGTCAAAGATCCACGAATGACAGCCGGGACCAACGGCTTGACGTGCTTTCCGAGGCACGGAGGGGTCTTGGTATGTGAAGATGGTCACCCATCCACGGACCAACAGCGACAAGCGGAGCTTAACCTGATCGATCGACCCGTGCGGACTTTCGCGCTCAGTCCTGTGTACTGCTGGCTGGGTGAGCGTGAGACGGGTGCCGCAAGCGGCGTCGTCTTTGAATCAATTTGATTTTCCCATCACTAAATAGTGCTAGTGACGTCATAGTAGGTAATCAAAAAATGGCACTCTTGGTTTTCATATACTCCTAAATCATGACTCTTGCGTTATCTATGTCTATCTATATCTGTGCGATGTATCTTGCTATCCAGTAACAGAAAAATAGATATAGTAATTACAGATACTATAACTACTTTAAAAACCCTTCAGAATTTCGCAATCATCTTCTTTCTACCCTAGTGCTACTAGATAATTCAATGTTCTCTTCTTATTTTCTTTACGGGTTTCAAGAAAGCTGAATAATTTATCTGTGACTCGTCGCTTTTATTTATTTTATTATTTATGAACATACAGTAAGATACATTGCGAAGCGACATATAACTTTTGAGTAAAAAGATACAGCTTATTTCTTTAGAAAATTTCTTCCGCTTTTCCGATGGTCGTAGATTCTATCTTGCAGGAGTGCAAAGTCGGTGCAAATTGTTTTTAGAACGAAGTTCTTTTACAGAACTTGAGGTAGAAGTAAAATGTGACAGTGACATTTCTCCAATAAATAACTTATTTTAAAATAAAGCTTTTTCAATAGTAATGAAAAAGCATTGTGCCTCCTCCATGCAAGAGGGAGATAGTTTACATGGTTTTCGAGGGTGCTGAAGCCGATAGTGAGGTCAAAATGAAAATCCAAGATGGCGGCTGAAAAATTTTCGCAGCCGCTATCTTGGATTTTTATTTTGAACTTCGTTCCCCACACGTTTTTTTTCTGTTCTGTATTTCTTTACTGATATGAAGTGGAAGTGAGTGAAAGATAGCGTGACGGTTGACCGGGGAGAATGGACCCCAAGTAAAATGTCCCATGTTTGGGGTCACTGGGGTCGATTTGCCTACTGCCGTTACTTAATCATTTATTTTCTTTACATACAGACATCCCTTTCACAATTCATTAGCCCTAAATGGAATAATAACGAAATAGCACTATTCATAATGTACTTTTTAGGTCAGTAATACAAAACTGTTAGCATATTGAACTTAGTCTGATCAACCAGGACTAATTGGGACTAAAAGCTTTTACATAAATACGACTATATTTGTATTTTATCAACTTACATAAGAGCCAATCACTTTGCGAAAGGGTGTGGTGCATGCAAATCTGCCCTAGGTTGTCAACTGACAGCCGACCTGGTGCAGGTCCTAGGGATCCGCTAACTGGCACTCACTGCGTCGAAATCACTGCGATGCGAGGACGCAACGCATTGGCAACGCCTGTGTGGCATCGGTTTTAGTGTGGGAAGCGTAGGATAGGCCGTTGTAGTGGTAGTTGGTGCTGTCCCATGTCAAGCAGTGGACGACTTTTGGCTAGATGATGACGACATTGTCCACTGCTGAACTTGAGTCGGCTTGTTCCTCTTATCTTCGTGTCGATGCGTAGTTTAGAGGGCCGCAAGTCAGTGGAGTGGAGTGGTCAGGTCAAAGTGTTTAATTCGGAGATTCAATAGAATAAGAGACCAATACTTACGCGGTCAAAATGTATGGAATAGCAATTTTCTTTTTAAGACCTATGAAGGAAACCGGCATGTCCTAGAACCAAAAAATTCTAAGACATGTGACGTCTACCAACCCGCACTGGGCCCGCGTGATGGATTACGGCCCACTCTCTCTCACAGAGAGGAGGCCTGTGTCCCACCATTGGGAACATTATAGGCTGATTATGTATGTATGTATGTATGTATGAAAAATTTCAACGCAGTGGTTCAAAATCTTAAACTGAATCATGATTACAGTTTGCGCTATGATGTTCCTCCACCCTATATATTTGCATAACATGTTTCGACGGCGTTTTAAAGTCAAAGAACAAAAAAATTTTTTGGTTTTGCTGTCTCAGATGTCTTCATATTGTAATCTGATGTTTTATTTACAGATTCAACCAAGAAGCTTCAGGATGTCCTCAAGGAGTTCTGTGAGGTCAAGAAACAGAGTTCAGATGGGGTGAGTCTCTTTTATTTTATTTCAAGTTTAATTTCATATTTATTTGGAATTTCCTTGTCAGGTACCTATATGAAATATAAGTAATTCATACACGGTTTTTGGAACTACCATATTTTAAACAGGTGCTTAAAAATGACCCCAGACCACGGGGTTCGTGTCTGGCATTATTCAAATGCATTTTCGGTGTTCTCTCCTCACGCCCAGGTATCAACTTTTCGCCCTGAATTTGCTTGCTGAAAAACGCTGTGGGCTACCATTAATACATTAATCATCTGCCTAGCATTTTTCTCAACTATGTTGAGGTCGGCTTCCAGTGTCTAACCGGGTGCAGCTGAATACCAGTATTTTACATGGAGCGACTGCCTATCTGACCTCCACAACCCAGTGATTGGGTAATACGATACCCCTTGGTAAGACTTTCGGGCTTCTGACCACTCGTAACGACTGTCAAAGATCCACGAATGACAGCCGGGACCAACGGCTTACCGTGCTTTCCGAAGCACGGAGGGGTCTTGGTATGTAAAGATGGTCACCCATCCACGGACCTTCCGCGACAAGCGTAGCTTAATCTGATCCCGAAAAAAAGTTCTGTTCCCGAAGAAAACAACAATACATGTGGCGCCATCTATTATCATAATAACGTTATTGTTGTTTTCCTCGGGAACAGCACTTTTTTTCGGGAAAAAAGGTACCCTATGTCCGTTTCTGTACTCCTGACAAAGTATATGCAAATTTTCAGGATGACCGGTTCAGTAGTTTAGGCGTGAAAAGGTAAAAAACAAACAAACAAACTTACTTTCGCATTTATAATATTAGTTAGGATAGTTAGGATTAGGATTAGGATGTTATGGTGTTTGACAAAATACGCTTGGAACTTGACTACTTTTTTTTCAGTAAATTATCAGAGCGATGTTTGGTCTCATCTAGAAATTGCGTTATAGAACAGCATTGGAGTTATAATGCGATAACAAAGTTAGTGGATCAAAACTTTGTGCTTCACAAACTAATATCGCAATGCATCAGTACTGGATATACTTTGATCCACTACAATGTATTGTTCATGGTTAAACATTTTATTGGATTAAATTTTTGTTTGAGGGTTTTCCTTCTTCGATATTAGATACTTTTTAATGCGATAAGTTGACAAACAGATAATCATCATCATCTGTTTAGTCTTTTCCCAACTATGTTGACGTCGACTTCCATCTGAATATAATTTGAAAAATATATGTATATTACAATAAATTAACGGGGACAACGGGAAGTAATTTTAATAATTTTATTAAATTCCCGTTGTCCCCGTACGCTGTCCCCGTCAACGGGGACAACGGGAAGTAATTTTAATTATTTTATTAAATTCCCGTTGTCCCCGTTAACGGGGACAACGATCACGGGGACAACGGGAATGCACGTACATGGATCGACTGCTTATCTGACCTCCAAAACCCAGTGACTGGGTAATACGATACCCCTTGATAAGACTGGTTGTCTTGTCAGACTTTCGGGCTTCTGACGACCTTACCTCCAACCAAACCAGATGATAACTCTAAACCAACACACCACTGTCACTGCCACTGTTACTATTTAAAAATTGTTCTCTGTGGTTTGGTATCGAAAGATAAGGATCTCAAACACCGTATATTTATAAAAATAAATCTTCCCAACTTAAACACACCCGGTAGACAATAGGGGCCTACCGCAATAAAATGTGGTCCAAATGGAACCTTAAGAAGTAATTTATAAATTAGGTAGGCGATTATAGTGATATTATAATATTGCTAGCCAGCTAAAATTTCAGTAGAAAGAGGTCGTGGAGATAAAGAATAGGTGCCTGGTTATTACATCAGTTGTCATCTGGTATTTGTTTTCTGGTATTTGTTTGGTGGAGGTTCAAAATGGCGGACAACAAAACCTTTTTTAGTCGCGGGCAAAAGCTAGTTTGTTACAAATAGAACTCAATGAGGAATGTCCTACAATGTTGAGACAGACAGCACTATGCCGCATTAGAGTTTATGAACTAATATTAGTTCGCCACAATGTCTGACCTCTTGCTCGTACAGTCATACTGTTGTTGCGAACTCGCTCCGCAGGTACAATGATTATCTAAAGTGGATTGCTTTTTATACCGAGAAACAGACATACACACATAGTTATAGTACTTAGTTTTAACAAAAACCAATTGGTTTTTATTGAGTTTGCATGAATTTGTGATGGATTATTTTTTGGTTTTTTGGCATAGGAAACTACAGCTGTCGGTCGATAACGTTCCGCTCGTGTATTCATAATCAGCCTATAATGTTCCCACTGCTGGGACACAGGCCTCTCGATGAGAGGGAGTGACCCACCAGTCCACCAGTGAGTCACCAGACCGGCCCAGTGCGGGTTGGTAGATACTTATCACATGCCTTCAAATTTTTGGTTCTTGAACATGCCGGTTTCCTCACGATGTTTTATTTATTTATTAAAAACTTTACTTTTTACTTTTCTTTTCCCTTTTTTTTACTTTTTTTTTTTTTTTTTTTTTTTTTTCCTTCAGTGGTGATGTAATAATTTACAGAAAGTAAAGCGCCTGTCTGGGTTCGAACCTACGACCTACAACTCGTAAGTCGCGGCTGTTGCCACTGGGCCACCACTGTGGCAGTTATTATTTAGCCACGAGCAGGGGCTCGTGGCTAAATAATAACTGCTGTAGGGACACTACTTACCATCTCTGGTACTTGAAAAGCGTATTTACAAAACCTGCAAAACCGCTTTAAGATCAGTAAAATCATCAAAACCAATATATTCGAAACCAGTTTTCAAAATCCACTCGACAATGTCATAATAATGAAATCTGATTAACTGGCGTCCTCAATAATAATATAGTGAAGAGATAACGTTATCTATCACACCAATATTGGCACCTCATTATATGAGATAAAAGTGTTTTATTCATAGATATATGAATTACATTTCTATGGTTTTATTGCATGTTAGCTGTTGGTGTGACTTCGTTCGGATGGGAGTCAGAAAATAACGATGTTTTGGAACAGCATTTTTAATTGGGAGACTTTTAATATTATTATTATTAGCATGTAATGTCCCACAGCAGGGCAAAGGCCTCCCTACTCTCTTTCCACTTATCTCTGTTTAAAGCTGCTAAGGACCAGTTCTTGTTGAAGGAGTCCAGCTCATCCCGCCATCTCCGTCTGGGCCTGCCACGATGTCGTTTGCCATTAAGGTGAATGCGCAGTGGTAGACCGCGAAATTCAAATTTTCTTACGTTTTTTGCAATTTGCAGGCCAGTGTCGGGCTACCCTGGCACTTCCCCCTTAAGAGGGAGACTTTTAATATAAGAGCTTTATTGATGAATATTATATTTTATAAAATAGTAACAACTTCAAAGAATTGTTATTTTGTTTATGTTTCTGCAGGTAAACAAGAGGTACCAAATCTACTCGTACTTATACAGTATACATACACTAATATATATTGGTTAGCAATGTCCTGCGGTGCTGACATCAGGCTAGTGGGTGTACCTAATTTTTAAATTATCATTGCACGGGTACACAGATTTTCAAGAGAGGTACGTAAAGGTACACAAAAGGTACCAAATAACTGCAATAAAATTTAGGCAAATCTGAAAGGTACATAATCATTTCTGTGTTCTAAATGTAAGATATTTTTAATGACTTCTTCGACAAATCTAACCGGATTTCGGAATCCAAAAACCTCTTCATATATAATAACACAATAGTAATTACAATACTGCCTACTCTGAGCATCTAGAGACGGTAGATAAGGGGAGAAGTCCATTTTTATTCCCGATTACCCATCAAAATAGCCATTATTATAAAAACACAAAAACTTTTTATGGACTTTCATCTATTTACGTACTCCTAATCTGTGTGAGCGAGCCAGCGAATATGACGTCATATCTCCTGTCTCCCTCTCTCTTTATGACGTCACATGCTGCTTGACAATCGATGATAACGTTTTTCCTAGCAAAGAATACCCGACTTTATCCGGATTGAAATAGAACTCAAAATCGAACTAAATCATTCGGATAAGGAACCATGACGTCACAGAAAAGGGGTGTAAAGAAGAAAAATAAATATTTATTACCGATTACACTGTGGACTTTATTACGCTCTTGATAAGGTTCGATTTCGTGTGCGGTCTATAAATAAACTTGATGTCCTACTAAAGTTTCGCCAAGGATTCCGAGGCCTATTTGCTTGGCATTAAGTGTTTTCCCTTGTAAAAACCTACGTGGGGATCAAAAGGGGGAAGGGGGGGGGGGTGTTTTGTACCTTCCGGGGTTAGTAGATGTCCAAGTGTCATTATGAAGTTAAAGAGACATTAAGCAGGTAGTTTATAGTTTAAGCTCTATAGCTTCACTGCTTGGAACTACTTGAGTCAAAATAACTCGTGCAGGATCTTCCAGCCCAAAAAATAAACAAAGTTTATCGAAAATTTTTTTTGCACTGAAACCGCTGCTGTTCAATATTTTGGACTTTATTTATATTATTATGGTCTTTACTATATGACTTATGGAGCCGAAACGTGGACACTCACTGTACGACTGGTCCATAAATTCAAGGTCGCTCAGCGAGATGTGGAAGGAGTCTCTCTGAGGGATCGAATCCGCCACGAGGTTATACGGTAGAGAACCAAATTTGTTGACATAGGTCACAGAATAGGCAGGGCCGGCTATATTAGCGGTGCAACCGCTGACCGTTGGGGTAGACGTGTTCTTGAGTGGAGACCGCGAATCGGCAAACGTAAGGTAGGACGCCCTCTGGCTAAGTGGAGCGACAATCTCCGCAGGGTGGCTGGTACCAGTTTGATGACAGTTGCCGTAAATCAAGTTGAAGCGCGTGCAGTAGGACAGGCCTGTGTCCAATTTGTGTGGGACAACTAAAAAACGAGTGTGCTTATGCCCACACGACTGAAGTGAAACTTCAGTATTGCGTATTTGGCTATGAGAGGAAGAGAGAAAGAAAATTTGCGCGCGCACTGCTGTCTCTTGCTTATATCCCCCACTCAACTCCCGTTCGCCTCGCCCGATCACACTTTTCGTAACGCTTACGTCACGCGTTCGCCAGCTTACGCCCCAAGTCAAGCGTGCGTAAAGAAGTTTCACTTCAAAAATAAAAACTTGTATGTTTTGCTCGAAGATCCCTAATATTCACGAGAAAAACAGCTTCGGAAAACACCAAAACAAATAAATATACTAATAAATTACATTGGATTGTAATGTCTTCCTCAACCATCATTCTTGTCGCATTACGTCTTTCCTGAGTTCCAATCACTCTTGTGATATTAGTTCCTAGCTCATAGCTATGCTGGGGGGGTTTGTTGCGCCACTTCTTCTTCCTAGCTAAACTAATGTTTTAGCAATTCGCACAAAACACGTATGAATAGATTCGTTAAAGTTCATTTCCAAACGCTTTAACAAAAAAAAAAAATCTGGTCTACCAGGGATATCAATTTAATTTTTTTAGATAACCCTGATAGTATTTTTTATGATTATTTTCTTTGAGCACTATGCGAAGTGATTGAAAAAGAAATTGGCCATAACTTTTGAACCGTAAAAAAATTTGCCGACATTCGCAGGGCTAAAAAGTTTGGAAATGACCTTGCCCACGCCGCTATTCGATTTGATCCATACTTCCAGGGACACACAAAATGCTGGGGAGTTTGTTCCGCGACTTCTTCTTCCCAGCAAAAGTATTAGGAAGTGGTAAAAGGCGAGCGTTTTGGGGGACTGTCTTATGTAATTTTTCTTGTTCAAAAAGTGCTGAATCCCAGCCTAGTTTGAATAAATGACGTCTGATTATCATTATATTGATGGAGAGGGTAAAATTAGCAGTGCAGATTTGTACCTAATCAGCGTTCGCTTTTTATTTGCCAAAAATGTAAACAAATGTGAATTGATGGAAAAATAACTTTAATTCCTACACGATGAAGGTCAGTTTACGCTACAACTTCTCTGAAATCAACTTAATCTTCATTGAACTTGAAATAGGGTTGGGGTAGCACAGCGCACTTTTACTACCTATATGTTTGTTAGGCCTTATCATCGTATGGAGGGTGGTGGCCATATTAGTTCAGATTTTGCAAAAAGGTCAGTAGCCTTTTTGGTGGAAAATGGTTAACATCTAAACTAATATTATAAAGAGAAAAGCTTTGATTTTTTGAATATTTGTTTGTGACGCGTAGACAACGACCTGGATCACAATCAGCCTATAATGTTCCTACTGCTGGGACACAGGCCTCCTCTCCGTTCTCACGGAGCACTCCCTCTCGGGAGTGGACCATAATCCATCACGCGGGCCCAGTGCGTGTTGGTAGATGTCACATGTCTTCGAATTTTTTGTTCTAGGATTTGCCGATTTCCTCACGATGTTTTCCTTCGCCGTTTTGAGAGCCCACCACGAACTAAAAAAGCCAAGACGATGTTCGGAAAAAGAGGATAGTTCGTCCTTTTTCCCCGGACAATAAACGACATAAACAAGTCGATAAATTGCACGAACGCGTCGTAATCCCTCCCTTGTCGATCGTTTGTAGTCACATTAGTCCCCTGAAGCCTATATTTATCGTTTAAATTGCATACTGTGAACGTAAATAGATTTCCGTGATGTTGCCCAAACAGGCCTTCAAAGCTTTGTAAAGGCTCATAACAGACGAGCTTTGATGTGGAGTTACGGACACACCAGCCTGGCCGTCACTACATAATAACTCGTAACTAAGCTAAAAAGGACCCCAAAATATAGCGACGTTTTTCAAAAGAAAAACCGTACAGTTCGCCTAAAAACCTTATAAAGGTCCTCTAGAATTAGTGTCTTCATTGTGGACAGTAACTGAATTGAATATGGCTCCATAGTGTACGAAAGAGTCCATAATGACGATGTTTCTTCGTGAAAACCCTTTAGAAAACTTTATGAAAGTCTCCATCGTTGGTATAAAAGGCAAAATGTCTGCATTGTAGACATTAACTGAACTAAATACGACCCCAGTATAATGTTCCCTATTAATGTTGTTTGGGACACCACGCTGCGTTCTAAAACGCGCTTACTGGATGTAGGAAAGAAGGCTGCCAGGCTCAAATGGGATTGGGCGGGTCACATAAGCCGTATGCACGATGACGGCTGGGCAAAAATCTCCACACAGTGGGTGCCTGAAGATGGACGGCGCCGCCGAGGCCGGCCCAGAAAGAGATGGCGAGATGACCTGAGGGGCAATTCTCTTAATTTTAAGAACGTTCACAATCTGATCTCAGTGTCAATCTGTCAAAAATATCTCTAATTTCCCTACATTTTTGACAAGTTATTGACATTGATTGTCGCCGAGAAGAGATTGCGACTAGATTTTGAACATTTTTAATTAAGGGAATATTGGCCTTCTGGACGCGTACCTCGAGGGCTGGTTCGAGGTGGTGCGGGAAAAGAGTTCCTGGAAGGATTTGGGGGAGACCTTTGCCTAGCAGTGGGACAGTATAGGCTAACAATTAAAAAAATGTTGTTGTTGTTGTAATGTTGCTGTTTTTCCATTCGGAATTTCTCAGTAGTAGTTTTTTCAAAAAGAAAACCATACAGCGATGTGTTTCTAAGGGAAATACCATACAGATGCCTAAAAACCTTATAAATATACTCTAAATGTCGCTATCAATGGTATAACAGGCAAAATACCTGCATTATACACAACAACTGCAAAATATGACACCATAGTGAACGAAAAAGCCCATAATGACGAAGTTTCTTCACGAAAACCGATAGAAAACCTTTTAAATGTCCTCATCTATATTACAAGAGGCAAAATGTCTGCATTGTAGACAATAACTGAGCAAAATAGGAGAACTTCAGACGAATGAGTCTCGAAGGGGGATTTCTGGTTCAAGAGCTGACGGGGCAGGGTTGCCACGCGTTTGGAGTTTTACGAAATATTTAGGCAAATTGATTTTTGTTGTAGGGACTGAAAGGTTTTGGAACCCATGTCCAAGATAGAAAATTAAATTAGTAGGTAAATTGCGAGTTTAAAGCGAAAGTAGATTTTTAATTTCCTATATTATCATCATTATCACTCATCAGCAAAATGTCTTTTTCTTCCACACTTATATTTTAGTCGTCATCTCCTTTCTAACCATATCATCTTTCACACAGTCCATCCATCTTTTTAAATTTTCCATATTAATGTACAGTCAACAAACGAGATAAGTATGCAGGACCGTCGGATATAGTTGAAGTTTAGTAAGAAACCGATGGACGTTGTCGACTGAAATTTAATTTGACAAATAAGGGTGCCTGAAGATGGACGGCGCCGCCAAGGTTGGCTCAGAAAGCGGTGGCGAGATGACCTGGACGCGTACCGCGAGGGCTGGTTTGAGGTGGCGCGGGAAAGGAGTTCCTGGAAGGACTCGGGGGAGGCCTTTGCCCAGCAGTGGGACAGTACAGGCTAAACAAAACAAAAAAAAAAAAGATAAGCCGTTTGTTTTCTATTAATAAAATTAAATTTCATTCGAGAATATCAATCGGTTTCTTACTAAACTTCCACTATATCCGACGATCCTGCATACTTATCCCTTTTGTTGGCTGTATATGGTAGCGCGCTGGGTTGACGATATCGTTAAAGTGGCGGGAAACATCTGGATGAGAGACCCACGGAACCGGGAAGTATGGCAGGCAGACGAAAGGGGATGCCTATAAACCAGCAGTAGATGATTCCGGGCTGAAATGTTGATGATGATGATGAAATCTCAATTACCCCTTTTATCTACCGTTCTAAGTTAAATAGCATTGCCGCCTGCCCAAAGTGTCGCCACATAGACCAGCACCCTAATTGCGTAACATACTATCAATCGGAATCTGAATCATTTTGAAGCATATTGCTAATCCATTGCTTCATAAGTTCGAAAATATTGTCAGCTCAACACGTAAATAACGCAATGAATGTTGTTGAACTGTCAAAATGAAACCGATTCCGATTGATAATGTGTTGCGCAATTGCCCCGCAGTCCTGTGCTTCTCGCATCCAATCAACTTGACGTCGTAAAACATACTAGATTCTATATTTTAAAACTTCTTTAGGCGCGTTGGGCGATTTTTGCTAGGGGAAAATCTTATGGTTTCGCTCAAGGAAATTGTGTGTAAGTTTTGACATAAATCACAATACACAAGACCACAACATAAGACCAACATAAGACCAATATACACTTAGTTTGCAACAAACGTTTTATCATCAGTGAGAAAGCGTGGAAATTTCTTTGGATGGTGATTTTTATTCAGAGGTGAGTTTAGCAATATGTGATTGAAGATTTGGATAAAAACATACCTTTGTTACTGTTTAAACTCGCCCCTTCTTATGGGTCCGTGGCTAAATAATAACAGCCGTACAGGTCGATCGATCAGGTTAAGGTACGCTTGCCGCGGTTGGTCTGTGAATGGGTGACCATCTTTACATACTGAGACCCCTCCGTGCCTCGGAAAGCACGTTAAGCCGTTGCTCCCGGCTGTCATTCGTGGATATTTGACAGTCGTTACGGGTAGTCAAAAGCCCGAAGTCTGACAACCAGTCTTACCAAGGGGTATCGTATTACCCAGTAACTGGGTTGTGGAGGTCAGATAGGCAGTCGCTCCATGTAAAATACTGGTACTCAGCTGCATCGGGTTAGACTGGAAGCCGGCCCAACATAGTTGGGAAAATATAGGCAGATGATGAAGTGTCCTTCTAAACTATATCAAAGAGCAATAAACAACTGTCGCCCGCGGTTCTGTTCAACGGTCTTAAGCCTGACCTTCGCTCCCGGATATTGCAAACAGTTTCCATAACTTAACTTGTAAATTCCTCGCCCGGAAGTGTCCGTGGTTTAATATCGGAGATGTGGTGCGCCTACTCGAGTGGGGGATGAGTGTGCTTTGATTACGAGGCGCCGACACGACGCCGGCAGGGTCACCACGAGATCGGAAATTAAATCGGGATATATTTTTTAAATCTTTTTTAGTGTTTTGTATATGGCTAGTATTTTTTTACCTGGCAAACCCATACTATATATTTTAATACTATAAATAATGTGACATCTCTCTATACGGGGTTATTGGAAAAACACCAACAAACTCTTAAGAGATCATTGTACTCATCATTATGAACAACTTTTACTAAGGGACCAAACCTAAAATCGCGAAAAAAAAATCAGCTGTTCCCTATATTTATGTTCGTATAACTCGTCAAAATCTAGGGAACGGCCGATTTTTTTTCTCGCGATTTCAGTTTTGGTCTCATAGTAAAAGTTGTTCATAAAGCCGAGTACAATGACCTCTTAAGAGGTTGTTGGTGTTTTTCCAATAACCCTATACAATGCGAGGTCAGCTAAAATTGGAAATGTATAACTTGATATGTCGTCCTGTCTACCTTTTATTAGTCACAGGTCTGGGGCCGTTTGTATATTCTTGCTTATTTAGATAGGAATCTCACAAACATAATTTATGGGCATATTTTCAGTTCCAAATTACATTTTAATGAGAATTTATACAGCAGTATTTCCTAATTGCCCTTTAACAAAAACAGGGAATAAGATTCCTCAGATATCAATGTTCCTCAATTAAACCTCTGGTATAATGAAATGTTTACATATGTAAGTAGATATTTTAAGACACTTTTAACCGTCGATATTTTGTTGGTCTATATTTCAAAAACTAGATGGCTTCTGCATTTTCTAGCTTACTGATCCTTGACAAGAAATACCGAAACAACATGGTCACTTTTAAAATCCAAACATGATATTATTAGGATTTAATGTGAGTCTAACAATGCAGGGACTTTTGATGAAAGCCCGATGGCAGCTTTGAGTTGACCTGTCCGAACAGACGACATGCATGGTAACAGTCATCGTGTAGCATGTAGCACAACCACAGCCCTATTTTTACACGACTACGGCGAAGCAAAAAGGAGGGTTATGGTTCAACCCTAAATGTAAAACTGACGTCCGCTGATTTCTATAGATACGAGGTGTATTCCTCTCAATATTTTTTTCATTCATTTTTCACTGCCTAATCTTGTAATTTACTCGATAATCTGAATCTGTCTCATTTGATTTTTTTCTTAGGATCAAGTCTTGAGAAGATACTTGATATTTTTAAAGATAAAGCAGATGTGTTAAAAAAAATCTGTAAGTATCTTGTTATATTTTAAGTTTTGATAACACAAAGGTTATGTAGAGGGTATCTAGGGCTAACGTAAATTGACGTAATTTTAGTAGGCAAGTTTTTAATCACGTCTAAACTTGTATGGAGTAGTGTCAGGCGCTGATTAATTTGACAGGACTAAACTAAAATTTATCTTCTGTCCTTTTCTTAATGAAATAGAAAGAAAAAGAGGCACTGCGCTTCAATTTAGTTTAGTTTGTGAACAAGGGTATCGGCACCAGTATGTTATGATGTTTCAGTTCATTCCGCTATCAAAAAGATATAAATCGGACGACAAGACTGTCCGTCAAACCTCAGAAACACGGCCCCTCTTCCACACCCCGCCTACAAAGGCCTGCGTCGTCACTGGAGCACTTATTTCGGGACATTTCCTCCCAACATCGGCTTAAGAAGACATTCAGCGAGACGAGTGGCTAATGTCATAATGTCGGGATGTGGCACTGAGAGATGAGGACCGAAATGAAGATGGTATTTAACGTTTAGTTGGTGTTTGTTGACATTTTAGTGACTCATCATCTGTCTAGCCTTTTCCCAACTACGCTGGGGTCGGCTTCCAATCTAACCGGATGCAGCTGAATACCAGTATTTTACATAGAGCGACTGCCTATCTGACCTCCACAACCCAGTTACTGGGTAATACGATATCTCTTGGTAAGACTGGTTGTCAGATTTTCGGGCTTCTGACGACCCGTAACGACTGTCAAAGATTCCTTAATGACAGCCGGGACCAACGGCTTAACGTGCTTTCCGAGGCACGGACAGTTTTTTTTTTAGCGCGCGCTCTTCTTTTGGTTACCAAGACGTTATGAATGTGTATGTCAGTGCAGGATCTCCCGTTACCGCCGCGCCGTGAGAAGGCCTGTGTCCCAGCAGTGGGACTGGGAACATTATAGGCTGATTAATGATTATGTATAGACTTACTAAATCTCTAGTGACTCGGCTACACGCTCCATCATAGGTACTTGCGCAATATGCATAAGCGAGCAAATAACAAGTAATCCGTGATAACTTTTTGCTATAGTATCGATATCTAAAAACGATAATAAAACACATTTTCGCAACTCGTACTTCAAGTAACAAAACTACTAGCGGTCGTTGACCCCAAAGAAAATAATCATCAAGTTTTTTTTTGTTTTTATTTTATCGTGGTTTAGATCGATACCCATCACGTCTGCAGAGTTTCGCTAGCTAATATAGTTTAACCCTGTTTTTCCATGGCTACTAATCCTGCAGCCTGTACAAAACCCACGTATAGAAACATATTATCAGCTCTTAGTATAGAACCACCAACGCATACAATGTTATCCTAACCTCTGGAAAATACAAACAGGGCACAGCCGTTGTCTTGACTAAGCTATATTTAACCCGAGGGGCTAAAAGATTGTTTGCCAAGATACAACCACGGCACTGTCATGTGGGGACGTATAGTTATATTGTTAAGGGTTATCTTAATTGTATAGTGCATTCGCGATTTATTTGCCAAAAATGTAAACAAATATGAATTAATGGAAAAATAACTTTAATTCCTACACAATAAAGTTCAGTTTGCGCTACAACTTCAAACATTTTTATAACTTTGTCAATAGTGCTGGTCACTCTGAAATCAACTTAATTATCATTGAAATAAAGTTGATATTTGTTTTACTTGGGGTGTGCAGCACTTTTACCTGCTTTAGCTTGAAACATTGTGGGGCTCGTGGCTAAATAATAACAGAGGGCGGGTCGACTGACGAGGCTAAGCTACCTTGCCGCGGTCGGTCCGTGGATTGGTGACCATCTTTACATACGCAGACCCGTCAATGCCTGGAAAAGCATGTCAAGCCGTTGGTGCTGGCCGTCATTCGTGGATCTTTGACAGTCGTTACGGGTCGTCAGAAACCCGAAAGTCTGACAACCAGTCTTACCAAGGGGTATCGTATTACCAATTGCAGGATTGTGGAGGGCAGATAAGCAGTCGCTCTATGTACAATTCTGGTATTCAGCTGTATCTGGTTAGGCTGGAAGCCGACATTTGGGGTCGATTTCCAGTCGAATATGGACATAGATGGGAAAGGTCTAGACAGATGACATATCTGTAGTATCAAACAGGAACACAATAACGCTGTTTGGAATCTTTAGTTCATCATAATCAGCCTATAATGTTCCAACTGCTGGGACTCAGGCCTCCTCTCTGTGAGAGGGAGTGGGCTATAATCCACTACGCGGACCCAGTGTGGGTTGGTAGATGACACATGTCTTAGACTTTTTGGTTCTAGGTAATTCCGGTTGCCATAAGATGTTGTCCTTCATCGTTTTGAGAGCAGTGGTGATGAATTAATTTACACAAAGTAAGGTGCCTGTCTGGGTTCGAACCTGTGACCAATCTTAAGATGAAAGCCACGAACATCGAATGTATTTAACTTATCTTTAAACCAATGAGTGGAAATATGATAATCAGCGGAGAGGTTACCTCCATTTGAACATGGCGTTGGATTCAGAATCGTCCCAAAATAGATTCTACCTACATAGTTGCTACTATCCATACTAATAGGATAGTTTTTTATCCCGATATTCTCACGGGATCGAAACTTATACGCTTGAAACCGCGGGGCACTGCTAGTACCTACTTATCTACTTATATATATATAATATTATATATATATATAAAAGGAGAACTGACTGACTGACATATCGACGCACAGCCCAAACCGCTGGGTCTAGAGATTCCAAATTTGGCACGTACGTTCCTTATGAGGTCTAGGGGTGCACTAAGAAAGGATTTTTCAAAATTCACCCCCTAAGGGGGTGAATGGGGGGGGTGAAATTTCACGCGGACGAAGTAGCGGGAAGAAGCTAGTAATACTATAAATGCGAAAGTATGTCTGCGTAATGGTTTTCGTCCTGGTAGTTTTTATTCAATATTCTAAAAATAGGTGCTCAATCGGGAATACCTCGTACGTTCTCGTTGGATAATTTTAAATTTTCTGGGCGAAGCCTCGGGAAAAACCAATTTTTATTATATCCTGACAAAAACTGAAAACTATTCTCAATAACTAACTTAATGAAATGTTATGAATCCTAATGGTCAACAACCTCAACTTATACTTCACGAGCAAAAAAAAAAACATAAGTCAAGAGCAGACTCTTTCATTCACAACGAGAACGAATGAACTAAATGAACGAAACGCCATAAAAACGTTCACGAACGGTTGGCAGTTTAAACTGAGTTCAGTTTTTGCATTTTTTACTTTCTGCTTTTAACTTAGTTATAAAGTAAATTGAATAGAACGATTCGGTTGGAGTTTTTTGTTGCTATTTTTTAGTAAGTGTGAATTTATGTGAACGTTGCTTGTATGTACACTAAGTATATTGTATTTCTCTATTTAATCATACATTTTTTTTAACAAAAGGAAATGCGTTTGCGTGTGTTTCTAGGTCTATGGGAAGTACAGACGCCAGCACATCAAGCTACCCGAAACTGTAAAATTTTCCCAATCAACTTTGAACCTTATGCTTTAGCATTAAAGTTGAAAATCTATTAAAGAAATTTGACAGATGTGTGTAGCTTGATGTGCTGGCGTCTGTACCTTATAGGTTTTGGTTTATTTGCGAGTATCACAATATGTCACATAAATGGACGTTATTTTACGCGGTCAAAATGGGAACGGAACGCGAACAGCTATATTTTTATTTTAATAACCGACCAATATTTTCTACTCTAGGGGGTTTAGATTTATGTACTGCAGAATTATGTACAGACGCCAGCACATCAAGCTACTACAATCTGTCAAATTTCTTTAATAGATTTTCAACTTTATTGCTAAAACATAAGGTTCAAAGTTGATTAGGAAAATTTTACAGTTTTGGGTAGCTTGATGTGCTGGCATCTGTACATAAAATGCTTCTACAAGGTGAAAGAGACCTGTCACCCTGAATATGCATTTAAATGTTACTAATACAATTTTGTGAGTAACCGCGCGTACCGTAAACCAAAAACTTAGTCATTTCTAGCATAATTAAAATCAGCCTATAATGTTCCCACTGCTGGGATTCAGGCCTCCTCTCTGTGAGAGTGAGTGGACCATGATCCACCACGCGGGCCCAGTGCGGGTTGGTGGATGTCACGTCTTCAAATGTTTTGTGTTCTAGGACATGCCGGTTTCCTCAAGATGTTTTCGTTCACAGTTTTGAGATCTGTGGCCATTACTAGAGCCACTTTTAGGGTTAATCCCCACTGAAAGAGCAGCGCCGCGCAGCGGCCGTAAGAACAAGTGACTTTCCTTCTTTTGACTAATCGCTAGAAGGCTCGTGCAGCCTCGCGGCGCCGCGCTGCCCCTCCTTTGCTTTCAAATGACTATGGATAATGGCCGCTGCCGGCCGCTGCTCTTTCAATGCAGATTGACACTAAAATGTAAAATTACACATTTGAGTCTTATTCAGAAAACTGGGTTTCAGTGGCGAAGGTACCATACAACTCGATTCCCGCCGGCTTCCCTTCGAAAGTTCAGAACATAACCACTCTATAATCATTTCATCATTGAAATTTCCTTTTTTAATTTTCTTTGCTCCGGCTTACCTCTCTCATAAATTCACGCTTCGCCACTGCTAGGTTTATTTAAACCGACAAAACAACAGACGATTCGTCACAATACCGCCGATTATTACCGCTCATACAAGCTTTGTCCAATATTCACGCAAATTTGAGGCACATAGTAATGTGTGTGGTCTCCTTAACTAATCATTGCGCAGCGAAACAAATGACAAGCTTTGTATTGTGGTGTTTGTAGGTTGCTTGTTCAGAGCTAAGCAATCTTCGGTATCAACATCGCCATAGTTGGCTAAGAGCTGATTTTTCAATAGGCAGATAACTTTTATATGAAAAATAATTCGGGGTGTTTGACATATTCTCCATACAAAAGATGTCAAACCGTAATATTTATTCCTCAGATAAAATCATCTGACTATGTATTGAGAAATCAGAAATCAGCCTTAAAACAAAGAAAATAAAACATCGACTTCAAAAGTTCTAAAACCTTCTTAGAGTCTGTGAGTGGAGGTGCAGCGAAAAAGGATGTTTTAACTAACAACACATAAATTATAATTATAGGCTTATTTTTAATTAACTAGCTAAACTCCGCAGATGCGCTGGGTATCGACACGATAAAATAAACCCACATCCGAACAACGCATCACGCTGACGTCACGCAAAATCCTACATCGAGCTGACATCTAAAAATTTGAAGACGTGACATTCACCAACCAGCACTGGGCCCGCGTGGTGGATTATGGTCTACTCCCTCTCCCAGAGAGGAGGCCTGTGTCCCAGTGGGAACGTTATACGTTGATTATTCTTATGCTATGCGGTTAGACTGGAGGCTGACCCCAATAAAGTTGGGGAAAAGCAAGCAGATGATGATTATGAGGAGGTAAACAAAACTTACTTATAATTTATTACTAGCTGCGCCCCGCGGTTTCACCCGCATAAGTTTCGATCCCGTGGGAATATCGGGATAAAAAGTATTCTGTGTCCTTTCCCGGGACTCAAACTATCTCTATACCAAATTTCATCCAAATCGGTTCAGCGGTTTAAGCGTGAAGAGGTAACAGACAGACGGACAAACACTTTCGCATTTATAATATTAGTATGGATTTTTTCTCTTGTATAGGCGCGAATTATATATGTATGAGATTAACTCATGCCATCATGCCATCTTATTTATTTTTTTATCTCATCGTATACTGCACCGGTTGACGTCATCACGTCAACGCCGACTGTCGCTGAAAACCAGCGCTGGGGCTCTGTCTCGCTTAGGGGCCGTCTCCACGAGAAGAGAATCGCGGCGATAGTCTCGTCGTGCCATCATATATTCGCCGCGATGATACCGCCGTGTGGAGACATGTTCTAAGAGAGTGTATAGAAATACGTGGCACGACGATAATATCGCCACGATTCTCTCGCTCGTGGAGACGGCCCCTTAGGGTCATAGCATTATGCAGAGCGATGACTGTTTTGCGTAAATGTGACGCATATTTTCCCCCAACTTTATTGTCATTGTGTTCTTTTTCTGCGCCATGTTTACCGCAAATAAACATACCTTTTTTTTTTCTTTCTAAATTTCTAAAATTAACTCATGCCGAGGTCAAATTAGCGAGTCAGGAAGCTGAATTCGAGCTGACCTTTGTGACCTTGGCTGTCAGACCTTCAGGCGGATGACCCTTGTCAACTGTTCTAATTATAGACCTATGATAATGAAGGCCCCGTTTCACAGCAGCCCACGGATAACCTGCATACGTAATCTGCATGCGAGATTTATTTGCCAAAAATGTAAACAAATATGAGTTTATGGAAAAATAACTTTAAATCCTACACAATAAAGTTCAGTTTACGCTACAACTTCAAACATTTTTATAAATTTTTCAATAAAACTAAACATTTATTGAAGTGAAAACTTCTTTAGGCGCATTGGGCATTTTTTGAGATGGGAATAAACCATTGAATTCGCGCCACTGTTACCGTAACCGACACCGCTTTTGATGTGTTCGGCTGTTCTCGGGATGTACTCAATTTTAATGTATATCCGATATGTCAGTGAGTGATGGCAAAGTATTCTGTTTGTATTTTGTTTTCACTTCCGTCGGCACTCCCGATGTGCCACTGTTTTTTCAATTAAACAGGCACTTTTGAATTGTCAAGGGCTCGGCTAGTCGCACAGATGAAGCTAGTTGCCCATTCCAAAGCATAGTAGGTTCATATGGAGAAGAATGAGCAAGAAACTCCGTATGAAAATGAAGGCGGGATCGTCCACTGCGATCGCATGCGCGGCTGGCAAATAAATGAACCGCGCAGTGAATGTGACAAACCTTTCCGTGCACCTCCTAGTAGTAGACGGTCAAATTAACTTCTAAACATACTCAATATTTATTTACATTCCACATTGTGAACTTAGGTTTTACAAAGACATGATCATTGTAGACCCTGTCGGGCACAGCAAACTAGGACAGAGGAAGAGAGCTTTAATGTCCAGGACTCGCAGGTATTTGAATGTGCAGCGACCTGTAAAGAACACTCGACCATTCCAAATATGACAATTTCAACCGTAGCTAATATTCGTAGCCCGACCGCTACGGCGTAGCCAATTGCTACGAGCCTCTACGAATGCGATATATATGCCAAGGCCACGATATCTGAGGGGCAATTCTCATAATTTTAAAAACGGTCACAGTCTGATCTGTCTCAATCTGTCAAAAATATCTCTAATTTCCCTACATTTTGAAAATTCTTCTGGATTGGCAGAATACACAGAAATTCCTGAAAATATGACCATTTTACCCAAGGTCTATTACTTTAAGAAAATAAAAACAAATTCTTTTCAACGTTAAAATGAATAGCAACACAGCGAATATCGTTATCAACTCATCTGAATATTATATAGCTAAACTTTTCTCTACTCCGTGAGTAAACATTTACAAGCAAATTCTGACCTTACTAACTAGCACATAAGGTGGTTATTTACTTTACATTATACATGTATTTTACAAAAACGTCTTTCGTGGTAATATGGACCTTGTGCTTAAATGAAATAGGGTTCTATTTTGATCAAATTGTGTCAGGAAGAGATCGCCCTAGTGATATTTACGTGAACTATATAAAGGTATATCATTTAGATCGCTGTGTGGCATCCGAGGATTTTGATGTGTTTATGGAAAAGCAGGGATCAAAGGTTTTAAAATAAATAGCGATCATAATTATTTACCCTCTGACATTAATAGTATTTAAAAAATATAGCCTGCGTACGTAATATGTATGCGAGATTTATTTGCCAAAAATGTAAACAAATATGAGTTTATGGAAAAATAACTTTAAATCCAACACAATAAAGTTCGTTTTACGCTACAACATCAAACATTTTTAAAACTATTTCAATAAATCTAGTCACTCTGAAATCAACTTCATCATCATCTGCCTAGCCTTTTCCCAACTATGTTGGAGTCGGCTTCCAGTCTAACCGGATGCAGCTGAATACCAGTATTTTACATGGAGCGACTGCCTATCTGACCTCCACAACCCAGTTACTGGGTAATACGATACCCCTTGGTAAGACTGGTTGTCAGACTTTCGGGCTTCTGACTACCCTTAACGACTGTCAAAGATCCACGAATGACAGCCGGGACCAACGGCTTAACGTGCTTTCCGAGGCACGGAGGGGTCTCAATATGTAAAGATGGTCACCCATCCACAGACCAACCGCGGCAAGCGTAGCTTAACCTGATCGATCGACCTGTGCGGCTGTTATTATTTAGCCACGGACCCCAATCAACTTAATCACCATTAAAATAAAGTTGATATTTGTTTAACTTGAAATAATATTAATTTGAAATATGTTTCAAATTAATATTACATACAACAATACAACAACAACAACAAACAACAACAACAATTATTATTTATTATTATTATATTACATTAGTATATGTAAAGTCTATCCAAAGTTATGACTTTGGATAGACTTTACATATACTAATGTACTGAGCTTCGCTCTGTACCAAACTCTAACTCGAAACATTTTACATTTATATGGCCATAACAAAACTCTCTACCAAGACAAAAACAAGAAATATATCCTCAAACATATCCTTTTTCCCACAATATCCAAACCACTTCCTATATTATTTTACACGAGCAGCATCCGACACGCGCGGCTTCCCCATTTCAAAACCTAGTACAGAAGAGCTCATAAACGTAAAATATATGTCAGCCTATGAAAAGTATTTATGTTAAGTAAAAAAAATGCTATTGGTTGTAAAAAATCCATACTAATATTATAAACGCGAAAGTATATCTGTCTGTTACCTCTTCACGCTTAAACCGCTGAACCGATTTAGATGAAATTTGGTATAGAGATAGTTTGAGTCCCGGGAAAGGACATAGGATAATTTTTATCCCGATATTCCCATGGGATCGAGACTTATGCAGGTGAAACCGCGGGGCGCTGCTAGTACTAAATAATGAACACAGTACTACTAGCAACATTTGAATACATGTCTATTACATATTTTAAACCCCTTATTAACATTGATAATTGATATTGGTCGTATTTGGTCTTGATTTCAAAAACCTAGTAATTTGGTAGGGACTTACTAGGTTAAGGGGACTACATGACCTAAAGCGCGGTCACTGTCAGACTGCATAGAAAAATAAGAGAAGCGCGATGACACAACGCTGGTAATCTATTGCAAAATATGAAGCAATTATCTATTGTTTGGACTAAAAAATTAAAACACTAGTACTTTAGTATGTTGCTTGTAGAATAATCTGACAAAAAATCAGAATGATTAGTATGGTTTTTATTGTGAAAAGAAAGTTTTTAGAGGACTGTTCATGGTTTTTTTCTATCGTATCAAATTAGTTGTATTATGTTTTCAACACGCTATCTAACTAGCATATATCCTAAAAAAATATCATATATTTTTCTGATTGTGTTTACTGTAGTCGATCATATACTTTTAGGCATTATAAAACTTGCGTTTTTAGCGTTTAGCTCCTGTAGTCCCCTTAACAAGATTATGCAATAAAACGATTTTTGTAAAAAGTGTGCCTTACTAGGTTTTGAAACGTGTCAGCCGCGCGATTCCCATTCTTCCCGTCCGCGGAAAGTTCCCACTTTCCTGTATATTTACATAAATCAATCTATATTGATTGGTTCGCGCGTAGATGGATATAGTATGTAAGTATATAAGGTTTCTTTTTATTGGGCGTGAGTTCTGCGTTGGTACAGACGCCATATTGCAAAGGACATATTGTAGTAGCTTGATGTGCTGGCGTCCGTACAACAAGCTGAAAACAGCAACGAGCTAGACCATAAGAAAATATCAGCATAGCTATTCACAACCACTGGATTCGCTTCCGTACCGTACATAATCAGCCTATAATGTTTCCACTGCTGAGACACAGGCCTCCTCTCTGTGAGAGGGAGTAGGCCGTAATCCACCACGCGGGCCCAGTGCGGGTTGGTAGATGTCACATGTCTCCGAATTTTTGGTTCTAGGACATGCCGGTTTCCTCACGATGTTTTCCTTCACCGTTTTGAGAGCAGTGGTGATGAAATAATTTACACAAAGTAGGTAAAGCGCCTGTCTGGGTTCGAACCTACGACCTACAACTAGTAAGTCGCGGCCAATACCACTGGGCCACCACTGCTCTCCGTACCGTATCGAACATCAATCAATGTTATCGTAGAAGTCCTCTGAACGCTGTTCACAAGTTTCAAAACCCGAAAATTTTGTCAGTTCGAGGACAGATTTTTTCATCGCCAGATAACTTTTATTCGAGGAATAAAATTGAAGTCTGTCAGTTTTTGTATGAAATAAATAACTGACAAAATTTCATAATTGTTTCTCGAATAAAGTTATCAGATGATTGAAAAGTCAGCCCTTAATCAAATAGACAACCTCTATTCTTCTGACAGCTGTTTGCTGTTGGGAGCAAGGACAAATCAGGTTATCGAAATCTGGGTTTACGAGTAAACTATAGCCACTGTTATTATTCCGTTATAACCATAGAAATGTAAATTCATATATCTATGGTTATAACCAGCTGTTTCATACAAAAGTTCAATACCTACTTGACCAAAATGTATGAAACAGCAGATTTTGTTTTCGTGATTTCAGAGTTGGTCCCATAGTGAAAGTTGTTCAGTTCGATGGTCTAAAGCACCTCTTAAAGTTTGGAAGGTTAATTTTTTAACACCTTATATATAACATGGTAAATCCAACCCTGGTTGAACAGTTTTGCTATCGCCTATTCAAACTTGTTTCAAATTGATATTATTTAAAGTTAAATAAATATAAACTTTATTGTAATTAAGTCGATTTTAGAGTGACTAGGACTACTGAAAAAGTTATAAAAATGTTTGAAGTTGTAGCGTAAACTGAACTTTATTGCGTAGGATTTAAAGTTATTTTTCCATAAACTCGTATTTGTTTACATTTTTGGTAAATAAATTGCGAATGCAGATTATGTATGTGAATATACAATAACATGGGAAATCCAACCCTGGTAGAACAGTTTTCCTAGATTTTTCCATTAGGAATTCCTTATACCCAGTTGATCACAATAGACTCACTCTCTTTACATGGGACTTAAACACGAAATGAAATGTGGGTGTAAAGGAGGTGGCGGGGTGGCTGAGCGAGAGGACCTCATGTCCCAGCCGCCGCGGGAGACGCTCCGGCTGTCGGGAGCCGCGGGACGACTCCCGGGCCCGTGCCGGACGGCGCGTATGTGTTCCACGCGCGCCTCAAAGAGATGTTGACATAAGGGAAGGGGCCCGTTAGGGCCGAAGCCTGCCGGGGTAGCGGGATTGTCCGAAAGGGTTACCGCTGCCCAGGAACATAAAGGGCTAAGGAAGGAACACGGGTGGGTTTTAGTCAGTAAGAGTCTGACACTCCCTTCCGCTCCACACAGAGCGGGAGGAGTCATTAGATGATTTCTCAACCATAAAAAAAGGGCGGTTTCACACTAAGTCCGATCCGAGTCCGACTCCGAGAAATAGTCCATAGTCCTATTTGTTCGGATCTAGTGCGCAACCCCTCATACAAATAGGACAATGGTCACTTCGGCGTTTCTCGGATTCGGATCGGATGTAGTGCGAAACCGCTCTAATAGTACACCTCTGACTATTCTTTCAAGGTATATATGCGTGATGTTATGTACTAACTTCTTTGTGCTTAAAACCCCCGGTTCAAAAACCTCATCATCTGCCTAGCCTTTTCCCAACTATGTTGAGGTCGGCTTCCAGTCAACTGGATGCAGCTGAATAACAGTATTTTACATGGAGCGACTGCCTACCTGACCTCCACAACCCAGACAGTGGGTAATACGATACCAGACCGGTTGTCAGACTTTCGGGCTACTGACGACCCATAACGACTGTCAAAGATCCACAATCACGCAACCCAGACACCCACCACCCACACACACCATCCACTATGACAGCTGGGACCAACGGCTTAACGTGCTTTCCGAGGCACGGAGGGGTCTTGTTATGTGAAGATGGTCACCCATCCGCGGACCAACCGCGGCAAACGTAGCTTGACCTGATCGATCGACCCGTGCGGCTGTTACTTAACCACGAGCCCCTAATTCCGGATCAAAAACCAACAATAAACAATAAATATTTTGTATTATTTTATACGTACAGACGCCAGCACATCAACCTACTACAATCTGTCAGATTTCTGTAATAGATTTTCAACTTTATCGCTAAAGCATAAGGTTCAATGTTGATTGTGAAAATTTGACAGTTAGGGGTAGGTTGATGTGCTGGCGTCTGTACCTCCTCTGACACCCACGCCACAGATAATATAATGCCACGGGATATTATTTCCGACCTCTTCACATCGCTCCTCATAATTTTGTATTACAAAAGTTGTTTTGGACAAAAAGACCTTATTTTAAGGACAAAAATACTATTATCGCTGTAATAAATTTCTATCGAGGTCGTAAAATATTGAGGGTCGGGCTGGAGTGGGGGTAGGGACTACAACTGGATGGCTGTTACACGGTAACGAATTTAAGGGTTTTTTTTTTATTTTTTTTTTTTTATTGCTGATTGGGTCAGCTCTTGTTGGGCTAAGAGAATCATGTTGCTCTCTGCTATGCTATAGTTACTGATATTTTATCCTTTCTGTCAAAAAGATATTAAAAAAAAGTGAAAAATAAAAACTTTTTTACAAAAAAAAAAAACAACAAACTTCAAAAAAAAAACACTACGAAGTGATAAATAACTTTAACTTTGGAAGTCGGTGTCGTTGGGTTCGCATTCCGTTGTTTGCCACCGACTTCCGAAAATAAAAAAGTTTTTATTTTTCACTTTTAAGTTGTACTTACCCCACACTGTATATGGTTAAAGAAATGTATTTCTCAATAAGAAATTACATAGATTTCACTTACTTGAGAACATTTTAAAACTTATACTATATTCTATGAACTTTGACACACAAAACCAAGCAGCTATTGTTTTTCTTTACAACAAAGTAACTTCTTAGGTACGCAAATAACATTAACGAACACAAAATTAAAACCATTTCAATCCACCCGCAAAAGAAATAATTATATATAGTATAACACTACTTGCTATGTAAATATCAGTGCCAGGAAGTCATTATAACTTCATCAACATAAACTAAGTGGCAAAAATACGTATTATTGAAGCTAACTCAAAAATTACCCAAGCAAAGTTCATAAAATTTATATGGGACCAGCCCTGAGGCATACCCTACCCTATCCATTAAAAAAAGAATGTTTGAAATCGATTTACAATTGCCGGAGATTATGGCGAACATACAAAAAAATAAAAACTACATACAGTCGAATTGAGAACCTCCTCTTTTTGAAGTTGGTTAAAAAGCCGGACAAGCGCGAGTCAGACTCGCACACGAAGTTTCCGTATCACAAGGCAAAAAACGCCAGAATAACTAACACATAGGGAAGTGTTGAATTAATTAAATTAGTTTATAGAAGTATGAGGAATAGGGTGTAAAGTTCACTCATACTCTATAGAAAAGGGAGGATCCTCCGACCAGACGGGTGTTGTGTCTGGCGGGCAACTGCCCTGTCGGGCCTTTGTATCTATGCTAGTTGCGCGGTAAACTCTGCTTGCGAGATGCAGGATTTGCGTGACGTCAGTATGACGCGTTGTTCGCATGTGGCGTTGTAGATACCGCTACAACCCCAAACAGATCACTTCTATGAGACGAATATTGAACACATTCCATCAATAAGTGATTTAAGTCTTCCACAACTCCACATAATTAGGCAATAAATCTACTTCTAAACATTTAATTTAATTTATATCTGGCGAAATGTGGGTGTGCTAATAAGTACTCCTCTGCTTCACCTTTTGGGAATTACTGGCGTGATGTCACGATATAGTATATTAGCAAAATAAAAAGATAAGTCTTTTTTACGGCATACTTCCTACAAGTGTGTCGTTAAAAAAGAACTTAGTATTTTATCGTATTGGGTGGTCGTTCTCATAATCATGTATCATAACTAGCTTCTGCCCGCGACTTCGTCCGCCCCAAAAAAAAATCACCCTACCCAAGAAAATAAACTTGAAAGTTTTTCGTTCGCGACTTCGTTCGCGTGAAATTTCACCCTCCCCCCATTCACCCTCTTAGGGGTGGATCACCGTTTTCCTCTTAAGGGGTCATTGTACGGGGCAGCGGGATTGTCCGAAAGGGTTACCGCTGCCCGGAACATAAAGGGCTAAGGAAGGAACACGGGTGGGTTTTAGTCAGTAAGAGTCTGACACTCCCTTCCGCTCCACACAGAGCGGGAGGAGTCATTAGATGATTTCCCATCCATAAAAAAAATAAAAAAGGGGTGGAATTTCGAAAAACCCTTTCTTAGTGGATACCTACTCTTCACAAAGAACACACCCTCCAAATTTCATGCCTCTAGGACCAGCGGTTTAGACTGTGCGTTGATATATCAGTCAGTCAGGACTTTAAATTTTCTACATATAGATAATATAATATTACTAGCTTTTGCCCGCGGCTTCGTCCGCGTGGAGGTCGGAAGTTATCCCACGGAAACGTATTACGGGATACATAGTAAACTATCTGTGTGCCAAACTTCATCCAAATCCTATTAAAAGCATAATTCTAATGATTAAAATACTATCGTGAATTCATGCAAGCCTAGTACTTTTTGTTTGAATACTGCTCAGAAAGTCGGGTCATATTCAATCATGATTCGAAAGATACGTAGCATCATCTAGCGTCCTAAAGCAATAATTGTGACCGGCGGAAGTTATTGTTCTTTTCCTCGCGAACAGTATTTTTTTTTCCGGATGAAAGATACCCTATGTCCTTTTCTATACCCCTGACAACGGATATGCAAAATTTCATGATGATCGGTTCAGTGGAATAGGCGTGAAAGGTAACAAACAAACCAACTTACTTTCGCATTTATAATATTAAGTAATAAGAATTAATAATATTATATTACAAGAAACCGGCAAAAGTTAGTATCGATTAGACCTTTATGTGCCATACTATACCATATTTATATTTTACACATAAGTTTATATAAGTGGAAACTTGTAATTGGCTTTCTTCTACATATTACTTCTGATTATTCGAATGTATTAGCTGTAAGTTTTCTTAAAAGTAATAAAATAAAATACCTAAAAGCGAGCTTCAATCACAGTACGCCTACAAAACGCTAACCCGATCTTTAACGTTTTAAGGCCGGTTTAGAATTACAGCCACGGTCATTTCAATTAACTGGTGAAGCTTCAGAGATGTGATGGCTCGGACTCTTTAAACAATATAGGATGGCAGGACAATCGACGAGCAAACTTTAAGACATGAATTCAGCACGTAATTCTAGACCCCCTGCGTTGTTTCGAACAGTTCATATTTTTTTGATTACTGACGCCTTTCAACCCGGCAGCCTAATTGCGTAACACATTTTCGACAAATGATTCTGATCAGTGGCCTTAAATTGCATCAGAATTGCAATCAATTTATGATTTTCGAATTGCGTAACTCTACTTTAATGTTAAACCAATCGAGTTGGTTTGGATCGTTAAAGAGTGAACGACATCCTAAGAAAAACTGGGCAAACGTCAATATTTCGTATTGTGTAACCAAAATGACAAGCGATTATCTGCTTGAAACGTCAAATGAAACCAACTATAAATTGGTTTGAAACGGAAGGCGACCTTACTCGTTGGAATCATTTTCCGTTCTACATATTTTAGGATATAAACGCGTAATCTCCATAATTATTTCGAAAAAATGTAAGTGGTAGTCTTCCTGATAAATTGTGGATGTCATTTTGTGTAAAACCTCAATGCTTCAATATCAGTGGTACCTATTTTAAAAATCGAGCCGGTGATGTGAATTTATTAAAATATTTGTAAAAGTTTTCTTCTGTTGCAAGTGCTTACCATCTAAATTAAAGATACATATTATGATATTTCAGAAACGAGGCATATTGGTGGCATTTTAACGAAATACTAATTCGTACCTCGTAGGTAGGTACCATAACAAACGTTAACTTATGCCAGAAGCTTAGCAACACAGTATGGCTTTTACTTCATTGGAAACGCAATCAGTAAAGAGGAAGAATAAAAAGCACACTTTGAAGCAATAGAAATCAATGGGTTATGTACCTAAGGACGTCGACGAACATACACACACACCATACATAGACCTACTTATATCCACATCATTGTCTGTTCAAGGTAATGTCAGTATTATTTACTTTTTATGTGTTGAACATTGAATGTGCCCATCACAGATATAACCACCTTAGTATCTTATATGTTGTTTGCTATGCACAGCAACAATCTATCTCTATAGGTAACTATCTATAATATTGATAGCTTGATAGCAAAGTAAATTGGAAGTCACTTAAAGAGCAAGTTTTCAAAAGACTTAGAGCTCTTATGCTCTTTAGATTAAGGAACACTGTCAGTCAGCCTGCACTACTATCTGCCTGTCATGGAGATGTTGCTTCAATCATACACTACGGCATCATATTCTGGGGCAAGTCTGTGGAAAAAGTGTGCTTCTAGAGCTCGAAAATGTATTAGATTGATGTGCAATATACCAAATGGATTCATGCAGACCACATTTTACAAATTAAAAAATATGAACTCTCCATAGTAAACTGTTAATGTTCATAAAATCAAATCCAAACTTATTCGAATTTTGCACTAGGGCCAGACACGAAAGACAAGCTGTGCACCATAGCCAGTAAAACAAAACTTTTGCACCAAAGCATGTTTTGTATAGTCCCACATATCTTTAATAATCTTCCACCTTTTCTCAGACCTATGAGCGATATACAGGGTTATTGGAAAAACATCAACAACCTCTTAAGAGGTCATTGCACTCCTTTAAGTTTGGGACCAAACCTGAAATCGCAAAAAAAAATCAGCTGTTCCCTACATTTTGAGGAGTTATACGAAAAGTTGTTCATAATAATGATAAGTGCAATGACCTCTTAAGAGGTTGTTAATGTTTTTCCAATAACCCTGTATATAAATACCTTAAAAAAAACTACACAAATTATTAATAAGTAAAATGTTATTATGTAATTACTCTAAGAGAATTTCTAAATGACAATACATTGAATCATACTATTTTGTAACATGACTAATTTGTAATTTGACATAAATACTTATTATACCTACTAATTTAATCTAAATCAATGGCATGACAATTTGATGTACTGTATTTTAACTATGTACCGAACATATATGAATTTTGTATGCCTCAATGGCGGGACATAGCAGACTTACCTGTAACTAACACATCTTATGAACCTACAATCCACAATAAATTATTTGAATTTTAAAAACAAATGTTACACACATATTGTTTGTTAGGTAGCTAACTGGTGAATACACAGTATAGATACCTAAGGCACCTTAATAAGGCTTCCTAAAAGGCGAGGGGATGAATATTTACTCAGCAAATTTACAACAAACTAAATTAAAGAAAGTAGGTAGGCAACTGAAAATATATCTAAGTTTTCAATTACCTATTGTTAATATTATTAGTAAGAATAATTATCCAAGTCAATTATTCAATTTAAAATGCCTATGTAGTAGAAATGTATGTAATGTAATAGCACAGACATATAAAGCTTTATATGTCTGTGTGTAATAGCTAAATATCATAGGCCCATCCTCTTTTTTATCTATTACCTAATAATTAAAATTAATTTATTATAAAGTATCTTTGTGTGGGTACTTTTTAGTCAAGTACCTATACTTCCTCCATCAATAGAATTGTAGGCACCTAACTGTTGTTTATAGCAGTATATAGCTGTTCTAATAATATGTTCATAGATTTTGCATTGAAGTGTTTAAGGGGAGAGGCCTTTGTGGATGGTTGTAATATTATAGTGAGGATTTACTTCAATTCTTTTTTTTTATCTTTCAGTTGTCAGACTCAACCACATTATTCAAGAAGAAAAATACTTTCTCTCACAGCAAGCATTACAAAGCAGTATACCTATAAATTATCCATGATGACTTTCAAGAGAAGACTTCAGATGCCAAATTCAACCAATCCATACAACATATTCGTTCCAATTTATTCTTGCCGCATGTCCAAATTTTTCATGTTAAATGTGAAGAAATACTATTGTCAGTTAAGGTTGTAATAATATTTAAATAAAACCACTTTTTTTTGTTTACCATATATTATGTCTTTCTATTTACCTACACCCAATGAATGACAGTTAATTTAGCTAAACACCACTATTTTCTAATTAGTATCACTATAATAATCACTAATTGTCTTTATAAAAAAAAAAGGTTTCTTTCTATTTACCTATACCCAGTGAATGACAGTTAATTTAGCTAAACACCACTATTTTCTAATTAGTATCACTATAATAATCACTTGTCTTTATTAAAAAAAAGGTTAAGTAAGTATTCAATTTATTCTTACATTTTTCATAACAAGTTATTTTTATTTGTACCTTTACAGTTCATAATTAAAACATTTTATATTAAAGCTTACACTGTTATCAATTTACACCATAGATACATATGTTTATATCCTTGTCTTGCAAGACTGAAGATTCAACAGTTTTCTAAAATACAATGATTAGCTTTTCTTAACAATCTTGAGTTAAACTGAAGTAGTTGCTGAGCAGCAGTAGCAGTGGCCGAAGCGAACAGTAATGGGCAACGTCAATCATGCTCCCTTCCATGTCTTCGTAGGTGAAACACCCCGAGAATTATCCTGCAGTGTTAAAACAAAATCAAATTATTTTCTACTCAAATAAAGTACTTAAACTATGTAATGTGGCAAACTAGGCATATCAACTAGTCCTTCATCAGCCCATGGCTGAACAAAAGCCATAGGCCTTGTCATGTTGTGCATTGTTTAATTTCTTCTTTGTTTAGGGCCAGTTTTTCAGTCTCCAAACATTTTTATTTAACATAACACTAAATTTGAATGGTAAACATTAGTTATGTATACATAAAATATATGATGATAAATATATCATAATAATTATTATGTGGGTTGCTGCTTGATCCTTAATTGTGTCAAACAGCTTACCTTTAATTATTAATATGGCAGATAGGTTTTCCATTCTTTGTAAGAAAATCCATTGTTTGTCAACTAGATTGATGTTAGTAGGGCAGTGGTCCTTCTTGTATTTTCAGCTCTTAGCACCGTCTGCAAAAATATTATGATTAATGTTTTGTACTTAGTTGTTATTTGATTAATGGTTATTATAATTTGTTTCAATAAATACTTATGTACAAACATCAATATTAATAATTTCAGTTGTTACAATGGAGGTTAACAGACATACTGTGATAATTATTCTAACCACAACAAATAGCTAACTAAGCTAAGCTAAATAAGTTGCTTATCTATACAACAAAGGAATGATTGTCAGTATGATGTGTATGATACAAACAACATTTGACATCCAAAATGCCTTTAATGTGCCTATTTGAAATAAATGATTTGGCTTTGACAAAATTTTCCTAAATATACTGGGTTACTTACTTGTAGTGATGAAGATATTGACTTTTCGCTATTTGAGCAAAACAGCCTGTCTTAGCGCAGCCAGCGATAGCTCCCATAGAGTGAGAAAGTAAGGACACTTTGTCCCAGTTGAAGTGCTCTTTTTATATACAAAATCATCCTCGCCCTCGGTCAGTCCCATTTGTTGTAAGTCATAACTGAAAATTAAAAACATATTGAAATCCTCGTACGGTTAAGCTTTATTTTGAATTCTCAAAGATCTCGAATTAAGTTGTCATAACTATTATGTGTAGGTACGTGGGGCAGTTATCATTAAATTATTGAGTATTTTAGCTATGATTGCGAAAGGTAAGACCCCCAAGTTTAATCATAATTGTGTATGTGTACCGGAAGTCGTACGACGAAAACCCATGTCCAGGGAGGTCCAAAGCTAATATAGGTCTATCTTTGATGATCATCGGTATCAAAGATAAGTACCTACACGAACTACAATAATCTAATGAGATACGAACAACTTTTTCGTAAATATATTAGGTTAGGTAGGTACTTACTTGTAGGATTATATTGACTTAGACAGACTTAGGTTCTTTTCGCTATCGAGCAAAACAGCCTAAGTCTTGGTGCAGCCGCCAGCGAAAACCTTCTTGTCCTCTATCAGAGAATTTTGCAAACGTATTCCTTCTACAGCAAACCACAAGAAATTTTTTCAGAACTATTTAACATAGGCCCATGTTTCTGTATGAGAATAGTAAATATCATTTTGTATGTTAAAAAACATAAAACAACTATTAATTGAAACAATATTTAAGGTAAAACCAAACAAAGATTATTATGGTTTAAAAGTTTCCTATTTTCATAATTAACTTTTGTTTTTTTTTTTATATTACTCAGTGTCAGTGTTGCCAAATTTTCTCCCGAGTCCACTAGAAGTCGCAATTTTTTAAAACTATTCTTATTCTTATTACCGATGTTCGATCGCCGTTTTGGAGGTCCATTTTAAGATTTGAGAATTAACACAATATAAGTTATTCACAGTATTTTTTAGATCATCATACAATAATATCATAAAATAGTTTACTCAAGAAGTTAATGAAGATGTTTGTTAGATATTGTTTTCTTATCCCGGAAGAATGTTGCCGTGGGATTTTTTTCGAAATTACTTTGTTTCTCGATCTCCACGCAACTCAGCGTACATATCCACAGTGGTTTCCGCAATTGAAAGAAATAAATCGTAAAACGTCAGTAGTTTTATGATTTATTTCTCACTTTCACAGTGTTTAAATAAAAAATAAAACATGCCATTATCGTGTTATTATTCGAGTCAAAGTTTAAGTAGTTGATTGTATTGTTTTCTACAAATTGAGTTAGTCTAACCACTAGACAAAACCACCAGCCACTAAAAGCAAAATTTTGTCCCCACCCCTGTGTCCAAACCCCAAGTTTAGTGGAAATCCCACTAACTTGACAACTCTGCTTTTTTACGATTTTATCGTTGGCCACAGATAACTAAAACGTGAAAAATAAAACGTTTCCTTGCGTATTTCAATTATGGTAGTTTTTGGTAGAAGTGTATTATAAAATTGGTTTTTCATTTTTCCGCCATCATTGTACATTTTTATTTATAAGCAGTAGTAGACCATCAGTTGTAATCAATACAAAATGTAATTATAGCAAAATTATTCAGAAGCGAATAGTTCATATATGATGAAACGAAACGCGTTCACGAAACAAATAATGCCCGGTATTTGGTACCCCTCTATACAATTTGCCTCAGTTTGTATCAGATAAAGTTCTACAATTCCGAATATGAATATTGATTGCTACTGCAGTTGGCTTAAATTCGGAATGGCTTTAACAATCAAAATATGTTACGCAATTAGGCTGCGGGTCCGTGGCTAAATAATAACAGCCGCACAGGTCGATCGATCAGGTTAAGCTACGCTTGCCGCGGTTGGTCTGTGGATGGGTGACCATCTTTACATACTGAGACCCCTCCATGCCTCGGAAAGCACGTTAAGCCGTTGGTCCCGGCTATCATTCGTGGATCTTTGACAGTCGTTACGGGTAGTCAGAAGCCCGAAAGTCTGACAACCAGTCTTACCAAGGGGTATCGTATTATATATATACCCAGTAACTGGGTTGTGGAGGTCAGATAGGCAGTCGCTCCATGTAAAATACTGGTATTCAGCTGCATCCGGTTAGACTGGAAGCCGACCCCAACATAGTTGGGGAAAGGCTAGGCAGATGATGATGACTGAGGCCTTTCAACAAGAACAGGGGGTTTCAGAATCATGTACTCATTGGTAACAAACAGGCTGCGCGCCGATGTCTATGTAGGGTTTAAAGAGTAAAATAGTGAAATTCATCATCATCATCATCAGCCTATAGCAGTCCACTGCTGGACATAGGCCTCTCCTATTGCACGCCATTCAACTCGATTTTCGGCAACTCTCATCCAGCTGCTACCGCAGCCATCTTGCGAAGATCGTCGCTCCACCTAGCCTGAGAGCGTCCCACCTTACGTTTACCGATTCGCGGTCTCCACTCAAGAATACGTCTACCCCAACGGTCGTCGGTTCTACTGCTAATATGGCCGGCCCATTGCCTCTTCAGCTTGCTTGTTCTGTGAGCCATTATGTGCACAATGGTGTGAGTTAATGTTTGTTATTTGGGTTTTAGGATTTCTTTCTTTAGCATGTAACTGTTTTTTTGGCCCTAATGATTGAAAGAAATTACCTACTTGAAATTATGAGTAAATACAAAAAAATTGTTACATCATTAGGTATAAGATCTTGCAGCAGCAGTAGATAGAGGAGCAGTAGTGACTTACAACTCGTACTACTCGACTTACGAGTTGTAGCCGTTGTAGGTCGTAAGTCCGAATCCAGTGTCGCGCTTTTTTTTTGCCTATATTTTCTGACTACTGGGCAAAGACCTCCCAAATTAATGTTTTTCTTGTTTTTGTTTAATGTATTTATCATCTCCCATGCACTTCGGTGTAACAGGCTCCCAAACTGCCTGTAATGAAGATCGGTGTTCGTTCGAGACGACGAGCCACCGTCATCTGTTTCAATTAGTTTTAAACACAGCTCTTTCCTTTTTACACGCGTTTACTACAACAGTTACTTGTTTAAAGGAGGAAGAGTGGATTGTTTAAAATATGGACGAAGTTAGGTAGGACTTTGTTCCTGTGGATATACATTGTAAATGAATGCCGCAGCTCACTAAATGCGCTGTTGAATTTTTAACGCTCCAGCGCCGAAAGTTAAAAGCCAAACAGCGCGCTTTTGTTTATTTAAGCATTTATTTAGGTGTCGTTTAGTGTTAACGAAAACGGTTATAAGAATGATACCTATATCTCTAGGTCGGAGTCATTCGTTTGACTATTCGGAACGCCAGCGCCGCCCTGCGGCGCTTGACAGAGTCTAGCTGAGTTCGTGGGAGTCGACGAGAGCGCTACAGAACGATGTGGAGTTTTTTTTTTTATGGATGGGAAATCATCTAATGTCTCCTCCCGCTCTGGGTGGAGCGGAAGGGAGTGTCAGACTCTTACTGACTAAAACCCACCCGTGTTCCTTCCTTAGCCCTTCATGTTCCGGGCAGCGGTAACCCTTTCGGGCAATCCCGCTCTTGATCATCGGACATCAAACGGACAACATTCGCTCAGAATCTGTCTCGCGTTCCGTATTTGGTTGTGTCATGCATGCATGAACTATGCGTGATTCGCTAGTGTGACACTTCTTCATAAAATTATTTTGAGCTTTTTTTCTTTCTGAAAGGTTTTTGATCTTTATCGTCGTTTTAATAAGGCAGCTGTTTGGTTGCTGCCCTTGACAAGTCTGTCAAAATCACAATGATCTTTATTGTAGTAACAATAAGGTTGCTATTGGGTTGTTGGGTTGCTGCGTCAGAGGTAAAATAACTGGGAAAGGTCTTAAAGCTCTATGTTTCATATTACCATCCAATTACTGTACTTTATGTTAAAATGCTCGTTTCCAAGGCAATAATATTTTTCATCTTTTTCATGATTTTATTTGACGAAATCGTAATTTTCCACGATTCGTAAAAAGGTAGTTAAAGTCTGTGTGAAAAAGCTCGTATGAATTTATGAGCCACTTAAAACCGTTCCGTTTTTAGGGTTCCGTACCCAGTGGGTGACAACGGGATCCGTCCGTCTGTCAGCGGGCTGCAACTGCTGCTGCTGCTCCAACCGTAATAGGTAGACAGTTGAAATCACAGAGTTTGTATTTCTTTTGTCGCTATAACAACAAATATTTACCCCCTTACTAATAAACGTATTATATCAAATGAATAGTTATACACCGATTTCTCTCTTTCAGTCGTCACTAATTTGACTTTCGAAAGAAGAAGACAAAGCGTTGTGTAACTATACAGACGCAGACGCTATACAACGTTTATTAGTAAGAGGGTAAAAATAAAATAAAGTAAAAAATTCAAGGGGGTCTCCATTCAAGAAACGTGTATTTTTCGGCGTTTGTTGCCCATGGTACCTACAAAACCCTTCGTGTGCGAGTTCGACTCACATTTGGCCGGTTTTTAATATTTTTAACGATTCCGATAAAATATGGATATTCGTGAGTCAGCTGCGTGAGAGGCTGGATATTTGCCTACACAGCATCGAGCGGCGAGCCGACTTCAACCGACAGGGTCAAATCAAATTAGCTAGCGAAACTCTGCGGATGTGATGGGTATCCATATCTAAACACTGTAAAATAAAATAAGTAATAAAATGATCTGATGTTTTTTTAGGGGTCAACGACCGCTGGCATTTTTGTTACTTGATGTTTGAGTTGACAAAATCTGTTAAGATATCGTAACCCATCATATTATTTTTATTTTATCAAGTTTAGATACCGATACCCATCACGTCTGCGGAGTTTCGCTAGCTAATTTAACTTGACCCTGAATACTTGGGCTTTTAATCGCATTCATTAGCCTTTTCGTGTTATAAAAACATCCGCGTAACCGATGTTTGCAAATTATTTGATTTCGATTTGTAGCTTGTCAGACCCTTTATACGATTTATTCCGGTCTGATCCCCTGAGCCCCCCCCCCCCCCTCCACCCCCCCTCTCCGCACCCCCTCCTCAATGCCCTGCTAGTTCGTCTTCTGTTTTAATCTTTGTCATCCAATTTATCTAAGTTACTCTTTTTGACAGGTAAGTACAGTCAAGAGAAAATAAATGGTTTTATGTTTTTACAAAATTAAATATAGAGGGTTATTGGAAAAATACCAACCACCTCTTAAGAGGTCATTGTACTCATCATTATTAACAACTTTTACTATGGGACAAAACCTGAAATCGTGAAAAAAAAATCAGCTGTTCCCTACATTTTGACGAGTTATACGAACATGCCACCACTGCTCAATATTGCAAATATTGATTTTACCAGCCCCTGTAATGTTATAGTTTTGATGTGCACGGGCTACCCTAACGCTTTGCACTCAAACTGCGGAAACGAATCTAGTTTTAACTGTAAAAACATGTAACTTAAACCCTAAAAATCTACAAAAAAAACCTCCACAGTCCTCCTTTACAAAACTATTTCAATAACTTTCAATCGTAAAAAGTTGCGCGTCTTATCTTACCCCTGTTCCACACTTGGTCCCAAGCAATGTTGGCCCCAAACAGCACTCGTCCAACTTGGTGATCGAGAAATTTGTGTTATATAATTTTTTATTTATTTCTATAAATTGTTTTATCAAACAGTTTTTTTCGGGCAGTAGGGTCAGAGTGCCATTTTCCAGTGCATACAATACCAGAGAATGGACATTTGGGTTAGCCGCATAAAGTACTCAAACAGTCAGAAAAACGTAAACTAACTGAAAAAAATAAAATGACACACATAGTCCTTACATTCATACTAATTAAAATAATACTTAATAATAAAATAAGTGTGAAAACCAGTCTTACCAAGGGGTATCGTGTTACCCAGTAACTGCACCCTAATTGCGTAACACACTATTAATCGGAATCTGAATCATTTTGAAGCAAATTGCTAATCCATTGCTTCATAAGTTCGAAAAATTTGTCTGCTCATTACGTAAATAACGCAATGAATGTTGTTGAACTGTCAAAATGAAACCGATTCCTATTGATAATGTGTTACGCAATTGCCCCGCTGGTTTGTGGAGGTCAGATAAGCAGTCGCTCCATGTAAAATACTGGTATTCAGCTGCATCCGGTTAGACTGGAAGCCAACCACAAAATTGTTGGGAAAAGGCAAATTGATTGATATAATACGACCTCATACGTAAATATTCATGTCATTGTGTACAATTATATTCATGTGGATCGCGAAATTAGCCCCAACGCCCCAACGTTGGCCAAAGCTAATTTCTCGATCCATACGTCAAACTCAAACTCAAAGCATTTATTTCAATTAAACCATTTACAAGCACTTTTGAATCGTCAAGAAGTCGGTCAGTCAGAAAATATGAAGCTAGTTGCCCATTCCAAAGCGTAGGTACCTATGTAGAATAAAGGGCAAGAAACTCCATGGACACTCTTTTAAATTATAATTTCACAAAAATATTAGTTACAACCTTTATTTTTACGTTGGACGACTAGCATTGGGGCCAATCTTGGAACCAACATGTGGAACCAGCGTGATATTCATTTTCCTTCCAACTTTATCGAACAGCCTGTGGGCGTTCATCCCCCTCCACTTATTCTAAAAATGTAATAAATATTGGATGTCGCAGTAAACACCTTTTAAAAAGATTTTCTAGAACCTTCTGGGTGTTATTTCGTCGTTTTATTTGATATTTGAGGCTTGGTATGGGCGTTTTTATCTGGCAGACAGGGTACAAAGTGGGTTATATCTGCTTGAGTTGTACTTGTACTGGGACAAATGGTTTCTTGTTTTCTAAAAAGGTTCTGTGTCATATGACTCTCTAGAACAGATCATTTCGGCAATAAGAATAGAATAGAATACTCTTTATTATGTACACCATATAAATTACAGACATAAATATAGAAACTTTACAATGGGTGACACAATGGGCGGTCTTATAGCTAAAAGCGATCTTTTAAAGATAACCTTTGGATGGATTAAAAAGAGGAAGGACAGACAAGTACTGTAGGTAGTCTGTGGTGTACCATAAATAAGGTGCGGCACTCTTAAATTAGCTAGCCAAACTCCGCAGACGTGATGGGTATGGGTACCCTCCCGACCCCCACGCTGTTACTTCTCTCGCCATCGACGCCTCATTACCGCGCACTTACTTCATCCGAGCGAAGTCTCAAGATAACTCTTGCTGGTTGTTTAAACAAAATTTCGATGTGGTTGCGTTGTCGCTAGTAGTTGCGATGGGGTTACGTTGTGGCAGTTTGCGGACAGATCAACCTCCGTCTGTGACTGTGTCGTCGCATCTACGCAACGTTGTGCTTGCGATGTGGCCGGCCGCTAGGACGCAGTCTCGCTGAAAGAAAAAAACGTTTATTTGTGGCAGACATGACGCGGAGAAAGAAGACAAAAACAAAAAAAAAAATAGGTTGAATATGCGTCATATCTATCTCCGGTGGTTGCGTTGTGGCTGCGACGTGGCCTTGATGTGGTCGGTATCGCCCACACGATTGATTTTGACGGCCAAATGTGGTCCGTGTGAATAAACTATCCATTTTCATGCAATTAGTCTGGGTCACATAATTTTCTTTCTTATAAGTTACTACATTCTTCTGCCCGCGACTTCGTCCGCGTGGAATTTCACCCACCAACACTCTTAGGGGTAGAATTTCGAAAAACCCTTTCTTAGTGGATACCTACTCTTCACAAAGAACACACCCTCCAAATTTCATGTCTCTAGGAGCCGCGGTTTAGGCTGTGCGTTGATACGAGTATATCAGTTAGTCACGACTTTGAATTTGTTATAATTATACAGGGTGAAATTTTAATCACCGTTTTCCTCTTAAGAGCGTTTACAACGTACGGCATTTCATACAAACTTTCAAGCCCTTGTTTTTCGAAATGAATGAACCGAACCGATTTTAATGAAACTTCGTACGCATAAGCAGGATACAAAGGTCTAAAAAGTTAGTAAAAACATTTTCGAAATGTCTTCTTTAAAAAAAGATAACTGGAAATATCTGTTTCTATGGAAAATTTAAAATCGGTCTAATTTGGCTGTAACACAATTTTTCGAAAATGTTTTCTACTAACCTGTATAGATCTCAAGTCTCTAAGTACAGCGGACCTATTCTGTAAAAAAACTCACCGTGAAAACTTAGGTGAAGTGAACTTAGAGTGAGCTATCATTACATCTGTTGCTAGGGATTGACACCATTGACAACTCGCTTCACTTATGTTTTCACGGTGAGATTTTTTACAGAATAGCACTACAGCATGCGTGACACAATTACTACTTAATAAAACGTGACTTTTTGTCCGACTACCCACTATGTGGAACCCCATGGGAGTGCAGAGCAATCCTAACTCCACGCCATCGTAAAGCATGGTTAATCCCGTTTTATGACTAGTGATGGGCGTAAGGCGCGGATATTTTTGTATATCCGCGTGATGTGCGGATATGTCTTAGGATATCTGTAGGTGGATTTCTTTTATTGTGGTCTGTTTCCCTTTATTTGCTGTGTGTACTTATATAGAAAAAAAGGGACGGCAGGGCGTATGTCAGCGGTAAAAAAATAATAATAATATAGGTAAGCAGGTAATATAAATTTGTGTTTGGCACTTATATAACTAGCCGACTCTCTCTTCTCTTACAGAAGTAAGACTTTTGTTAACATAGGTTAAATTGCAACCCAAATAACGTATTCAAAAATTTTATTTTACCACATACAACTTGACTTGGTTCAAGGCATCGATATCGTATCCATCCATACTAATATTATAAATGCGAAATTGTGTCTGTCTGTCTCTGTTACCTCTTCACGCTTAAACCGCTGAACCGATTTAGATGAAATTTGGTATAGAGATAGTTAAGTCCCGGGAAAGGACATAGGATATTTTTTATCCCGATATTAAAACGGGATCGAAACTTATGTGGGTGGAACCGCGGGGCGCTGCTAGTAATAAACATAAAACAAAATTCTGATACAAAAATAACTTACACCCAAATCACTCCAAAATATCCGCAAACTTTCGGATACACCTTTCCTCACACCCCTAAACTGAAGGGTTAATAGTTTGCTCTCCGGCCCCATCTGGGGACCTCTTACAGAAGACTTTTCATTTGTTTTCTCTTACAATTTCCAAGGAAATAATTTGGACAAAATATTGTGGAGTATTGAAGTATGTTTTGAATAAGTAGGTGATTTTTTTGTGTTCTAGATTGCTTGATATTCAATGACACTCATTTGTAATAATATCGTGAGAAAACCTGAGGGGTAATTACGTAACACACTAACCGTTGGAATGGCTTTCATTTTGACAGTTCAACAACATTCATTGCGTTATTTACGTTGTTGAGCAAACAAATTGTTCGAACATATGAAGCAATGGGTTAGCAATCTACTTCAAAATGATTCAGATTGTGATTTATAGTGTCTTACGTAGTGTTCCGTGCTTCCCTCAGCCAGTGTGTGTATAGAGGTATGACGAACAGGGTGTAAAGTTCACCAATACTCTATAGAAAAGGGAGGATCCTCCGACCAGACGGGTGTTGTGTCTGGCGTACAACTGCCCAAAGAGTAAAGTAACTATAGAGGGAAAGAGTAACAACTCTGTGGTAAAATTTGCATGTATGGAAAGTGCTGCCACCTTGAGTTTGGTGGGTGAACTAAGGCTCTAATAAATATACACCTACCTATAGTTAAGCATACTTACTATAAGTAGCGAATCTTTATTATAATGTTTAGGGTCACAATTGGTCACAATCAGGGTTTAACAAATAACAGTAACAAGTAATAATTTTAACAGAATTAGCTGAGATAAACTCGGGATTTCGGGAAGCGCATCAACGTCGGGAAAGCCGGAGTTGCGGAGTTGACAATGATAATGGCGGATGGCCGGCGGCGAGTCGGCGACAACGACAATGACATTTGTTTGGCAATTTTATTGGACAAACAAGACAAGATGGCTGCCAACAAGTTTTTTTAACCCACCAAACTGCAGATGTCGCTGTCGTCTATGGAAATTGATCACAGTGCTAAGTGTGCCCCCCCTGCAACTGCCTAATGATTCATGTCGGGGCGTTGTATCTATGCTAGTTGCGCGGTAAACTCTGCTTGCGAGATGCAGGATTTTGCATGACGTCAGTATGACGCGTTGTTCGCATGTGGCGTTGTCGATTGTGATTGTGTTCTTTAAAACTATTTTTTGTCGACTTCTTTATATCTTTCTACGATTGTTATATTAAAAAAATGTATTGAATATGTCAAGTTAATCAACATTCAAAACATAGTAATGTTAGTACTCATGAAATCACATCGCACGAACGCACCCAGATATATGGGCGAAGATCGTCACTCGGACTCCAGAGGCAAGACATCGCCGTCGAGGTAGACCACCACCAGCTTTGGAACGAAAAAGAGGAGGTCTTTGTTCAGCAGTGGGATACAATATAGGCTAACAAAAAAACTCGTAGAAAAACTAAACAAAAAGAAAGTTTTATTGCACTATCTCCAGTTATCATCGTCACTCGGACTCCAGAGGCAAGACATCGCCGTCGAGGTAGACCACCACCAGCGTTGGAACGAAAAAGGGGAGGTCTTTGTTCAGCAGTGGGATACAATATAGGCTAACAAAAAAACTCGTAGAAAAACTAAACAAAAAGAAAGTTTTATTGCACTATCTCCAGTTATCATCGTCACTCGGACTCCAGAGGCAAGACATCGCCGTCGAGGTAGACCACCACCAGCGTTGGAACGAAAAAGGGGAGGTCTTTGTTCAGCAGTGGGATACAATATAGGCTAACAAAAAAACTCGTAGGAAAACTAAACAAAAAGAAAGTTTTATTACACTATCTCCAGTTATCCTTTTTAGGGTTCCGTACCTCAAAAGGAAAAACGGAACCCTTGTATGATCACTTCGTTGTCCGTCTGTCTGTCCGTCGGTCAAAACCCTTTTTCTCAGGAACGCGTGGTGTTATCAAGTTGAAATTAATATCAAATACTCAAGGCTGCAATCCCTTGAAGCAGTGAAAAAATCAAACCTCTAAGTTAACGCAATCAAAAGATACGGGCGTTTATGTTCCGGTATCAAAACCTATAGGGTACTTCCCGTTGACCTAGAATCATGAAATTTGGCAAGAAGCAATGTCATGTAGCACAAGTAAAGGAAAAAATCCGAAAACCGTAATTTTTTACTTACATTACAAAAACATGAATTTTTTCCGTGATAAACTATTTACATACCTACAAAGTACGGAACCCTTGGTGCGCGAGTCCGACTCGCAGTTGACCGGTTTTTTTCTCTCATCTTACCGTCAACACAAGGTAACTGATACATTAAATATTTCTGCTCCAACGGGTAAAGAATTAGAAATATTTACAATCTTTATACTGTGAAAATATTTGTTTCAAATAGACGGAAGAACAAGATAAACAACCTGCCGTTGCTATTTTGTTAAAGCTATTATGGTCGTGATGGTATTTGTTTAATAATTAAAAAAATGGTTTTGATATTTTTTTCTTAAGTGTATGTTAAATAGCTGTTTTTAGGGTTCCGTACCTGAAAAGGAAAAACGGAACCCTTATAAGATCACTTCGTTGTTCGTCTGTATCTCCGTCAGTCATGACCCTTTTTCTCAGGAATGCGTGGAGTTATCAAGTTGAAATTAATATAATATACTCAGGGCTGCAATCCCTTGAAGCGGAGAAAAATATTTTTCCATTATATGTATTATAGCGCAATTCTTGAAAAAGGCTATAGGCTATTTAACATCAAGCTAGGATCATTACGAGCTGAGGAAAACAAAAAAAAGTCAGAATGACGAAAGCGCGGGCAGGCAATGCGATGCGACGGGGTGGGTCAGAGAACAAGAAATAAAACGCGGACGAAGTCGAGGGCAGAAGCTAGTGTACAAATAAAAGAAATACTACCATAATCCTTCAAACGAGTTCCTTATCAAAACCAATATACATATTTCAAACCGTTTTAAAAATTGGCAACAAAACGAGCAGGACGAAAAAAACACAAAATCGTAGAACACATAATTTTAATCCGATAAAAACCTTAATCCTCCTATTAAACTTCAACAAAGATCTATAATCGAGACAAAGGGAGTTTCTCAGAAAGCGCGATTAAGTGCGCACTGTGCGCCTGAGCGCGTGCTACCGTCTTACCGCCTCACTGCGTTTTCTTCCTGGATCAGACCATGATTATACACCAAACAATATCAAAGGGAAAACACACTGAGCTTACGTCTGATGAAAGGAGGAGAGTAGGATACAATGTGGGGGATAAAACGATGTATTCTTGCAGCGGCAGTAGGATTAGGTAGGTCTTAAAGTGTATGCAAAGGTGTATTATGTTGTTGTGTATAACAACGTAAATAACGCAATGAATGTTGTTGAACTGTCAAAATGAAAACCATTCCTTTAGAGTGTTATGCAAGTATCCCGCAGGTTTTGATTCCCGCTCAGAACAAAATTATATTTGTATTGCCAATATGACAGACGGCACAGACGAATCTTAGTGTAGAACAATCCAAGTGTATTCAGTGGCGAAGGTACCGTACAACTCGATTCCCACCGGCTTCCCTTTGAAAGTTCAGAACATAACCACTCTATAGTCAATTCATCATTGAAATTTTGTTTTGGATTTTTTTTTGCTCCGGCTTATCTCTGTCATAAATTCACCCTTCGCCACTGGTGTATTATTGCTTCTAATTGTACTCTTCCTGTATTTACCTGGGTATTATCGGCACAATTATCGTAAAGGACACCGGGAGGAAAACACCTGCTTTATTTTGTTGTTTTCCTCGTTAATAGGTTACATTATTATTTTGTTTTTGATATTTTTTTAATGGTTTATTAGGAGTGAGAGCTAATCGGTCACTTAAAGGGTTTCGTAGTTGGGATGAATTCACCCCAAGAACAAACTTAACTATAAGTACTTAGATGATTACTTTTTCTCCCTTATATCGATACATTACAGTGAATTCTCGTCGAACACGCGTTGATCGTTACGTCACGCGTCACTACACGATACTTGAGCGTGGGTTCGATTCCCAGGTCCGGCAAAGTATTACTGGGCTTTTCCATTAGGAGTTTCTTAGTAACAGCCCGGAGTTTGGAAGTTATTATTTCTGGTACTAGAAGTGACAAATTGCTGAATTCAACCACAAGTTCTATGCTATGCTGTGTTAAATGTTGCAGCATCATGCTGAGATAGGAGCCTTTTGGCCTCGTATAGGACTTTATGTTTCATTTTTCTTTTTATTACGAGTCGCAATAAATACTTTTTCTTTCTTTCTATGTTTCCATAATAGCAAAAACACACACAACAGTTAAATTGCTATTCGTTTTTAATTAGGCGTCAAAGAACGTGTAAGATTGACTGTCGTCGGAATTTGGATTCAATTGATTTCGAAACCTCGAGAAATGGTGTTCTTTTGTGTGACTGGGCTAATTGCTTGGGTACACGACGTCATAAACCATCATGACACCAGTCAGCGAAACACGACGCAAACACTTCGTGTTTAGTTAGTTTTTAGTGTAATTATAATGTTGTATGTATTTATAGTATTTTAAGTTATATTAATATTGTATTGTATGTGTTTATATGGGCCTTGATGCCTGAAATAAATGGATAAATAAATAAATTTTCTTTCATACTTCTCTATTAGTCGTCATCTTGTGTCTAGCCATATCATCTTTTCCACAGTCCATCATCAGATATTTATACTGAATTGATTGGAGATTATATTTATTTTTTCCTTGTCTAAAAAATGCAGATTCTAATGACAGTGTTCTCTTTTGTTTCAGGATATCGACTATGAAGGCTTCCGATGGTTCCTGGATACCTTCCTCGAGGTGTCCGCCCCTGATGAACTGTCCAGGTAAACTATTAACAAGTAATACTAACGAGTTACAGAAAGGAATTCTGTCTTACACTCGACATTTACCTACTTATCAATAAAAATCAGAATTATAGTCGTGGAATTTATACCATGATAATTAGGTATCAAATTAGGATATGTAAGGTTTGTATATCCTATAATGTACACGGTTGAACATTTTTTACTACGGTTGAACTATACAGGGTCAAATTAAATTAGCTAGAGAAACTGCAGATGTTATGGGTATATCTAAACACGATAAAATAAAAACTAGTAAAAAAATTTGATGTTTTTTTCTTAGGTGTCAATGACCGCTGGTATTGTTGGAACTTGAAGTATGTGTTAAGAAAACGTGTTTTATTGTTTTAAGATACCGATACCCATCATGTTTGTGAAGTTTACCCCAAAAAAAAACTTATTATTCAACTGATATTTTAAGTAAATACACTAACAGCGGTCAATGACCCCACAAAAATATCATCAAATTAATTTTATCATGTTTAGATATCGATACACATCATAATTATCTGCAAAGTTTCGCTAGCTAATTTAAATTGACCCTGTCAAGTCAAATATTGTAATGGTATGGTATCTAGGCGAATCTAAGAACAAAATAGGTTCGTATGACTTTCGGAATCAAAAGATTACAAATTCCCAACAACAAAGGATACCTACCAAAAACAGTACTTTTATTCTCACTAAGCGACACGCGCTGAACTTGCGCAGGAGCTCTCGTTAACCCTCAATTCATACTAGCGCAGAGTCGAAGCGCACCGAAGCGTTAATCTGAAACTTACCATAGCAAATTCACCCTTATCTTCACAACGTAATGCACATATTCCATCCGAGCTAAAAAGAAGACGCGCGAATTCGCGCGCTTTCGACGGAATTCGCGCGTCTGAGTGCGACCAACGCTGATTGGTGCGCGTGCATTACGTCGTGGAGATAAGGGTGATTTTGCCATGTTAAGTTTCAGATTAACGCTTCGATGCGCTTCGACTCTGCGCTAGTATGAATTGACCCTTACCGTCCGAGACAATAACGAAGTCAGAAGCGTGTGTGTGTGTGTGTGTTATGTGATGGCGTTACTCGTCTTAACGCACACATGCACATCTTGTTTGTACGCTTGGTTAAAACAAATAAAGCGCGCGTCGCTTCGTGAATTTAAGGAGGCTTATGTCCATGCAGACGCTTGTGTCATTATGAAATACATACCCCAACAAAACATGACAACGCCTTCCAGACACCTTTTTCTCTCGTTCGTCCGTCGCGACCGTCGCCCGGCTCTCCGCGAGATGGCAGCAGCGAGCTCCACCGCCGCCTGCGCAGCCGTCACGGCGCACGCTGACCATCAGGTACGGCAGGTATATGAAACAGTATCAATATATTGTTATTAACGTTGTTATTCTAGCTTTTGCCCAACACTGTTGGAGAAGACGCTGTGGTATCTGGACAACATACAGAGGACAGAGAACATCTCGTACAAAAGTTTGTGAAGCATGTACACTGCACAGTCAACAAAAGAGATAAGTACGCAGGATCGTCGGATATTGTTGAAGTCTAGTAGGAAACCCATGGATGTATTCGAATAATATTTAATTTTATTAATAGAAAACAAACGGCTCCTTTATTCAATTAAATTTCAGTCGACAACATCCATTGGTTTCTTACTATATATAAACTTCAACTAGGTATATCCGACGATCCTGCATACTTATCTCTTTTTTTGACTGTACCTAGCGCCATTTTTGTTTTATTTCGTGCATTTTCTGTTATACGCTCTTTGAAATGATGAATAAGGGATTCTACACAAATGTTCCGGTCGGCACATAAGTACGACTCGGTAGTATTTATTAAACAATAAAGTCGACCCGAAGAAATTTTCTTTCGGCTCGTGCCGATTGGCAAACTCCGTTCGGCATCTACACTCGCTGAATCGTGTTCGAGATACGCCAAGCAGCTTTCCCGAGCATATATCTATATACAGGGTGACTTGTAATTTGACGTAATCTGGACAGGACGTAATATTGTTACCCATTTTGTGGGCCATTCAGGTCCTGGAAGGAATACGTCAAATTACAATTCACCTTGTATATTTGATTTACCCGCTTATCTGTGCGGAATGATGCCAACCTGAACATGTAGCAGCCCTAATTCTTATGCAGTTTTAACCAAAATGACAACAGAGTCTTTACAGCTTAAAAAACAGCTTTCTGGGGTACAGAATAGCCTTGAAACGCAGTAAGCTCACCTTGATTGAACCTCGTGTATTTTATTTATTTCGTAACGAGTAATTATTTTGTGACAAGCCAAATGCTTACTTTGCCAATTGTGAAAAAAAAAATAAGCATGAGATCTTTACCAATTATTCTCTTCTAGCTTACAGCTTCCAACTTACTATAATAATACAGGATCAATATAAATTAGCTAGCGAAACTCTGCAGACGTGATGGGTATCTATTGATATCTAAATACGATAAGATAAAAAAGATTTGATTTTTTTTAAGTGAAAACTTCTTTAGGCACGTTGGGCATTTTTTTTATGGGAAAAACCATTGAATTCGCGCCACTGTTACCGTAACCGACACCGCTTCCGATATTGTGTTCGGCTGTTCAGTGAGTTATGGCAAAGTATTCTGTTTGTGTTTTGTTTTCTCTTCTGTCGGCACTTCCGGAGTGCCATTTTTTTTTTTCAATAAACAGATTTCTATTTGCAAGCCAGTTCGAAATTTAAATAAAACCTTTGACAAGTTACCTCCTTGGTTGTCATGTTTCGGAATCGTTGAATTTTTTTTTGTTGACCGCAGCTATTGTTGATACTTGAAGTATGAGTTGAGAAAGTCTGTTTTCTTTTGTTCTATCCTATCCCATCACCGCCTTGAACTTTACACAAACAAAAAACGGACTTTCAAACTGATATTTAAAGTTAGTAACATTACCTAACCGAGGTTGATGACCCACCAAAAAAAAAACATCATATTAATAATTTATGATATCGATACCCATCGCGTCTGTGGAGTTTAGCTAGCCAATATAAAACAACCCTGTATACTGTAATCTTGCTAATCATTAATTAATATTATTAATATTTACGCTTGGCTGGGTCAGCTGGGAGGGTGGAAAGCTCCAGATTACTATCAGTAGTAATCTAACAAAAGAATACTGTCATCTTCTAGGGCAAGATGAGCTTGGCATCCAAGATCCACGGCTTGGCGGAGCGCTTACAGCAGCTCGGCAGGAGTTCGGGAGATTCCGTTGATGGAAGTGATAAGGGATCTAGAAGTCGAACGGGTAAGTGGTGGTCACATTTTTGAAGAGACATATATTTAATCTATAAGCTAGCTGCGCCCCGCGATTTCACCCGCGTAAATGTCGATCCTGTGGGAATATCGGGATAAAAAAAGTAGCCTAGTATGTTAATCGAGGGTGTCAGCTACCTCCATACAAAATTTTATCAAAATTGGTCCAGCCGTTTGAGCGTGAAGAAGTAACAAACATTTAAACATACACATTCACAAACTTTTGTATTATGTATTAGTGTGATGTTCCAATTCCAAGCATAAATGTTAAACACATGATCGCCAAAACAGCTGTGAACTTTCATAAGACTGCGATTTTTTTTTTTGGATTACACGGTTGGTGTTGGAAGGCCTCTCACGAAATGGACCGCAGACTTAGTAAAGGCTGCAGAAATCCGCTGGATATGAGAAGGACAGAACCAGTAAAAGTGGCGATGCTTGGGGGAAGCCTATGTCTAACAGTGGACGTCTTTCGGCTGAAATGATGATGATGATGAAACGGTTTTGCTCATGGGCATAGTTCAGTGTAAGCCCAAAAGCTTCAGACTTTCATCACTTCTTTATTCATCATATTCCGGGCCTGAGAGTCCGGTCCAACCTTTAATACAGACGCCAGCACATCAAGCGACTACAATCTATCAAATTTCTTTAATAGATTTTCAACTTTATTACTAAAGCATAAGGTTTAAAGTTGATTGGGAAAATTTGACAGTTTCGGGTAGGTTGATGTGCTGGCGTCTGTACATAGCGCGAGAATAGCATTATTTATGCCTCATTCTTATCCGTCTTCAAACTAGCACTGCTAATCATGAGGCATCATTCATCAGAGAGGCAATTCCTCTCCGTTAGTTTAAGAACGTTCACAGTTTCAAAATAATTTCCCTATTATTTTGAAAAGTTTTTGACATTGATTGTCGCTAAGATGGTGACCAGATTTTGAACGTTTGTTTAGGAAAATTGGTCTTCTGATCTCTTATTTACCCCGCACATTGTGTGTTCCAGGGAGCGTCCATCCGATGTTCACCGTCACCACACACCCCTCATACTCCTCCCACGAGCTCTGCCTGGACAGGCGCAACGAGACGAGCCCCAGTCACAGTCAGATGTCCAGGAACTCAAGCCGGAAGAGCAGCAACTCGCTGAGGGTCAACCAGTCTACGAAGATCGAAGGTAATTATAATGAAAAAACAGTGGCACTCCACAGAAGTGAAAACAAAACACAAACAGAAATACTTTGCCATCACTCGCTGACATATCGGACATACATTAACACCGAGTACATCCCGAATTCCCGAGGACAGCCGAACACATCCGAAGCGGTGTCGATTACGGTAACAGTGGCGTAATGAGTTCAATAGTTTTTTCCCATCTCAAAAAAATGCCCAACGCGCCTAAAGAAGTTTACACTTCAAAAAGTATACCGTTCTTTTGAGGAAATCATTCAAAGCAGTATCTACCCATTTCTATTGAATACAGCACTTTTGCTCGTCAGTAGCAGTTCAAAACCAGTCTGTGATTGCACCGCTGCTGATGACTTTTGGCCCTGTCACTAAGGTTGGTAACTACCTTCAAACCCTTGGCCCTTGACGTTACAGGTCTAGACAGATAGTCGGCTGCTAAAGGCGCAATCAGGTCGTTTACAAAAAAAGGCTAACTTTCGACAATGTTAGCGTTCAATAATTATAATTTTTCGTCTTGGAATTCGCAATTTTTAGGGTTCCGTACCCAAAGGTTAAAATCGGGACATTATTATTAAGACTCCACTGTCCGTCTGTCTGTCACCAGGCTGTATCTCATGAACCGTGATAGCAAGACAGTTGAATTTTCACAGATGATGTATTTCTGTTGCCACTATAACAACAAATACTAAAAACAGAATAAAATAAATATTTAAGGGGGGCTCCGATACAACAAACGTGATTTTTTTGCCGTTAATTGCTCGATATTAAAAACGGCGACAGGTAGACGCTTGAAATATTCACAGAACACACACTTATAAATAAATAATTAAATTGAAATAAAATAAATATTTAAGGGGGGCTCCCATACAACAGACGTGGTATTTTTTGCCGTTTTTTGAGATAATGGTACAGAACCTCGCACCTGGCCGCTTTTTTTTAAGGATCAATTGGCTCGTTCTAATTATGATAATGCTGCTGCTGGCATCAATTAATTATTTACAGCCTTCCATTACCGTCTTCAAATATTAAGTATGTTTTTTGTTTACAGATTTCAGGCACCTAATGAGACGGTCTTCAACTCTCGAAGTTCATACAGCGAGGGTATCACTCAAGGACATCGTGTGTTACCTGTCGCTGTTAGAAGCTGGAAGACCTGAAGACAAACTGGAGTGTGAGTAGATATATGCAATAGTCACGAAACTTCCTTCTTTGGTAACAAAGTTAGTAAGCTTAGCACCTTCCGACTTTACTCATAATGAGATCTATTTTGTTTATGGAAACGCTTCGAATAAAATAATGGACGTAGCGTAGACTGGTACAGTCTATTGTATATCAAAACTTGGAAGTTACAAAATCGCATAAATTCTGATAACAATCTGCTTCTGATGAAAAATGAGCGACTTCCGAGATGGCGGGACGGGCGGCGCGAATTGGAAGCGCGGGCGCGGCCGGACACGTGGCACGGCGGTAGTAAGTCCTGCCAAAGTGCGCCATCGGGCAGCGGCGGGGCCGTTACAGAGATTATTGCCCAAACTCAAACTATTGAGAACTGAAACAGCAGAATTGAATGGTTTAGTTATTTTTAGTTGTTCTTCATTCAAAACTACAGAATAGAAATAAAATAGTAGCATTGCAAGAACTCGCAGACAAAGTACTAGATACCTTTTTGAGCGTTGAAAATCGGTTCAAGTATTTCGAAAGACCAGATTTAAAATCAGAACCTTATATTCGAATTCCAGTCATGTTTCGCCTCTACGACACTGACGGTAACGGCGTACTAGACACGAATGAGATGGACTGCATCGTCAACCAGATGATGACCGTCGCCGAGTACCTGGGTTGGGAGACTTCCGAGCTTAGACCAGTGAGTAAATAAAACATCATACATTAAGTTACCATACTTTCTTACTGCTTATAGCGTCTTTTGGCCTCGTATAGGATTTTCTGTTTAATTTTTCTTTTTGTAATTTTTTTTTAAATAATAATTTGTTTTTTTTTACTGTGTTTAGTTTAGTTTGTGATCTTACTAGTCGCAATAAATACTTTTTCTTTCTTGCGTTTCTTTCTTTTTTCTTTTCTTTTCTTTCTTATTTGGGTTGAACGTAGATAACCAGAAAATAATATGATGTAAAAGAACGGAAAATGGGTTCACATCAATAGTGCAGGGGGGGGGGGTGGAGGGGATCAGACCGGAATAACTCGTGCAATTATATCAGAATTCACTCGCAATTCAAACTTCTTTTTGCAGATCCTACAAGACATGATGGTGGAGATAGACTACGATGCTGACGGTACCGTATCGCTAGACGAATGGAAGCGAGGAGGGTCAGTAAAATTTATTTCAAATTTTCTCTAAATCTTTCAAATAGGGCTAGTTTATATACGAACCATTTCAGTTCGAAAAAAAAAAAGTCTAAACGAATAGAATTTTAAACCTCAACAATAATAGAAAGTCTTCACAATCGTTGGTTGTTTAGGCCGCGGAGGAGTAGTGCATCTAATTCTTATCACAAAAGTTATGTTTACACAGGGTGACGTCAATAAAATCTATTTAGATTCCTCATACCTAGGGATATTCGAAAATACCCCACGTATGTTCCGCGATTTTTGATAGTTTAGGAGATATGAATATTATTTTAATTTCAATTCTTCGAAGGCCATCTTTAAAAATTTATAACTTTTTTTCGACTAGTTCTTTTCTTGATTTTTTTTTACGATGGGACTGCTTATTATGAAATACCCTTTCATGTATAAAAAAAAATACCTTCCTAACATAAGTCCAAGATAAAAAAAAATATTGACGTCACTATTTGGACCAACCTTTGTACGTTAATTGAGGAATTTATGCATCTGTCCTATCCAGCATTCATTATTTTTTTCGTCCACAGTATGACGACCATCCCCCTGCTCGTCTTACTGGGCCTGGACACGAACGTCAAGGAGGACGGCGAGCACGCGTGGAGACTCAAGCACTTCAGCAGACCTGCCTACTGCAACCTGTGCCTGAACATGCTGGTCGGGCTGGGCAAGAAGGGACTGTGCTGTATTTGTTAGTATTTTGGCTTTAATTTACTGTTTGCGCTGATTAATTTAGTTTGACCAGGAGGCCAATTCCCGTAATTAAAAACGTTCAAAATCTAGTCGCAGTCTCATCTCAGCGACAAACAAATGTCAAAAACTTGTCAAAATGTAGGGAAATTAGAGGTATTTTTGACAGATTGTGACTGAGATCAGACTGTGAACGTTCTTAAAATTACGAGAATTGCCCCTCTGATTGTATCCTTTTAAGAAATTCCGCCGACTATTCCGTTTATCCACCCTAAAGTGAATACGCGGAAACGCATGTCCGAGAATCCACCCTAAGTGCTTGGCCAGAATGCAAACGCGGGCGCGGGGCGGGCACGGGGCGGGCGCGGCGCGGTGTGCTCAAACATAAGAACTTCATTTGAGTGTCCATAGTGGGCACGCGGGCGCGGTGAGCGCGCGGGCAACTCACGCCACAGTGAGTTCATACAAGTGGCTGCAGTAGGTGCGCGGGCGGCCCGCGCCTCAAACTAGTTCGAGCTTTTTTCTAGTAAAAATAAGTCTTCGTCAAATTAAAAGGACGCTTCGAAATGTTGCCACTACATAAAGTGTAAAATGATTATTGAGGATGATATTCTCATAGCATGTACTGTGTCTATTTTCTGTTTAGTATAATGTTTAGTATAATATAAAGCCTAGTGTGTAATAATTGTGGGCTGCATCGGACGACGTCATCACGTCAGCGCCGGCTGTCGCTGAAAACCAGCGCTGGGGCTCTGTCTTGCATAGGGTCGCAGCATAATGCTGAGCGATAGCCGTTTTGCGTGGATGTGACGCATGTTACCCTTGTCTTCTTTTTATTTTTTTTTACTTTTGTGTCATATGTATTTTTGCGTCATGTTCACCGCAAATAAACGTATTTTCTTTCTTTCTTCTTTCTTCTTCATCCATATTATATTTTGATAAACACTGGACACGACAACACTCAGAACGAAGCCGCGCTCCAATGCGGACAGGCAGATCGCGTGCGTTCTCGCACCCGCGCCGCTCCCCGCCCCGCGCTGCTAGTCTGGCCAAGCACAAAGTCTATAAATCCCGTTTATCCAAAAACCCACTCTAGGGTTTTTGGACATGCGTTTCCGCTTATCCACCTTAGGGTAGATTTTTTAGCTAGATACTAATACTCTTTATTGTACACCATTATAAATTATATTAGATTTTTTTAAATAGTTTTATAGGTCTACCCTCTAATCATTAAATTAGTTTTCTGTACTCCTACTGATTGATTCTCCCTCCTCTGGCCCCAGTCTGCAAGTTCACAGTGCACGAGCGCTGCGTGCAGCGCGCGCCGGCGTCGTGCATCGCGACGTACTCCAAGTCCAAGCGCGCGCCCGCCACGCTCGCGCATCACTGGGTAGAAGGTATGTGCAGAATAATTGATTGTTTTTCATATCGTTCGGATGTATTGAGACATTCTGAATCGAATCCTGGACGAGTTGAAATAAGCTACCTACTCATTTTTAGGGTTCCGTACCTCAAAAGGAAAAACGGAACTCTTATAAGATCACTTCGTTGTCCATCTGTCTGTCCGTCTGTCAAGATCATTTTTCTTAGGAACGCGTGGATTTATAAAGTTGAAATTAATATCAAGTATTCAGGCCTGCAATCCCTTGAAGCAGTGAAAAATCAAACTTCTAAGTCAACGCAATCGAAAGATACGGGCGTTTATGTTACGTTTATGCCACATATTTTGACACTCGCAAGACTATCAAAACCTATAGGGTACTTCCAGATGACCTAGAATCGTGAAATTTGGCAAGAAGCAATGTCATGTACAGTGATCGGAGTAAGTAGATTGATTTTTGGTACTTGTATCATAAATGCCCACAGAAAGAATAACATGGATAATCCATTTTCCCGGAAAGTAATTCCGGTATTTCCGGATCCAATTAAATATTGTTAATGTTGGTAGTGATATTATTACTACTCAATTCAAAATTTAAAGGAAGGTATCAAAACTAAATTAATTTATTATTTATCTGTTGAATAATAAAAACAATCGAGTTCCGAAATTCCGGAGGAATGTCCATATTAATATATACGTTTCGGATCAATGACCCCAATTCAATCTACCTACTCCGACCACTGGTCATGTAGCACAAGTAAAGGAAACAATCCGAAAACCGTAAAGGAGAATGGGCAAAAATGTACGGAAACTGGTACCCGAAAAACATTGGCAACCAAAAAAAGAATTTATATACGCCGGCCTCGCCAGGTTGCTCGTAGATGTCCCTGCCACCCTGAATATTTCGACACAAATATCTTCTTGTTAATTTTCAGGCAACTGCCACGGCAAGTGCGCGCGGTGTCGGAAAAAGATCAAGGGCTACAACGGAATTACTGGACTGCACTGCCGATGGTGCCATATCACTGTGAGTTCAGTATTTTACATTAAAAGCTATCATCAATACAAGCATTTGTACAGAGGCCAGCACATCAAGCTACCCGAAATTGTCAAATTTTCCCAATCAACCTTAAACTTATGCTTCTGCGATTATACAGGTATGAGGAACAGGATGTAAAGTTCACTCATACTCCATAGAAAAAGGAGGATCCTCCGACTAGACGGGTGTTGTACCTGGCGGGCAACTGCCCGCTGATTGATGTGGGACCGTTGGATAATGTATACTAGTTGCGCAGTAAACTCTACTTGCGCGATGCAGGATTTTGTGTGACGTCAGTATGACGTCAGTTGTAAATACCGCTACACGATAAAGTTGAAAATCTATTAAAGAAATTTGACAGATTGTAGTAGCTTGATGTGCTGGCGTCTGTACTACTGGTAAACTTTTCTTGTAGATTGTTAGTAAGACCACGATTCGATCGAGAGGTACTAGCTATGTTTGTAATCACAGATATGTAACGTCGTTAAGAAGTTCCAACTTAATTTAATAGATACCGAAAAATGAATAAAAAAAATTGATAAAACAAAATCATTTTATAAAAAAAAAATCTTCTTTTTCTTTCCTAAGGTTGTCTTCAAAAGATTGCTCTTAGCGATAAGACCGCCCATTGTGTCACCCTTTGTAAAATTTCTAGATGTATATCTGTAATTTATATGGTGGACACATAAGAGTATTCTATTATATTCTTGATTATTGCGTAGAGGAGAGATCCTCATCAATCCTCTACCTTCGATTGGTGGGTCTATTTGACATATTCTTAAAGATATAAAGAGATTTGCTCATGTATTTATTACCCCTGAAAATTATTGCACAGGTCTAACACACCGAACTGCATAGATTGAGATTGTTACCTGAGCATAAATAGGTATCACAAACCCAATTTCAAAAATATTTTTTTACGTGCCGTGCTTTTAAAACCGATGACATGAAGTTCAACCGCCACACTCGTACAGCTGCACAACCGCTGCGTGGGCGCGGCGGGCGGCGCGTGCTCGCTGGGCCGCCACGCGCGCCACCTGCTGCCGCCCACCGCCATCCGCCCGCTCGTGCTCGACCGACAGCGCTCCCTGCCGCACCGCCCGCAGCAGGACCAGGTAACATCATTCACTTTTATTAGTTATTTCAAAGACATGTGTTTTAAATATGAGAGCAGTGTGTCAGTGTTTGGACCCAGGCAGGCTGTAGACTGGACTTTGACTAAATTATTTCATCACCACTGCTCTCAAAACGGGAAAGGAGAACATCGTGAGGAAGCCGGCATGTCCTAGTAAAATAAAAAATTCGATGACATGTGACATCCACCAACACGACTGGACCCCCGTTGTGGATTTACGGCCCACACCCTCTCACGGAGAGGACGTCTGTGACCCAAAAGTGGCAACATTGTAGGCTGAATAAGTGAGTATGTCTTTGACGAAATGCCTAGGGTCTAATAGTTGATCACTGTTAGAGAAAATGATGTCGAGTTTCATGTTAGCCCAGTGGACCACAACAAAAAGAAAAAAAAATGGCACTCCGGGAGTACCAACAGAAGTGAAAACAAAACACAAACAGAATACTTTGCCATCACTCACTGACGTATCGGATATACATTAAAACCGAGTATATCCCGAGGACAGCCGAACACATGCGAAGCGGTGTCGGTTACGGTAACACTGGCGCGAATTTAATGGTTTTTTTCCCATCTCAAAAAATGCCCAATGCGCCTAAAGAAGTTTTCACTTCAATAAACTCTCCAACTCAACTAATAAACTCATTTCTCTATTCCAGCAATCCCTCCCCACCTCAATATCCCTTCCAATTTCAATAGCAGCGACCTCGGAAGAGAAAAAAGAAGAGAAAGACAAACGCGAGGCCCGAGCGCCTCCCATCTCCTTCCAGATCACGCCCCCCGACGGCTCCTGCCCCCTGCTCGTGTTCATCAACCCCAAGTCCGGGGGGAGGCAAGGGTCCAGGGTGCTGAGGAAGCTGCAGTATATACTGAATCCGAGGCAGGTGCATGATATTGCGAAAGGAGGAGGGCCTACGCAAGGTGAGTTCTTTATAGAATAGTTTTTGGTTTGTGGGACATTTATTTATTGTTGTTTTGTACCCAAAAGTGGTGCGCCTTAATATGAAAACCACGCTGTTTGGTTGTCTGCCAAAGGACTGCATTTTTAGAACTGAAATAACTAGCCTTTTGGAATATTGCTCAATAGCTGTGGGCAAAAATAACCACCACGTGAAGCCCTGACACAGCTAGAAGGCGTCGCGGCAAACCCTGTAGAAGATGGCGGGACGAGCTGGACAAAACAAACGACCAGTGGTCCACTTTAGCCCTGGATCGAAAGAGCTGGAAGTCATGGGGAGAGGCCTTTGCCCAGCAGTGGGATGATGTAGGCTAACAGTTGTTAACAGTTAACGTTATTACAGATAATAAAAATAAAAACACATCCAAGGATTGTTTTTCATATTAAATGTTGATACCTATACGGTTATAAAGGGCTAGTTTTCTGGCAATTTCTTGCTGCAATTGTATAATCGCCAAGTTGCCGATTATATCGCTCAACACAGTGCAACAATGCTGCAATCTTGCAGTGTAGCCCGGCGATTTTGGCCAAGATATTTCATAGTATTCAGTGTCTAGCTGACTAGATGGCAATGTATTGCACAATTAATTTGCAGAAATATACTAAGCTATATTGGTCAACAAAATTACCAACAAGATGCAATGTTTGTAGCCCGTTTACTGGTGGCCTACCATGATTTAATTAAAAACGATTCAAAAACAAGACATTTCAGTTTAGGTTCCTAAACTGCAACCTATTTACGTCATGGTACCAAACAAGTATGAATGAAACCAAAACTTGCGACTCAGTTTAGGACAATCGCTGTCAGCAGATGGCACGGCCTAAACTGAATCGTTAAACTGACGTCATGGTACGAATTAGAAGAACAGTTCAGTTTAGGTCCTAAAATGGATCGCGATAAGAGCTTGTGGTAGGCCTCCAGACCTCTTAACATTCTAACATTTCACCTACCAATATTATAGGCAGGAATACGACTGTTATATCAAAACTTATATAAATACTTAGTGATGTTATAACTAATTATTTCTTCAGGGTTGCAGATGTTCAAAGATGTGAAAAACTACCGTGTGATTTGCTGTGGTGGTGACGGCACTGTCGGGTGGGTGCTTGAGACTATGGGTAAGTAACTACAAAATGTATTCTCCATGTTTTGACATTACATGCCTTGTTATCTCGAAAACTATTGACTTACAACGTTTTTGGTCCAATAAATGGTCTTGGTTTTCGGATCGTTTTCTTTCTATTGCTAAGCCAATCATATTATTATTAATATACTATATCTATGCTAAATCACACTATCACATTAGTGTGTTTGATATAGTTTAGTATAGTGTGTGTTTGTGTTTATATCTTGGTTACTTCTTCACGCTCAAACACTTATGCGGGTAAAACCGCGGGGCGCAGCTAGTATAAACTAAAAATAAATATATATAGGTACTAAAACTATGGGATAGATGGTCAATGGATCTCCCCTCAACTTCGTTTCAGCAAATAAAAATGTTCAACTTGAATCTAATAGTTATTTATGCAACTGTTGTATAATACCTAATTATATGTACAGTTGCATACAAGACTTTATCTACACCCATGATATGAATCCTCTATAAAGGTTCTGAAACAGTTTTTGCAATACTAATATCGAACAAAAATGGCGGCCGGCGGGATACGACGTGAATTCGAATAATCTATAAGTTCTTTTTTTTAATTACGGCGCTGTGGTAGTGAAACGCGCGTGCATGACAATGTGTTTTTTTTTTTTAAAGGAGTTGCATAATGAAATTTAGTAAGTACAACATTATAACACTCGTTTGGATGATATTATGGTTACTATGACACTGGTTGTTTTAATGTTGTAGTGAAACTTTTAAGGAGGGTTTATAGCATGGGTGTAGATATAATAGAATAGAATACTCTTTATTATGTACACCATGTCTCTTTATTATGCATAAAATAAATAAAGGCACGCGTTTTTGTCTTCCAGACAAGGTCCAAATGGAAACACAGCCAGCAGTCGGGGTGATACCTCTAGGCACAGGCAATGATTTAGCCAGATGTCTGCGATGGGGTGGCGGGTAAGCACAATTAATTTTCATGTGTCTTAGCATATAATCAGCCTATTATGTTCCCACTGCTGGGACACAGGCCTCCTCTCTGTGAGATGGAGTGGGCCGTAATCCACCACGCGGGCCCAGAGCGGGTTGGTAGATGACACATGTCTTCGAATTTTTGGTTCTAGGACATGTCGGTTTCCTCACGATGTTTTCCTTCACCGTTTTGAGAGCAGTGATGATGAAATAATTTACACAAAGCAAAGCGTCTGTCTGGGTTCCAACCTACGATCTACAATGATCGCTTTTCTTAGCATATAATGATCGCTAATGAGATTTTTATGTAGAAAAAAACTTAGGCAGTTTGCCTACTTACAGAACGAATTTAGGTACTTACAGCCATCTCAAAAAACTCTGTAATTTTTTGGAAAATAGTATGTAAATACCCACATTCATCTAACCATTCTATCTATTGTTTTTAGATTTTATGCATTTTTTTTGTCTCCTTTACTCTTTCACACGCTGTCTACATCTCTCTATTTCTTGTACTATCGCAGGTATGCTGGAAGAGATTTCTTGTGAAATAAGCATCACCTTTGTACCTATTTTTCTGTTCTGTTTTTTTCTTGTCTGTTTATATATGTGTGTACATAAATGGTAAATAACTTCACAGATATGAAGGCGAGTCCATCCACAAGATTCTGGACAAGATAGCTCGCGCGAGCACCGTCATGATGGATCGGTGGCATATCACCGTTGAGAATTCTTCCGCGGATGTGAGTTATTAACTTAGTGGTTCAAGTTCAAATTATGTATTTATTTCAAAACAAAAATACATTTGTGTCGAAATATTTGCACAGTAGGACAAAAAGAAGCAACATAAACAATTATAAGTAATATAAGTAACCTCGTTCCTCACATATCGCCAAAGTTAGATCGTCTATCCAAATTAAAAATAGGTACTAACTTTACAAACATTAATATTCTTATTGATACAGAATAAAGTTCCTAGCAAAATGCTACAAAAATATATTTAATTTCGAAATATTAAGCAACATTTATAACAAAGTCAAAGAGCAATGCATACACTTATTTAATTTAAGTACTAGTTTTAAGATTTTTAGTTCTACAAGAATGTTGAAAAGTTGTTATCAAAAATAAGTAATTATAACTCAGTCCAGTTCTGAAGAAGCAACTTCTCCTGTTGGTCACCGTATTCGCTGGGATAGGAAAGAATCGAATCATACCAAGTCAACTACATCCAAATTACATTCATCTCTTCATTCTTTTATTGAAATAAATGTGCACATCTTCAGGCGCTAATGTTGTCATTTTGCCATGTCCAGTGCGAACAGCCCCAGATGCCCGACTCAGCGCCGCACCCCACTGTGGTGCCCTACAACATCATCAACAACTACTTCTCCGTCGGTGTTGTAAGTAGAAAATATTACATTTTACCTTAAAAACATCATCATCATCTGCCTAGCCTTTTCCCAACTATGTTGGGGTCGGCTTCCAGTCTAACCGGATGCAGCTGAATATCACTATTTTACATGGAGCGACTGCCTATCTGACCTCCACAACCCAGTTACTGTTATTATTTTACCCTAAAAACATACAGACCATAATTTTTCTAAAGTCTCCTTAGTCCCAACCAGCACCCTAATTGCGTAACACACTATTACTCTCAATTTGAATCATTTTGAAGCATATTGCTAATCCATTGCTCCATATGTTCGAAAAATGTGTCTGTTCAACAACGTAAATCACGCAATGAATGTTGTTGAACTGTCAAAATGAAACTGATTGCTACTGATAGTGCGTAACGCAATTACCCTGCAGGTCCCAACCAAAGGCCCACATTCGGAAACAAAAAAAATGTGTACATATTAAATTAATATAGGCATAACTTGCCCACACTAAGAGCTGATTTTTCAATCGACAGATAATTTTTATTCGTGGAATAAAACTGAAGTCTGACAGATTTTGTATGAGAGAACTGACAAAAATTCAAAATTATTCCTCCGATAAAATTATCTGGCGTTGGAAAAATCAGCCTTAAAACAAATTAGCCAAACGCCTAGTATTCGACGAATAAACATGAAAAGAGAACAAATTAATAAGTTAAAGGTTCTACAATATGATCATTGCTTGATTGAGCCTAATCAACCTTCCTTCCCCAGGATGCTGCAATCTGCGTGAAGTTCCACACGGAGCGAGAGCGGAACCCCGACAAGTTCAGCTCCCGGATGAAGAACAAGCTGTGGTACTTCGAGTTCGCCACCTCCGAACAGTTCGCGGCCAGCTGCAAGAATCTACACGAGCATATAGATATTGTGGTGAGTCATTATCATCATATCATTACCAAAAATTCGAAGACATGTGAAGTCTAACCCGCACTGGGCCCGCGTGGTGAATTATAGCCCACTCCCTCTCACACCGAGAAGGCCTGTGTCTCAGCAGTGGGAACATTATAGGCTGATTATTATCATCATATCACTCGAATCGGGACCATTCCTGGAGAGGCTAAATTTTTGGGGGTATACGTAAGTATTTAGGGTTCATTTCTATACATCTAACACTAAGGTTGAGCTAGACCATACTATGTGACGGTAGGCTCTCTGCGGCGCCATCTACATCGCCACATGCGAACTACGCATCACACTGACGTCACGCAAAATCCTGCATCGCGCAAGCAAAGTTTACCGCGCAACTAGAATATATACAACGTCTTATCCCCTGAATCCCTTAGGTCCTAAGGGTTTCAGGGTTTTTATAACATCAAACAAAATGACGTGTAATGTGGGTTCTTTCTTAAAGTGTAAGTTTTGTCTCCCAGTGCGACGGCGCGTCGCTGGAGCTGAGCAAGGGCCCGGCGCTGCAGGGCGTGGCGCTGCTGAACATCCCGTACGCGCACGGCGGCTCCAACCTGTGGGGCTCCTCCGCCGCGCACCGCCGCGGCCGCTTCCCCAACGCGCAGCAGGGTGGGCACGGACACAACACCTTACACTAAAGCTACTGTTCGCCATTTAATAAAAGGGCACTCATTTTAATTTAATTTATTTATTTATTTTAAAATAAAACAGGGCTGTTAAACATTAGTTAATGACACAAACACATAAGTTGAGTACAATAACAAAAATATACAACTACTCGAAAGTCATACGCTCATCTCACAATACTCCAAGTATACTGACAAGATCTTCTTCCATTCATCCACGAACACTTCAACACTTCACAGTCAGGCTTAGCGGCCAAGAGAGAGTCGAGCGCAGAAAGTGTGCGAGGGACTCCTGAGACTGGGCTCGAGCTACGGTTCGTTTCATGTGCCAAAAACTACCACAGGGGCAGAATTTCTAAAGACAAAACATCGAGTGACATGTCGTCATAATATGCCTCAAAAAAAAATTTTTTTTTTCTTTGTGTTGGCATAGCTTAAATTTTTATTAGGTACTTATCTTTAAAAAAAAAATGTTGTTCTTTCAGATATTGGCGACAAACTAATAGAAGTAATTGGACTGGAGAACTGTTTGCACATGGGCCAAGTTAGAACTGGTAAATATTATTACAAATAATACATTCTTCTTAAAATATAAGGACAGCCCAGTGCCACTTCAGCTCGCTGGCTCTACAAGCTATGTCGGCGACTTTTCAGATAATTTTTTCGCGGGTTTTTTCCTTCAGAGCAACTCCTTGCTGAACCCGATCAGTAACTATAAGAAGAAACCAGCTTTTTAACCAAAGAACACACAATGATTTATTATTTTCATCAATGTCTCATAAGTCATTTATTAGGTAATTTGTTTAACATAGGTACAATAATAATCACACTAATATTATAAAGGCGAAAGTCTGTGAGTGTGTGTGTTTATATGTTTGTTACTTCTTCACGCACAAACGGCTGAATGGTGTTGGATGAAATTTAGCGCACAGATAGTTAACACATAGGCTACTTTTTATCCCGACATTCCTACGGGATCGACACTTACGCGGATGAAACTGCGGGGCACAGCTAGTTGTATATAAAGATTTTTTTTTAATACGCTATATTAGTTGCCAGAAGGCGTACAAATGGTTGTACTGAACCAGGACAGTAACATTTATAAAGAATCACACATTTCATAATACAAATAAATTAATAATAAATAGCAAAACAAATCAATGTACTTAAATAAAAAGAGACAAAAATAAAATGAAAATATGTCAATACATTGCATGCCAACACACAAACTAAAAACAAATAATAAGGTAATGTCCACTCCTTCTCCAAGTCCAATTCTTGTACCTCCCAGGTCTCCGTGCGTCAGGCAGGCGGCTGGCTCAGTGCAGCTCCATCACGCTCACCACCAAGAAGACATTCCCCATGCAGATCGACGGGGAGCCGTGGATGCAGCCGCCTTGCAAGGTCACTTTTATATTGTACCTAAGGCCTAGTCATTGATGATTTCCCATCCAAAAAAAAAAAAAAAAGGCCTATGTCTAGCAGTGGACGTCTTTTGGCTGATATGATGAATATGAAAATTATTAACAAATTCTTGATCTTAAAAAAAAATTGAAGACCATTTAAAAATGGGACGTTGTACCGTTTGCACCATTGACCTGCACCATCAATGGTGCAGGAGAGACAAATTAGTTTCGTTTGCACCATTAATAATAATACAACTACTTCACCATACTTTTCCCGTTTGCACCATTGACCTGCACCATCAATGGTGCAGAAGAGACAAATTGTTTGCACCATTAATATTAATATAACTACCTACTTCACCATACTTTACTAGTCATAGGTAAATAAAATAAAAACCAATAATACGTAGTATTTTGTTTGTGTGCGGAACCTCTTTTTAATATAAATAAACAACCAAAAAGCAACAATAATAATATTTTTTATAAATAAATTCCACAACTACTTTATGTAATAATATAAAAATAATGACGCTACACAAACACATATGATTTATAACTTTCGTTCCGTGGTAGTTTTGTTATGTTTGTTAAGTTTAGACCCATATCTTTGAAAGTGGCCAGTCTTTTTATAAATGGCAGGTACTGTTTCTTCTGAAGTACAATTGCGGCGATAAGTCCCCTCCTTGAGGAGTGGCTGAAGAGGCGACACGGCGTCCTCATCTTCCGCCTAACGCAGGTCCTCACCTTGGGAGGTTCCTTTTCCGGATAAGGCGGGAGGAAACGCCCGGGTGTCACCATTGTGTGGATCGCCCGGAGGACACGGTGGAGCATACGGTGGAGGTCTGCCCAGCTTGGGCGGAGCACCGCCGAGTCCTCACGGCGGCGATCTCTCGCGTCCGGCCCTGGTCCATGCCATGGTACGGAGCGAGAGTGCATGGGAAGCCGTTGCCTCCTTTTGCGAAGCAGTAATGCTCGCGAAGGAGGAGGCGGAGCGCGTGAGAGAGAGGCAATCTTTGCGCTCTCGCGCCCCTAGTCGCAGCAGGAGACGCCCGGGGCGTCGGGAATCAATAGCCGATTCCCGGCCACCGTAGGCGCGGGCTTGCGAACGGCGAGCAATGGGCAGCTCGTCGCCGCCGTCCGGTAAGGACCAGGCCCGGGTCGACGGCGCGTTGTGTTCCACGCGCGCCTCAAAGAGATGCCAGTTTTTTTTTTGTTTTTTTCAGTTTTTTTTTTTTTTGATTTTTGCCAGATTTTTGTAGTGTGTGTGAAAATGGTGTTGATACCCTTGAACAACAAAAGTCTTCCTCGACTTTGTGCAACAAAATATGTTAAATTAGTTCCACTCATTGTCATCATCATCTGCCTAGCCTTTTCCCAACTATGTTGGGGTCGGCTTCCAGTCTAACCGGATGCAGCTGAATACCAGTATTTTACATGGAGCGACTGCCTATCTGACCTCCACAACCCAGTTACTGGGTAATAAGATACCCCTTGGTAAGACTGGTTGTCAGACTTTCGGGCTTCTGACTACCCGTAACGACTGTCAAAGATCCACGAATGACAGCCGGGACCAACGGCTTAACGTGCTTTCCGAGGCACGGAGGGGTCTCAGGATGTAATGGTCACCCATCCACAGACCAACCGCGGCAAGCGTAGCTTAACCTGATCGATCGACCTGTGCGGCTGTTATTATTTAGCCACGGACCCCTCCTCATTGTAATTTGTTATTTATAGTCTATGCTCCAATTATACAATTACTTATTGAAATAAAATGACAGAATTATAACAAAATAGTTACCTTGTCAACACTCAAATAATATTAGAACATGCAAAGAGGAAATACTTTCAGGAATGGTGCAGATGAGACCATATTATCAATACAGTTTCGTTTGCACCATTCTCAATGGTGCAGATGAGACCATACTATCAATGCAGTTTCATTTGCACCATTAATGGTGCAAACGAAACTAATTGTCTCTTCTGCACCATTGATGGTGCAGGTCAATGGTGCAAACGGTACAACGGGGAAATATTTAGGTAACTGATCCTCTAAAAACTTATTGACCTTCGATGCACACTTTTTTTTTTTAAATAAAATAGCATCGCTTCTAACGTTTTGGGCCCTTTCTCACAGTTGATCGCAGTAACTATGCTAGGGTATCCCGGCCAAACGGGTTAGGTTAGATTAGAAATGTGACCAACCAACGCTATATTGGTCGCAGTTTTAGTATTTTACGACCCTAAAATGGTAATTATTTGAGGATCACAAAAAGAGTCGCTGGCATTAAAAAAAAAATCATTTATTTTCTAAGCGTAATATGAAAATTAAATGAGGTTCCATTAAATGCATGCTTTAAAATTTTAGAAAGCCCATTAATCAATACATTCATAATCAGCCTATATTGTTCCCACTGCTGGGACACAGGCCTCCTCTCTTCGAGAGGGAGTGGGCTGTAATCTACCACGCGGGCCTAATGCGGCTTGGTAGATGTCACATGTCTTCGAATGGAACAAAAAAAAAACAAAATAAAACAAAACATTGAATCAATCCATTGATTTTGCCTAAAGTTGTGCTAGCCTACAAAATTCTTCCAAAATCCTTATTTATTTATAGCCATTCTTGTTTACGCTATAGTTTCACGTCACCACACATATAAATAACAATGAATATATGTCACTTTCAGATAACGGTAACTCACAAGAACCAAGTCCCGATGCTGATGGGACCAGCTCCAGAAAAAGGGCGGGGATTCTTCAAACTGTTCACACATTGCTAACTTACTGACACTTCTTCAACCATAAGATTTATCAATCGTATTAATTAAGTAGTAACCAGATTTGAACTGTTCACATCTTGTCGATGTATCAATATTTTAAAAACTACTCAGATTTTCTTGTAGAAAAGAAATTGATTTAATTATGAACTTATCTCTCATAACTATTGTTACTTTTCAACTTACTTCAACTAAGATCCAATCATCCAACTGAATCATTTGTTGTGTTCAACGTTCTTTTACAAATCATTTGATTGACGGCCGGAATAAGACTCAGGTGTATCATGCATCAACTTTTATTATAATCATTTTTATAATAATATTGTCGGTCGGTTGATTGATCAATCAAACGGTTGCTTCAACCAATTATTTATTGTTTTAAAACTGATTGACAAAATACAAAGTACTTTGAAACGAAGTTTATATAATAATAATTACCAACCTATTATAATAATAATAAGGCCAATTTTTCACGTATTTTCTGACAGAGATTTGATACAAGAATTGAAAATTATAATTATACCTACATAATGATAGAGAATCATTCGTATTTTCATACATGGAATTGATACTGTATGCAGCAACATACTTTCACCCTTGCATAGAAAAAAAAAACAAAAATCATGCAATAAAAGACAAATTATTTCGCTATGTCGATAAAAGATAGGATCACACCTCATATTTTTATCGACCAATACTCGTCGATCGAGAATACAGGGTGGCATCGACGTGCAAACTGAAAGTATGAATTCAGGACATGATTCTGGACTCTTACCTCCTTACTAATAAACGTTGTATAGCGTCTGTATAGTTACACAACGCTTTGTCTTCTTCTTTCGAAAGTCAAATTACTGACGACTGAAAGAGAGATGGTGTGTAACTATTCATCTGTATTATTACGTTTATTAGTAAGGGGGCGCTGGAGTAGATTTCTTTTTTAGGTTATTAAAAAAAATCTACTGTTTCATAGAGAAGTGCAATAGTGGTATTACGCGGTGAAAATGTATGGCAGAGGTACTTTTTTTTAATATCCGACGAAAAACTTCAATACAGGGGGTCCATCATCATGTACTGAACCCATGATAACAGGTTGTGATGTCCCAGACACCCTGTATATAATATCTTATCTAATGATGAAGAGACTTGCCATGTGTTCAATATGGTAGCCTAAATATATCACGATTCTCTTTAATATGTTCAAATCAACTTGAAAAGTAGGTTATGTTTATTTTCGAACGAGATAATATTTACATAATAAATATAAGATTGTATCAGAAAGTAATCATTTTGCTTGCACTCAGTTTTCTTTCATTTAAAGGCCTAGTATGCGTCATTTGTTCCTTTCTTAAGCTTAGCGTCCGTGAAGTATTTTATCTTCACACTTCCTAAAAACGACGTCTGATCTCTTGAACTCAGCATCTTCTATTACTAAGAAATGCGCTAGCAGAAACCCTAACGTCCATTTTTGCTATATTAGACATAAATGTATACATTTATAAATATATTTATATGTAAAACATATTATATTATCTACATTTAAAGTCCAATAAATTATTGAAAATAAATGAAAATAACGTGCCGAATATTTAAAAAATGATTTTATTTTTAGTCATTATAATTTGAATCTCGCTTCATTTAAAGTCAATCTTGCATCAAGAATAAGACTTAAAACTACAAGTTTAATTGTAAGAAACATAACAAAATAATATTACTGTGTAATAAAGCCAAAATATATCGGCAATATTAGATGAAAACATGCCAAAAGTAATGAGACCTAAGACTTACACCCAAAAACATCTCTAAGTGTCATCTTCATTAAAATTAAATGAACCGGAAAAATTATTACTTAAATAAAAGAAGAAAGAATATCAATTTAAAAAAATGCAAAAATATTATTAACATAATAAATGAGAAAATTATTATACTGAGTATCGAGAATTGTGCAATGTATTTCCAAAGAAAATATTATTATCAAACATATTTTAAATAAATCATTTTATATTTTAAGTAATATTAGTTCAAAAGTCATGGAGTGACTGTTACTTTTTAATAATATAGGTATTAAAAAAGTGTTTAAAATAATCATAATTATTTATTAAATTATTGACTTACGTGCATTTTATTATACGTCCCATTTATTTATAAATAATGATAATTTTCCGTATTAAATGTAAACCTAAATGTAATTGTAACATAAGTTGTAAGCGAATGATTGTGTTTATAATTATGAAATGATAAACGTACTGTTATAAAATGTTTAAAAAATATTTAAGACATTATCAATGTGTTGTTTTAATTTAAGATATAATATTTTAAGGCTTTTAAATGTGAAACTTGTACTGACATAAAAATTATTCATTTTAAATGAAAAATGTTGTCGTGTTAAATGTAAATTTTGTGTCGTGAAAATGTTAAAGCTTTGTCGTAAATATGGCATTCAAAGTTTTAGTTTTTAGTCATTAAAATAATTAATAATAAAAACTCCACTACAGTTATAATATAATTTAAATGAATAAGAAACATCAGCGTACATTTTGGCATAATATTTTATGTTTAGGTTAATTTAATTTCATATTAAATTAGTACAACTTGGTTTAAAAATTCAACTTTGGAGGAATTTTAATGATTAAAAAAAACTATTATAAAAATAAATTATATCAATGTTGTGCCAAGAAGAAATGGATACGTCCTTAATTCCAACGCCAGCATTTTTGTAAATATTTTTCTATAGGAGATTTTATCCATTTATAGGAAAAACCGATAGATCTATTTATTATAAATATAAATATATAGGTAGCGCCACCGCAAACCAGGATTTTTATTTTGAATCGTGATCAACATGCCTCGAAGTTAGTAAAATTTATGCCTCACAAAAAGCGATGGTCGCCTTGATTCGAGCAATGGAAAAAGTGACAGCTTTATCAAAGAATAATTTTTGCTAGATCTAGCCGGATCCAAAACGTACGGGGTGCAAGCGAGGCACGGATTTACAATAGGATAGCGTATGTACGAGTCTTTCCATATTTTAACAGGCGTTTAGTTAGACGCCAGTCCAGAAGGCCTAAAAATAACCAAAAAATTGCAGACTTTTTGACCAACCTTCTAAAAGACTTACAAATTCTAGTACTTAAGGCCTATTAAACGACGGGTTGGCACAATAACCCCTTATTAAATCAGGTTAATCAGGTAGAGAGATCACCGTTTTATTTTTGACTGTTTTTTGAAGTGAAAACTTCTTTAAGCGCACTTTCTTAACAGTGAACGAAACTGGAACCGTCACGCTCGGGTCGGGCAAGCTGAATGGTAATACTCTGCGCTGAATCGCGTAAACTCTGCTCCAGTCGTCATCAGTTTAAAATTAGAAAATCATAAAAGTTGTCACTTCTATATTTATTTTCTTTGTCATGTTGATCGCGATAGATGTAAATATGTGTATAATTTGATAACTGTACCACTGTTTGTCTGTGTCTGTGTTGGTGCTTCTAGTATTAATGTGTAGCATATCCTTTCTCTACACTCTAAGTATATAAAAGTTGTGAACTATTCGAGTTTAGTTTAGAAAGGTTATAGTGATGTGGGTTGTCTTGTGCCTCGTAGAGAGCAATTCTTCATAGAAGACCGTTCTATTTTTAAACTATCGTGACGATAATTATTTTTTTTTACTTTTTCTTGTTTGAACTAAATAATGGAGCGATTATTCATGACCTACACAGTTCGAAGCTCGAAAGTCTGACAACCAGTCTTACCAAGGGGTATCGTGTTATCCAGGAACTGGGTTGGGGAGGTCAGACAGGATTTCGCTTCATGTAAAATACTGATACTTATTCAGCTACATTCGGTTAGACTGGAAGTCGATTCCAACAAAATTAGGAAAGGAATTAGGAATTTCGCACTGTTTTTATGCGGCATATCCGGTCACTATTATAAAAAAATATCCCTTATCCGTCTATTAGCACAACCGTTAAACACTTTTGACCATCCGATTAGCACTTAGCACAAATTGAAAACAAGCACTATTATAATGATCATAGATGTGAATTGTAGCGTTTTAACACTATTACATTTATTAAAATGTACATCACTATGATTCTTTCTATTGAATACATTGACCTACTACTAGATGGGCAGCGGGTATTGTACGGATGCCAGCACATCTAGGTACAAGAAACTGTCAAATTTTCCCAATCTACTTTGAACCTTATGCTTTAGCAGTAAAGTTGAAAATCTATTAAAGAAATTTGACAGATTGTAGTAGCTTGATGTGCTGGCGTCTGTACCTAATTCAAGAAAAATGTGTCCCGAGTCAGCCTATAGCGAAAGTGTATCTATAGAAGCATAAAAAAACTATAACATCCTAATTCAAACCGTATTGTCATTTTTAAACAGCTTAATTTTACTTTTGACAATTTTATCAGCCAATTTTCACCACGCCACGTTTTCTACAGCATTTTTGACGTCTATTGGTCGATAAAACAAAAGACTGGTGCGGGATTGTAACTTATTTTTTCAATTTGGAACTCTTTTGGCTCGAACACTTGAGCGGAGACTCGACGTCCATTTAGTAGTATGTCAAAGATTGATTAAGTATTTATATTTGTGGTACTGTTCTATTGTTATACTATCGAAACAGAGTTTGAAACAATAGTCTTCACTTAAAAGTCAACAAATTAATAAAATATTATGCTAAAATAATTATTTTTGCGCTTCATTATACATACCACAGAACATAATCTTTTGTAGGTACTTACATCTTTTGATCTGACGTAAGTTGATAAAAAGTATTTTTTAATTACTCAGCATTATAATATTTTGTACCTCAAGGGCGTTTGTCCACCGCAGCCGTCACCGGGACGTCACTGAGACACGATATTATTCGAACCGAACGTGACGTCCCGGTGACGGCGATCGTGTGTCCACCGCAACCGAACACGGCCGTTCAGTATGTTACCTATGTATGATAGACAAAACAAAACCCGGACGAACGGCGCCGTATGACGGCAGTGTGTGGATAAGATCAAACGTGTTTTCTATTGCCGGCACATTGGACTGTCACAATCTCGGGCCAAGTTCTAGCGGTCGCGCGGACACGCGGCTATAGTAAATGATCCTACGTATCGCTACTTCAGCGCCGTCATCGCGTTCCAGCTCTCAGGTGCCGTCTCGGCGACGGCTGCGTCTGTGGATGCGACGCGGCCCGCCCACAGCCGCAACCGCAGCCGTCACCGGGCCAACGGCGGCTACCGTCAAAAACGCGCCGCTCGTGAATTTGGCTCCGTGTATGAACTCTAAATGGCAATTGTTTCAAACTCAACTTAGTTTCAGTCTATCCATGTGGATCTTTGCTCGGTTAAGATTCCATCTCACTTTGCAAAACCATGCGATGTAAACTAAAATCATAATGTTTGATACGTATTAAATTGTTATAAATATACACACTAAAATAGTACTATAAAAAAATATATGATCGCATTGTTTTGAAAAGGGAGATAATAGTAAAATTGGGCTTTTTAAGGAAAACATTTCATGTGTCTTAATATACAAGGTGGAGACAAAAATAAAATAAACATCGTATGTCTAATGAAATGAAGTTCCCAGTCTGTATACAAAAATTCTACCAAATATATCCAATAGTTTAGTCGCTATAGCTAGTCAAAGATTGGCGAAACCCATAGTCGGCCCATCACTACTATTTAGTTTGTTTGAAAAAATAACTTCAATGTTAGGATTCTGATCTGCCAACCCGCATTGGGCCCGCGTGGTGGATGACGGCCTACTCCCTCTCACCGAGAGGAGGCCTGTGTCCCAGCAGTGGGCACATTATAGGCTGATTATGTTATGGTATGTTTTTATTTGATAGTTTCAAAATACTCCTAAGCATTAGTATTTCCAGTGTTTGCATTATTTTATTGTCGTCTCCAAATTGTGTTTAAAATTAAAGAAAAAATATTCGTATGGCAACACATTTATTTATGCCTAAGTCCTTAAATAGCCCTCTTTTATTTAAAGATGTATCTTATACGTTATTGCTGTATTATTAGAATTAGTACTGATTTTTATAATTGCTTTTAACGAGGCAATGTACTTACGTACATTCTGCCTTTTTAGACACAGGGAATTATTTACTCTTTCCTAAAATTATATTATTTTTCTTACAAGAAAAAAAAATGAGCACCATCTTGCAATTTTTTAACGGCACGTTTGTGCCTTTTTTGCTTAACTCCAGGCATGCCTCGTTTTTAGTAAATTAATTATAAAAATCAGTCTATTAAAGATAGATAGATATACGGAATTATCGAATTATGATATCGGATAAAATAAGAAGCTTAATGCATAGTTCAAATATACAACGTAGATAGTTTATTATTATTGTTATAATTTAGATATTACCTATTATTATTTTCTAGATCTTTTGAAACTAACTCACCGTGAGGCCCGTTTAAAAAAATACTTAAGTATATTATTTCAGTAAAATAAAAATGCAACGCTTTTTTATTAAATATTCAAATACATACTTAATTCATATTTTAAATTTTATCATTTGATGTGTTTCATTGATATTAACCGACAAATAAAATTTTATGAATATTATTTTTGAAAAAATCATTTTAAATGAAAGTGTTTTTTTATTCAACACATATAAACTATAATAATATGTACATTTATATAAAAAAATAAGTAAAATAATCATAGGGCATCAAAGAATTCGTCCGCATCGCTGTCAACAGGAACAGTGCCCAAAAGGAAAGTTAGAAAATAAAGACAAAAATGTGCGTTTGCATAATTTCTAACTTGGCGATATTGTCGTGGACGTTGACATCCATAAAATATATAGCAATACGTGCACATTATAACGTTATAGTGGATGAAAAAACGCGTCTTCATATATTTCTATACCTACATTTTACTATAATATCGTCATGTTAAAAACGCATTATGTGTCCATACATTTCATTTAATTGCAATGCCAATAGGCCTTTAGACTTATTTTATTGATTAATATGTCAAAGTACTTACTATAATTAAAATAATTTAATTTGTTATTATTATTTAATAATCATGAAATTAGCGTTGCGATAAAAACAAAAGAATATGTGCCAGCTTTAATAGTGTCGTAAGAGATAATTATTATAATTATATTATATTATTAAAATATTATTATTATTGTAACGAATATATGTGCATATGAAAATTTAATTTGGCGTTTTATTTAATGATGTTATACAAGGTGTTAAAAAATTAACCTTACAAACTTTAAGAGGTGCTTTAGACCATCGAACTGAACAACTTTCACTATGGGGCCAACTCTGAAATCACGAAAAAAAAATCAGCTGTTTCATACATTTTGGTCAAGTAGGTATTGAACTTTTGTATGAAACAGCTGATTTTTTTTTTCGTAATTCCATTGAATCCTTTGATTGAAGCTGGCCGATGGCTTCAATCAAAGGATTGAATGTCGCTACTTGCTACGAATAAATTGTTAATTTCCGCGCGAGAGTAGGGTGGGTGCCTATAAGTTGAATTTTTAACACGCTTTTTTATATTATTTGTCGATTTAATTGTAAAAAAAAATATAGTCTTCTACTCCATTCACCTTTTATAGATAAGTACCCTGTTTTGTCTAGACAGGAAAAAAGGCAACCGGTACCTATATGAGGATTGAGGAAGTCTGAAAGTGACACCGGTGCAATCGGTTGTCATGGTACAGACGCCAGCACATCAAGCTACTACAATCTGTCAAATTTCTTTAATAGATTTTCAACTCTATCGTTAAAATATAAGGTTCAAAGTTGATTGGGAAAATTTGACAGTTTCGGATAGCTTGATGTGCTAGCATCTGTACATATTTATGATGAGGAGCGCTGAAGAAAATGTTGTCAGGACAGTTTGGCGTATGAATGTGGATGGCTATAGTAATCTTTTTTAGTTCAGGGACATTCATTGTTATGCAAATTGGCATCCTACGCCAATTTGCCGTGTTATACAACTGTCAAAAATGACAGCTGTAATTTGAATATACGGACAATTAAAGTTGGCAGTAAATTTGCTTAACAATTTTTTTCCCTGACTTTAACTATGAACTTTATTGACACAACACTCTTACTTCACCTTTTAGATAAAATATCTTATTAATGATAATGGAATTCAGAACTCAGCATCGCTTAAAGTGAATCTGAAGATATCTTTATAAAGAGATAAGAAATGTTCTGTGTAAGTTGACTTCTCTGTACAGCCGGCGCAAGCTGAGTCACTATTGTTGCAAATGTGGAACTATGTGGGTCATTGCTTGCTTTATCTTCTCTATTAGTTTCAATCAGAATCTGAAACATTTCGAAGGATATTGCTAATCCATTGCTTCATAGGTTCGAAAATTTTGTCGGGCCACAAATGTAAATAACGTAATGAATATTGTTGAACTGTCAAAATGGAAGCCATTGTTACTGTTAGTGTGTTACGTAAGTTCCCCGCAGATGGCAGTTTAAGTGTTTTATGCGGCCTACCCAAATGCTCTTTCTTTGGTATTGTTCGTCGAGTCGTTGAGCTACCTATGTCAGAACAGAGATAGCTCAACGACTCAGAAGTGGAGCTGCACGATTAATGACAAACGCGTACACTGACTAAACTGACTATAGCCATGAACATATTTAATTAGGCAACCCAATTGCAGTTATATTTGTAAACATTTTTTCATCCGTAATGCCGGCGCCTCACATTGGGTGTACCTAATGATTGCAAGTTGTAGTTTTGGATCCAATGCACTAGTGTGTGGATGGGTCTTGGACATATCAATATCTGTCCAAGACCGATCTACACATTGGTGTGTTGGATCCAAGACTGCAGCTTGTGGCCAATATGCCCGATGTGAGGCCCCGGCGTTAAACGGATGAGTGAAGGTATGATTATACTTCCAATCCTATATTATATACTATGTAGCTATCGAGATATGGCGACCACTACAGTCCGGCCATCGCGAGAATGCGTTCCTAACACCTTTTTTCTTTAAGGGAGGGAATCATGAAATGACTCCTCCCGCTCTGGGTGGAGCGGAAGGGAGTGTGAGACTCTTACTGACTAAAACCTACCCGCGTTCCTTTCTTAGCCCTTTAAGTTCCAGGGCACCGGTAATCCTTTCGGACAATCCCGCTGTCCTGGCAGGCTTCGGCCCTAACGGGCCCCTTCCCTTGTGCAGACATCTCTTTGAGGCGCGCGTGGAACACATACGCGCCGTCCGGCACGGGCCTGGTCCTGATCGGACGGTGAGTTACCCTTTACTCTCCACAGACCCGCGCCTATGGTGGCCGGGAGTCGTCATTCCTGACACCTGTCAGTGCTATAATAAGTAGCTAATAAAGAGCAAAACACGTATTAATTTGTATGAAACTGACAGGTGTCAGAAAAACATTCTCTCGAAGCCGACGGCCGGACTGTAGTTGCTCACTGTGCGGCTGCACTTATTCGAGATTTTAAAAACTGAACTCGTAATGAAGCCCTTGACATTCAGAGTTAACTGACGGGGCGTATGATAATGTATAATGTATGGAAATGTATGTGTGGAAGAATGCATGTTATTTTACCGGTTTCAATTGGATGGGCGAGTGTGTAAATTGTTAATGTAATATTTTGATATTATTGTTTGTGGCGTTGATTTTGTTGCACTAACTAAAGTACTTAACAAATAAAACCGGCCAAGTGCGAGTCGGACTCGCAAACGAAGGGTTCCGTACCACAAGGAAAAAAACCGCAAAAATATCATGTCTGTTGTATGGGAGCCCCCCTTAAATATTTATTTTAATTTAATTATTTATTTTTAAAGTGAATATACAACTAAATATTCTGTGAATATTTCAAGCATCTACCTGTTGCCGTTATTAATATCGAGCAAATAACGGCAAAAAAATCACGTTCGTTGTATGGGAGCCTTAAATATTTATTTTATTCTGTTTTTAGTACTTACTTGTTGTTATAGCGGCAACAGAAATACATAATTTGTGAAAATTTTAACTGTCTAGCTATCGCGGTTCTTGAGATACAGCCTAGTGACAGACAGACGGACGGACAGACAGCGAAGTCTTAGTTATAGGGTCCCGTTTTTACCCTTTGGGTACGGAACCCTAAATATATGGTAAAAGTCAGCTTTTATTTCAACCTCGTTTGTCCAGTGGTCTCAAGCGCTACTGCTGAGCATGCGGTCTTGGGTTCGATTTCCGGGTCGGGCAAAGATTTATTGGGTTTTTCATCATACCAAAACACCATAAAACAAAAGACAAACTGATTTTCTAAAGTATTAATTGACAGGACACGCAGGGCACGTTACAGGAATTGACGGACGCTAGCGATGGCGCCAAACACGTAGAGCCGAGAGTTCATTTAGATTGCCATCGACACTATAAAAAGAGGAGAAGTGTCCTTGTTAGCAACTAACTATATTACTTCAATGTTAAAATCCCTTTTAAAGTTTCACCCCGTTTCACCCCTGCATCCCCATTCACCCTTTCATGAGCGGTATAGCGGATCACTCTTCGCCGAAATCACTCTTAGTCGACGGTTGGTTCCCATGGTAGGTATGCATTCTTAAGATCTATGAAATGTGTGAAAAGTGAAGAATTTCTGTCATTTTACTGTACCTATAACCTACCTACATAACATTATTCAGCTTCAAAATAAAGTAATTAAATACTGACAAGTCTAATGAATCAGGCTAACAAGACATAATTAATAACCGCTACATTAAAGTTAGCAATAATTGGCATTTTTTTATAACAAAATTGCTACATATTACATGCAGCCGGTCAATTACATAGGCGTCGCCTGCAATCACAAATATTTATAGGCTAGGAGCTATGCAAGTTTTATACAGGCTGAAATTTTAATCACCCTTTTCCTCTTAAAGGGTCAGGAATACCGTCAATGGGGACAACAGGAATGCATTTTAATTATTTTTATTGAGTTCCGCTGTCCCCATTGAATGGGGACAGCGTCAATGGGGACAACGGGAATGGACCGGTCATTGTACTCATCATTATGAACAACTTCTACTATGGGACCAAACATGAAATCGCGAAAATAAAATCAGCTGTTCCCTACATTCTGACGAGTTACGCGAACATAAATGTAGGGAACAGCTGTTTTTTTTTTGTTTTCCTAAATTTTTTTTTGGGCCAAAGTCGTCACACAGTGGGTGCCTGAAGACGAACGTCGTCACCGAGGTAGGACTAAGAAACGCTGACGTGACGATCTAGACTCATTCCTAACCGACTGGACGGAGAAGGCACAGCACAAGGAAATGTGGAAGAAAATGGGGGAGGCTTTTGCCCAGCAGTGGGACAGTACAGGCTATCGGAAAAAAAAAAAAAAAAAATTAATACACATAAATGAAGAGGGCTGTGCTTGGAGTTTCCCTACGTGATCGAATCAGAAATGAAGACATCCGTAGGAGAACCGACATAGCCCGAAGAATTGCAAAACTTAAGAGGCAGTGGGCAGGGCACATTGCTCGCAGAACAGATGGCCGATGGGAGCGAAATAAGGTTCTGGAGTGGCGACCGCGTACCGGAAGACGTAGCGTTGCAGAAAGCCTCCAACAAGGTGGACCGATGACCTGGTGAAGGCCGCAGGAATCCGCTGGATGCGAGAATCAACATAAACAAAATAATAATTTCATCTTATTTCTTGTGGTGGGGTCGGCTTCCAGTCTAACCGGATGCAGCTGGGTACCAGTATTTTACATGGAGCGACTGCCTATCTGACCTCCACAACCCAGTTACTGGGTAATACGAAACTGGGTACAATAGGAAAAGGCTGGCAGATGAAGATGATAATAATGTATACATCTCGTAACCACAGAACTCACTTCCTATTCCTGACTACCAACATTTGAGCCAAAAGTAGATACCACAATTAGTCATAAAAAAGTCTTCCTCGTTTTGATAACGTTATCAAAAAACACGAAGCACTCAAGTCTACAGGAATGAATTATTAAAACATTTCCTTTATTTATCGCGCACTTTATTTTGTCATTAATTTATTATAATTTCTTATTTTGGGGTCATAAATAATGGTAAGTGTCACATTGACGACATACAGCGCAATTATATTCGAGTGACTTAATAATAATTATACTTAATTCTTAATAAAATGAATCTGAAATAATTCAATTTTTCGCTCCAATTCTGCGCGAAATACGCGCAAATTATAGCGGTCTCGTTTCTTGACGGCCGTCATACAGATAGCGGTGCCGCTTTGTGGCGGCAAACTTATGTCTATTATTAGTGCAAAAGAAAATATAAAAAAAAAACAAGTGACAAACCAAGAGACGCCGTATAAAAAGACTAGTGTACAAAAATAATAAAAAATGAACGCACCGACCATAGATAACATATTTTCTATGGCACAGACCTTCATTACATAACGTACCGAGATAATCAACAGCGTCACATATAAATAATTGAATTATTTATAGGCGTTAGTAGGCATCTTGTATGATTAAGAATTAATTATATGTAAGTAGATACTGAGAGCAGTGATGGCCAAGTGGTAACGGCCGAGACTTACGAGTTGTAGATCGTAGATTCGAATCCAGACTGGCGCTTTACTTTGTGTAAATTAATTCATCACCACTGCTCTCAAAACGGTGAAGGAAAACATCGTGAGGAAACCGGCATGTCCTAGAACCAAAAATTCGAAGACATGTGACATCTGCCAACCCGCACTGGGCCCGCGTGGTTGATTACGGCCCACTCCCTCTCACTGAGAGGAGGCCTGTGTCCCAGCAGTGGGAACATTATAGGCTGATTATGTAAGTAGATACTGTCAATATGTGTTAACTTTTTTAGTATCTACAGGGTGAGCAACATAATAAGGTCTAATCCCACCGTCGTCGTTGTTGTCTAGAACTCTAGACCTAGTTGGTCATGTGCTACTGCAGGCCATGTATGAGGTCCTGGGTTCGATTCCCGGGTCGGTCAAAGTGTTGAGGTATTCTCAAATATTTCGTACTTACCTACTAAAAATCAAATAATTAGATTGTATCAACAGACTGTATCAACAGACTGTATCGTCATTCTTCTGAGGGATCAGTCAGTTAGGAAGCCGGCGCCATCTAGTTTAAATATTGACCAAGTGTAAAAGGATCTACTTATACAAATAAAGAAATCCGAATAAGGAATTTCTTAGTAACAGCCCGGAGTTTGGACGTTGGCGGTGTGATACCCCCGTGCCTCGGAAAGCACGTTAAGCCGTTGGTCCTGCGCCTGATCTCTCTCCGGCCGTGTCGAATTGCCGTCCCATCGGACTATGAGAATGAGGGAAGAGGGAGTGCACCTGTGTCTGCTGCACCTGTGTCTGCGCGCACACTTGTGCACTATAATATCTCGCGCGCCGAAGTCTAGTCTCCGTTGACTTTATTTATTTTTATACAAATGTAAATCGTTTCATTTCAACAATGCGGACGAATTGTTTGATGCCCTATGATTCTTTCCTCTTTCTTTTTGTATAGTATTGCATAGCGTAATAAGCCTACAATATTCCAACAGCTAAGACACAGGCCTCCTCTCGGTGAGAGGGAGTGGGTTCAGTGCGCTGTAATCCACCACGCGGGCCCAGTTGGTGGATGTCACGTCTTCAAATTTTCGGATCTAAGACGTGCCAGTTTCCTTACGATGTTTTACTTCACCGTCTTGAGAGCAGTGGTGATGAAAATAATGTACACAAAGTGCCTGCTTGAGTTTGAACCCATGAACCCATGACTCACAAGTCGGGGCCGACACCACTGAGCCACCATTGCTCCTCCATCATTTTTACCACGCCATAAGTTAAGGCTCTCGCAGACAGGCGCGGCGAAACTCTATTAGAACAATTTCTATGAAAACTTCATGGTAATTGTTCTCCTAGAATCGCGTCGCACGTTGCGTCGCGCCTGTCAGCGGGAGCATTTATTCTGAAATATTGCATTGACAAGAAAAGCAATATCAGACGTTGTATCAGACCCGAGAATTATCTACCTTGTGACGTATCGATAATGAAGATATAACAAGGAAATACTACCCACATAAACTGTTCAACATTACAATACAAGCCGAAGTACTAGCCAGCGATTTTTAATGCAAAGGGCACATTTACCCGACTGCTGCGCAAATAAAGAGGTATCACGTAGGTAACCTTTATAACAATTCAATTGTTATTGGCAAAGGGAATATTGCTTGTGACGTTAGCGTGCAGGAAGCCAAGTCTTGTGTTCTGCGTGTGATTTTATTGCAAGATTTTTAAGGTCGTTACACAGTGGTAGCGATCATATTTTTATTATTTTTAGGGGAGAAGCTAGCAATGTTAAAGAGGTTGTCTTTGACTCTAGATCGAGGTCTTTTCTGATTTCTAACATGATGATATTATCGTGGACGTCCATGTCCATGAATTGTATGGAAATACGTTCACTTTGTAACGTTATCGTGGACAGGAAAAGCGTCTTCATATTATATTTCTACTAGCTGCGCCCCGCGGTTTTACCCACATAAGTCTCGATCCCGTGGGAATAGGTAAATAGGCGAGGACTAAATATTTTAGTAAATAATACATGCACTATATTCGGTTAAATATAGCGCATATTAAAATACTACAAGTCTACAACCTTCGTAGCTCAACTAAATAAAAAATCAAGCCTGCCAAGGTAAATGCCGGTAACGAAACCATAGCAAGATCTAATTCGACGCCAACACCATCTATCGAGCTGAGGGAAAAACCTCGAACATTTATCGAATGGTCATTATTGATCTCGCCATGATTTCGCTGTATGTCCGAACAATTCGCGCCACAATTCGTAAATCATTATTAAAATCCGTAGGTATTTATTAATAATACCTATTAATAGGTAGCAGTTTATTTCAAAATTCAGCTCAACATAAATATGTAGTTTCATCCTCGCTATCGCCTCGCTTCTTTTGGAGGCCGGCCCTGAATGTGGGCCAATAAATTTAATTTGAATGTCCCAATAACTGTGGGTTGCTGGTGTCGACTTGTCTAAACGATCGTCGTTATTATCGTGCTAGCCTTACCGAGGCTGCATTCTGATGTATGTAGGTATGTCGTCTAGTTAGTGATAACGCGAGATTGTGCGTCTGTATATATAATGTATTGTGTTTCAGGGTCCTAATTCACTATGATCACTTAACGATTCCTTGCTTCGAAACCACGTCAACTCCTTGGCTATTCCCGCCAATCACGCGTTCATTTTTTGGCAAATAAATCGCGAGTACAGATTAAATTGTTCCATCGTCATCATCCACAAGTCCACAACCCAACTTCATCCACTACCTGGGCATAGGCCACTTTTTTCTTGTGCCAATCCCAAGCTCCTGTGCCAGCCTTATCCAGGTTTTGCCCGCAATGGCAACAATGTCATCTGCCCATCTCGCCGCTGGACGACCGACATCTCGCGTTTCAGTCCTTCGATAATACCTTCGCGAGACTGTGTCTTATCGACGGAGTCCTGTTACCACACAAGCTCGATATCCTCCTAGTTGACGCGTCGACGATAGAGGGTTCCGATAAAGGCACTAACTATCACTTTTATAGAGAAAAATATTGATCCAGTAAAGTTAAATTTAAATAATGAAAGTAAGTTATTAAAGTCATCATTTAAATTTTAATAATTTCAAGTCATTTTTACAAGTTTTTATCTCTGAACAGTCAACACAGCTACCGACATTCAAGGCTGAATAATATAGCATGAAAACATGGAGTCTATTCTGGCAAAGGATCGGCGCAACATGTCTCCTTCTTCCATACCTCCTTCCTTCTTTCTTCAAACAGCTCGTTTCTGGGTTTTCTTGTGCCGATTAATTTAAAACGTTCAAAATCTAGTCGCAGTCTCATCTCGGCGTTAAAACTTGTCAAAATGTAGGGAAATTTATTACTTATTGGTAGGGAAATAAGAGGTATTTTTGACAGATTGAGACTGAGATCAGACTGTGAACGTTCTAAAAATTATGATAATTAATTGTCCCTCAGATGCCTGTCCTCCGGGTCGTCCGGGACGACAGACATCTCGTCTTCCATTTCTTGGACGCCACTCTGTCACATTTAAATTCATCACCACGCGGCAATATCAAAGTTCTTCGTTACATATTATTTAGTCGTCAAGTAATTAAAAAAATAAATTAATAATAACCTCCATGCGTCCTTCCGACGTCGACAGATAATCCCAGCCTACATACATACATATCCATACATAATGACATACATGCGTACATGTAAAGTTCTCAATTATAATGTAAAGCGGCCACGCCTGGCGCCGGCATGCGGAAACAACTGGTAACCGAGGATTGCTGTGCTATGGTAATGTCAAAATTGAGGGAAGAGAGAAGTATCAATCATATGGTGGAGGCGTCGAAAATTTGGAAGAAACATAAAATTATTAGTGAGCCGTCGTGACTCAGTGTTGGATGCATATGATACGGAGGAACGAGGAAAATATCGTGAGGAAAGCTTTGACTATGAATATCGATGGCTATATGAGTAGGGGAAGACCAAATAAACTATGGATGGACTGTGTGAATGATGATATGGTTAGAAAGGGGGTGACTACCAAGAAGTAGGTATGGAAGAAAAAGAAATGTTACGCGGACCCCAAATTAATTGGGATAAGGGGACTACTGCTGGGACACAGGCCTCCTCAGGTGGGAGGGAGCGTGCCGTAATCCACCACGCGGGCCCAGTGCGGGTTAGTAGATGTTACATGTCTTCGAATTTTTGGTTCTAGAACATGTCGGTTTCCTCATGAGATTTTCCTTCACCGTTTTGAGAGCAGTGGTGATGAGATAATTTATGCAAAGCTAAGCGCCTGTCCTGGTTCGAATCTACGACCTACAACTCGTAAGTCGCAGCCGCTACCACTTGGCCGACACTGCTCTGCTACTGGTTTAGTCAGTAATATATTGCACTTTCCATTAAATATCTCCACGCTTGCTCAATGTATGTTGACGATTTTCGACTACGAAAATACCGCATCACCCCGTCCTCACTTCACTACCAACATCCTTGGCATATAAAGAGTACTTTTTGTGATGCACTTATAAGATCACTTGTAACAAGTATGTAATAAATATACAACAAAAAAAAACATTGATCACACATTAATTATACATGTATCGAAATCACCTTGAATTAGCTTTTATTTGGATTTAATTGATTTATTTGTGTTTCCGTTTTTTTTACAACTTGAAGTGACGTCTAGATTTATTCATTAGTGGCTCAAATTATCTACTATAATGCCTACATAGCCAGACAGGACTGTTTTTTTAAAGTGAAAACTTCTTTAGGCGCGTTGGGCATTTTTTGAGATGGGAAAAAACCATTGAATTCGCGCCACTGTTACCGTAACAACACCGCTTCGGATGTGTTAGGCTGTCCTCGGGATGTACTCGGTTTTAATGTATATCCGATATGTCAGTGATGGCAAAGTATTATGTTTGTGATTTGTTTTCACTTCTGTCGGCACTCCCGGAGTGCCACTGTTTTTTTTTTGTTTGGCCTGCACTGTCCCACTGCTGGGCAAAGGCATCCCCCCAAATCCTTCCAGGAACCTTGTTTTCGCGCCACTTCGAACCAGCCCTCGCGGTACGCGTCCAGGTCATCTCACCACCGCTTTCTGGGCCGACCTCGGCGGCGCCGCTCCAGCTTCAGACACCCACTGTGTGGAGACCTTAGAGACAGAACTTACAGGACGTATTTTTCTATCTGATCGTCTCGGCCTAATAGTCACAAGCGCAATTGCTGAGCCCTACGCTACTCAGCAATTGCACTTTTCCTGGGTTCAAATACCTGGCAATAAAAAAAAAATGTTTGCTCACATAAATACCTAATTGTCACACAAAGTTACACATAATGTTATGTTATTCACCAGGTATAGATGGTTTCCAGCTATTTAGATTTATTCACAAGGGTATGTAACTATTTTCCCAGTATATTCAAAACCAACCCATAAACAAATAATAAATATCCTGCATTTAAATTAACATCGATATCAACTATCGCTCTCATCTATCTACTCCACAAAAAGTTTAAAAAAGCAACAAAAATCAGGCATTTCCTACCACAAACCCACAAAGGCAAACCCAACCATAAAACTTTCAGTCCAAAGTGAAATATCCCTTGGCAAAATACACACATTAATTGGTAGTCGAATTCGCTCGGTTATTAAGGCCGGTTCCAAATATGGCGTCGTCTAAAGGGCAGTCATATTGTGACAATAAGATTACTACGACGATGATTCGATGCGAAAAATTATAGGTCTTTATGGATTCTTTATGTCGGCCAAGTGAGAATAAATCATGTACAAGAATAGGGCTTATAATCATTGAAAATACCGGTGATAATTCGATCATTTATACCCAGCGAGGCAGCGTCATTTTGTCTTGATTTCGGAAGTAGCTACTGCAGGGCAAAAGGCTCTTGTAGCAAGAGCCCTTTGCCCTGCAGTAGCTACTTGCTTCTGCCCACCTTTTCCAGTCTACTGCGATTTGTTTGCAATATTATTAACTTTGTTTTTATTTAATTAAGTATTTACATAATATAAGCTATACAAATATAATATCTATGTATATCCAATACAAAAAATAACAAAGTTAAATCCTAACTCAGCCTCTGAAAGCACGTTAGCCATTGGTCCCGGCTGTCATTCGTGGATCTTTGACAGTCGTTACTAGTCAGAAGCCCTAATACCTACCCCTAAAATCTGACAACCAGTCTTACCAAGGGGTATCGTATTACCCAGTAACTGGGTTGTGGAGGTTAGATAGGCAGTCGCTCCATGTAAGATACAGGTATTCAGCTGCATCCGGTTAGACTGGAAGCCGACCCCAACATAGTTGGGAAAGGGCTAGGCAGATGATGATGATGATGATATCTTTTAAGATTGCGCACTTCCAAACATTCTATAAATATATCCTCTCTAGTGTCTAGGCTAGATAAATGACTGATCAGGACACCTGATATCCTGTGTAACTCACACCGAACTTCGATAAGTTCCAGTTATTAAACGGAGCTGACATTGCTTGTTGCGTGAAGGACGCAGTTACAATGACTTAATATATCGTAATAGGATATATTATGACGTAATAGGATATATTTATGACGTAATAGGAAACATAATTATATATTTTTGTCGGCTTACTGCCCTACAAGGGGTCTAAACCATAGCATTCTTTCTTCACAGGCAAATTTTATCGTTAGATTTGCCATACCGCGTCAAAAATGATCACGCGTCTGTTTTGTTGACAATGACATTTGAATATAGTATGGTCTCGCTCACTCATACTGAAAATCGTATAGCGTTCCATGCGGAATGTACGAGCTCACTCTTCTTACAGTACCGGTAAAATGGGGTTAGTTTGATTCTACGGGGTTACTTTGATAACAACTTTGACTTATGAAAAACTTAACTTAACTTAAATTTTATTAGATTTAAATATATAGATTTGAACAAAAAAAACAGTTATTTGTATTTATCAAAGAATCCCACCCAGAAACCATCATCTTAAAACAACTGCAGCACAAACATTTGTGGACCGATATTAATTTGTTTTTTGCGGTTACTATCAAAATACGTACCAAAAACTAGTGCGATCAAAGTATCCCCGATGCAGTATGAAGTTGATCACGATGATTATAATTTTTTTTTTCTCATAAAGGAGTGTCCAAAAATATTACTTTAATGTAAACATATACAACCCATAAAACCGATGTTACATTTATTTTTGTAAATTTTTCAGCCAGTACAGAAATATTCAACCTCGAATTTTAAAATTGATCAAAATTGATCAATGTAACCCCATTTTACGGTACGCTGAAAGCACACCTCACGATATAAATCGTTGGTCAAAGGTTGCTAGACTTTGGTTCAACATCCAGTTTTTGGCTGGATTCCAGTAACTTCACGGAACGACAACCTTGCTGATTATGAGTTGATCGACACTGAACAAAAGCCTGAAAGAGCAGTTATTTATTTACAGTATGTACATAGAAAGAATTAAAACGGAACAATAATCTAATATATAATCACGAGGGACTTATGGCCAAGTAATAACAGCTGCACGGGTCGATTGATCAGATTAAACTACGCTTGTCGTGGTTGGTCCGTAGATGGGTGACCATCTTTACATACCAAGACCCCTCCGTGCCACGGTAAGTACGTTAAGCCATTGGTACCTGCTGTCATTCGTAGATCTTTGAGAGTCGTTCCGGGTCGTCAGAAGTATGATAACTATTCTTACCAAGGGGTATTGTATTACCCGGTAACTGGGCTGTGGAGGTCAGATAGCCAGTCGCTCCATGTAATATACTGGTATTCAGCTGCATCCGGATAGACTGGAAGTCGACCCCAACAAAGTTGGGAAAATAAAAAACATTGGTTGTCTGTAAAGTCGGTTTACGGATGATAATTTTACGTGATAACGTCATAAGAAAACATCCGATCGTGCCTCTCTATCGCTTGTTCCGCGCTCTCGCTTGCATACTCGGCTCAGGCGGAACGTTACAATGAGTCATGCTTTTTCGTGCGTGCAGCCGGCGGTCATCGATTTATAAGACGTTATCACGGCAAAAAAATAAAAGTTGGGAAAAGCTAGGCAGATGATGAATCTAATATATAATCACCATGGTTGTCAAACGAATTGGTGATCTCTGTTTGATAGACCGTAACGGATACTAAAATAACTACCTACTATGACTTTCAAACCCCTGTCTAAACATTCTTGCAAAGATCGGCGTAATTTGCTTTAAGGTTTTTGATTTCTTTTTCCCTTATTACATTTTCATTAAATACGTACTCGTATATCCCTGCTTACACCCTCAGCTGATGTAATGTAGACGCGTATTACAATAAGTAATATACGCGCACTATTGCATGAAAAAAGGTCCGACAGGTTGCGCCAACGCCGATCAAAGTATGCGCGAAATACTAAACAATATGAACGTCACAATATCAGAAATATAATTACTTTACAACTGACTACCTAATATCATGATAATTAATTGCCTCGCTGGTCTAGTGATTGCAAGCGCTACTGCTGAGCAAGAGCATCAGGTCCTGGGTTCGATTTCGGGGTCGGGAAACGGTTATTCCGTCTGGAATTTCTCTGTAGCAGCCCGAAGTCTAGATTTCTCCCAGGTTGAAAACAATAGGCTCGCCTCATTACACACTAAAAAGAAATAAGCAGTAAAAAATTAAAAAACATTGATATGAACTGCTTTAAACAGTTCCATATGAGCCTAACGTTCAAAACAGTATTTTTTACTGATCCGAAAACAGTTAAAGCTTGAGGCAAAATGTTACCGTCATGCATGACAGTAAAGTTTAGTGTTTTAAGTAGCTAAAAGGTCACAAAATTAACTGTTTTATTCATTTGGCGATATCGTTTAAACCATTGAATTACAGTAATGGTGGTTTTCCTTTTTTTTTCATTAAATAGTATGTTCCATCATTAAAAGTTACTGTTTTGTCTTTTACTGTTATAAATACAAACATTTATTCTTACTCCACAGTATAAAGTCAGTAAGTCTTAATGAAATCGCTTTAATGTGGCGTAGTAAGTTTTTTTTTTTCTGTGCATGCGACTGGCGAAAGGTGGGTGTACCAACCCTTCGGCAATTGCAGGCGTGATGTTGTTGCTCATAACAATATCTCCTTTATAGTGATTGCGTCTATAGGTACTATTTTCGCTTGTACAGACGCCAGCACATCAAGCTACCCGTACTAACCACTAACTGTCAATTTTTCCCAATTAACCTTGAACCTTATAAATGCTGTAGCGATAAAGTTGAAAATCTATTAAAGAAATTTGACAGATAGTAGCTTGATGTGCTGGCGTCTGTACAAACCTCAGAAGCAACTAGGTACTACCAGCACCCTATTTTTGTAACACACTATCAATCACGATGTAACACACTATCTAACTATTACTATTTAATTTCAGTCGACAACATCCATTGGTTTCTTACTAAACTTCAACTATATCCGACGATCCTGCATACTTTATCTCTTTTGTTGACTGTACTTAAACAAAACTTAATCTACATAAAAGCCTCCAGGCATAAAGGTGATCAGCTTAGATAAGCAAAACTGGATGTTCATGTAGCTGTACATAATTGAAAAACCCAGTGAAAAACACTAAAATAGGTAAATTGACACTTTCAAGTTTCTAAAAAAAAAAAGTTTCTTTCAAGTTTATGCATCCTATACTCTCAATTTTACAGGAGAACGCTTTCAAGGCATAAAGACTATTCAAAATTGCACCAACCTGTATTTTTTTCAGGGTTTTTATTTGAAAGTGTTTTAAACCAGGATGTCCGAGAACCAAACATTCGAAGACATGTGACATCTATTAACCCGCACCGGGCCCGTGTGGTGAATTATGGCCCAATCCCTCTCACAGAGAGGAGGCCTGTGTCCCGGCAGTGGGAAAGGATGACTATGCTTTTTAAAAAAAAATATTATCTTGAAATGTTTTATCATCTGTTTATACATAGGAGTGTCGATCTATCATGTAACCCCGAATAGCTTCGAGAAACATTACAATACAGTATACTGTATAACGACGCAAAGCCGACTCCTGCGCCAGTATAAAAGCGCCTGCGCTGCAAACATAAGGCATCAGTCTCACAGTGTTGTCGAGAGGATACACATACCAACTCACTCAAAATGTTCGGTAAAATGGTGAGTTTATTTTTAATTAAATTAGATATTTTATTTATATATATAGATATTATGTACAAGTGTATAATAAAAAGAAAAAGACTGGAGCTCATTGGGCATCAAAGAATTCGTCCGCGTCGCTGTCAATGGGATAAGTGCCCAAAAGGCTTGCATATTTTATTTATATTGATTTAAAGATCTCGCGGAAAACGACAGTGATTTTTAGATTAAATACTTAATGGATTTTGTAGATCATTTTTATAAACCTTTAAAAATTAGAGCAACGTAAGTAGGTACTTACTTCATTCCAAATCCAAACTATGCCTTTAAAAAAAAAAGATAAAAAAAATATTGGTAAACTTCTGATAAGATTTTTCCAAACTCTGAATGAATTTTTGTTCTCTCCTTTTGCAGCCAAATTTTCGCTATTTCTTAAATTTTTTTTCTCCCTCCTATTTATTTATTTATTTAATAAAGAATACCAACAGCATAAACAATTAACATTGGTGTACAATAGGATTTAAGAAAGTTTTTTTTTTAATTTTCTCATTTTATGTAAGTCGTTTTTGAACGTACTTGCGCTTGTGTTTATTTTATGAAAACATCATAAGCCTATTTGATGCCCAAAAAAAATGTTGAAAAATAAATGGAGTTCGACATTTTAATCTGGCTAAGATTATAAGTATTATTTATTAACAATGTATGGAATGTAAATGTTATTCTGAAATAAAATGAAATAATAATATAAAGAGACTTTGACTCTTGAGTTTCGCTTTGAACCTTGAGTTTGTTTCGCCATTTCTTCTCAGGGGTAGTAGTGCCTCTCGCCATCAAACTTAAAAGTTTGGCCAGTTTAGAATTAAGAAACACCTCTGTATTATAATATAATTACACTTCGTCGCTGCATCCTCGAGATTTACATAATTCACTAGGTAGTACACTCCTCAATGTACTAGGCATCGCACAATTTTTAGATAAAAAACTAAAAAATAAAAATAAAATTAGATATTAAACGACTACCGTAGTACCTGCCGTGGTGGGGCGTCCGCCGCGCCCGGCCATCTACGATCGTTCACTTGTCATTCACTTCTTTCGTGCGGGCATCGCAACATTAATATTGTTGGTGTTTAAAATATTCCATCCATTTTTATCCACTTCGCGTGTTTTCTTGTGACCATGGGACGAAGACGACATGAAGATGATCCAGGGACCATCAGACGAAAAATAAGGCGGCTGGAAAAGCGTTTACAAAGACAACGAGAACACACATCCAGTGATGAAGGTTAGTCAGATTTAACTTAATACTAACGGTTTTATTTCGTATTATCGGTATCGGTGATTTTAACTATCTGTCACCAAGTTCAATAGTTATTTATGATTTTTCAAGTGTCTTGTTTTTCGCACACGTGCGGTGTGACTCATGACTTTGTAATGTTGTTGTTCCATTATAATGTTATATTATAGAAAAGGAATCCTTTTGCATCGAAGCTACTTTGTTTTTACAATCAATTAGTTAAATTCATTGGACGAAGTGTACTGCGACGAGATTGCAGTCGTTCCAGTTTATGTCTATGGAATATTTTAATAAGTACCTACCCTCCTATGCATATTCTGCAAGTACCGTGATGAAATCCCGGTCAAATTAAAACAACTATTGTATAAATGGCTAAGTAAGTGTCGTGACGCGATTACGACCGTCTATAATAAATGACTATTATTGTCAAGTGGTTTGACGCGATCAAATCCTTTTGTTGTCATTGTTTCAAGCCAATTTGAGCCAATGCTATGATCGAAATAACGTTCCAGATGTTGAGTCTGGCCACTCAGGACCTGCCTCCTTACCTCCCGACTACGAATCCTCTGAGCATTACCAATCAGATGGTACTCAGTCGAACTTTCGATCTGTGGTGACAGTTCCACAACACACTATTCCTGATACCGTTACCGGTGGCGCTGGTACTAGCGCCGCCGCACCAGAAATTAGCGCCACATCAGAAATTGTGGAGGCCCTCCCGCCTGATATATTAGAGGTTCTTGGAGAATCTAAGGAAAAAGATGAGGTGTTCGGGCCAAAAATCAGAGAAGAGATCTCCAAACGTTGGGGAAAGATTATTATGGAAGGTATAGGTAAAGAACAGAAGCAAAAACTGTTTAGTAATATTTTGATCCCGGAGAATTTTCAACTTATTAAGGCACCAAAACTTAATCAAGAAATATCCTCTGTCTTATCGGAATCCTCCAGGAACAGGGATAAGCGTCTTGAATGGACACAAAACCATCTTGGCATTGGTATAGCGGGTATCACTAACCTTCTGTCATCAGTAATTGATGCAATGTAGAAAAGGCTGAGATTATAAAAAAGCTCTCAGAAACAGCACAAATATTGTTAGATTTACATTGTCAAAATACTGCTAACCAAAGGAAGTTAGCTACATTCAGCCTGGATAAAAATTTTTTGAATATTGTTCAAGGAGTTAAGAGAGATACTTTCCTCTTCGGAGAGAATTTGGGCGATAAAATCAAGGCATCTAAGATGGCTGAAAAATCTGGATTACAGATAAGGAGGACCGAGCCTCAACCATCTACCTCCCACAGATCGACACGCTCTAATAATTATCGTCAGGGAAACTCGAGGCGCCCACTTCGTCACCAGAACTACAGAGGCAGGTCGAGTGGGCCCAGGACACAAGCCTCCAACCTGAACACACGGAAATATCCAGCGTCAACGGAACGTTACAGCTCTGCGAAGTCAGCCCCGAAGGCACCTCCGAAGCCCGAATAGAGGTAATTAAACATGCTGGTCGGTTACGACACTTTGTAACAGCTTGGAAAAGCATAACTAAAGATCCTGTAATCTTACAGTGTATATATCATGGTTACAAAATACGTTTTAATCGACCCGTTATTCAATATGCAGAACCAGTTAATAAATCATTTTCTTTTCAAGAGGCTAATAGTCTTAATATTGAAATTTCAAAGCTTTTGTTATCAGGGGCGATAGTAAATTGTGAAGACATTCAGGGCCAGTTTATTTCGAATATTTTTTTGATACCTAAAAGCGACGGTACCCATAGATTTATTCTTAATCTTAAAAAATTAAACAATTATATTGATCCACAACATTTTAAAATGGAAGATGTTAGAACGGCTTCTAAATTACTATCAAGATCATATTACATGGCCCATATTGACCTTAAGGAGGCGTATTTTTTAATCCCAATTTCTGAAAATAGTAAAAAATATCTACGGTTTAGGTTTTTCAATCAGACTTACGAATTTCAGTGTTTACCCTTTGGTTTGTGTTCGGCACCGTTGATTTTTACTAAATTAATGAAACCAGTGATTACATACCTCAGAAAACAAGGGATTATGCTAGTTATTTATTTAGACGACTTGTTATGTATTAATAAAACATTTGAAGGCTGCTCTCATGATGTAAAAATAATCACCGACTTGTTAGAAAAACTTGGATTTGTGATAAACATTAATAAAAGTGATTTAGTTCCTAGCCAACTCAAAACTTTTTTAGGTTTTGAATTAAACTCAACGGACATGACTTTAAATTTGCCACTAAAGAAACGATTGAAGGTTCTAGAGATAATCGATAGATACTCCAACAAACGTTCTTTATCTATCAGAGACTTTGCAAAGTTTTTGGGATTGCTTACATCATCGTGCCCAGCAGTTAGTTATGGGTGGGTTTATACCAAGCGATTTGAAAGAATTAAATATCTCACGCTTCAGAAATCAAATGGAGATTATGATGTTAATATGATCATTCCTAATAACCTAGAACCTGATTTTTCGTGGTGGAAGACAAACATCATGAATGCGTTTTGTCCAATTCGTCAAAACAAATATTACTTGGAGATTTTTTCCGATGCGTCTCTAACGGGTTGGGGTATAGCTTGTAACGGAGAAACTAGCGGTGGATTTTGGAGCACGTCAGAGGCCCCAAACCATATAAACTTATTGGAATTAAAAGCAGCTTTCATTGGTTTGAAATGCTTTGCCAAGGACCTTGCAGATAAAGAGATTCTTTTAAGAATAGATAACACTACTGCAATCTCATATATTAATAGGATGGGCGGTGTTCAATATACACATCTTAATGACATAGCACGCGAGATTTGGCAGTGGTGTGAAGAGCGTCGTCTCTTCATTTTCGCGTCCTACATTAAGTCAAAAGACAACACGGAAGCTGACCAAGAATCAAGGCACTTCAATATCGACACTGAGTGGGAATTATCTCGTTCAGCGTTTCATGACGTAGTCCTTCATTTTGGTACTCCAGAGATTGATTTATTCGCAACTTGTTTGATTGCGAAATGTCATAAATATGTGTCCTGGAAACGAGACCCACACGCTTTCGATATTGATTCATTTACTTTAGATTGGGGCAATTTAAACTTTTACTCGTTCCCACCTTTTTCGTTGATTCTCAAATGCTTAAGAAAAATAATTTCTGATAAGGCTACAGGAGTGCTCATAGTCCCATATTGGCCTAGTCAGCCATGGTACCCAGTGTTTACATCTTTACAGATAAGGGAACCGGTTTATCACGGACCTAGTAGTGATCTCCTTTTATCTCCTTTCAGAACGCAGCACCCCCTGTGGATGAAACTTACCCTGGTATCATGCCTGTTATCAGGGAAGCATTTTCTCGAAAATCATTGACTCCGGAAACTATAAAAATTATCACTGCTTCTTTATCTAATAATACATTAAAACAATATAATATCGCTTACAGAAAATGGTGGCAATTTTGTCAAACCCATAAGGTAGACTGCTACACCGCATCTATACAACCGGTACTGCAATTTTTGTCTAGAGAATTTGAAACGGGAGCCAGGTATTCTACATTGAACACCTATCGTTCGGCGCTTGGTTTAATTATAGGTAAACAATTAAGTACAAATGATATTGTCAGCAGATTTATGAAAGGTGTTTTTAGATTGAAACCAGTTTTCCCTCGATATCAGTCTACTTGGGACACTAATGTAGTTCTAGACTTTTTGTTCAATTATTTTCCTAATGAAAATCTGTGTTTAAATAAATTAACAAAAAAACTGGTAACTCTGCTTGCGTTGTCGACTGCACAACGCGTGCAGACGTTATCCTTTATTCGTCTGTCTAATATAAATATTTGTGATTCAAACATTATAATAACAATTGATGATTTGTTAAAAACCTCTGCACCTGGCAGACAAACACCTCGTTTGATCATTCCATTCTTTCCTAATAAAATAGAGTTATGTCCAGGAAGGACTTTATGTTCATATATTAATGTTACAGATACATTTAGGACTGAATCAAATACCGAAAGGTTATTATTAACTACGAAGAGACCAGTCCACAACGCTAGCTCCTCTACGATTAGCCGCTGGATTAAACAGACGTTAGCAGATAGTGGCATAGACACCACAATATTTACGTCACATAGCACGCGCCACGCGGCTACATCAGCGGCTGGTCGTAGAGGTATTTCTATAGATTTGATTAAAAAGACTGCCGGTTGGTCCGGTAATTCTCTAGTATTTGGTAAATTTTATAACAGACCTCTGCTTACAGAGGAAACAGATGATTTTGCTCGCGCTGTTTATGAAAATAACGATTAAATTGTTAAAATTACCATATACATATTATATACCTATCTTTTTTTGTATACTTAACCACTTCGTTGATATAATTTAATAATACTTACTTATAGCTATGTTAAAAATAAAACATCTTATATCATTAGATGCATTTATTTTCTTCACCACTAATGTATTGGCTATTTATCTCTAAACTCTGAACATCTACCTAGTGAATTATGTAAATCTCGAGGATGCAGCGACGAAGTGTAATTAATGGTTAAACAAACTTACCTGAAGTGAAGTTTGACCGCAATTACACGAGTCGCTGCATCCGAAGAGATTTACAAACCCGCCCAACCCTTCTTTACAAGAAATCCCGATATTAAATATAAGTAGTTTACGATAAATAGCTCTCTTAAATGAATGACAAGTGAACGATCGTAGATGGCCGGGCGCGGCGGACGCCCCACCACGGCAGGTACTACGGTAGTCGTTTAATATCTAATTTTATTTTTATTTTTTAGTTTTTTATCTAAAAATTGTGCGATGCCTAGTACATTGAGGAGTGTACTACCTAGTGAATTATGTAAATCTCGAGGATGCAGCGACGAAGTGTAATTGCGGTCAAACTTCACTTCAGGTAAGTTTGTTTAACCATTAATTAAATAAAAGTATAAAAAAAAAACGAAATGTCGACTCCATTTAGCTTGTTTTTTTTATATTATGACGTGTAAAAGTGATTCCGATATGATTTATAGAATAAACAATTTCATTTTATTTCCATTTCGATTTTGACAGCTCCAAATTAAATTATAGTGTAAACCTTTATGATAAGAACGATTCATAAACACAGATTTTTAAGTATTATTTTTTGTTCTAAAACGCTATCCGCTCCTATTACTACGCCCCGCTATCATACAGACCGCGGCCTTATATACCCTATCCAACAATACATCGGCTGTCAGCGTGGGCCTTTATAACGACAAATTATTGACTAAATTGTGATTGATTTGTGAATAAACTCATGCATAAACAATTAGCATAAAATATTTGACAGTTGTTATGAGTAGTTAGAAGCCCGAAAGCCTGACAAGTGGATAGGTAGACTGGAAGTCAAGTAAAACATTTGGAAAGTACTATCCTATGATAGTATTTTTTTTAAGCAAACCGTCTTTTGGCGTTACTGAATGGAACAAAAAAAAAACATAAATAAATGAAGTATTCAGTTTTTTTTTTTTTTTGGGTGGTAAATGATTTAATAACTCCTCCCGCTCCGGGTGGAGCGGAACTCTTACTGACTAAAACCACCCGTGTTCCTTCCTTAGCCCTTTATGTTCCGGGGCAACGTTGTATTCAGTATTAAAATTAGTAAAATATTTACATAGTCTTAGAAATTATTTACAAAGGTATAGTAATGTTAGATGCCCGTACTAGGATAAACCTGTATCACAGGCGAGGCGGCATGAGCATACTTTATGGTAATTGTAGGTCTATAAAATTCTTAAAAATATTTTTAACATTAGAAGTCTTGAAATAATGACAAAATTACTATTTAATTCAATTAAAGTATTTTTTTTTTAATATTATTGAAGTTAAGAAAAATGTACCATCACGTTTTAAATATTTTAACTTTGTTGCATAAAATTCAAAATGTGCCAATTATCTATAAATATAATAAATTGCCGAATACATATTTCTGGAGTTGCCGACTCGCCCACAAATTAATTAACTCCGTGCGAGGTGCATATACAAAAATAATGTTATGTAAAAGTGACGATTCCACCGTCCCGGGGGAGTAAATTCATGCGAATCGACTAATAAGCCATTATATTATAGTCTAAGTTAAACACTGCCTATCAAAAACATTTTACCAATGAAGGTACAGTTAGGAAAAAAGTTGTTTAAAATATCAGGTTTTTTTTTAATAAAAACTAAAGTATTTAAAAAAAACCGTACCTCTTAACATTAAAATAACAAAATCCCTTGACTCGAATAGTTTTCTAAGCTTTTAACCGACTTTAAAAACAGGAGTTTGTTGTCAATTTAGATATATATTACAAAGACAACTTCCGATGCTGATGCCTAACTTATGTTATTCAAAACAAGCTCAAAAGGTGTAATAATTACAGTGCTTTTTATTCACAAGATGTAAATTATAATATTTATCAAATCTCCATACACATTATTTTATACAGTGGGTGCAAGGTAGCATTTTAATTACATGACAAGTGTAGTACGCATAGCATTAATTAATTCAGCATTTATTAATATTTATGTGATCATTATCGATCATAATTTAAGTGGTAATTTGTCGGCTGGCAATAATTATTAGAGGTTGCCATGGTGATATACATGTTTATCTGTCAATTCTTGTAATTGTAGCTGTCGACTTATCTGGCACCTATATTTGAATTAAGAATTTGAGATAAATTTCGTGTTATGGAACAACAAACTGAATGTTATACTTAACATAGTTGAAGTTTCATTGCAACCTAAAAATTTGATTTTATTAATAGAAAACAAACAGTTCATTTATCAAATTAAATTTCATTGGAAAGCATCAATCGGTTTCTTACTAAACTCCAACTATATCCGACGACCCTGGTTATTTATCTCCTTTGATGACCGTAAATACATTGTTTTTAGCTCTGAATCTTGTACTGTATCCATGATAACAGGTTGTACAGACGCCAGCACATCAAGCTACCCGAAGCTGTCAAATTTTCCCAATCAACTTTGAACCTTATGCTTTAGCAATAAAGTTGATGTGCTGGCGTCTGTACGTCTATGTCCCTTCCACCTTGTATACTAACTAAGGCCCATACTATCCTGGAACAATACTCACACAGAAAACCAGTCAGATTTGACACAAATCCAGTTTTAAATCAAAACCGAAAATGACAAGCCTAAATGCCAAACAAAGCCACTCCTTCACAAAATCGAATCTCAAAATTTTAAGTGAATTATTGCTTTAATAAACTATAGTTAGGTCACCTGAAACCATGTAATCTGCACAGCAATGTCATTTAATTTGAATATTCTCTGCATTCATGCATAATTATATTGTAATTCTGACTAATCGGTATGATAACGCCTACTAGAGTCGAGTTCTAGGTAGAAATGGTAGGTAGTGTATTTGCATTCTTGGACAATAAATAACCATTTGGGAAAGGAATTTCAGGATTTACGTGTTCAATTAAATTCTAAAATTAATATTGAACTTGATGTGTTTTATGCAAATTCAAAATAAAGCATGTTTAAATTACTTAAAAAAATTTAAACTGAAAGTTTTATAAATTTTGTTGTTGACTGTACCTAAAATATTGGAGATAGCAAATTTTATTGGGAAACGGCTAGGCAGGTGATGATGATGAGTTTCAATGAACATAATTATGGTTTAATCGAACATTTTTTATTTTTTATTTAAATATATTTTTTTAATCATTTAAATCAGCACTTGACCATTAAACATTTTATTTGACTGTATCTTGATCATTAAACATGGCTAATTTTATTCTCACTTAAAAAAAAAATAATTTGTATCTCCAAACGTTACGATTTAAAAACAAGTGATTTTTTATTATCCTGATTTTAAAATTTCGTTTTGATATGAGACAATATCTGACAACCAATCTTACCAAGGGGTATCGTGTTACCCAGTAACTGAGTTGTGGAGGTCAGTTAGGCAGTTGCTCCAAGTAAAATACTGGTATCCACCTGCATCCGGTTAGACCAGAAACCAACCCCGCTGGTTGTTGGGAAAAGGCTAGGCAGATTGATTGACATATTGATGAGGCACAAAATTTACCCAATGACAAACAGATCAGAGGGGCAATTCTCGAGTCTGATTGTTGACAAAAGTTGTTCTGAGGGGGTGAGGGGCAATTCTCTTAATTTTAAGAACGTTCACAGTCTGATCTCAGTCTCAACCTGTCAAAAATACCTCTAATTTCCCTACATTTTTGACAAGTTTTTGACACTGATTGTCGTTGAGATGAGATTACGACTAGATTTTGAACGTTTTTTATTAATACGGGAATGGGCATTCTGCTTTCACCTATCAATTAAAATTAATTAACACAGCAATAAAAATCATTCTCCATGTCGTGTCAAAGGCACATTTATACCGAAAATTGATTAGTTTACAGTTGCGTTACACTGCAGTGTTGCCTAAATTACACTGCGTTGCAATGCTACCTACATAGCGCGTTACGGCCTGCTGCTTATTCTGACAGTCAGTGTACTAATCGACGATACTATAATAAGGGATTATTAATTAATGAATTTAATGGTCTAGCGGTGGTTAGCGCGACTACCGTGTGGGTTTGAGTTTGATCCCCAGTTCGGGCAAAGTGAACTGGATTAGCAGCAACAGGGTCGCCCATTATTAAACGAATTAACACAACTGGCGAAATGAGGGTGGGCCAATCCCTTCCTGAAATACTGTCGTGGTGATATGCCATTCACTTAAGACGATTTTGTAAACCAACTAGCAGCGCCCCGCGGTTTCACCCACATAAATTTTGATCCCGTGGGAATATTGGGATAAAAACTATTCAATGTCCTTTCCCAGGACTCAAACTATCTCTATACTAAATTTCATCTAAATCGGTTCAGGGGTTTAAGCGTAAAGAGGTAACAGACAGACACACTTTCGCATTTATAATATTAGATTGGTTTTAACTGACTCGGTGTTTTAAACCTGGTTGTAAGAAAAGTCTTGTTTTGTAAGAAGAGGGAGCAAGCATACGAATTGAAAAAGTCATATTGGTATTTATCCGGATTTGAACACACAACCTCGTGCATGAGAGGCGAGTCCTTAACCATTAGGCCATCATGACTCATTTAGATTTTTACTATTCTTTTTTTTTTTTTTCTCAGTTGATGTTGTTCGCGCTGGTGGCAGTAGCCCTTGCCCGGGAGTACCCCGCCGGTGTTCACCCCGCCGTGTGCCCTAACTACCCCTACTGCGACGCCGACGCGCTCGCCCGCCACACCCCCGACGGCACGCCCATCCCTCAGTGGGGATACAACCCTGCTGTCGCCCCTGCTCATCCTGGGTAAGTCCAGGACGATAAGTGACTTTACTTCCTAACTAGGGAATGATTGCTCTCAAAAAGGAAAACATCGTGAGGAAACCAGCATGGACCGACATGTGACAGCTACCAACCCGCACTCTAATTGCGTAACACACTATCAATCGGAATCTGAATAATTTTAAAGCAAATTGCTAATCCATTGCTTCTTAAGTTCAAAAAATTTGTCTGCTCAACACGTAAATAACGCAATGAATGTTGTTGAACTGTCAAAATGAAACCGATTCCGATTGATAATGTGGTACGCAATTGCCCCGCCGTACTGGGTCCGCGTGGTGGATCACGGCCCACACCCTCTCACCGAGAGGAGGCCTGTGTATTAGCAATGGGAACATTAAGTATAGGCTGTTGATGCAATCTTATGTTTTAAAAGAGTTTCAAGTATGCGTTCTTGACAATTGACAAACGAATACGTGTTTTGCGAATTTCATCTTTATTAGTTATAAGTACTAGAATTGTCGCACTGACAGGTGTCAGGAACGCGTTCTCTCGACGGCCGGACTGTAGATAACACAATAACATTGCCTGTTTGTCCATTCTGTCAAAAAGTGACAATACTATACTGTGGATACTTCGAACTGCCTATTAACGTTTTTTCAAGAAGCCTTTGCCAATATGCCAGTCCTCGATTGAGAATGATTCTACAAACCATCTAGCTTTTCTTTTCAGGATTGCGTCACTTATACTAAAAATATATTTTTCTTTCGACAGGCCCGTCCCCGCTGCCCCGAGGTACCCCGCTGACTTCCCCCCCGCGCTCTGCCCCAACTACCCCTATTGTTGGTGATTACCCCATAAGACCCCAACTCATTTCCGGCACAACTTTATGACAGCTTGACCCATTAATATGAAGACGCCGCCATCTTCTTTTTAGAGAGTATCCGAACGCATTTTTTTATCTGTGCTTATGTCAAAATATGACACTGTCATCTGTCACAATTTTTATTTAATTTGTGCTTATTGTATTGTCTACAGTAAAAAGTGTTCCGGATGTCTCGTCTACAAATAATTTAAAGCGTCTTCGTGTAAACCCTATGCTACTTAAAAATATTCAGTATGATAAAACATTTTGAATTGAAAAAGCGAAATGGCCACTAAAATCGATAATACTGATAATATTTTAAGAAAAAAATGTAGTATCGATTAGTCAATAGAGTTCAAGCCCCTGTTGCAAATGTTATAAATCGGATGCTGTCATTTTTTTTTTAATTTATCTATTAATTCCAGCCTCTATAGATTTTTTTCCTTCATTACAAGTTTAACGAGAAAAATCATTATTTTAGTGGACATTTCAGCCTGAAAGAAGCTTTTTGTAGTACTAAATTGGGTTTTTCTGCAACAGTTTCGTCATTTTCAACTGACGCACTGCCATATTGTTTAAATAATTGTAAATAGACGCATTCCATCTTCCGTCTTCGTAAGAAAATGCTTGTCTGCAGTTGTAATTAGGTATATTTTTTTGTAAAAACGTGTAAAAAATTGTAAATAAATATATTTTTATAATTATTGTTGTATCATTTAGTTAGCTACCTCTTTAAACAGCTTTATTGATTACTGATTTAGCTTCTAAAATTGTAATATTCTGTAATAAAGTTATGTTATTTATCCGTTGTGTCAGATTCACTTAAAAGGGTGGCAGGGTCATCCACGCACAAACTGTTACCATGAATTCAGTACATGATCCTAGACCCCTAGCTTAAAAATAAATCGTCGGTTATAAAAAAAGAAAATCAGAAAAGTGCAATACCTACGCGGTCAAAATGTACTGAACAGCATTTTTTTAATAACCTACAATTTTTTTTCAGCTCTGGTGTGTTCAGAATCATGCATTGAATCCAAGGTACAGACGCCAGCACATCAAGCTAGTACAATCTGTCAATTTTTTTTAATAGAGTTACAACTTTATCGCATATATTAGGTTCACGGTTGATCAGGAAAATTTTACAGTTTCGGCTAGCCTGATGTGCTTGTACCTAACAGGATGTGCGTCGATGTTCCTGCCAGCCTGTATTAAAATATGTTTGGGTACATTTACTATTTAAACAAAAACAGCAAGAAAAAAATCTCTCAAAATAATAAAATTCTTGGCTCATCATTAATATGTTATGCCCTCACAATTCATACCACACTTAATTTAGAAATCGATACGTTCCACAAATTAAATCATAATAGATTATTTATTCATGCATCGTATTGTATTGAAATATCCGAACGCATTTGGCATTGCAAGGACGCGGATATAAAAATGTGCGTTCCCGCGCTGTCAAGTTGACAGTTGAGCAATCGTGGCGAGAGATATTTTGGCTTTTCTTTACAGCATTGGTGGAAGCAGAATCATTAGAAAACAGAAAAAATAAGATCTTCATAATTATTAATATTATAATTGTTACTGCTGAGACACAAGCCTCGTGAGGTTATGGCCCAATCCCGTGGGCCATAACCCACCACGCGGGTACAGTGCATGTCACATGTCTTCGAGTTTTTGGTTCTAGGACATGCCGGTTTCCTCACGATGTTTTCCTTTACCGTTTTCAGAGCAGTGGTGATGAAATAATTTACACAAAGTAAAGCGCCTGTCTGGGTTGGAACCCACGACCGTATTTTTTAACACTTTGTATATCAAACAATAGCCTAGTACTTTGGGACAAGACTGTACCCGTGCGCAGACACACCCCTCCACTGTCGCTCAGCGTTCTTTTTACGTGACGACAGCCGTACTGACGAATTATATATGGACAAACCCAATAACCCATTGTCCGACCCCAGGACTTCATGCTCAACAGTAGCGCTTGCGACCAATAGCCCAACGAAGCAATTAATGAATGAATAATGTCCATTTTTAAGTGTCCATGGTCTGTTGGGCAATCATCATTTATTTTACTATAAATATTATAAATAAGTTTTTGAGTAATAAATAATTCGTAATTAACTGCAGCGCCTTTCTTCACATCTTCCCGCCATCAATCTATTTTATTTCGGCGGGAAACGTCAGCGTGTGGCAGCCATCTTGAAACATTGCACGCATCATTCAACCACTCTGCCTTGCAAGTGATATTATGTGGGAGCAGGTGGCTGGTGGTATGTAGAATATAACCAGCCAATATTTTGTTGTTTATTTTATAGGTTTGAGATACTACCAGCAATCCAGTTTGGTAAGCATGATGAATTATGGAGTCCATCGATTATCGTTGAAATGTACAGCAGTGCAACACAACAATGGTAACACTTGCACTACGAAAACCGTCCTTACTACTACTGCAATAAGGCGCTGTCAATGTTAAATTGTGCTGTTGACTGCACCTTCTTTGTCGGAAAGTGTGGGTTTGTGCAGTCGTTCAAAGTACTACGTACCTGACCTGACCAATGTTTTCTAAATTCAAAATCTAAAGGGTTTTATCGGTCCAACCAAGTTTTTTAATTTCCCTTGACCCTCGCTGATTGCATTTACAATACCGTGGGTCGAAAGAGCGCCGTTATTCTGTTCGGTCACACCAATTTTATCGCCCCTGCATACACTATCAATAACAATCTGAATCATTTTGAAGGATACTGCTAATCCATTGCTTCATAATGCTCGAAAAAAATTCTGCTTAACAACGTAAATAACGCAATGAATATTGTTGAACTGTCAAAAAGAAAGCGATTGCTACTGATAGTGTGTTACGCAATTACCCCGCAGGATTTTTTAAATATTATCCCTGAACGTGTCAATAGAGCCTTTGAAGTTCTTCCTAGCGTGTCGATGGCAATCTAAATCGACTCGGCCCAGAATTCGGCTACGTGTTTGGCGCCATCACCAGCGTCCATCGATTCCTGTAACGTGCAGCTGTCAGCAGGACACGTGGACGTAGGACATGATAATAACTGTTCCATCGTTTGTGGATCACTATGGTTTTGAAGTTTGTAAACAGAAAAAGTCGCAATAAGTATACAGGGTTATCGGAAAAACACCAACAACCTCTTAAGAGGTCATTGTACTCATCATTATGAGCAACTGTTACTATGGAACGAAACCTGAAATCGCGGAAAAAAAAATCTGCTGTTCCCTACATTTATGTTAGTCTAACTCGTCAAAATGTAGGGAACAGATGATTTTTTTTTGGCGATTTCAGGTTTGGTCCCATAATAAAAGTTGTACATAATGATGAGTAAAATGACCTCTTCAGAGGTTGTTAGTGTTTTTTCAATAACCCTGTATAATTCTTGGTTTCCTTCTCAGTAACACCATCCACCAAAATGTCACATGTCAATTGACGTAAAAATCTGGTCGTCGGTGCAAGCTTCCTGCAACATTAACTTTATTAAGTATTATTATTTATTACCTATCTGCGTGACAATTCATGGAGATAAATGTTCGTGAATGAGCTGATCTTATTTGGGTACAGCCAATTTATGCGCTGGCTAATTAAGAAGGTTAAAATTGATGAACTACGTCTTTGGTCTAGTGGTAGTATAGTACGGTTTCTAAATTTGCCAAAGTTGTAAACAACAATGGCCTCTCGTAATTGAATAAAATCGATATACAAAAACATTTATTATAGGTGAGAAAGTAATGTTTGTTTTCGTCAATATATCTCCGAGCTAACTATTATACTGGGTGAAATTTTAATGGTTGTTTTCCTCTTAAGGGGTCATTGTACTCATCATTATGAACAACTTTTACTATGGGACCAAACCTGAAATCGCGAAAAAAATATCAGCTGTTCCCTACATTTTTACGAGGTATACGAACATAAATGTAGGGAACAACTGATTTTTTTTTCGCGATTTCAGGTTTGGTCCCATAGTAAAAGTTGTTCATAATGATGAGTACAATGACCCCTTAAGAGGAAAACAACCATTAAAATTTCACCCAGTAGACACAAACAAACATTACTTACAATAAATGTTCTTGTATATCGATTTTATTCAATTTCGAGCGGCCATTGTTGTTTACATATTTGGCAAATTTAGAAACGCCGGACCCTAAGTGAGCATGAGGTCTTGGTTTCGATTCCCAGGTCGGGAAAATTGTGATTGGGTTTTCTATCTGGAATTTCTCAGTAGCAGCCAGGAACTTGGATTTGTGCTCGGTGGATGGCAATAGGCTCGCCCCCTATTACATGGGACTTAAACATAACTCAACATGCAAATTAGCGTAGGATGCCAATTTGCATAACAATGAATGTCCCTGAACTAAAAAAAAATACTATAGCCATCCACATTCATATGCGAAACTGTCCTGACTGACAACATTTTCTTCAGTGCTCCTCATCAACTGTCAAATTTTCCCAATCAACTTTGAACCTTATACTTTAACGATAAAGTTGAAAATCTATTAAAGAAATTTGACAGATTGTAGTAGCTTGATGTGCTGGCGTCTGTACCGTGCTTTATTTTAGCGCAAGACAACCGTGAGCATATAAGATATTTTAATGTCGACAACGGCATCGTGAAAAAAACAGTTTGGTGACAAAAATTTCAATAACACAAGCTTTAATTGATTTGGTTAAACATTTAAAAGTACAATATAAAAGAAACTGTAGGCTGCCTTCCTTCAGGCACTAACACAGGTTGCACCTTATTCACTCTATTCTTCTTCAAGCTTCTTTCCTTAGCTTTCACCACATTCTTCTCCATTAGCTGTATGCTGTACTGGTCTTCTAGAAGTTTCTTGAATATGCTCAAAATGGTGGTTGATGATTCTTCCTCATCTGTCATGGCGTCGAGTTTGACAGCGACTTTGGCGCAATTTTCTGATGACATCTGTCACATAACATTATGTAATAGACATGGAATTAGTATGTACTGTATAATACATAAGATACTTTTATTTGGGTAGGTAAATTTTTCACATAGTGATACGTAAAAATGGAGTAGGTAGAGTAATAATGAAATAATATACTATACTTACACCTTAGCATTCCATGAACATGCAATATTTATTAAAAAAAACTGAAATTATAACGAATACAAAATGAAAGAAAATGAAAAAAAAAATGGGTACCTTTTGAATCATTGGTCTAAGTCTTTCCAAGTCTTTATTAGTTTTTCTGACTTCAGTTTGAATAGGTCTTGATGTTAGCCAGCCGTAGTGCTTGGCACTGTGCTGAATGCTCGCTTCTCGAAGTTTTGATTCTTTTAGCAGCATTTCAGCCTGTAATATTATAGAGGTAGATATGAGGAACAGGGTGTAAAGTTCACTCATCCTCAATAGAAAAGGGAGGATCCTCCGACCAGACTGGTGTTGTGTCTGGTGGGCAGCTGCCCGACGATCGATGTCGGGACGTTGTATATATGCTAGTTGCACCATAATATTATTTAAGGCCCATATTATTATAATGACTGCCCCGAGAGCAGCAGAGCTGGCATCCTCTGGACGTAGGTACCAAATAATATTAGTTACAGGATTCACGTTTCATCGGAGATCTTGGAAGTCCCAAGTAGTCCCAAAAGTGCAAAGACGGCCCTAGTGTGGCTTTAATCGGTAGAAGTCCGGCTAAGCCGTTCGTCTTCCCCAAACGGATTACCCACATATGAGGATTTCCAGCATGTAAAGAGAAGCAGTTCCCTCTGCTTGGACACAGGCCTCCTCTCTCGGTGAGAGGGAGTGGACCGTAATTCACCACGCGAGCCCAGTGCGGGTTGGTGAATGTCACAAGCCTTCGAATTTTTGGTTCCAGACGCTTTACTTTGAGTAATAAATTATTTCGTCACCACTGCTCTCAAAACGGTCAAGGAAAACATTGTGAGGAAACCGGCATGTCCTAACAAGAATTCGAAGACATATGACATCTACCAACCCGCACTGGGTCTGCGTGGAAGATCACAGCCCACCCCTCTCTTGAACAGAGGAGGCCTGTGTCCCAGCAGTGGGAACATTATAAGGTAATTATGCTACACAGCAGTAAACTAATTAAAAAAAAACAAAGGTAATTTACTTACATATTGAAACAAATCCGTCGGCGAAAAACTGTTTTCTGCGCTGACCATTTTATTAAAGAGAATAGGTGGTGTCTTCTGGTAGCACAAAATGTGCTACCTGCCACTGTTATAGTTGATGGACCAATGACACTGTCCAATCTATTCCCTAATAATAATATGAGCTTTCACAACACGATGCACGGTGTGATATTGTATCAGTGAAATCTATAGCATAGAGTAAAAGTAATATATCGGGTAATCTATAGGTACTAATATAATAGAATAAAGCTGAAGAGTTTGTTTGTTTGAACGCTCTAATCTCTGGAACTATCAGTCAGATTTGAAAGATTATTTTTGCATTTGATAGCCCAATTCTTGACAAATGTTATAGGCTATTACACGCTACGACCCTTGAGAACGGGCAAAAAGAAAAATTGTCTAAAGGCTTATTTTTAATCTTACCTATATTTTGAATTGGTTCTTCATTTGTGTTTTTTTACATTGTTCTCACATATAGAAGCAACAAGAATAATGTACCCAGGATTTTGTAATATCTTGTTTTAAAAGAGTGTCCATGGAGTTTCTTGCCCGTTCTTCTCAGCTTCAACTTTCTGACTAACTGACCGACTATTTAATTTTGATAATTTAAAAGTGCCTGTACAGAGGCCAGCACATCAAGCACAGAACAGATAAAAGAAGTTTTACTGTTCTGTGACATCAAGCTACCCCAATCTGTCAAATTTCTTTGATAGATTTTCAACTTAACTACAAAGGAATAAGGTTCATATTCAATTGGGAAAATTTTGTATATATATAGTATAGTGTGTATGTGTATCTTACAATTTCCACGCGAACGAAGTCGCGGGCTGAAGCTAGTTCCTTATAAAATTATTGAATACTAACTTAATTAAAAAGAAGAAGCCAACACTTATTAGAAATATATTATGATTTTAATCAATCCACTTGATAATAGGTAATAATGTTTTGGAAAGGTCCACGTGAAAAGCTTATTGGTACGATAATGCACTTTAATTAAGTATATACTTATCAAAAAGATGATAATATGTAGGTACCCTGCGGGGATACTATAGTAGTAACAATGGCTTTCATTTTGACAGTTCCACGACATTCATTCCGTTATAATTTATACGTTGTTAAGCTGACAAATTTTTCGAACATATGAAGCAATGGATTAGCAATATCCTTCACAATTATTCAGATTGTAATTAGGGTGTTACGTAGTTAGGAGGTGTTGTTCTGGGGGTGTAATATCTTTGGCCTTGATTCTGACTTACTATGTTTTTGGAACAATGCATACCATATTCAATATTGCATTTCATCGTGGTCCTCATCCATCAGGCGAGGTCGAGATGAAGAGACGGGTGTCTACATTCTAAGTCCGTCAGCGAAGATATGGGCCCGTCCTAATCCGAAGGTAATTGATCCGTCAAAACAAGTGCCAAAAATTTTTCAGAAAAAAATTAAATTTTTTTTTTCGGGAGCAGGAACGACATTCGAATCAAAATCAAAATCAAGAGTCATTTATTCAAACTAAGCTGAGAATCAGCACTTTTCGAACATCAAAATTACAAAACACAGTCCCCCATAAACGCTCGCCCTTCAAAACCAAATGAGAAGTGGCCATAATGAGAAGTAGTCCATTAGCGAGTCGGTTGCCAAAATGAGAATTAGCCCTAATGCGCCTAAACCACTACTTCCTAGTGCTTTCGCTGGGGAGAAGTGGCGCAACAAACTCCCCAGCAGCACAGCTGTCTGTTCAGTTAGAAAACACTTGATTGTATAAATGATGTTGTCATTCATTCTTAGTCCGGACTCTTTGGTGGTTTCTTAGTAACAGCCCGGAGTTTGGAAGTTGGCGGTGTGATACCCCCGTGCCTTGGAAAGCATGCCAAACAAGCGCGCGCGTCTAATACGCCATGTTAATGCTAATTATTACGTAGACATCATCTGCCTTACCTCTTCCCAACTAAGTATGTTGGGGTTGGCTTCCAGTCTAAACGGATGCAGCTGAGTACCAGTATTTAACATGCAGTGACTGCCTATCTGACCTCAACAACCCAGTTACTGGGTAATACGACACCCCTTGGTAAGACTGGTTGTCAGACTTTCGGGCTTCTGACGACCCGTAACGACTGTCAAAGATTCACGAATGACAGCGAAGACCAACGGCTTAATTAACGTGCTTTCCGAGGCACGGAAGGATCTTGGTATGTAAAGATGGCATTATGTAGTATCATCACGTATTAGCGTCATCGGCGGCTGTCGTTGAAAACCAGCGCTGGGGCTCTAGTGTCTCCCATCAACTGTCAAGAAATCTCCTAGAGATCGGTAACAATAGAAAATATAATTGTGTCTCATTGGTGACAGTTGAGCTAATAGGGTCTTAGCAGCGTCTTTCCTAAATGCACCTTGTGGGGACGCTAGAGTGACGTCACGGAAATTGCCGACTTCGAATAATTTATTGTTTATTCCCGTTCGTCCCACTAGGTGGACGAAGTCAGGGGGACGAACGGTAATACACCTTGAGATTGGCCGCCATGGCTGATATACGGTCTGGAGGACTATTATTATTACATGGCACAAATCGGAGGAGGCCTATTCTCAGCAGTGGATGAAAAAAGCTGCCAATGATGATGAGGTAATTATTAGGTACTATCGAGGAAACTTACATCTATAAGTACACCATAAGAGCTATTCTTGCTTGCAGCGCTCAGCCGCTATAGTAACGCTTGCTAACATTATGTGGTCATCGTGTGCACGGGATTTTGTTTTCAAATTGGGCAGATGTAAATTTCCTCGATGATACATCCAGAAGCTCCGCTGATGAGAGCTCTAAATACCTCTACTTTTATTTCATCGACAAAATAATTAGATGGCAGGTATGGCTTATGAGCTGTGGTGGCCAAGTGGTCCCGACTTACGAGTTGTAGATCGTGAGTTCAAACCCAGACAAGCACTTTACTCTGTGTATTTAGGTAATTTCATCACCACTGCTCTCAAAACGGTGAAGACCAGAAGAAAACCGTCATGTCCTAGAACCAAAAATTCGAAGACATGTGACCTCCATTAACTAACCCGCACTGGGCCCGCGTGGTAGATTACAGCCCACTCCCTCTCACTGAGAGGAGGCCCGTGTCCCAGCAGTGGGAACATTAAAGACTGATTAATTATGCATGGCTAATAATGAGAACCCAGTAGTTTCTTCTACAATTTTCTTTACAATCTCTTTGGGTTACAAAACAAAGCTCTGGTATTCCAAAAAAAAAAAATCGTAAACCATAAACAACTGTCTAGCAACAAAACGTCAAAAGATCCGGTCTGTGATATTAGCGAAAATGTGCTTGTGGGTCGTAAAATCTACAAATATAGAATCACGCGATGGAGCTTAGAAAATAAAATTAGAATTGCATTTTAAGAATGCCAAAATCAATATTCTGTAAAAAATCGAGCACTGCTTCAAAAACCAGCAAGAAATGCCGAGAAGAATACAGTTTGTTAACTCCAGCTCTTAAAAATATAGTCAGAAGAATACTTATTTGTTATAAATCCTTGTGCTGCTTTCCTCTAGATCAAATCGTACCCCTCAACCCCAGAAGGTACAAAAAAGGATTGAACATAAACCTCAAACCTGGACTATGCCAAACATCAGAGAAAGTTTTAAACGATATACAAATAATACATGTTGTTCCAAGATCTAGAGTCTCCTTCAACGACACGGCAACAGTTAGAAGCGAAATTTGCTCCGGAAAACGAGTCAGAAGCGAAATTTCAAACGCAAAGAGAGTTAAAAGCGAGATTTCCCCCACAAAAAAGGTTAAAAGCGAGATTTCCCCCACAAAAAAGGTTAAAAGCGAGATTTGCCCCACAAAAAAGGTTAAAAGCCGGCATTCCATATTAAAACAAGTCAATAAAGAACTTTCCCCAGAAAAAAATAAAATAACTAAAACTAGAAAGTTCAAGGAAAAAAGTAAAAAGATTCTTGATTTTGGATCCGGTAGTATAAAAAACACATTTAAATGCAAAAGGACACCGAGCGGCACATGGAAAAATACCGACACGTCTGCCAAAAGCAAGAAAAAAAGCAAAAACGATGTTCGTAGCGAAAACAAATGGAACAGAACTAAAAAGATTATAAAAATATCAAACCCAAGCCACTTAAAATGGATCAGACATACAAAACCGCGGGAAAATTTGACAACTTCAAGCACAGATAACGATGAATCCGCAGGGGACGGTCCAGTGACGCCCAACGTGAGAGAACAAAGTTTTAGTGATACCCATATAGATTTGAATAAAAAGTATGTACATAAACAGGTCACATTGCAAATTAACTGAATTACGTTGCAACTGTTTTTGTATAGGCAGGTTTTGTACATGCTTGTATGCCACACAATTAAAACTTTCGAAAAATTATGTATTTTGTTTACCTTTCAACCGCTTGTGTCGCATTTATGCGACACATATTTCCGTGCCCCTACCGCTCGTGTCGTATTTATGCGATAGAGACATGCATGATTTTTTCGTTTTATTTTTGTCTTATTAACTGCGTGGTACAACAAAACCATTAATAAATAGAGAAAAAAAACTTTTTGACTATTTTTTAATCAATACAACGATTTTTCCTCCTTATTTATTGTAAGTAGGTATTATTTTATGGATTTGTAGCCGGGCGCTAGGGGCACGGCAATGAATATTTAGCCAAGCGCTTAAAAGGTTAAATACGTCTAGTCTACGTATTCAAAACGTTCAAGTGTGCAAGTAGCAACGTAGGTATAGTATTTTTATCCTACGAAACGACGCGCGCTTTATTTTTGGTAACAAAGTTATAAACACACTGTGAATGAAATGCAAAAGCTGTCGGTACCGTTCGAGAACTCATGCGTATGGCGGCGAAGTCGGAAGTGTGTGTTTGTGCATCTGTTATATATGGTGACTGGTAATTAGTGACCGATAGTTAAACACGTGATTGTACTCATGATAACAAACAACTTTTACTATGGGACCAAGCCTGAAATCGCGAAAAAAAATCAGCTGTTCCCTACATTTATGTTCGTATACCTAACTCGTCAAAATGTAGGGAACAGCTGATTTTTTTTTCGCGATTTCAGGCTTGGTCCCATAGTAAAAGTTGTTTGTTATCATGAGTACAATCACGTGTTTAGGTATCGGTCACTAATTACCAGTCACCCTATTATGCTGACGCTACTCGAGTACACGCACACACTCACAGCGCGTTTGTACGCTTGGCTACTACAAGTAAACTGCGCGTCGCTTCGTGAGATAAAGATAATGTACAGACGCCAGCACATCAAGCTACCCGAATCTGTAAAATTTTCCCAATTAACTTTGAACCTTATGCATTTGCAATAAAGTTGAAAATCTATTAAAGTTTGACAGATTGTAGTAGCTTGATGTGCTGACGTCTGTACTATTATGAGACTTTTACACAGTTTCATTGATTACCTAGTTAGGTCGTAATACAAATCAAATTGCAACAGCATAATCAGCCTATAATATTCCCACTGCTGGGACACAAGCCTCCGCTCTGTGAGAGGGAGCGGGCCACGCCGGCCCGGTGCGGATTGGTCGATGTCTTCGAATTTTTGGTTCTAGGACATGCCAGTTTCCTCACAATGTATTCCTTCCCCGTTTTGAGAGCAATGGTGATGAATTTAATGCACTAGGGCTGATTTTTCCAAAGCCAGATAACTTTATCGGAGGAATAATTTTGAATTTTTGGCAGTTCTTCCGTACGAAAACTGAGACGTTAATTTTATTCCACGAATAAAAATTATCGGTCGATTGAAAAATCAGCCCTTACCTATACCTGCCTGGACCTGCCTTTTTTCCCGCCTTTTCTGGACTCAAGTACCTGTAAACTGTTTAATTCATACAGTGAGCTCCAAAAGTTAGTTGACATTTTTCCATTACAGCTTTGACACACCACTTTATTATTAAAAATTCTAGTTCCAAATGTTTGAACTGTACACTATAACTTTTTTATTGACCATTATTTAACCTATGACTTATCATAAAAAACCGGTCAAGTGCGAGTCGGACTCGCGCACCGAGGGCTCCGTACAAATTTGTAGGTAGGTATGTAAATAGTTTATCACGATTTTTTTTAATATACCTACTTAACTAAAAATTTACGGCTTTCGGATTTTTTCCTTTAAGTACTTGTGCTACCTTGCTTCTTGCCAAATTTCATGATTCTAGGTCAACGAGAAGTGCCCTATAAATTTTGATTCCCTTGAGAATGTCGAAATATACGTTTTTTGCGGCATAAACGGCCGTATCTTTTATTCACGTTAACATAGAAGTTTCATTTTTTCACAGCTTCAAGTGACTGTACACCTGAGTAAATCGTTTTAATTTCAACTCGATACCTCCATGCGTTCCCGAGACAAAGGGTATTGATAGACAGACGGACAACAAAGTGATTCTATAAGGGTTCCGTTTTTTCCTTTTGAGGTACGGAACACTAAAAATAAAGTAATCCCTCATGATTGCCTAATTATTTTTTTATTTTAAATCATATTATTACATTACAGCTAAAGTGGAAAAATGTCAATTAACTTCTTGAGGCCACTGTATATTATTACAATGAAACCATAAAATAATTAAAACATTTTTATTTACCCATAATTAAAAACATTTGTATGTGCACTGGCATTTGGCGAGATACGAAAAGTAATTTGCATTAAAATCTTTGATACATAAAGTAAAATGTAATCTATATATAATACTTTTGGTATTAATATATTAAATGCGACAGGTGCAACTCGAAAGTTTTTCGTGTTGAATATTCTATACAAACCAATTATTTTGTCACAAAAGCGAATATTTACGATCTTTAGTAAGCGTTTTGTGAGCTCTGTGTCGGATATTCCGTTTATCCACGCGCTTTTCTGTTTATCAAACGCATGTACGAGAACCCACCGTAACCTCCTTACTAATAAACGTTGTATAGCGTCTGTATAGTTACACAACGCTTTGTCTTCTTCTTTCGAAAGTCAAATTACTGACGACTGAAAGAAATCGGTGTTACTATTCATCTGATATAATACGTTTACTAGTACGGAGGTTAGCCTATAAATTCCTTTTACCTAACTAGGGCTAAGATGGATTCTCGGACATGCTATTCCGCGTATTCACCTTAGGGTGGCTTTTTTGGATTAGTTGAAAGTAAATAAACCCCTCTCACCCCTCTGTGTCCGTAAAATATTGTAAAAGCACTTTTCGTAGTGGGATAAGTTAGCAGACGTCTCACTTTCCGCCGTCAAGCGGTCTAAACGCCCGCAAAACGAACCTGAAATTATAAAAGTTCCATTCTCCCACTATAATTTCACAGCTTTGCTATTTTTAATTACACAAAGCGGAGACGACAATAAATTAAACTGCATGTATCTAATGACGTTCCCAGTCTACATATGAAAATTCATTCAAAAATATATTCAATAGTTTAGTCATAGTGACTGCACTATCGGATATATTTGATTGGATTTTAATAGTCCTATAAATCTATAGTTGGCACATCACTACATTTAGTTTGTTTGAAAAAATCATATTTTCAATTTAGATACTAGGATTTATTTGACAGTTTTATAATACTCCTATGCAATTAAAAATCATAATATTTTATTACACATAAACCTACATGGGCACTTATGAAACGTCAGAAGCTAGGTGCACGGTTCCAACTGGTCGTTTTCAACGGAGAAGAGCCGGCAAGAAATTACATGGTTACTCTTTTAAAAATAATTGGCTTTTACAATGTTTTCAAATTACAGTGTTAATAGGTATGGGAGGACAGTGTAGGCCTATCAACAAGTACCAGGTACTTAAAAAAATAGAAAATGGTCTACAAATCAGCCTACAAGGCCTTCAACGTTCTCACATTCACAAAGTATTAGTATTGCCAGTGTTTGCATCTATACATCTATACAAATAAATAAAATTGGAGTGTCTGTTTGTAACATTTATACAAATAAATAAAATTGGACTGTCTGTTTGTAATATTAAAATAACCGCTTTTTACTAAATGCATATGGATACATATACCAAAATATTTTTTTTTTAATTTTTGGTCTGTATGTTTGTTCCGGCTAATCTCTGAAACGACTGGACCGATTTTGACGGGACTTTCACTGACAAATAGCTGATGTAATAAGGAGTAACTGAAGCTACTTTTATTTTAGAAAAAAAAATACTTTTAGTTAGGATAGGATTTCACGCGGACGAAGTCGCAGGCAGCGACTAGTTTATTATAGTATTATCGTCTCCACATTGTATAACATACATATTTTGTTGATTATAAATAAAATAAATAACATACCTATAGCTTTTTTGGTAAAATATTAAGTATAACATAATTATTATATTTTAATATAGGACATTGTCCTTTGTCATGTTAAATAAATTATTTTGGATAGTATCACAGGGAACATAAATTTATATAAATACAAGTAAATAAACCCGTAGTATTGTAACATAAAAATCACAAACTTATTAAAACTATTTACAATAATTGACAAGCAGAACTGATTTTAAAAGGACATCATCCATTTGACCGGTCCGCGGTCCAAATGTACAGACGCCAGCACATCAAGGTACCCGTAACTGTCAAATTTTTCCAGTCAACTTTGAACCTTAATGCTTTAGCGATAAAGTTGAAAATCTATTAAAGAAATTTGTCAGATTGTAGTAGCTTGATGTGCTGGCGGCTGTACTTACAAGATCAAAAGGGCTTTGAAGATCCATGGCATACAAGTCCGGCTAAGCAGACGAAAACCTCCTAGGTTGAACTGCGAGATGCCATTCCCAAAAAAAAGGTCCGTTGCATACCAGTTCTTTTTTTTTTGTCCGCCATTTTTTCCATTTTCATAATGTTCATAATTGCCGCCACGCATGAATCGATACCTGACATCAATGCAAACAGAAAACATTCCAAGATATTAACGTTAAAAGTTGATCGTGTGACATCCATATTTTGGAACGTGCTTACATCTTGTTGTATTGAATATGTTTGTAATAATCACTCTGAATGTTTAAAGTTTCAAACATCTATGCAACAAGACGCACGCAAGTTAAAAAAATATAGTTTTCAAGTGATCACCTATGAACGTTAATATCGGAAACGTGACGTTTGTTTTCTGTTTGCACTTGATGTCAGCTATTGATTTATACAAGCTGTTGATTTGCATCCTAGTCAAATTCAAGGACGTAATTATGCTAATGATTCTCGACCCAAATCAACAATAAAATGAGTAGGTATTTTTTTAATTTTTTTTTCTTATTTACGGAAATCAGTAAGTGTGAACCAGCCGTATTTAAACGCGGTCCGTCTGTTACTAGCCCTATAACCGCGCTTTCACACACAAACAAACGCAAACAATACATACACAACGCATACGCAACGATCATTCATAAATTCGTAGGTAATCAATCCCATCCCCCAATCACGGTCCACGGAGCGGGTACTCTCCCGCGCCGCTCCTAGACACGCCCCCGCGGCCCCGCCGCCCCGGAACTAACAGTGTGTTTGAAGTCGCCGAAGCGCTCGCGCGCAATTTCCGCTTCGCGATACATCATTGTGACGTACGTACAAAGTGCAAGATGACGGACAACTACTCAAATGTCGAGTTGGTGGAGATGGTCCGCCTGTATGCCATCAGTGGAGACAGCCTACGTGGAGCCATCCGGATGTTCGCGGAAATGTTTCCCGATCGGGAACCCCCGTCACAGAGCGTCATGCTGGCTGCTACACAGAGACTGCGGGATCATCGGCAGTTTGACGTTCCCCAGCATGCTCAAGCTCGCGGCAGCGTAGGCCTGCCTGTCGCCTTGCAGGAAGACATCCTGGAATACTTCCAGCGAGAGCCACGGGCAAGCACGCGGGAGGCTGGTCAACATTTTGGAGTGCACCACACTACAGTGTGGCGCCTACTGAAGCGTGAGCTGCAACACCCATTTCACTACCGCAAAGCACAAGACATCCACCCAGGTGATAATGCCGCGCGGATGACATTTTGTCGCTGGTTGCTGGAACACCAAGACGCCAACATCCTGTGGACGGACGAGTGTTTATTTACTCGAGTTGGCGTCTACAATGTTCATAACGAACATTGGTGGGCTCACCGCGACCATAACCCTCACGTAACCAAACGGCATGCGTTCCAAGTGCGGTTTGGACTGAATGTGTGGGCTGGCATAATAGGGGAACACGTGCTTGGACCCTACTTCATCGATGGGTACCTCAACAGTGCCACATACCTGGAGCTGTTGCGTCACGTTGTCGAGGAGATGTTGGAGGATGTTCCCCTGGCACTCCATCGCAACCTTTATTACCAGCAGGACGGTGCTCCACCTCACTATGGTCGGCAAGTACGCGAGTACTTGACCGAAACTTTTGGTGACCACTGGATCGGTCGCGGAGGACCTGTGGCCTGGCCTCCGCGTTCTCCGGACCTGACGCCTCTAGACTTTTATTTGTGGGGAGACGTTAAAAGGTTGGTTTACAAGGAGGAAGTGACAAGTGTAACAGAATTACGTGAAAGGATCATTAGTGCTTTCGACACTTTAAAAACGAATGTGTTAGTGTTACGTAAGCTGAAAGAAAACCAGCTACGTCGTTCTCGATTGTGCGAAGAGTGTGATGGTGGCCACTTTGAACAATACCTCCGGGTAACTTAAGTAGGTAATTTATTTATTTGTACATTTTGTAAATACGTTGTTAGCTTAATCAATTTTATTAGTGTAAATAAGTTGATTTCAAATTTTTAACTACGCCAATAATACCTAAGAGTCGAAAGTATACCACGTACTTACACTTAACTAGCACGTCTTTCCATTCCATCAAACGTAGAAAACATTTTTAGACTTAGTAGATCGGTACACCAACTAAGGTAGGTATTATTGCCGGTCCTAAGCCCGTTAAGTAGGAAGGAAAATTTCAAATCAACCAATTTAATCCACAAATAAAAACAAAATCACTACGAAAACTTTAGGTTGAAGGCTATAGCAAAACTAACATTTTATTAATCATCTGATAACAGGTCAGTGAACTTTTCTTTGGCGCACTAGTATTACTGTCATTAGTAAGATTTCCGTATTCCAATGATGCTCAAAAATGAGTTAATTATTAAGCGAAATTTATGACAATAATGTAGGTGATTTTCGAAATAAAATTAGGTAAGTAAATTAAAATTATTGCTACCGGTCATTGCTCGGTCGCGCGACGCGCGCGCTTGTAGGTAATTTCGTAGAATCGAATCGTAGGTAAGACGTCGACACTCACGCACACAGCTGCATTGTCGCTGTGTGAGTAGTCGGGTGATTCTGTTTTATTTGTATTGAATTAAGGGTTTAATTCTGAAATACTGTTAAATTTCAACAACAAAAAAAAGCAGCGCTTACTAGTTATTGCCCCCTACCGTACATCTATTCATTTTATTTATGTCTTTTATGACAACCTCCTGAAATTTGACGAGGATGCAAATCAACAGCTTGTATATGTTTCATGACTGACCGCAATTAAAATAAAAAATAAACAAAATGGCGGACACCTTATCGTGCTTATGGAAGATTTAAATGAATTGAAAGCAAAAACAAAATGGCGTTGCAAGTTTTTTTTTTATATTAAAAAATTGATGCGCAACCTTTGCAGTTATTTTTTTGAATATCTCAATATTTGTAACGATTTATTATTTTATTGTTTTTTGCGCTAAGGCCTTGGTTCAAGGCCACATCTTTCTAAAGAAGCATTGCACTACCTAAATCTATAATTATAAAAAAAATCACTACATTTATTCGGCTTCACGTGGACCTGCCTCAAAAATCTTTCCACTCGTGCAAGTACTGGCAAGTTGAACCTACCAAGTCACGCGATCGACGCCCGATACAAACTATGGCAGGATACCTTTCCCTAACTACTCACTATCTACCACCAAACAAGCATCTTCCTGCAGGGTGTAACCTTCCGTGGTCCACTGAACCGCCCTTAACCGCCTCGAAACCCAAGTGGGAAGTTGATAAAGTGGGGCTACCTTGACGGAACGGCAGCAGACGGTGGATGTGGAGCTGAGTTACAAACCACGCTCCACCTCCTATCCTGCCTTCTGTGCCCCAAAACATGCAGCCAAAGTGACCTCTGCGCTGCCACTGATAACGCTATAGAAGCGGCGAAGTTTTGGGCCAGCGAAATTTGAATGACTGTCGTGCCAGCGACACGAAGAAGTAGCTTTCAAAAAGCTTATATCCAGGCTAATGTTATTGCACATTGCATTGGCAAACTTAGACCAAAGTGGAAGTACGCTATGTACTTACTTTTTACGTCAAAAAGAACGCTTTCAAAACGTTAAGTCAAAATTGTACCTTAAACATAGTCCGCCTTTGTACCTTTTTGTGCGAAAAGTTTAAATAAATAAACATACGTCATACTTTCTTGGAACTCGTAGGACCGGTCGAAGTGGAGGTGCTTGGGGAGGGGGGGGGGCTATGTCCAGCAGTGGACGTCTTTCGGCTGAAATGATGATGATACTTTCATGCAAGTTACTTGCACCAGTGGAAACACTTTCTACCTCCGGTTTCTTAGTCTTTCATATAATCTGTTGTTAACTTTTATGATTTTAATTTTTTCAACCAACATCAAGCTAACATGAGCTCGGCACGCCTCAACAGCAGATGCAACTGCCGCCGCCGACACCTCCACAACGAGCAGCTCGTAAATATGAGTACGGAGCTCAAATACACGAGCGGCAGTTGCCTCTGTCGACGGCAGCCGTCGACGCGTCTACGGCTAACGCAGACTAGTGTTGCAGTGTTGTTGCAGTTTTCTCTACCGTTGGCAACGTGCCGCACGTGTATATGTGCGCTTGACAACAGATCTACTGATTAGATTTTATCAAGCTTTTAAAAACCGGTGGAAGTTTATTAGGTAAAATTACTATTTTTTGGATTATGTGTTAGTAGAATTACATCTATAATTTTTCTAGCTACATTAATTGACTTAAGAGGCCATTAAAAACAATTTCCTTTGATTAATTCATTATGAACACTTAACAGCTCATTACTAAGTGTTGCGCTCTTTCTGAACAATGAACGAAACCGAAACGTCACGCTTGGGTCGGTGACGCGATTTACGCGTATACTCGACATTGAATGAACATGAACTGAACACTGAACGAACGACACTGAATCGGGTATACTCTGCTCCAGTCGTTCGGTGACGCTGAATCGTGTATACTCGGCTCCAGGAGGCCTACCACAAGCTCTTAACGCGATCCATTTTAGGACATAAACTGAACTGTTCTTCTAATTCGTACCATGACGTCAGTTTAACGATTCAGTGTAGGCCGTGCCATCTGCTGACAGCGATTGTCCCAAACTGAGTCGCAAGTTTTGGTTTCATTCATACTTGTTTGGTACCATGACGTCCATAGAGCAGCTCAAGCGATGCAGTTTAGGAACCTAAACTGAAATGTCTTGTTTTTGAATCGTTTTTAATTAGATCATGGTAGGCCACCAGTAGTCCGGTAACGCTGAATCGGGTATCCTCGGCTCCAGTCGGTCGGCGACGCTGAATCGCGTTTACCTGGCTCCTGTCGCAAGTTTTTCACTTCTACCGCGAGGCGCGCATACACCCTCTTTTTCCACACGATTTCTATTACGGCGAACTTTTAAAATTTGTGCTACGTACATAAGTACTAAAATGAAGCAAACTCACGCAAATTGATTCCAAGCGCAACTTGTACAAGTTACCACAAGTTCTTTCCAGCCAATACTTCGATCCTATACTTACAATGATGATAACTTACAATGTCTTCAAAAGATCCTCCAATCATAAAATCACAATACAAACATATTTAAGGCTCTAATGGCTTTAAGACCTAAAGCCTTTAAGCCTAAAGGCTTTAAGACCTTAAGGCTAAAAAACTTTAAGGCATTAAGACCTTAACACCTAGAACGAAAAGACCTTTAGACTCAGGGCCAGAAGACCTTTAGACCCAGGGCCAGAAGACCTTTAGATCCAAGATCAAAAGACCGTAAGACCCAAGGTCAAAGCCCTTAAAAAAAGCCCTTAAGACAAAGACCTTAAGGCCCAAGGCCAAAGAACCTTAAGACCCAAAGCCAAAAGATCTTTAAACCCAAAGCCAAAAAAACTTTAGGCCCGAAGTCAAAAGACTTTTAGATCCAAGCCAAAAAATCTTTAGACCTAAAGCCAGAAGACGTTAAGACCCTAGGTTAAAAAACTTTGAGGCCTAAGACTAGAAGACTTTAAGGCCCAAAGCCAAAATACCTTACTCTAATTTATAAACTAAGGTCAAAAGGCCTACTCGACCTTAGTTTTAGCCCCTCTAAAAGGCCACATAGCCAGCGCAGGTGTCATTCTCAACAACAAGAAGGGTTTGACAGCTGCCATTATGAAGAGTATAGCATAGTATCTGTTAGCGTCTGCTGTGCACATGTTCTCCTGTATGCTTTGGTAACCCATCAGTACGATGGCCGTGGAAAATAGTGATATCAGAATGGACCTGTCCTTCGTGTAGTGGCGGTAACTGTAAAAAAAAAATGCGTCGATAAGTTAAAATTTGTAGTTTTTGAGGTTACTTTTTAGTAGAAAAGGCCTATTTTTATTGCCATAGTTAAACAAAATGGCGACAAAAGTATAATACCAATCTTGCTGATCTTTAATTTAAATCGTAACCATTTATTTGTCAGAATATGGTACATTATATATTATGGTCTATGGTCTGGTAAGTTTAGTAAATGGTCGCATTTAATTCTTCAACGAACCGAAAAAATTTGTACGTTTTTTCCTAATGGTCTTATACAAAGTTGATTGGACTAGTATAATTAAATTGACTTACTCAGCAACAGCAGGAGTTACACATAACGCCCACCCCAGCAGACTGCCAGTAGACACCACTAAGATGTACATCGGCGTCGTGGAAACGCGGATAGTCTCCGGGTTCTCGCACCAGCGGAATGCCTGGAAAAACATGGGCAAAATCATTGTATTGGACATCAATGAGGAATAAGTGGGACTGGAGCAGCGTTGCCAGACATCCCGATTTTGGCTGGACGTCCCGATTTCTGACCGAAAATTGAAGCCCGCGCGGGACAGGCTCAGTCCCGCTTTTCGGTGATTACTCGACGGTACGATTGTTAGAAGTATTGTAAAGTATGTATTCTAATCAAAAAACATTTTCTATGGTTACCAGCAAGTCGCCCGAGTTGGCGCGCTGCAGTGTTCCACGCGCGCCACTCGAGAGTGGGTGCGGCCATTATAGGAATGGGCGCACGTGGAGGTGGGACCCGCTGAGGAATAGCGGGTCGAGCCCTGTCGGGGGAGCGGTGAATACTTATGCGAACCCCGCCCCCCCCGGCCGTCGGTAGAGGTGGAACACCGCGGTGGTTTCAGCCGGTAAGAGTCCGGCATGCCCCTCTGTCCCCCCCACGATGGAGGCAGTCCATGAGGATTTCCACCGCGCACCAAAAAAAAAATGGTTAGTAGCAAGTGGTGCCATCTAGTTCCGAAGTTACTAGGAACCCCAGAAAAGGTGGGAAAAAAGTGACACTGGCTGGTGACAACTATCCACTAGCCACCTCCTGGTTCCATCATCAGGTCAGCTCCAAGACACCAAATTATAGTTTTGTCATCCGAACTACATTTACATACAAAGTTCCATTTCGATCCGACAGTTAGAAGTAGATTAAAATTGCCTTCTAAGATTTTATCACTTTGTTCGTTAGTTAGTTACAAGTGTCGCTAATAAAAGCCACTGACCAGATTAACAGTCCAATGCGGGTCCCAGCCGCACAACTTGAGACTCCAGTACGTTAACCCCGCGATCAGTACCGCGACCATAGTACTGATCACGTGACACGCCATTGCGCACCCCGTCTCGTACGTCGCGTGGAAGCCGTACTTCCAGATGAACGGGTCTGACACGTAGATGCAGAGGGCTGGGGCGAGGAATGCGCCTGGAATGGAGAAATACAAAGTGTAATTTTAAACCCGTCTTGATAAAGCATGGTGACCGATACTCGTGCCTTCTCTGTATCCTTGCTCTGCACTGGATAATAATAGGGTGGTCATATTTTTATTGAAGTAACTCAAAATCTCAAAAGGTGTCATTAAAATTATAGTTTTTAACCACTTTTGCTATTCGATACAAAGCAGAAATCGCAAATAAAAGCTGCTCCATTAATTTTATGTTCTCATAATTCTACAAAATGCAGTTTGAGTTGATATGTTCAGTCTTATAGAAAACAAGGTTTATCTTTAAACCATAATATTATGGAGTATCAATACCATGATAATTCGGTTGCGAATATAGATGGATGGTGCCACAGGCCATTATAGCTCCATCCAACTCTCGCACTGGAAAAATTACGCCGTTAACACTTCATAATACGGCCCCTCACTGGTTATAACCGTCACCTTTTTGAATTTGCAACCTTATTTTGCTTATTTTAAAGTTCTAAATATAAAAACCTACTACTAGATCCTGTATCTATGTTGTCAGTTTTGTATTAAAAACTTTACCTCAGTCAGAATAAAGTTGAAATACATAAAATGGCACTTTAATACTTGGACCAAAGTCAGATCCCTTTTTGTAAGAATCTTTGCCGCTTAGAACCCTTTTTCGGGCTATCTTTACCCTCTAGCCCTCTACCTACCACAATCAAACTCAAACTCAGCTCAAAACATTTATTTCAACTTTGAAGGCAATTTTGGACACTAAAGACTAAGGAACTATAGTCGGACTTTTAATTAGCTGCAGTAAAATGACAGCTTATGTGTTACCACATTTTAACGAAATTTAAATAGTGATGTGACAAAATAATCGATACATTCAAGTAACATTCAGTTCAAAATCGATCCACGTTAAATTGATTTTATAAAAGAGGATGATTATTTTATTTTATTTTTTATTTTATAAAGGTTTTCTTACCAATCAGAGCGCCGATCAGACATTGATGTGGGAAGTGTGCCGCGACAAACAAGCGCGCCAATATCACCGAGCCGAGTGCCGCACCGAACAACGGGTACATCAAGTACTTCCACCACCAAATATAGTATTTTCTGTTGATATACGACAAAATTATTATTATTGCATTAAGGGCGTTCGCTACGTTAGGCGTGCGCACGCTCATATTCTGAGCTTGTTTGTACGCCGCAGTGGCGCCCGCTCCGTGCACCCGCCGCGTGCGCACGCTTTACGTAGCGAACGCCCTAAGAGGTATTAAAGAAAGCAGATTCGTTCATGGCATAAATAATTAAACAAGAAACTCCTAAAAACTATTATTTACTAGATGACCAGACAGATTTTGTCCTTTTGTTAGTTTGATTTTGTCTAGACTCTAGATTGTCCTATGGAGCAGGACCAGCATGTGTCCAAGCATTCTTATCTTAAATGTAATCTTCTAATCTGTAATTTCCTTGTTTACAGTGTAGGTACTTATAATATGAGTTTTATGATGACATGGCTTGTCGTTATGATACACTTACTTGTCGTGCATGATGTGTGATATCCACATCAGGGACAGTACCAGCATCATCGCAGCTGTCATGGAGTGACCCGAGGGGCTGCCGGGACCCGTCTCACATGTCTGTTGTGTTTGTTGTAGTACAGGTCTTTGGTGCTCTGAGTAGAATGTTGTTTCTCGTATCCACCAGTATGGACGGTCTTCGAGGAGCCACCTGAAATTGGCAAAAAACAATTTTGAAAAAATCATCTAAGGTCCGGCCGCACTAAATTTGCCAAAGATGTAAACAACAATGGCCGCTCGAAATTGAATAAAATCGATATACAAGAACATTACTCAATTGATTGTTTTTTTTTTTATTATTTGATTTTATTCAATTCAATTATGAAAATGGACATACCATTTCATAACAGCATTCAACCAGCTTCCAAAAGCCCAGCACAGCAGCAGCTGAGCAGCGAATACCGAGTCGATGACAGAGATCAGGGGGAACAGAATCTGAATTGGATGGTGCGGATCAAACACATGGTTGACTATCTCAAAGAAGTTGGCATGGTCTTCAAACCTGCAGATAGAGAATATCATCATCATCTAACTAGCCTTTTCCCAACTATGTTGGGATTTGCTTCCAGTCTAATTGGATGCAGCTGTGTTACAGTATTTTATGTGGAGCAACCAGCTATCATGTCTGCCGTATGCCTAAAGAGCTGTGGGTCAAAATAACCACTATGTGGATCCCTGACACAGCCAGAATGCGTTGCAGCAGAAGACCTGTAGAATATCGCACAGTAACTGCCAATATAACCTCTACTATCCAGTTAGGTAACTGCGGGCTAATTGCGTAACACACTATCAGTAGCAATGGGTTTCATTTTGACAATTCAACAACATACATTGCGTTGTTTACGTTGTTTAGCAGACACATTTTTCAAATATATGAAGTAATGGATTAGCAATCTCTTTCAAAATGATTCAGATTTAGATTAATAATGTGTTACACAATTAGGGTGCTGGATTGTGGATTGTTAGGGTACTAGTTTCTATGTATTTTTAATATGAGGATGTTGGGGACCACGTCCTCATATTAAAAATACATAGAAACTGAAGCCAAGGGATAAAAATCTGTATCAAAATAAAATATGTTAGGTATATTTTATTTTGATATATTTAGTCCCTTATCTTCTAAATAATTCTTATTGTGATGTGAAGTGTTGAAGATACTTTAAATAAATAATAGTAAATACTTGTATTGCTGCTAACGCCAGACTTGGGAAACACTACAGGCACTAGAAAACCTAATTAATTATAAAAACCGCAAAAGGGCTGATTTTCAAATTATTTTACGTACATAAAAGTTTCTGCTCAAGATTAATCAGAACAGAATCCAAAATGTATAGCAATTGCGTGAGGAATTTGTAATTGGTTGCACAATGCAGTATTTCAAAGAAATAATCAATATTATGAATACTTTACCAGTATTGCACAAGTTCTATGCATGTTACACCTAAAGCGTAGATTTGCTCCATCGTAGCACAACATTTACATGACGTTTTACAGAAGCATTACAACATTATGTAATGGAAGTTAGTTTTTTTTTGGATTTTCTAATTATTTCGATGTTCTAATCAAAATAAATACAATGGTCAATTTTGATAACGAAACGAATGTCGAATGTCAAACGTCAAAGATGTCAAACAAAAAACCGGACCAACCCTTTTCGCTTTTTTCGATAGAATTATATTTTGAGTGAATAATAAATTCTTCTATTAATCTATAATAATTTAGTAAAGCTTTTATTTCTATTAAATTATAATAATTATGAGAAATAAAAATGTAAACTATTGTGTTTAAAATATTTTCTACTACAACAACATCTTGTGGATTAATATTGAGTTACGAAAAGTTTCACCGCCATCTAGTGTCGAATAGTAGTAAAAATATTCAAAACAATAAACATTGCTACTCATTAAAAGATGGCGCTGCGCTGTTGTCTCAATAGGAAAGCATTTCGGAATAGAAACCAAAATATTTCTCCATTAGATTTCATCATGTTACAACCGTTTTGTCTCACCTTTGCCAAAAAAAGCATACAGGTGCGAAAGTAACTCTGTAACATTTGGGCCGATCTGATACCTTAAATTCAAACCAACCACTGAAATCTTGCATCTGGGAACTGACAGCATTTCGGAGAAAGAAGTTCACTACGGTGTTAATTTCTCGAGTTGGTACCAGCTGCACGAAAACTTCTGGTATGTTAATTAGATTTGGCAGTGAGGCCAGTCAGCTTATTGCGGCCGCCCCATACCAAAACCCAGTAGGTACCTATGTGCTTCAACCAGTTCAAACTAAATTTTCCAGGGGAACGCGAAAACTAGGTTTTCAATGGTTATTTTTTCTAGTTTACCTATGTGCGTTACATTACAAGACCATTAAAAAACCTAGTAAGTTCCGAACACTTGGTTAAAGTGACCTAAGTACCTACGTAAGTACTATCTCTTTTATTTTTTTTTAGATAGTAGGTCTAGGTAAGTAGATGTTTGACAAACAAGTCGTTATACTAGTAGGTATTAAAAGCCTGACAATTAGTCCATTACCAAGGGGTGTCGTGTTACCCAGTAACCGGGATGTGGATGTATTTATACAGTTCAAACCACGCCATTGAGTCATAGAGAATACGGTACCTAATAGCAGAGGGGCAATTCTCGTAATTTTAAGAACGTCCACAGTCTGATCTCAGTCTCAATCTGTCAAAAATACCTCTAATTGCCCTACATTTTGACAAGTTTTTGACATTTGTTTGTCGCCGATGTCGTGATTAACTACGGAATTGACGTGGTTTCGAAGTAAGGATTAATGAATTTTAAAAGAAACGCGTGGTACGAAAGCGAGCTATCTCCACCTGCATTCCAGAACAATTTATCATAATTTTACTGATAAACATAATTTACCTATCCTATGTATCCGAAAAAAGCGCTAAAACAATCCACTGTTAAAAAACAATTTCGTCAAATTACCGAAAGGTTAACGTGTTAGAGCGACGCTAGATGGCGCTGCTCTCTCCCGGGACCTGTGAGGGCGGATTATTGTTTTAATAATTGAATATTATACTATGGTAGCGATACAACCGGCAACACAAGTTTGAAACGAACGGGGGGATTTTTTTGAAAGGTGTGAAATGTAATATTTTTTAATTTGTTGCTATTGCTTGTAAATTCAATATTTTGTAGCTTTAAAAGCTTAGAAGAAATGCTGAAAACCTACATGCAGCAATCAATATAGTAATTTCGCAATTTTATTTTTTATATGTTTTGACATCAAGAACAATCCATAAGCTACCTAAACTAAATTAAAGTAACTAAGTAGCTACCGTTAAAAAAACTATCTTCACAAAAAAAACTGTTCGAGAAAAATTAATAGATATCTTGGTACTTAGGTACATACAGAAAAAACTGTTGTTGGTAGGTAGGTACACTTATAAACAGGAGGTGGACGAAACGAAATGAGCAGGGTGATCGTAGCACATAGGTACAGACGCCAGCACATCAACCTACACCTAACTGTCAAATTTTCCCAATCAACATTGAACCTTATGCTTTAGCGATAAAGTTGAAAATCTATTACAGAAATCTGACAGATTGTAGTAGGTTGATGTGCTGGCGTCTGTACATAGTGTTCTAAAGTTTCTGCCAATGAAAAATAGGCATAGGTACCTAAATCCGGAATTCAGGAATATGTCATAAAGGCTATTTAACAAATCGAATCGTCAAACTAAATCTACCAACACCCCTAACACTAGTGTTGAAGTTCATAATCATATACTTAGTATGTTGGGGTAAGATCATCACTGGTATAAGACCGTATGAATCAAATTCCTACCTAATGTGGCAATGTTTTTAATGCAGTAGGTAATAAACATTAGTGTTCTCCATCATTATTTTTATTCTGCTACGACGAAGATCAGAGCAAAATTTAATTTGTCATGCAAAGAATTTGATTCCATCGGTCTTACCCCAGCAACGATCTTACCCCAATATATCTTGATCATTTATTTGCAATATTTGTATAGATCTTATTGGTACTGTGTTAGTTTTAATTAAGCCCCTATAATTATTAAGTAGTGATTAGCAACTGTTTAACTATATATTTTTGACGCTTGAACCAGAGTAACTATGCTTGCATCATCGTCGTTTATAAATAAACCCATAAATACGGTCTATTTAATCATACACGAAATTTCTGGTCATTGTATTCATAATTTTTTACTACGGGACCAAACCTGACATCGCGAAAAAAAATTCAGCTGTTCCCTATATTTATGTTCGCATATCTCGTCAAAATGTTTGGAACACCTGGTTTTTTTTCACGATTTCAGGTTTGGTCCCATAGTAAAAGTTGTCCGTCAGTAGGTAATGATGAATACTTACTCGTACTTAATATAAGGTCTATCTAATCATAAACGAAATCTCATTAATCAAAATGTCTATATTATAGTCAGTAACAGCTACATTTTGTTATTTAAAAAAAATTGGTAAGTACCTACAAACAAACTGGATTGATCTGGGAAATAAACGATTATCACTTAACTCTGTTCCCACTACTATAAAGACTTGAAACATTTATATATCCTACCAGCATTAAACACAAAGTAGACACAATCTATTGTCTGAACTGTACGCAGATATAAACTTCACTCAGATTTGGCCAAATTTAATCTTAGCAGCGGCGGCGGAGACCCGGAGTTGAACGGTGGATAGGTCTTGGGATAGATCGCAAGATAAACTTGGAAAAATAATGAGAAAAATTATCATTGAAAGATCTTCGGAGTTGCCGTAGATCTTTCAATGATAATTTTCGGCTATAGAGGTGGACGAAACTAAAGAAGCATGATGGTCGGTGTAGCACGTAGTATTCTGTAGTTTCTGCCCTTGAAAAATAGGCGTGTAGAAAGATCTACGGCAACTTACATCTGCAGTCCCCATTGGCAGCAGGGCTGTCTGCCCATGCGGGCATTGCGGTGCTTTCTATTTAGTAAGGTACTAGCTTGCCGCGGTTGGTCTGTGGATGGGTGACCATCTTTACATACCGAGATCCCTCCGTGCCTCGGAAAGCACGTTAAATCGTTGGTCCCGGCTGTCATTCGTGGATCTTTGACAGTCGTTACGTGTAGTCAGAAGCCCGAAAATCGGACAACCAGTTTTACCAATGGGTATCGTATTATCCAGTAACTGGGTTGTGGAGGTCAGATAGACAGTCGCTCCATGTAAAATACTGGTATTTAGCTGCATCCGGTTAGACTGGAAGCCGACCCGAACATACTTGGGAAAAGGCTAGGCAGATGATGATCCTACGTCGACGGAGCCCCTCTCGGCGGGGCTCCTATTTCTGTGTAGGTAAAGGGTTTAAAGTAACCTAACCATTTTTTTTTTTTTTTTTTTTAACGTGGAGAAATGCTCATGCATTCTGCACTATCACGGGGAGATAGTGCAGTTATGTGGGACTCTAACCCACTAAAACTCCACGGTGTCCTCCTCTGCCGCTTACGGCGGGAACACGGGCACGCGTTAGCACTCATCCGTGAACCCGCCGCGGCTGTCCGTCACCGGACCCTCCTCTGGGGAGTATTCCCCATTACCGGCGCACCAGAACACATAGCACGCCGTGACCACCCCTGGGACCAAACCAGCACATGGGTGCCAGACGACCCCGTGTCTGGGCACCCTTGGTCCCCCTGCGACGGGTCAGGTAATTGGCCCCGCCACCTGCCAATTTTCGGCCGCAGAGGATAGGGAGAGCGGCCAACGTCATACCAACACTCCTCCTCCCCTGCGGCCCCACCGCGTCCGCCATCAGACGGTGGCGACCCCGTCAAGGCCGCGGAAGGTAGGGAGAGCGGCGCACCGCAATACCGGCACTCCTCTCCCGCCGCGGCCTCCAACCCTCAGCCGCGACGCCTCCCACACGACATCGCGGCCCGCCTCAGTTGCGATGTCGCCCAAGCGGCACCGCAACCTACTTGTTGGCCGCTACGCCGTCGGCTTACAGGCAAAAGCCCTGACGAGCGGCCCCTCCTCGGGTTCCTCTTCGGTTCACCATGGGTGTCCAAGCCACGGCTACTGAGCCCCCCCGCCTCGACAATGCGGGAACCCACCGGGGGGGAAAGTAACCTAACCAAACCTAACCTCGGGGTACCCTTCGCTCGCTCATGCATCCTACGTCGCCTATCGACCGACCGCAACCATGCAACCGATGTCACCCGAAGTACTTTCACACGAACCGCATGTGGCCGGCTAAAACTAGGTGTAGCCGCACTTCGGCTATTAGCTGTGACATACATAAGTATATGATATTTATAGTTTTAATAGGTGTATGCGTATCTTTATTTATTTAAAAATATTTATTCCTCAATGTTCATGATTGCACCTACCACTGTTTGTCTCTGCATCACTCAAAGGTTGACTGGTAGGAAATGCCTGTCCGCCTCTCTGTACTTATGTGTGCTTGAAGTATTAAATAAATCAATAATAATAAGTGGCCATGTTACTCGTGCTGGATATCTCGCGACGTATCCTGCAATCCTGACTACTGTACACACCGCCACTCGTAAACGCGGCATGATCACGTAGAATTATTGCGTTAAAATATAATCTGCGCTCAGCTCACACCCGGTGGGACTCGGGAGGGCGGGTAGAGGCTGTGATAAGGTATGTTCACGCTATTTAGTTTAGGAGCGGGACTGGCAGAGAGGTTGTAGGAATGTTAGGTACTAGAAAGGGTGGAGACGTAGGTTTCTGGATTACATATAGTCAGCCTATAATATATAATGATCCCACTGCTGGTACACAGGCCTCCTCTTTGTGAGAGGGAGTGGGCCGTAATCCACCACGCGGATTGTGCGGGTTGGTAGATGTCACATCTCTTCGAATTTTTGGTTCTAGGACATGCCGGTTTCCTCACGATGTTTTCCTTCACCGTTTTAAGAGCAGTGGTGATGAAATAATTTACACAAAGTAAAGCACCTGTCTGGGTTTGGATTGGTTATGTCCATTTGAGCTTTTAATTAGGTCATGCGTTAGGTACTTTGTCTAGCTAGAAGTCTAGAAGAAGAATGCTGTAAGTATCAGGTAGGTACAGACACAGCACATCAAGCTACCCGAAACTGTCAATTTTTTCCAATCAACTTTGAACCTTATTCTCTAGCGATAAAGTTGAAAATCTATTAAAGAAATTTGACAGATTGTAGTAGCTTGATGTGCTGGCGTCTGTACCTACGGCTGTTAACCAAACATTTTCAATTCCTTACCTATACTTACAGAGTGGCAGGTCCCCACCGACGCGGTAACTGTAACCATGATTCCAGCACATGATTCTAGACAATAGCGCAGATAATTTTCGTTGGTTATCAAAAAAAAAAATCGTCTGTTTCTTTGAAAATTGCAATAAGTACTTACGCAGTGAAAATGACTGGAAGACGAAAATATCGATCGCCTGGCGGCAAGATGGGCGGACGGGACGACATTACCATCGTGGGTAGAAAGACCTGGTAGGTACAGGATCGTGGGGATTGGTACAAGAAAAGAGAGTCAAGTGTCCAGCAGTAGGTGAAGTCTGAGTGCGAGTCCACACGGCGCGTTGCGTCAGCGTTGCGTCGACGCAGCGCTGCCGTTGCGTTGTTTTACATACAAATAACCAAGGTGTTCACACGGCGCGCTGCGTCGTCGCAACGCACACATGACGGACAGCAGCCCCCGAGACGAAGCGGGAGGGGGTGTACTCATTGCGGCGACGGAGAGGCAGCGCTCAGTTGCTTGTGCGTTGATAGGGAGGATACACGCAAGCTCATATCAACTGTGCGTCACCGCTGCGTCGACCGAACGTTAAGACTGCGTCGTAGTAACGCTGCGACGACGCAGCGCCTGTGTGGCCGACTATGCGTCAAAATATTTGCGTTGCGACGACGCAACGCGCCGTGTGGACTGGCTCTAACTGTGGATGACGATGGATAATAAGGGTTTTGCTGTCAGACGAACCACAGGTAATGCTGCTACACAAGGTGACATATAAAGCTATATGTACATTTCCAGTTCTAGCTGACCTCGCATGGCTTTTCGCACAACCGAGAAGTCAGCTTATACTGGATATGGATAGCTTGATTTGTCCCCAATAGCATTTGTACCTATCTAACCCCTTATTTAAAACAATGATTGTTGTTGATAGAAACATTTTAGATCGAAATATCAGTCAATATGTAAGTAGACATGATCGTCATTTATGCTTTTAATTAAAAAAAAAATACAAACAAATGCATTTAAAAAGTATTCCAATTCCAACAAAAAGAAAACAAATGAAAGTCACTTCCTATAATAATATCCAACATAATAGAAATCAACCTTTTTATTAACTTTACGACGTAACTAACAAAGTCAGGGACAAACAGAGATATTGATATAAACAGCTTTCTCTTAAAACATTTAATTAAAGGCTAATTATAAAAAAGCACTCAGCGACGACACATAAATGCCAGCAGGATTAATATCGAAGCTTCTGAAAGTTTCAGAATAGTGCTGGGAGTGCGTCGTCGGATAAATTATATCCGAAATATTTTATTGCTCATGCAAGTTAGGTTTGAATTACTTATACTTCATGTAACTTTCTCTTGAGGTTTTTAAAGGAAATAATTACGGAATTCATCCGTAACTATCACTGTCAGTAGGCAGTATCCACTAGTTTTAAATATATTAGTTAAGTTTTATAACTCTAATTACAGAAATATAAATCTATTAGTTATATCTAACATACTTTGTTCGACGACACTACTTTTCGCCTCGCTGCTTCCCTACGACTAGGAACTCCTTGCTGTTCTCCTCATCGCTGTCACTGTGGCGAAGATGTCAACAGCCTCGGACATCATGGCCTGTCTTGCAGCCGCAGTGCGGGTCGCTTAGCGCGCCACGCGAACATCAATGACATCATCCGACGAGCTCTTGTTACCGTCGGCGTTCCAGCTGTATTAGAACCCAATGGCTTGGCACGCGACGATGGCAAGAGACCGGACGGCATGTCTTTATTTCCATGGAAGGTGGGTAGGCCTTTAGTGTGGGACGCAACGTGTGTCGATACTCTTGCGCCATCCCATCTTCCTGGCTCGGCATGCTGTGCTGGCGCTGCTGCTGCGGCTGCTGAAAACCTCAAGCGGCGAAAATATAATAACCTTATCGGAAATTATATTTTCGAGCCGTTTGGGGTTGAAACCCTCGGGCCGTGGGGTCCGAGTGCTCATGGTCTTTTTAAAGAAATTTCAAAACGGCTGGTTGACACTTCCCGTGACCCAAGGGCTGGCTTTTACCTTGGCCAAAGGCTAAGCATTGCCATACAACGTGGCAATGCCGCCAGTCTCTTGGGAACATTACCAGTCGACAGCGATGCGGATGAATTTTTCGACGCTATATTTTAGTTTCTGTATAGTTTTAGTTAAGTTAGGATTTAATTTTGTAATTTTTAGTATTAGATATACATAGATATTATACCATATAAGTTGTATATATAATTAAGTTCACCTAAGTAAATACATACTTTTTATACCAAGACAAAATTAAAAAGCTTATTCTACTTTTTTTTTATTCTTGTTATAAATATAATTCCTTTCACCCAATTGCAATCGGGCTAACAATATTCCTCCGATTATATTCCGATACAAATAACTAGCTTGACCCACTCATAAGCATATTATCGAATTCATCTTTTTGTAACTGGTAGAAAAAATATAAATGTCGCTTCCTCAGCCAATCTTACTATAAACAAAAGGATAATTATACGAAGCATTCTTCATAAATTTTTCAGCAAATTAACGGATGTGAGAAGCTAGCACCAAAATTTCGGATAGGTACTCGGATACTAAACAAAAAACAATGAGACCACAATATATAACAGTTTTATTAATCTGTTACCCAACACAAAAAACAATGAGACCACAATAACAGTTTTATTAATCTGTTACCCAACAATTATCTACGAGTGTAAATTTCGGATACTCGGATACAAAACAAAAAACCGTCGGATATCCTCACATCCCTACATGAATCCACTTAAAAACTGCTTGTAAAGAGCTCCTAATATGTCACGAATAAAGTAGCGACCAATAAAGAAGCAATTAGTGGAAGTTTTTTAGAATGTACCTAAATAGAACAGGGGAGGGGAATCGGATGCGTTCGTTTTGAACGCGACTAAATAATTCGGGTGACAGTTAGTTAATTTTTTGTTTTGCTTTTCTCAAAATATTTTTTTTTTGTTGTTTGTTTACACACATAAATTACTTATAATATAATTTTGAGATAGTATTTTCGTAATTTTTGAGTTAAATTACTGAGCTATAAAATTTTGTAATCACATTTTTTCTTCGAAAACTTCGAAATATCTTTCTTAGTCTTGTGTTGATTGAAATGGCAGCTAAGTATTATGCTGAATAATGTCATGTTGACAAAAAAAAAAGGTCGATTGCAGGCGCAGCTGTCATTTTAGTCTTCTAGCAAAATAAAAGTCAGAGTTTAACATCACTTTTATCGCTAGCTTCTTTGTTAGAGCAGCTAGCTTAAACTTTCTGACTAACTGACAGACTCTTTGACAATTCAAAAGTGCCTGTACCTACTTAAATGGTTTATCTGAAAAAAAAATTTGAGTTCGAGTATAAGTAGGTAAATCGAACAAAAATAAATAAAATATCAGAAAAAAATCTAAGCGCACTGTTTGTTCCTTTTCATATGACCGTCGGCGACACAATTCATTTTTTAGAACTGACATTTCTTCTTCATTATTTTCTCCGTAACATCAAAATCGCACTTTTTTCCAACCAAACAACCCTATCAAGGTTATTCAAACCTATCAACGCCCTCAGCCACATGTGTAATAAACAAATTAAACTACCCTTACAAGTCTGCACCCTCACATAATTCGCGAATCAAAATAATAAACTAACACCCATTTATATCGCAGACAGGCGTTGATTTAGCAGAAAAAACGCCAGTACAGGGCTCAGGTGGCATTTAGCGGCCCCCACCGGCAATTTGACAGACTATTAATCCGGATTTAGCCGGTTTTAAGCGGATTAGGGCGGGTTTATCTCGCTCAAAGTGGTTTAAAGCAGTGTGTGTTTTTGTTTTTGGTAAATTGATTTGTGGCGGTGATTGGTCTTTGTTTTAAGTAGATCACTGTTACTTTCATTTCACCTATATGCTGGTAGGTATTATTATTTGCGTCAGTTTAATCTGCAAAAAATACCTACGCGTAGACCCACGATGACCATTCATTTCCTAGAACCGCACAAAAATATTAAACTTTTTCACAAGTCAAACCACAAAAAACTAGGCAAACAAACAATAAAAAATATATATTGCGTCGTTTATGCCCCAATACCTGACCACAAATTATTTTAAAAAATTACAACTTTCTTTCAAGCAGTCCCGAACGAAAGAAGTCGGCATAGAAATAATTATTATAAAAATAACCTCCCCGCCTTTCGTCAAGGACGCGTTCATAATAGATGAATAAATGTTTTGTCATTTCTACGTTCTCAAAGTTACCGCCATAAACTAAAGAAAATAGCTTTATTACTACATTCCGACCACTTTACGGTAGTTTTTAATTGTTATATTGCGACCGTGAGTAATCTGTATACTTACTACCGCAATATTGCAAGGGCAGGCATCTTTCTTTGACATTTCGAGAAAATGGCGGTTGCTTTGAGGGTTACCCGTCATAATTTATTTTTAGTTGGTTTATTGGATATTGTAAAAATATGTTAGTAAATTATTATTGGCTCGTAATATTTTTGCCCAAGTGATAATATTCTGGGGTTCCTTTACCACAAGATATAATGTAGGGACATTATGTTTATTTCTTGTTTTATGCTCTCATAAGTCTTGTAATAACAAGGACTCCTAATAATTGAGGCGAAATGATCTTCTTTGTTCTACCTGGAATAGGTAGACAGTGCGTAGTCAATCAAATCACTACACCTCTCTACACGTTTCAAATTTTGAGCAGCATAACTGCATGGTCTAATTTTTCATTTGCACACCATTTGTTTAGTACTGTCATAAGCAGGTGATTAAAAGACTTTAAGAGAAAAAAAACTGGCACTCCGGGAGTGCCGAGAGAAGTGAAAACAAAATACAAACAGAATACTTTGCCATCACTCACTGACATATCGGATATACATTAAAACCAAGTAGGTAAGTACATCCCGAGGACAGCCGAACAAATCTGAAGCGGTGTCCATTACGGTAACAGTGGCGCGCGTTCAATAGTTTTTTTCCATCTCAAAAAATGCCCAACGAGCCTAAAGAAGTTTTCACTTCAAAAAAGTTCTTAAAAGCTGGATGTATTAAATGAGTGGATCATAGTTGCTACCATGACGTCGGTGACGAACTTTATATAGGTAATTTATCTAATGTCTTTTTTGAGAATAAACCTCTTTAAACCTAAGAGAAATTAGTAGGTACTTTATGGTTATCAATTAGGTAAGTATAGTACACATAGTTAACATGATTTTAAATGAAAATAAATCCAACATTAACACCAAAAAAATCTCACTCAATTTGAATCATAACCGAACTTTGTCATTTTAACTACTTACGTCGTGTATCTACCTATCTCGCGGTATTTGTATCTGTATGTACCATTAAACCATATCAATATGTAAACTATACAGTTAATTCAAGCGTATGCCTCTATGGCAGAGGGCAGCACCCTCGCTGCATATCGTGTTAAGTTTAAACAAGAGGGTTCGTAACAGAGACAGGTTGGTTGCCCATCAACCAGGCAATTATCTTGTCAGACAGATTTTAAATGAGTATTTAAAGGGAGAAGGAGATTTTTCATTCAATTTATTACTATAATGTATTTTACCTAGACTATCGATCGAAAACTATAGTAGGTGATACAGGCTTTTATATCCTGACTAACTGTTGTCCGCGACTTCGTCTGCGATCCACGATGAAAAGTAGCCTATGCCCTTTTCTAGGTCAGGCCATGTGCCAAATTGCCAAACAAACATATAAAATATCAAATTTTTTCACTTTATAATATAAGTTTAGATCAGTAAGTACTTTAAACACACCTGATTTATCGTTTTTTTTATCTGTGTTTCCCTGCAAAGTCATATCTATAGGAAAATGATATATTACAGAAAACGTTACTTGAAAAAAAACTATGTGCTACATTCTATACAGCACCTCTCTTCGCGTGGTCTTCGACACTGAATGTATAACAATGAATACAAAGTGTTATTAACTCAACATTAACACCTTTTTTTGAACCAATCAAATAAGATGGAAAAAAACATACCAACCTCATTGTGTTACAGATCTCCAAAACTCCTCACTACCCATATAAAATTTAACACTGGCGACCCCACTCCGCGATAGCCATTCGTAGCAATAAAAAAGAAACGAAAAAAAAAGGATTGTCTTTTGATTCCAATTTTGAATTCAATTCGCGCGGGTAGCGCTCCATGATTTTATTTTCATGAGCGTCGCGGGACCGGAGGGAGTGTGTAACGAAAATTTTAATAATAAATGAATTAAATCTTGATATTATATTAGTTGATATCAGCGAGGGATTATTGTTTTTATTTATGATTTGGGGCGCCTCTGTTATGGATTAAAGTGATAAATATTTTGATGTAATTTGTTTGGGCTTGATTAATGAAGGTCTTGAAGGTTCATGCGTGGTGTGGCGGAAAGAAAAGAAAATATTTTATAATCGCATATCACTATCACATGCTTAATTTTTTTCGGCTTTCAGGAAAATCACACTTATTACACAGTGGAATCCTGTAAAATTCGGGTATTCAGCTGCTTCTGGTCAGACTGGAAGCCAACCCCAACAAAGTAGGAAAAACACTAGGCTGATGTAGAGATAATTGAACTGTGGAAGTAAATCATTACTCCCTTCTTCATCTGAAACCCTTTCTTTTGATCATCGAACTCAAAACGCCTTAAACCAGCTTCATTAGCCAGCAGATAACCACTTTATGCACCCTGATTTCCAAATAACGTACCAACCGTTAAAACAACATAAAAACGTACTCTCATCGACCAACAACTAAAACAAACCACCACTATGTCGCAGCGCCTATCACACAAAATTAAAGAAAAAAAGCCGAGCGAATAACCCCGACCCGCCCCTTACCTACAATAATATCCCGCCCGGGCCATAACACCTTTACCCGTTTACTTTTTAATCCGGCAAGGTCGTAAACAGCCCGGGCAGGGTATCACGGATATACCGGGCCAATCATCCTGCTATCTGCACTATTTTTTCCCGGGAAAATGTAGCATTGGTCCCTGGAGATGTCCCTTAATATATGTTTTATTTGGAAACTATTGCCGCGCCGTTTTTTTATACGTGTTGGTGACATGGATTTAGGGTTTGGTGTGTTTTGTTTTGTTTTAAGCAATGTTTGGGGTGTAATAATGACGCGTGGAAGTTATTGTTTTGGAGCTAGTAATCTGTATCTTTCATTAGTATCTACATATTTGAACTGGAAGCTCATTGGCAAGCAAAAATAAGTCCCAACAAGTTTAAGTATACATGATTAGATTAGATTACTTATGATACCTATAACTTATGCAAATTATGATAAGCAGCGGGGTAATTGCATAACACACTAACACTAGCAAGGGCTTTCATTTTGACAGTTCAACAACATTCATTGCGTTATTTACTTTGTTGAGCAGACAAATTTTTCAAATATGAATTCAATATGAAGCAATGGATTAGCAATATCCTTCAAAATCATTCAGGTTGCTATTGATCGTGTTGTTACGCAGTTAGGGTGCTGAACTAGTAGAAGAAGGTTCTTCACTGATCTATAAATGAAGACTAATCTAGATTACGACACCATAGTAACTCTTTACCAATAAGTAGGTTGATGCATCCTTAAATTTGGCGGGATAACTTTAATGCCTAACCAAAGTTAACCATACAGTACCTATGTTAAAAATAAAGTAGGTAGGTAAGGTTAGGACTTCATTGAATACTGAATCTGTTATGGAATAAGTAAGCCTATTTTTATCCAATCGTCTGTAAAAAATACTTTTTTCGAAAGTAAAGAAATGGTAGCAAAAACCCGTCAAATAAAAAACGTTACTTACACCATTGCGACTTCTATGTACCAAGTGAAAACAACCCTTATTTTGTGTAAAACTTCTCCGTTTTACATTTCTTCGTGCGGAACTAAAGTGATTCGTGTCGCTGTGCGCAATAAACAGCTCAATAGGAAACAGACAAAATTATTTACACATTAGAATGGTGACCGAAACTAATCATTTGCTACTGGTAGCTAAATAAACAAGCATTACTCAGCGGGGAACGGCCTATTATTGTACACCAACCTTTTTTCACGAATTATAAACCATAATTGTGAACGCAACCATAAACTTTGCTTCACGAAATGTCAAAATGTTTCCCGCGCTTTTTGTTCTTTTTGCCTTTATGTGGCATTGTTTATAATCTATTATGCCAGAGGCTGTAAAAGTGTTGAAAGATATATTGTTTTCGGGTGAAATTGTTACAATTTCTTTCCGATCCGTTGTAAAAAGTTGTTGGTTCTATGAACTCGTAAGCGTTTAGTGTGACAACGTTTTTTGTGATTCTGAAGGTGGCTTCGGCATTGTGTATAATTTCTTGTGGGGGATGGCTAACATACCTTCATACAATTAGTATTGCATGAATGACCAAATATTTGTCTTTCACTTCATGATCCTCGAAAGGCTGTCAGTCGTACCTATATCTTTGACAGTCATTATCATTACGGATAGGATAAGCCCAAAAGTCAGACAACCAGTCTTATCATGGCGTATCATGTTACCCAGTTACTGGGTTGTGGAGGTCAGATAGGCAGTCACTCCATGTAAAATACTAGTATTCAGTTGCATCCGGTTAGACTGGAAGCCGACCCCAACATAGTTGAGAAAAAGCTAGGCAGACGATGACTTCATGATCCTAGGTACATACCTATTGTTTATTTATATAAAATAAAGAAAAAATAAATAAACGTGTAGGTATGTGTTTTCATTTACATAATAAGTTATCTTTTTAGGGTTCCTTATCCAATGGGTGCCAACGGGGCCCTAATACTAAGCCTCTGCTGTCAGTCCGTCCGTCCGTCTGTCTGTCAGCGGGCTGTATCTCATGAACTGTGATAGGTAGACAATTGAAATTAACAGTGTGTATTTCTATTGCCGCTATAACATTATGATGCCTTTATTTTAGAACTTTTTTTTATACAAGAAATGTGTTTTATTCGGCATTTTTTTACCTTGTGGTACGGATTACGGAAACCTTCGTGTGCGAGTCCGACTCGCACTTGGCAGCTTTTTTTACTGTCATTGTCCCGCCAGCAAATTGGCACCTTCACAAAAAGTATTTTGATGAACTACTTTGGAAAATGCTATTGTGATTGAAGAACTAAGCGATTGTCTTTGTAGCGAGATTTTATAAACCAATATCCTTGCGATCCTTGGTAGCCCGCAGCATAATATTACGGCGAAGAAAACCTAAAATATTTCGGTCCATGCCATTTTCTTGCAAACATTTCGCCCGTCGGCGAATTCCACATTCAAAATTCCCTTTAAAATCTGTCATTTAGCCAAACAAATAGTCGGCCATTTTGCGTCGATTTCGCGCCAAAATGTACGTCACAAAAGCGTTCGGATACAGACGCTGAATAAACTGTTATCATTGTCGGTGAACTGGCGGTGGGAGCGACTGTTTTATTATACACCGGTTAAGTCTAAACAGAAAGGGGATGTAACTTGGATAGCAAGGTGGGTAATTGCGAAAAATTGCCGTTTTTGACTGGGAATTTGGTGTGAAGGCTGAAAACAACAGGGATAATTCCCGTATTTTTAAGAATGTTCGATTCTAATGTCAGTCTCAATGTGTCAAAAATACCTGTAATTTCCATACATTTTTGACAAGTTTTTGACATTGATTGTTGCTGAGATAAGATTGTGACTAGATTTTGAACGTTTTGAATTACGGGAATTGGCCTTCAGATGTATTTGCCACACAGTATGAAAACTGGCGTTGGAAACTTGAATGCGAGCAGAATTATAACCTCCTTGATGGCAACTTGCAGGCCATCTGCCATCTATGTCCAGCAAGGCTAAAAAAGGCTTTACTTACGCAGTAATAGAGGCTACATCTACTTTGAGCGAAAATATGAAGAGGTTGGTTGAAAACTTTTCGCTGACGTAAAGAGTACCTATGTTAATAGCATAGACAGAGTAGGTTTAACAATAGCATAATGCATAATTGGCCTATAAACCAACCAACTAATCTAATTAAGTAATATAATCAACTGCCTCGTTGGTCTCGTGGTTGCAAGTGTGACTGCCGAGCGTGGGGTCCTGGGTGCGATTCCCAGGTCAGACAACGTGTTAAGAGTTTGGAAGTTGGCGGTTTAATATCCCCCGTGCCTCGGAAAGCACGTAAATCCGTTGGTCCTGCATCTGATCTCTCCCCGGTCGTGTCGGATTCCCGTCCCATCGGACTATGAGAGTAAAGGACACATATATACACATACACACACATACATACATACATTGTACATATATACATACATACACATACACACACATACACACACATACATAAACACGTGTGTGTGTGTGTGTGTTATGTGTGTGTGTGTGTGTGGTACATATATTGTACTTGTCATAGTAATCTGTGGAAACTGTTTCTGGATTGTGTTAAACTAATTTTTTATACTTATGTTTGTTATTGCATCTGTTTGTTTCCCAAATAAAATAAAATAAAGGAACAGAGAGTTCACCTGTGTTTACGCAAACACTTGTGCACTATAATATCTCCTGCGTACCTGGCTAATCTCCGTTGAGATTGGCCACCGTCACCGAAATCGGTTGGGAGGCTATTAATCAGCCTATAAGGTCCCCACTGCTGGGACACAGGCCTCTTCTATATGAGAGGGAGTGGGCCGTAATACACCACGCGCCCAGTGCGGGTTGGTAGATGTCACATGTCTTCGAATTTTTGGTTCTAAGACATGCCGGTTTCCTCACTATGTTTTCCTTCACCGTTTTGAGAGCAGTGGCGATGAAATACCTATATTAGTGTTCATCTAGTCTAGTCTCTGTAGTAGTACCTATTAGTCTTCATCTCGGTAATCACCCCCTTTCTAACCAGCATCATTCACACATTCCATCCATCGTAGATCAAAGTATGTCAAATAGTATTGTTTTTTTTTGTATTTCGACAAAATAACTGTACAACGGTTCCTCTCACGTTAAAATAATATTATTTACAACGTTTTAGATGTGGTTTTAGTTTATTTCTTGGCACAGATTAACGTTATAATTCAAATAAATGATTTTCTAAAAAGCGTATAATTTCGTAGGTATTTTATTATTATAACTTTAATTTTTTGAGCGTCGTGTCGTATCTGCCTATCTTTACTAATAATAAAAATGAAAAGTTTGTTTGTTTTTTTGTTTGTTTGAACGCGCTAATCTAATGGAAGTCATCATAATTCTTCTACCCTTATCGCAATAGATTTGTGGTCGGATCAACATGTCTTTTTCTTCCATACCTACTTCTCTATTAGTCGTCATCTCGGTATTCACCCCCTTTCTAACCATATCATCATCATTCACACAGTCCATCCATCGTTTCTTTAGTCATCCCCTGCACATTGCGTCAATATCTGGAAGTACCAGTCTGATTTGAGAAATCATTTTTGCATTTGATAGTCCAATTCTTGATGAAGGCTATAGGCTATTTAACATCACGCTAGGACCCTTAGGTGCCGAGCAAAAAGAGAAAAAGTCAGAAAGAATGTTAAGAAGCAAAAACGAAATAATAGCGACGAGGAGTTTTATAAAAATGTAGGTGTTATTTTAGTATAAGCATTGTGTATCTAATGACTTCCACGCGAACGAAGTCGCGGGCAGAAGCTAGCATTTGAAATAAATTAACAGTTTTATTTGCTAAAGAGGTTATAAATTGGTTTTTTATTATTATAACTTAAATTTTTGGAGTGTCGTATTTTTTATATTATCTAGGTATTATTTAGACCCACTTAAAAACATATATTGTGCATTAAGCACATTTTTATAGGTGCTATAAAAATTTGTGACCTGCTAAAATTTTTATTGTTTTCCTATCGCACCAATGTTAGGAATTTCTCTTAAAATTTGTAAAAGACGGATTTCGGTAAAACTAATTCGCTAAGAATCAGTGACAACATTATTTATTGTAGAGCAGTGGTGACCCAGTGGTAACGGGCGCGACTTACGAGTTGTAGGTCGTACCCAGGTTCGAACCCAGATAGGCGCTTTAGATACTTTGTGTAAATTATTTCATCACGTGTTCAAAAATAAGGCTATCAAATGTAAACATAATGTTTCAAAAAGATTAGCGCGGTCAAACAAAGTCTTCAGCTTTATTATTAGTAAGTAAATATAGATTAATTTCATATTATTTTAAAATAATAAAACGCGAATCTGAAACGGTTACACTGTATCGCTCCTGCCGCCGCTGCACGCCGAATAAAAGCGGGAAAATTACTTTACCAACACCCATACATGAAACATCCTAACCACCACCTATTTACCTCTCCCTCCCACGCGTTTTTCCCTCTACCTCCATCCCTTTCCCACTTACAGAGGAAAAGCAAGCGAGCTAAGCTTTTCCGACTACAAAATACATTCATGAATCGCTTCGGCTTCCATGATGGCTGATTATACAATGCAATACGGTCCGGAATCCGGTGTTCACTTTTCCTCTAGCTCATACGGGAAAATGCTCAGGGACTTTCAGCCCGGTTTGCTGGAGCGAAACGGGCCTTTATCTACGTCCCGCCATTGGCTGTTTCAAAAAAAGTCCGCAGCCTGTGATTGGCCAAAACAAATTGTTAGCGGCGCGTTCTTTATTACAGCGTTATTTGAAAAGTCTTATGTGCCAGTGTTGTTTATGAGAGAATAGTCGTAAGTTCAGTACTAATAGGTGGTGCTTACGGCTCTTTGGTGCTGGAGTGAGATACGACATACGAGTTTGAATTTGGAAGCGGAATGAAATTGCAATATTAGAACAATTATACGAGTTTTTCTTTTTCGCACAGAGTTATTACGATTAGAGTGGGCATTCATTTTATTTATTTTTTTCTATTAAAACTGACTACTTACATCGTTGATCTGGTGGTTGCAAGTCAAGTGCGACTACTGAGGTGAGTATGATGACCTGGGTATTGACCCAGGTCGAGTAAAGTACACACATCAAAAGTGTCTAGGGATCAAGCATTTTTATGCGGATTTCTTGAGATTGAGATGTGGCTTTGTAATAAATTTATGATTTTATAAATTTATATGGATCCTTTTTGGTGCATTTCATAATTTGAATCAGGAACTGTGAATCAAATTCGAGTAAAAGATGAAAATCAGCTGTCAATATTTTCCCTATAAAAACATACAACGCATTGAAGACATTCTTTAGTGCTACTGTTTCCCTACTACTGATTAAAACCAACGTTATTATGGAGCGGCGACGTCATTTAAGCAGGGAAGAAATGCTCAGAGCCGTGGGAATGATAGAAGCTGGTTCCCGGCAACGTACTGTGGCTTTAGCTCTGAATACAAGTCAGAGTGTTATCAGTCGACTTTGGACACGTTACCGAAGCACTGGTACCGTGGCTGAGCGCCATGGAGGACGGTATCGCTGCACCACACGGAGACAAGACCGATACATTCAAATCTTAACTCGAAGAGCTCCAACAATAACCGCCATGATGTTAGCCGTGAGGCTTCATCACTCTTCAGGGAACTTAATTAGCGACCAAACAGTCAGAAACCGCTTGCATGAAGTGAACCTTCATTCCCGAAGACCGCTACGGGTACCACCTATAGCAATGCACAATCGTAGGATTCGATATCAATGGGCTCTTGAACACAGAAATTGGGCAGAAGAACAATGGCGTTTCGTGTGCTTTTCTGATGAGTCTCGTTTTGGTATGAGACCGGATACAAGACGTATACGACACTGGAGAACCCCTGGACGCCAACAGCGATTAAAATCCTGCCAGGAAGTCCATCCTTATAGTGGTGGAACCATCATGGTATGGGCGGGTATTTGGATCGGCGGAAGAACTGAGTTGATTTGGATCAGAGGCAACCTCAACGCTCAAATTTATGCTGAGACGATTGTATCAGACGTCATCGTTCCTCTACAAGTGCAAATCGGTCCCTTATTTCAGTTAATGCATGATAATGCACGACCGCACACCGCAAGAGTTGTAAGACAGACTCTCGCCGCAGCTAACATCAATGTCCTGCCCTGGCCTGCTCAGTCGCCAGACTTGAACCCGATTGAGCATGCATGGGATATGCTACAGAGAAGAGCTCTGCCGAATATGGAGGGTATCCAGTCGCAAGAAGACCTTTTTTTGTTGTTGCAACGAACATGGGCTGCCATTCCACAGCGTGATTTGGATGAACTCATTTTGAGTATGCCAAACCGATGTTCTTGTGTTGTTAGTGTTCGCGGTAGAAACACGGATTATTAATTGTTTAAGTTACCCAATAAAATTTTAAAGAAAACTGTTATTTCAGTCTTTTTTTCGAACTTTTGTGTTAGTGGTTCAAATGTCAAAAATCCCTTTATTAGGAAAATGGCAAATTTCTTTATTAATGCAAAGGTGACTTGGTTTATCGTTACTGTGACAAACGAAAACACTTTATTTGATGAATCCTTAAAGAAAATTTTAATTAATATCAATCAGGAGAAAAGTTATTGCAAAAATATATGTTGATCCCTAGAGACACTTTTGATGTGTGTATTATTGGTAATATCAGAAAACACCAACCACTTAACTACCTATAGCAGAGCTAGAGTAGAGTAGAAGTACAGTCAGGGAAATTAATTCTAAAGCAAATTGACCAACTGTGTCAATTTGCCTTGTTTTACTTTGTACCTACCCGCCTTTGCTCTGTTTCGCAGCGTAATTGACACAATCTGAATAATTTTAAGGATATTACTAATTTATTCAAATCAGGCTGAGAATTTCCGAACAAAAATACATAAGACAAGAAAAAAAATAAGAACGACGATGAAAAAAAAAATGAAAAAATGACGATGCAACGAAAAAAAAAAGAGGATTTATGTCAAAATTAAATAAGACAGTCCCTCCTCCCATAACTCCCCAAAACGACCGCCCTTCACCCATGTTAATCCATTGCTTCAATCAACTCAACCTATCGCATTCGGCCGCTGGTCCTGCGCCTTCCGCATCCAGTCCGTCCCAGCCAGCACCTTCTTTAGGTCGTCCGTCCATCTAGCTGGGAGGCATATACCTACTCAAGGACTCGTCTGCTCCACCGGCCATCGGTCCTTCGACAAACATGGCCAGCCCACTGCCACTTCAGTTTGCTTACTCTGCAAGCTATGTCCGGATATATCTGTCGCAGCCAACTGGTTAGTTAATCGCCTGGCCTTTGGAAGTAGTAGTCACAGTTCTAACCTAACCCGTTTGGTCAGGGTGCCCTGGCTTAGTTACTTCGACCAATTCGGCTCGCGCGTGGTTGGTTACACTTCCACAACCTAAACTATAATTGAATAATCATTCAGGCCGTTAGTTGAACGGCCGCCGTTTAGTTAAACGGCTAGGCGGTTAACTAAACGGCTAATTAAACCAGTTGGCTGCGACATATCCATTGCTTCATATGTGCGAATTTGTCTGCTCAAAAGCGTAAATTATAACGTAATGAATGTTGTCGAACTGTCACATTCAAAGCCATTGCGCTACTGAGTGCGTTACGCAATTACCTCACCTGTGTAGGGTGGTTGTTCGGCGTAGCTACAGAACCATGAAACTCTTCATTGCTTTTTTTAGGGTTCCGTACCCAAAGGGTAAAAACGGGACCCTATTACTAAGGCTTCGCAGTCTGTCTGTCCGTCTGTCTGTAACCAGGCTGTATCTTAAGAACCGCGATAACTAGACAGTTGAAATTTTCACAAATTACGTATTTTTGTTGCCGCTATAACAAGAAATACTAAAAATTAAATAAAATAAATATTTAAAACGCGATTTTTTTGCCCTTTTTTGCTCGATGTCAATAATGGCAACAGGTAAGCACTTGAAATATTCACAAAATACTCAATTGTATTTTTACTTTAATAATAAATCATTAAATTAAAATAAAATAAATATTTAAGGGGGGCTCCCATGCAACAAACGTGATTTTTTATATAATTATGCAGTGTTAAATATTTTACGGTGGTACGGAACCCTTCGTGTGCGAGTCCGACTCGCACTTGGCCGGTTTTTTTATACAAAATCCAATTCAAAAGCAGAAAAAAAAATCACCAATGACGTCACTGATTCCAAAAACTATACATCACGTCTTTTAAACAATGTTTGTGCTTAAACAATGGTGAGCGAAACGAATCATCTGCTACTGGTTTTAAGAACCATGGGGTGGAGCATGAATTACTATTAGTCAATGAGCCACAGAGTATAAATAACAGTGGAACCAAAACACATACTTTACACAAAAAAAAAACGGAATTATTTTTCGCGTTACGATAAATAAAAAATAAATCAACGTTTTTATGTTCATGAACATTTTAAAACAAAGATTGGCCAAATCGGCCCAGCCGTTCAAAGTGATGCGCTTACCAACGAGCAGCATTTTCATTTTTATATTATTATACAAGGTGTAACAGAATACACGGAAGTCTTGAAAGCATTTTGTTAATAATTTGACTACTGAATCAATTTCAGTAACTTTTAAGATGGGCTTTTTTCTTAATTATACATAATTATATTTTGCCATGCTGACCGCGGATTGAGCCAAAGAAAATAAAATCTTATTTCAAGGCAATAAGACTCAATTTTAATTACACAAAGTCATGATAGGGTGGCCACGATTTTCTTAGAATATCAAGTATCTACCTATCATTAACCAGCACACTATGACACAATACAGTAGCGACACTAATTCCCGGCTACATGGTGGCTACCGGGCAGTGATCGAAAGCTGAACTAGGACCCCCGCGGTGCTTACGACAAAACTTATTCCTAATAATAGGCTGGGAATATTTGTATGGACATGTTTTTATATATAAGCGTGACTAAATTAGTGAGGTTTTGTTTTAATTTTAGAATAAGGCCCATTGTCCCCGGCGCTACTTAAAAGTAACGTTTTACAAACTATTGAAATCCTGTGCTGTCTGTGACATTCTGGCTACTCATTGGTGGTTTTACTTTTATTAAATAGTCATGGACGATCGGCCTTAAAGTAGGTATTGTTTGTTGTTACGTGTGATTTTTTATTATTGAATAAGTTCGAGGTACTTGTTTCTGTTTTTTTTTTCTATGAAAAAATATTTTTACCTTGCCTTAGAACCTTGAATAATAAAGATTAGAAGAAAAACTGAGACGTACCTATTTCATCAATCAAATCCTGGATTCAATATCAATTTAAATAAAAAGATACCGATGTCATTATTTTTATTGACGTATTTTAATCAATTTAACAAAAACAAAAAACTGCTGTAACCCACTTCACAGCTTGGGTAACGGGATTGTCCGAAAAGGTCAGGTACCGCTGCCCCGGAACATAAAGGGCTAAGGAAGGAACACTGGTGGGTTTTAGTCAGTAAGAGTCTGACACTCCCTTCCGTTCCGCTCCACCCAGAGCGGGAGGGGGTCATTTGATGATTTCCCATCCACAAAAAAAAACCCCCTTCACAGCTCTGGGGGCCACTGCTGCATACCACCACCACATAAAACCTTCTTCATAAAACTTCAGTCACAGTGTCGATAAGAGATGGAGCTATACGTTCTGTATAACTCCATCTCTTTCCTATTAAAAAAAAATAATATAGGTAAAAATAATAGATACTGATATAAGAAATAGTGATAGACCCTCTGGTCTATATCATCATTTCTTGTCTTAGCTTAGAGAAGCTCATATTTTAATCCAATAAAATTGTTATAATTTATTGTAAATCTCCATAACCTTCCAATTTCAAAATTCCTCTAATGCCACGTCTACACACTCCTAATCCAACAGTCGTACATAATGGCGGGCGTCGTCGGTTCCGTTCCGAGGCAATTTTTCACGTCGTATCTCCATCAGGCGCTAAATAATAGAGCCTGGCCTTCATGGAGTTTATATTCCATTAGTTGATGCTGAAACACCATTATTGCGGCCCACTGTAGTTTACAGTTTTATTGCCAGTTTATACCTACAGCCATGCTGGCTTAACCATAGATGAAACCTAGTTTTTTTGGTTATAGAGTAGGCCATGTTGATTTTGGTAACCATAGATCATTATCTGCCTAGCCTTTTCCCAACTATGTTGGGGTCGGCTTCCAGTATAACCTAACGCAGCTGAACACCAGTATTTTACATGGAGTGACTGCCTATCTGACCTCCACAACTTATCAGTTACTGGATAATACGATACCCCTTGGTAAGACTGGCTGTCAGACTTTCGGGCTTCTGACAACCCGTAACGACTGTCAAAGATCCACGAATGACAGCCGGGACCAACAGCTTAAGGTGCTTTCCGAGGCACGTAGGGGTCTCGATATGTAATGGATGGTCACCCATCAACGAATCGACCTCGGCAAGCGTTGCTTAACCTTGAAGATCGACTCGTGCGGCTTTCACAATACCCCACGTCACGCTCCAGTGCGCGGGACACGCGCCCTTGATTTCTCCATACAAATTCAATAAAAACGCGTCTCCGCATTTAGCTCCGTTTTCCGCGCCCCGTCGCGTTGTGCGTTGTAGTGCGAGATCCGCCTTAGCCACGAGCCTCTCTTTCCTGTACCTAGGTACCTACAAATCCAGAACAAACATATAAACGTTAGATAAGTCTAAGCTTTACTATCCCATTTCAATCTAAATAACAAAAAAAAAACCTATAAAAAGAGTACTCGACAATCTCCATTCGTCCTCCATCATAAATAAGAAAACAAAGAATAAAAATAATCAACTAGATGAGCCAAACAGCAATGAATAGTAAATGCGCACACATAGCGACATATAACTGAGTCCGTGTAATGATACGCGGATGATAGGCATCAGTAATATAGTAGCAGTCAGATTGAAATGATAACTGTGCGTAGGCAACATGGATTTGTAGGGGGACCACTATTCTACAAGAGAAACTGAGACACTGTCTGTCTTAGCTTACTTCGCAGAGCTTTCGGTGAAAAAGGTCATCCAGGAGAGAAAGGGACAAAAACAGGGTATAAAAGGTTAACGAAGTTAGGTTAAAAATAAAAAAAAATTGTCTTTTGTCCACAATAAAAAATAATTTATTTTTTTAATATTCAATCCTTTGATAGAAGCCGGCCGATGGCTTCAATGTCGCTACGGTACCAAACGGTAAAAAGTCGGCCGGTATATATTTGCATAATATGTTCCAATTTTAAAAGTTAGTCGACTCTTCACGTGACCAGAGGGCTGGCCTATTTCTTGTCCAAAGAATTAGCATTGCCATACAACGTGGCAATGCTGCCAGCCGTATGAGCACTGTTCCTGTTGACAGCGATGCGGACGAATTCTTTGATGCCCTATGATTATTTTGCTTATTTTTTCATATAAATGTACATATTATTATAGTTTATATGTTAGCTTATATTATGTAAATATTTACAGTAATAAAATAATATTGATTTTAAAAGTACAGTCACACTTATTTTACCTCTGACAGCGACAACTTAAGAGCGACCTTATTGTAACGAAAATAAAGATCACAATTATTTTGACAGATTCGTCAGTGGAAGCAACCCAACAGCAACTTTATTGTAACATGTAGGTCTAAAGATCACTGTAATTTTGAAAGTGATGCAAAATCAGAAGTAAAATACTTGTGAAACGACATTAACTCCTTATGTTGCTGTTATAGAAACTTCTTTAATATAATTATCTATGGTTGCTGTAATCAAGTCATTGTTATTATGTAGCCATCGCCTTTCATCGCTATTCGCGACCATCATTATCTCTGCCTTTTCCCAATGGAGTCGCCTCTCGTCTTCTGGTTGCTATGCACCATATGCACCATAGCTTCTGCCCTTGACTTCGTCCGCGTGAAATTTGACCCTACCCCAATTCACCCTCTTAGGGGTGGAATTTCGAGAAACAATTTCTTAGTGGATACCTACTCTTCACAAAGAACACACCCTCCAAATTTCATGTCTCTAGGACCAGCGGTTTAGGCTGTGCGTTGATATATCAGTCAATCAACTTTGAATTTTATCTATATAGATATGAGAGTAATTCATAAAAGTACTTAGCAAACTTGAATGTTTGGAAAATCTGCGGCAGTCGTTCAGAATAAGAACTCCTTAAGCCAAAATAAAAAAATAATTAATTTTGGAGACTGCTAGAAAATAGGTGAACATGTGATTTTCCCCATAGACCAATTGGTCAAATTTCAATTGGTCCATGGAGCACCGACGGAACTTCCCAATATTTTGCTATTGGCCAAGTCATTTTGTTGGTTCTGATGCGTCATCAACTTTGAGAAAAAATCCCACATGATTCACATCCCCCAGCCACCCTACTCTCTTACTCCTCTTCCTCAGTAATACGAACATCATTTATTACTCAGTTATCAGTGCCTCGACGTATGGCCGCCATATTTGTTATCGAACTATTATTGGCGGGAGTTCTTCTCACAATTACGTAATTTTTATATGTTTCTGTCGGGATTATGTTGTTTTTTTCGACGTTGATGGAATAATATTATATATTCCTCTTGTCTTGTTTCAGTCTGTAGCCAAAAATTCGAAGTCTTGTGACGTCTACCATCCCGCACTGGACACGCGTGGTGGATTTCGGGTCAATCCCTCTCATAGAAAGAGGAGGCCTGTGTCCCAGCAGTGGGAACATTATACGCTGGTTTTAACCATCCCTTGGGTTCCTCTGTGTGACTGTCTCTTCATCTCCCATTATCTTGCGATTCTGACCAAAACTTTAATTTGATCGAAATAACAATCTAGTTTGGAACAAACAAGTTTCCGAGACCTATTGATGGGCTTCTTACTTATGGCAATGGACTGTTCAGTCTATCGTCGGTGTTCATTTCAGGCAAATGAGCAGTTTTTTCAGGGAGTTTGAAAGCCAGAATAAAAATCATTCACACGCAATGGCCTGCAGTATTAAAGACAATCAGTACCTACGCGTCAACTACAATTCCAACTACAGTATAAATGACAGTCTGACCCACAAAGATAACTCCTTCTCATTTTCCAAAAAAAAAAACACTCCGGGAGTGCCGAAAGAAGTGAAAACAAAACACAAACAGAATACTTTGCCATCACTCACTGACATATCGGATATACCTACATTAAAACCGAGTACATCCCGAGGACAGCCGAACATATCCGAAGCGGTGTCGGTTACGGTAACAGTGGCGGGAATTCACGCACCTAAAGAAGTTTTCACTTCAAAAATACCAGTTTTCCTCTTACAGACTGCCTCTCAGACAGCCTCCCACCCTACCTAATTACCTCACATACAATCAATACACCTACAACACAACACAGGTAAGCCATACATCACTCCCATTAAAGGCTCCGATACGTGCGACCGTTTAATTAACACCCACACATGCACACGGCCGAGCCGTGTCGTAGTCGGTGCAGGGATGAATTTGTATTTATTTATTTACCATTTATGTACACACATATATAAACAGACAAGAAAAAACAGAACAGAAAAATAGGTAGAAAGGTGTTGCCTATTTCGTAAGAAATCTCTTCCAGCATACCTGCAATAGGACAAGAAATAGAGAGATGTAGACAGCGTGTTAAAGAGTAAAGGAGACAAAAAAAATACATAAAATCTAAAAACAATTCACTTAATAAAACTAAACAAATAATATGAGAATTTACTTACATACATTCAAATAAACATACATACTTCTAAAATAAATATAGAGGGGCCCGTGGCTAAATAATAACAGCCGCACAGGTCGATCGATCAGGTTAAGCTACGCTTGCCGCGGTTGGTCTGTGGATGGGTGACCATCTTTACATACCGAGACCCCTCCGTGCCTCGGAAAGCACGTTAAGCCGTTGGTCCCGGCTGTCATTCGTGGATCTTTGACAGTCGTTACGGGTAGTCAGAAGCCCGTAAGTCTGACAACCAGTCTTACCAAGGGGTATCGTATTACCCAGTAACTGGGTTGTGGAGGTCAGATAGGCAGTCGCTCCATGTAAAATACTGGTATTCAGCTGCATCCGGTAAGACTGGAAGCCGACCCCAACATAGTTGGGAAAAGGCTAGGCAGATGATGATTCAAAATAATAAATACATACACAACTATGATAAAGTGGAAAGATAGCGTTCTTTTACTCCTCTTTTAAAAGCTGCAACAGTTTGGCAGTCCCTAATTGCAGGCGGTAGAGAATTTCACAACCGCAGTTGTATCTATACATACAGGTACCGATACCCTTGTTCACAAACTAAACTAAATTTCAGTTCAGTGCATCTTTTTCTTTCTATTTCATTAAAAAAAGGACAGAAGATAAATTTTAGTTTAGTCCTGTCAAATTGATCAACGCCTGTCACTACTCCATACAAGTTTAGACGTGATTAAAAACTTGCCTACTAATTATACTTACGTCAAATGAGTTTGCTTTTGAAATCTGAGGCCGAAGAGAGGTAAGAAGCTTCTTGCATGCTTCTTCTAGATCAACGGGACGTAGAATAGAATAGAATACCCTTTACCCTATAGGTTTTGATTCCCTTGAGAGTGTCGAAATCATCATCATCTGCCTAGTAAGAAGAGTAATGTTAGTGCGAGGTAAAGTTCGACTAGGGTTTGGAATTAACTTAAAAAAGGCACAACTACGAATGCGGCCCTGTGGTCTCGTGGTCATCCCTCTGTCGTCAGTAACGGGTGCCTTATTAAGTAACAGTGCGACAAAGCTGATGGGTGGCTCGTTATTGAACGGTATACAGGGTCAAATAAAATTAGCTAGCGAAATTCTGCAGACGTGATGGGTCGATCGATATCTGAACATGGTAAAATGAAAAAAAAGGTATTGATTAAACTTGTCTATGGGGTCGACGGCCTTAGGTAGTGTATTTACTTGAAATATCAGTTAAAAACCCGTTTATTTTGTGTAAACTTCGCTGATACGTGATAAATACCGATATTTAAACATGATAAAACAAATCAAAACTGATTTCCTCAACATATACTTCAAATTAGGCTACAGAGCGAGCCAAAGAAATATACATACATACATACACTCTAAAAACATAACCCTCCTTCTGGCGCAGTCGGGTAATAACTACACCACGTATGGTCGTTGACACCAAAAAGAATATTATCAAATATATCGTCGGATATAGTTGAAGCGAGGTGTTAGTAAGAAACCGATGGATGTTCTCGAATCAAATTTTATTTTATTAATAGATAACTAACAGCTCATTTATCAATTTCAGTCGACAACATCCACTACTACTAAACTTCAACTATATCCGACGATCCTGCATACTTATCTCTTTTGTTGACTGTACATACTAAGGTACACCTCTGCCTAGCCTTTCGGGGTTATTACAGGCGTGATGTTATGCTATGGAATTTGTTTGCATAGAACATTGTGCTGCTTTGTTCATTGTGGGCCATATTATACGAGAGAGTATCTTGTTTTTTATGTTTAGCCTATACTGTCCCACTGCTGGGCAAAGGCCTCCCCCAAATCCTTCCAGGAACTATTTTCCCGCACTACTTCGAACCAGCCGTCGCGGTACGCGTCCAGGTCATCTCAACATCTCTTTCTAGGCCGGCCTCGGCGGCGCCGTCCATCTTCAGGCACCCATTGTGTGGAGATTTTTGCCCAGTGGTCATCGTGCTTACGGCTGATGTGACCCGCCCAATCCCATTTTGAGAGAGTATCTTAAATATAATAATCTCAGTGAAATTAAGTTATTAACCTCTCTACGTAGCAGCTTACGTAGCTCGAGTCGTTCTGTCAACTATGCTTTCGTAGCACATTCGTAGCGCGAGCTACGCCGTAGCACAGCGCGTAGCGCATTAAGATACGCGGACCTACGCAACTTCCTAGGTCTTTTTTTACAAAAAATATTTTGTTTCCGGATAAACACTATCTACAGGACTATCTACAGAGTTTATTAAGTTCAAATTTATCTGTCAGATAAATGTTAACCGGTATACTTATTATAGGCGGTGAATAAAATTAAGTCTTTTATCTTGTCATTGTGCTTAGATTATGTAATATTTAAGCGATTTTTTTTTATTGCTGTGTTGGTCCGCTTTTGGCCTCGATTCGATCACGTCTGATGGAAAGCGATGAATGAGGTCTATGATAGAACGAGCGTGCCCAGAAGATGCTTAAGGCACTGGAACTTACACGAATCGACGAAACACAGCAGGCTGCTTGACGCCGGACTCCGGTGGGAGGGTGGTCGCAAACCAGGCGGGCGTTAGCCCTACTACCGCAAGGGAAGAACTGGCCAGTCAAATAAGGTGTTGGGTGTGACTGTCCAGGATGCGCCGAGCGCTCGGTTCAGTTGAGTAACTGGCGGAACAAACTGCGCTACACGTACAATCTAGGGACATAAGTCGAGTAGCACGGTAAGGATTGTTTTGCTGTGAACGCGCAGTACAAGCCGTACCCGTACCTAATATGTATGTATAAGTGTATTAACACAGAACGCACACCTCAGAATTTATACACTGGTGTCGAGCGAAACAAAAACATATCAATTTCTAATTACGTATGACCTTGGGCGGTTCATAGGATTGCTAAAATTGATAGCGTTTTAATAAGTTCAAATAGCTCATAGTGTAACGTATAAGATAAAGAAACACTAGGTTCTAGGTTCAAATCTCGATATGGGATTTTTTTTTCTTTTCAACAAATTTATCTTCATCTGTTCTTTTATTATTCGATAAATTAATAAACGAGAATAATAATGTAATAATTGTTTTTATTATTATATAGTTAGTGAAATATGGGGTTAAGAATAAAAATCTTTTATAACTGATTACAAAATGTTTATTCGTTATAATTTTATAAAGTATAAATAAACTTCTAGTTTAGGACTTATTGTGGTTATAGCTTAAGTATTCATTTTCATTACGAAAAGAAGATTGAAACTAAACCTCAAAATAATCCTTATTACGAATATGCTACAATATAATTTTATTATTATTTACTATTTTTTATTTAATATACTTATATTTTTTTATTTTCTAATTCCTTGCTTTCCATCGCTGTATCGCAAAATATAAACGTTCTTGTTTATGATTTTCAATCAACTATGGTTTTTGAGCTGGTTTTTGTTTGCACGGCGAACGGTTCGTAAAGACGTGTCGAATAATAATTCGGCAAAATATCTCGTTTGTATATAACCAGTCGCTTTCGACTGGCAAGGCTACCCTCTTCCTCATTTAGTGACCCTCCGACTCACAGAAGGTAATTTCTCTAAAACAAAAAAGAAGTACTGTTAGGCTACTAGCAAAATACGAATAAGTATTACCTACGATTTAGAAACAAAATTATAATGAAAAAAGAAATGTTACATATAGATAATCATCACTTAAAATCTAGCACTTCGAAATTATAATTTTTTTATCTATTTAGACCTTATAATACGTTTCAAAAAATAACTACAAGGATCAGCAGTTCTATTTTAATAAAATAAATGTTTGAAAAAATAATTAACTCATATTCATAATACTCACATTAAGTTCGGTTTCATAAGATATTTGTGTTATAATATTAAGTCCACTTTTACGCAGCGCAATCATATTCGCTTTAATTTCAATATTCTGCATTTTAAAAGGAACTACAACACGGCTAATAGATAGAACACAGACACACGTCGCCAATAAACAACCAACCAACAACGTTATAATATTTAATCGCGGTGAATGACTCGTATAACTGTCTACCTTATAATTTATTTATTTAGATATCTGTGGGTATAATCATAAAGTTTTACGAATTAAGCGCACAAGACGAACATGACAAGGAAATATAATTATAGTCAAAAGCGTGATTATTCGAAGTAATTATTAAAACATTAAAAAACTATCATCGCGCGTGAGATTCGAACTCACGGATCGCTACGCAGAACGCACTTACCCAAATATGATAACCGCTAGGCTATCATGACATATACCGTAGCGGTTGAATTTATGAAATACAATCAGTTGCAAATGAATGTGAGTGTGTGTGTCTATAGTAAAGAAATGACTCATTAAAAGAAGGTCGTAAGTAAAACCAAAGTGTCAATCTATTGCTTTGTGAATTTGCTACTCCACTTATGTCCCTTACTGTACAGTCAACAAAAGAGATAAGTATGCAGATCGTCGGATGTAGTTGAAGTTTAGTAAGAAACCGATGGATGTTGTCGACTGAAATTTAATGTGATAAATGAGCTGTTTGTTTTCTATCAATAAAATAAAATTTTATTCGAGAACATCCATCGGTTTCTTACTAAACTACAACTATATCTATATATATATATGTTTTTTCTGTTATGTTTTTTCTGGTGTACAATAAAGTAGGTATATATAAATAAATAAATATATCCGACGATCCTGCATACTTATCTCTTTTGTGGACTGTAGACGAGGAGGCTTCTTCATGCATCTCAAAATGTAAATGTATGGCAAACTGGCCCCATAATGCCAGCAGCATGATCTTCGGGTGGTTCACTGAGCTGCACATCAGAACAATAGCTAGGTGACACGGCCGGAGAACATGATGTCAATTTGTCTTATTACCTAGTAGATTCGCATGAATTTACTCGCTCGAAACGGGCGAATTGTCATTTTTAAATAATATTATTGACATTGGAAATGTCTTTTCGTTCGCTCCAGTAGGCTCCGATTTCACGAAAAAGTGTGATCCCCTTATATCTCGAAGAGTTGTGAAGATATGATATTTAAAAAAGGTTCAAAAGACGCGTATTTACAAGATCTATAAGGTGCAAAAAGAATCATTCGAGAAAGTCAAAAACGAAAAAGTTATGGCAGATATAGTGAAAAAAAATATATTTTTGTACCGAATTTTTGATTTTGGCGCTCGATATTTTAGAAACGAAGAATGATATCAAACATTTGAGAAAAATTCCTCTGGACAATTTAGTCAGCTACAATTTGAGCCTAAAAGAAAGACGATCGGGTTGAGGGTTTGCCCTGTAGCCTAACCTTTTTGAAAAAAGTCAGAACGACATTATCATTCAACGTTGTAGTTTTATTTTGTAACCTTTTCCGTATCCCGACTTTCTCGTCGCTCGGCGACAATATTTTTTCGAATTCCGTAGATTAATTTCCAATGTGCTCGACAGTCGTGTGAGACACGAAATCTGTGATTTTTTTTTATAGGCCGCATGTGTAATTTTACCGTTACCCTAGAGCATAAAAATGGTGTTTGGTGGCAGAAATAAGATAAAAAGTTCAGACGAACCTTTTTCAGATAAGTAAGTACACCTCGTTCGAATTAAACTGATTTTTCAGCACAGTCAGTGTCTTAACAAAATAAAACAAGAAAATAAATGTATATAATAACTTTCTTATTTATTCTTTTCTTTTATATTTTAAAATGTAATTTTTACAATGTTTCTTACGAACTAAGATATTTTATTTTAAGTAAATGAATTAATTAAACAATTATCTATTTTACTATGAACACTAACACTTATTTCGTTAAACATTAATATTTTACACAACATTTACAATAAAAAGGTTTGATACAGACTTGCGACAAAAAATCGCAGGCTATATTCGCATAAGGTTAGCTGTTACGCTGAGTTCCAAAAGAACTCATACGGGGAACGTTTTGATTATTAAATATGTATACCTACTATACTTACGACTAGTCGCAAATCTGTAGGAAACCTGTAATCCATTTACAGAAATTGTACCTCTGATTATATTACATCTACATCACTGCCAATGTCACAGTGATCTTTATTCTCTTTAAAATAAGGTTGCTATTGGGTTGCTGCCACTGACAATTCTGTCAAAATCACAGTGATCTTTATTCTCGTTACAATAAGGTTGATATTGGGTTGCTGCTGTCAGAGGTAAAATAAGTGTGATAGGACGTCGATGTTTGAATTACCGCCATTGTTGAAAATGGCATACACTCATATGAAATGACATAATATTTTCGATATTGCACTAATATTTACTACAATTTAACATACTTTGGCTTTTTACACATTTCTACAGAAAAAGAAAAACTTTGAAATACTTAACACGTTTCTTGGAAAAAAAAGTCAAACAAAAAATATGGAAATAATGTTCTGCAAATGTATTCCATATTTATTTTCTTCGAAAGATTGAAAGTGTGTGGAAAATTGTCTATTAAAAACCAATTTCGATAAATCTAAAATAAACCTTACCATAGACAAATCTACTAATTTGGAGCATTTAACATGGAATGAATAATCACCAAAACTTATAATTTACTGTGTTTACATTTATACGTCTTTTTATTCAAATTAAATTATAAAATCATTCATTTCATTCATTCAAAATCATTCACTCACAGGAATGACCAGCATTCAATAAATTAACTAATAAAAATATTTACAATCATTCTGTGTCGTCCAAATGGGTTCCAATTTGGTATTTGTTGGGGGTCAAACTCCACTGTGCATTTTGACTCCCAACATACATATGTAATTATGTTGTTTTGCTCTCCCAAGTTACAGTGGTACGTTATTTTGGGGGTTAAACTCAACTCGGATTTTTGTCCCCCAATTATACACAATCATACATTTTTCATCCCCAATAATTGCATAATAATACCAACCCATTTGGCAAACTTCTTAAACGCGACACCCCATCGGGAAAATGAAGCCCCAAAATTATTTATCAACATTCAAGTTGAAGTTCGAATACGCAGGCCTTAGCGACGTCGCCTCAGCGTTTACGGGAGAGGGGGGCGTAGGGGGAATATAAGGGTAGCGCGGGTACGTAGGGTAGGGGTAGGGGTACCCCGCGGGTAGCAGCTGGGGGTTGTGGAAGGGGGGAATGAGGGCTGGGGAGGGGTATCCGTAAGGTAGGCCTACGGATGAGGCCGCCGCTTGGAGGATTGATGCGGCGAAGGCTGGGTCGCTGTAGACGGCTGCGTATGGCCAGGCGACGGCGATGCGTTGTCTCTTGTCTTTCATTCTTCGGTTTTGGAACCATACCTGTTGATGAAGAGATGAGATTTAGTGGAATGTTGATTGAAAATAAAATTCGGAATTTCAAGGGTTAAGTAGTTTAAACTTTATAAAATACGTAAAGATTGTAACTGGAAGATTGATGAGCTAGTCCCGTTATAGGTTAAAAATGCACCCTATCACTATCAATCAAAATCCGAATAATTTTGAAGGATATTGCTACTTCATAATTTATGTACGATACATTTGTCTGCTCAACAACGTAAACAACGCAATGAATGTTGTTGAACTGTCAAAATGAAAGCCATTGCTACCTACTGTTAGTGTAATACGCAATTACCCCGTTGCTCAGTTTAGCTTTTAGCGCATCTTAATTACCTCACAAAATACACCGCTTTTTAATAAAAAAGTGTGAATTTAAAACCTGCTTACACAAATTCACAAATCATGTTGCTACAGACGCCATTGGCATATAAAATAGAAATCTGTGATCGGAACCGAACATCATTATACAAAGTGCTAATACAGATAATAAAACGCTATTATCGCAATCGCAATACATGGCGTTTTGAAAGCGAGGAACAAGAATGAAACGAATGAATAGTTGGCTAGATTGTTCCATTCACGGATATCGGATATCTATGGTTCCATTAATACCTAATACGGTTTAACTGTTATGAAATTAACTTATCTATTACTGGATTTTTATTGTGAATGAACTAAGAAAGTAAATGATCGTTTTAATTTTAGTAGGTATTTCAAAAGGAGATGGGCCCTCCTTTAAAAAAAAGGTGTAATTATTAAATGTGTCCCATTCAAAAAAAGGTTCATCTGCTTCGGTTCACAGCGGAGCGAACTAAGCTCATCACATCATCAAGGTTGTCTAAAGCACTGCTTAGCAGCACAAAAAAATCTATTACAACCGTAAGTTTTTAGCACTATAACGCTAATTTATTGCATGTTTTCATATAACTGAGTAGTCATAAATAGGACTTAGGTACCTACGTCTAAAATCATTTTACGAGAAATGTTTACACCATTTTTATAGGTTTTATTTATAGACTACCTCCTTTAGCAAAAGAAAACTATGATGTTAAATAACAACATGGAAATAAAAACAGGATTTCCTCAGCTCTGAATTTTGAAATATTTTGGGATATCCAGCCTCTTGGCCAACTAAATATTCCATCAACCAGTCAACAAAGCATTCCTACATTACTCCTCAGCCCGATCCTTCTAAAATCATTAAACACTGCATAATAGCCGCCCTTACAATGTATGTACACAAAGACTTTCCCTCCAAAAGGCGGCCATCTTTGTTCGCAAAGTGTTAATTGGCGGGAACCGCGCGAATGTTCGCACAAAACGACTTTCCTTTAGCGCTTCCAAGAAGATTATTGCATTTTATTGTGCAGAAATAATAAAACAAGGGGCTTAATGGCTTGGCTAAGAGTCAATGCTCAAATATAAAGGCGAAGAACAAACTTCAAAAGCAAATATAAAACCTCTTTCGTTACAAAATCAGAGGAAAAAACAGTGACGTTGACAGATAAAATTGACGGTTGTTTTTTTTTAATGAGCAATGATACACAATTTGTACAGGTCAAAGTCGAACTTCTTAGTTCATTATTTCAAACTACATCAATCAAAGCCGCCAGCGACAATCTAAAGCGTTCATTACGCAACACTAATCTGGAAATTTAAAACCTCTATTCATTTATTGACACGTTACACCGCCTTTACGACAGCAATAAAAATTAATCACAATAAACAAACATACGAATAAAAATCCAGTTTTTTATAACTCATCAAATGGTAGCCGAAAGGTATAATTTAATAGTTTTTAATTGGTATTATCGCGTCATAAAACAGATGCCCATAGACAACCGATGAAGTGTTTTCATTCACTCACTCACTAATGATGGCGGGGCCGAGGCTTTGTTGACAGCGGTGAGCGGGCTTTTTAATCGCTTCGCTTTTGTAAAGGCTTTTTATTCCAGCACTTTGACATTCCAAAAATTAAGAAGCAACTTATAAAATTATAATCGCAGGGTTGAATTTTTTTCTTCACGAATAGTCAGTTCAGTCTTTTTTTCTATGTAAATAATTTTTGAGAAATTAAAAAATCTTACGAATATAAATGAGTAAATATGTTGGTATAGAAAGTACCTAGCAGCAGCCAATACAATGTAGGTTCTAGAGCAGGTGTCACAAAACGAAATAAAACCCCAAACACTTGAAATATTATCACACCTTCATCCAAAATTTCTCCACCAGTGGGACCCTGTACTAATATGGTCATTTTATAATCCCAACGTTCCGTTCCCCGCATTAATGTTCATTAGCATCACACAGCTACCGAATAACTCGGTCGGCTTCTTTTAATGCCCATCGACAAATTAGCATGAATGTAAAACTCGAATGAAGCCATAAAAAACATGTTTTTTTTTTTGCTTTACGGTTATTCTTTTTTTTTATTGGAAGTGATAATTGACATTATGACCGAACTGAAGAATTTAAATTTAAATTGGCGTGTAGTTTTTAAAAGTGGAATTTTTATAATTGTTGTTTTTTTTTTAGAATTGATGTCATTTGGCAGATAAGTTGGCGTTGAAAAATGAGTGTTTTACCTCGCTTATCTGCTAACATTAAAAGCCTAATTTTATGCTTCAAACTGTCAAATATAGAACACTGTGTGTAATTTATTATTTCATTTAAACATGCTTAGGCAATGTTAATCGAAAAGGAGTTCCATATATTCCCTGTGTTCATTATCATTTAAAAAAAACCCTTAACAAATGAATATATTAGATGAAAATATTAGTACTAACTATAAGTACCTATTCAAACCGCTTCTTTACAGTCATAACGTTTATCAATTCTCAATAGAAACCGTTTGATTCTTCGCACATTTGTACACAAATTCTCGCGAATTAGCGCGCATAATAGAGCGTTCGTGTAAGGAAATCATAGAGGATCTAATTGAAGTTTATTGAGGCATCATACACTGTAGTCATGAGTTCTAGTTAACGAATCAGTTGTTTCCACTATTGTTAGCAATCGATTCGGGTTTTGGCATTCAATGTGAATTTTATTCGAATATATTACATCGATGCACGTTGTTCCTTTGTTTTTTTGTATACCCTTTTTATGAAACAAGATAAACTTAATTATTTTTTTCATTTTTTTTTTCATCATTCACTCACATTTCCGGTAATTGAACGAATGATAACACCCTTCACTTTGACACATACGAGTAACTTTTCAAGGCAAAGGAAAAATCGTATTATGCCTTACGCCTCAGACCAACAAAAAAAGATAGACAGCGCGCCGCGAACATTAAAAGTGAAGCCACCTTTTTATCTATGTGTGTATTGAAGGGTTGCCATTTGTTAAATTTTTTTCCTGTAATTTGGGGATATTTGTGTGGGTAGGAACTAGTATAATATTGTACGAGTATTGTTGAGTATGGTATAGTACCTCAATTGTTTAGATTTTAGAAGGACTTCTATTAAAAAAAAACAACTCATATTTTCAATCAACTTTATTACATATTATTATATTATTTATTTTTAATTTCATTATTAATTGGAAACCTAAAATATTAAATACATATAAAAAGAAAATGGGAATATAACTCGAAGTAAGAAATCATATTTATATGTATACTTAGATTAATCGAATGGGGAAATTTTAAATCGTCTTATGGCAACTTCCGCACTTTATGTCACTGCTTTCGTTCGTTGAGGTTTTTTGTTCCAAGTAACCTAAAATTCATAGATAAATAATAAAGAAACGATGTTATTTCAAGTACTTATAAGTGAAAAGCGATTCCGTGAGACTTTTTGTGTGATTTTGCAACTTTTCACTACACAGGAAGGCATAATTATATTTTTTAAATCTATGTTATCTTGACGACGACTTGTGACAAACTAAGAGCAATGAGCATGGTTTTAGTGTAGGTGTGTGCGTGAGCGTGTATGTTTACTTGCAGGAGCACGGTTTTATGGCTTCACTTTTGATGTTTGCGGCGCGCTGTCTATCTTTTTTTGTTGGTCTGAGGCCTTACGCAAAAAAAAATCACAGCTGTCATCACGATTCATGTGATCTGGTACTCGTTACTAAGTAACGTTCACTTGTCAATTGATAGTGATATTACGAAAACAGTTGCCACTTCATAAACAGAGGTCGATTTTATTCGGGACAGCTCGTGGGTGGTACAAATGAGATTCTGAAATAATGCCCGTTTTGTATGTGTCACATTGTGGGGGCGAGCTGAAAGCTTAATTTAATTACCTAGTTTTGTTTCGTAAATGTTTCCAAGAGAAATCGTTAGAGTATAATTGGTTGAGTCACTTAGTAGGTACCTACCTACAAATACCTATCTAAGCGTGTCACTGTTTCTTCTGGTAGCCCAAACCAGCAAGTACCTACCTATTTACTTCGCTTATTCGCTAGAATGATGACTAAGGGCCTGATTTTTCCAACGCCAGATAATTTTATCAGAGGAATTATTTTGAATTTTTGACAATTCTTATTCTTCCACACAAAAACTGTCAGACGTCAATTTTATTCCACGAATAAAAATTATCTGTCGATTAAAAAATCAGCCCTCAGTTAGATACCTAATGTTAAAATAGACAAAATGAAATAAATTAAAATAAAATAAACTAATATAGACAATATACCTAGTTCTTAAGTTTACTAACACAATGAGTCCTTGTTACTTGAATAAAGAAATTTATTATTATTATTAAATTATAGCAGTTACAATCTCTACTTCCCGCTTATCAAGTTTGTCGTATATTCAAAGTAACCACAAAATCAACCATCAACTGTCATGGGCTAACTCAAAATAGTCAAAATGGAAGCCATACGAAATTCAAAATCAGCAAGCAATCAGTATCGACTCTTACCTTGATAGTGGATTCCGGTAGTTGCAGCTGTGCGGCCAACTCGCATCGTCGTGGTCTTGAAACGTAGTTCTCTTTCATGAATTCTTTCTCTAACCTAGCCAGCTGTTCTCTTGTGAATGCTGTGCGGTATCTCCTAGAGGACAAGATAAATGTTGTTATAAAATAAAGAAGAAGTATAGCCATCAGTTGAAATATTTCCCTAAACTCTATAATACGACTTAGGCCGTTGAAATTTGTAACCCATAACTTATTACCACTACTTGTTATTACTTATTACCCATAATTTATTGTTATAGTTTCAGTAAAATATTGTAAAATTTCTGATTTAGTATAGGTACAGACGCCAGCACATCAACCTACCCGAAACTGTAAAATTTTCCCAATCAATTTTGAACCTTATCCTTCAGCAATAAAGTTGAAAATGTATTAAAGAAATTTGACAGATTGTAGTAGGTTGATGTGCTGGCGTCTGTACATTGTAAAATGCAAATTCAACTAACCTGATATTCGGGTCTGGCGCTGTTTGGTTGGAGTTTGTCATCTGCTCCGACTGTGGACTCAATGATTCTGTGAACAAAGAAAAAATATGTTAATAAACATCATTTAGCTATTTTATCTTATCCAAAGATGTTACTATTCATAGAGCTTTGGCTCACACGGCTCAATTAAATTTATTTTTGTCTGACTACTATTAATATTGTACCGGCTGTCATTCGTAGATCTTTGACAGTCGTTACGGGTAGTCAGCATCCCGAAAGTCTGACAACCAGTCTTACCAAGGGGTATCGTATTACCCAGTAACACTTTGTTGAGGTCAGATATACAGTCCCTCCATGTGAAATTGTATTCAGCTGCATCAGGTTAGACTGGAAGCCAACTAGGCTAGGCAGAAAGAGCCTATAATGGTCCTACTGCTGTTACTACTTCAGACTTCCTCTCTGTAAGAGGGAGTGGTCCACACTGCAGAATCACGTTCGATTTTGTGAGAAATCGTGTGCTAAACGAATGATGCACCCTCAAATACAAACAAAAAATAATAAATAAACCCCGTCACATTAAAAACACCCACCAGTTAAAAATCTCTCAATAGAGATTTAGAGGACCGATTACGAGATATCTTAACATGCTCTAAAGGGTTGTGAGTACCACTCGAGCGCGGCTGGCTTTATAATTATCTTAATTACAGTAACGTCTAGACGCTTAGACATTAGCTACTTGATCAGGCGGTAGGACACTTGCTCCTTCTGTTTTGTAATAGCCGCTGGAGAATTAATGTTGAGTCTTGAGTACTTAACGGATGTACCAAGGAAACTGTATGTCTATGTGTAAAGAGTCGTGATGAAAAACCTCTTTAACATAACATAACATGACACCTGTCATCCACGAAGGATTAGGTACCTATAGTACACGCACGTTCAACCATTTATTTTCCCATATAATAGGGGGCAAGCCTATTGCCATCAACTGGGCACATATCCAGACTCCAGGCTGCTAAGTACTGAGAAATTCCTGATGGAAAAACCCGATAACACTTCATAAGGTCTAAAAAGATCCTAAAAGTAAATTCGTATGTCACAGGTGTGGAGTTTTACGACGAAAAGGAAAGCCATGAATGCCTCAATGCTTCTTAAAAACTAATTACCTATTCCATGAGCCCGAAATTGACTTGTCGTAAAACAGTAAAAAAGATATAACCGACGCTTCGGTCGGGAACCAGTAGCCCGTAGGTGCTAATTGCGCGCACCCAGACTTTCAAGAGTAACATTAACAGAACAAACACAAATAAGCTATTGTCTAATTAAATATTTTCCCATGCACAGTTTGTCTATTTCATACAAACACGCCACAAAGAGGCCGAAAGTCTCAGTCGATCGCCGCTCAATTTAAAAAAATAACTCAACCAACCAAAATGCCGACTTTACAAATCTGATTAGTCGCTGAAGTGGTTCTAAATTTAAAAGGGCGCGGCAAACGGGAGCGCTATTTGACATGCCCGTTTTGAAAAAAGAACATAGGACGCTTTTAAAAAGTCACGTATTGTTTTAATGGCGGCGTGATTAAGACGTTCATTCCTATTTCCGTTTTGGTATTACATTACCATTGTCACCTATGTTCAACATAATTAAATCGAGATGCTAAAAACCTTTTTGGGGTTATGCATCGTCAAATAAAAACGTTCGTTAAATTAAAAAAAAATATGACGAAAACTTCAGTTTTAATCATTTCGCATTAGAGTAAATTTATTGCTTTCATAAGTGCGTCGGACTAAACGATTCATGATTTTTTTTAATCGTCATCCGTGGCGTCTGCGCCACTTGAGTCGTTCCCATGCTGGGTGGCGACAGACCACTCAAAAACCAATTTGCAATAGTCTAGCCGGTGGCTTCCTCTCAACAATTTGTTGTCGCACAAACTTTTTACGTTACAACCTCTTTAGTGAGATGTCTATGATCCCCAGCTGCGCTATTATGGCGTGTGTCTTTTCGAAAAGAGAACGAGGAAACGATTGAGATTTAAAAAGCTTCCGTTTAAAAGCTTCCGTTCTATATTTAGGAAGGAATCATACTTTAATGCGGTGACATGACATGGAAAGTATTTTACGTTTGTATTTTTTTTTTTTCGTCAATTTATGTGACCGGTGCCTATAACACTTGAGTTTGTTCCTGTTTATTAATGATAATAATCGTAAACTAGTAGAACACGAAATACGATGAAATAAAATGAAATAAGTATTATTTATTTCATCGTAGGTATTTCGTGTAGGGAGCAGTGGTGGTCCAGTGACAACGGCCCCGACTTACGAGTTGTAGGTCATGGGTTCGAACCCAGCCAGGCGTTTTTCTTTGTGTGAATAATTTCATCACCATTGCTCTCAAAACGGTGCAACATCGTGAGGAAACCGCGGTGCAATTGCGTAGCACATTATCAATCGGAATTGGTTTCATTTTGACAGTTCAACAACATTCATTGCGTTATTTACGTGTTGAGCAGATTTTTTTTCGAACTTATGAAGCAATGGATTAGCAATTTGCTTCAAAATGATTCAAATTCCGCTTGATAGTGTGTTACGCAATTAGGGTGCCCGGCATGTCCTAGAACCGAAAATTCCAAGAAATGTGACATCGACCAACCCGCACTGGGCCGGCGTGGTAGTTTATAGGTAGGTATGTATAGCCCAATCCCTCTCGAAGAGACTCTTCTCTAGAAATAATATCTCATAATTAGCCTGTAATGTAGGTAGGTGCTGCTGGGACACAGGCCTCTGCCTGTGTCCCAGCAGTACATTACAGGCTAGTATGCTAAGTATTATTTTTCTTCGTAATATTTTTGAATCTGAGAATATTTAACACTAATATCACACGAGTGTTCATTACAAGCTCATGAAAAATGACGTCACCTCCCAATGGTGTCGCTTCGTCAATTTATTTCGAAACCGCATCTTTGTTTCAAAACGTCTGCTAATGGGTAGAACATACAATACTTGGAACAGTCATAACGTTTTAAGGCTGGGTTACACTGTACAGGGATAATTATCGTGAGAGACTTTTCTTTTGTGTAAAATAAGCTTTAGGTACCTAAGTGTTTTTTCAGCCATATTGAGTGAAAACGAAAAATGCCTTAAGAATGAGCCATAAAGATTTAAAGACTTAGAGCTTTAAAGATTTTTGTGATGTATGAGAAAGACAAAGATACTACAAAAAATCATATTAATTACTGAGATTATAAATCAAACGTATGAAACATAAGTATTTACCTCACATAATCTAGAGATGTTAATATAAAGCTCAAATATTGGAGGCCTGTTAAACATTAGTCAAAAAGTCAATCTCGCCTTCTTTTATCAAAAAAAGAAACCGTACCTAACTACGCTACCTAGCGACTCTATTAAAACTATTTTCGAACATCGAACACCGGGGTAATGGCGTAAAATCAGTACCTAGCAATGGGTTTAATTTTGACTGTTCAACAACATTCATTGCGTTATTTACGTTGTTGAGCAGACAAATTTTTCGAATTTATGAAGCAATGGATTAGCAATATCCTTCAAAATGATTCAGATTATGATATGATTATTTATGTGTGTTACGCAATTTAAGGTTCAAAACTTTCAAAACTTCGAACAGTCGTAGCTTCATGTTTAAAAAAGAACGGAACATGGTCAACTCCAAATTCAAAAAATACCGTTCGTTCTTACATCCGGCGGTGTCGTTACAACTCTATCTAAGTAACCTTGGTGTTCCGATAAAACAATGAACCAACAAAACTTCAAGCCATTATTGAAACGTTATGAAACATGTCGTGCCTCATCTATTAACATACACACCAAAACCAGCACTCAAATCATTTACCTAATAAATGATACCTAATACGCCACGAGACTTTTTTGGTATTTTAATTAGCACTGGCAACACTGTAATTGGCTGAATACGATCTGATCATAGCCAATTTGTGGTATCAAAAGTGTTGAGTGTGCCATAAATGACATTAGGTACCTACTGTTAACGGCCTGGCCACGAACTCTCCGCTATCAGCGGCAGCTTAGCGCGGGGCGGCGAGCGGTAAAAACAAATATACCAAAATGTATGAACCATGCCACGACGCGACGCACCGCTCGCAGCGTCAACGCTAGACAAAAGAAACCGCGCCGCTTGCCGCGCCGCTTGCCGCGCCGCTTGCCGCGCCGCTTGCCGCGCCGCTTGCCGCTAAGCCAAAAGTCGTGGCCGGACGGTAAAAGTGTTTTTGAAAATGGGAAAAGTTACTAAAGATACCTCGTTTTTTCATCGTTGAAACTGAAAAATCTGTGTTATTTTCGATAAATTGATAGGTACCTACAATTTTCAAGTGAAAAATATCCGTAAATAAACTATTATTATTTGTTATCCCAAATACATTAACAACAAAATTAACCCATGACACAACATAAATTCAACAAAAGAATAACCCAATAAAACATCCCATTCACCGACCGACACTAAACGGCTAATTAATCGCGACACCGCTCAATTTGCGAACCAAACTGCCGCAGTAATAGGCGGAAACCGATAGCCCATACATTAACAATTGGATTATCGAGAATTGCCGCCGCCCCGTGCGTGGCACGCTCCGGTAATTGTATTGCCGTGAATGGCTCCCCTTAATACGTTTATTGTCTATGAACACTGGCTGGTTTGATCGTTCTGCTGATTTTGAATTAAAACAATATTAACGTATTATTGGATTTGGAAAGTTTTTGATTTTATCTCGGTTTTCGAACGACAACGAAATGACTATTAGGTAGGTAGATACTTGTGGAGATAAAGACTTGAACAAGATTATGCTAATAAGGATAAAATGGTAATTTTATATAGTATCCATGGTCTAAAAACTTCTTAGTCTACAAGCAAACCAAAGACACGCAAAAATCCTTCATCAAAATTAAAATAAAACGCTTGGTACAACACTAATAAATTTTAACTGCAAGCATAATCAAAACTAAGTCCCATAGGAATTAAAAACAATTTACAACAACAGGCCAGTAGCATAAGACAATTACTACAAATAAACCCAATTGTACACGGTGTCATCCCCTTTCCAAGCTCCCCTAAGTCCCCAACACAATTTACTCGATAAAATCCGTATCTACTAGGAGGTAATGAAGATTAATATCGCTATAGGGAGGCAATAAAAACGAAATCAGTTTAAGCCCATTTGACAAGAAATATAACAAGGTTGACCCTTCGCGAGATTGTTGATTGGTTGACGTTTTGTTAAAGACTATTGAAAAATTAAGAGATAAATTTTGTGTTTTACTGGGCCCCCTAATTCGCTATGACCACTCAATGATTCCTTACTTCGAAACCACGTTAATTCCTTAGCTAATCACGCCAATATCGCGTTTATATCGCGGATTAGTCATTTTGTCATAAAGAATAGGTACGGCCACTGGCAGATGTCAGGTTTTGTAACACTACAGTAGAATTAATATGAATACCTACTTAAATTTTTACCTATTCTAAAAAAAGAAATGTAAAATACGATGTCATGAATGCTTAGTCTTTATACTCTTAAGAGTTGGTACGCATTTCATTTGACAGTTGAGCTCTGTGACAGATTGCTAAAGCTACCTACCCTTAACCTAAACCTAACACTACACTAGAATGAAAAAACCCCGCATTTTTCTATGGAAAAAAATGGAAAATAAGTAGTTACGATTGTTTAGTTTATGATATATCATGTCATCTCACCACATCTCTCATCTCTGTCTAAAGACAACAGAAAAACAGAAAATGCTAAACATCGTAAATCTATTTAGTTTAAGTCCTACTGAACACAAGCTAATTACAATGGCCGAACAGTGCAAATCCTGACGCCCAATTAACAACACTGTGCAGCCATATGCCCATAAAATTAAATTAAATCGAACGACATTATTTCGCTCCACGTACGCTAAATATGTTGGATTTATTGACATCAATTAAAATGGCCGCTAATTGTCATCTGTCAAATTGTGGCGCGAAATCCACCCACGCTTTCTTTCCATAGACAAGTTATTTAACTTTTGCGGTGGCAGCTGCGGTAAGTTGTATTGGTTTTATTTGACGTTAATTAGCGTTTATTTAATTTATTAGGTATTGTTGGTTTGTGTTAATTGTTATGGCTACTGATTAGTTGAACTGTAATTGTTAACGGGTTCTCGTTTAATTCAGTGTTTTGGAATGGATAATTATTTTTATCGAATGTGTGAGCGTAAAATTAAAAGTTATTTATTTTCAAGTCTTTATAAATAAGTCCAATGAGCAAAAAACATTAAATTAGGGTCATTTTCGGATAATCGGAACGAGATTTTCATTAATATAGTAATTTATACAAAAATTGCAACTTAAAACTTAATAAGGCAATTAGCACACCAAGAGATAGTGGAAACTTTTTGCTAGATTCGAAAAAAATGTCTAACCTAACGGTACCCAGATAACATTAAAGCCTAATAAAAATATTTAACCCAAGACGAACTGAGCTCAAAATTATTTTTAATATTTTATTGACACCAACAACAGTGTCGGCGTTTCTGAAAGACAGTTGTAAAAGGCAATAATTCCCTTTTCAATTTAGCAAACTTACATTTACCGTTCCGAATACTTAATACAACCTGTATTCCGACCCAATAAAGCATATATTTCTGTAGCAAAGTGGTTGTTGGGCCGTAAAATTATGATAGTTTGTGAATTACCTGCCAAAATTTGTGTTTATAAAAATGTAGCGACCGTTAGCCGGTGCTTTGTTGATTATTACAAAGGCCACAACGTTTATTACTATTATAATAATTATTGATTTAACAACTCATTATGGGGGACGTGTTATGTCGCCGACAAAAAATAAGTATTTTAGGATCCAACCAAAGAGTTTGCCAATTTCAATAATTTTAACATTGGTATTTATGACGCGATGTGAGCCTACCAATATGGACATGTTACCAGAATATTAAAAAAAAAACTATCATGATAGATCATCTGCATTTCCTGACTTCACAGATAATATAATACCCTGTAACGTTAAGTAAATCACATAAAATACTGATTAATTTTTATTTGCTAAACTAAAATGCCAGCTGTGATCGACCTGTAGAATAGAATAGAATACTCTTTATTATGTACACCAACACCTGCCCTAACCTGTGACGTTTTTGTCAACATGACATTATTTAGGTTTAAATTAGCTGTCATTTTGGTCTAGCACATCAAAAATCATGGTGTAAAGTAGAATCTCAAACTAGGTACCTTTAACAAAAACCCATAAGAGCTATGATTTAATGATGACAAAAATCACGTCATTGGGTTTATTAATACGCTGGTTGTATATCAACTTTTGATCAGTGAACGATTGTTCTTCATACATAGATGATTCTATTCTATGTTTGAAATCTGAAGGGTAGGTTCACCTGCATAACCTAACAGGTCGTTTTTTAAACCCAGATAGTAATTTGACAGGTGTAATGTCAAACTCCGATAGGTACTAAAAAGCAAAGACATAGGTATAGACTTCAAATGTCAGATTTACTATCTGGGATTAAAAAACGAACTTCACATAATTTGAAAAGGAGAATATACTATTTATCTGAGAATCGATTAAGGATGTGAAATGGCAAAAATTACAATAGGTATAACACAAGGAATCAAAACAATGTAAACCCTCAAATGTCAAAAGGGTCACAGTCAAACCACATGCTTAAGAATTATAATTAGCTTCACATAATAATTAAACACATACCTTTGCTCTTAGGCGACGATGGCGGAGTATTCTGAATGCTTAAATCACTACCTATACACATGCCCTTTACCCATCAAATCTACAGTCAACGGCTCCCGAATCGACTTGTGCTTAAACGAATAACTCCTAAAAGCCTCCATCTTAAAAAAAATAACAACCTCTCGCTTGTTGCCTTTGCCTTCGATCGAAAAAGTGAACTGTCAACTGTCAGTTTGTTTTCGTTGTACGGCGCACCGCCTCACTAAAAATCTATAATGCGTTGACCAATAACGTTGCTCGTTTTTATCCCCACCAATCAGGGCGGGGTTTCATAATCATTTGCCGTCTCTTTCGCTCATGAGCTTTGTTGAAGCTCGGGTAATGTTAGGTCGGTGGCACAATGAGGCCTTGTTCTAGATTTTTGTCAATAGATTTATCGCAATTTTCCTCGTTTTAAGTGAGCGTTGGCGGATAAGAATTGATATGACATTGTTTTAATTTTTTGTCGCGACTTTTAGTACCTATGTTATGTTGATGAAATTCTTACCAATTGCTGTTATGTTAAGTGGGTACCTATTAGGTATCTTTTATCAGAATAGCTATTGTATGAAACAATCTATATGAATCTGTACTCTTATTACAAAATAACTACACAAATCTTAATCCCATTAACATTTCTACAATCATTTTCAAAAACTTTTAGTTTTTATTTCTCTACCTACTTAGGACTTAGGTACTTATATTCAATTTAGTACCTTGTGTAAATTGTTAATTGCATAATAATTTAATACTACATATAACAAGCCCAATATATTTAAATATTAAGAACATTATTTCTATACCTAATCTTTTCAACACGATTCCTATCCAGTCCCACTTCGCTCCCGACGCTCCCATTACGCCACCATCCTAAACTTTTAATCATGCGCGCTCATCTTGCATAACGGCGAGCACTGAACATCATGGACCCTTATTACTGCGAACCAGGTTATTAATATACAAACCAGCCAGTGTTGTGATGTATGGCTCCTATAGTGAGCACTGAATCAGCGCTAGTCTAGTTGGATAGAGTTTATTTTATAGGTTAGGTACGGTGTAGATTTGTTGAAAGCGGTTTGAAATGAAGGAGAAATGGCTGGCTTTGTGAAAGGTTTATGACTTTTAAAAAGATGAGGTTCTTTTAGTTGGGTGACTCGGTGATCTTAACACTAATTTGCAGATGATTAACTTAAAAACAGGTTATTATCATTAGTTTTGTTTTTTTAGTAAAACAAGCTTTTTGTTAGTGAAAGATTTGTGAAGAAGTCATGTGGAAATGATAGGAACATAAAGAGGTGTTCGTCGAATTCGGCCACTATCGATCGATACCAATGATGAACCAATTTTGATGAAATTTGGTATAGAGATAGTTTGAGTCCCGGGAAAGGACATAGGATAGTTTTTATCCCGATATTCCCACGGGATCGAAACTTACGCGGGTGAAACCGCGGAGCTCTGCTAGTCGTTCATAAAGAACTGTGACTTACAAAATATGAAGATGCTATATTTATACAGTTTCTATACATTGTAGGTGTATTTGACCTGACAGTTCATGAACTCATGAAGCACGATGATTAGCAAGAAACTTGGGCATTTGGGACTACAAAGATAAATCTCCTAAAATCTAACCTTCAATATTCCGTAGAATCACTGATCGTCACAAAATGTCTCCACAAAAACAAAAACAAAAGCTGTACCAAATTAACGGACCATATCGAACAACCAACAATTCTAAGAATCATTACGTATTCACCAAAAATGTGGAAGCAGTAAAACCAAACGTTTATACCGATGACAAGGCTTTAGCGACAGTAATAAAAGAGAAATTCTCGACTTTCAGTGCGGTCACAATACACCACTCCATAATTGAGCAAAGACAATGCATTATTGTGCCAACATGCACAAAGAGATCGAACTCTTTACAAATGCCTGGCTGCGTTTTGGCGGCAATTTTGACAGACGTCATGCTGTGACAGTGTCATAGACAAAGGCTTCTTTTTCTTTGAACACGAACAGTACCTATTTTGTATAAAATGCTACTGGTCTACCGATGATTTTTCTAAATTAAAGCATGAAGGTTATATCATTGTGTTGTTCTTAGTAGAGGTGTCGTAAATCGTGAAATAACGACCTACATGATATGCAAATAGCAAGATATCGCTGATAAAACATGAGTAACCAATTTACGAGACTGATCGAAGGTAATATGCTGAAAAAAATTACATATACCTAATTATGTAATTTCAGTTGAAAGCTTCTGTTTTTTATCTAAAACTGATCCGACAGACGTTAACGTGAATAAAGGACGTTCAGTGTGTCCAGAATTTGAAAATTTTCCGGGAAATTTTTCCAAGTTTTTCTTTCTATATTATTCGTACTATTGCCAACAGTTTACAATAAAAAATAGCCAAATCGGTCCGGTCGTTCTCAAGTCCAACCGTTTGGTCCGGCCATTCTTACAAAAGAACTTTTGCACGACTCATAATGTGAAGCATTATGAGTGCTTTACGATCGAAAAATTTTTTTTGCCTCCTTTCTGCAAATGTTTCTATTGTTATACTCCTGCTAGTACACAGAACTTACTTAATTTAAATACTATTGTATAGATAATTTAATGGAGATTCATTCTGTACCTACTTTTCAAAAATGATTTAATGCAGTAGGTAGAAACGAAAAAAAGATCAAATTATTAAAAAAAAAATCCCGTCAAACAAGTGTGAAACCTGAAAACATTGTTGCTTGCGAAAAAACAATTGAGTACGGTACCTAACTTTTTTTTTAAATAAATTCTTTTCACCCATAGGAGAAACCCACAATGAAAATGGCTCTTTTATTCAAACTAATTCAAAGTAGTTTAATTACAATTAATAAAAACATAACTAATTTAATATCTATATCTATCTATGGTTTTTATACGATCAAATGAGCATTATGAGTCGGCACTTTTAGACTTTTCCATATTTTTTTTTTTTTGGGAATGTCATCTCGCAGTTAAATCTAGGAAGTTGTTGTCTGCTTAACCGGACTTGCCTGTGGTTACCCCAATAAATGTAAGTCCTCCAGCCAGGGGTAAACCAACGAACAGCATTTAATTTTTACTTCTATATGTACTTTTTTTTTCTTTTTTTTTTGGATGGGAAATCATCAAATGACTCCTCCCGCTCTGGGTGGAGCGGAAGGGAGTGTCAGACTCTTACTCACTAAAACCCACCCGTGTTCCTTCCTTAGCACTTTATGTTCCGGGGCAGCGGTAACCCTTTCGGACTATCCCGCTACCCCGCAGGTTCTATAGGTACCTACTTAGATAATATCGTTTGCGTGCCATCTTTAAATTGGACCACAGTCTTATTTTCCTGGCCAACATATAAACGACTTTAAAGAAAATTGCTGGCAATCATATTATGCATAATATGTTGGCAACCAGACAGTAGTACCTAGTCTAAAATGCAAGATTGCTATCATGTTTAAATACGAATAAAACAGCAAAGCAAACGGTATTATTTTTGAGTTCTCTCCTATATTACCGAGTTTTGGTACCTATTGCCTGAAAATTCATAACGTACTTATGGACCAAAACTATGCCTTTTGCTGAATTAAAACGAAAAACGTAACATTAAAAAACCTCATGAGCAAGTATTTACCTACCTACCTTATTTTCATCGCTAATAATAAAGCTGAAGAGTTTGTTCCAGTCGGATTTGAAAAGTTATTTTAACATTTAATAGCCCAATTCTTGAAGAAGGCTATTAACAAGCCGAGCAAAAAGAAAGAAAGAAAGCTAAGCGAAAACGATGTAATAGCGCGAGCAGGAGATACGATACGACGAGGTGGGTCGGGAGAACAACAAACACGCGAACGAAGTCACGGACAGAACTCGGAAGCTAGTTTTTTACAAACCATTTTTTTTTACTCATTAAAAATCAAATTAAACACTATCAAAACATCCATCCAAATCAAATATCTTCAAAATATATCAAAACAAGACACTATCTAAACTAAAACATTCACCCTAAAAAAAAACGGGTGTCAGACCGTCGTCGGCGCAGCACAAAAGGGGCCCTTTTTTTCTCCCCTTTTCTCTCTAATAGCTTTATTTTGTAAACAATCTGATGCCCAATTGAGTTTTTATCATGTAAATATTAGTTGACAATTCAGATATTTTGATAGGGCCCGATAAATTGTCGGGATTTAAACATCATTGGCGGATTAGCTTGGATAAGACGGATCATTATTAGTAGGGGTGGGTAAAACTTAGTGATGTACCGATTTATTTTTACTTGGAGCTTGCGCTTAGCAAAAATCGTAGAATTGTTTTTTTTTTTTTTTTTTTGTTAAATATGAAATGATTTTGTTTCTGTAATTAGGTTTGCAACACGCACTGGGAAAAAACTTTCGCCTTGATACACTGCGTCTTGATACATGCTGTGGGACGAGAAAATATTGCGTAGCTTCCCGAACGCTGCCCAGCCGACTCGGATTCGACGATTGACCTCTTTCTCGAAGTTGGACCTACCTAACTGGACAGTTTGTCCTAGGTAAACATACTCGTCCACGACTTCGAGTGTAGCGTCTCCGATCTAGATGTGTGATGACCTATGGCACTGAAACGTGGTTGCTCACAAAGGGCCTTATTAGAAGGCTAAATGTTACCCAAAGGGCAATAGAGAGGGCTATGCTTGGAGTTTCCCTGCGTGATCGAATCAGAAATGAAGAGTTCAGCAGAAGAACCAAGGTAACCGACATAGCCCGAAGAATTGCCAAACTTAAGTGGCAGTGGGCATTGCTCGCAGCCGATGGGGCCGAAAGGTTCTGGAGTGGCGACCGCGTAACGGAAGACGTAGCGATGGAAGGCCTCCCCCAAGTTTGACCGACGACCTTGTGAAGGCCGTAGGAACCCATTGTTTGGGAGAGACCTATGTCCAGCAGTGGACGTCTTTCAGCTGAAATGATGAAGTACTTAGGTGTGTACAAACACTTTTACACGTCAATCATATTTTTACAACTAGATGAGGTCGGTGTTTCCTATCCGACTACCTACTCTGAGAAGAAAGGTCGAAACAAACTCAGAGGTCACACAGTCTCTTGTATATCCTAGTTTATGCTCCTCGTTTCTCGTTGTTATTGGAAGGATACCTGAAGGCCAATTTTATTCTCGTAGATACTGAAAAAACTATTAAATTCAAGTCGCAATGTCATCTCAGCGACAATCAACGTCAAAAACTTGTCAAAAATGTAGGGAAATTAGAGAGGTATTTTTGACAGATTGAGACTGAGTGAACGTTCTTGAAACTGCGAGAATTGCCATTCAGATCATTTTCTATTTAAACCCTCGTGTTTGAGTTTAATCATGTAACATGTTCCTTCATGTTTTTACCTTCCAACGCGGCGGCGGGCGCGGCGGCGGCGGCGGTGAAAAGCTTTTCCTGCGTCGCGACGGAAAATTGAGCGACGGGAATTAGGTATCTACCTATTAGTCTTAAGCGAAATGTAAAGTCATTTTAATACATTGTAAATTCAGGTGCTTAAACCGCGTGAGTCGTTGCCACTTCATATACTTACTCATAAGTATTTCATGTTTATACCATCTTTTTGTAATGTATACCTATTAATTATTTATTTCTTATTTTGATTGTTGTTTTTTTTATTTTTATCTAATACTGCACTGCTTGATGTCATCACGTCAACGCCGGCTGTCGCTGAATACCAGCGCTGGGGCTCTGTCTCGTAGAGGGTCTTAGCATTGTACTGAGCGAGGGCGGTTTTGCGTGGATGTGACGCATGTTTTCCCCAAACTTGTTATTTTTTTGTGTTTGTGTTCTTTTTATGCGTCATGTTTGCCAAAAATAAACGTATTTTCTTTCTTCCTTTTTATTTCAGACCCTTGAATGTAAGATCAACTTACAACATGAGTGCAATAAAATGTTTGAGTTTGGAAAATATATCTTTTGATATTTCATCTACATAGTGCCTACCTACAGATTTTTTTTGCGTAGTAGTGACGTACCTATCGATCGATATTTATTTATATAAAAGGAAGGTGGGTTGCTGCTGAATAAGCCTTTTACCAGATGCTTATCCATTTACAACCATTTATAAATTAGATATGATCTTACCAGTCATACTGTCTTCAAACAAGTATATACGCTTTTAAAATCGTTTTTACTAAGCAAATGTAGTACCGTTACCAAGATGTTTTTGCTACCCACAAAACAAACAATTCGCTAATAGATATACCTTTTTACTAATTTCTAAACAATATGCCACGTTATCGAAAAAAAAACAGTTAAGTAACTAGATATTTTACAGTTGTATTGTAAAACATCAAAGGAAAGGCGACCAGCGTCGGGTGGCAAACATAGTGGGTTACTTTGTGTAACAAATGACCGAATTACCGTCATTAACTATTTACCGCTGCACAAAGTTACGATTTTATGAGCTTTTAAGGTCTGGTAGATGAAAAAAGCGGTAGGTAAAAGTCACTTTTGAACGGCCCCTTTTGTAATTTCTTAATAGGTAGGTAGGTACTGTTTTTGGGGTTATAAACCGTTTAGGTATCTAAGAATTAAATACGTATTTATTACTATTCGTATGAATAATAGCAAAAAGGGATCTCATAAATTTTGGATTGCGTATGCGGATAACCTCTTTATTTATTTTGACAGACTACATAACATCTAAGTACCTACTTATTGTAAATTGTTCTTTTTTTTCAATTTATTTTTCAGTCAAATACTATCCGGAAAGCCAGTTATCTGCGGTATTTAATTTTTTTTTGTTAATTAGGTACAATAAAATATATCACTTAAAAACTCAGTGTATCGCAAACCTATTGAGTATAAAACGATTACCTACTTACCTACATAGCTTTTGTTCAACTAGGTATGAGTTTCCCTACTTAGAACTACTGTCCGTTAAAAGAAAAACCGTACAAAACGGGTCTTTTTAGACAAAAAAAAACTTATGAGAACCAAATTATAATTACAAATTAAGAACCAAATTATTAGAATGCATGATTGAAGTCATTAAAAAAAAGCTGACTTCATTCGTCATGACGAATTTGAATTTGTTCAATAGATTTTTTAATCGAGCACTTTAAGATTTTTTGTTCTTCTAAAATTTTTTTCCTAATCAGAATCGGAACTTAGGTAGACATAAAACTACGTCATCCGTCGGAAATCCGTTCCATATTTCCATCCGTCTGACTAAACGGACTTTTCAGAGATAAGTATCAAACAAAAAATTAAAGAAAATGAAGAAAAACTTACCATGAGGTCTGTCATCAACTCCATCGCTATCCACCTCACTCCGCACGCTCCCAGGACTTGCCCTCTTCAGTTCCTCCTGCTGCCCTCCTTGTTCACTCTGGAACCCTCCCATCCTTTTATCATAGCTCATGAAGAACGGGAAATTCGGGACTCGATTCTGTTGGAAATAGTAACTCATTTTCCCATCCCTAACTTTTAACTCTTCGTCTTCCGAGTGTTCGTTGGTACCAGAATAGTCCTGCGAAATGCTGTTCTCGATATCGATTTCGGGTGATCGGCGCTCGTTGAGCCCGACTATCGATTCAATCGAGAAGTTCTTCGACGGCAGCTTGGTCTGCATTTTGTTTATTTCCGATTCCATCACTACACTAAACACTGGCCACTGCGCGATTTTCGAATTTTTGTATTTGGAACGTCCGAATGTCAGTTGTGTACTGATGTCAGTGCGGTGCCAGTCCACTGTTGAGGACCACGCCTCTATGTGAGGGGAGGTTATTCTATTATCCTTAATCTTCATCCGAATTCCAACCTTATCATTCAGGTCTTAAAGTTCATTTTATTTTGGCTGGTATCCAAGTCTACTCAATAGGCAAATTCTGGTAAAGTAATTTCGTCTTTATTATAAAAGAGATAAAGTGAGTTTTGGAATGACTTAACCTAAATAAATACGTATTATGATCTGGTATAATGCGACAAAAAAATGGCGACCAATAAATAATTTAAATAAATAAGCGCTCGATGATGCGCCGCGTTAACTACTGTTATAAAGGTTTATTTGTTTCAGCAAATATATGGTTTGAAAATAATACGGCGTTTTATTTTATGTTGAACAAAGAGAGTTTTATTTGGTCATTTTCTTTGTCATTGCGCTTTTGGTGAATTAGGCTGTGTGCAGACTTATCGAATATCTAACACCTCTCGGGTCTGAAATTTCACTGTGAAAACTTAGGTGAATTGTCATTCCACCTGATGCTAGAGATTGACAATATTGACAGCTCATTTCAGCAGTGGTGGCCCAGTGGTAACGGCCGCGACTTACAGGTCGCAGGTTCGAACCCAGACAGGCACTTTACTTTGTGTGAATTATTTCATCACCACTGCTCTCAAATCGGTGTAGGAAAACATCGTGAGAAAACCGGCATGTCCTAGAACCAAACATTCAAAGACATGTGACATTTACCAACCCGCACTGGGCCCGCGTGGTGGATGGCCGGTCCACTCCCTCTCACCGAGAGGAGGCCTGTGTCCAAGCAGTGGGAGCATTATAGACTGAACCTTCAAGCTCACTTCACCTAAGTTTTCATGGAGAGATTTTTACAGAGATTGATAGACCGGTTTTTGATGAGCTAAGCCCAGAGTTTGGAATTTGGCGTTATGATACCCCCGTGGCTCGGAAAGCAAGTTAAACCGTTGGTCCTGCGCCTGATCTCTCTCCGGTCGTGTCGGATTGCCGTCCCATCCCATCGGACTATGAGAGTGAGGGAAAAGGGAGTGCACCTGTGTCTGCGCGCACACTTGTGCACTATAATATCTCCCGCGCCGAAGGCTAGGCTCCGAGCTCCGTTGAGATTGGCCGCCGTGGCCGAAATACGGTCTTGAGGACTTAATTTTTATTTACGTGCATACTTCCATCCATTATTTTATATTAGGATCACCTGCATCTCTATTCTTTAGCTATCATAATTCTCTTTTTTCAGGGGTTCGACCTTCTCGATCCGCTCGAGGTTCGGTCCTAGAGTGGAGACTGCGTATCGGTAGTAATCTGTCTATCGGCAAGCGTAGTGTGGGACTCCCCCCAGCAAGATGGACCGACGACCTTAGAAGGTGGCTGGGACAGACTGGATGCGGAAGGTGGAGGACAGGGTGTTGTGGCGCAGCCTGGGAGAGGCGTATGTCCAGCTGTGGACTGCGATAGGCTCAGTTGATTGAGGGGCTCGATCCTAAACGTATTTGCTCATCGTCGGCGTCGCCCCTTTTCCCAAATCATTATTTCGCTTACGAGTAGTTAACTCTCCAGACTTCTTACTGCTGGATCCACGCTACTCCTATGTACCCTAGGTCTCGTACTTAAGGTGTCTGGGCCAATAACAAATGTAAGATAAAAGAAACAACTGGAAGAAATAGATCGTAGCAAAATATACCTATTCGTATTTTTTTTACACTTGACAAAAGTACCTACATCAGAACTTTTATTCATTTTTAATTCAAACTTCATAAAAAAAAAATGTTAATTTATTTTGGGGTCAAAGACCGCTGGCCTGGCAGTGTTGTTACATGAAGTATGAGCTGAGAAACACAGTTTAGATATCGATAACCTTCACGTCTGCGGAGTTTCGCTAGTTAATTTAATATTCAATACCTACCACTTCGCTATCTACTTTATTGCATACAATTAAAAAGTACAGTGACAGATTGTAGTAGCTTGATGTGCTGGCGTCTGTACCTGTACTGGATGGGAAATCATCTTATGACTCCTCCCGCTCTGGGTGGAGCGGAAGGGAGTGTCAGACTCTTACTGACTAAAACCCACCCGTGTTCCTTCCTTAGCCCTTTATGTTCCGGGCAGCGGTAACCCTTTCGGTCAATCCCGCTTCCCGTACCTACCTCTACTTAGGTATGTATCTATGTACTCATTAGTAAGTATTGATTCTTGTTTTTTTTTTCAAGATACCTATTTCACCTGCCATGTTTTGCCTTTGCATCACCCTCAGGTTTGACTGCTAGAAAATGTCTTTGTTACAGTATTTTTACTTGTGAAAAACCTGAAAAATAATTGCGAATACCTATTAGGTACTTATAGGTTTTCACAACACACTCTATCAAAGCTTCGCTCCGTTGTGAAAAGAGATGCTGGAGATGTAAATTATATCTTACCAACAACTGCCCGTAACAATCATGTAGGAACTCGAAAATAGTTAAGGGTCACAAAAACATCCATTTAGGTATCGTCGAGACTACTTCCGGTCAAAAAGGCCACTCCAAAGGAGACCAGAAGCGAATAGCGAGGGTGTATATTTTTTTATCTTTCTAAGCGATTGCCAATCAAATTACAGTTATCACCAATGAGTGATCGAAAGTTTATAGTTATTATCACAAAAAAGTTACATCGCTGCTGATCACAACATTCAATTGTTGTAAATATTAAAAATCGGAAGAATATTTTACCATTAAGTTAATACTAGTGCTGCCATCTTGTATGGAGTAGTTATTACTGACCAATAGCGTCATCTATTGTTGAATAGCAATATATGAAAGTGAGCTTGATTACTTAGTAGTGTTTATGAAATAATAACAGATGTCGCTAAGTGCAATTTTGAATGGGAAAATTATTACATCTGTGGTCATAAAACATCACGGGCAACACGCGGCAGGGTATCTGCAGGGCTAATAAGTAAATACTATGCAATGCGGGTTAGTGTTTATTTAGCAGGGTTGAGATAAGTAAAGGTATTAAGTATATATACTTAGATTTTAAGTTAAGTATAGCAATGTGAATTGCATTGCACATTACACTTTTTAAATGGCCTAAAGTAGTACTCCTGTCCTTCAATAAGCATATTCATGGTAAGTATTCAGCTTAGTCTGAGGGTTCAATAGGAATACCAAAATCAAAAGTAATTTTTATTCAAACTAGGCTGAGAATCAGCACTTCGAAAGTCAATATTACAAAAGACAGTCCCCCAAAACGCCCGCCCGTCACCGACTTCAACCTACCGACTCGACAAGTACCTAATTACTTATACCACAGATAATGCTTATACTAGGTATCTATAGTTTTTGCTAGATAATCCAAGTGCTAAAAAGAAAACGTCAACTTCAGTATATCACGACTCTCACACGAGATCACTAAAATGAATCCCTATCTAAATAGAAAATCACACACAATGCGACTAAATCCGCTTAAAACAAACCCTACCAAACATTCCACTCATTTACACATTGCTGCTAATACATACTTGATAACTACTTAGGTACTTATCACTATTTCAGAATATTTGCTAAAGTTAATCAGAAAGCTGTGTCTTGAAACACGGTCACGAATCGTGTTATCGTGATTTTCAGATCTCTGGTGGCCTACCATGATCTAATTAAAAACGATTCAACAACAAGACATTTCAGTTTAGGTTCCTAAACTGCATCGCTTGAGCTGCTGTATGGACGTCAGGGTACCAAACAAGTATGAATGAAACCAAAACTTGCGACTCAGTTTGGGACAATCGCCGTCAGCAGATGGCACGGCCTAAACTGAATCGTTAAACTCACGTCATGGTACGAATTAGAAATACAGTTCAGTTTAGGTCCTACAATGGATCGCGTTAAGAGCTTGTGGTAGGCCTCCTGAACGTGATTTGTTCCAGCACCTTGCGTAAAACACTATAAAATCACAATTTGAATCGTTTTGAAGAATATTGCTATGTTCGAAAAAAAATTTGTGTTCGACAACGTAAATAACGCAATGAATGAATGTTGTTATTAACTGTCAAAATGAAAGCCATTGCTACTGATAGTGTGTTACGCAATTACCCCGCAGGTACTCAGCTAAATGCTAGACTATGATAAGAAGGCTAAAGTTGTATTTCTAGGCTAGAATTAATTCTAAAACGATGGCCAAACAGCACGGCACGCCAACATCAATGACGTTATCCGTCGTGCTCTTGTCACTGCCAGCTGTTTTTGAACCCAATGGATGGCACGCGACGATGGGAAGAGACCAGATGGAATGACCATAATACCTTGGAAGTTAGGTCAGCCTTTGGTTGTGTGGGATGCAACCTATGTCGACACCATTTTTTTTATCGTGGAGAAATGCTCATGCATCCACTACCACGGGGAGATAGTGCAGTTATGTGGGACTCTAACCCACTAAAACTCCACGTTGTCCTCCTCTGCCGCTTACGGCGGGAACAGAGGCACGCGTTAGCACTCATCCGTGAATCCGCCGCGGCTGTCCGCCACCGGACCCCTCTGGGGAGTATTCCCCATCAGCGGCGCACCAAAACACAGCACGCCGTGACAACCCCAGGGACCAAACCAGCACATGGGCGCCTAGACGACCCCATGTCTGACACCCTTATTGGTCCCCCTACGACGGGTCAGGTCATTGTCCCCGCCGCCTCCCAATTTTCGGCCGCAGAGGAGAGCGGCCAACGTCATACCAACACTCCGCCTCCCCTGCGGCCCCACCGCGTCCGCCATCAAACGGTGGCGACACCTAAAAGGCCGCGGAAGGTAGGGAGAGCGGTGCACCGCAATACCGGCACTCCTCTTACACCGCGGCCTCCAACCCTTGGCCGCGATGCCTCCCATACGACATCGTGGCCCGCCTCAGTTGCGATGTCGCCCAAGCGGCACCGCAACCTACTTGTTGGCCGCTACGTCGTCGGCTTACCGGCAAAAGCCCCGACGAGCGGCCCGTCCTCGGGTTCCTCTTCGCTTCACCGTGGGTGACCAAGCCACGGCTACTGAGCCCCCCCCCCCCCCCGCCTCGACAATGCGGGAACCCACCGGCGGGGTGTCGACATTACTCGACAACCTTGCGCCAACCCATCTTCCTAGCACGGCAGGCTGTGCTGGGGTGGGTGCGGAAACCTCAAACGGCGCAAATATTCCAATCTTGTTGGAACTTACTTATATGTTCGAGCCGTTTGGGGTTGAAACTCTAGAGCCATGGGGTCCGAGTGCTGATTTAGGTAGTTTTTCGGGACATTACTAAGCGGTTGTTGACTCTTCACGTGCACAGAGGGCTGGCCTATTTTTTTGATAAAGAATCTGCATTGCCATACAACGTGGCAATGCTGCCAGCCTTTTGGGCACTTTTCCTGTTGACAACGCGAATTTTTTAATGCCCTATGATTTTTTCCCCTCCCTTTTTTATATAATTGTAGGTAGCTACAATTCAACTCTTAAAAAGCGAGCTTTTTAAGGGCTGATTTTTCCCAACGCCAGATAATTTTATCCTAGTTTCACAGAGTACCTACTTTTTGATAGTGCCTAGTTTTGAATTTTTGACATTTCGTCCATACAAAAACTGTCAGACGTCAATTTTATTCCACATTTAAAAGTTGCCTTTCGATTGAATAATAAGCCCTAAATTATACAAATATTGTACCTACTTACTACAACAATAAGCGATGGTCATTTATCATATTCAAGCATAAATCTTGATTAAACAGTCGGTTCTCCGATAGTAGACCTGTAGGTAACCATCATGTCCTTCATAAAAAAAGGTTACATTCGGTTATCAACTTATTTTAATTTAACCATAACTTAACCTTATCTTTAGGGGAACCCACACAACCGTCGCTACCAAGAGACGCCAGCACATCAAGCTACTCGAAACTGTCAAATTTTCCCAATCAACTTTAAACCTTATACTTTAGTGATAAAGTTGAAAATCTATTAAAGAAATTTGACAGATTGTAGTAGCTTAATGTGCTGGCGTCTGTACCTACCAAACCAACGCATTCTCATTAATATGAATCACATTATTTTCATGCCTAACATGAGGGTTCTTTGCGAAAAACCGGTCCCGCAATCGATATTGTGAGGATATGCTGCGTTTGACAGGGTTTAATTAAGGTGATATGTTGAAAAAAATTTGGTTTTTCTATTTCGTGTAACTTGTTAAATCGTGTGAATACACGATTCAATAATTTTTTCTCGATACAAAAAAATTATAATTTAATTTAAATTTACTTTAAAACATAGAGAATTATCATATCAATGTTTAGTCAAAGTAGTTTTAAATTTTATTCATTTATTTCGTTAAAAAAGGAGTAAATTCGTTTTGGCACATACGTCGTTTTATTCCGAGCGAACGCACACTATAGCCATCACTCTTCTTTTGCGTTTCAAAAGTAATTGCATCACTTTCGCTCGCTTACCTAAGTAGTAGGTTTTCGAGGATTTTAGATTTTCGATGTAGCCCCTAAAATAAATAAATCAAATCATTTATTTGCTTGAATATGCGTAATATAATGTATATTAACATAAGTATTTTAAACCATATCCTACCTTTACCTACAAGTGTGCAAATAAATATATTATAAATTTATAATACAGTTAAAATATTTCTTACATTAATCTCTTCTTCTGTCTTTTACTCTTCTTTTCGGTTACTCCATGGACGGACGGGTGTCCATTATTTACTTATCGAAAACGAACGTGTCCAAATATATCCATACTATGTTCCTAAGTTGCACGCGAACCACACTGCAGGCCTACCATGAGCTCTTAACACGATCCATTTTAGGACCTAAACTGAACTGTTCTTCTAATTCGTACCATGACGTCAGTTTAACGATGCAATTTAGGCCATGCCATCTGACAACGATTGTCCCAAACTGAGTCGCAAGTTTTGGGTTAAAAGTAAATGCCGCTGAGCGTAATGGACGTCATTGGCACGACTTTGAGCGATGCAGTTTAGGAACCTAAACTGAAATGTCTTGCTTTTGAATCGTTTTTAATTAGATCATGGTAGGCCACCGGTTCTAGTACCTACTTGCGCAGGTGAACTTAAAATACGGAATATTAATGTAATTTAAATCATTCTGAATCTGACAGACATTATTTTGTACCTAAGTACATAATTCCAAATAGCAAAAAAATATATATTATACTGGTATGAATTTTAAGAGAGTTGAACCTAGCGGTTACACACTGCAATTTTTTTTAGCGATACAAACGCGCGACACTAGCCGTACAGCGAGAAAATTACAGTCCTTTCATACCTAGTTGTTTTACCTCAGACAGCAGCAAGTCAACAGCAACCTTATTGTAACGAAAATAAAGATCATTGTGTTTTGGACAGTCATGAAAAATCAGAGGTAAAATAAGTTGGTAACTGTGAAAGGACATTTAGCGACCGTATCTGTACTATTATGTAGTCTGGAAGTCTCTGGAATATAATGTTAGTCGAAACAAGGATAACCTGCTCAGGTGGAGATTCATAGACGACCTAGCCCTGGGGACCTAGCCCGTGTTACTGTTCGACAAACGATGGGACGCTTGATATCGTGTTCAACGTGTCCTGATCCCTGCGGTACGTTACGGTATTGCATGGACGATAGGATTTCATCAATAGATGGCACCTAACTCTGAGCCAACAGAAATACCTAATAAGTATATAGAAGCTAAAGAAGAAGCGTCTGTATCGATATTGTATCGCGAGTTCGCGACTCAAGCGCTGCAAAAAATCGCCGCCGCCGTGTGAAACCTTCCTTATAAGTTCTATTTAAATTCTAGATTGTGTCACATCTGTTTTTAAAACATAAAGTTTGTAAATAGCCTCTTTTTTTATGGGATTTTGAATAAGATATATGAAGATGTTTTTTAAAGATAAACGATTGTGTTAATAAGATATACCTATAATAAGTAGGTACTTATTATAAAAAAAATCTTATAAAAAATCATTTTTTTCATTATTTTTTTCTTTGAGCATTGCGAAAATATTGAAAAAAAAACAAAAATTGGTCATAACTTTTGAACAGTAAAAAAATTCACCGACATTCTCAGGGTTAAAAAATTTGGAAATGACCTTGCCCGTGCCCCTATTCGATTTGATCCATAGGTACTTCCAGGGACATCCTTATAATTCTGAAGCGTTGCAATTTTTGGCGATTATTAAAAAAAAAATGTTCAATACATTTTGACCGAGTTACCTACTTACGCGATCAAAATTTACCTACTTATACACTTTTCTATTAAACAGCTGTTTTTTTTTTATAATCGACGAAAAAATTCTACGCTAAAATGCACCTACAGAAATCAGCACCCGTTTGCATGTTAGCATTGCGTAACACTATCAATCTCAATCTGAATCATTTTGAACGATATTGCTAATCCACTGCTTCATATGTTCGAAAAATGTGACTGCTGAACAACGTAAATAACGCAATGAATGTTGTTGAACTATCAAAATTAAACCCATTGCTACTGATAGTGTGTTACGCTGTTACGCAATTACAAAACAAATAAAATCTGGGAAGTAATGACATACGGCAAACTTAAGGAAAATGTTGGATTTTATTAACTGCTTCTTATTTTAAAGTATTCACTACATTACCTGTACCTTGTTCAAAATGATGCTCAATATTTTATTAATACACACCCGCAGCTGCGCAGTCACATTCACAACGTTATGTTTTAAATTCAAATTTTTTTTTGGAAAATGGAATCAATAAATCAATAATATTGTAATGCTGAATGCAGTACAATCCTTGAGAGGTCGAATCCAGCTATGTATTGAAAACAATGGTCATCATTTTGAACAATTAATCAGTTAAGGTTTAATACTTAGGTAGGTACCTATAAGAAACATAAAAATGTATTTAAGTAGTTAAAAATGAGCTATAAGTTTATCGTATGTCATTACTTCCCAGAATTCGATCCTTATTAGCGACACTAATATCGAATGGTGTAATAATACTTACAGCGTTTTTTTTTTTCAAAATCTACGGGTTCGATTCCTGGCTAGAAACATAGATTTTTCAAAAATCCAATGATGCAGTTTTAGTTTTCATCAAAATCGAGCCCGAGACTCCTTTGAGTACTTTACGCTATTCCTCATAGTTTCGGATTTGGCCATCCATGCCCACTTGAAAAATTCACCGTGTATATCTAAGTAAGAGACCATACCATAATAATAAATTAACATAAGACGCTAATTACCAATTAGGCTTCAAACACTAAGTAATTATTACTGTAATCAAAACTGATGAGTTTTCCGCGTCCATTGCGTACTTCTTTGTGTTTTCTATTTATTTTATTATAGTTCTCCGTGAAAACTACTTATGTATTTACCTAGATATATATATATATATATATCTATGTTGACAGGGGAGAATGGAAGGAGGAAACGTGGTGCGCCAACCTCGAGTTATACCTATGTGACAAGGGCAGGAACATGGTGTTGATATAGGATCACTATCATCGTCTTTAAAAAAAAAAATATAGAAAAGACTAGCTGCGCTCTGCGCAAACATAAGCCGCATAAGTGTCGATCCCTTGGGAATATCGGGATGAAAAGTATCCTATGTGTTAATCCAGGGTGTCAACTACCTCCATGCTAAATTTTATCAAAATTGGTCCCGCAGTTTGTGTTGAAGAAGTAACAAACATACAAACACACTCACAAGCTTTCGCCTTTATAATATTAGTGGGAAATATTCCCTTTTGTTTCCCACATAATTATAATACCTAAGGTCCGGCCGCGCTAAATTTGCCAAAGATGTACGCAACAATGGCCGCTCAAAATTGAATAAAATCTATGTCGTAGTGGGGGACGCCCCGCAGCTAGATGGACGGACGATCTAAAGAAGGTGGCTGGGACAGACTGGTTGCGGAGGTGGAGGACAGGGTGTTGTGGCGCAGTCTGGGAGAGGCCCATGTACAGCAGTGAACTGCAATAGGCTGAGTTGATTGAAGCCTGCAAAGACGACTGAAAACAGAGAAATTGGCTCTAACTAAACCCTTGTTTTTTTTACCAGTTTCCAAGCCCAAAATCTTCAAAACCGAACACATCAAAGCTGATAATCATAAACAGCCTATAGTAAAACTGACGAATCAGTGAAACTGGCTAACCAACGAAACTGGCGAATTAAATAAACTGACGACTGAGGGAAACTGACCAGTGATACGTGGACTCGTTTAAACTGCTGGGACACAGGTCTCCTCTTTGTGAGAGGAAACGGGCCGAAAACCACCACGCAAACCATAGATATAAGTTCTATGACGCGAACCCAGTGGGCAGTGGGCTAGGAGTATATATGTGTTCTGTGGCAGTGGGCACACTAATTGCATAACACTATCAACCACAATCTGAAGGATTTTGCTAATCCATTGCTTCATATGTTCGAAAACATTTGTCTGCTCAACAATGTAAAGAACGCAATGAATGTTGTTGAACTGTCAAAATGAAAGTCATTCCTACTGTTAGTCTGTTACGCAATTATCCTACTAGTCGATGAAAATAAATGGTGTTACGAATTACTTTCCAGTCCTTCTACAAATAGCCCTAATAGGATATAAATACTTTCTAGTTACATTGCATAATGCAAAAGCGACAAATCGACTCAGTTTAAATACGCTGTTGAACTTGAAAACACACATCAAATTACCTCAGCTCAATGACGTAGCAATCTGCATTTAAAAAAGACAACATCAATTCTTAACTTGTTTACCGACAGCCAACACGCGATTCACTCGCTTTATATAAAAGAGGTTCCTATGAAAACACTCTACATTTGACATTACGGCCTTTTTGACGAGTGCTGTGCGAAACGGTTAAAAAAAAAAACAAGTGTCAATTAAATCTGTCAGTGAAAAAAAACAAAATAAATAAAATGGATTTATTCAATTGGGGGCGGACGTGATGAATTTATACATTTACTTAATTTCTCTATTAATCTGTCTTATGGTATTAGAACTTTTGAGATTAGCAGACAAACCAGTAGAAAATTAACAAAATGCAGACTACATGAAGAAATTGCTGTCAGTTGTCACTCTTCCCGCCAAAACCCAAAAATACAGATAATAAATCCTTAAAATCACGTAACAGGCGAAAGCAATAAGAATGGATTCCAATTGGACCATGTATCCGCGCACGGGGCTGCGGTCCCCAAACCTGACGAATACCACGGTGAACCTTCAGGAGAGCTTCGAAATAGACCTGGAAGACACCAACTGGATTCTGACGTCATCGTTCATCATTTTCACCATGCAGACAGGTATTTACATAAAAATATTTCTCTGCCTCAACTACCTTGTTGGTTTAGCGTGCTGTTGAGCATGAGGTTTTGGATTAAATTCCTAAGTCAGGCAGTGTTACAGGAATTTAATCCAAAACCTAACCTGCCGAGGTAGCGGGATCGTCCGAAAGGGTTACCGCTGCCCCGGAACATAAAGGGCTAAGGAAGGAACACGGGTGGGTTTTAGTCAGTAAGAGTCTGACACTCCCTTCCGCTCCACCCAGAGCGGGAGGAGTCATTAGATGATTTCCCATCCAAAAAAAAAAAAAGCAGTGTTACAGGCTACACGGGTTTTTAAGGATTTTTTCCATATAGCCGCCCCGGCACTTTGTTTGTACCCAGCTGACGGCTATAGATTCGCCCTCGACCCTCTACTTATTAAATCAGACTGAAATAACTGTGCTGACTGATAAGTATTATACAATGTGTTTTTTTTTATATCCCATAACTCTATGATTATCTATGTATAAGTAAAAATAATACAAAACGTCCTAGAATATTGTGGTCCAAAAATGCATAGTTTCGAAGATATCACGTACGTTTCATTGGATAAATACGAGTAATTCATTTTCATTCAAATCAATCATTAATTGTAGCGATTAAATAAAAGATGCTGATAATAATAACCAAATAGTTTATTGTATTACTTCGTACATGCTTGGTAAATTATAACAGAAGGAACCGGAAGGAACTCAAAGTCAATGTTGCAAACACATAAAAACACCGATGCCGTCTAGTGCGATCCAAAGGGAAGACGATTGCACTATTCGAGTGGGGAGAGGAGACTCCATTCGCTCAGGCAAGCTCGTTGCTTCAAAAGATCAGGGAGGCAGGAGAACTTATGGCAGTCTCAGCACGTACCATAAGTGTTGACGCGATGATGGTCGGAGGGGAGAGAGGAGACGTCGCAGACCGTTTCGGCTGTTTAAAAGCCTCGGAACATCACGAGGTAGTTGTCTACGAGGACAGAGGGGAAACTCTTAGCTTCCTCAAAGCCCCTAGACAACCAGCAGCCAGCGCGACGAACCCCACAACAACCCCGACCACTCAAAGCGGTTCAGAGAGGGCCCAGCAGAAGGCAGAAGCCGAAAAAGCTGCAAAGGAGCAGAGCACAACCACCAGCCCGGAGGGCCAGGCCCGGTCGAGGAGTCGACTGAAAGCCTTCGGCACTTTCCTCAGTGCACTGCTCCCGAGCACTAGCCGAGCATCACCACCATCATCTCAGAGGCAGGAAGCAGCAGTGGAGAGGTTCTTTAAAAGAAAGGCCAAAGAACCCACACCGAAAAAGCCTATACCAACCAGAGCCGATAAAGGGCAAGTCAGCCCGCCGACCCTCGCGGTAAATTCGGGCACCACGGACCACGTGAAGAGCGCTTTCCTTGAGTACGTAGCAATCGTGAGAGCGACCAGAGAGGTCAATCTCGCGACATGCAAGAAGATCCTACAGACCTTCCATAGAGACACAGAAGGACTGCTAAGGGTACTACTCAAGGAATCAGAGGCAGCGGTGTACGACAACGTCACATCTCAAGTCATCAAAGGGGAAATGACGGGGTCGTACATGGTAGCCTATAGCGCGAAAAGTGGTTTTGTGGCCCTGGACGCAGAGGAGACGGAGCGCTCGGGCAAACTCAAGTTCAACGTACCGGATGACGACCCGATAGTGGTTACCGCCAAATGTACCAAAATCATGCCGGACGATAAGATCCTTGAAATGGCTCAGACCATCTTGGGGACCTCAGATATCCCGGCATCGCAGGAAAGTTGGGCGGTACCCAGTATCAGGTGGGTAAACGGGGTTCCGGGTTGCGGTAAGACAACTTGGGTGGTTAAGCACTTCGATGAGGAGAAGGACGTCATAGCTACCACGACGACCGAAGCTGCCAAAGATCTCAGGGAGAAGCTAGCGCACCGCTTAGGAGATCGAGTGAAGACAAAGGTGCGCACTATGGCCTCAATCTTAGCCAATGGGTTCAGACAGCAAGAGAAATGTTACCGTCTTACCGTCTCACGGTAGACGAGGCTCTCATGAACCATTTTGGGGCCATAGTTATGGCAGTAAAGTTGTCCGGAGCAAGCGAAATTGTCCTCATCGGAGACGTAAACCAGCTTCCATTTTTGGACAGACAGAACCTTTTCGAGTTAAGGTATACCCGTCCAGACTTGGTGGCTGGCATCACCCAGGAGTTGCACTGCACACACCGCAACCCGATGGACGTGGCGTTTGCACTGAGTGAGATATACTCCGGTATATACTCCTCCAAGTCGTCGCTGTCGCAGGTCCACTCCCTGAAGGTGGAAGGTTTTACTGGAGCGCAAATACCGAGCACCGCGCAAAACACCCTATTCCTGGTTCATACGCAAGGGGAGAAAGCTTCTCTTATAAGCCAGGGATACGGGTCCGGTGAAGGATCGCGCACGTTAACCATACACGAGGCTCAGGGGTTGACCTACGACAGCGTAATCATCATCAACACCAAGTCCAGGAGGCTCAAAATCCATGACAGCATCTCCCACGCGGTAGTGGCGGTGTCGAGACACACGGTCAGTTGCGTCTACTACACCGACGACGCCGACGACGCCACGGCCCGCTTCGCAAAGAGAGCGATGGGTGCGCCGACTAAAATGGTCATCGATTACAACCTCAAGATGGCCATGCAGCACCGAGACGCAGTTGTTGTGGAAGCCTTGCTCAGGCTAGCGAAGTCCCTGGTCAGCAGACCCCACCTAACCACCTAAACACCACCTAACAGTCCCTATCCAAACCCACAACCCAATCCAATTCTAACCTAGCCCTGTAAGATAGAATAAAAATGTAAAAACTAATATACTCTAAAATAAAATGTGTTGATGTATAACGTTTTCATTAAGTAATATAATAAGATGTACCGAAAATAAAATATATAATAACATAAAATATGTAAAATCAGAATAATAAATAGTATTGTATAATAAAATAATTAAGTTGTAATGTCTAAACAAAAATGTAATTGTAATGCCTGTTGTTTATGTATTTATCTTAATAGCATGAAGTGCATGAGCATGTATGTAAATATGTATCATTATAATAATTTTATAGGAAAAAAAAAAAAAAAAAAAAAAAAAAAAATGTATGTATATATATGTATAAAAAGATGGACTCACGTAGATTTAAGCTAGTATTGTAAGTTTAGAGTAATATGGATGTGTCCGATGCGGGAGTATGAAACTGTTCCCTAGGAAAAGAAAGTTTAATGTAAACAATAAAATATTATAAAAAAGGGCGCGGACCACCAAGTCCGCGGTAATTAAAGTAATAAAAAAAAAAAAAAAAAAAAAACACATAAAAACATAAACTAATGTTACCAACTAAATAATAATATAATTACATTGCCAGTTTACAATACCCTCCCTCAATGTAATTACATTTCAAAAATATAAGTCTAATTGACCTGCAACATTTGACAAAATAAACTACCTCATGTTCTCTAGAACACACTTCTTAATACATCTCATAAATGACTCTCTATTTAGAGCTTTTGTAAGCATGTCAGCTGGTTGCTCACTAGTACTTATGTACTTTACACATATTTTATTACTTTTTATTAAATCTTTAACAAAATGAAAGCGAATATCTACATGCTTAAGACGTTTAATAGACTCAGTGGCCGCAGTTAATATTGCCGACTGATTATCACAATAAATATTTACAGGACAAATATTCTGGAAACCAAAGTCATTAAGCAAGTTTATTAACCAGCAAGCTTCACTGGCAGCCATGCTCATTGCAACATATTCTGACTCAGTTGAGGACAGACTCACAGATGCTTGTTTCTTAGAACTCCACAATATTAAACAATTAGAAAACATATACATGTACCCAGAAGTGGATTTTCTGTCTTTTAAATCACCACCCCAATCAGCATCACAAAAACCTTCTAAACCTGCATCTGTGCACTTATAAATTAACTTATAATCTAATGTATTTTTCACATATCGTAAAACTCTTTTCAAAGCAACTAATAACAAATCATTAGAACATTTTTGATACCTACTCAGCATTGAAACTGCAAAACATAAATCTGGTCTGGTACCTTGTACAGCATACATTAAGCTTCCTATTATTTGCCTACACGTTTTCTCAATATTTTTATCAAGAATTTGTTTTTCAAAAATTTTAGTATTGAAATTACTATCCATTGGTGTGGCCATGTCTCCAAATAACTTTTCTGACTAAGTTCAGTAATACCAGACTTTAAGTTTTGATTCACATTAATACCTAAATATTCAGATATCAATCCCAAATCTTACATTTTAAATTCCTGATTCAAAACTTTTTTAAACTGTATAATATCAGTGCTGTTTGTACCAAAAATTAATAAATCGTCAACATATAGTAGTACAAACATTTTATCTTTTCCATTACATCTTTTGTAAAAACATGAATCACAGTATGATCTAAGAAAACCCTCTCTTGTCATTACTCCATTGAACTTAACATTCCAACACTTAGGAGACATTTTTAAACCATACAATGATTTATTAAGTTTAACTATATTTTTATTATTTGAGTAAGCCCCTTCAGGTAACTGAATATAAACATCCTCTTGGATTTCCCCATACAAAAATGCCCCCGTTACATCCATTTGATAGATTGGTAAACTTAATTTAGTAGCAAAAACAACAAAGATTCTAAATGTTGACAGCTTTGCTACTGGAGCATAAATGTCTTGGTAACTAAACAAATCATCCTGTTCAAACCCTCTTGCGACTAACCTGGCTTTATACTGACCTGGACCTTTAATTTTGAACACCCATTTACTGCTTACAATTTTACTTGGGTCAACTGGCACATTAGACACTTCCCACGTATTATTATCCATTAGTGTTAGTAGTTCTCTGTCTATGGCCTCCTTCCATTTGCAAGCATCATCCCTACTCATGGCATCTTTGTATGTCACAGGATCAGGACCTACATTAATGTGTACGTTGTTACACTTATAAAAAGAGGTTTGTTTCCTTCTTCTCTTAGGTCTCTCACTGTCAAGTGGTGGAGTATTATCATCAGTTAATAAACCCATCTCATCTGGACATGGTTAATATTCACTTTCAGACTCTGTTTCATAAAACGAACTTTCCTCAACATCACTTTCTCTCAGACAGATGGTATCTTCTGATATTCCATTTTCTTCATTTACCACGATGGTTGATGGTTGGTCTTCTAAAGTGACTATCTCAATTGATTCAATTGATTCCTGGACTTTATTTATTTCTTTTTCCAAGAACACTACATCTCTTTTTATTTCGACAATATTCTTTTGTGAAAAATAAATCCTATAACCTTTCACATCTTCGCTGTATCCAACCATCAATCCCTTTTCACCCTTTGTATCCCACTTTCTTCTTCTTTCTTTAGGAATGTGTGCATATACTGGTATACCAAACACCTTTAATTGATGAATATCAAAGTTCCTGTTTGTCCACACTTCGAAGGGAGATTTTCCATCTTCTTTACTCTTTCCAGTCCTATTGAGCACATAGGCCGCCGTATTTATGGCCTCTGCCCATAGTTTTCTCGGTAAATTCTTTGCATGTAACATCGTCCTAGCAGCTTCAACTAGCGTTCTAAGTTCTCTCTCCGCTTTACCATTCTGCTCTGGAGTGTATGGCACGGTGGTTTGATGAGTTATCCCGCGCCTTGAGAACATATCCTTCACCTCTCTGTTTACAAACTCTGTACCATTGTCACTTCTGAAAATCTTAACCCTATTTCCAGTAACATTCTCAGCCTTGTTCAAGAAATCTTCAATGCAGCTCTTGATTTCGTATTTATTTTTAACAAAGTAAACATTTCTGAAGTTTGAGTAGTCATCTTTCAACAAAACAAAATATTTCGACCCACCTAAGGACACTTCTTCCATCGGACCACACGTATCAGCGTGTATCAATTCACATGCCTTTGTGCTAGTGTAATCACTTTTTGCGAATGGTAACCGATGAATTTTTCCTAGTAAACAACTTTCACACTTTGGAACTGAAGTTTGTTTGGCGTCGATGTTGTTTTTCTGTAACACTTTCTTTACGTAATCAAAGTTTTGATGAGCTAATTTTTCATGCCACACATTTAAGTCATTCAGCTCTGTTTGAGCAACATTTGCAGCGTTGCTTTTAAACCGAAAATCCAGATAATAACCATTTCCGACTCGATTTGCTATCGCACGAACGTCACCATCTTTATAAAATTTACAAGAGTTGTCATCTGTCGTCATAACATATCCTTTTTCAATGGCACGATTGACCGAGAACAAATTAACTTTCAAATCAGGAACGAACAACACATTATTTATGGTGGTCTCAACCCATTCATTTCCGTTTCGTACCTGTACCGACATCTGTCCGCAGCCTAACACACTAATTGCCGCACCATTACCGACTATGACTGACTTTTGCGAAATTTCTGTAAAATTTGTAAACAATGCGCGATCACAACACATGTGCTCATCTGCACCAGAGTCCACCAGCCATTTAGATTCTTGATACAAATCATATGCTGTATTTGACATCACGAACGCATTACTTTTCTTATGGTTACTATTTTCCTTATTTTTCCTGAACCAACACTGTGACTTATTATGTCCCGACTTACCACAATAAAAACATTTATTATTTGCGTTCTCTTCACTGTTCTTTTTATCATTTTTACACTCGCTCTGGAAATGCCCTATTTTACCGCACTTGAAACACTTTCCAGTCTTTCTATTTTTCACCACAAAAGCAGACGATGAAGTTTGCTGTGATTCTTCGTTCTTCTCCATTATCCTTTCTTCTTCCATTAGCAGCCTGGCCACTAAATTATCCAAGGTTTGCTTGTCGTCAGGCGCTGATTCCCATGCAGAAATAAAATGTTTGTATTCTTCTGGCAGCGACATAAGTATTTTAGTTATAACAAGCTTGTCAGAGATTTCTTCACCCATTTGTTTCAGATTGTTCTGCAATTCTTGAATCTTTGATAGGAATACAGACATTGCAATACCTTTTTCATATTTATACTGGAAGAATCTTTGTTGAACAATGTGAATGCTGGTCTCTGTCTTTTGTTCATACACACTCTGTAACTTTCTCCACATTTCGGCTGAAGTCGAACAGGATATAATATGTAACATGACATCTTCAGTCATCCTCGTGACTATTAAAGTCTGAGCTTTGGCGTCATGGTTCTCCCAAGTAATTTTCTCCCCAGCTACTTCTGGTTTTGTGCGCCGGCCTTCTACTATATCCAGCCAACCTTGTCCACGCAACAACACTTTGGTTTGGAATTTCCAAATGTTCCAGTTCCTTGAACCTTCCAGCTTCAAAACATTTTGACTGCTGTCCATCTTGACCAATACACCTCCCAAGATGCTCTTCCTATTTGTTATTTTTTATTTATTTTGCCTTCCTGCACAACGTGGCGTAATGGCGTCGTTGCAGTTTTAACCTAGCCTCACTTTTCCAATTAATCGGAGTGCAGTATTTCAACAACTCAGCAAGTTTTATAGAATCATTCGAGGTATGTGTGCCTGGGCCCATAACCTGTAGCGATTAAATAAAAGATGCTGATAATAATAACCAAATAGTTTATTGTATTACTTCGTACATGCTTGGTAAATTATAACAGAAGGAACCGGAAGGAACTCAAAGTCAATGTTGCAAACACATAAAAACATAAACTAATGTTACCAACTAAATAATAATATAATTACATTGCCAGTTTACAATATTAATATTAGCACTTATGGGTGTTTTACATTAATAATCGTGACTTTGTCGAATTATTTTGTATGAAAAGAGAAAACAAAAATAAATACTTAATTAAAAAAAAAAACATATGCCAGTTGATTCTTAGATTGGGTCTCGAATCATCCATACCCTAAGTTATAGGACATCAAAAGAAACACCTTGTATACATATAGGTGCACTATACAGGGTCAAATTAAATTAGCTTTTTTTTTTCATTCTGTTTAGATATCGATAACCATCGCATCTGTAGTGTTTCGCTAGCTAATTTACTTTGACCTTGCAGATACAGCATCTACTCCTCTAAACCTACCCTTTCATTATGTTTAAAAAGTCCCTAACTGTGCCGCAAACCATTCATTACTCGATAAATGGAAGTGGTTTACCAGTCACAAATATCTCAGGAGTGGGATTTTGTTTGATTAATGACGACCAGTCCTCCCTTTTTCTAAATAAAGAAAGAAGCCATGAACAGAGTTGTTGAACTACAAATAGTTCAACAACTCTTCATTCTAATTAGGTAGATATCGATTTCTACAAAGAATCGTATCTTTAATACATGAATAACCAATGGCACATAGCCATTGGTTCTTTAGCAAGTGCTAAAGCCTTAAAGCCTTCGGATGGGGCTTATAAAGCACTTGCCCGCGACAATTGTATTCTTTCTTTCTTATTTTCTTTCTTTAGATTCCCGGCCGACGGCCATAGTATAGTCAAAGCCTTCTCGATTTCGCTACGAACATCGAAACCCAATGATTTTTTAATTTTTTTATAACTTGGAGGACTTTGCTCGGTAATCGCTACCACAGTCCTGCGGTTTAAATTATTTTAGGTACATATTTTATACTACTGTAACAAAAAACTTTGAAGGATAATTAAGCGATTAGTAATCACTTTATCCTTCAAAGTTTTTCCTCTCATGATGGCAACATTTTAATATTTAATTAATTAAACTGATATAAACCACAAGTGCAGGGTTTTCCCAACAAAAAGGATAGGTCATAATGACGAGACGGTCATTAACCACAAAATCAATTGGGTCAATAAAAACAACCGGATCTTTGACAAAGCCGGTTTTTTTTTTCAATAAATATTTATAAACATCTCAAACTGCATTTGTAACAACTTACTATCAGCGAGGTAATTGCGTAACACACTCATCTGCCTAGCCTTTTCCCAACTACGTTGGGGTCGGCTTCCAGTCTAACTGGATGCAGCTAATAAGTACCAGTATTTTACATGGAGCGACTGCCTATCTGACCTCCACAACCCAGTTACTGGGTCATACCATACCCCTTGGTAAGACTAGGTAGTTGTCAGACTTCTGACTACCCGTAACGACTGTCAAAGATCTACGAATGACAACCGGGACCAACGGCTTAACGTGCTTTCCGAGGCACAGAGGGGTCTCGGTATGTAAAGATGGTCACGCATCCACAGACCAACCGCGGTAAACGTAGCTTAACCTGATCGATCGACCTGTGCGGCTGTTATTATTTAGCCATGGGCTCCTCAATCAGTAGGAAGGGCTTTCATATAGATAGTTAAACAACATTCATTGCGTTATTTACGTTGTTGAGCAGACAAATTTTTCGAGCATATGAAGCAATAAAAAAGTTTCCCGTTGTACCGTTTGCACCATTGACCTGCACCATCAATGGTGCAGAAGAGACAATTAGTTTCGTTTGCACCATTAATGGTGCAAATGAAACTGCATTGATAGTATGGTCTCATCTGCACCATTGACAATGGTGCAAACGAAACCGTATTGATAGTATGGTCTCATCTGCACCATTCCTCAAAGTATTTCCTCTTTGCATGTTCTAATAAAACATTTCTTTTGGGCTTTAAATACCGCTTCTTTATTAGTAGAATTACCCCAAAAAATAACACAATACTTTAGAATAGGTGCAACATAGCCGTTGTAGGCTGTAAGGACTGTAGAAGTACTGACCGTTTGTTTAAGTTTAAACAATGCATAAGAGAAGGTATTCAATTTAGTGCATAATGTATGGATATGTTCTTTAAAATTCAAATTATTATCTATCTTCATACCCAGAAATCTCGTAACTTCAACTTCGTGGATCTTATTATTTCGGTAATTTATGTTCATGTTTGCTATTTTACTTTCTCTACTTCTGAATGTCATGAAATTTGTTTTGTCGAGATTTATGTGCAAATTGTTTGATGCCAACCAGTCTATAATGCTATCTAAAGTCATATTTATCTCAGGTTCCATGTGTGATTTATTATCTCCTGTGAATAGTACTGTACTATCATCAGCAAATAGGATTGTGTTGTATTTTGTCGCTTTTGGAAGGTCATTTATATATATTATAAAAAGAGGCGGACCCAATACACTTCCTTGTGGAACGCCAGATGTAACCTGTCTACATGAAGATGAATAAGTTATCATTTTCTTCCGCACACAAACAAAATACTACATATTATTGGTTTTTATTTTATTTACCTATGACTAGGAAAGTATGGTGAAGTAGGTAGTTGTATTGTAAACTAATAAGAATAAGAAATTTTATTTGCGCAAACAATATGTGTACACATACAAAATTAAAATAATAGATGCATGCAAGGTCGTAAATAAGATTAGCTCACGACATGTTTGCCATTTCTCATGGCGTGCAAATATCTTGGAAAAAATAAAATAAAAATAGTATTAATACATTGATTTTAAAATATTACAATTATACATTAATTAATGTCAGTTAAACAAATATATTCAATCATTTACATTATCCAATTATTCATTTTATATTTGACTAGTCCAATAATACAAATTACATATAATAAAATTATATTATGAAGATTTACAATAGGAATTCAATTAAATAACATTTATTATGGCATATTTAAGTTATATATAATTTGTCTCTTCTGCACCATTGATGGTGCAGGTCAATGGTGCACACGGGAAAAGTATGGTGAAGTAGTTGTATTAATATTAATGGTGCAAACGAAACTAATTTGTCTCGTCTGCACCATTGATGGTGCAGGTCAATGGTGCAAACGGTACAACGGGAAAAGTTTTAGGTTTGAAAGGGCAGGAAGGTATAAGCACAAAACAGATAAGATAGCCGTAACAATATCGAAACTAATAATGATTATAAATTAAGAGAAAAGTTTTCGATTTTTTTGTATGTTTGTTTGTGACGCTTTCATGCTAAAACGGCTAAACGGATTTAAATGAAATTTGGCACATGGGTAGACCATGATTTGGATTAGGACAGGGGAAACTTCTTATCCTGATATTTCTATAGTATCGAGGCTTATGCGCGTAAAACCGCAGGGCGCAGCTAGTAACTCATAATTTGGGAAAACGAGATTTTCCGTCAATACCCAGACTACTTTAAAGCTCTCAGGAACAGTACCCTAATTGCGTAACACACTATCAATCGGAATCTGAATAATTTTGAAACAAATTGCTAATCCATTGCTTCATAAGTTCGAAAAAAAATTCTGCTGAACACGTAAATAACGCAATGAATGTTGTTGAACTGTCAAAAACAAACCGATTCCGATTGATAATGTTTTATGCAATTGCCCCGCAGTATAATTAAGCTAGCCGCTTATTTCGCGTACCAGGCCTGCCCAAGGTCAAAGTGTTACCATCAAGATGCGGTCATCATCATCAGCTTACAGCAGTCCGCTGCATAAGCCTCTCTAGTTGCACACCATTCACCTCGATTCTCGGCAACTCTCATCCAGCTGATACCAGCCAGCCTGCGAAGATCGTCGCTCTACCGAGCCAGAGGGCGTCCTGAACCTTACCTTCAACGGTCAACTGAACAAAATAATATCCCCACTGCCAAGTGGTTTGGCACTTTGCTCCTAACACACGTAGGACATGACTTGGCAACTTGGCTCTCTGCCAGCAGAGGCCAACACAGCCGTTTTACAATATTTATGACACTAAACATGCTGAATTTTAATCGAATAATTATTGATAAGATTACTTTATTAATCGGTGAGCTTTGCCAACGAGAGATATATTTACATCCTTGTCTTCATCGATCTTACAGAGAAAATTGAGTAGGTTTCGACTTATAGGTAGTTAGCCAGATTTATTCCGGACTGGTAGCAATGGCCCTCATTTTGACAGTTCAACAACATTCATTGCGTTATTTACGTTGCTGAGCAGACGTTTTGTCGAACATATGAAGCAATGGATTAGCAAGATCCTTCAAAATTATTCAGATTGAGATTTGTAGTGTGCTACGCAATTAGGGTGCGGGTGTCTGCGGCCCCCATCATCTGTCAGCTGTGTCTGAACAGCTATCATCCCCAGTACTTTTTGGAATGTCAAGTTATCTTAAATTTTAAATTACCCAAAAACTTACTAGTATTTAAGAAATTAGCGTGTACACACGGATACACATCAAGCTAGGCATTTCCAGTTTTAGCTGAGCTCGCATTGTATATAGGTTTTTCAAATAATAATAATAATAAATAAATGTATTTATTTGTTAGAATATTGTTGTACAAAGATGTTACACGTAATATGATGTCCATAATATTCTGCTGTTTCCAGCGTACAAATATTTCAAAGAATTTAAAAAAAAAAGTATTAAAACAATGTCAAAATTAAACCATACAATGTCGAGGATAAGGAAAAAGTTAACTACTATCAAATACAATGTCAAGGGTTATTAGTTATAATGTCAAGAATTATTAAGTACAATGTAAAAAAATTATTCAATACAATGTCATAGAAATGAAATTCCATTCAATTATTAGCACGTAGGTAAGTCGTTAATTTAAATTTTGAATCAAATTATTCATGTAGGAACTCATTTGTTGAGTAGTAACACTTATGCAATTTTAAATGTCATGAAGTTAAGATTTTTAAATAAATTAGGTAATTTATTATAAATAAGTACCTACCTAATTGCCATACAGTAAACATTATTAGAAAATAGTTAAATTTTTGTTGGGCTACACATAATTTGTGGATATTTCGACTTTTTCTTATTACAACATCATTATGTACTTGAAATAAAGCTATGTTTTTATGTACAAAGATACAGAATTCGAATATATTATAAAGATAGGAGTGGTAATATTTTTTTTTTTAAAGGGACACAGCTTTGCAAACAATCAGAAGTCAGCTTATAGCTTGTAGCCTTCGTACTTATTTAAACGTTTTATAATCTCATTTTAACCTAAGTACCTACTAGCTGCCAACCTGACTAGGCCAAGGATCGTCTTATAAAGGAAAGACCACGTTGTATTATTATAACGATTTTCCCTCTAATTAGTATAATACAGACAAATTGAAGGCGATGACAGTAAACATTATGATTGTATGATAATTTGTAGCTGACTGCGAAGTCCAGATGATTAACATGAAGAGGTTGCATGACTTTTTGACATGATTTGACATGAATTTTTCTAGTATCCTTAGCGCCCTGTTTAAATTGATTTAAATTATTTAATTTTATTAAAAGCCTGTGATGTCCCACTGCAGGGCAAAGGCCTCCCTACTCCCTTTCCACTTATCTCTGTTTAAAGCTTCTGAGGAACAATTCTTGTAGAAGGATTCCAGCTCATCCCGCCATCTCCGTCTGGTCCTGCCGCGATGTCGCTTGCCATTACAACAATGCTTTCAGGATGTTGTTGAGGCTGCCTCGTTACTGTAGCGCGTCGAAAATGTTTGCGCAAGCCCGCACCGACGGATTCTATGCAATTATACCTACGCAAACAAAATGCGTCGCTTCTGAGGAGAGTGAGGGGCAGTCAAAACAGCATCCTGAGAACTGTAGCCGAGAGCTTCGGGCCTTCGGCTCTCCGATTGTACAGCAGTTTGTGCGGAGGTTGATGTTTACCATAGATATATGAAAGAAGTTTGTTTCTTTTTTCTGTTTTTTACATTTCTATGATTTTTACTAACACTAGGCAATAAGTTATTTTTTTTTTTATGTTACTAACACTACCTATATGGATATTTTTGTCTGAAATAAAGCTATTCTATTCTATTCAGAGGGGACCCCAATTGGGTCGTAAGTTTGGCCCATTTATCGTCTGACATGCGGCAGATGTGTCCAGCCCAATTCCATTTTAGCGTGACAGCTTCAGTTCAGCATCAGCAATCTTTGTGTTGGAACGGATGGTCCTATTCATAACCCTTTATGCTTTTATAATCATAATCTGACTGCTACCTAGGTGTAGTGGTTACAAGCGCCGACTATTTAGCAAGTTGTCCTGGGCTTCATCCCCCGGGTCGTTATTGGGTTTTATCTGTACGAAATTCTTAGCAGGCTGTTATGGCATATTTCATCATCTGCCTAGTCTTTTCCCAACTATGTTGGGGTCAGCTTCCAGTCTAACCGGATGCAGCTGAATTTTATATGGAGCGACTGCCTATCTGACTTCCACAACCCAGTTACTGGGCAATAGGTACGATACCCCTTGGTAAGACTGGTTGTCAGATCTTCGGGCTTCTGACTACCCGTAACGACTGTCAGCTACACGAATGACAGCCGCGAACAACGGTACGGGGTATTACTTATTAGTATGTAAAGGTGGTCACCCATCCACGGCCCAACCGCGGCAAGCGTAGCTTAACCTGATCGATCGACCCGTGCGGCTGTTATTACTTAGCCACAAGCCCCTCCATGTATTTAATTTCTTGTTATTTGTTGTTTATATATTTATTTATTACTTAATATTTGTTTCTAGGTTTTGGAATGCTGGAATCAGGATGCGTCTCCATAAAGAATGAAGCGAATATTATGATGAAAAACTTAGCTGACATTTCGTTGGGTGGTAAGTTTAAAAGCATTTTATGTTACTCGGTGCTAAACAAAAACTCGGCTCAGTTTGGCCCAGAGACCAAGCTAATACGCCTCAGGCGGCCGCCGACACACCTAAGTGTTTATTTTCTTAACAAGCATAATCACAAAGAGCTCCCATTAATTTAGCCTCCCCAATGATCGAGGCATGCCCAGACGGAGATAGCGGGATGAGCTGGACTCCTTCAACAAGAACAGCAGGGTAATTGCGTAACACACTATCAGTAGCAATGGGTTTTATTTTGACAGTTCAACAACATTCATTGCGTTATTCACGTAATTGTTGAGCAAACAAATTTTTTGAACATATGAAGCTATGGATTAGCAATATCTTTCAAAATGATTCAGATTCGAGATTGATAGCGCGTTACAAAATTAGGGTGCTGGTCCTTAGCAGCTTTGAACAGAGAGAAGTGGAAAGAGAGTAGGGAGGTATTTTCTCAGGAGTGGGACATTCATTGCTATTTTTTTTTTTAATGATTGTCAGAACGAATCGGAGGCCTACCACAAGCTCTTAACGCGATCCATTTTAGGACCTAAACTGAACTGTTCTTCTAATTCGTACCATGACGTCAGTTTAACGATTCCGTTTAGGCCGTGCCATCTGCTGACAGCGATTGTCCCAAACTGAGTCGCATGTTTTGGTTTCATTCATACTTTTTTGGTACCATGACGTCCATAGAGCAGCTCAAGCGATGCAGTTTAGGAACCTAAACTGAAATGTCTTGTTTTTGAATCGTTTTTAATTAGATCATGGTAGGCCACTAGCTCTGTGTTAGGCCACCTACCTGTTTTCCAGCGAATTCTCGCGACCTCACCAGCGTGTTAATTGCGTAAAACACATACACTGGACAATCGATGGCATTGCCTTTCATTTTGACAGTTCGACCACGACTATTGCCTTATTTAAGATGTTGAACAAACCAATTTTTCAAACCTATGAAGCAATGGATTGGGAATTATTAAAAGTCGATGCCGCACCCTAATTGCGTAACACTCGATCAATCGGAATCGGGATCATTTCGAAGCAAATTGCTCATTCATTGCTTCATAAGTTCGAAAAATTTGTCTGATCAACACGTTATAGCGCAATGAATGCTGTTGAACTGTCAAAATGAAACCGATTCCGATTGATAATGTGTTACGCAACTGCCCCGCTGGTCATCAGCTCACCTTGCAATGACCTCTGCTTCTTTAACAATGAAAAAACCTATTCCTTCCCAGGTCTAACCTACTGGATCTTTGGCTACGGTATGTCATTCGGTGAGGGAGCCTACTCTAACCCCTTCATAGGCGTGGGGGACTTCCTGCTGGACCCTCCTGTAGGGGACGCTCTGATGGGGCCCGCGTTCGCTTCGTTCTTGTTTCAACTGTCCTTCGCCACCACAGCCACGACTATTGTAAGTGGGGCGATGGCTGAGAGGTAAGATTTTAATTATGTACCTACAGTCAACAAAAGAGATAAGTATGCAGGATCCTCGGATATAGTTGAAGTTTAGTAAGAAACCGATGGATGTTCTCGAATAAAATTTAATTTTATTAATAGAAAACAAATACTTAGCGCTTTTATCAAATTAAATTTCAGTCGACAGCATCCATCGGTTTCTTACTAAACTTCAACTATATCCGACGATCCTTTTTTTTTTTTTGTTGCGCGGTGGAAATCCTCATGGACTTCCTCCGTCGTGGGGGGGACAGAGGGGCATGCCGGACTCTTACCGGCTAAAACCACATCCTGCATACTTATCTCTTTGGTTGACTGAACATTCATAATCATCATCATTTTTTATTCGGGTGCAATTATTTTTTCGAATTTCCGAAATTTTCTTTCAACACAATAAAAAAATAATTATCCATTTTGGTGCAGTCGTTCGGGCCAGCGTGGTGGATTACGGCCCACTCCTTCTCCCAGAGAGGAGGCCTGTGTCCCAGCAGTGGGAACATTATAGGCTAATTATGTATTATTTTAAAAGTCAACAACACCATTCTCTTCTCTCCTCAGGTGCAATTTCAAAGCATACTGCCTGTTCTCGCTCCTCAATACGATAGTGTACTGCGTGCCTGCTGGCTGGGTGTGGGGCTCCCACGGGTTCCTCAACAAACTGGGAGCTGTCGACATTGCAGGGTCGGGGCCTGTGCACCTTATAGGTAAGACATATATTGCTATAGAAATAGTGTTTTCTGACTGGTACCTAAACCTTTAATAACTTCCAATTTATCGCACCTACTATCAAGATATCATATAAGTAATGAAACGTCCCTGTCGATGGACCTCCTCAAGACAGGCTCTACAATGATTAGTCGAAAGAGAAATAGTTCTTAACCGATTTAGGAAAACGTTTTGCTGTCCATCCTCTTGACGAGATACGTACCCCCCTACTAATAAACGTTGTATAGCGTCTGTATAGTTACACAACGCTTTGTCTTCTTTTTTCGAAAGTCAAATTACTGACGACTGAAAGAGAGAAATCGGTGTGTAACTATCATCTGGTATAAACGTTTATTAGTAAGAGGGTTAGTTAGTTGCATTGATTGACGACGACAACGTCGTTCGACGACGATTGGAGAGAAGTTGTCCATTCCTTTGCAGGAAACCTTAATAACATTTTTTTTTCTTTCTTTTTTTTACATCGTTCTCACATATTATTATAAATTCAACATTAATGATGTAACTAATATGTTTGTAAAAATATAATTTAAAAGAGTGTCCATGGAGTTTCTTGCCCGTTCTTCTCCATAGGTACCTACGCTTTGGAATGGGCAACTAGCTTCATTTTTTTTTGACTGACCGACTTCTTGACAATTCAAAAGTGCCTGTAAATGGTTTAATTGAAATAAATGCTTTGAGTTTGAGTTTGAACAGTTCTTTCTATTCTTACGATTCTTTGACTGTCCTTGTAATGGTAAGGTCATAAGACCTAAAACAACATGGGGATTAAAACCTTTAACCTTTTAACCGCCCGACAACATATCAGGTGTCGCGCCCCCAGCGCCCGAAAAAAAAAACAAAAATAAATACTTACCTGTTAGAATACAGCGTAATTAAATAAAAAAGCAGATTAAACGAGCTGTGGTATTTGGTCGTATATATACGACCCTGGCGAAATGGACACGAAAATATTTGTCGGATTAATCCTAAGCGGTTAAAAGGTTAAACTTCGTGGAAAACTTGAAAACAACGCAATGGACGTCCCACAAGCCTTAACGTAATTTTCCTCCTACCAGGTGGAGCTTCAGCATTCGCCTCAGCTCTAATGCTAGGCCCGCGACTCGGCCGCTACGCGAACGGTATAGCGCCACTCCCCATGGGGAACCCTGTCAATGCGGTGATGGGGACTTTCGTGCTGTGGTGGGGGTGGCTGGCTTTCAACTCGGGAAGTACTTATGGGGTAAGATGGAATATACTTTATTATACACGAAAATGTTGACATACCTCATTAACAATAGGTATTGCTAATGCTATCTGTGTTGATGTGTTCTATGGGTACAGACGCCAGCACATAAAACTACTACAATCTGACAATTTTTTATAATATATTTTCAACTTTATCGCTAAAGCATAAGGTTCAAAGTTGATTGGGAAAATGTGACAGTTTCCGGCAGCTTGATGTGCTGGCGTACATAAACATAACATCACGCCTGTAATTCCCGAAAGGGTAGGCAGACAGGGTTACACAGCGGTGTACACCCACATTTCACCAGTTATATGTATAAGGCCCATGTAATAGGGGGCGAGCCCATTGCCATCAACTGAGATGCATGAAGAAGCCTCCTCGTGTAGCGCAGTTTGTTCCACCAGTTACTCAACTGAACCGAGCGCTCGGCGCATCCTGGACAATCACACCCAACACCTTATTTGACTGGCCAATTCTTCCCTTGCGGCGACAGTAGGGCTAACGCCCGCCTGGTTTGCGACCACCCTCCCACCGGAGTCCGGCGTCAAGCAGCCTGCGTTTCGTCGATGCGTGGGCTTTCCAGTGCCTTAGGCATCTTCTGGGCACGCTCGTTCCATCATAGACCTCATCCATCGCTTTCCATCAGGCGTGATCGAGGTCAAGAGCGGGCTCATTAAAAATAAAAAAGGTCTTAAAGAACACATCGCAATTGATTGAACTCCTTTAATTTAAGGGGCATTTGCGACTTGTTATGTTTATGATGGATATGAGTGTTGTTCTTTGTGTTCTTAGTATTTAAGTACTTACAATAGTTTCTAAGTTTTTGTATACTAACCGGTGGATCTAGTTGTCCCAAAATAAATAATTTTGAATTTAATAGTACATTACTGCAGCCGCCAGCAAAAGAGGCATTGATGGACGTACGTGCAAATGTGGACCGAGGCGAAGCCGAGGCTCACATACGTAAGTCCACCAATGCCTAGTTGTGGTCAAGGCTTGTATAGTACCTACTTTTCTCAAATAATGCGCGGAAATTAAAACTAAGTAGTAGGTACTTACCTAGGCAGAACTTTTTTGTCAAATACAATTACTTACTTTTCAAAATCAATGACGAACAACAATAATTTTTCCCGCGTTAGTGTTCATTTGTTTTTTTTTTTTCAATAAACAGCTTTCTATTTGCAATGCAAGCCAGTTCGAAAATTAAATAAAACCTTTGATATGTTACCTCCTTGGTTGCTTCGGAGTAAAAGATCGTTCCATTTTTTAATTACACGACAGATATGAGTTTACTATGTAATTTATTTGGCCGCAAAACACGAAAGATATGGATTTTCATACAACTTTTGCCGGCAGCTGCTCGCATGTATTTGGCTAGTACAACATTTTCGATTTATCTCGAAGAAGGTTGTCAAAATAATGCTCAAATTTCCAAGCACATTAGGTACCTAAGTGAAGCTCAAGGTCGAACGGAAAAACAATCAATTACTTAGTCTAAGTGACAGCTTGAATAAGTAATGTTAGTATAGGGTACACGAGACAGGGATGGGGCAGGCCTCTTCACTTTTTAACCGACTTCAAAAAAGGAGGTTCTGTATTCGACCCGTGTGTATGTATGTTTGTATGTCCGCGATTTTCTCAAAAATTAATTAACTAATTTTGATAATTCTTCATTATTACTTCCGTGTTTTGTTGAGCTCAATTGGAAATGTTATCAACTCCTGTCTCGCCTAATTATGAGTGAAATCATTTTAACTGCGACGTTACACGGAGTAAAAATAATTTGCATAAATACCTATATTTATCATAATAGTCATAGATACTAGTGCAGACACAAATAAAAACCTGTCTAAATGGCCCTAATTAGTGAAAAATGTCAATGCTATGCTTCCCTATTCAGCCTTCTATATGCAATGTAATAATAGACTTGTCTATATACATATACAAGGTAGTTAAAATTATTACTAAGAACGAGACAGTTGGTATTATCTAAAAATCAGTGCTATAGGCTGATTATATAAAGTATTAATAGTTATATATTTATAGGTCATATTTACAAGTAACCTACTTTGGCTACATTGTTATCAGATGCAAATTCCTTTAGAAAAAATAATATATTATATGTCATGCACTCGTGCCGGTGACTAGGTCAGCTCAACTCGTCTACCACCACACTAACTCCATTTTAAATCTATTCTGTGTGTCTACATGCGAATCACGTTTCCCCATCATTGTCCAAGATTGTCGGTAAACGTCGCATTTCAACAAATTAGACAAATCACCAGTCATTTGAGTTGCATGTCCACTTGTCCAGCTAATTGATCGGATGAATACTTTGAATACGTTATTATCCTCATTGTGTATGCGGTGCGGTACTTTGAAACGTTTTTATACTTACCTCTAAATGCCGTATGGTAATATTGGTAACTAGTTTTGACTACTTTTGAGTGATTTGCAATTTATTTGAAGCGGCAATATCCCATCGGCCATGGACGTCGGAAGCGGGGTGAATTTGAAGCCAGGGAGATGCAATAGTGCACCCTGCACTTGCACCACTCTGGCTTCAAAATAAAATACCTATACTCAGGTGTAAAAACATTCAAAACTAAAAATATTATATCCAAAAACGCCTAAAATGATAGAGAGAACTTCGAGTCCGAGACTAACCTATTCGAGGCAAGATCCAAATATTTTCGAGCTCCCCTCGCTCGCTCTTGCATTCTAATCCCTCAATTCTAAAGGTTTTGTGCATTAGTCCAACAAAGGACGGAATGCATATTTCCGAAAATCTGACCCTAGGCGGGCTGTTAACATTATCGAGCTTGCTTCGCTCGCTCTTGCATACTACGCTTCTTTATAAATTACAAATCGACACAGTTAGTCCTCTTTCTGTATGCATGGACAAAATAAAATCTAACTCATTCGAGGCGATATGCAAAAATTATCGAGCACGCTTTGCTCGCTCTTGTATCCTTTTCTGCATAAGTCGACAAAGTTACTCCCTGTATGAATGGACAAAACGATAACCTACCTAACACATCCAAGGTGAAGTGCAGGAATGTTCGAGCTCGCTTCGTGGAGCTGAAAATGCACCTCCTTGAAAATAAACTAGCGGCGCCCATGCCAACCGCTGAAAAGTGGCCTAACGACTAGCAGGAACCACTCCTAGCACCATTTTCTTAGCGTAGGTTTAGCTGGAGAGGTTACACCGGTAAACATCGGTGGATTATCTACTCGATCACGGCTATACAGGGTCAAAATAAATTAGCTAGCGAAACTCCGCAGATGTGATGGGCGTAACAACCATGACTAAACTAAAAAAAAATGGTTTTTTTTTGGGTTAGGAACTTAGGTACGACCGCAGCTAGTGTAGTTAGTTCAAGTATGAGTTTAGTAAATCTGTTTATTTTTTTGTTTAATCATGTTTAAACGAAACGGCGAACTCTGCAGACGTGATGGGTACCATAGTTACACCCACCCATCACTTCTGCGGTGTTTCGCTAGCTAATTTAAATTGACCTTGTAATTTCTAGCAGGAATATTTTCTTGTTTGATGCTTTTCAGAGATTTCAGTTCTTTTTTATATGTTTCGTTTTGTTTGTAGGTTAGCGGTGCTAAATGGCAGTATGCAGCAAGAGCTGCTGTTATGACAATGATGGGCTCTTTCGGAGGTGGCTGCTTCGGTTTGCTGTAAGTCCAATTATTTATTTCTGCGAGGTTAAGATAGTTTAAAAGGCTGCTCAACTTAAATGGGACTGGGCAGGACATGTCTGCCGCATGCCGGACAAACTGTGGGCCAAAATAGCACATGAATAAGTGCCCCGAGACAGTGAGGCGGGGTCGCGGCAGACCACGTAGGAGATGGCGGGACGAGCTGGACAGGTTCCGTCACAGATAATATAATACTCGTTCCGTCAAAACTGGAAGGAGGACGCCCGGACTCGCGAAAGATGGAAGGAGTTAAGGGGCTTAGAAGACCTAAACGCAAAAAACGCAAGTTTTATAAACAATAAAAGTATATGATAAACTACAGTAAAAAAACTCAAAAAAATATATGATATTCTTCAGGATAAATGCGAGGAAGCTAGTGTGTTGAAAACATAATACAACTTATTTGGTACGATAGAAAAAAATCATGAAGATACCTCTAAAAACTTTTTTTTTACAACAAAATTCATACTAATATACATACAATCATTACGATTTTTTGTCAGATTATTCTACAAGCAACATACTAAAACTATAGTGTTTTAGTTTTTTGTTCAAACACTAGATTTTTCGTAAATCGATAATTGCTTCATATTTTGCAATAAATTACCAGCGTTGTGGCATCGCGCTTCTCTTTCTTTTCTATGCAGTCCGACAAAGACCGCGCTTTAGGTCATGTAGTCCTCTTAAGGGAGGCCATTGCCTAGTAGTAAGACAGCGCAGGTTAGTAAAAAAAAATTTGGTTAAGATGGATTTAAGTCCATGGATTTTGGAGACCATTAAGTATTGAAAGGTTGAGTTTCTTCCGATCAGAGAAAGTTTAGAACAGTATACAAATTCCGGAAATCAAGAATCCGGCTTCCGCATTCAATCCACTCCAGATTGAAATTGATTTAGATTTTTGTTGATTTCGTTTTATGTAGAAATTACATTTTAATTTCAGCTTCACGCTAGTTAAGAACAAAGGCAAAGCAGAAGTAATGGAACTCATCAACAGCGTCCTTGGATCACTCGTGTCAATTACTGGTAATTATTTTACTTTTAGGGCTGATTTTTACAACGCTAGATAATTTTATCCGAGGAATAATTTTGAATTTTTGACAATTCTTCCATAATCACGAATAAAAATTATCTGTCGATTGAAGAATCTATCTTGAGTTATTTTTTGTTAGGTAGTCTGTTTTGTATTCGCATGTATTTTGTCTTCAATATTATTTTACTATTTTAATTTGTAAAAACTTGGCAACATTTTTGTAAATAGGGATGTTTCCAGCTAGTGTTGCTGTGTAGGAAAATTACCCAAAAATATGGCTGGTTTATGGTTTTTGGTGTCATCATAGTTTACTGACCGCTGTCTCAAGCATTGTCCAGACTAGCTAGACCTATCGTAGGCATTTGAAAAAAATTCTTTATATTCTTACTTGCGACAACTCCGATTAAGTCTGCAACTTTCCCATACCATACTTAAATGTTAGTGCGGACTTTGCTTAACGATGATGATTATCACAATCACCCTAGATTTTATTTGTCCCCAGCCGGCTGCTTCCTCTACCGCGCATGGGAGTCCCTACTCATCGGTTTCATCGGCGCCGCCATAGCGTCGGGCACCTCACCGCTGTTTGATATGATGGGCGTCGACGACCCTGTTGGCGCATCCGCTGTGCATGGAGCTTGTGGACTTTGGGGTAACATTCATGCATTTTGCCTCAATATTCACCGGTGGTCACCTTGCATGAGCCGGTCCCAGCCAGTGGTAAAAACGCCCAATGGTACAACCCGCAAGAGTTAACCTGAGAACCCCCCCCCCCTCCCCCCCGCGACCCCCACGCTGTTACCGCTCGCGCGATCGACTCATCAGTACCGCGCGCTTTCGTCATCCGTGCGAAGTCTCAAGTTAACTGATGCGGGTTGTATCTAACAGTGTTATTTTATTTTGCAGGTGTATTAGCAGTGGGACTGTTCGCTGATAATCCAATTCCTATGGAAACTACTAATGGCAGATCCGGATTGTTCAAAGGTAATTAATTAAATAATAATAATTATAACCTAGACGGTAAGTTTCAGATTTGCACGATGGCTATTTTAGAGATATTCAGGACCAACAGTGGACTATGCCAGTGTACTCATTCCGTATCCATCGCTTTCTCCCAACCATGTTGGGTTCGGCTTCTAGACTAACCGTATGCAGCTAAATACCAGTATTTTACATGGAGCGACCGCCTATCTGACCTTTACAACCGAGTTACTAGGTAAATACCAAGGTGTAAGACTGGTTGTCAGACTTTCGGGCTTCTGGCTACCCGTAACGACTGTCAAATATCTACGAAAGACAGCCGGGACCAACGGCTTAACGTGCTTTCCGAGGCACGGAGGGGTCTCGGTATGTAAAGATGGTCACCCATCCACGGACCGACCGCGGCAAGCATAAGTTATCCCAATCGATCGACCCGTAGGGCTGTTGTGTGGCGAGCACCCTCATAGAAAGATCTATAAAGTCTTAGGCGCTACGTTTTCTATTCCTATAGGTGGCGGCTGGTACCTCCTCGGTGTACAATCCCTAACCGGCGTATGTCTGATGACCTGGGGCATCTTGGTGACCATAACGTTACTCTGGATCATAGACAAGATCATGCCGATACGAATGGACCCCTACACCGAGCTGCTCGGCGCTGATATTACTGAGCATAGGATTCGACATGGGCAAGTAAGAAAACAAGATGGATTAATATACCTAAGTAAATGCGAAACACTGAGACCTAAGTATCGTTAGAAACGTTAACTTGGAAGAGGTCTATTAAAGGATAGCTCTTGAATTTCGCAAACACAGATTTTGACAGCCGGCTTGTAGCTGGCGACTTCAAAAGCACACGTCCACATACACATTTTAACGTCGCTGCGTTGTACAGCCCAATTCAAACTTTATGGTGGCTCTGAAGTGCTCTTCTCTGCTTCTCTCTGCGCAGTACCTCACTCCTCCCCCCGCTGACACGTGAATTTGTTACTGCGCAGCAACTCGCCTCATATTCCGAGCCACCATAAAGTTTGAATCGGGCTATACCTAGCATTAAAATCACATATTATCAGACATCTCTTACACATATTTGAAGAAACCTGAGGAAGTCCTGCTGTCGTTTAATTATGATATTCCTCGCAACATTTATTACAGAGAATTCACAGTAACTTTTCGCTTTTTCAGGTCGGAATATCCCGCGCCGTTTCCGCCCTCCGTCCGTTTCACCGCTCCTGCAGCATTGAGCAGATGGCCACAGTCGGCATGAACACGGGCCACGGCTTCATCGTCGACAAGCTGCACGAGGCTAGTACTTATTTATGATGTGTAGGTATCATTAGAAGCTGCTTGTTGCTACAGTCCGGCCGTTGAGAGAATGCGTTCCTGACATCTATGAGTGCGACAATTCTAGTAACTAATAAAGATCAAATTCGCAAAACACGTATTCTTTTGTATGAAACTGACACGTGTTAAGAACGAATTCTCTCGTCGGTCGCACTGTAATCTATCAATCTTCAATTTTAAAATTTGGTTCATTCATACGTCATTTTCTAAAAGTCAGAACTCTGATTATAAATCTTTTATAAAAGTCCCATGTTTCCTTGTGCGATTGTGCGCTTTTATAATTTCTAACGTGACGATATTATCCTGGAGGTCCACGTCACGGCATCACGATAACACAGGGAAGTAAATTGTATGGAAACTTAGGAAGACGTTCATAAATTTCCGTCCACGATAACTTTATATCGTGCACGTATTCCAATACATTAGGGACGTGGACATCCCCGATTATATTGTCACCTTAGAAATAATAAAAGCACACATTGGTTGACTACGCGTTAAATAATTATAAAAGTTGACAAGTCATATTCTAGTAGCCACAGATCATAACACAATTTTATGTTAAGTACTAGAAAAAGCTGAAAAGCTAAATTGAAATTTATAAAGCTACTACAGTGAAGCATGAAATCAAGAAGCTGTTGACAAACGATAGATAATATCGCACATCAGCTGTTTAGACCTATCGACACATCATCCGACTACAGTAAAAGAGACAAGAGACGACGCTTTTAATGCTGACGATGTCTTTAACATAATGTTGATTTTGATTTATATTTGTTTACAGGCAAAGAAGAAGAAAGGCGTCTTCCAAATGTTCAACAATAAAGCATTTGTGAGCGACCACGAACCATCAGCATCATCCTTTACAAACCAGGGATTTTTGCACAGGCGACCTGGCAACACCAAGAATAACCCCCACAAAACTCTAGACTCTATGGTCCACGAAATTAATGATGCCACACTAATAAATAAAGAAATAAGTAATGTTGTTCATGTTATTCCAGAAGAAGTTAAAGGGAAAAGGTATAAGGATTTGACGCCGAAAGAATTGGAGGAACTAGGACGAATTAGTGCCAGTCAAGATCGATTTAGGTATCGGTTTCATGAAGATGATTATAAAAATGATATTGAAAGGAGCGCTATTAGGTGGTTAGACTAATAATTTACAATAAGACATTTTAACGACCTACCACAGAGAAAGGATAGGATATAATTTATTTGAAAAAAATAAATAGACCCAATGAAAAATTAAAACTAACCTTTCGAAGGTTTTTAAAATTTTTGTGCTTGTCACACTAAACTTTAGGTGTTGCCAGCAACTACAGGCTGCGAAGTGGATGGGTTTTGCTTAATTTTGGTCTGGCAAGCGTCACTTTTAATTAGAGCGGCTAAGAATATTAGGTAGATACTTTGAAATCCTAATCCTAACTAATATTATAAATACGAAAGTAAGTTGGTTTGTTTGTTTGTTACCTTTTCACGCCTAAACCACTGCGGTAATCTTGAAAATTTGCATATACGTTGTCAGGAGTACAGAAACGGACATAGGGTACCTTTCATCCCGAAAAAAAGTGCTGTTCCCGAGGAAAACAAAAATAACATTATGATAATAGGTGGCGCCACGTGTATTGTTGTTTTCCTCGGGAACAGCACAAGTTACACGTATCGTAATGTACTATTGATTTATTTAAGTAGTTTTGTATTATTTTGTATAGTTAGTTAGTTAGATAATCATTTATTTTAGTACCATACCTATTGTAAATAGTCGTTGAGTATGTTAAATATTGTAAAAGTTACTTATATACTTACTAATAAAAAACACGTTTTTGACTGAGTTTTTGTTTTACAAAGTAATTCAATTAGTATTAGCATTTGCTACAAACTTATTCCTATAATTTTTATATTATTTTATACAGGGTCAAGTTAAATTTGCTAGCGAAACTCTGCAAACGGGGCATAATAATATGATGATGGGCATAATAATATAAAAAATATTTGCTGTTTTTTTTTTGGGTCAATGACCGCTGGAGTGTCGTTACTTGAAGTACGAGTTAAGAAAATCTGTTTTCTATTGTTTTATAGTATTGAGATACCTATACGTATCCATCACGTCTGTGAAGTTTACACACAAATAAACCGATTTCTTTAAACTGTTACTTCAAGTGACAACACCTTCATCAAATTAATATTTTTTTGTTTTGTCATGTTTAGATATCGATAATTCCGATACCCATCACGTCTGCGGAGTTTCGCTAGCTAATTTACATTGACCCTGTCAAGTTAAATTAATTTTGAAAATTTGCGAAACTCGTAACTAACAGGTATTATTATTATTGATTTATTTAGCTACCTAATAATTTAATTAGTGTTGAATAAAGTCTAGTATTTTTGAAACATCTAGTTATTGCAATAAACAGTTACAATCTTAGTTAATTAGACTTAAACACTTAACATTATAGAGTATTAGAAATAAAAGCACAAAGTAATATTTAATTAGTTTTATTGATTTCGGTTCGGATTCGGTAAAAAATGTCCTACGCTGATTTCAAAACCATTTCGATCGCGGTTTCTTAACCTTATTTTTCTATTGTTAGCGTTTAAAATTATAAGATGGAGTTTGAAAAAAAAAACACATGAAACCACTTCACTTTCACTTTCCAAAAGACGTCAAAAAGTAGGCAGATTGAGAATGCTTTCGGTGCCTCCGATGATATAATTTTTTTTTTTTAAATCTGTTGGTTTTAATACTTAAATACTACTATAGATAGTTCAACTCATTTGTGCGCGCGGCGCTATGTGTGGGTAAAGCGATAAGGACATGTTTTGTTCGGACGACGACTGCCGCGTCACTGCCAAACAATGTAAAGCTGTATAATTACAAGCGCACGCACACATAGCGCCGCGCGCACAAATGAGTTGAAATATCTATTAGTATCTATAACAAAACATTCACACAACAAAATAAATAAATAAACAACTGATTAGTTTGTGTTGGTAACACTTTCAAAGACATTCAAGTGTGACCAACATAATCAGACTTACAGTGTGACCAGCACACATGACATTTCACTTACACAAATAAATAACGTCTTTGAAAGTGTTGCCAACAAAACTAACAGTGTTGCCATGAAAAAAAAATCAAACAACAGAATTATTGAACCAATGATTAATTTCAGTTGGCAGAGCTTTGAAATTCTTCACAGCATCGCTAATATCTTCATTTGGTACAGCTAAAGTGTATAATTTATATTCTTTCTGAACTCTACTGGCTGTGGTGTCAGCGCTATTGTATATTGAGTCTGTGGTTCGTACCGGCATTATGATTTCTAGCTCTTGAAGATGTTCGAAGGCTTTCAAGATGACTGGTCGAGGAACTGTTTGCGTTGAAGAGTTTGAGTTGGCGAATTTTGTGTATCTGTGGACAAGGGTTTAATTGCTTTATTTCGGATTTGATAATGTAGGTTGTGGATTACATTTTTGACCCCTTGCTGGAACCTGACCTTGACCTGTAAGGTCATATCCCAATGCCTCAATGGAAAATAATATTGAGAGAAGTAGTCAGTTTGATCCCCAACTGTTACTTTATTTTTATTGCTGTATGAGCCCGCTCTTGACCTCGATCACGCCTGGTGGCTTTTTTTTTTTCAGGCATGCCAGAAGATGCCTAAGGCACTGGAACTCCCACATATCGACAAAACACAGCAGGCTGCTTGACGCCGGACTCCGGTGGGAGGATGGTCGCATACCAGGCGGGCATTAGCCCTGCCACCGCAAGGGAAGAATTGGCCAGTCAAATAAGGTGTTGGGTGCGACTGTCCAGGATATGCCGAGCGCTCGGTTCAGTTGAGTAACTGGCGGAACAAACTGCCCTACACGAGGAGATTTCTTCGTGCATCCCAAAACTTTTACGTAAACCCACTCCAGGCACAAGGAAGCATTGGAAAAATACTAGTAAAGTGCAACCCTTAATATTTGATAGTAATATTTCATAACAAATGAACAACGTCAGTTTATAATCTATCTCGCAGGACTATAAACTATCGAAAAATTGTGAACTGCAACAAACCATTTACAATTTAATGCATTATTTTTCAATATTTTGTAATCTGTCTATGGCAAACCGACAAACTGTGAAATGGTATCAAACTCCCATGTACGGACCGCACCTTGTGCTAATACTTACTAACGTTATTTATGAGTCCATGTTACTCGAAAATAAATGTTTTATTATTATTACAATACTTGTTCAATACATTGTTCACATATATTTTGATATTCTGAAATATTATAAATCAGTGTAATTACACTGATTTAAGTATAATAATTTAGAATCCAATGAAATATTTTTATTTTTTCTTGTTTTTTGTGTGTGCAACATTAATGTGCCTTAAAAATATTTTTAAGTGTGGCAACACACTTATTTATAAACTTCTGTGAAAGCTTTTGAGTGTAACTCGCCATTTTTTTTTTTTTTTTAAATATAAGTGAAATCCATTTTTTACTTTCTCTGTGTTTAATTTCAAACAATACTAAATAGCAAAGTAATCGCGACTAACTTGGAAGTATAGTGCTGGCCGGCCGCTGCCGCGATACCGCTGGCTTCCTTCGCTCGGCTCGCGCGAGTTTGGTCACAGTTCCAACCTAACCCATTTGGTCGGGGTGCCCTGGCTTAGTTACTGCGACCAACTCGGCTACCGTCAAGCAAGACCGACAAATCAGGGACGGTTCACAATTTTACGAGTGATAAAATCGGACAGATTGTGAACCCTATCTGTCGGTAAGTACAAGTTTGTTCACAATTTATCGACAGTTTACAATCTCGCGAGATAGATTATAAACTAAACGTTGACATATACAAGTTTAAGTATCATACATCATCATCATTCATAGCTCTACTTTACCCACAGCTGAGCCCGAAAGTTGGGATCAAAAACCCAAAACTATTACCTAAATTTTAAATACTAGCAGCACCCCGCAGTTTTACCAGCATAAGTTTCGATCCCGTGGAAATATCGGGATAAAAAGTAACCTATGTGTTAACCCTGGTTATAAACTATATGTGCCAAATTTCATCCGAATCTGTTCAGTAGTTTTTTCGTGAAAGAGTAACAAACATCCATCCATCCATCCTCACAAACTTTCGCGTTTATAATTTTAGTAGGATACTTTATCAGCACTTACCTATGTAGCACCATTTCAAAATTCATAGGCTGTCCATCGAAAATCTCCATGCCATGTTTCATAGCGATGACCAGAGACAATTCGAGTATAGACAAAGATTGTAGAAGCTTCACTCTATGCTCCGGCGCGACGGTCTTGTCTATGATTGACGATAGATCTGCCACATCTATGAAAGGATTGTCGGTAGATAGTCTTGAGATTAACTCGAACTGTATAGAAGAAATTATAATTGCAATTATAAGTCAAAGTTTAGTATAAATAAATGAACTTAAATTAATTCTTTTCTAAAACTAAAAGTAGTGTAAACTCACCAGCACATTCCTAAAAATTTGCTCATTAACAGTATAATAGCAGAACTTCTCCAGACAGTCCGTCACTTTGGAATCCTGTTTCAAGCTCGCAATGTGCTCATTCCAGTCTACGACGAAGTCTGGTTCTAAAGCTTGTAGATCGATGCGGGATAGTAAGTGTGGGGGAAGAGAGTGTTGTGTGGTAGTGGTGTCTGTGTCCATGTCCTCTGCGGTCACTGTAAAGTAGAGAAGGAATTTGTCAACACTCCAGTCGAAGTATTCTGTAAAAATCTCACTGTGAAAACTAAGGCGAAGTGAGCTTGAAGTAAGCTGTCAAGTGTCCAACCTTTTTTTTTTGTGGATGGAAAGTCATCAAATGAGCGGGATCGTCCGAAAGGGTTACCGCTGCCCCGGAACATAAAGGGCTAAGGAAGGAACACGGGTGGGTTTTAGTAAGAGTATGACACTCCCTTCCGCTCTACCCAGAGCAGGAGGAGTAATTAGATGATTTCCCACCCAAAAAAAAAAAACCCCTCCCGCTCTGGGTGGAGCGGAAGGGAGTGTCAGACTCTTACTGAATAAAACCCACCCGTGTTCCTTCCTTAGCCCTTTATGTTCCGGGGCAGCGGTAACCCTTTCGGACAATCCCGCTACATAATTTCAATCCTAATACCCTGATTACACCTGCCGAGTACAGTGGCGCGAGAGAGTGCCCTCGGCCAAGCGCTCGGTACATGTAAACACTTTGCCGAGTGCTCGGCCGAGCAACAGGCCGAGAGAGTCACTCGGACCCCGTTCTACTTACTAGGCCGAGTACCCACCCCTCCGCTCCCCCCAAACCCAAACTGTGTCGCTCGCACGCACTCGACGTGTACTCGGCGACCACTCGTCATTCGGTGCCGGGTTTAATCTGAACTGACTGACTGTCTCGCCGTGTGCTCAAAAATACGTGTAAACTCACTCGGCCATAATCAATCTCGGCCGAGTGACATTTTACTCTCTCGCCGCTCAACTCGGTAGGTGTAATCAGGGTAATAGCATCAGGTGGAGTATGGACACAGATATAGATAGACCTAGATAACGCAAGTATCATGATCTGTATGAAAACCAAGCGTGCCATTTTTTGACTACCTACTATGACGTCACAAGCACATTAGTGATGGGAAAACAAATCGATTCAAAGACGCCGCCGCGTGCGGCACCCTTTAAGTTCCACCTAAGGAGAATGCGTTAAGCTAGCCCGCGAAAATTTTTTTTTAAGGTTATTTGCAGCGTGCAGGTCAGTGTCAAGTTTATGATAATCTAAATATAGGTTTATGCCCATGTAGGTTTATGTGAAATAAAATATTTTGATTTATATTGACTAGGGAACGAACGAACCCGACGCTCAGGAATCGGGCTTGCGACCACTGGATCAATGAAGCAGTCAGAATAAACTAAAAATTATAGTCGTCCCTTTGAGGGCCAACATCTTAAAAGTTGTCTTTACCTGTATTCCTCCTACTCCGTCCCTTCTTCTTCGGCGTAGCAACAGTCTCTCTCTTGGGCATACTTAGCAAGTATATCAGCATATCTGTGTACTTGTGATGTGGCGCCCTCTGTGACTCGTCTTCATTGGGGAAAATAAAGAGATGTCGGTGGGAGAAGCGCGATTTAACCCGTTTCTCTAGGAGCTCCATTACGTCTATACGGTTTGTTATACCTGCAAATATCAACAATGCTTTGAAATGTGGAGTTGTGTAATGAAGTAATGTTTGTGTTCGTCTAGTTAGCTCGGCGATTTAGACGAAAACTAACATTACTTAAAATAAAACTTGTTAATCGATTTTAGTCAATTTTGAGTGGCCATTGTTGTTTACATCTTTGGCAAATCTGCCGCAGTCGGACTTTAGTACTAATATTATTTTTCGGATAATAACATTAGTTTGCCGGCCCAGAAAGAGATGGCGAGGCGATCTAGACACGTACCGCGAGAGCTGGTTTGACGTGGCACGGGAAAAGAGTTCCTGGAAGGATTTAGGGGAGGCCTTTGCCCAGCAGTGGGGCAGCATAGGCTAACAAAAAAAAAAAAAAAAATTCTTTACTAACTAGGTACTGTATAGATTCTCTGTGGTTTGAAATAAAGGTTTATTATGATTAAAACTTCCAACATCTTGATTATTGGAATATTCATTTTAAGATTTAACATATCAACAAAATTGTCAACATTTATATTATTATTAACCTTGAGTACGAGGCTTTTGGCTATGTTGTATGTGTATATCTTATGTCTTTTTTTTAATTTTTTTTTTTGTTTGTAATGTGCGTTTTGTTTGTGCAGAATAAACCATTTTTCTTTCTTTCTATATCGCTCATTTGGAGAAACATCGACGTAAATGTATTTTTTTCCCAAAAATAAGTTAAATATGCCAAAGCACTTAGAAAGCGTATTTACGTTAGTAAAGCATAGACTTAAAAAAAAAGTACCAGTTACGTCGATGTTTCTCCATCATTATCATCTTCCTGCCCTTATCCCATGTTACTTGGGGTCGGCGCAACGTTTTCTTCTTCCATTCTCCCCTGTCAACCGTCACGCTATCACTCACTCTCTCAATGTTACCACTTACTCTATGGATGTTACTCCAAATGAGCGATATGTAGTTGCTAGAAGACTAGCCTACGAACAACTTACCCAACACACACATGGGAGCCTGCTTGCTGTGCGTGATATCAAACAAGTTGTACAGCAACGTCTGCGTGCGTCCGCTGTGACAGAACATGTCAAACTCTTCTAGTATAAACAGCATGCTTTTACAGCGCCGGTCCGCACCGCTTTGTAAGCAGCTTAGGAGGAAGGCCAGGTTCTCTGCGAATGTACCAAAGACTCGGTCGCCTACTGCGTTTTCTAGTTGCATCTGAAAAAGATTTAATTGATGTTGTAATAATTGAAGCGAAAACTCCTTTAGGCGCATTGGGCATGTTTTGAGATGGGAAAAAACCTTTGAATTCGCGCCACTGTTACCGTAACCGACACCGCTTCGGATGTGTTCGGCTGTCCTCGGGATGTACTCGGTTTTAATGTATTTCCGATATGTTAGTGAGTGATGGCAAAGTATTCTGTTTGTGTTTTGTTTATATGACTATTAAAAAAATACACATATAATTGTTCAAGTTTTCAATTCTGTCTGCACTCCCGGAGTACCACTTTTTTTTTTGCTTATAAAATACATAACATAATGAACCTATAATGTTCCCACTGCTGGGACACAGGCCTCCTCTCTTCGAGTGGGAGTGGGCTCATAATCTACAAGGCGGGCCCAGTGCGGGTTGGTAGAGTGACATCTACCAACAGTACCAACCATCTACTAACACTATTTTGTACTGCATCCTTGTTTAAGCAGAGCATCAGTGAGAGTGAGAGCAGTGGTGGCCCTGTGGTAATGATTACTTACGAACTTAGGTCATGAGTTCGAAGCCAGGCAGGCACTTTACTTTATGTATTTAATTTCATCACCACTGCTCTCAAAATGGTGAAAGAAAACATTGTGAGGAATTCGGCATGTCCTAGAACCGAAAATTCGAAGACATGTGACATCTACCAACCTGCACAGGACTTGAGTGTTGGATTACAGCCCACCCCCTCTCACAGAAAGTCCTGTGTAGTGGGAACAGGCTGACTAGCTTCTGCCCATGACTTTGGCCGTGTGAAATTTTACCCTCCCCCATTCGCCTTCTTAGGGGTGGAATTTCGAAAAACCCTTTCTTAGTGGATACCTACCCTTCACAAAGAACACACCCTCCAAATTTCATGTCTCTAGGACTAGCGGTTTAGGCTGTGCGTTGCTATATCAGTCAGTCAGGACTTTGAATTTTATATACAATAGATTATTATGTATTGGTAACAACTGCTTCCAGGCCTCTGTCCAGCTGTGGATGTCTTTTATCTGTGATAATGATAATGTTCTGTATTCCTCTGGAAGCTGTTCAGTTAACTACTAATACTAACAGGCTTACCTGTGCTGTAATAGACTTGAGAGCAATTTTGTCATCATGATGTATCAGGCCGTTGAGTCTCACAATGATGGCATCATTAGACAGATCCACCTCTTTGCTGATCTGATGCAACACCGAGTTTATGAGCTGGAATAAATTGATTTTGTTTTGGTTACTAATAAAGAGGGGCATGTGGCTAAATAATAACAGCCACACTGGTCGAATGAAGGTTAAGCTACACTTGCCGTGGTCTGTTCGTGGATGGGTCATCCATTACACATCGAGACCCCTCCATACCTCAGAAAAGCATGTTAGGCCATTAGTCCCAGCTGTTATTCGCAGTCTTTTGACAGTCAGTATGGGTAGTCAGAAGCACAAAAGTCTGACAACCAGTATTACCAAGGGGTATTGTGATACCTCGGTCTTGGACAGAAATTGATATGTTCAAGACCAATCCTCACACTGGTGCATTGGATCCAAGACTACAACTTGCAGCCAATACACCCAATGTGAGGCACCGACATTAAATATAGTGCTTACAGTAGTCTTGCCGCTCCCTCGAGGCCCAATCATCAGCGCAGAATGAGATTCACCATGCGCGACTGTACGTTTGAACAAATCATAAACATGATTCCTTTCCTGACTGTGGCCCCGAAAAGAAACATTGTCAGCCATTATTTTCAACTTCAAATACTTCCTTATTAGCTTGATTTGCACTGCAAGTGGGCTTTCCGATTGCAGGCCGCACATTTTAGAGAAAATGAATAACGTTAATAACGTAAACAATAGAAGTAGCGCCGGCGACCAACCCAATCAAAAAGTACTCTGTGGACCAAGGACCAACCATGGACGTAATATAGTATATTACGTCCATGGGACCAACCAAACCAATAATACGCCGGGCGGGAATAATAATGACATTGACGGCGCCTTGACAGTGTTGCCATATGGCTGGCTCGTGTTTCCTCCAAATATTATCCAGAATCCCCTCAGATGTCAGCACAAGTTGCGTAACACACTATCGATCGGAATCTGAATCATTTTGAAGCAAATTCCTAATCCATTGCTCCATAAGTTCGAAAAATGTATCTGCTCAACACGTAAATAACGCAATGAATGTTGTTGAAATGTCAAAATTAAACCGATTCCGATTGATAATGTGTTACGCAATTCCCCCGCACAAACATCGTGTCCGAAAGAGATAGTATCAGTGATAAGCAGTTAGACACTAATTTACACGCATGATGTCTAGTTCGCACGCACACAAACACCGTTCCGAACTAATACGCGTGTAAAAAAATATGAAAAGTCCTGTGGAAAATCGAGTTTTATGAAAAAACCACTGCGTAAATCAATTAAAAATAAAGTTTTTTGAATATTTCGATAATTGAACTTTGTAGGTAACGACTTTGTTTTGAAGATTTTAGACTTCTTTTATTACTTATGTACACCCAAAGTTACGTTAAAATTAGCAAGAAAAAAGAATCTTTGCTGGCTCATAACTTTTTAATGACTTTTTATTTTACTATTCTGTTTCAGCACCCTAATTGCGTAACATACTATCAATCGGAATCAGAATCATTTTGAAGCAAATTGCTAATCCATTGCTTCATAAGTTCGAAAAATGTATCTGCTCAACACGTAAGTAATGCAATGAATGTTGTTTAACTGTCAAAATGAAACCGATTCCGATTGTGTGTTACGGAATTGCCCCGCAGATTCACAATTAATAATAAGAAAAAACTATATAATATTTAACTTTGAATGTTGTTGTATACAATGTGAAACAGTGGTGTAATACCCTCCCGAAATTTGTATGGAAAAAATATCGACTAGTTGGACCTTAAGACTTCTTCTTTGATTTACTAAATTGTTTATTACGTCTATTCTGTTTTACGGTTCCGTAGCATGAAAAAAAGAATAGACGTAATACAAAGTAATAGAGCTATAACTTATCCTAGCTTATTTTTACAGAATTTTAGAATAAATGCTATTTATTCCAAAATTCAGCAAAAGTAAGATTAGAACTGAAAGCAACATTACACAAAACCATTGTAAATGTCAAATTGTTATCATAGACGTGCGGTTTTTTTTTACTGTATATGTTTCTGATTAAAACAATTTTTCCCCATTACAATGTTAGACCCCAATTTTGGGGGAATTAGCTCTAATCTGGCCACCCTACACCAAATTGTCAAAATGACAGTAAGGTATTTGCACTGATTTGAGTAGACACTGACAGCAAATTGAATGATTGAATTTGTTGGTCAGTGTTGTTCCACACAAAAATTTGTAATGAAGAAAATGAATTTAGAACACGGATTATTTATCAATAATTTTTAAATCTGTTAGCTACATAATTTAAAATATGAATACATAATCAGCCTATAATGTTCCCACTGCTGGGACACAGGCCTCCTCTCTTCAAGAGGGGATGGGCCGTAATCCACCACGCGGGCCCAGTGCGGGTTGGCAGATGTCACATGTCTTCGAATTTTTGGTTCTAGGACGTGCCGGTTTCCTCACGATGTTTTCCTTCACCGTTTTGAGAGCAGTGGTGATGAAATAAGTTACACAAAAAAAAAAAAAAAAAATATGAATGAATACATTTAAATCCGGAACAAAATTTAAATTAAATACCACAATATTTCAGTGTCACCATGTCTTGGTAAAACATGACAGATGTTAAATATCACGGGCCCTCGTCGTTCCGCGCATGTGCTACTATTATGTCTGACCGCGCAACACGGTCGAGCGATCGATAAACGAAGTAGTATGTATACAAGAGATTTGGATCTGGAGATATTTCTATAAGGCAAAAAATATGTTGTTGGCTAATTCTTATTAGTCATATTACATTGCTGCTTAATTGGGCTCACCTATTAGCATTAATAGGTGAGCCCACTTTATATTTTATTGAAAATTGCAAAACCCCTTCTTTTAAAATTATGATTTGAACTAATTTCGTATAATTAATCAAATAATCAGGAAACATTATAATTTTTACGAAATTATTTTGGATAGGGCATGACTATTTTCGCAAAAAAAAATATCCGAAGATTTCTAGCCCGTTTATATTACCTTGATCTTCGCCATACCTCTCTCTCTATCATTTCCTAAAATAGGTTTCCTATCCCTTTCCTGACCTTAAACCCTGCAGATTTCATTGTGTCCCACATGAGACACATTTTATGAGTGGTTCGGAATATATAATTTATAAATCTCATAAATCATCTTTTTGCACTAAGTACCAGTAATAATTCGGTGGAATCTTTGAATGTAGACGCGAAGTGAACAAGTGTGTTGTTATGTAAATTATATTTCGTGTTCCCTCTTTCTATCGTGTGACACAGTTCTCATGTCACCATTATAATACAGTGTGGCTGAAAAATTGTGAAAATGTTTAATATGAACTACAAATTATATTTTTATTCATATTTATAGTGTTTAACATTAGTGATTGTTCAAAAAACTATAACAATGAGTGCTAAACAGTGCATCAGGTTTTGAAATAGTTCAATTATTTATTGCAAATTTTGCACACGACACCAGCCATATTAATCACAATGTAATTTGTATTATATATTTCATACAATTAGCGAACAGCAGTGTGGCACCGCTTTCAGTGTTAATTAACATTAATAAGTGAAAAGTAATAAGACGCAAAATTGCTTAATGCTTCAAAATTGTAAGTGGTATCGCGTTTCTAAGATTGATTTGCATTTTATTCTAAAAGTAGCCCTAGATTTAGAAAACAAATAGTTCAAATTCTACATTCTAGCAAAATTACAAAATGCATGGGATATCAATAACCATCCCAACATTTCCAGGTTGACCAAAAATATGTATATCGTAATCGTACGATCATGACATTACTCATACTCCTTTATCAATCCGTTAATAGGGTGATTTAACCATCCCGCCAAATCAATACTTTGACTGGTTCGCGCATTTTCTAGTTCAAGGTTCGAACCATGAAACTATCCCATAGCCACTCTTATCAACCTTTCACCATAATTAGAGTGATTCTGAAAATTTTGGTACTAACTAATTAATTATCGAGCTACATACGCTATTATGAAGGCTATAGTGTTACTTTAAAACTTTTATTTATTTGATTGCTTTATTTCACATGAAAGTAATTACCGACTGAGTCAAGGTTTTTCACGACTAAATATTAATTTTTGCGCTGTCCTTTGCATGTTTGAGAAACATTAAAAGCTTGAGTGATATTTTGTTACAGTGGAAATTGTTAGGTATGTATAATTTCCGATTTAAAGGCTTTTCTTTTATTGGTTCGCTTGTTTACTTGTTAAGCAATAACTTATTAATCTTCTTTACAGATATTTGAGAATATGTTAAAAAACCTTATAATTAATTTCTGTTTATTGTTTTAGATCTTCTTCAATATTTTTTATATTTTACTTCAATTTTCTTTCTCGATATTTACAACAGCCATTGGTATTTTTTATTGTAATCGATTTACGTGATTACATCAAAACATCACTAGTAACAATAAAATCAGTTCATTTCATTCAAGCATCAGAAATCATTCATTCTCTGAAACAAACCTACTAAATTATATTGCCAGAAAACTGCTAGAGCAGGCTTATATCTTTCTCTATACTCTGAAAGATCTGTTTTGGTAGTAAGACAAAGACAGAATGATCATCAGCTCAAATTACTTACGGTATTTGAATTTAATCGTGTCACTTATTATAAAATAAAATTGTATTGTTCCTCGCTGTGGGTGTTTATATTTTTTATTTTGGATTTTTAATATTAAAAAACTCGCGAATTGAAATGTTTATTTCCCGAAGCGGTTAATTAAAGTATATTTCAGTGATTGATAGCTCTGAAAACGTAAGTTTCTTCTGTTTATTTATTCGTCTAGTAAAAAATTATCAAGACCGCACCAATATTTTTTGTAAGACTAAAATTTATTTGTTATCGACGTTTCATAAATAGAGCGCTTGTAATAATAAAGTTTGGTTTATCTACAAGTTATCGCGAGTGGTTATTGTTCTTAATTTAAGCGTTGGTAGTAATCATTTGTGTTAATTTGGTCTTCCTGTATTTTATAGATGTGATTCTATCGCGTACCTAAGTATGTTCTTTGTGTTCACAGATGTTTCTGTAAAATATCACATAAACATCTGTGCTTCTGCCTGCGACTTCGTACCTACTTCGAAGTCGTTATAATATACTAAAATAACAGCCATATTTTTGTAAAACTCCCTCGGCCCCACCGCGTCGCCCGCCCGCGCTGTTATCATTCCTTTGCTCGACTCCTAAGGGTCGTAGCGTGTCGTTAAATAGCCTGTAACCTTCCTCGAGAATTGGGCTATCAAATTCTAAAAGAACTTTTCAAATGCGACTGGTAGTTCCAGAGATTAGGGCATACAAAAAAAATGCAAACTCTTAACTTTTATTATATTACTATTGATATGTACACAGAAGAATTGTTCACATAACTATACTATTTTACTATTGTGTTGTAGATAATAAGGCTATTAAAAATCAATGCCACGGGCTGTGTATTGTTGTAATTGGAATGTAAATAATCTGTTCTGTTTATGTAAATATCTAGGTGTTTACTATCATTTTGCTTTTGATACAAAATGGCACTCGTGATTTGAGGTACTTAATTCTCTATCCAATGTATTTTTGTTTGATAAAATAAACTATATACAATCCTCCAAGACCTCTGATCAAGATTCCCCATGATTAATAAATGATCTGAAAGTTATTAGAAAGTATCTCTGTAAAATCTTCCAACTCTTATGTTACTATCTATGTCCTAGAGACCCCATAAAATATAGGTCAAAAAACAATAAAGAAATAATTCATCTTCATAGAACTTATCATCATTAAAATAAATTCATCTCTTCTCGTACCTATATCTCGGACTTTTTTAAACAAAGTTGTATGTTCTTTAATATTTCTGATTACCACCTGAAATCCTCTGATTTTTAATTTGCTAGACCAACATGACAGCTAAATTACACTAAATAATGTCATGTTGACAAAAAAAAAGTTGATTGCAGCTGGAAATTTAGTCTAGCAAATTATAAAACAGAGTTTAAAGTCAGCATAAGTTTATGTGGTATCCAGCTGCATCCGGTTAGACTGGAAGCCGACCCCAACAACATAGTTGGGAAAAGGCTAGGCAGACGATGATGTTACAATACCTCCTCCAATGCTTTTTCTTTCTGTGTATAAAGAGGTATTTGCCCTACAATAGGAAAATTACCAACTGATACAATATGAATACAATCAATATTTGCCAATCATAATGTTGCAATAGTTACAATTAACAATAGAAATAAATTCAACTGGGCTATATTTAGCAAGAATATGGCAATAGACTGATAACAAGCTGGTACCTTTCTGTTAATTACAAATATTTTACACAATGCACTGATAATTACCTATTATATTTATAAACACTACTCATTATTATTTATTTGTAAGGTTGTAACAGTGTAAAAAAAGGAATTGGCAATCACATCTCTTATAGTTTGATTATTTTCAAACTGTCTAAAAAGACATGCAAACTAAAAGCATAACCACTCTTTCCGTAGTCGGGTAAATGATATGACTATAAAATATGGTGTCAGAAAGAACAGTGTATTGTAGCTTTAATTTTTTTTTTCACTAATCTAATTTTATCTAATCAAAATCTCACTGCTGAACATAAGCCCACAAAGAGCCTTAGGTACAGACGCCAGCACATCAAGCTACCCGAAACTGTCAAATTTTCCCAATCAACTTTGAACCTTATACTGTAGCGATAAAGTTGAAAATCTATTAAAGAAATTTGACAGATTGTAGTAGCTTGATGTGCTGGCGTCTGTACACCCACTGGTATACCGTCTGACTTTTTGTATCATCTGGATAAAAATAGGGTATAAAAGGTGAACAGAGTAGAAGCCTATGGCACAGAAAGTAATTATATTTTTCACAAAACATAAAATAAAAAATCTGTTTTTTTTACCTTCAATCAAAGGACTGAATGTCGCTAACAATTCATTGATAATTTCCGCGCGTAAAGAAAGGTGCCTCTTTAAGTTGAATGTTTATATTACTTGTTGACTTATAAGAATTTTTTTTTGTAAAAATAAAGAAATATCTGTGCCATAGTGTCCTACTCCGTTCACCTTTTATATCCTGTTTTTGCTTAAACGATAAGAAAAGTCAACCGGTATAGACAGTGATAAATAATATAAAACACTGGTTTTTATCACCCAAAGCTTCTACCACTACTATAACAGTATAAAGAGCCATCACTTACCAAAGAATTTGAAGTTTCACACTTGAATCATACTTGCAACAGCTTTAATCACTTTCATTATTCAAACTGTTGCCAAGAGTCAGGGGCTGGTAAGCTTATTAACACATTTTTTGAGGTCTGCAGCTATCCCTTGATTTCCTAGTTTACTCCATGGACGTAGTCTCCTACGAAGATTCACTTGAAAATGAGCTGTAAAAAAAAATCTTGTCTCTTTTTCGTGGGTAAATCCTCATGGATACCCTCCGTCTGGGCAGAGCGGAGGGTTATGTCGGACTCCTACCCCTCCAGTAACCATAAGTCGGGGGCATGGGATATACTAGTACATTCGCCGCACCCCCGACTGGTATCAGCCCGCCATGCCTAGCGGGCCCCATCACCATCAACCATCACAAGCTTCATATTTATAAACGACTCTCATTTTAAAATTGTCACTGGAATCAAAAACTTTGGTACACCCATCTACATTGCCCCACCAACATCTATCTCTCTCTAACTCATCACATCTTGCAGATGCCTCTCGCGCGCTCTAGCGGACTTGTGACGCGCCTCGCGCACAATGGCGGAGGAGCATGCGTGCCTGGTGCGCGCGCGCTCCGATTCTGAGGGCTCCTCCAAACATAGCTTTGGTACTATGGCGTACACTGAAGATAGACTTAGCGGTAAGTAACTAATGCGTTAATAGCACCGAAAGGGCTTTGAAATGAGTTTGCTACTTATGTCATAAGAGGCCATTCAAGTATTACGTAAGCACTTTAGGGGGGGGGGGGGGGGGTCTTAGCTTTGCTTATTTTTAATGAAATGGGGGATGGGGGGTCTAGATGGTGACTAAGTCAGCAGTATTTATTTTTTTACTTTTCGGATTTTATACAAAATTTAGTGGATTTTGGTTAGAACATACATGGCAACCTTACTTATTTATGCTTGAAAACGAAACGTATATAACTGCTGCTCCGGAATCAATAAAGAAACCAAAACAAATTGAAAAATGCATGTACCAATGTTTACGTAAGCATGTGGGGGGGGGGGGGGGGGGGTAAGCGCTTTGTTTGCCTGTTCTGACGAGGGGAGGGGGTTTAGTAATTGCAAAAAATCTGCTTACGTAATACTTGAATGGCCCCTTATGTCTTAAGCTATCCGAGACCCGCAGGTGAAAGAAAAAAAATTACCAATATCAAGCTGAGAATCAGCAGCACTTTTGATATATTTTTCTTCTTAGCGTGTCTATGAAAATCTAATTAAAGTCGGCTCAGAATTCGGCTTCGAGTATTGTGCCATCAGTGGCGACTTTTTTACACTTTTACTTTTTTTGACTTTTTTTATATCAAAGTCATAAAAGCCAGCCTCCAAAACGCCCACATTTTATACATACAGGGTTCATGTGCTGCAGGTAGCCAACACGTACTTTAAGCTGAAAGGAACGAGAATCTTTTTCCAGGTGGAGGGTATAATGATTTTTAAATACAGCTCTTATTTTCTTTATAACATCATATTCTTTGTTCTAATTAATCCACAATTATTGTATATTCGTAGGGACGGAGAGTGGCGGTGGAGAGCCAGGCAACACAAGCCACATGGCAGCTAGCCCGCCAGACCACACCGCAGACGCGAACGAGAGCGGGGAGCTCCTAGACTATAACGACTCCAGTGTACTGGAGCAGTTCCACGAGGATGCGCTGCGACAGGTAGGCTCTTAGTCTATTATATACATGGCAGGGTCAAATTACATTAGCTAGCGAAACTTCATAAACGTAATGACGATAATACAGTTTTTTTATTCTAAACGCGGCCGTTGACCCCGCAAGCAGCTGTAAATACTTGAAAATGTGAGTTTTTTTTTTATCGTCTTTAGATAACAATACCCAACAAGTCTGTAAAGCTTCGTCAGCTAATTTAATGTGACCTGTATATGTATAGCTCATGACTTCATCCGCGTGAAAGTCGGAAAACAGCAAAAAAACACTTTTTTCCAATCTATATAGCGTCTGCATGGAAGTGGAAAAACAACTAACATTGCAACTATAGTCTGTTCCAAAAGTATTTAATGAGAGTGTAAATAAAACCTGTTCAGTTTAAATTCTTACGCAATACTCAAACTTTAAGGGAATTATTAACACATTCATAATTATGTATTAAGAAGGTTTCGACATAGGACATCGGAGTTACCGACATAGCTTGCAGAGTACGCAAACTGAAGTGGCAGTGGGCTGGCCATGTTTGTCGAAGGACCGATGGCCGGTGGAGCAGACGAGTCCTGGAGTGGAGACCGCGGAACGGCAAGCGTAGTGTGGGACGCCCCCCCAGCTAGATCGACGGACGACCTAAAGAAGGTGGCTGGGACAGACTGGATGTGGAAGGCGGAGGACAAGGTGTTGTGGCGCAGCCTGGGAGAGGCGTATGTCCAGCAGTGGACTGCGATAGGCTGAGTTGATTGATTGAAGAAGTTTTCCAACTTTATATATCACCACTTTATCCAACTATTATTGCTTGAATAACATGATTAAATTGTAATTAAAAAATCATCGATGAAAATTGAGGTTATAAAATTAACCTCAATAAATTGTCAATTGTAAAACATTTTTGGAATGAAATAATCAAATCAAAACACTCAATTTGTAATTTGGCACTAGAAAATGTCAACAAATGAAAATGTAGACAAATGAGTCTGTCTACATTTTCATTATAAATGGCGAAATGTGGGTGTGCTATACAGGGTCAAACTAAATTAGGTAGCGAAACTCCGCCTACATGATGGTGGGTGGGATGGGATCTAAACATGAAAAACAAAAAATAAATGAATCTGACGACTGTTTGTGAGGTCATTGACCGCAGTTAGTGTAGCCACTTGAAATATCAGTTTAAAAAATCAATTTTTTGTTTGTTAACTTCACAGACGTGGTGACGTGACGTTAATACGATAAAACAAAAGAAAACAGATTTTCTGAACTCATACTTCAAGAAACAACAGTAACATAGGTCGCTGACCCCAAAAAAACATCAAATATATACCCAGGATACCCATCTGCAGAGGTTCGCTGGCTAAATTAATTTGACCCTGTATACCTCTGCCCAATCCTTCGGGGAACAGAGGCGTGATGTTATGTTATTCCTTTCGCAGGCGGGATTACAAGCCTGCACCCTAATTGCGTAACACACTATCAATCTCAATCTGAATCATTTTGAAGGATATTGCTGATCCATTGCTTCATATATTCGGAAAATTCGTCTGCTCAACAACGTAAATAACGCAATGAATATTGTTGAACTGTCAAAACGAAACCCATTGCTACTGTTAGTTTGATACGCAATTACCCCGCAGATCTTATGTCATGTAATTCTTTTCGCAGGCTGGTTGTGGTCTGTCCCAAGCGCGGGTGACGCTGGCCGTATTCCTGGCGATCTCGGGTGCTTCGCTAGAGCTGTCTGCGATACCGTTCATACTGCCTTCAGCTGAAATTGAGCTGTGCATACTGCCACATGAGAAGAATTGGCTTGGTAAGTCAACAATATATACACATAGTGCACTGACTAGAGAGAATACGTTCTTGAAACCCGTCAATGGGGATCCACACGCAAAGCTCATGACAGATGTCGCCAGCGGCGCGATGGCTGCTGTCAAATCATTTTCGCTTTGTTTACGTCAGTTTATTCACTATTTTTTGTGTTGAAACCGGTCCACCATCGTTATCGATAGCCTGTATTGTACCTGGAAACTTAAAGAATTGAACGAAGAACAAAAAATTTTTTTTGCGACGTATAGCCTTTTCCCACTTTTTTGTTTGAGTTATGTTTTTGGGAAATAAATGTACACCGGGGTTAGACCCTGATACAACACACAGAGTCATTATCGAGAAAATTAAAATTAACTGAATGATAGGTTACAAAATTTATGTAAGTGACAGCTTTCAATGGCCATGTCGACGATGCGCCACCTATCGTGAAAAAATGGCAGTAAAGATCCTCATTTCATACAAACGAGTACGTGTTTTGCGAATTTGATCTTTATTAGCTACTAGAATTGTCGCACTGACAGCTGTCAGGAACGCGTTCTTTCGACGGCCGGACTGTAAACTATAAATTTTAAATAAAGAACCTTAAAAATAAGTTTCAATTAAAATCCTATAGTTAATTGATTGTTTCCGATCCATTATCAACGTTTGAATTATATTTTAAAACAATAGGTACCTATAACCGTAAAGGTTTCATCAAGAGCACCATTGGAGAAGCACCAAAAAAATTTTAGCAAAATGTATTTTCATGGAAACGGAACGAAGTTGCGAAGTTTCAACTTTATAGGCCTTGATGACGTTGTCCGAAATTAACTTGAAAGAATTCATCCTAACACACTATCAAATGAAATTGAATAAAAGTCGGTTTTCAAGTGTCACCCATACATTTTGACTGTCTACAGGCCCAAGGCCCGTATCATTATCATTTGCAGGGCAGTTTAAATATTAAACAGGTCAAGTGGACAGTAATAGTTGCACTGCACAAGGTACAAAATAGCTTGACACTACGCTTTTTGTCAAATATTAACCTGCTTTTAATTTTCGACTTAATTTCAACGCGAGCAATGTTGATATTCGAATGAATGGCAGGATTTTGAATATTCTATTGCTAATCAATGCCATACAAGCGCCAAAAGATCCATGTAGCACTCTATAGACCGACCGCTTAACTGAGACGTTGCCTGAGGTAGTGGCGCGATGCGGGAGGGGTGATAGTTGTCACAAGTTGGCGAATCACTGAGCTCTCGCATCACGTCACCACTCCCCTCCAGCACCACGCTGCTACCTCAGGCAACGTCTCAGTTAAGCGGCCGGCCTATAAAAGTTTTTGCAGATGTCACTACCACACCACAGTTACGCATACGTTTGTCCTGAGGCTCAGATAACCCTTTCCTTATTCCACAGTAATGATAAGCCTGGTAGGCGGGTCCTTTGGCGCGGTAGGCTGGGGCGCCTTGTCCGAGCGACTCGGTCGAAGACGATGTCTCGTGTCGTGTCTCGCCGTCAACGCCGTGTTTGCAGCCATAGCAGCTTTTATGCCGACTTATGGGACATTTATGATGGCCAGGTAAATCATCTTTATTTTTTTCTATTTTTTCGTGTTTAGATATCGATATCCATGTCTACGGCGTTTCGCTAGCTAATTTTAATTTGATCCTGTATACATGGTGTGTTTTTGAAAAGGGATTTCTATGGGAGAGATGCCGCCTTGAAGTTTGACGATCCGTAACGAGCCTGAAATTAGTGGGACCACCCCAAAACTTTAAAAGAAACGCACGTAAAATTGAAACTCTCATCATTTCTCCCCAGATTCTGCTCGTCGATCGGCTCAGGCGGCATAGTGGGCACGTCGTACACGTACGCGGGCGAGATGTGGTGGCGCGGGCGGCGCGCGCGCGGCCTGGCGCTGCTGCCGGCCGCCGCCGCCGCCGGCGCGCTGCTGGCGGCCGGGCTCGCCGCCACCGTGCTGCCGCAGACCGGCGCTACCACGCTCATCGAGAACAAGGAGCACTTCAGTGCCTGGCACAGGTATGTAGTCACGGCCTGGCAGCCTGCGGCGCGGCCTGGCCATCTTAAGGCCACTGTGGCATCTTGAATATTATTTTTACCGCATTTTCTGTATCAGCTTTCCCAGTCATGACGAAATATTCGAAATTTGAAACCGCCATCTTGGATTTTGATTTTAAAAACAATTCCTAGTGCATTGAAACTTTACTAAGGTTAAAACTATCTAACTGTCACATAGACATATGTATATATAGACCTTGTCATTTTAAGACGTGCAAGGGACATTCAACCTCAGATTAATTAAGACCAATAGATGAAATGTATTTTAGCAGGAACCTACGCCTGTAATGCTATCCTTATTACGTAAACTAAAATGTGCGAGCGAAAAAACAAGATGGCAATATTTTTATCAATGTGTCGATTTCATGCCGCGTACAGCCCCACCTGTCAAATGAGTGTCAAATGCTAGCAGCCAAGGTTGTGCAGTTGTTGTTTAGTCAATATCGACATAATATGTCGATATTATTGTAATGTGATAAAATGATATTTTAAAATGGGTTGTATTAAATTGGTCATCAAAAACAACGTAACCTGATATTTATTACATGCACCACAAAACTTGGCATAAAAAAAAACACTTTATCGAAAGTAAAAAAACACATAACAGAGGTGCACTGATCTACTGATCATTAATATATCATCGATAACTATTTTTGACGGCACTAATAACCTCAAAATTGGATTTATTATATTTGAGATTTCTGTGCTTATTTTTGTTCTAACTTATGTGAAATTGTCTTAGCGTAATAAAATAACCAATCGTATGTCTTTTTCATTAAATGCCATAACATTTCGTAGTCATTTACAGCGAAAATATAACTGGTATGTACTCACTTGTGGAAACTTATATTTTCGCCGGAGTTTTCTTTATAGCCAGAATGCGATCTGCAACCGCGCACTATGCAGGACATTCTCCTTGTCCTCAGCCTTCTTTCGGTTACACCAACACACCACAATTTTTTTCACAACTCACGATGTTTATTTGGACAATGACAAGTCATAACGCGACCAAATTGCAAAGTATTGCCAATGTTGCCGTCGTAGAATTTTAAAAGTGCCTTTCTCATTCGTTAGCATGGACAGGAGTCTTTAGGAGTCGGAATGACGTTCTGGGTAGTACGGTGTGACGTCATCAAGATTTCATCTATTGTAGTATTTAATCTGAGCATTCAACCGAAGGTTGATAAAGCAATTACGAGGTCGGCTATACAATAGTGGTACATAGTCGAACTTAATGCCACAAGGCATTTCCCCCCACCCCAAATCTTGATGATTGGTAAAAACGCTCGTTTTAACGAACTGTTAGACAGCTTCACTGTCACTGTTACTGTGTACAGTCCGATTCAAACTTTATGGCGACTCGGAACATGAGGCGAGTCGCTGCGCAGTAACATAATCACGTGTCAGCGAGGGGAGGGGGGAGGTACTGCGCAGCAAGTAGCGCACTTCACAGCTGCCATAAACTTTGACGAGAACTATAACTGTCAGTTTTGGTGAGTTGTACCGTTTTTTCTTACAGGTACCTTCTTCTCTGCACCATACCGATCCTAGCATCGTTGGTGAGTCTGATCTGGACTCAGGAGTCACCTCGATACCTACTGGATGTGGGCAGAGAGGTCGATGCTATGGTGGTGTATCAGGTAATGCAACATCACACTGATATTATAAAGGCGTAAGTTTGTGTGTGTGTGTTTATATGTTTGTTACTTCTTCACGCTCAAATGGGTGGATCAATTTTGATAAAATTTTGTATGGAGGTAGCTGACACCCTGGATTAACATATTAGCTACTTTTTATCTAGATATTCCCATGGGAATTACGCGGGTGAAACCGCGGGGTGCAGCTAGTTTAGAAATAAATAGCTGTTCTATACATTTCACTTTTCTATGAAACAGCTGATTTTGTTTTTGATAACCGACGAAAGATTTCTACGCTAGGGGTCTAGAATCAAGTGTTGTATTCATGGTTACAGTTTTCGCGTCGATGCCACTCTGAATGTGAATGTAATGAGTATTTTTACACAGACTACAAGCCTCCTTTTTGTTTTTTTTTTTTTTCTAGATGTGAATCTTTGTTTATTCATATCTGAGACTTTTTCGCCGATTTAGGGGGTTTAGAGGGATTGGAGGGGCTTGTGGCTAAGAAATAACAGCCGCACGGTTCGATCGATCAGGTTAAGCTACGCTTGCCGCGGTGGGTCCGTGGATGGGTGTCCATATCTACATACCGAGACCCCTCCGTACCTCGGAAAGCACGTTAAGCCGTTGGTCCCGGCTGTCATTCGTGGATATTGGACAGTCGTTACAGGTCGTCAGAAGTCCGAAAGTCTGACAACCAGTCTTACCAAGGGGTATCGTATTTCCTAATAACTGGGTTGTGGAGGTCAAATAGGCAGTCGCTCCATGTAAAATACTGGTATTCAGCTGCATCCGGTTAGACTGGAAGCCGAACCCAGCATAGTTGGGAAAAGGCTAGGCAGATGATGACTTTTTCCCCGATTTACTTTTTTTTTTACGAATTTTTTATTATTGTTCCACAGAACATACACAGCAGTAACAAGTTCCGTCTATGCGGCAATGCGCACGTAAGCGCAGCTAATGCCGAATACCGGCTTGGAGAGCTCGCATTACCGGGCAAGAGGCGCCCGCCTGCCCTGCACCACGTCAGACATAGCGTGAAGATGGTAAGTTTATAAGGTCACCACACCCTATTATAAAAAAGAAACTATAGCAAAAAGGGACTTCATAAGAGAAGTCGTTTTAATTTTTTTTTTTAGATCGTACTTTACGTCCATTCCCGTTGTCCCCATTAACGCTGTCCCCATTGAATGGGGACAGCGGAACTCAATAAAAATAATTAAAATGTATTCCTGTTGTCCCCATTGACGATATTCCTGTTAATGGGGACAGCGGAACTCAATAAAAATAATTAAATTTTATTCCTGCTGTCACATTATACACTTTTTATTCGACCTTTATTTTTTCTTGTTTGTTTTTATCTGATGTATGTATCTGGTGTATTGTGTGTAAAAAGAAATATATTTATTTAGCACAGACCAAAAGGGTCTGTGCTAAATAAATATATTTCTTTCTTTTTCTTTAAGTTCTTCCCTCCAAAACCGAGCTCTTTGATTTACTTCTCATAAATTTCCTCCCGCGTTGTGGTATATGGCCCACTCACTCTCATCGAGTGGAGGCCTGTGTCCCAGCAGTGGAAACATATAGGCGGGTTATGCGTATTATGCTAACTTTTTGTCTTGCAATCAAATGCTATGAGTTTGGTTTCCGCACTTAGTTCCTTCAAGTGGACCATTGTGCGTGTCTTGTAATCTATCTCAAAACATAGCATCACGCATGTAATCCTCGAAGGGTAAGGCAGAGGTATACCTATAGTACACCCACATTTCGCCAGTTATGTTTAAGTCCCATGTAATAGGAGGCGAGCCTATTGCCATCAAACAGGCAGGAATCCAGACTCCGGGCTGCTACGGAGAAATTCCAGATAGATAAACCTAATAACGCTTTGCCCGGCCTGAGAATCGAACTTCATGATCAGCATCAGTAGTAGCGCTTGCGACCACTAGACCAACGGCAGCTAGCTGTTTGTATACAATATGGAAATCACATATTACTCATTTGGAGAAACATTGACGTAACTGCTACTTTTTTTTAAGCTTTTTTAAGTTTTTTTTTTTTTTTTTTGGGCTGGGTAGGTAGCAGACGACCCCATCTATCTGCCATTTTCGTGTGTTCAACGTTCTGCCGAACACCCTGTATGTGGTTTCCATACTGTATAACATCTTTATTGTGTTGTCCTCAGTTTTGGCAGTCATTTTTCCAGTTGTTCTCGAGCGCGTACAGGAGTACTACTCTCTCGCTTGGAGGGACACTGCTCTTCACTATGGCGATACAGGTAAATAAATTAAATGAAAATAATTAATGTTAGTATATTTTACAAAGTTTTCCCACAAGGGGGACCGGCGACCTTGTGAAAGCCGCAGGAACTCGTTGGATGCGAGAAGCACAGAACCGGTCGAAGTGGAGGTGCTTGGGGAAGGCCTGTGTCCATGAATGGACGTCTTTCGGCTGAAATGATGATGATGATAGTTTACTGAGAAGTTAGCTCTAGCAAAAAACCTGTAAGAGAAGTAGTAATCTCTGTCTTTTAAAAATCCGATAGCTTTAAATATAATTTATTTCAATCAATCAACTTAGTCTCATCATTCTTCTTCCCTTATCCCAATTTATTTGAGGTCGGCGTAACATGTCTTTTTCTTCCATATTTCTCTGTACTAGCAGCGCCCCGCGGTTTCACCCGCATAAGTTCCGATCCCGTGGGAATATCGGGATAAATAGTATTCTATGTCCTTTCCCGGGACTCAAACTATCTCCATACCAAATTTCATCTAAATCGGTTCAGCGGTTTAAGCGAGAAGAGGTAACAGACAGACAGACACACTTTCGCATTTATAACATTAGTATGGATTTCAGTCAGTCAACTTGGCCTATTGCATTTCAATTCATTCATGAAGAATAAAAATAATTATCACATCAAATACAATTAAAAGCTTACCGATTATGGTCTTTTACAAAATAATAGCTATAAAAGTAGTGAATTTATTGTTTATCCAATTCTCTCAAAAAAGCAAGAAAATTCTAATTATGACAGTATTTTCTGTTGTAAAAACATTAATAATTCCGTTAAAATATCTCTCTCCCCACAGTACTACCTCGCCTCCTACATACCAGCAACTGTCGTAAAAATGGAAAGCGACCTCTACGAGGCGTCCAAACGGACCATCGACAACGAGACATACTCAGACGTGCATTACAATACTACTATGGAAAATGTCGACTATTTCAACGTGACGTTCAACAAGTGCACCATTCGAGATATGTTGATGTCGCACGTCGCGTTCAAGAACTGCTCCTTCACTAACGTGGCGCTGTCCAATATTAAGACGTCGTTCACGACCTTTGAGGGGTGCCTGTTTGTTAATAGCACGTGAGTAGACCTTTAAAAATGTGCGAAATATGAAACTACTACACAATAAGAAAATGACTCTTCGACAATATGACAATGACACTACCACAATATGACAATGACACTATCACAATTTAACAATGATACTACTACACAATGAGAAAATAACACTGACAGTGACACTACAATACCATAAGAAAATTACTTCGACAATATGACAATGACACTACCACAATATGACAATGATATTACCACAATATGACAATGATACTACTATAAAATAAGAAAAGGACTTCGACAATATGACAATGACATTACCACAATATGACAATGATACTACTAAACAATAAGAAAATAACACTGACAGTGACACTACAATACCATAAGAAAATGACTCTTCGACAATGTGACAATGACACTACCACAATATGACAATGACACTATCACAATTTAACAATGATACTACTACACAATGAGAAAATAACACTGACAGTGACACTACAATACCATAAGAAAATGACTTCGACAATATGACAATGACACTACCACAATATGACAATGATATTACCACAATATGACAATGATACTACTATAAAATAAGAAAATTACTTCGACAATATGACAATGACACTACCACAATATGACAATGATATTACCACAATATGACAATGATACTACTATAAAATAAGAAAATGATACTACTATAAAATAAGAAAATGACTTCGACAATATGACAATGACACTACCACAATATGACAATGATATTACCACAATATGACAATGATACTACTAAACAATAAGAAAATAACACTACCACAATATCACAATAACACTGCCACAATATGACAATGACAAAATGTCGAATACTATAACGTGAACTTCAACAAGACTATCATTTAGAATGAAAAGAAATGCTATATTGCAACTTTTCTATGAGGATAACAGAAAATTCAGTGATAAAATAACAATTCACTATAACAATGACGCTGAGGCAATTACAATATATTTTATGGCTATGACACTATGGCAATGATAGTATGACACATTACGACAGAAACACTATGCTCCAAAATGACGAACACCACGATGTTTTAAACTCTACGTACTTATATTATTTCTCTTGTCCACAGAATAATCGACACAGACATGGAAATAGGCAGGGAACTAGACGAATGGTGCATATTCAACAGCACGATAATACGAGGCATGCGCGGCGGCTGCGCAAGACATGCCGACCTCACGTCCAAACTAGGAGGGATGACGTCAGAGCAGAGCTATGTGTCGCACGCGATGTTCCTCGTCACCTTCATAGCGCTGATGCCGCACACCATGAGACCCACCGGTATTTATTATTTTAGCAAAAAGAAAAAAAAATGCAAAAACCTGTAATACAGTTAAACCAAAAAGGGTTTGCGCTCCGGTAATCTTCGTGTTTCCCAATATGGATGACGATTTTTTTTTTTTTTTAATTCAAAAAAATAAGTCTAAAATCTAAAAAAATTGTCAAATTATAAAGTTTTAAAATAACTGCTAGACAAAGACGGCACTACCATAGAAGTGACATCACGACTATGTCACTTCATACCTAGCGTCATACATCGTCAGTACCGCGCGACAAGGACGGGAATAATCCCCACCAAAAACTTTTAAAGCGTGTAGTTTCTCCAAATTCCATCGATTTCACTGTTTTTTTTTTTCGATTATCTCGAAAGTGTGTCTGTCTGTCTGTTACCTCTTCACGCTTAAACCCCTGAACTGATTTAGACGAAATTTGGTATGGAGATAGTTTGAGTCCCGGGAAAGGACATAGGATAGTTTTTATCCCTATATTTCCACGAGAAACTTTTGCGGGTGAAACCGCGGGGCGCTGCTAGTTTCTAATATTAGTCATCATCCCTATTAGCACGAACGTCGCGTCACAAAGTAACCCCCCACAGAAAGCTGAACAAGCTTTGCCAGCTTCTAAGGATTGTAATTGACGCTTCATACAAACGCTCATTGATAGGTAGGCGTTTATATGAAGTTTTCTTTCTATAGCCTTACCTACTCTGTCTTTGCTAATGATAAAAAGTTTCATTGTGATATGACAATTAGAAGTCGATTCAAATTGACTTCTAAGATTTTGTTATATTATTAGTTAGTTACAAGTGAAGCTAATAAGTGTGTTAAAAAACCGGTCAAGTGCGAGTCGAACTTGCGCACCGATGCCTCCGTACAAATTTGTAGGTGTGTAAATCGTTTTAAAATTATTATTTTTTGTAATGTAACTATAAATTTACGGTTTTCGGATTTTTCCCTTACTTGTACTGCATGCCATTGCTTCTTGCCAAATTTCATGATTTTAGGTTAACGGGAAGTACCCTATAGGTTTTGATTCCGGAACATAAACGCCCGTATCTTTGATTGCGTTAACTTAGAAGTTTGATTTTTTCACTGCTTCAAGGGATTGCAGCCTTGAGTATTTGATATTAATTTCAACTTGATAACTCCACGCGTTCCTGAGAAAAAAATACAACCGAATTGATAACCTCCTCCTTTTTTTGAAGTCGGTTAAAAAGGGTCTTGACTGACTGACAGACAGACGGACAATGAAGTGATCTTATAAGGGTTCCGTTTTTCCTTTTGAGGAGACGTTTTCTTTTCTCTTTACAGTGGCAATGTGTGGAGCGTGCGTATTGCTGTCTCCCTTAGTCTACATAGCGCAGAGCGAGACGGCGCTATACGTGGTGGAAGCGGTGTACAGGGTGTTCATCACGCTAGTTTTCTTCTCTGTGGGATTGAACGTTGTGGATACTTATCCGCATAATTTGAGGTAAGAATTGTATTATTTCTAATTTACCTTATTATAACGTTTTTTTGTTTGTAGGTTTTTCTTTTTTGACGTTCAGAAAATGCCGTCAATCTATATATATAAAATTCAAAGTCCTGACTGACTGATATATCAACGCACAGCCTAAACCGCTGGTCCTAGAGACATGAAATTTGGAGGGTATGTTCTTTGTGAAGAGTAGGTATACACTAAGAAAGGGTTTTTCGAAATTCCTCCCCTGAGAGGGTGAGGAGGGTGAAATTTCACGCGGACGAAGTCGCGGGCAGAAGCTAGTCTAAAATAAAAATAAAAATAGCCCACCTCTGATAAATTATTTTCGATCAATTGATTGATTAACTTTATTCAATCATAATTATCCGGTAAGACTGGAACCAGACCCCAACATAGTTGGGAAAAGGCTAGGCAGATTGATTGTGATGATGATTGATTAACATTAAAACGAAGATAACCCGAAAATGTTGCTTATACTTACCTACTTAAATATTTTTGTGCCATTGTATAAGGCAAGCATGACGACCTGTTTATAATACTTTTAACAACTTGCATGCTGATTTCTCATGATTGAACAAATAAAAATTCTCTTAAGTCTTTGCCCAGCAGTGGGACACTATAGGCTAAAAAAATTAGTATTTATATTAATATTTAATTAAGGTGTCTGTTGTCTTTCAGTAGTTATTTTACTGACATATTTTATGTCAATTTCGATTCAACGTCATTGAACGGCGTTAGCGGGAGCCAGATCAGCGCAACCAGGTGTGGTTTCCACCGCTCACAGCGACTAACCCAAAAATTCATTTGGTTAACTGAAGTATTGCTTTGCGATATACGCAACACGTGTCGAAAAATGAATTTTCTTTCATACAAACTCTTATAATAACAACCGTTTTCGCAAGTCTGGTGCTCCTCTAGGGTGCGTTAGTTTATCATTGAAGTTTTGTCCCACTGCAGATCAAATCAGCTGGAAGGAGAGTAGGGAGACCTACCACTCTCCCTCCAGCCAGTTACAGGTCTCCCAAAGTGATAATGCGCATAGAAATCTTCGTCACTGTTCGGCAACGGTCGTATTCCCCGAGCGCAAAATGGACAAATGCACTTGCAAAATGCTAGAAACAATGCACTTGCAAAATGCAAGTGCATTGTTTAGGGCTCTTACGATTCAATGATTCGGGTGTTTCCGGGAATACGACAATTCGCGAAGATCTTCATGCGCATTATTAATTTGGGAATACTGTACGTAATTATGAAACTATTATCCCACAGATGCACAGCGCACGGTCTCTTACTATCCGTCACCTACATGGGCGGCGCGATAGTGCGTGGCGCGGGCGACGGCGGAGCCATCGTCAGCGCGATACTATGCGCTTTACTAGGAGCTGCGGCTACCGGCTCTGCCTTCGCGGCTAATATACATTAGATACAAGGTATGTACAGAACTCCTAGGAAAAGTATGCGCTTCGGCAATCATCGTCTGTCTTCGGTAATACGAACACGCGACGATGAGATCTACCCCTTTATTCATAAACGTTGCTTAAAGTGAAGCAGTGATTAGCGATCGACCACGGTCAATGGACCGTCGCGTGTCGCCTCATACATTTTATGTCATAAAATATGTGAAATGTCATCGGTCAACCACGGTTTGGGCCTTATTTATTAAGACCGACAAGTGACAGGCGTCAATCTGTCGCCTGAAACCCCATACTGCAACTTTATTGAACAGCAACTATTTTTTTACCAATATGTGGCATTGGCAAGGGCTGGTTCGTGGTGGCGCGGGAAAAGACTTCCTGGAAGGACTTGGTGAAGGCCTTTGCCCAGCAGTGGGACAGTACAGGCTAAACAACAAAACAATGTGGCATTATTAGTTATATTAAATATGCCCCCGGTTGCGCACTAGGCTTCATGTACAGACGCCAGCACATCAAGTTACTACAATCTGTCAAATTTCTTTAATAGATTTTCAACTTTATCGCTAAAGCATAAGGTTCAAGGTTGAATGGGAAAATTTGACAGTTTTGGCTAGCTTGATGTGCTGGCGTCTACATGATGCCGGAGCCGCGCCGCCGCGCTAGAACCGCGTGTACACAGTTTTAAATAGTAAATCAACGATCACAGTTCAGTAAAGCATGGCCAGCGGTCCGGCGACTGTGCTGCTCCGGCTTCATGTACAGACGCCAACACAACATAGCTTGATGTGCTGGCGTATGAACAGTCAACAAAAGAGAAAAGTATGCAGGACCGTCGGATATAGTTGAAGCTTAGTAAGAAACCGATGGATGTTGTCGACTGAAATTTAATTTGATAAATGAGTTGTTTGTTTTCTATTATACTATCAAATTTTATTCGAGAACATCAATCGGTTTCTTACTAAACTTCAACTATATACGACGATCCTGCATACTTATCTCTTTTGTTGACTGTACATCTACTACAATCTGTCAAATTTCTTTAATAGATTTTCAACTTTATCGCTAAAGCATAAGGTTCAAAGTTGATTGGGAAAATTTAACAGTTTCGGGTAGCTTGATGTGCTGGCGTCTGTACAGGAAGCCTAACGTGCAGACGCGGCTCGATCGTAATTTGTATTTCCATCTTTTCAGGTATTACGAGTCCTGTGGACTTTAAAATGGGTATTCCGAGGAATCAAAAGAGTTCCTCTATGAAAACGACGACACTTTAATTTTTAACTTACAACCAATTAAGTTGTAATAAAAATTGTTAAGCAAATATCTTTAAATGTGACTAAAGTTGGGTTTTGCATATTTGATTTTACTTATACTTATTATTTAATTTAATTATGGCTCAGGGCTCTATTGAAAGTCAAAACATACAAACATAAGCTTGCATTATTTTTTAAATTAAAATTTTTTTAGGCGCTCAGGTCGGTGACGCTAAATCGGATATACTCGGCTCGGTGACGCTAAATCGGGTATACTCGGCTCCAGTCGGTCGGTGACACTGAATCGGGTATAGTCGGTCAGTGCCGCTGAATCGGGTATACTCGGCTCCAGTCGTAAGTTTTCGCTTCTGTCGTGTGATCATAACCAATTTTTATTTTACCGACATCAAAAAAGATTTTCTGGAGATTAAGTATTATGAAAAATTCTAATTGTAAAACCTAACTTTTATAAGCGAGAAGCAAATCTTGCCATTTCGAATGAACTACCAAAGTATTGTCGACTGAATTCACTATGTTTTAATATTAACAACTAATTTTGTGTGTATTGTGTAACTTTGTGATTGTTTTTGCGACTCGTTACTTTCTTATTAACGTTATGAAAATATTAGCCCAGGGCACGATTTTGCCGCGGTGATTTTTTTTTCTGGCCACCATTGAATGTTTCACTTTAACGTTTCAACTATTCAATTTGATTTACAACTATTAAATTGTCATTAGTTGCAAGTGAAAGGGCAGTGGCGAATTGTAATCGCAGTTGCAAAGTTACATAATCTGCCCTGATTCAGACCTCTTCGATAATGAACCGATTCGATAACGATTGACAAATTATACCATGGCGAAGACTTAAAATTGCTACAGTACGAAGCATTTATACTTCAGTTTTTAATGTCAGATAATATACGTCCATTGCCACTCACTCAACTATCTACCTTAGGGTTGTGTATTCTAAAGTTGATTTTTGATTGACCATTTTTATTAAAGAAGGTCCTAAATAAATTTTGGTTACAATGGAATTTGAACTTTGTGTGGTTTGACATAGAGTTTATTGTTCCAAAACTTAATAAATAACTGGGATTCTGAATTCAAATATAGACAGTCTATCGTCGATTATATAAATAGTAGTTTATAAAACAAATCGAACGTAGAATGAGTTATCGTAAGATTCTGAATCCGGAGGCTGCACAGTACCCTTCTGAGGAATAACTAACATAGAGAAGTGATAAAAGAAACATAAACACTGCAATATCCATCTCTTTCTACGTTTCGAAACTTCTTATGAGTTGGAAAGAGTACGCTACAGGTTTTATTTACTTGCTCTTTTCAGTCGTAGACCGTCGTCATCAGGGAGACGAGACGTGTCTTATTTTTAGATGGTCTTAGTACTGTGAGCTGCAGACGAAGGTGGCTCCGATTGTAATGAGTATAAACAGTACAGCAGTGCTCAAGGATAATTTGACGCTTGCTTGACATTGACAGCCTCCTGTCAATGTCATACATCGTCAAGCGTCGTTGCGTCGCGTTGTTGGTAAATATAAGTAAATTATTTCGTTAGTAACGATTTTGGTCACGCCCCAAAACATCCTTGTACAACTACAGGGTCAAATTAAATTCGCTAGTGAAACTCCGCACACGTGATGGGTATCGATATCTAAACACGATAAAACAGAGCCTTTTGACGTGATAACGTCTTATAAATCGATGAACGCCGGCTGCACGCACGAAAAAGCATGACTATGTCACGTTCCGCCTGAGCCGAGCGTGCAAGCGAGAGCGCGGAACAAGCGATAGAGAGGCATGTTTTCTTATGACGTTATCACGTAAAATTATCGTCCGTAAACCGACTTTACAGACAATCTAATATTTTTCAAGCAACAACACTATCAATAGCTCTTGACCCAAAAAAAACCAGAACTTTTTTATTTTATTGTGTTTAGATACCCATCACGTCTGCAGAGTTTCGCTAGCTAATGTAATTTGACCTTGTATATCTATGATAGTTATTATTCTGAAGGAAAGTAATCGATTACTGTATACCAACATTGACATTATTAACATCAGCAATAACAACGTATAGCAATGAAAAGACAATTTAGTTTATATTTAAATTTAAATTAAAAAATATAAACTCGCGGCTGAGTTTATTCTAATTCATGTGTAAATTAGTGTAAATAAATGCTTTGTGCGCGGATTGAGAATCGATTGATAGTGTTGTGCCATTGCCGATTTTGGTCCAGGACTTTTGGAAAATTAGTGATGTTATGCATTTTTTTTTTTAATTTGTTTATGGGAATATGCGTGAGGTTATATTTATTAATATTACTACCTAACCTGGCGAACTTCGTACCGGCTCAGAATCAAAAAAGCCGATCCATACAAAATGTATGAGATTATTTTTTGTTTTTTCTTTGTGAATTTTCCCCATGTTTTAATAGTTATTCTGCTATTCGGGGCGGAGACAAATCCAACAAACCAAAGATCATAAAAATCGGTCCGGCCGTTCTTGAGTTATAAATGGCGTAACCCGACTTTCTTTTATATAAATAAATTATTCCGCCTCGTTGTTCTAGTGGTCACAAGCGCTATTGCTGAGCATGCGTTCCTGGATTCGATTCTCAGATCGGGCAAAGTGTTATCGGGTTTATCCATCTGGAATTTCTCAGTAGCAGCCCGAAGTCTGTATTTGTGCCCGGTTGATGGCAACAGGCTCGCCCCCTATTACCTTGCCTTAAACATAACTGGCGAAATGTGGGTGTAACCTCTGTCCAATTCTTTGGGGAAACAAGGCGTGATGTTATAACAAGAGTTTAAAAAAGTCTGTTTCATTTCTAAAGGCTCCTACACACTATGCCGGCGGCCCAGCCGCATTTTTTCAGTTCAGGCACCTACATTTTTCATAGTCCTGGACTAAATATGAGTGTCATACGATTTGATATCCGCGTCACTCTCATGCCATAGCTACTACTGCACATGTGACTATTACAAATTGATAAATGGATTGCACTGGAATTTACTGACTTATCGAAAATCCTATAACGTAAAAATGAAGAATTTTCTAGATTTCGCAAAATGTGAAAGAAGAAGGATAAGTTTGGGTTGGATAAGGGTAGGTTTTCGCGGGTTCCAATTAAATAATACTTCGTATGAGGGCAAAGCTGGGCTTATAATACGTCCCTAAGTTGTACGCTAAAAGTATGAGTCTTGACGCGTTTAGAGCAAAACTTGCTTCTATAATAATATGAAGTGTAATATCTTTTTCCAAAAGGCTAGTTGACTTTCTGGTTTTTTACGTATATTATACAGGGTTATTGGAAAAACACCAACAACCTCTTAGGAGGTCATTGTACTCATCATTATGAACAACTTTTACTATGGGATCAAACCTGAAATCGCGAAAAAAAAATCAGCTGTTCCCTACATTTTGAAGACGAACATAAAAGTAGGGAACAGCCGATTTTTTTTTCGCGATTTCAGGTTTGATCCCATAGTAAAAGTTGTTCATAATGATGAGTAAAATGACCTCTTAAGAGGTTGTTGGTGTGTTTCCAATAACCCTGTATATTTATTTATTTAATACTTTAAGGACGCTATCACATTTTGAACTCGCTCAAGTTTAGGTATCTGAATCGCAACACAGCAACATTACGCGCACGCACACATTGAAACCATTGTTCGCTCGATTTTTATACGTAACTTAACTAATCTTGGTACTTGAAGATTTTTTTTTTTAATTTTGCTGGTATTTATTGAGTAAAGTTAGTTGTAAGTTCGCAATCGAATTTGGTAAGTGTTATTAGTACTTACTATCTGCGTGATAATCATGTTTTTAGTATTGTTGAAGTTCATCAGTCAATATGTTCATTACTAGGTACCCAAAAACGACCTTAACATTTTAGTATTACAAGGAACATCCACATTTATACCACAGTCTGCTGTTAGTTTGAAAAGATGTACCTAAGTACTTTTAAATATTATTTTTGATGTCAATTGTTGGAGTATTACATAATCAAATACTAGCCTGGGAGTTTATCGTAGAGTTTCGTTGTGATATTTAATAATAATCATTCCCTTATGAAAACAGTAAATATTTATTTACTTAAAAATTAAAAAAAAAGTAAATCAAAAGTAATTTATTCAAATTAGGCTGAGAATCAGCACTTTTCGAATGTCAAAATTACAAAAGACAGTCCCCAAAACGCCCGCCCTTCACTTCTTAGTGCTTTCGCTGGGAAGAAGTGGCGCAACAAACTCCCCAGCAGCACAGCTGTCTTTTCACATAGAAAATATTTCATTGTACTACTACTATACTCCATAGGTTTAGGTAGCTAAATAAAGGTAAACAAAAAAACCACGCGACTTTGTTAACCGACTAAACGTAATACCAGTCTATTCAGTTTTCATGCTACGTCACAATTGTATTCTTCAATATAGCAACATTATAATTCACTAAAAAAAATTACTGAATTGAAGAGTAAAACTGTGACGTAGCATGACAACTGGATATACTGGTATTATGAAGAAATTGGCCGTAAGTCGATTTGTCACAAACAAAAATCCGCCACCTTGAATAAAAAATGGATGTTATATTCGTAATCATCACCCCGAAAGACCCCAAAATCGACTATTAATATCGAATGTCAAAAAAAAAAACATTTCCATCATTTTAATTTGATTATAAAATAATAAAATAAATATTTATAGGTACAATCTTTATCCGTCATCTACATCCACTAAATAAATAAATTAAAAGTAAAAAAGTTTTTTTCAGATTTAAGTACTCGTATTTACTTAGTTTGAAAATTAAAAAAATGAAAATCAATCAGATCATGTTATTTACTTGTTTATCTACACAGGTAAATCTCGCAACAAGCTTTTATATCATATATAACTTGTGTACTTAATGACGTTATAAGTTGATAGTAAAAGTTTTAAAGGACAATTTTATTTTATTATTTTTAGCGCATTTAACTAAAAGCTTGTTTTTAAAAAAAAAATTACTTTTAATTTGTTTTTTACTTTTTAGTTATTGCTGGACAGGTTTTTTTGTGGAGTTTAACTCGCATACGTATTCTGAGCAAGACCTTTCATTTGATACCCATGTTGTAGGAAAGCATAAAAAGCTTAGTCCGCTATCTTTAGAAGTCCGCCATATTGCATTTAGAGTAACGTCACATTGTTTTTTGAGTTATTCTCAGCAAGCCCTTTCATTTGATACCCATATTGTAGAAGTGCATTAAAAATAACTAGTCCGCCATTTTTGGTGTTCCGCCATATTGGATTTAGAATGCCGTCACTTTATTTTTCAAGTCATCCTCAGCAAGTAATTTAATTTGATACCCATATTGTTGCAGTGCATTAAAAATAACTAGTCCACCATCTTTAGATGACCGCCATATTAGATTTATAGTGACGTCACTTTATTTTTCGAGTTATTCTCAGCAATCCCTTTCATTTGATACCCATATTGTAGGAGTGCATTAAAAATAACTAGTCCGCCATCTTGGGCGTTCCGCCATTTTAGATTTAGAATAACGTCACACAGCTAACCATGCATTGTCATCCAAACTAAAAGTGCATACAAAATTTCAGCTCAATCGGTTGAAGATATCTGGTTCAAAATTTAGTTGCAAGAGTCCACCCGAACAAACATAGTTACATACATACATACTCGTACATACATACATTGCAAGTTAAATAAAAGCTTGTAAAAATTACAACTAAGTATTTGTTTCTGAAAAAAATACCAATAATCGTACTTAATTTTATTTCGGTCCGAAAAAGTATCAACTTCGTCCGACCTCAGTACACAACTCGGAACTCACTTTTTTACGTAATTATTTTTTGCGAGAAAGCGACACAGACGTGCTTCCACGAGCGCCTCTGAGCGCGGAATGACGAACCGCAAGTGTCCGCGGGTAGAAAATGTATGGAGAAATTTGAGAGCGTTTCTTATTTGTCTCATAAATGAAAAAGTTATTTATTTATCTACAAAATATTTAGCTTGTCGTATCAGGACTATATAAGCAACAATATCTTCTTATTTTTAAATTAAAATATGCAGTGGATTTAGCTATATAGGTACTTATTCAAACCCCTTTTTATTAATTTTTTTGCGATTACTGTGATGGTAAAAACGTATTTGTGTGAAAATTTTGTATAGGGCTATTTAATTGTTATGGAGCCATTCTGGAGATGAATATATTATCTTTAATTTGAAACCAAGATATCCTTGCAGTTACGACTCCAAGTTCATTAAAATGGTACCTGAAAAGCACTGTTATTCGTGGAAAAATGTGATAGCGTCCTTAAGCACACAAATATAGAGAAGCGGACTTAATGCCATGGGCATTTTCTTCCAGTCGACCTTTGGATGATGCAGAGACGAATAGTGGTAAGTGCTATTGTGAAAATTGAGGATTTACTACGTAAAAAACATGAAATCGTATCAGTTATTGCCATCCCAAAACTGTTTGCCATACCAAAAAAAAAACAATTATATTTCAGTGCAATTCACATTTTTTATAAAGGAAAACTACAGTTCATAATACCTGTATAAAAACTAACATTATCCCACTATGTAAAATAGATTTTTATACATAAATATACCTTTTTATAGTAACTTCTTAATCACTGCTTGTAGAAGTCAAAATAATACAAGTTTTTGTAAACGACGTTGTGATTGTGGCAGCTAATAATATTTAATAATAATAATAAAAAACAATTTCATACTTCTCGTTAAAATGTTACTTATATTTTTTGACGTGATAACGTCTTATAAAAAAAAAACATGACACATTGTCACGTTCCGCCTGAGCCGAGCATGCAAGCGAGAGCGCGGAACAAGCGATAGAGAGGCACGATCGGCCTAAACGTTCGGCTTGTGACGCATCTATCTTTCTTCCATTCCATAGTTTTCATCAATGACGTTATCACGTAAAATTATCGTCCGTAAACCGACTTTACAGACAACCAATTTTTTTTATGGTACAAAAATGTAGCCAAATTGTTTTGGGTAGGTTATTATTCATCTCAAAGATTTTAAGGGCTTCCTGCTTCCTCCAGGGTAAAATTCAAATTTTCTTAAGATTTTTGCAATTTGCAGGTCTGTTAGGTTATATGTTGGAGCAAATTTTGATTCCGCTAGTTACAATTGAATGTATATTTGCAATAGTATTTCAATAGTGCTATGCGAACTTAGATGGTTGTATTGATGAGAAAATTAAAAAATACATACTTTTTACGGTCGCAAATCATATTTTGTTTTTATGATTTGTATAAATACAAAAACGACATTTTCTTCTATAATAAGTTTTTTAATTTATTTATTTATTATTCTCAACAAGCTAGTTGAGCTTTACAGGTTGTCCCAATTCGGTAGCGTGGTCTTCAACAATATTTTTTCTGCACATACATTAAAAATTACACAAAGTCGTTTATAAAAACTTTTAGAAGTTGCATGTGCAGTGAACTTGTTTGTATAGCCATTAGAAAAAAATTAAAATATACCATTATCTGATTATAATTTTCTACAATAGTCCTAATTATATCCATTGCTATTTTATTCAGCATTTTCTTTGGATAACATGATTTATTTACATTGATTTTGTAATTAATTCTAACGGCTATACAACAAGTGTTGCCATATGAAAATATTCGAAAACGAAATGGTAGAAAATTTCCCCCTAATGTAAAACTATTGGTAGCTTTAAATTTAGTATTTTTCAATTATTATTGTTAAAATATAAAACGTATGTAGTGTACATACAAGGCTGAACATATCGACGATGACTATAGAAAAAGGTTGTATCTTTATTTTATTTAACCCTACATGGAACAAACTGGCTGGCTATACAAAAAAGGAGGTTTTATAGCTGTTTTACAAGAACGAAAAAGAAAAATATTGCCTTTATGATACAAAAATTTAATGTTATCAACTATGATATACTTTTTTATTACATCAAGAATTCTCTTGAAATTCCTATATTAACACTAGTCTAAAAAGGCAGCTTCATCACGACACATTTTTTGTGTAGCCACCCAAAATTGAGGATTTTATTTTAATCAATAATCAACTATTGTTTACTGAAGATTGAGGTGACAGAATACTCGACGAATTAAAATACCTACCCTCAAAAATATAATGTTTTGTTGGTACCTTTGTACAGACGCCAGCACATCAAGCCACCCGAAACTGTCGAATTTTCCCAATCAATTTTGAACCTTATGGTTTAGCGATAAAGTTGAAAATCTATTAAAGAAATTTGACAGATTGGTGTAACTTGATGTGCTGGCGTCTGTACAGTACCTACTCTGTTGTTAATTTGGCACATCGGATTTAAAGAAAAGTTCGGCTTCTTAGAGCGCTGGCTTTATTAAGCCTCGGTTTCCTAGAAAAGCGTTGGCTGCCACAATAACGTAAATAATGGCAGCTGGGTTTGTTTTTCACCTTCCTCGTCGTTACCTCAGTGGTGAGGATCGCGACCACATACGACGTGTCTTCACGTCATGTGGTCTTCTGTAGTGTAGACCGCTCGGTAGATGCTGCCTCCAACAGCCTTCTTGATCGCGTCTGGCCATCTTGCCGGTGCTCTGCCTTGAGCGCGTTTTGCTTCCACCAGGCCCAGTATTAAAAGCCTTTCCAGATCATGTGTCATGTCAAAAATGCTCTCTAGGAAAACACTTCAACTTTCTTTCATGAATAACGTTTTAGTGACGTCATTCGCCCGTAAATAGCGGACGTTATGTGGCAGCCACCGCTCTTGTAGGAACCGTAGCTTTACTCATGGCTGTGTAAACGACAGTTTCTGAAGATCGATTTGCCATTAACTCCCGGGTATTGAGTAGTAGGAGAAAGAAACTAGTGTTGCCCCATATCACAATGAAGTGATGGCTTCTTAGGATTTATATTTATCATGCTTTGATTTTTATTATTATCAGCACAATATCATGACGTGCCATGATGCTCAGTTATATTAAAAAGTGATTTTTTAATGACATGGTTAAACTGGACATTTATATTTGCATGTGAAAAAAATCGAAGGTCTATATATACGCCGCATTTGTTCGAGACAAAGTATAGAAACAGTTGCACAACATTGTTTCTCGCAACATCAAATGACTCAATACGGCCGATGTATCATAAACGGGCCGAACTTTGCGCAGAAGGCTGCGTAATAAGAATTTTAGAACTAAATGGTGACATGAGGTAAGTGTGAGTGAGAGAACATGAGCGAAAGTTCGAAGAGCCTTTGTTCACAACGGCCATGATGCATCAGCCGTATTGTATTAAGTTAAACACTTTTGTTTACCATAAAGAAACATTTGCAACATTCTATGTTGCCAGCGACATGTTTCGTACAACACGAAAATATGTTGCTGACACAATGTTGTACAACTTTGTTTTATGGAATGAAATTGTTTTACATATCAGCATCCTCTTGATCACATAGTAAAGTCCGATTCAAACTTTACGGCGGCTCTGAAGTGCGGTACTCGCTGCGCAGTACCTCACCCCTCACCATCGAGGACAAGTGAATTTGTTACTGCGCAGCGACTCGCCTCATGTTCCAAGCCGCCATACTTTTAATCGGACCGTATTATAAATATGAAATTGACTTTTTAAAATAACTGAGTTAGTCTATGAGCGACTATACTTTCACCTTGCCGTTAATATAAAGTTAGTGTTGCCATATCTTGATTTAAGTGATATTATCATAGACTGCTTATTTCCTAGATTAAATTAAAAAGACATTTTTCATATACCCTCATGAGTTAGTTTTTAAATTATGTAATTTAAATATCGATTATATTTGCTTTAAAGAGTGACTGAATTGAATTTTCTTTAACAAAAAAAAAACTACTATTTTTTGTTGTGATGGTAGAATTTAAATATTATGTACATTGGCAATAGTAAATGTGTTTTTGGGAGATTTCTAATCGTCGTCGTTCGGTAGATTTATGAAATTGAACTGTATGTTGTGAAGTTAATTAATAAATAAATTATTTATAAGAACAATATTTGTTTAAGAACAGTTTTTGGATACTGAAATTTCCCCGAAAAGATGTAAAAATTTGTGTTTTATGTATATTTCCTTTTTTTAAGCAATGTAATCTTACTCAAATCAATAAGAAGGAAACTGGAGTGGTATGGTTTACAGTTATTGATATTTTTATCTGACAGGCACCTGGCTCTTGGAACACAAAACCAAGAATAGCCGATCGGAATTTAGCCTTTTGGCTATTCTTGGTTTCACACTATCCCATTCCTGCCACAAGCATAATCTAGCAGCAGATTGGCATCGAGCTCACGATCTATCGTCAGTCTGCGCATATTAACCGTTGGGCATCATTCGAATATAACTTTTATTGTGTATGTGTGATTTTTGTATCAATTTTGTTTCTAATGTAATAATGGAATGGACTTTGTCTGAATATAAATGAATTATTATAACTGTAAATCATATTTATCTATAGTTTTAAAATATAATAATATTTTTATTAGAAGTCACTTGCCCAAATCAACTTATAGTAGCGACAGTATATTTTTTGTAATCACTATTTTTAACACATTTAGCACAGTACGGTATTTTTTTTTTCACAAAGCGACGCGCACTTTTCTTGTGTTTAACAAGTGTACAATCTCGCTGTGCATGTGTGTGCGCAGGAGCTCTCGGCACCGCCCTAGACAGTGGCGAAATCGGAAGTGTGTGTGTGTGTTATGTGCTGACGCTACTCGTCTTTACGCATACATTAACAGTACAACTGTACAAACACGCTGTTAATGTTACCACAAGTAAATAACGCGTCGCGTCGTGAGATGAAACTATACCCGGTCGTAAATGTGACAGTCCCAATTTTTTTTAAATTGGATTTGTAGAGCGCCGTCTCTTTCACTCATACCTATGTGACAGTCTCTTTAACGCTCTTTATGTCATATTTACTTCAAACTCCTTCATTTGTTTTTCATTACCTTAGATTTCGACTGATCCCTACGTTGAGCCATTAACCCTAGTCATTTTCTGTTTATTAATGAGAAAATAATTATCTTTGTTTAGTTAGCGTCAAAAATATGTGAACACTTTTCATATACTCCTATATGAACGTAGACGAAACAAGAAAGTATATAAGGATCGTAGCACATGTCGTTCTGTAGGAGGCGTGTATAATATATCTGTCGCTAATCTAACTAACTGACGTATCTGACATTTTCAACTAAGCCGACCTAACTATAGTAATTTGATACATTTTCCTTGTCGAATTTGATATCTGATCATGTATTCCGAACAAAATAAAAACAAAGATCTCACGAAGTGACGTATCTGTCTGTATTATTTATTATTAAAACAATATTAACACGATAACTGCTGCGATCTGCCAACCCGCACTGGTCCCGCATGGTGGATTACGGCCCATTCCCTCTCACAGAGAGGAGGCCTGTGTCCCAGCAGTGGGAACATTATAGGCTGGTTATGTAACACGATAACAATAGTAGTAATACTGTACTGTAAAATATGCTTCGAATCAGTTACGTCACTTAGATGAGCGACGATGTGTATGTGAATTTTTTTTTTTTATATAATTTTGTCAGCATACATCACACATAACTAGTCTACAAGACATTTATCACAATTTGTAGTTCACAAAGTGCTAATATATTTATGACGCTGACTATTCATCCATAACACAATCCTATTGTATATTACTCAGCAGATATATAATATGGTCCTATTCCCTCCCATTGCCATTCAAGCCAATCACTGGTCCATAAATATTTTAGCCATCACACACACACACAATGCTTTTGCGCAAGTACTGTACCAAATATGGCACATTTTTGATGACTCTCCCATCTTGCATTTCAAAATGAGAGTTCTCTATAATCGTTTCATCTTGCATTTCAAAGAGAGACGTCTAAATGTGACTTATATGGAACGTGAACAATCTGTTTACTGAAAGAATTAATTTAGTAATGTCTATACGTGTATAACTGTATACGCGTCTCGCTCTCAGTGAATATGTGTGAGCGAGAAGCAAGCCTAGCATAACAACAGTCCCTTACATTTCTGATTCTTTCTGTAAGCAGGTGCATACTAGAACTACAAATTATAAAATAATTATACATCTATACATACCCGATTATATTTTTATATACACACACATGTCAAGTTATGTAATAATTTAAATATATTTAATTGATTAATTAAAAATACGCAATATTTAGTTGAACGACTTTAGTTTAAATTTATTGTTAGCTAGAATATATCTTGTACTGTAAAAGGTTTGTTGCGATATAAATGATGATAATTTGAGTTGTACCGTCCGTCTTGCATATTATTGATTCTTGCATATTATATTATGGATTCTTGCGTATAATTATATATCCGCGCATATTATTGTGGGTTCTTGCATTTATTGTATAATGTTTCTTGCATTTGCAAAAATTATATAATTCATTTTGTTATTTCTGATACATATTTATTTTTGTTTTATTAAAAGCTCAAAATATAATAATTTATATCGTTTCAAAGTAATTCATAACAATACGTTGCGCCATACTTGAGGCTAATCTTTTGCGAGACAATGCAAGAAATTTTACATTTGACAGCTGTCAACAACTTCACATTTATACTCAATCTTGCATTCTTGCATACCTTAGGTTTATTGATAAAAACCGCCATCTGGCGGCCATGTTCGGCAAGTATTGTTACGGTGCCTTTACACAAAGGTCTGTATTGGTTCATTTTCTATAAAATGAATTAATGGAATACATATTTTTACCCTGGAAGTTAGAATGGTGATACCTAACTATTCAGGGCATGTTGCCCATAGGCCAATATGGGCCATTATGTAAAGGGATCTTTATGTTACGTGTGGCTAGTAGACGATATAGACTGAAAATTGTATTTGTCATCTGATGTGTGTAAATAAAGATCAAATATGTTCATATTTACGAGTTCTTGTTTTATTTCGACAATCTCCATATATTTCAACTACTCGTATGGTAGGGTCAGCTTCCGATCTAACCGGATGCAGCTGAATAAAATACCTACCTACCAAAGGATTGTGCGGTGTGCGTTGGATAGTATGTAGGTACAGGAAATAAAAATTCAAACTAAACGCAAATTATATTGACAATATAGTGTATATTTCTTAAATAATAAATTTATTACAGTTATTTACATACAAGGCCAGTCCTCAGAGTTTAATGGACGTGAACTAATTTATACTTCACTGAAAAAGAGCCGGCGCAGACATGGCGAAGCGCGGTTTTCACTGCCAAACATAAATCAACCTTGTGGTTCGTGGAAATAAAGTTGAAAATAAGTAAACAATCATTAGTTCGAGAGCGCATTAAAGCAAAAAGAGGTGCGCGTCTCTGGTTCTCTGGGCTGGTTTTTTATTTTAGACTTTATTTTGAAGCGACATTTAGATTAGCAACAAAACTAACAGACGTTGACATTCGGAAGCAATTCTTATCGTGTAACAATCGCGGTAAGCTCACTTCTGCAAGTTTTCTAAGTAAAAATTGCTTGCGGAAGTCAACTTTGTTTATGTATTTATTTAAGTTTACATTCACAACATTACACAATAGAATCCCAAGGCATTGTACAGTACAATTTACAAACTAAAATGTGACACACGTACCTACCTACATAAGTCGGTTAGGTAAAATACACATTTTTCAACTTTGCAAGTTTAGTTCCTAATCTATGCTTCGCAATAGTAACATCATCATTATCATTTCAGCCGAAAGACGTCCACTGCTGGACATAGGCCGCAATAGTAACGCTATGACAAAATTTTTTTGGCAGTGATAACCGCACTTCGCAAGGATTGTGCCGTTGTGCCGTCCATAACCGAGACCATCTAAGCAAGCGGCGTCCAGGCTTTTCACTTTAACACAAATTACTGCAAGTAACACTATCAAACTAAATGCCCGATCCAGGAAGTCTGTACTGGTGCCGTATTATAACTTTTTAATGTCAACATGATTCCAGTGCGAGAGAGATGGAGCTAGGCATGACCGATAACGCCATCCCTTTACTGGACAGGAATCGAGATGGCATTAAGGCCGGCTGCATACATCCGGTTTCCTGCTCAGGAATTCAGATTCGGAGACCCAGAATGCACGCATTTCATACAAAATCGTCTCTAAGCGCATACGTCCTTATATTTTCCGGATGGAAATATTCCTGAACAGGAAACCGAACGTATGCGGCCGGCCTCAGGCCTCCAAATCTGAATTCCTGATCAGGAAACCGGACGTATGCGGCCGGCCTAATACTTCATAATACGGCCCTATAGTAATTTGTGGTTGTTATCAAGTTTTAACTTTCGACCGCGAGGTGTCGCAGTGAGGCACCTTCGACATGTAATTACCCTAAAGCGTTAATATTTTCTTAGCCCTGCACTTATCCGCTCAAATGTACAGACGCCAGCACATCAAGCTACTACAATCTTATCATTTTTTTTAAATAGATTTTCATAAGGTTCAAAGTTGATTGGGAAAATTTGACAGTTTAGGGTAGCTTGATGTGCTGGCGTCTGTAGAAGCAGCTTTTAAGCAACGAATAGTTTGCTTCTAAAACCTAATAGGCAAACAGAGGCCATATTTACTACGTTAAAGCCATTATTGATCAATGCTAGAAACAGCGGGAGTTACTCGTATACAAGGTGAGTAGCGCGCTCTCTTTAGTAACGAGACAATGCTGGGTTTAAGTCCTGGGCCCTAATTCTGTATGGTAAATGATTAATCCCCGCGTAATCTTACCACGTGCAAAACGTCATAGAGTAAGTAACGTTCCTTATAAGAGACGGGAGTCCCATAGAAAAAGATGAAAAACGGCGCTTGTATGAAACTTGCGCTAAAACTGAATACCAACATAGTAAAAATGACACAAACTATTCACAGACTGCAGATGTTACAGCGAGACAGCGATAGCCGCCATTATGTTTAGTGCACGATCAATAGTTTCTTTTTTTATTAGACAGTTGCGCCAGACTGCATAACGTCAATATCGTGTCTTGTAAAAACCCCTGTAACGGCAAGAAATTGAAATGTCAACCGTACAGTCAACATGCATTTTGACAGTTCAAACCACGTCAACTTCGCGTTCATTCCGCGCGGTTTCGTTCATTGTGTCATAGAGAATGTCGTGATTAGCTAAGGAATTGACGTGGTTTCGAAGTAAGGAATCATTAAGTGTTCATAGTGAATTAGGACCCTGGAGGCAGGCTTTTGATGACGATTCAAGGCAAGTTCATTTTGAGCGACAATCGACACAGACACATTTTACATAACGTTTTTATTTGTTAGAACGACGTTCATTCACAAAACTCAATTGAAATAAGATTCGAGACAGTTTCAAATGTTTCTCAAATACAAACATTGCAGCTATCGAGAATCTTATCCCATTGAATTTCAAAATTATGCCAAAACCAACAATATCAATGGTATAAATTAGACATAAAATCTTAATAAGATCGCCCATTACCTGTGGACTGGCCTTAACTTATAACATAGGCGTAGCCGGGTTGCAAATAATCTATCAACTTTAGTAGGTACTATCTGCTAGTATTATAGGCTTTACGCAAACCAGAAGAATTTATGTTAACATTGAATAATAAACTTTATAATTAGTAACATAAAGTGCAAAATTGTACATCATCAAGTTGACACAGACATCAAATGGCTCCTCAGGTGTGGCCGCGAGAGCTAGTTTGTATGTACAGACGCCAGCACATCAAGCTACCCGAAATTGTCAATTTTTCCCAATCAACTTTGAACCTTATGCTTTAGCGATAAAGTTGAAAATCTATTAAAGAAATTTGACAGATTGTAGTAGGTTGATGTGCTGGCGTCTGTACTTTGAGACACTTATAATAAAGTCTATTATTGAATGCTATCCGAAAATCCCCTGCTCTGCGTTTCTTGAGCCACAGGCGATCGATAGTCGTATCTACAGTGACTTTTGAATTATTAGCGAAACTTCACCCACGTGATGGCTATCGGTAGGTAAATAACAGCAACAAAAGAAAAAAAACAGTTTTCTAAAATCATTATAAGTAAACAGTTTCAACGCCTTCGGTCGGTTTTTTAATCATAATTTCGTATTTACTTGAACTTATGATTTACAAAAGTATATATTACTCTATCACTCACCATAACATTAGTGAAGATTCGCCATTTACTTCTTCAAAAAGGCACTGTATAATATAGAAATGTAAACAATCGGTCGTTAAATACAATTTTCGCATCAAATATTAATATTCCGAAAGAATTATATAGGGTGACTGGTAATTAGTGACCGATACCTAAACACGTGATTGTACTCATGATAACAAACAAATTTTACTATGGAACCAAACCTGAAATCGCGAAAAAAAAAATCAGCTGTTCAGTACATTTATGTTCGTATAACTCGTCAAAATGTAGGGAACAGCTGATTTTTTTTTTCGCGATTTCAGGTTTGGTCCCATAGTAAAAGTTATTTGTTATCATGAGTACAATCACGTGTTTAAGTATCGGTCACTAATTACCAGTCACCCTATATATGTATATATAACTAACACCTTTTACTATACTGCCATCTCGTTTCTTTTGAGAGCGAAAGACAGGGATAGGAGAACACCTGGATTTTGAAATTCTGATCGATACCTCTTACAACTGATTTACACAGAGATTTAGGGATGATTTTCACCAAAGAAACTAAACGCGATCAGTACAGACGCCATCACATCAAGCTACTACAATCTGACAAATTTCTTTAATAGATTTTCAACTTTATCTCTAAATCATAAGGTTCAAAGTTGATTGGGAAAATTTGACAGTTTCGGGTAGCTTGATGTGCTGACGTCTGTACATCCAAACTGCGTTTATTCAAGAGCGGTCAGGGGCAACCCAACAATGGTGACACTGACAGCCCTTGAACGCGGTTTAGATGTGCTAATCGCGTTCAGTTTCATTTGTGAATGCATTAAATACGTCTCATTTAACTGGTTACAGTGTCACATTGCTACCTAATTACAATCATTATTTGCCATAAAACTTCCTACGTTTTGAAGCTTTAGCAGATTTTAGCCGATATTAGAGGTAAGCAAAAATCAATCGTAATCCTGGCTAAACCAGGGCGAATTTGAAATGGCCAGATTTACCGATATTAATGAGCTTTTAATTTGTTAGCATTATATTTTTTTTTCTTGTTTTAAGTACATCCAAATATTTACGGCGAACATCAACAAAGACTAGTGCATAATTATTTACATTTACTCCCTTATAAATAAACCCGAAGTAAAGTTATACCAAATTTAAACCTCGAAAAACTCAAAATCAAAACTCGTTACTCTGACTTTTAATCATTCCTTAACTTTAAACAACGTTTATTAATAAGGAGGTTAATGTTCATGAAGTTTAAGACACAAGACATTAAAAATGTGTCTGAAGGTTCTTTTAATTTAAGCGTTTGATGCGGGACTGGGGCGGTGCCGTATGCGATTCCGAGGGTCGTACTGCGCACGGAAGGTTATTTTTTTTCCATACAATTTACACGTAGCGCAGTAAGGCGCTGGTACTGCGCGCGTACGATGGCAGGACGGCGTCGTACTGTGCTCGCAACGATCCGGCTCCGACCCGACTACCGCAACGCCGCAGTCCTGTATCAAACACTTAAATTGAAAGAGCCCTAAAATAGAGTAATTTCAATAGAGCTATACATAATATGACAAGTGAAATAGCATTGAGTTGTCACTAAGTCACAGTATATTAGATAACAAATGAAGTGTCAATAAAATAGAAACATCAATTAGAGAAGTTGAAAAACTCCAATGATATGATAATAATGGACTCCGGACTAGGATAATAAGGACTCCGGTCCGAAATAAAAATATTCTATTCTAATAATTTAATTTAATTTAAACCGGTAATACTATACTGTCAATAAAAATATCCAATTAAAAAAAATGTATTTGGACGCTGCCGCTATGACCGGCTTGTGTCATATACATATATAAGGTCCCATTAAAATAGGTGGACAAACTTTTAGAAATCATCCAGACCACCAAATTATGGACGATGGTAAAAAAAATGTAGTAAGAAAAACGCATTAGATACTTACAAGAAAAATAATCAGCTAACGAAAATACACTAATGTGCCGGCAATTTATTATTTTAGGTCAAAATAAAATCACTTTAATTAGTGTTTTTTTTTCTTGGATACCTTTGGTTAGACGTACTGAGAGCTGTGTTAAAATTTGTCCATCAATTTTAATGGGACCCTGTATACGTATTCACAATTTTTTTTTATATGTTGGTGTAGACGCCATAGTATTACCGGTTCCAGGGTACGCCTTTCATTCATCAACAAGTGTATACCGGTGTTATGCTTCATAAATAAAGCTTCAATTCTTTGACGAAGTTTGTCATCCTGTGGATGCTGCAGTTTTATGAAGAGTCTATTATTATGGGGTTAACAACCCATTTTCAAACGTCCTATTGCTTTAGAGCGTTTACTACGTGCGGCATTTCATACAAACTTTCAAGCCCTTTTTTTCGAAATGAATGAACTGATTTTAATGAAACTTCGTGCGCATAAGCAGAATACAAAGGTCTAAAAAGTTAGTTAAGAACATTTTCGAAAAATAGTGCTACATCCAAATTAGACCGATTTTAAATTTTCCATAGAACCAGAGATTTCCAGTTTATTCGAAAATGTTCTTTACCAACTTTTTAGACCTTTGTATCCTGCTTATACGTATGAAGTTTAATTAAAATCGGTTCATTCATTTCGAAAAACAAAGGCTTGAAAGTTTGTATGAAATGCCGTACGTCGTAACGCTCTTAAGGACTTATTCTTCAATAGTCAGATAACTTATATCTGAAGAATAAATATGACAGTTTGACATCATTTCTATACAAAAGCTGGGCAAACCGCAATATTTATTCCTCAGATAAAAATTATATGACTATTGAAAAATCAGGCTTAAGATCGGTAAACAAACTCTTTACTGTAACAGGTTAGAAACAGAACTTCATTCGTTATCTACTCCACATCCCAGATATTGGTACCGATTCCCTTGTTCACAAACTAAACTAATTTTAAGCTCAGTGAAACTTTTTCATTAGGAAAACGACGGAAGATAAATTTTAGTTTAGTTCTGTCAAATTAATCAGCGCCTGAGACTTTTCTATACAAGTTTAGACGTGATTAAAAACTTGCCTACTAAAATATGTACGTCAATTTACGTCAGGCGCTGATTAATTTGACAGTACTAAACTAAAATTTATCTTCTGTCCTTTTCTTAATGAAATAGAAAGAAAGAACTGCACTGAACTTAAATTTAGTTTAGTTTGTGGACAACAGAATCGGCACCATTATAACATTACACGTAAAACTCACATAGCGCACACTTATACATTATTAAATACAGATAAATTGGAGCCAACTCCATATTTTTGTAATCCACATAAAACTATACAATTTATTATCCCGGCTACACCCATAGAGATTTAATTAATTTAATTTAAATATAAATAATTAGTTATAATTAATTAATAAATAGAATAGACCCTTTCCTTACGACTTCTGAATATTATTTGTAGAGATAATACACATAGTGGGCACAACACATTGAATATTAAACTTTATTATCAGAGTGATAAAGTGCAAAGTTGTTCTGACAGCGACGAAGATTAAGCGCCCTCTTTTGCACTTTACGACACTAATAATAAAACTTATAATGCAATGTCATTATGTTTTTATACATTTACATATGGAGCAGGTTTTCTAGCGCAAGGGTCTCGTCTAGGCTAATATGACCCGCACCCGTTATGATTTACTTTATCTTTTATCTCTTTTCAAGGTCAAACTAAATTAACTGGCGAAACTTCACAGATGGATTTCTATATTTTATCATGATTGATTTATAACTGTCGACTCGAGCATTGGTGGCCCAGTGGTAACTGCCGCGACTTACGAGTTGCAGGTTATAGATTCGAACCCGGACAAGCGTTTTACTTTGTGTAAATTATTTCATCACCACTGCTCTCCAAACGGTGAAGAAAAACATCGTGAGGAAACCGGCATGTCGTAGAACCAAAAATTAGGAGACATGTGACATGTACTAACCCGCACTGGGCCATCGTGGCCACTCCCTCTCACAGAGAGGAGGCCTGTGTCCCAGCAGTGGGAACATTATAGACTGATTATGCTTAAATTATGCTATCACATATCGATACCAGTCACATCTATGAATGATTACCTGTTAATAAAATTATACCTTGTATAACCAAGTCGTTAAGGCTCATTTTTGAAGATACAAGGCGTGAAATAATCTTCGTGTCAATGAGCCTTAAAAGCAAACACATAAGTGTCAAAATTGCCTGACGAGTAAACTTTAGACTGAGCTTTAAACTTTTGTGTATTATCTCTATTTATATTTACACGTTAGATCTAAAATCGTCTATTCAAAGGCGTCCTCATTAGGCTAGCTCTGGCGTAGAGCTTAGTATGTGTTCAAAATTCAATGATAACTGTACATATTTGTATCCTGAGTGTAAGTTTGGCGTTGCTTTACTGCGAGTTTGTTGATAAGGCGGCTTTAGTCACTGTCTCGTTAAGGGCCAGTTTCTTGAACGAAAATTATCATAAAATTAATATGACAAATTGTCAAGCGCGCGTCAATTGCTATTAAACGTGATTGGCTGTTGATTAATCATTATTTATTTATTTAAACTTTTCGAACACAAAAAAGGTACAAAGGCAGACTTAATACCTTAGGCATTATCTACCAGTCAACCAAGGGTGGTGATTTAGGATCACCAACAGAATATGTACAGTCAACAAAAGAGATCAGTACGCAACATCGTCGGATATAGTTGAAGTTTATGTCCGTGACCACCGCAGGACCACCAACGCCAATCGCTTCCATATTTGGTGAATAATTAGTACTCAATTGGTACTAATTAGTACTCTAACAAAAAAATTGGTACCTTCGTAGTTTTCGAGAAAATCGACTTTGAAGGTGGTCCTGCGGTAGTCACGCTCCCTTCAGCAGGACCACCATGAGCGCCGAAAAAGGGGGCATGCTACAGCTATTCTAAGTATACAAATAATTAGTACCCACAAATGTGATTAATTTCGTAAAAAAAACAGAACCGAAACATTTGTATTTACCGAGAAATCAACGATGATAACTTTCGCGCAATTGTTCAGCAGGACCACCATTTTGAATGTTGATTCCAAGTTTGAGAAGCTTGTCGCTTTCCTCAAACCTACATAGAAAATTAGTACCCTGCAAGATAAAATTAGTACCCAAAATTCAACATTAGTACTCCAGTAGTTTACGAGTAAATCGACTTTGAAGGTGGTCCTGCTGTGGTCACGGTGCAAAATTTTCATTTCAGGATTTCCCTATTAAAAACTCTGTGATTTCTTCCCAAATTTATACAAAAATTAGTACCCATAAAGAAGTTATAGCGACCAAAAATTCAGATTCCTAAGTGTTGTATTTCAAGAGAAATTAGCTTTCATTACTTTTCCATACTAAAACTCCGCGTATAACCCGACCAAATGAAGTTGTCAATCTAACTTAACTAAAACTCTAAAGAAACTACATATAAAAGTATAGATAGCGTCGAAAAATTCATCCGCATCGCTGTCATTTTTTTTTTATTAGGTATTAGCAGAGAATTAAACGGTATTAGGTATTAGTTATTAGATATTTGCTTATTTTACTATTTGAATAAAAGTTGTTAATGGTATGGAGCTGTTTATGAAATGTAAACTCATGCAGATAAACTTATGGATGTCTCAATAGTAGGTAATAACAACAGTTCAATATCTAAATTTTATACAAACTGCGTATCTAAGTACATATAAAAAATAACCTATCGCTACCTTTGTTAATGACGTGAGTATGTAGGCACTCGAATAATTATTTTTCTGTATTGTAAGTACCTACCTATTCTCTGTGTTGTTATATGAATAAGAGCGATAGGTATGTCTTATTTATTTCTTTCTTTCCTACTAATTTACCGTTGATGCAAGCAGTACCTACCTAAGTATTAAAAACCTAGTTTACTGCAGTAACAATATGTTGCTAGTAACGCAAGTATAAAAGGATTACATAAGTAATAGGTACCTATATATTTGAATAATATGCATTGCAAAGAGCACATCACGCATGTTTTTAGGAAATATGTGTTTTCATATCAAGGTGTACTACTTACCTATTATCTTCGACAAGCACATACCTATATTTAAAATACCTACTATATCTATTTATAATATCGTTAATATCGAAATATTTCTGTAACTTTCTATTGCTAATTAGCCCTAATTTAAAGAAACTTTTTTTTTTAAATATATATTATACTTCCTTAGGAAATAATTATTAATTATATCGTTTTCTGAAACCTTTAAATATTGAGACATTTGACCTTTTGGAAATTGCATATTCATTTATTTCTTTGCTTAAAAAAATCTTGAAACCATAAACGAATAAAAAAAGAACTCCATGTACCCCGCACAACACGCTTCGCGAACGCTTTACTTCGATAGGAGTGAGGCGTATTTATCGTAAAAGTTATTGTATAACAGGTATCACAAGATAATAGACTGTAACTGTGACAAACAAACAGAAAAAACAGCTTCTGTTCCACGACCGACGAGATAACAGAATCCATCCAGTCACAAGCTTTTCTCTATTCATGCTTATGACAGTACCTTAGTTAGAATAAGATAACAAATGTTAATGTTACTGTGACACCCTGTTACATCGTCCGTTACAAGCGCTTTCCTTTTCTCGCATAGGTGTACACCTTCAGAAAGAGAAGTACCTACTCGTATGACTCAGGTTTTTTGGTCCTGTTAGCCGGTTACATGTTACTGCGATCGGATACACATCTTTACGAAATGTCTATTCGACCGTATTTTATTATAACTGTGTAACTGTGGTAACAGAGAACACAATAGTTTGAAATAACAGCCTGTAATTTGTAACAGGTTTTTGGAGCTGTTATTTACGTAGAACAGGAACAGGCGGAACAAATATGCGATTTTACCTGTTACAACCCACTCCTACTTCGGTAATAACCTGCGCGCCATGCTATGCATTTTAGCTTGTCTATGGTCCAATTCCCGCTCTTTTATACAAATTAAGGCGTGTTCGGAAATAGCACCCACGATATTTTATTATTCAAAATATATTACGTAACATTATTGAAACTACTTAGCAATAAATATTTACAGGTTAAATATCAGTTTTATTTGCAGTAAATACTTATTTTCGTTTAAATACAACAATAGGTTAAAAATTCTTTAATTAAAATGGCTTCATTCGTTTTTGAGAAAATCGCGGACATACAAACATAGGTACATACGGGTCGAATACAGAACCTCCTTTTTTAAAGTCGGTTAAAATACATCCAAGGTCCACAGAGATGTCAGTGAAAATTTGATAAAATCGACTTTAGGTACTGAAAAAATACATACCTACCTATTACTTATGTAATCCTTTTATATATTTTTTTTTATTATTTGATTCGCTTTATTTATTTTGGTGTGGGATTGTATTATTATCTATTTGATTCAATTATTTTTGACAGTATCTGCTATTTGATACAGCTGATAATCCTTTTATACTTGCGTTACTAGCAACATATTGTTACTGCAGTAAACTAGGTTTTTAATACTTAGGTAGGTACTGCTTGCATCAACGGTAAATTAGTAGGAAAGAAAGAAATAAATAAGACATACCTATCGCTCTTATTCATATAACAACACAGAGAATAGGTAGGTACTTACAATACAGAAAAATAATTATTCGAGTGCCTACATACTCACGTCATTAACAAAGGTAGCGATAGGTTATTTTTTATATGTACTTAGATACGCAGTTTGTATAAAATTTAGATATTGAACTGTTGTTATTACCTACTATTGAGACATCCATAAGTTTATCTGCATGAGTTTACATTTCATAAACAGCTCCATACCATTAACAACTTTTATTCAAATAGTAAAATAAGCAAATATCTAATAACTAATACCTAATACCGTTTAATTCTCTGCTAATACCTAATAAAAAAAAATGACAGCGATGCGGATGAATTTTTCGACGCTATCTATACTTTTATATGTAGTTTCTTTAGAGTTTTAGTTAAGTTAGATTGACAACTTCATTTGGTCGGGTTATACGCGGAGTTTTAGTATGGAAAAGTAATGAAAGCTAATTTCTCTTGAAATACAACACTTAGGAATCTGAATTTTTGGTCGCTATAACTTCTTTATGGGTACTAATTTTTGTATAAATTTGGGAAGAAATCACAGAGTTTTTAATAGGGAAATCCTGAAATGAAAATTTTGCACCGTGACCACAGCAGGACCACCTTCAAAGTCGATTTACTCGTAAACTACTGGAGTACTAATGTTGAATTTTGGGTACTAATTTTATCTTGCAGGGTACTAATTTTCTATGTAGGTTTGAGGAAAGCGACAAGCTTCTCAAACTTGGAATCAACATTCAAAATGGTGGTCCTGCTGAACAATTGCGCGAAAGTTATCATCGTTGATTTCTCGGTAAATACAAATGTTTCGGTTCTGTTTTTTTTACGAAATTAATCACATTTGTGGGTACTAATTATTTGTATACTTAGAATAGCTGTAGCATGCCCCCTTTTTCGGCGCTCATGGTGGTCCTGCTGAAGGGAGCGTGACTACCGCAGGACCACCTTCAAAGTCGATTTTCTCAAAAACTACGAAGGTACCAATTTTTTTGTTAGAGTACTAATTAGTACCAATTGAGTACTAATTATTCACCAAATATGGAAGCGATTGGCGTTGGTGGTCCTGCGGTGGTCACGGACATTTGAAGTTTAGCAAGAAACCGATGGATGTTCTCGAATAAAATTTTATTTTATTAATAGAAAACAAACAGCTCATTTATCAAATTAAATTTCAGGCGACATCCATCGGTTTCTTACTAAACTTCAACTATATCCGACGATCCTGCATACTTATCTCTTTTGTTGACTGTACATATTTTGTTGGTGATCCTAAATCACCTGCATAACATTATCAATGTTTATGATGCCATAATACTTACATAGTATATTCGAAATGTCTGTACTGTACGCGCATAATTTCCGAATGACTGCACCAAATTCGATAATTCTTATTTTTTGTGATAGGTATTACCAGGACAAGATTTGTATGAAAGTAAATATCGGAAATTCGAAAAAAAAAATTGCACCCGTGCGAAGCTGGGGCGGGCCGCTAGTTACATACAAAACTTACAAATTATTTCGTATTTTTTGAAATAATAGCATTTACAATATGAGTGTAGTTGGGGCCGTCAGAAAGTCTCACTTTTGATCCCTCATTTTGTCTCCGTTCATTAATTTATTACTCTCGTTTACATTCTAAGATTCCAATAGTTAATTAATTTGACTAAGGGCTGATTTTCAATCGACAGGTAATATTTATTCGTAGAATAAAATTGACGTCTGACAGTTTTTGTATATAAGAACTGTCAAAAATTTAAGAATATTCGTATGATTAAATTATCTGGCGTTGGAAAAATCAGGCCTTAAACTATTTAAAATTCCGATAGATAATCTTTTACTATAAACTTGCTGATAAATAAACAATCATAAGAATAAACGAATTGTAGGTACAGACGCCAGCACATCAACCTACTACAATCTGTAAAATTACTTTAATCGATTTTCAACTTTATCGCTAAAGCATAAGGTTAAAAGTTGATTGGGAAAACTTGACAGTTTCGGGTAGCTAGATGTGCTGGCGTCTGTACACACGACGACAAATCAAGCTATACATTTCCAGTTTTAGCTGACCTGGCATTGTATAGGCTTTTCGTACAATGAGAAGTCAGCCTATACTGGAAATAGATACTTAATTATGTTGTCATGCGTACCTCTCCATTTATTATAACATTAGAAAAATGACGGTTATATCGATAGAAATTTATACTAAGTTCCGTTATTTAACGATAAAGATAAAGCAATGTAATCTATTCATCGTTCACATTTAAAAAATAACTCTATAATGCAGTCATTTTCAACAATATTCCCCAATTACTGTTGTTATTTGGCGGTTATTTTTCTAATGCTATAATGGAGAGACGGGTCTAACTTGTGTAACTTTGTTGTCAAATCTTATGTAACCTTATATGATTGACAGTTGTTTTTTGATGAACTAATCATATGAGTTACCATACAATTTCACAACAGATGAACTAATTAGGGGGATGACACACTAAAACGCGGGAAACGGAGATAAATTCCCCGCGCGAAAGCGCGTTTTTATTGAAATCGTAATCGTCGCCCCGTCGCGTGGCGCGTCATAGTATGTGATCCGCCTTAAATTACAGAGACTTGATTAGACTTCCAGAAACCTGTGAAAAACGGGTATCTTGTAACTATACAAAATAACAATCTATCAAGAATCTATTTAGAAACAATTATTATCCAATTCATTTGGTTTGGCGCAGCATATTTTTTATTCTATTTAAAATATGTGAAGCAAACATCAAATTATTATTTCTGCATACAATTTTCTTATAAATCTTTGTCGGAATCAGATTTGTAACACTCGACGCGATTGCAATGGCAAGCGATCTGTAATTATGTAAATATTTTCTGAAGCTTGACAAAAGCTTATGTAGCTGTTGACAACAAATATTTAATTTAATCAGTTGTTAAATCTCATGCGAAACTATACACACCAGATTGGCTGTATTGTTTTATTTAACCACTACGTCGCATTATCCAAGAACACCCAGTGTCCGGTTTCCTAACCAAAGTGACAGGTCGCGCGAATATGCGATCATCAGTGCGAAGACACGTTCAGGTTCGCCGAAACAAATGGACGCGGCAGCCGCGTGTTCGCGCGACTATCACTTTGGTTAGGACACGGTCTAACACTTCTCCAATCGCGCCGACTGTTACAAATCTGTTCTCACCTTATACTATACGCCGCGCCGTAAGGAAAGAGTGCACACGATATTTGAGGAAGATACGCCCTGCATGTTCCTTCTTTGTCTATACAAATAAAAACGCGTCTTGTGTTGGCTACACACGCGCGATTGACTCTAGTACACAATGACTTATGATTGTTGATACTTTGTAAAGTCAGGGAAATTAATTGTCTATCAAATTGACTACCAAAATAATTAGCCCATAAGTAAGCTGTATTAATTTGATAAACAATTAATTTCCCTGACTGTACAGACGCCAGCACATCAAGCTACCCGAAACTGTCTAATTTTCCCAATCAACTTTGAACCTTTAGCTTCGCTTTAGCGATAAAATTGAAAATCTATTAAATACATTTGACAGATTGTAGTAGCTTGATGTGCTGGCGTCTGTACATTGCTTCGTTTATATTTAAGATAGTTTTTATTTTGGGACAAAATGTTTACTTTGTTTTAGTAAAATAAATTGTATACTAAGTATTGTACCTGTACGATGGATACAATGTTAAAAAAAAAAGATGTACACACGGGTGTACATCTTTTTAGGGGCTGACAGTACAAGATGACAATAAATACAAGGACTGGCAATACTAATCCATAGGAGTATTTAAAACTATCAAATAAATACTAACATCGAAACTTAAAAAATGTTTTTTTTTCAAACAAACTAAATAGCAGTGATTATGGGTTTTGCCAATCTTTGACTAGTTATAGTAACTAAACTATTGGATATATTTGGTTAAATTTACGTATGCAGACTGGTAACGTCATTACTTCATTAGATATACGCAGTTTAACTTTTCGTCATTATGTCTTCTCCACCTTGTATATTAAACCGGGGATGGTTTTGCAGAGCACTTTTTAATAGAAATTGACAATTTAGTATTTAAATTTATTAGGAAGCACGTGCTTAGCTTTCTTTGTCGTGTATTCTATTCCTAGACGAAGCAAATGTATAATTATGACACTTACTGTGCCTTGTACAGATGCCAGCACATCAAGCTACTACAACCTGTCAAATTTATTTAATAGATTTTCAACCTTATCGCTACAGCATAAGGTTCAAGGTTGATTGGGAAAATTTGACAGTAGTCTGTATATTTCTTAACATCACACCATGTTTCCTAGAAGGACTAGGCAAATGTGTACCTGTAGTACACCCTGTACACCCACATTTCGTCAGTTATGTTTAAGTCCCATGTAAAAGGAGGCGAGCCTATTGCCATCAACCGGGTCCAAATACACTCTGGGACGGACTATGCTACTGCATGTTTCATTGGTATTTTAATGCACATTACCATCTTGAATACAAACTCAGCAAAGACACGAAATATTAACCAGCGTAGCCAATTGTGTACTAGAGTCGTTACATCATTTATTTTTTACATAATTTAATTTATATTAAAATGTTATTAAAACTTTTTACCGCCACGTTACATCAAGACGTCAGGCACCTGAATATAAAATTAAAAAATACAAAAAAAAAAACATTCCGATTTATGAGTATTATTGTCTTTTCTAAAGAAAATCTTTAAATAAATATTTCACAGGTTGGGGATTTATTCACCTCCGAGATGAGGTGAGCTTTTACCCGTTTCAGTTACTCAAATACACGAGCGACACGCGTCGACGACACAGGCAACTGCAACCGCCGCCGCGTGGCGACGACAGCCGTCAACGCGTGTCAGCTGCTGCCGTCGACAATGTGTCGCTCGTGTATTTGAGTACGGTGCTCAAATACAGGAGCGGCATGTTGTCGACGGCTGTCAACAACACGCGTCGACGGTTGTAGTTGCCTGTGTCGTCGATGCGAGTCGCTCGTGCGTACGCACACTTAAAGAACAGCTTTCACTATGAACGCATATCCAAATATCAAGAAAAAAAACGGATAATATCGTCTCTTATGACGGTGGATGTTTAGCAGTGTTAATAATGTTAGATAATTTACATTCCATCGCCATTTAATCAGTTATATACTTCAATGCAATGTATTCAAAGTTTTTGGGTGACCATTTATAACAAAAAGTTCCTAAATAAGTTTTTGGTTGCAATGGAATTTGAACTTTGTTAAGTATGACATTCAGTTTGTTGTTAAAATATAGGTGACTAAATCACCATCCTTTGTGTGGTCGCAGGAGCAGTGGTGACTCAGTTGTAACTGTCCCGACTTACTAGTTGTAGGTCGTGGGTTCGAACCCAGCCGGCTTTATTTTGTGTAAATAATTCCATCGCCACTGCTCTCAAAACGGTAAAGGAAAACTACGTGAGGAAACCGGCATGTCCTAGAACCAAAAATTCGAAGACATGTGATATCTACCAAGCCGCACTGGGCCCGCGTGGTAGATTACAGCCTACTCCCTCTCACAGAGAGTAGGCCTGTGTCCCAGCAGTGGGAACATTCTAGGCTGATTATGCTATGTGTGATCGATAATGAACAAATGAACCGTCCATATTTATGCAATATAACACAACAATTACTAGGATAATTTGTTTCAACGTGTGTTACATTTCATGCTACGTTTTACCGATGTGTACCGTCACCAAAGGATATAGTTGAAGTTTAGTAAGAAACTGATAGATCTATGACATATTTACCTAATTAAATTTCATTCGAAAACGTCCATCGGTTTTTCTTGACTTTACTCTTTATTATATAAGCTTAGATAAATAAAATGTTTCTGTAAGGGCTTATTTTGCCATCGCCATATAACTTTTATTCGAGGAATAACATTGACGTTTCACAGATTTTGTATGAAATAACTGTCAAAATTTCAAAATTATTCCTCGCATAAAGTTATCAGAAGGCCAATTCTCGTAATTTATAAAACGTTCAAATTCTAGTCGCAGTCTCACCTCGGCGACAAACAAATGTCCAAAACTTGTCAAAATATAGGGAAATCTTTTGACAGATTGAGACTGAGGTCAGTGAGTGACTGTGAACGTTCTTAAAATTACAAGAATTGCCCCTCAGATGATTGAAAAATCAGCCCTAAATTAAAAAATCGGTTTCTTACTAAACTTCAACCATATCCGGCGACCCTGGTTACTTATCTCTTGTGGTGACTGTACCCGGCATTATAAGGCTCTTTTTTAAACATAACTTATCAAATATTTCAATTGTTAGAGACCTTCTATGGTAAACTGGTGCAAAAGCCAATACACCAGTCTTTTCCCAACTATATTGGATTAAAATCTAATTAGAACTCCAACAATTACAGTTCGGTCATCGAGAGAATGTGTTCCTGACACCTGTCAGTGCGACAATTCTAGTAGAAAATAAACATCAAATTCGCAAAGCACGCATTCGTTCGTATGAAACTGACAGAGGTCAGAACTCAGAAACGCATTCTCTCGACGGCCCGACTGTAGACAACTGTCTAACCGTAACATATCAGTTATTAAGATTATCTAATAATAAGTAAATTGACCCTAATGTAGTTAGAAAAAAAACTCTGAAAGCAAAATAAAACCATTTTCTGTGACGTCACAACACGTCATTTTAACTGACATTTAAGCGCTGACGTCTATAAACGTCCGTGGCTGTAAAAAGGTTAAAACACGGGGTTTTTACCCGTGCACCTATTACTATGACCCATAGTAGGGCAATGTGAATTACCCGTAAACCCACCACACTATCGTTAGAATTAGGGAGGTGAAAATATCGATAAGAAAAGTAGCCTTAGTTAGGCAGTATTCGCAACTAGCGCATAGGTAATGCCATCCACGAAGACGCGCCCCACTCTTCTTACGCTAGTGTTTTAGTTTTTTGATACACACTAATTACCCACTAATAAGTAATTACTGTGTATCGACAAAACTAAAACACTAGCGGAATGTTGCACACTTGTACTGTAAGCGATTAGTAAAAAAAGTGGGGCGCGTCTTCATGGATGGCGCTATATGTAAGCGTTTATCGAACGTAGACACTGCGCCAGCGTGACTGAAGTTTGGATACAATAATTTCGACGCCACGTTAACGCAGCGTCTACGCAACTTAAATCGATGGCACCATTAGCCCCGTTTTTCCCGCGGCGAATATTTTCGCGCACTGGATTTTCAACGCACTGCTTAGCGCCAAGAGTTGAAAATCCAACAGTGTGTTTTTATGACGCGCTATGACGCGCTCTGTTGGATTGCCAACCCTCCTCTCAACACCGAGAGTTGAAAATTCATTGCGCGATAAAATTCCGCCACGATATTTTTCCGTCCGTGCCAACGTGGGTTAAGTAAGGCAGACCGTTAACGCGAGGCAGCAGTTTGACATAAGCTATAATATAATAGAAGCAAGAAAAACAGCTGAGCCAGAGAAAAAAAATGCATCTCATTTGCACGGCGCAAGTTAACTGTCTGTTCAATGTAATTATTATGCGCGTTTATAACTTCTAACGTGACGATATTATCATGGACCTCCACGTCACGACATCACTATAACACAGGGAAATAAAATATATGGAAATATATAAAGAATCTTCAATTTTATATGGAACCTGGCATACCTACTGTCCGCCATTTTGTTATTTTTTTCAAAAAGGCAGCCACGCATCAATCCTATATAAATTGATAGCTGGCATCAATGCAAACGGAAAGCATAATAGGACCAAACCCCGTTAAGTGTCCGGTTTCCGAGATATTAACGTTCATAGTTGATCACATGACATACATATTTTTTTAACTTGCCTCAAGAGTGATTATTTCAAACATCTATGCAATCTTGTTACATAGATGTTTGAAATGTGATGTTTTTTTTTTTCAATGATTAAACTTTTAAAGTAATCATTTTAGTAATGATAGAAAATTAACAAAAATATTACTGTTCGTCCACGATAACGCTATAACGGGCACGTATTTCAATACATTTTATGGACGTGACGTCCACGCTAATATCGTTACGGTAGAAATGATATTTAAAACGCACGTTTATGTAATCTTTGGTCTTTTACCTTGCAGGATATAAAACATTCTCTTATCGATACATCCAGACTCTAATTCTAACTGTAGGGTAGTCAAAACGGCGGGTATACAATCACAAATCAAAACTATCTAATTTAGACTCGCGCCCACTTCAGAGAAAGTGTATTGCAGGCATAGGATTTGTATATAACTACATCGAGCCTTTTCAGGAAGAACATCGTAAGCGCCAAAAATCCCAAAAAACTGTTTTAATATTAATCGCCAGATCAACTGATTTTGCATCTTGCATCACCTTCTCCTGTAAAATATGCAAAATGGCGGTTACGATCTTCTTCCTGAAAAGGCTCGACATGTTATAAAACAAAGTCTCCTCACCGAGTCTGTCTGTCTGAACGCGCAAATCTCTGAAACTAACTGTCAGATTAAAACTAATTTTTGAACACCAGAAATACGGGGTCAAATTAAATTCGTCAGCGAAAGTTCACAGACGCGACGGGTAACATGAAAAAAGTATGATGAAGTATTATTAAATTAAGTCTGTAACCGTTTTGGAAATAAATTAAATTCATTATTTATTTATTTTATGATTTTCTTAACTTATTTTTTATAGGTACTTGAAATTATAAGATTAAAAAATCATAATTTTTATTTTATCATGTTTTATGATGTTATATTATATTAACATCGAAGCCAGTCATTTCTGTGAAGTCTCGCTAAAGAATTTAATTTGCTCCTAAATAATTTACATAACCCTTTCACCTAGCGACCACCTAAACAAAAGTTGACAGTCAACGCTAATTTTGACCATTTCCTTTATACAGCTCATACCCAGAAGAAGGGAATAAATAATATTTTTCAAATATAACACAAACATTTGCTAACTGTCGGCGCAGGTCTACACTAGCTTAAACTTTCCGCAAGAAACAAAATAACTTAAGATAATATATTTTAGAACTAATTCTTACGATGCTTCCTTTCCACCGGTCTCTTGTATATCCTGAAATACAAAAAAATATTTGATTATAAGAATACGTATTATAAGGATGGGATCTATCGGCCGACCGCTTAACTGAGACGTTGCCTGAGGTAGCAGCGCGGTGCGGGAGGGGTGTGCTGACGTGATGCGAGAGCTCAGTGTTTCGTCAACTTGTGACAACTATCACAAAATTACAATAACTCGGGCAACGTCTCAGTGATGCGGTCGGCCTATAGTAAAAAACTAAATAATAAAAATTAGCCCGTGTTGACCCTTTGCAACGCCTCCTATTTATTTTTCTACTCAACTTGATCCCGAGGCGACATGTTCCAAAAAACTATAAGTAGCTAGCGGGCCTAACAGACGTTGTCCTGCCCGAACAGCGCCACCTACCGAGACCAGTTGTCAATCTAAACCATTCACTCAAACACACAAAAAAAATCATCAATATCGGTTCAACCGTTTAGGAATTCGGTGCGATACAGTCGTAAAGATTAATTATATCCATAAAGATTAGTGTTTATATTATTAATCTATGGTAATCGATACCTCGATATATCGATTCCCAGGAATGCAGTGCTTACTTGATTCCTGAGAACCGATATTTTACGTCCATAAATTAAAACAAGAAATAAATACTCACACTGTATTCCCAGTACAATCTTCATTGATCTCAAACGCGACCTTTTTGAAAACGCACGCGAACGGACAATGTTCCTGGCTGACATACTTGACAGCTTGTTCAATGAACTCATTGATAGCGACCAGTTCTTCTTCGACGAACGGCCCCAAGAACTTGAACTGGGAATACTTCGTACTTTCTGCGAACTCAGTGAAAAAATTCACAATTTTCGTCATAATCTCCGACATTTCCGGCAAAACTTCTGGCGCTTCTGCCACTTCTGGGACTTCTTCCTCTTCTTGGCATTCGAAATCGGACTTCTTTAGATTCCTCGTTATGCTTATCAAGAAGGGGTTCGTTTCTTCCTCTGGTTCCAATTCTTCTGGAACTTTCGGATCTTCTGGGATTGGAGGCTTTTCTTCTACTTCTACTTCTAGGATCTCTTCTCCGTTCTGCTCAAGGAAGCGTTGTTTGAATTCGTCGGAGAAGAGGGAGTCTTTGTGGTCTTTCAGTTTGTCTGGTACGACGAGGTACACGTGTGGTGGGGCTAGCTTGAACAGACTCAGTTGGCTGGAAGAAGAGAGAAGATTTATCGGAACTCTCTTTCTATCTAATTGATACTAGCGACAAGTGGTAATTTTGGCGGCTGATTTGAGCTACTACCGTTTAGCTTATACAGGTATGAAGAACAGGGTGTGAAGTTCACACATGCTCCATAGTAAAGGGAGGACCTTCCGACCAGACGGGTGTTGCGTCTGGTGGGCCCGACGATTAATGATAGAGCAAGCACGCGGTACATTTTATATTAATTATTGACTTTATTTCAATGTTCACAGGGTTGATATTATCTTGGCAGATTAAAACCCGCTGTGCTAGGCTTTGCCAGGAAAATAGTGTAGTATATACGGAATAATTGTAAAGTACTTACCGTATAGGATAAGTCCCAAAGCTCTGCGTGTGTAAAATATAACAGTTCTTATCGCTGATCTGCAGTACCAAGTCCATTTGAGCAGGATTGTCAAAATCGACTGACGCCAAGTCTTCAGCGGTCAGTTTGAACTGAACCAAATGATGGATCTTCTTCCGTTCATCCTTCTTCAGATTTTTGTCAAAGAGTAATTCGACTTCGGAGTTATTTTTGACGAATTCGTAAATGTTGAGGAGAACGTTCATTTCGTAGAATTGTTTGCAGTCAGCCTTTTTGGTGTGTTTTGGTGATCGCACGTTGCGTTGGATGTGGTTTTGGCCGAAACCTATTTTTGTTTTGGCCTGTAATAGATAAATATCAATGGTTAATTAATAATTCCAATAGGCTCGCTCCTTTATGTGGAACTTAATGGCTATTTTTTGTTATACGATGTTCGTAAACATCCAAATAAGGTTTTCAGGAAAAGAAAAATATTTTAAAAAGTTACCCAGGAAATAGAAAAATTCTAAAAAAACAGACTTTTCTGTATGGGATTTTTGTATTTATTGAAATTCGGATATTTTCGGACCACGTCTGTCGGGTCAGCTTTAAGCCATTGTAACACCTCTACAACATTATGGAATGCAAATAAATATATGAATCTGAAAAGTATCTATAATGATTACTTACATTATTACCAACATAAACAGCGTTGGGTGCGATCGGCTCCACGATGCCGTCTCCACTCCTGCCGAGCGCGCCGCCCTGCCAGCCCATCTTCTGCATCATGCTGCAAAAGATAAACAATAGTAAGTAAGTAATGAACATAACGTAACATCACGCATGAGACGGCTGGCCACAAGTACCACATAAATTCACTAGCTTCTGCCCGCGACTTCGTTCGCGTTGAAGTTGTAAGACAACAAAATATACTAAAATAACAGCCACAGTTCCCACCCGTGCTATTGCTTCGTTTTCGCTTAGCGATCTATCTGACGTTTTTTTTTTTTTTTTTGCAAAAATATTTTTTCAATTCCGACTGGTAGTTCCAGAGATTAACACGTTCAAACAAACAGACAAAAAAAAAACAAACAACAAACTGTTTTCGTCGAAGATAGATAAATGTAAAAGACAAAGCATGGAGGTTTCTTTATTATGATTACTTTACACACTTACTTCACTTACTACTACTTACTTTTACTTTTCTTCTTTACTTTTATTATACACATAAAACTTCTGGAATAAATTTTCAAAATTATGCTGATGACATCGAAATCTGTTGCGTAGTTTAGCGCGGTCACGAAAAGCGACTTTAGTGAAGAAAGTTTTGAATATTTGTATGGCTATAAGAGTAGAGGAAGACCCAAGAAACGATGGATGGACTGTGTGAAAGATGATAATTATGGCTAGAAAGGGGGTGACTGCCGAGATGACGACTAATAAAAGTCAAAAGACTAATAAAAGTTGAAAAAATATATGAATAAGAAGTATGGAAGCGAACAACGCGTCATACTGACGTCACGCAAAATCCTGCATCTCGCAAGCAGATTACCATGCAACTAGCATAGATACAACGGCCCGACATGAATCATCGGGCAGTTGCCCGCCAGACACAACACCCGTCTGGTCGGAGGAGCCTCCCTTTTCTATGGAGGATGAGTGAACTTTACACCCTGTTCCTCATCTTATATATAAAATTCTCGTGTCACAATGTTAGTTACCATACTCCTCCGAAACGGCTGGACCGATTTGTATGAAATTTTGTGTGCATATCGGGTAGGTCTGAGAATCGGCTACTATCTATTTTTTTTTTTTTGCAAAACGACGTTTGCGGGGTCAGCTAGTACCTCTATAGAAGAAAAAGGCTTGTTGCGCCGACCCCAGAACTGGGGTAAGGGCAGGAGAATGATGGTACAAATATAGAAGCTCACCTCTCAGCCTTGGTCATCTTCACGGGTTTAGCGAGCATCTTATCAAGTTTCTTCTGGATATTGTTGGGGCCCAGCACTAACCGCTTCCGGCCCCTGCTGGGGCCCTGGCCGCCGTCTGGGCACACTTCCGAAGCCTTGTGCCAGTACAAGTGGGTCCAGTCGACAGTGGGGCTTTTGCTGGTGGGACTGTCCTCGCTGAGGATGGAAGTGGGTGGTGGAGTCTCATCTTGAGGGATGTCGATTGGTCTATGGAAAATAAATAAAACTTTTTATATAGTGTTGTGAGTTGTAGTGTTGGGTGTTGTGTGTTATGAAGGCCGCAGGAACCCGTTGGATGCGAGAAGCACAAAACCGGTCGAAGTGGAGGCTGTGGAGGTGCTTGGGGGAGGCCTATGTCCAGCAGTGGACGTCTTTCGGCTGAAATGATGATGATGATATAGTGTTTTTATCTCACGAAGCGACACGCGCTTTACTTCTGTTTACCAAGTGTGGAAACACTGGAAACACGCTGTGTATAAGTGCGGGAAGACGAGTAGCGTTAGCACATAACACACACACACACACTTCCGACTTTGCCATTGTCTCAGACGGTAACGAATGATGCTGCGCCTATACACACACACTAGCTGCGCCCCGCGGATTCACCCGCATAAGTTTCGATCCCGTGGGAATACCAAGATAAAAAGTATCCTGTGTGTTAATCTAGGGTGTCAGCTACCGCCATAACAAATTTTATCAAAATTGGTCCAGCTGTTTGTACGTGAAGAAGTAACAAATATACAAACACACTCAAAACAAAACTTCGCCTCGCGCAAACTTTCGCCTTTTCAATATTAGTGTGAAGTGTGATAGTGTGATTCATGTTTGTACACTTGGTAACCACAAGTAAAGCGCGCGTCGCTTTGTGAGATAAAAATACTGTACAGACGCCAGCATATCAAGCTACTACAATCTGTCAAATTTCTGTAATTGATTTTCAACTTTATTGCTAAAGCATAAGGTTAAAAGTTGATTGGGAAAATTTGACAGTTTCGGGTAGCTTGATGTGCTGGCGTCTATACAAGCAAATTATAGCTTCAGCGTGGCAATAGCGGTCATTGACCTACCTACATTCTCTAGCATTCTTTATATCAATAACTGAAATAAAGTCCGTTACCGTCCTGAATCAATATCTATCAAGATCTTCAACATGATCCAATAACGAAAAACCATACATAGTTTATTGTTTCGTAGTTTGGGTTCCTGCGGAAAGATATTAGGGAGAGGGCAATGACCGCTATTGCCACGATAAAGCGATTCGGGTATAGCATAATCACACTATAATATTATAAAGGCGAAAGTTTGTGAGTGTGTGTTTATTATTTGTTACTTCTTCACGCTCAAACGGCTGGACCAATTTTGATAAAATTTTGTATGGAGGTAGCTGACACCCTGGATTAACATATAGGCTACTTTTTATCCCGATATTCCCACGGGATCGAAACTTATGCGGGTGAAGCCGCGGGGCGCAACTAGTCACCCTATAATGTTGGGAACATTATAGGCTGATCATGCTATACCCGAATCACTGCTGGGACAGGCCTCTTCTCGGTGAGAGGGAGTGGGCCGTAGTCCACCACGTGGGCCCAGTGCGGGATGATAGATGTCACAAGCATGTCTTCGAATTTTTGGTTGCTGGTTTCTTCACGATGTTGTCCTTCACCGTTTTGAGAGCAGTGGTGATGAAATATTTTACAGAACTAAAGTGCCTGTCGGGGCTCGCACCTACGACCTACAAACTCGTATGAAAGTATATACGGCAAAAATAAAAAAATAAATGTCTGTCTGTCTCCAGCTAATCTCCAAAACGGCTGAACCGATTTTGACGGGACTTTCACTGGCTGATAGCTGATATTAACTAAGGCTACTTTGATTTTAGAAAAAAATAGGAGTCACAAGGTATTTATGTCACGCGAGCAGCATAGCATAATAATCAACCTATAATGTTCCCACAGCTGGGACACAGGCCTCCTCTCGCTGAGAGGGAGTGGGCCGTAATCCACAACGCGAGCAGCAGCTAGTTATAAATAAATAGATGAAAAGAAGGTGTCGGGGATGAGTGTCTAAACTAATATTATAAAGAGGTAAAATTGTTTGTTTGAAGGAGCTAATCTAAGAAAGCAAAGAAAGAAAGAAAATACATTTATTTAGCATAGACTAAAAGACACACAATACACCAGATACATCAGATAAAAAATTAAAAATAAATAAATATCAAATAAAAAGCGTAAAGCCCGTAAATCTCTGGAAGTACAGATCCGATTACAAAAATTCTTTCACTGATAAGAAGCTACGCTATTGTCAAGTACCATAAGGTTTATTTTAAGTTAAAATACGCAGACGAATTCGCGGGCAGAATCAAACTATGAACAAACGGAGAGAGTTCTCTATGATCTACATTAGAGGGTTTGGTTTCCACACTTAGTCCTTCAGGTGGACCATTGTGCGTGGGCCATGGACGACATCGGTGGTTATTCAAACCAGCCCACCTCCCTCCAGAAGTAGATTAAGTTTCCTGGTCTGTTTAGAACATCTGCAAAAGATCTGGACGCCCCGAGGGTTTCTGTTCTAATCTGGGTGAGGCCTGTGCATTTAAAGAGCATATGCGCAACGGTTTCCTAAGCTTCCATGCATGCCCTGCATAGTGGACTGTTTGTTATGCCTACTGTGTGGAAGTATTGTTTGAAATAAGAGAGCGACTGATAAAGGAGATGGCTGACACAAACAACATCTAAAACTTAAGAAATCTTTATCACCTCGTTTTTTCATATGTTCTTTTATTGTGCAGGTATGCTGGAAGATTTCTTTAGAAATAAGAATCACCTATGCACAATTTTTACATGGATAGTTTGTAGGTTGTGATTTCTGAAATTCTGAGAATCATTATCATTTTGCTGCCCGTATCCCAATTTATTTGGACGGTGCAACATACCTTTTTCTTCCATATTTCCCATTAGTTGTCATCTCTGTAGTTACCCCCTTTCTGATTAGAAAGGGGGTGACTATGAGAGGAGATATAATAGGATATATGGTTATATCATCATTCACACAGTTCATCCATTGTTTCTTTGATCTTATCCTATCTCTTATAACTTATATTATAGTAGAATAACATCCTCAAATAATGTAGACTGTTTAGACTTGTAAGGGAAAGGTTTTTGCGATTTCTCATCACAAAAAAAGTAAATTGGAAGTCTAATTTCATACAAAATGTATGGGAAACGTTTATTAAACCTAGTAGTAGTAGCTAGTACAAACCTCATTTGGTCTGATAGAGGTTTTTAATCCTTATAAGAAACAGGATCAATTAGTATCAAAAAAAGTTTATTCGAAAAGTGCCCATTCTCTTGGTGACTTTAAGAAAATCTGTAAATGCAGATTAAAATTTCTCAAAAAGTTAAGTACAGTCTTCATAAATAATTTAAATTATTATTATAAGTAGATGCAAGGAGACTTGAAAGGTGGTTTGGAAGAGGCCTTCCCCAAAGGGCAAACAGAGACTCAGAACTGATATGGAACACAACATGATATCCATTACAACAATCACTCTGAAAAGAGGCTATAAATAAATAGAATTCGGATAACAAGACCAGGAATTGCATATTGGCTTTGTGCAAATTCTTCATCATTACAATTTAGTGTTATTATTACGAACTAGCTTCTTCCCGCGACTTCGTCCGCGTGAAATTTCACCCCCCCCATTCACCCCCTTAGGGGATGAATTTTGAAAAATCCTTTCTTAGTGCACCCCTAGACCTCATAAGGAACGTACGTGCCAAATTTGGAATCTCTAGACCCAGCGGTTTGGGCTGTGCGTTGATATGTCAGTCAGTCAGTTCTCCTTTTATATATAGATTGCATACATTGTGAGTTATGACTATAATAAGGGGTTGTTCATTTATTACGTAAGATGATTTGAGGGGGGAGGGGATCCAAACAAGTCTTATTTTTTCTTACATGGGGGGTGGGAAGGGTCTTGATTGTTCTTACGTTAAGATCGCAAAAGTAAGCAAAAATTATAAGTTTAAAAAAAATTTGCTCCTTTTTTTCTTTGCAATTTTGGTTGATACTGATTGTACATAAGATTCAATGGGAGGGAGGGGTTCATTCAAGTCTTATTTTTTCTTACGTAGAGGGGAGCGGGGGTCAGAAATTGGTTTAAATTGTCTTACGTAATAAATAAACAGCCTCTAAGCGGAATTGGAAAAAAGTCAACTAACCACTAAATTTGCTCTCTCTTCTCTATAGAAAATCATAAAGCTTTTGGCTAATTTGTATGTATGTATTTTATGTCTTTTCTTTGTAATGTGGGTTGTGTTTGTGAAGAATAATATTTTTTTTTTTAATTGGGCCTGTCAACTTACTTTAAAAAGCTCAAAATATTATACCTCTTCACTCTTAAACCACTGAACCGATTTAAATTTGGTATAGAGATAGTTTGAGTCCTGGGAAAGGACATAGGATAGCTTTTATCCCGATATTCCCATGGGATCGAAACTTATGCATGTGAAACCGGGGGGCGCAGCTAGTTTAAGAATAAAAAACTTACCCCTTTATTGATAAATGTTGCTTAATTGGTTGACTGCCGTAATTACAGACACAATTAAAAAACCATTGTGTCACGCGTGGATCCACGTTTAAGCATACGAAGGGTAACTTAAGAGATGTTTTAACATCAAAAATGTATGGTTAAACAGTCGCTAATCATTAATTAACTTTAAGCAACATTTATAAATAAACACCCTAAATGCAAAGGTATTTGAACCATATAAATTATGCATTTTAGAGTTTTAATACAGTACAACTTATTACACAGTAATAAGTAACTTAAGTAAATATAATTTTAGTAAAAATTACTTACTGCTTCATGAAAATTGTTACATTTCAGTTTAGCTCAGCTTAAGCAGTAAATTATAATCAGCAGTCCTGCCTTATGGACTATGAAATCTTTATTACAGTAGCATAGCATTGCCATAAAAAAAATATTGCTAAACATTTTTGAAATAGGCCCTAGAGACCAAGCAAAAAAATTAATAAAACTTGATAAAATTGTGTTGAATATTTTAAAGATTTCCTGTCGCTCATCATTGCAAGTCAAAACATATCTTAAATTGCGCGTCACACGACACAAATACAAACAAAAACAATAACAAACTTACGGGGGTTCCTTATTAAACGTTTCAGGGTCTTCGTACAAGGAGTCTCGATCTACGGTCCTCCGGTTGAGCCTGTCCGGCGGCTCCGCGGCTTGCACCACCTCAGCCGGGACAGAAGCCCATCGGGAAGCCTTGAACTCCTGGCTAATCTCACTGCCAATTGTGCCATTGCGATTCGCAAAATTTTGTGGAGACAGGTTCTTTATATCATAATACTTTGAATTCCCCCACAAACTATACGTATTCGCGTAAATATTATCGTGAATAACCTGCTCGTCGCACAAATCACTCATTATTTACTAAGAAAAACACAATATCATAACATTTGTTTATACTTTGTTAGCGAACGCGAAGAGCGTGTTTTCACATTATTTCAAGTTAGTTTTCACTGTTTACTCAAATATTATGCTAAGGAATCCTGCCAAAGCCAACGGATGCAATGTTTGTCACGTAATTTTGTTGTTTTTACGATTTATTTAGAACAATATTTATTGATTCAATCGATCATGTACATTCAATGACACTCATGCGTTTCAAGACTTCAAGGTTTGTAAAAAGTTCATTCATTCGAAATCAACAAACAGACTTGAAAATCATATGTTAGAGGAAGATAGCTATATAAAATGCTATTATGTAAGAAAAGATAGGAACGCAAATAATAAACTTAACATCCAATTAGCTGTAACCTGAAACGCTGTACGTGCCCTACGCGTAAATGTCAAGTATGTCAATTTTGACATCTTGTAACAACGTTCCAATGTACGTAACTTGATCAATCGGGTTATGTTCGAAAAGGATTGCATTGACACCATTATTTACAATATTTTGTTATATGAAATCGAATAAGCATCACTGACTTTGATTGGCATACGTGACTCATTTTTATACCCACTCTAGTGGAATTTCTTTATAGAACTCTACATGGATGGAAAAAATAAATTCTCCCATTTAGGGTTACCATTTAGAAAGAAAAGTCCTGACAAAAAGCCTGTTTCAATAAAAGTCCGGACATTTTAGTCACAAAATCCAAACATTACGCACTTAGTTACAGGCAGTAGTATGGTAGGCATGGTAGCAGACGCTCGCGAGGGGACCGGTTGGGGGCTTATAAAATCGACCAACCCGCACTGTGCCCGCGTGGTGGATTACGGCCCAGTCCCTCTCACAGAGAGGAGGCCTGTGTCGCAGCAGTGGGAATATTATAGGCTGATTATGCGTCAGATGCAATTTTTCCACACCTCCATTAATTAGTTTACTGCAGATAGTCCAAATGGCCATGTTACCCTATGTTATATTGTAGTCTGTGTGTCAAGTCATTGCACTATGTTGGACAGCGGACAGTGTCACAAAGTCACTAAAGATAAAGTATTTTTAATTCACAAAGCGACGCGCGCTTTAATTGTGGTAACCAAGTGTACAAACATGAAACAAGCTGTGAACGTGCGTGTGTGAAGACGAGTAGCGTCAGCACATAACGCACACACGCATACGCTTCCAACTTCGCCATTGTGTCGGATGGCACAGAGAGCTCCTGCGCTTACACACACATTCAAGCGTGTTTTTACAATTGGTAACCACAAATAAAAAACGCGCTTCGCTTGCTGAAATAAACATACTGTACAGCTTTTGGATTCTACTAGCGCAAAAAGGGGCTTGTTATGAAATATGTTTATTGAGTAAGGCCAAGAAATAATTAAACAAATAGTAAGTTTCAACATTTATTACTCTACATATTGATAATAGCTATTTGATTGACAAAGTAAAACATTAGACAAGTTGCTGTATATCATGATTTGTTGATCTGTAACACTGTTAGCTTATAAATAAAATAATTACAATTGTTAAAAGATGATAAAAAACTGATCCAATGCCTTACTTCTGGAGACTGCAGTTGTGTGTGAAAAAGATGCGGAATGGAACGCAAACAGACCCATAGAGGATTTTACGTATTTTTTTAGAATCGTAAACATTTTTTCTCTTTTTACGTATTGAAATATTCTCCTCAGCATATTTCGTTTACTTATTTACATAAAATCACAATTTCCGAACGCCAATTTATTGAACAGACCTCGTTCCATCTCTTTCCCACACACATAACCGCTGTCTATGCGTCTCGCTCACACGGCTGTTGCCGTTTACTCAGTCATCCAGTAGAAGCGAGAGCCGAATCTTGCTGGTTTCTTCTCTGTACCCTCTGGTAATGCTGGTGTTGCATCGGGGTAGACTGCCTTGGGTTCTTCCAAAGGCTTTGGCCTGGAAAAATAATAACAATATTGGTTTAAAAAATGTGGTTTGAACAATACGGCCCTGTGTACCTCTTTGGTTGAGAGGGACGTCTAACAGTAGGGATGTCATTTCAAAATAGAAACCCATTCAAGTGTTGTGAAAAATTCAATATTATACTTTCACCCTAAGGGCAAGATTCACAAAATCCACTTTGACAAGTTAACGTTTCACACGAATAATTATGAACCTTATATTAAACGAATAATGTTCATATTCGTAAAAGCGAATGTGAGCAAGCGTTCATAAGATTAATTTTCGTTCGAAACTCACTTAACAAAGTAAAGGCAAAGTGTGATCTGTGAATATTGTCCTAATTGCGAGAATCGAATCTCGTCTGACGGAACTCGTCTCGGGACTAATAGGAAGGAAATGCTGCCCTGAGATGCGACTCCATATCCTACTCAATACACGCGTCAGCTGCGAATATTGAGTATGACCATAAAAAACCAAACAAACCATGTATTAAGGCTCCCCTACACAGGCGCGACGCACGATAAGCCCACGTATACATACATACATATACGCACGAACGCGAAAAAATATCTCGGCGGGATTTTATCGTGCACTGTATTTTCAACTCTCGGTATTGAGCCAAGCGTTGAGAATCCAACAGAGCCCAGCGCGTCGAAAATTTGCGGCGGAGCAAAATCACCCCTGCGAACCTGGGCTAAGTCCTGTTGCAACTCTCGAGACTGATAACCTCGACTCTTGCTTGAGTCGTCCGCCAAAAGGCACGCCTGTGTATAGGGTCGAACGCAACTTCATAGAAAACGTACTGTAGAATTATAGAGGTGAGGAACAGGGTGTAAAGTTCTTCTCATCTTCCATAGAAATGGGAGGATCCTCCGACCAGACGGGTATTGTGTCTGGCGGGCAATTGCCCGATGATTCACGTCGGGCCGTTGTATATATGCTAGTTGCGCGGTAAACTCTGCTTGCGAGATGCAGGATTTTGCTTCACGTCAGTAGTGTGTGTGTGACTTTAAACATCTTGAAACTTGATTAGGTTACAACGTACCTCTTAGTATCATGCACGCGAGCCTCACAGAAGTAGCCGAATGACGGACGTGCGATGTTCAACTTCTCAAACACGCACTTGTCAAACACACCTTGAGTCTTGCGGCATCTGAAACACACGGTAAAGAATCATTACGTGAACCAAAAGTTGGTTAAATATAGTGCCTGCCCATTTTTTCCCACCCACAAACAATGCACCTGCCATCTAATCTCTCCACCAGCCTTGGTTGACTGGTAGAGAATGCCCAAGGCATTAAGGTCGCTTTTGCAAATTTTATGTTGCATAACATGTCATTTAATAAATATATGTAAATAAATAATGTGTCTTATACTATGCTGAAAGTAGCACAGGTGACTGAAAAGTTGTGTGGAAATCGGTTGCCATGGTATGGGCATGCTGTTCTCAAAACGGTGAAGGAAAACACCGTGAGGAAAGTGGCCATTATAGGATTATAGGCTGATTATGCTGATATGGGAGTGGTGATGCGGAGGAATGAGGACAATCTTACAAGGAAAGTTTTGAGTATGAATGTGGATGGCTATAAAAGTAGAGGAACACCAAAGAAATGATGGATGGACTGTATGAAAGACAATATGGCTAGAAAGGGGGTGACTACCGAGATGATGACTAATAGAGAAGTCATCTGCCTAGCCTTTTCCCAATATGTTGGGGTCGGCAGCTGAATAGCAGTATTATACATGGATCAACTGCCTATCTGACCTCCACAACCCAGTTACTGGTGGTGGGTTAACATACCCCTTGTTAAGACTGGTTGACAGACTTTCAGGCTTCTGATGACCCTTAACGACTGCCAAAGATCCACAAATTACAGCAGGTACCAACAGCTTAACATGCTTTCCAAGGCACAGAGGAGTCTTGGTGTGTGAAGGTGGTCACCCATTCATGGACCAAATGCGGCTAGCGTAGCTTAACCTAATCAATCAAGTCATGCGGCTGTTATTACTTAGTCACAGGCCCCTCATATAACTAATAGAAAAGAAGAAGGAAGAAAAAGATCATGTTGCACCAACTCCAAAACCGTACGCAAAATACGCGCATTGACGTGGAGTTGCGGACACCAGCCCGTATTACCTATTATCAACCCCAAAAAAATTAGGATAAGGTCAGGTCAGGAGAATGATGACGATACTAAACTAAAGATAGAGTAACAAAAATCTTACTGTTTCAAGGAAAATTCCCCAGAACTCTTTTCAATGCAGTGGCTGTACTGGTTGAACTCGTCCAGGCAAGACTTCTTTACTTTGCGGAAGAAATCCATTGTGCATGCGGTGACCGCTTTGCCTTCCTTCAGGCATTTCCGCGGGTCGTTCTCCTCTATGCGACAGAGCATGAACTCCTGGAAAATGGATGGCAAGGGTATTTTAATAAATACATTCAATGTATAAAAAGACATTTCATTCATAAATGAAGTCTTTCTGATTCATGATACTTGAAGAAAGCGGTCAGTGGGTCGTCTTAGGGAACCAGCTCCTTGTAATGCAGGCATGGCTTATCTAAAATAGTTCAACTTTTAGCAATACATTACAGAAGGTCTTGAATTAGTATTGAATGTTTCTAAATAACTGACTAAAACATAAATAACACATGGAATAGTGTTTATATTGTCATTCTATTGGCTAGTTCCATAATAAATCTACAGTGTATTGCCCCTTGGCTGATTATGTGAACAGTTTGTTTTACTGGATAATATTAGCAAATGTCATGGACTGACTAATCGATTATAGACTTTAAACTGAATTCTACGTTAGTACGTTACTGATTACTGTAATTATAGTTGCTTCGAAAATGAGAATTTATCGTAAAATTTATCATAACATAACCTCAATAAAACTTTGATTATGCAATCAATTTAACTCTAACATACAATAAATGCAGATCTATAACATAAAAGTCATAATAATCAACGTTTAATAAATAACATAACGGTTTTACTCACATTATTAGCCTGTTCACAATATTTTCCTACATGAAAAGAACCAGCGAACAGAGTTGCTGCCGATACATTGAGCTCATCCACCGTCAAATCGGAGTCTTCCGGCAGATGAACATCCGTGGACACCACCATTTTATTTTATTTTAAAACACGATAAATTTAGAAGTTATTTTCCAAAATAAATAGTGAAATTTCTTCCACAAAAATTCGTGGAAGAAATTCGAGAGTAATCCGATAATTTTTGGATGGTCGATTCGTTAAGGATGAAAAGAGATAAACTGAATTTGAATTTGTTGCATTTTACACAAGCGCGAAAGAGATAGATAAAAATAAATGAGGTTTTTTAATTACGTAGGGTAATATCCCTTGACATTGACAGAAGATTGAAGATTACGTTTCAGTCCACGTTCAGTATTAACTGAAAAAGTTTTAATAATTATAATAAAACAAAAAGATTGCATGCATGCGTATTATTAATTTATTAAACTAAAATTAAGACTAGAATGAACAAAAATCGTTTAGGATCACAAAATGTTTCATATTATCAGAGGCCCGATTTATCGTTTCATGTTTTCATAGTGTTTCGAGTAGTAAGCTTCAATCGGCATATTATATTCTTGTTGTTCACCTATAAATGAAATCCATAATCAGTTACTTACACGTTTAAATATTTACGAACCAGAGTATAATAATGACTTCCTCTTTACCTTCATAAACATCAAAGTTTTCTGAAGGCAGCTGATAGAACTTGGGGATGTCAAAGCGGTTTTGCTGTAAAGTGAAAGTTATGATTACCTACTTAGATTATTTTTCTCTCAGATTATTTTTACCGAATCATAATCCTTTTGATCTTCGGTCTCAGGTGGCCTACCATGATCTAATTAAAAACGATTAAAAAAACAAGACATTTCAGTTTAGGTTCCTAAACTGCATCGCTTGAGCTGCTCTATGGACGTCATGGTACAGACGCCAGCACATCAACCTACTACAATCTGTCAGATTTCTATAATAGATTTTCAACTTTATCGCTTAAGCATAAGGTTCAATGTTGATTGGGAAAATTTGACAGTTAGGTGTAGGTTGATGTGCTGGCGTCTGTACATACCAAACAAGTATGAATGAAGCCAAAACTTGCGACTCAGTTTGGGACAATCGCGGTCAGCAGATGGCACGGCCTAAACTGAATCGTTAAACTGACGTCATGGTACGAATTAGAAGAACAGTTCAGTTTAGGTCCTAAAATGGATCGCGTTAAGAGCTTGTGGTAGGCCTCCTGGGCGGCTAATTTAAACGGAGCCTAGCCAACTACGCAGCAGGAGATGCAACTCCCTTCTCTCACTCTCATATTCCGTTAGTATGGTAATCTCACACGACCGGACTGTTTAGGCTGACTTCTAAGTCGGCCTAAATAAATAATTCAGGCACTTTTCATGCTCATGCTTTCTGAGGCACGAGGGTGACACACCATCAGCTTCCTAAACATAAGAGCTGCTTCTGGGAATTTGGACTGAAAGACCCTATCCTCTTTGACCCAACCCGGAATCTCACTATCCGCAGCCGTATAAGCTAGTCAATGATGCAGACGACGACGACGACGACGTTGACTGCATCATTGACTAGCTTAATACGGCCTCTTGACTTCAAGAGGCCTTTCCATAATTAAAAAATGCTGGAGATATAGGGTCACCGGACGAGTAGAATTGAGAATTCGAGAACCTAGTTCTTTTTTGAAGTAGGTTATAAAATAAGGAAATTTGATTTAAAAAATGGACTTACCGAGTCATAGTTCCTTCTGCCCATGCGTGGTATATTTTTATTCGTTTTAATAACATAGCCCATGCTTCCTTGATCGAATGGACTTTCTTCATTACTCCTCCCAACCCTTGGTACATTGTTAGGCTTTATAAAAGAGCCTTCAGCCCCACTGAAAAAGTGGATAAGGCAATATGCCATCAATACCGTTGCTAACTTAGAGTTCATTTTAAAAGTTTACAAAATGGCGGGAGAATCGTAGAGAGAGACCCGAAAGTTGAATGATGTGGAGTTGAAACAATCAGGTTATTTTATACTAAAAGGTTTCGATTGCTCCCGTATTTTGTTAAGATCTGATCAAAATTACCTACGCTTTCGGAATAATTAATAGGTGTTAAATTTTATCAGCGAATTCATCATGCGGGTACCTATGAAGATTGTTATCTATGGTAGGTAGGTAGAAACAGTGAACTCTCCTTTACACAGTGCTCCATCGTTCCATGTTGGACAAACTTTGGTCCCCTGCACCTGTGCTATCATCCACCACAGAAAAAGCCAATTGTTTCATATAAGATAATGCATTATACTTTATTACTTACACCATCATCTGCTTAACCTTTTCCCAACTATGTTGGGGTCGGCTTCCAGTCTAATCAGATACAGCTGAATACCAGTAGGTACTTTACATGGAGCGACTGCCTATCTGACCTCCACAACCCTGTGACTGCGTAACCCCTTGGTAAGACTGGTATTCAGACTTTCAGGCTTCTGACGACCCGTAACGACTGTCAAAGATCCGCGAATAACAGGACAGCCGGGACCAACGGCTACGTGGTTTCCAAGGCACGGAGGGGTGTCGGTATGTAAAGATGGTCATTCGTCCACAGACCAACCGCGGCAACCTGATCGATCGACCCGTGCGGCTGTAATTACTTAGCCACAAGCCCTTCTAGACGCCTTTAATAGTATACCTACCTTTGTGAAAATTAAAGAACTTTGAGTAGGTAGTTTATAATATGAGATATCAATTTTGAGCCAACTGTTTCATGTTTGATTTGGTCTAAGTAGTTGTTCACGAAATTCCAGGTCGGTGGTTTGATTTTATTAGTTGTTTCCATTATGAAATCTTCAGTAGGTAATCGACCAATAATTGTGCTTGACCCGCCATATAACATGACCATTTATTATTATCTGACTACGAAATATACGGGTGTACCTACTTCACATACTGCTTGTACACTTCTGCCTAGCCCTACGCGGAATACAGGCGTGATATTTTGCTATATAATTCAATTTCATCAAAAAACCTTGTTGTGCGCTCTTCTCCGTTGAGCTAAGAATGTTTCCTCAGCAATACATCATGCAGCTGGGAATCGAACCCATATTTTTTTTCCAAACAGCTTACATACGTGTTTGTATCAAAAGACATCGACTAGAACGTACCACTTGCCAGAAAATTTTTTTCGGCTCGCCACGGGGCGCCTCGCCACTTATACACGGTCCGTACACAAAAAAATTATATGGAGCGGTAGTAACCTAATGATTGTTTCTTCAAGTGGACAGACCAGGGTACAGACGCCAGCACATCAAGCTACTACAATCTGTCAAATTTCTTTAATAGATTTTCAGCATTATCGCTAAAACATAACGTTCAAAGTTGATTGGGAAAATTTGACAGTTTTGGGTAGCTTGATGTGCTGGCGTCTGTACCATAGAGTAAGTAACGTTCCTTAGAGTCTGTACAGACGCCAGCACATCAACCTACACCTAACTGTCAAATTTTCCCAATCAACATTGAACCTTATGCTTTAGCAATAAAGTTGAAAATCTATTACAGAAATCTGACAGATTGTAGTAGGTTGATGTGCTGGCGTCTGTACATTACACAGCTTGTTTCGTAACTTTAAATGGCTTTGATTTTTTTCAATAATTAGCCCCACTGCCTCGAAAAGAACGTTTTATGTTAATCTATGGAACGTTTAGCCATTGGTCCTGCACCTAATCTCTCTCCGGTCGTGTGGGATTGCCGTCCCATTGGACTATGCGAGTGAGGGAAGAGTGAGTTTACTTGTCTGCGCACGCAAGAAGCTTATAGATAAAAGTGGAGGCAACACTCTGAATACCTATCTGAAGACGACTGTGGGCTGACGCTCTCTTTCTAAATACACACATAAGAACGAGACAGTGATATGTGCTTTCTTTGTCATATGTATGTATTTAGAAAGAGAGCGTTAGCCCACAGTCGGCTTCAGATAGGTATTCAGAGTGTTGCCTCCACTTTTATCTATAAGCTTCTTGTGCGCACGCACTTGTGCACTATAATATCTCTCGCGCCGAAGCATAGTAGGTACTATTATGTATTCTGTGGCCGAAGGCTAGAGTGTCCGTTGAGATTGGCCGCCATGGCCGAAATACGGTCTGGAGGACTATTTTGCAGGGGAAGATAAACTGCCTGAAAAATGGCCATCGTTGTTGACTTTCTTCGTGGTCTCATTATAATCAATAGAAGGCATTAGAGCTGTTCTTGCTTGGAAGAGATCGCAGAAAGCGGTAAGGCCGCCCATTGTACAGACGCCAGCACATCAACCTACACCTAACTGTCAAATTTTCCCAATCAACATTGAACCTTATGCTTTAGCGATAAAGTTGAAAATCTATTACAGAAATCTGACAGATTGTAGTAGGTTGATGTGCTGGCGTCTGTACCTATGTTTTATAGTGTTCAAAGTATTTTCTTGTTTCTGGTGCACAATAAAGTATAAATACTTCTTGCTGTGCAGCTTGTTCTAAATAAAAAATAAATAAAATGAAAAACAATTAATTTTATTTTCGAGGTTTTTACTGGACGATTACACTATGCACTAAAGCACAGTATACATAGTACTACGACTAAAGCTACGGTTTCCTAGAGGTCGTTTCCGTCATGTTTATAACGGACGTTATGAAAATCTGTAATTTTCACCAGTAGAAATGCTCTGAATTTGTACGTTACAGAGTTACGGACGCATGTGGCGGCCAACGCCAGGGTAGCCCGCGAAATTCAAATTTTCTTACGTTTTTCGCAATTTTCAGATCAGTGTCAGGTTGTATTTTGATCAAAATTTGATTCGCGACTATAACAGGTACCGTATTTACAGAATTATAATCATTACAATCATTAATACATCTTTCTAAGTTAGATTTGTACCACGACAACAAATCTCTTATGGAAAACTGCTTAGTGGTACAAATCTAACTTAGAAAGATGTATTAATGATTCTAATGATTATAATTCTATAAATACATACCTGTTATTGTCGCGAATCAAATTTTGATCAAGATACAACCTGACACTGGCCTGCAAATTGCAAAAAACGTAAGAAAATTTGAATTTCGCGGCCTAAGTAAAAAGTCATAATACGAGGTTTGGCTTTCGTCTATTTCCTCCTCCAATAAATAAGAAAGATATATTATACTGTGTCCCTGTTTTTCTTTTTTCATTAGTAGTTGTCAAATTTGTACACTATAGGCCTCTGTTGACAGCGGTTTAAATCGACATTTTTGAGGGTTCTAGTGCTTATAGAGTGCGTTTCAACAAATAGTTCCTATGCCGTTATGTTGGCAGCAATGTATACCACTTCTTATTCTTCACCACTCCTTAATGTTTTGTGCATGATTCTAACACGGAAACCTTATAAATCTTTAAAAAATCCGCAATATCATCTTCCCATATCTACTATCTTGACAGACATGGGCACAAAACACAAATACTCCTAGCGGAGGACAGGGGGGCCAACATTATAACATAGGAACTATTTGTTGAAACGCACTTCTAAAAATAATGTATCATCAAAAAGGAAAACATAGGGACACAAGTAGTTCATATTTATTACTCTGTAAAAAAACATTGCTTTATGGTATTTAACCAGAAAAAAACAGGCGAGAGCGTTTCTATGGAGAAACGATCACCCGCATTTCCTCTAATCAAATCAAAATCGATTCAATATACTAGGATACTGTAGCTTAATCAGCTAAGAATGTAGTAGGAAATAAAACAACACATTTTTAATAAAAACTCCGTAAAGTTTATTTTTATTACTCTTATGTTAAAACACTAGAAATAATTTAATGTCTATTATTCAGCGCCAGTGTTTCCGGTATAAACACTTGGTACTTCGGTGTGGTACCGCCCTTCTCTATGATGGCGCGAACCAGAGAGAATGGGTCCAGCTTCTTTTTCACGACAAGGAATCTGAAATGATCGAGTAATCTATACAAAGTGTTAAAAAATTAACCTTACAAACTTTAAGAGGTGCTTTAGACCATCGAACTGAACAACTTTCACTATGGACCAACTGTGAAATCATGAAAAAAAAATCAGCTGTTTCATACAAAAGTTCAATACCTACTTGACCAAAATGAATGAAACAGCTGATTTTTTAAAAATAATCACCTCTTAAAGTTTGTAAGGTTAATTTTTTAACACCTTATATAAATATAAATGAAATGCTGTTTGTTGTTGAGCACATAGCTTGAGAATGGCTAGACCGACTTGTATTTTTTTTTTTTGTTGAGATTTTCGAGCCCGAATAATGTCTTCAAAGAAAGAAAAATTGGAAAAAACTAACGTCCATTTTCTATATTTAGTACGAATGATTAAATTTTGAATAGAACGGACGCCTTTCAGGTCAGCTAGTATTAGAAAGTTTTGGGTGTAAACAAATTGTCATATGGAGAACAACGCACACTTGAACTACGAAAACCGCGGCTTACAGCAACGATTTAAAAGCGCTGTCAATATCAGTCAGATTCATCGTAGATTCTGTTTTATAAGAGTTGCATTAGTTAAAGAAATGTCCTATAAAAAAAAAACTCAAGGTCAAACCAACCTCTCATCTCCTTCACCATAACTCCTCGATGCGAGTCCAGACTTCTGCGAAACTTGATGTAATACCGCGCGTTCTTCTTTAGAGAAGTCATTTGTGAATACAAGGTCAAGGTCAAAAGTGTCGGATGCTATGTAGCGCTGCATTAGGCCATGGGCCGCTCGGCGAAGCATACGGACGTTTTGAGCGCTGCCGAGGCCGGCGCGATTTACCTGTGTAGAAATAGACAAATATAAAATACCTACTAATTGTGTGCATTAGGTTAAGTGAGAGTCGGACTCAAACACGAAGGGTCCCGTACCGCCGTACAATATCTAACACTACATAGGTACATATTTTTTAAACACGTTTCTTGTATAGAGACATTAATTTTTAAATAAATAAATAAAAAAAATACACACTGAAAATGTCAACTGTCTTACTATTACAGTTCATTAGACAACGCCCATTTATATAAAAAACATGTTTCTTATATGGACCCCTTTAATTAAATTTTTTTTAATTGTTTTTATAGCGGTAATAGAAATACATACACACGCTGTGAAAATTTCGTAACACGCTTTCAATCACATCCTGAATCATTTTGATTTTCAAATGTTCAAAAAAATTCTCAACGTAAATAACGCAATGAATGTTGTTGAACTGTCAAAATGAACGCCATTGCTACTGTTAGAACGTCATGCAATTACCCCGCCGTTTATCTGTTTAAAAACACACTGTATTATTGCACAATCCGATAGTGTCGCCAATAAAGGGAAAATCTGGGAAGTAATGACAAAGGTCCGCCGTTCTCACTCTTCGAGTACGGAACCCTAAAATTCTTATAATCTGATCCAAACTCACCATTTGTAAATTAGGTTTGATTGGTTCTGATATGCCTTGCGCGTCGACGCCCAGACCACCGCCTTGCCAACCCATCATCTTCATCATTCTGGAAAATGTATATAAAAACTTATAATGGTCAGCCCACAAAACGCCCATCCTTTATCTATACATACAAGGTTATTAAAAATGGGTACAACCCCGCAGGCGCGAGATGGATGGGATGCTGGGGATGTTTTGACGAATTATACGAATATAAATGTAGGGAGCAGCTGAATTTTTTTTTGGAGATTTCTGTTTTGGTCCCATAGTAAAAGGAGTTCATAATAATGAGAACAATGAGGTTGTGGGTGTTTTTCCAATAACCTTGTATATGTATATACTTAAACATGATTCAAACAAAAAATATATTAATAATAATATGATGTTTTTTTGTGGGATCATTGACCACAAATATTGTAGTCTAGGTGGGTTAGAGTGTTATTGAGATTCTCCAACAGAAAATTCCCATTAGCAGGTTGGAGTCCGCCCCTTATTACACGGGACTTCTCTGCCTACAATACTAACTTCATAGCCACAGTGTTCTCCACCGGAGTCCCGAACACGTCATCTTTCTTCTTCCCGGACACATCGCTGACGCTGATCCTTGCGTCTCCTTGCGCTATAAACTGTTCTTTTATTAACACGCTGACTGCTTCGCGACGTAACCTCTGTAAACAGACAGGATAATATTAAAAAAAAATGCCGTGTTGGTCTAGTGGTCGCAAGCGCTAATGCTGAGAATGAGGGATCAGAAAATGTTTTAAAAAGTATCAAAATAACCGCGTGTGCAGAGATTCAATAGCTGGTCAAACAAAACTAAAATGGCCACTCATAGTTTCATCTAACATCAGAGTAATTTCATTTATGTGTCGTGAGCCTGAGTCGCCCGTATGAGCAGTCAAGAGGTTGTATAGTCAATGCTCGCCCCCTATTACATGGGACTTAAACATAACTGGCAAAATTTGGGTGTTACTATAGGTACACCTCTGCCTAACCGATCGGGGATTACACGCGTGACGTTATATTCTCATATAAAGTTGTGTTGAGACACTTGAGACCCCCAACAACGCTCCTCTCAACATTGTCGCGTGCTGGCGGCAGTGTACGATTTGCGGGGACAGAGGCGGGTTAGCCAGCCGAACGGCCGAGCGATGGCGCCCGTACCACACCAGTCAGATGTTGCACGCCTCCACAAACGGCTGCGCTTGCGCGTTTTTATTAACTTTCATATTTTCTTGTTTACCTTAATTGACACATCAGGATGGATGAAATGGCGACAGGTCACAGGAACAACTTGCGACCCACGGATGCCCCTCAAGTTAAAGGGGAAAATTTATAAGTCCGTGATAAGGCCTGTCGTACTTTATGGGTCTGAATGCTGGGCCGTGAAGAAGACGGATGAAAATAGATTGCATGCAGCGGAGATGAGAATGTTGAGATGGATGTGTGGAGTGACGAGAATGGATAAAATAAGAAATGAGTATATAAGAGGAAGTTTGAAAGTGGCGCCAATGACAGAAAAGTTAAAAGGAAATCGTTTGGCTTGGTATGGGCATGTGATGAGAAGGGACGAAACGCATGTGACTAAAAGAGTGATGAATATACATGTTGATGGATGGAGAGGGAGAGGAAGGCCGAAAAAAAGATCGATGGATTGTGTGAGGAATGATATGAAAGAGAAGGGAGTAAATGATAGCGTGACGGTTGACAGGGGAGAATGGAAGAAGAAAACGTGTTGCGCCGACCACAAGTAACATGGGATAAGGGCAGGAAGATGATGACCTTAATTGACACAATTGTTTTTTTCATCTTTTTCTACATTATACATATTGGTCCTTCGACCCGGATTTACACAATAACTACGATCTTCAGTCGCGGGCATTGGTCCTTCGGGCCGGATTTACACAATCAATACGATCTATCGTCGCGGACATTTACACAATAGAGTTGGGATTCAAAAAAGTTGCATTATTAAATATAACAAACCTCCCAAGCTATAATTTCGGTCGCATTCCTCGCTTCCGCTTTACTCTCACCAGGAGCTTGCGCCAGGAGCTGCTGGTTGATGCACAGAGAGTAAACTTTGTTCTCATATCCGTTTGTTAAATTTACGCCACAGACTTGACAACTGGCTGAAAAATACGGAGTAGGATTATCTTGAAAGTGGGTAATGTTGAAAAAGTTTTTATTGCTAAATAAATGCTGAACAAGATTTTATTACCAATTCTATACTGTATTCTAATAAAGAGGTATTTGTGAGTTTGTATGTAGGGGCAGTAATGTAGTGTCAAGTCGCAGGTAGTAGAAGCTAGTTGATAAAGAACTAAATCACAACTAAAATAGAGTTCAAAATAGCGTGCAAGATGTGATTGCCTGAGGTATCTGTCAGCGCATATTTGCACTAAAAACTTGGCTGCAAAGAAGCATTCAAGCAACACTACTTTGTTTCTGTTTGTGATGACTTTTGTTTTGTTTTAGGACTAGTAGCCCGGTCAAAATAGACATTCAAGGTTACATTAATTCGCATAGAGCTGAAAATTGGTATAAATGTTAGGAACACCATTACAAATAAATTGTCAAAAGTCCCCATCGATCCGACGTGTGCAAAAAAATATATTCAAGGTCAAATGTTGCAAAAATCGTTTTTTTGCATTTTTCAGCTAAACTGTAAGTTTTATCATAAAAATAGGTGAGACAAAATTGTTCATCATGCAATTATCTACAAAAATTGTTCTTACACTTTTTTTCCTACAAATCACAATTTCGGAGATATAGCGATGTAAAAAGTTGAAAAAGGTGTTTTTTTTATAATATGCATGTTTCCCGGTTCCGTTTTCCGTTTTTTAACGTAGTTTCCCCGATAGGCCTATTCCACGATCTATTGTAGTCCAGTTGACTTAAAAATATTGTATCAAATAAAAAATAGTACTATTGGAACTGATGAAAGCGGTGTAAGTTATGAGTAATTTGGGAAAATTATTCGTCTGATTGATAAATCATCTAATGGAACTTCAAGCATACTGTCTTCTTCTTCCTGTTGGGTACAAGTAAATTGTTAAAAGAAAAGTTAATTTATATTCATAGAAAGTTTATATTCTTAGAATTGTATAATTTTTTGGTATGTATACGCCACGAAAGCTTATATTTTTACTTGTATTATGGTTCTGTAACGTATATGAAGGTAATTGACATACATAATTACGAGGGGGCGTTTTTATGTTCGCGGAATGGAGGGGTTGGAGAGAGGTTAGGGCTCTCATTAGTACCTCAACGTGTTGAGTAATTCACTATTAGCATAAATACAAAATTTTATTACAATCGGCTAATTAGTCTCTGAACTATCACCAACCAAATAATCGGGAAGACAGCGTTCACAATGGAGAAAATCGAGCACCGCGCCGTTATAAAGTTCCTTACCAAGCAAGGATAAAACGTCCAAACTATTACGGAAGAGATGTCCTGCATTTACGGAGACTCTTGGCCTTGTAAAACCATGGTTTACAAATGGCATCGTCTATTCAAGCAAGGACGAGAATCACTTGAAGACGATCTCCGGCCTGGACGACCGTTTTCTTGGAAAACCCCTGCTGATCCCCTTCCTGCTGATCGATTATAAGGACAAGGCGTTAATATAACCGGAGAATACTACGCGTCAATTCTGAAGCGTTTGAGGGGAAGCAATCAAAGAGGAAAGACGAGGAAAATTGACGAAAGGCGTCTTGCTCTTGCACGACAATGCGCCTGTTCACAGGAGTCGTGTTGCCCTGGCTGCCCTACACAAGTCAGGCTTCGAAATAATTAACCACCCACCATATTAGTCAAGACCTGGCCCCCTGCGATTATTATCTATTACCAAACGTGAAAAAAGAGCTTTGTGGCAAGAAATTTTCAAGTGATGAAGGAGTGAAGGACGCAGTTTCAACGTATTTTGAGGACAAAAATGTTTTTTTTTTTCGATGGTATGCATACACTTATTGAACGATCTGAAAAATGTATTAGGCTAGCAGCTGAATATATAGAAAAGGAAAAATATTTGCGAAGTTTTATTTACCCCCCTTACCTCCCATTACGCGAACTTAAAAACGCACCCTCGTATTATGAAGAACACAGCTTTTTCAACATTTTTCATCGCTATATCTCCGGAATGGTGATTCTTAGGAAAAAAAGTGTAAGAATAATTTCTGTAGATAATTATATGATGAACAATTTTGTCTCAGCTATTTTTATGATAAAACTTGCTGTTTAGCTGAAAAATGCAAAAAAACGATTTTTGCAACATTTGACCTTGAATATATTTTTTTGCACACGTCGGATCGATGGGGACTTTTGACAATTTATTTGTAATGGTGTTCCTAACATTTATACCAATTTTCAGCTCTATGCGAATTAATGTAACCTTACCCCTATTTTTGAAGCTAACTTGACTGGACTATAGCTTCTGCTCGCGAAAATACCTTCTATGCTATTACTTTGATTTTGCTTAGCATTCTTTCGGACTGCTCAAAGAATTTTTCAAATTCGACTGGTAGTTCCAGAGATTACCATGTTCAAACAAACAAACTTTTTATTATGAGTTTAGATAGATAATACAGGATATATCGAGGTCAGAAATTCTGACTATAGTATCTGACTTTGTATATTCTTGGTATGATAGAAAGTCTTCAGGAATAAAGGCTTGCTACACCTTTATTTTTAATTGGTGTCAGAATGTTTTTTTTTTTATTTCCTAAGTATGTTAAAGTTAGGTAATCTAAAATACACATATATCAGACTCACTTTGTATATTCCATAGTTTCCTCGCCCATGGCCGAATCAACAGCACAATACGGCCAAACGGAGACTGAAACATATTCTCTCTAAACAATCTCACATCCAAACATTTTATATTGGACATTTCTTTTATATAATCATCTGCATGCATCTGATCTGTGTATCTCTTTTCACTTGTAGACGTATCCTGGTCTACGGTCTTTGCATTGCCCTCCATTTCAATATCTTCGTCCGATGCCTCATTTTTGTTATGTTCTGTGTCAGAAAAGTTCTTTTCTTCTGTTTCCTGGTCTGCTGTTTGACCTTGGGGTACAAATGCAATACGGGCAGACTTTGGTTTGTCATCAGTAACAACTTCCCCTCCAATGCGTTTGATGCCTCGTGCTCTGTCCTCGGCAGCTGTTGATGCAGAGACAAATGTTCTTTGCAGCTTGGTTTTTTTTTTGTCTTTATATTTTTGGCCAACCTGGAATATTAGAGTAGTGTAACTATTTTGCAACATAACTGGTTAGGCAGAGGTGGACAAATAGTATATCCACATTTTGCCAGTTATGTTTAAGTCCCATTTATTACAGGGCCACAGTGGCGAAGGGTGAATTTATGACAGAGGTAGGCCGGAGCAAAACAAAATTCAAAAAGAAAATTTCAATGATGAATTGACTATAGAGTGGTTATGTTCTGAATTTTCGAAGGGAAGCCAGTGGGAATCGAGTTGTATGGTATCTTCGCCACTGCAGGGCCAGCCTGTTGCCATCTACTGGGCACCAGTCATCTGGGCTGCTACAAATCATATTGTCCAAATTCATTGTTGTTAATGTTTTACAATCTGCAAGTTAACTCAAGACTGGTCATCGCTTACGTAAGCACGTTTACTGAGGCGTCGATGGCGAGGGCAGTATCAGCGCAGGGGCTGGAAGGCCATGATCTGCCTAGCGTTTTCCCAACTATGTTGGGGTCAGCTTCCAGTCTAACCGGATGCAGCTGAATACCAGTATTTTACATGGAGCGACTGCCTGTCTGACCTCCACAACCCAGTTACAGTTACTGGGTAATACGTTACCACTTGTTAAGACTGTTTGTCAGACTTTAGGGCTTCTGACGACCCGTAACGACTGTCAAAGATCCACGAATGAGCCGGGACTAACAGGCAGCTTAACGTGCTTTCTGAGGCATGGAGGGGTCTTGGTATGTAAAGATGGTCCCCATCCACAGACCAACCCAAGCGTACTTAACCTGATCGATCGACCCGTGCGGCTGTTATAAGTTAATAAATTTTAGAAACAATCACGAGCGAAATGCTACAGAAGTATAGGCAAAATATAATAAATAATATTTTGAGGTTATGTTGTTGTTCTAATTGTTATTATTATTGTTTGTGGGTTATGTTTACCTCGAAAGATAGTTGAGCTATCTGTTGCATAACCGGCGCAGGATATCTACACCCCATGAACTCAATATTTGTGTAAACACGGGCCAAGCAAATTAATCTTTCTTCGGGGAAATTACTCTTCCATTTTTCCATGAAAGCTTTGCGTAGCTGCCAATGTTCTTCGCATTCGTGTTCATCTCTGTATTTTTCAACATCCCAGTTTACGTCAAAATCACCTTTTAAGTTATTTTCCGCGAAATTACCTACTGTTTTGCTAGTGTTAGACATTTTCGTTTCGGAAAATTCACCATCAAAACATTGGTAAGTGTTGCAAACTTAAAGGTCTTGTTTTCTACTATGTATTAAACCTACACTTTTTTTTGTTGACCATCAGATTTAGAACAAAGAAAATACGATAGCACAGAAATACACACATTACTTTGAATGTACAGACGCCAGCACATCAACCTACTCCAACCTGTCAGATTTCTGTAATAGATTTTCAACTTTATCGCTAAAGCATAAGGTTCAATGTTGATTGGGAAAATTTGACAGTTAGGTGTAGGTTGATGTGCTGGCGTCTGTACAATACAATCAGTCAGTCAAATAACCACTTAATACAATAATATTGAAACAGTCAAATCATTAAAATTATTCGCATTGGCTGAAAGAGTTTTATAAAAACATAGCTGTGATTTTTGTAAGCATATTGTGTGTCTTACAGAAGCTAGTTTTAATGATTTTTTTAAAACCCTTTATTTTGGTACACCACTCGATAGGTTTTGAGAAAAAAAAATTTTTGAAGACAATATTGCGCCATAAATCGCCCATTTTTTTTTTCAATTTTGGTATACCCAGTGTAACTCTCTCGCAGTAAATACGAATCTAACGACACAGTTCAAGCCGCAGAGCGTGCCAAACAATTATACACATACATGACATACATAATCTCGAAAAACGTAACCCTCCTTCTGGCGCAGTCGGATAAAAACAAAAACGAAAGAAAACGTGCATGAGCGCAAATTACAACACGAACGTTCAAGGTTCACGCGCTTTGATGTGCGCCAAAACACCGGCAGAGCTTAGAAAACTGCAAATGTAGTAAATACTTTGCATTTATTGATTTGCGAATGTCGTCCAACACTTGCGGGTTCTCGTATTCTTGCGACTTTTGTGACCGGCAGTGATCAGAAATATATATAATTTTACTGAAATATTAGTATTATGATAGCTTTTACCTGGCAATAAATTTTGTTTATGTCAAAATCTGCGTTCCGATGAAAAAATATTGATATATCAGACATGCCGAGATTTTGTCTTTTTTTTACTACGGAAAAAATATATTATGGTCTTGCTTTCATGGAAATGCAATAAAACATCATTGAGCAAAATTGCTTTGATTCAAAGGCGGGTGCCGTTGCCGAACCGAACTGCCAGTGCCGATGGCCAGTTTTTAAACAAAATTTTGGATTTCAATTTCATTTTCATTTTGGTTGACCATTGAAGGTACCTAGGTAAGTTTTTTGATGAAAAAAAATTATTAATATAGAAATGTTGGAATTAAATACTTAAGAGATATCTAGCCGCATTTTGTAAGTTTATTTTTGTTAAAACTTTCAGAATATTTATTTATTTAATAATTGGATGCCTGAAGATTTTAACAACGTGTCTTGGTATAGTTCTTTTTCTTGCCATTGATAATATTTTAATCATAAATTAGAAACAGCCGAACGCTGTAAAGTTATCGATAACGCCGGCAAAATGTCTTTCGAAACTACCGAAGTTTCACCAAATAACAATAAAGAGAATTCCGAGATTTTTAATGATCCCATGGTGTGTGATGATGATAGCTGCATTGATATTAGGAAGGATGAGAATAGCCAGTCTATTACTGTCGAAGTACTACCTGTGGCGGTAACTGAGGAAATCCCGCCAAAATATGACACATCATGCTCAGAAGTACTAAGTACTTTTGCGTCTCCGAAGAGTAAAAAACGAAAGCTTTCAATTCCAACCTTCGACGAACTACTAGAAAAATTGAATGCGACTGTATTGGTTATGAATTTCACAAAATTATTGCTTTTTTTGGAAAGTAACAACAAAGAATTGACTTTCCCTTTTGTTGTGAAAGATTATGAAGAGTTTTTTGAAATGATAGTGCAGGACATTAACATTTTGAAATCAAAGAGTTTGGATGCCGATTACAGAGATATATGTGATAAACTAATAGCAGCTGCAACCGGTTACTTGCTTACTTGTGTCTATGAATATAGGCAGGATTTCCAAAAGTGAGTTACTAAGATATTGTTCAAAATTTTAATGTAGAGTACAATATCTATATTAGATTAAATTCTATTTCTAAAAATTCTTGTCTGTTGTTAAATTCAGATATATTTGCCATTGTTCGCACTTAGTTAATCATTCTGCCTAGTCTTTTCCCTACTGTGATGGGACTGGCTTCCAGTCTAACCAGAAGCAACTGAATACCTGTATTTTACATGAAGCAACTGCCTATCTGACCTCCACAACCCACTTATGAGACCCTTTGGTAAGACTACTTGTCTGACTTTTTGGGCTTCTGACTACCTGTAACAACTGTCAAAAGTTCTCCAAATGAAATCCAGGAACAACGTCTTATCACACTTTCCAAGGCACGGAGGTGTCTCGATATGTAATAGATGGTCACCCATCCACGAACCGAACACGGCAAGCGTAGCTTAACCTTTGATCAACCCATGCGGCTGTTATCATTTAGCCACGAGTCTCTTAGCACAAGCACTTAGTTTCAAGCAGATTTGGGTTGCGTCAATAGCTCCGTTATAGTTACCATCAAAGTGAATAATTATAAATTTGCAAAAGGTTAAGAACTGATAAATGTTATATTAATTTGCTTACCTAACTTTTGTTTTCTTTATTTACAGAATAGTCATGGTGATTAAAAAAGAATGTAATAATATGATGGATCAGTCTGAAAACGGAATATGTTCATTTTCTTGGTGAGTTATATTAGCTATTTATTCTGTAACTAGCTGACCCGGCGAACATTGTACTGCCTTAGAATCAATAAATGAAATCAGTCAATCCGTTCTCGAGATATCATCAAAAAAGCCGTTCCATACAAAATGTGTATGTGAATATATTGCTCATATGGGGAAACATCGACGTAACTGCTACTTTACTTTTTTTTAACGTCTTTGTTTCTCCTAACGTAAATACACTTACTAAGTGCTTCGTCATATTTAAGACATTTTTCTCCGAATGAGCGAAATGTGTGAAAAAGAATCTTCGTTATGTTTTTTTTTTTATTTTCCCCATGTAATAATTATTCTGCTATTCGGGGTGGAGACAAATCCAACAAATCAAAGATCATAAAAATCGAAGCAGCCATTCTTGAGTCATAAATGGTGTAACTAACCCGACTTTGTTTAATTTACTTATACATATAGATTTGTATGGTGTACATAATAAAGAGTATTCTATTCTATTCTTTTAGGTCCATGGAGAGTGTTATGCCGACATCTCAGACATCAAGCGAAGTAGACAGCACTGAAGTACTGAGCAGGTCACCCTCTCCTGGCCTTATATCTAGCGGTTTCAAATTACACTGCCTCCGCACAGCACTAGCATTCATAAAGAATGACACCACAAATACAGAAGAATTTCCTGAATTGAGTTTGGAACAAGCACACTTCATGCAATTGTTACTTGAAAGCGTTATAGCTTTCACAGAATTTGATAGTCATTTGGAAATTAAAGACTTGTACAGAGCTTTGTGGGAGGCCGTTCGAATTTACAGATTGAAATACGAATTTAGCATTAAGTGTGAAGAAAGTTCGGGCGGAAAAAAGTAAGTTTACCTAATAATAGTACTACTCGATTTTTACGACCAATTTTAAACTGAACTAGCTTCTGCCCGCGACTTCGCTGATGTCGGATATGATACCACCTGCTCTTTAAATATCATTTAAAAGAGTTATGTCAGACTGGTGCCGACTGTACTAGCAATGTTGTTCTGAGGAGTTGTGTTTGGTCTTAAAAGCCCTGGTTTCAATTTCGGAATTGTCTATGGTAATTAGCTGATTGACAGTTGTCAGATAATAAATACAAAAGAATGTTATTTTCCCGTAAGGTAAAATTACAAAATTATTGAAGGTATTCGCTTAAAAATTTCTCAATTATTTCTAAATAACGTGAGAGACGCATTTTTCACTGTTATTACAAGTGTTAGAGCGAAGGTGTTTCGTTTTACATTTATTTCTAAAAAATCCGCCCCTAAGACGACAATCCTAAATTATAATTTTATAAAGTGAAAAGGTTTGATCTTTGTATGTTTGTGTCTCTAACTTTGGACTCCCACACTACTGGAGCAGCTGACGCACAGTTATCTTATGCTGTGATATGATTTTCAGCCCGTATAAAATTACTTTTCGAAAATAACGCCAAATACCCTTTAAAAAAAATTGATAATTATTTTTAAATATGAATCGAATAACTGATTGCCTCGTTGGTCTAGTGGTCGCAAGCGATACTGCTGAGCATGAGGTCCTGAGTACAATTCCTGGGTCGGCTAAAAGGTTATTGGGTTTTTCCATAACTGTTGAAATGTGGGTATACCTCTGCCTAACTCTTCGGGGAATGCGGGCATGATGTTATGTATTATAAAAGAAAAAAAAAATTACTTAGTGTTGTTTTATATTACAGGAATTTGTTGTTCGAAAAAGTACCAAAAAATATACCACCTTTGACTACTGTCAATTCAAACCAAATAATGTAAGTATCATTGCTTTTTTCACCATCAAGCAATTTATTTTTCTGATAATTTAAACAATTATTTTTTCGCCAGGAATCCAAAGACAGAGGCTTCAAAGTCAGAGGCCCCAAAGGCAGCAGATCCAATACCAGAGGCCTCGAAACCAGTGGCCTCAATGCCAGAGGCTTCAAAACCAGTGGTCTCTAGACCAGACACCGCACAACCACAGACCTCAAAACCAGTGCCATCACAACCAGAGCCCTCAAAGTCGAAACCTTGGTTTCCAATGCCAGTGATCCCAAAATTACCACACGTCAATCAAAAACCCACACATGTTACAAAACGTATGTTAAACAGCAAACTAAAGATGGAGAATGAGAATCTATTCATCAAACGACTACCCTCTCAGTTCATATCTGACGCTCTAAATACCATCCGTGATTTTTTGTTAGACGAGGACAGACAGAAATTAGTAATGGTGCCAAAAACTCATACAGAACTAGATTTTTACAGGAATTGCCTCACCTGGTGTCGGACCACTTTTGTTGTGTCCAAGTTTGGCAACGAATTTCAAGAGATGCATTATCAAATTTCTTGTCTATTATTTCGTGTGAATTGTACCGTAAATAAGGGTAGTGCTAACAAGATAAATGAAACAACTGGAATTAAGTAAGTTAACTTTTTGTATTTCTTTTTATGGTTCCGTACTAAAAGGGTGCCAACGAGACTTACTAAGGCCCTGCTGTACGTTCGTCATCATTCCTATTGTCCATACTGGGAACCTGTGGGGTAATTGCGTAACAGTATCAATGGCTTTCATTTTGATTGTTCAACAACATTCATTGCATTATTTATGTTGTTGCGCAGACAAATTTTTCGAACATATGAAGTAATGGATTAGCAATATCCTTCAAAATTATTCAGATTGTGATTGATAGTGTTTTACGCAATTAGGGTGCTCTATCTTTATGCAAGCACCCTTACACTTGATGTCGGGACATGTGTTTTAGAAACATAACTTTAATACCCACACATAAAGCTCAGTTTGCGCTAGATCTTCAAAATCAAGTCATTTAGTCAAAGTCAGTACTTTTTGGAACATTAGACGGTCCCCTAGAACGCCCGCCCTTCACCATTTCCTATTGCTTGGATAGGCGCAACAAACTCCCCAGCAGTTCAAATTGTTTAATGAATTTTCAATAATTGATTCTAGTAATTCTGACACGTGTCAATACGACAAACACGTATTTAAGGACGAATCACACGCGTAAAACGCCTATTTTAGTCTTGCACGACGCTGTGGTATGCAAATGGCGTCCAAATGGGACGAATAAAAGGAGTACTTCTAGCTTTTCATACAGGATGTAAAAACACCCATCACATAGCCGTCCACTACGCATTCTGTACATAAATTAAGTAATATTGTACAAAAATAATTGCTGGGAAACGGCTTTTATTTTTGGTGTAAGTGTTTGCTGTTTGTGGTAGTGCGCAATGTAACACACGCAGCACATTGTGCTTATGGGTGCATGCAACAGTACAGGTAACGACCCCTGGATTGTGGGGGTATTTAAAGTTGTGTTATAACATTAAAAACTTCTGTAAAAGTTGGAATTTTGACCTTCAATATCTCCGCAACCAAAAGGTTCCCAGGTAAGGTCCAATAAAATAAAACAAACGGTCAAGTGCGAGTCGGACTCGCGCACCGAGGGTTCCGTACAAATTTGTAGGTATAGTATGTAACTACAAATTTACGGTTTTCGAATTTTTTCCTTTACTTGTGTTAGTACATGAAATTGCTTCTTGTCATTTCAAGATTCTAGGTCAACGGGAAGTACTCTATAGGTTTTGATTTGGTTCCGTTTTTCCTTTTGAGGTACGGAACCCTAAAAAAAGGATTGACGGGGAGTACAAGTGACTGTTTCGTTAACCTTTTTACACCCTTTATACTCACAACTTTTTTGTGCTGAATTTATATAAAAAAATATCGTTTATTTCAGGCTAGTTATCATCGCCCATAATTATATTGTTAAATAATATTTATAGGCGATCAAATTTGAATTTATTGCTATTATGAATATGCGAAAGAATGCGAATTAGCTAATTTTGATAGCGAATATTTTAAAATCTGTGTGCGGTGATTTCTTTCAGTAACAACAATATTAAATTCTTATTTCAAGCGAATTTATCCGGCAGTCGACAAAATGGCTGAGCTGGCTAAAATTATGTTTAAATTGTTACAGGGAAGTAAGTTACATAAAAGAGCGGAAACATGTACCTATCGTAGCCATTCCTGAACCAGCACAGAGGTAAGTTTATATACCCTATTACCTTGCACTATATTTAGAGCCCGGTATACAGAGTGAAATGGAAAACATGCGACAAATCGTAATGGGAGATTGTACTCATCATTATGAACAACTTTTACTATGGGGCCAAACCTGAAATCGCGAAAAAAATTCAGTTGTTCCCTACATTTATGTGCGCATAACTCGTCAAAATGTAGGGAACAGCTGATTTTTTTTTCGCGATTTCAGGATTGGTCCGGATCCGATAGATACTCTTAGTACTAGAAAGCTGTGATTTTGCATGGGTATACATATTAATCACGCCGACAAAGGTGTTGGTACAGCCGCGGACATTGGCGGTCGACCACTTTTCACCCTTATGTTCTTGGTGGTAATAAGGTTGAAAAGTGATCCACCGCCAGTGTCCACGATGGTACAGGGAAAGGGAGACTTAACACATTAAAGAGTAATTTTTTTTGTTATAATTATGTTTTTATTTAGTGCACCCAAGAAGAAGAAAGTTAATATACAAAATGCTATACAGTTAGCGGAGACAGATAATATTAAGTTAGAGACAGTTATTAACTTAAATCAAAGGTATGGCAACACTGCCGTCAAATAATTAATGCTTTAAACAAATTATGAAGTAAAAAAAAAAACATTTTTATGTTTTTCTTCTATGTTGCTTATGATATAGATATTTTAAATATGCTTATTTTTGTTTTATTTTTTTATGATTTTTATTGTTTTTATTAGCTTAAGAAATAAAAAGAAAACGAAAAAGCAGAAGAAAGCCACATTGAAAGCAGCAAGGTATGTTGTCCTTTTACAACTTTCGATTGCACACCAAATAATTTACGGCCTGTTCAAACTGAGGCGATTCCCGCGCGGACGCGAGCCGATGTCATGCCCCTTAATTGTAAACACACTTTCAATCACAATCTGAAACATTTTGAAGAATATCCAGCACATCTGCGGAGTTTATGCTAGATAATTTAATTTGACCTTGTATACTTCACACCACACCTTTCTCAGTGTCTTGTCTCATTAAAACACCCATAAAAAGCTCTGATAATTAAAATAAACCGCGCGTTCGTCCATTTTGCGTGGATGTAACGCATATTTTCCGCCAACTTGATCTTTTTTGGGTTCATTTTCTCCGTCGTTTACCGCAAATAAACGTATTTGCCCCCTCAGTATGGAAGCAGCTGTCAAACCGGTAAATCAAGCCAAGATCTGGACTGACGTCTCCAGTAGTAATTGTAGTAGTCGTGGGAGCAGCAGAGATAGATCCAAAATGGTCGCCCAAGCTCAATATGTTGCCAAGTAAGTTATAATGACACTTTAATCCGATATATAGGATAGGGGTGGGGGTGATGGCGAAATTTGTGTAATATAAACATAGCCAAGTACACAAGGGGGAATTCCAGTATTTTTAAGAACTTGCTAAGTCTCAATCTGTCAAAAAACTTTGCCTTCTTGGAAATGACATGACATGTAATTATTCAACATTTCTATCAAGTCCAACGAAGCCTTTCGTTAGTTAAAACATCAGCGGTACAGTATTTTTATCTCACGAAGCGACGCGTGCTTTACTTGTGGTAACCGAGTGTACAAACACGCTGCGAATGTGTGCGTGAAGACGAGTAGCGTCTGCACATAACACTTCCGACTTCGCCTTTGTCTTGGACGGTACCGTAAAACGGGGTGAATAGGGATGCAGGGGTGAATCGGGACGAAACTTTAAAATGGATTTTAACATTGAAATAATTGTTTTTTTTTTTCCAAAAAGGACTAATGTGTTTATTATATTATAATTAACGATTAAGTGTCCTTGTTGGCAATAAACTTTATTACATCAACGTTAAAATCCATTAAGTTTCGTCCCGATTCACCCCGTCTTACCGGTACCGATACCTCCTGCGCTTACACACATTCACAGCGTGCACTTGGTAAACACAAGTAAAGCGTGCGTCGCTTCGTGAGATAAAATTAAAACTATAATATCGTGAAATGAATGATGAAATGTGTGGGTGTACTACAGGTACACCTCTACCCAACCCTTCGGGGCAACAAGGCGTGATGTTCTGGAATTATTTTAATAAACAAACTCTATTTTCAGGAGACCTTTGAACGAGATCAACCAAAGCGCTAAGAACACTTTCCAGGGGACGCCGCGTAGTCGGCGCGGCGAGGAGACGATCAGAAAGGAACAACTTAAAGAGGCCCTGTCTGTACCTGTTCAGAGCGATAAGGCTATGAGGTTAGTACCCCATACAGGGTCTTTTATAACTAATTGGTGAAACTTCACAGGTCTGATAGGTATATCTTCATGTCATCATCTGCCTAGCCTTTTCCCAACTATGTTGGGGTCGGCTTCCAGTCTAACCGGGATGCAGCTGAATACCAGTATTTTACATGGAGTGACTACCAACCTGACCTCCACAACCCAGCTACTTGGTAATTCGAGACCCCTTGGTAAGACTGGTTGTCAGACTTTCGGGCTTGAATGTGTTTGAATATAAATTTAAATGTGATTTCAGAATGATGCGTGGCATGGGCTGGAGTGGCGGTGCGCTAGGAGCGAGGGGCAACGGCATAACAGAACCTTTGAAGCCAACACTTGATCTAGTAAGTATAAGTATACACTATCATCCACCTGGCAAGGCGCAGTGGTGACAGATGGAGTAAGGCTGTGACCGAGTCGCCATTCGGTTCAGACACTTCATTTTCCAGAACTTGGACGCCTCCAATGTGTGGAAAATTAAGTGTCTGTCGTACGGCGGCGAGATGCGCGGATGACATCGTTACCATCGTGGGTAGAACCAGCACCCTAATTGCGTAACACACTATCAATCGGAATCTGAATAATTTTGAAGCAAATTGCTAATCCATTGCTTCATAAGTACGAAAAATTTATCTGCTCAACACGTAAATAACGCAATGAATGTTGTTGAACTGTCAAAATGAAACCGATTCCGATTGATAATGTGTTACGCAATTGCCCCGCTGGAGGCTGGCACAGGAGCGTGGGGGTTGGCACATGTAAAGAGAGCCCCATACTCGGAGTAGGTGAAGTCGGGCTGTGGATGTTATACTCTCTACTCACTAACCTCAATTTCATACACGCCAAAGTTCAAATTCCAATGCAACCTAATTTAGGACCTGCTTTTATTATTACTCTTGAGCTTACAATCCAATCAATTTTAACCTTTGTTTACAGGCTAGAGGAGCTGGCTTAGGTCACAGTAGGAACGGACAATCTGAAACAATCGCGAAGAAACCAAGAGAATCAAAAACAGCCCCTGCCTTTGTATCTGAAAACTCTAGCGCATCATCGGAAACGGATAAAATGGAAACTGATGTCATAGTACAAAAGACGAAGCAGTTGCTACTCAAAAACCCTACATTTGATACAGTAATGAAAGCGATGGAATCCAGTGTTGAGCTCCCAAAATCAACAACATCGAACGCTAAGCAACAACTACAACCGCTCATAACGCTAACTGAATCTAGTAATGAGCTAAAATCCGGAAAATCGAATTCGGAATACCATCTATCCTTTCGCCAAGAAATACTGCATAGTATTTTAGAATTATTAAATTCAGGTGCTACATCCACAATATTGACTTATAAACATATAATATGTAAGAAACAAAGGAAATTCGTGGGAAACACTGTAAAGGCGATAAAGGGTAGAAATAACTATAGCATATTCCTGAAGGAGGAACATGACATTTATAGAAAAATTCAGGATAAATATAAAAAATGTCCTGAAGTGATTTTTGAGACATTATATTCTTCTGATTTTAAGTAAGTGGATGATTTTGTTCAATCAACTCAGCCTATCACAGTCCACTGCTGGACATAGACCTCTCCCAGACTTCACCACAACACCCTGTCCTCCGTCTTCCAAATCCAGTCTGTCCCAGGCATCTTTTTAAGGTTGTTGGTCCATCTAGCTTTGGGCGTCCCACACTTGTTACATATTTTAATATATTTGAGTCATTATAGGTACCTAATAACTGAGTTGTGGCGGTTAGATAGGCTCACTCCATGTAAAATACTAGTATTCAGCTGCATCTGGTTAGACTGGAAACTGACTCCAATATAATTGGGAAAAGGCTATGCAGATGATGATGATTTTACATTTGAGAATACCGGCGTTATGTAATCTAATAATCTTAACCTCATCATTTCAGGACAGTACAAATAGTAAAAAAGCTGCTAACTGAAATTGAGATAACACAAGCAAAACAGCAAGAAATACCGAGTTTTACGCGATTATCACTCAAAGCAAGCACTGAAAAAATTTCAGAAGAAGACATATACTCGTACATAACGTCATCCGGAACTAGTTATGAGACAGAAAGAGCATATGAAGTACTGAAATTCAAAGTACTATTTCTTTTAAACATACTCAGTTTCGTCAAGTCATTTAATGAAGAAGTTGAGGTTACTTTTAATAAGGTTTTAAATCTAAAGCAGCAGACGTACATTCAGAATGTGGTTGATGAAGTAAATATGAGGATAAAATTTGGGTCGTCGCCGGCTGAAACCAAGTTGTATGCAGAAATTAAGAATCATGTCAAAGATGCGTTCTTGGTTTCCATGTTTAATCATCAGTATACGTAAGTTTTCTTTTTCTTCTTTGTAATATCTTTTAGTCAAGTATCTCCCATTCAGTTGAGCAGTAAAAAAGGCCGCGACTTTGTCTATGGCATGGTAATGCATTTGAGACCTGCAGATGTCCATTGACGGCAGTGACCACTTACTATCAGGTAGGCAGCCATCTTGGATCCAAAGAGATTTAAGATATTTAAATCTTTTTGGTGCCATCCAGTAACATAAAAAAGGTAATGCCTCCTGCAAAAAGGCATGATTAGCGCAGTGGCTGAATGATTGGCTTCAGCGATACGAGTTGCTGGTTAGACAGATCAAACTTGCATCTCCACCTGTTGCATTAATGACTTGACCTCTTTCTTAAAAGAGTAACCGTGGAGCGTCTTGCCGGCTCTTCTCCGTCACTGGAACCGTGCGCTTCCAATGAGTATTTTCCTATGGCTGAACAAGGTGTGCAGCCATGCTTCTGAAACTACTTATTTGTACGAATGACGAAAAACTAAATGTTTCTTTCTACTTTCAGAGTTGTAACTCTTAGCAAATATTTTCGATTCAAGCGGCTCAACAGACCAGACAACGCAGTTAAACGCACATGTGAAACTACAGTTAATCTCGACGCTTTCAGCAGCGAGACCTTCAGTAAACCCAAGTTAAACTCAAATGAACCAACTGTTAAAGAAAATTATAGCAACGTTGCTGAAAATAATAGTGCTTATGTCGCTATTGAAAATAATGCAGCAGCTTTAACAGAAGACCCGAAAGTCAATGAATTTGAACATTATGACAGTGACAGCAGTGGTGACGAAGAAAATAATAACTGTACAGTAGTTAAACTACCTCCGGGTGAGGAAGGCGTTAACATATCTAACATTCTATATTTATATGACGAAGAAAAGACAGATACAGTTGGTATTGAGAACAATAGTAATATTAATAACGATTCCGCCTCTAAAAATGTGACTGATAATAGAAATAAGAATAACATTGGTAACGGGAACGTAGTTATTGATAATAATGACAATCAAGTTATTGATATGAAAAGAAACAGTGGTAATACAAAAAATACTGAAGACGAAAACAACATAGTTGATACAGAAATGGCTGAATATGTGGTGTGCGTTGATTATACAGAAGAAACAGTCGATAGTGGAGAAATGACAGTTGATATTAACAATGAAAAAGAAGAAAATATTACAGATATTAAAAAAGATGGCGAGGAAATTGATCAACCAATGAAACATTCCGATATAGTTGTAGCCAATGATGTTGTTGAAATGGTGAATCAACACAAAGAAATAGGTATTGATAACTTTGACACAATTATTGATGAAGATCTTTCAAAGACTGAGGATACAATTGATCAAAACATACTAGTTATAGGAGATTCGGACTCGAATTATTGCACTGACACTATAGTAAATGATGAAATACAAAATTATGACAACCCACCTATGAATGAAAAGGATATCAATGAAGATACAGATGTAATAATGAAAGAAATAGATGATGAACCGATGGAAGTAATCAGTATTAAAGAAAAATCGTTAGACAAACAAGGCTCAGTGAAGGAAATTAACAAAGTCGAATCTTCAAAAGATGTAGAAGTTGCAAATATGGAAGAAGTAAATAGTATTAAACCAAGTGATGACCAAATTGTGAAAGGAGATCTAGAAATTAAGACTGATGGTGATATAACTTCAAAAGAAAAGTTAGTTTTAAGTGAAGACCTTTGTGATACTCATTCAGTAGGACTAAGTCTTGTAAAAACTATGTGTACGGAAACAAAAGTACACAATATCCATATCAGTAAGGATACAGAAATAAAAACTGTGCATATAGTACACACTAATCATCCAATTCAAGAATTAACTAATGAAAATATTAAAGAAATTCAAAGACATATTTCTAATAGCATATTCTTGGCTACACAGTTACCTTTACTCAAGTGTCATGGCGTCCAAAATAGCGCACTAATTTACAGTTGCAATAACAAAAATACTTACGATTGGCTCCAAAATACAATCAGTGTTGCCAGTTATGTAAAAGTGTTGAACACTAAAGAAGTAACAAAAATGGCTTTAAAATTTTATTGCTTTTTCGATTTTGATACTAAGGATTTGTTTAGGATGATTGAATGGTATAACCAGGAGTTATCTACCAAAGATTGGGTTGTCGAAAAGACGGAAAAAGATGGTGATTCCGTTATTTTTATCGTTAGGATGGATAAGTTTTCAATTAAGTTTATACAAAAGTCTGACCTCGTGTTATTTGCGGGTATTGACAAAATTCAGTTCAGTCCTGTTTGGGAATGAATAAACTAATTTGAATCTCGGACTTTGTTTTATTTTTCCTGTCGTCAAACAAGACAGATATTTGCAGGGTCAAATGAAATTGGCTAGCTAACATCGACAGAGACATCTCGGCAGGCCCGGACGGAGATGGCTGGATGAGCTGAACTCTTAACAAGAACTGGTTCTTAGCGGCTTTAAACAGAATGGAAAAAGAGTAGGGAGGCCTTTTGCCCAGCAGAGGGACATAACAGGCTTTTAATAGTAATTAAATTAGAAATTCCGCAGACGTGTCACGTGATGCGATATCGATAATTATAATTAAGACACGGTAAAACAAAAGATTGGTGATTTTTATGTCTGTGTGTGTTCTCTATGTCTGCCGATCCGAGGCGTGACGCCCGTGCCGGTTCCATTTCGTTCACTGTTCAGAAAGAACGCAGAGTGCGATTAGTTTTTACCTCAAAAATGCTAGGGCTAGATTTTCCTAAATATATCTAAAAACAAATTTACAGTACAACAATCATTTATTTATTTAAAGTAGTTATAATAAAAGGAATACTCTCAAATCAGTACTAAAGTGAGTGCTTAGACAGCGGCGTCCGGTGCGGGTCGCAGCCCCCTAATACTGAGATCGTACACCACTTCCTCAATCTTCTTCACGTCGTATTTGAGAACGTCGAAGCGCTTGCGCAGGTGATCGTTCTTGAGGTTCAGTAACCTGAAAATAGGAAAAATATATGATTAGGAAAAATATAAGCAAAAAAAGAAGTAAGAGTAAGTAGAAAAGTGCATTAACTACGCGGTCAAAATTTATGGAACAGCAAATTTTTTTTTTAATAACCAACTAACAATTTAGTTTCAGAATCATGTACTACTTAATCCATGGTAATAATGTTGTGCGTCGATGTGCCAGCCTGTATAAATAATTTTAGACTGTTCAACAATTAATAAAACTCTTATTTACCTGAACCCTGCATTTAACTCCATGACGAACTTTGATATCTGCAGAGGTTTATCATAGTCGCCCCGCGTCACTGAGTTCACTGCCAGACGTGCCTGAAAACGATGAAATAACAGGTAAAAGTTGCTGAAAAGCAGCTTGATATGAAGTTTGTTGACCCTATCGGACACTGATACAGTATTTTTTTTTTATCTCACGCGCGCTTTACTTGTGGTAACCAAGTGTAGAAAGACGCTGTGAATGTGTGCGTGAAGACAAGTAGCGTCAGCCAAGACGCACACTTCCGACTTCGCCTTTGTCTCGGACGTCACCGAGAGCTCCTGCACTTACACACACATTCACAGCATGTTTCCACACTTTTCAAAATCTTGAATTTACTGTTTAAGATTTTTATTAATTAGATTATAATATGGCTAAAACAATGTTTATTACCAACTCTGAGCACAGCTGCAGCAGTCCATTGAGGTAGTCCTCTACATCCAGGTGAAAACCAGCGTTTTCAACCACGCTAACTGGAATTCAAACAAATGTTATTAGATAATAACTGTATGACTAAATATTCGAATATTCCCGATCAGTAACACCCCGTCGTCCACACCGTTGACGATCTGGAAAAAAAGTTTCGTTCGTCAACACTGTGGACGAACGGATTTTTTTTTCCCAATAATCGTCAACAGTGTTAATGTTGATTACTGATCGGGAATAGTCAAAAAGAATTCCTGTTCGTCCACACTGTGAACAAACAAAACATTTTTTTTTAATCGTAAACAATATTAAAGTCTATTCAAGTCCTTATTTCCATTTAAAGAAATATCAAATCTATGCTAGTGTAACTTAATTTGAATTCGGAATGACTAGCAGTACTAGAACTGCTGAAAATATCATATAAATGTTTGAAGTAGCAGCGCAAACCAAAAACACATTAATTTGTTTACATGTTTGGAAATTAAACGTAAACACAGTCACAAACTGTCAAGTTTGATAACCATTGGTTGCACTATTGATGTGCATCATCCTCTTATCAAACCATAGCTTAGTTTTTGGAGGAGTAAACAGGAATACTTGTAAACTATAATATAAATAGTAGTGAATTTTGAGAGGAATTGGCATGACTGCCAAAATGTCCTTACGAAAGGTAGTAACACATGACAGTAGTTAGGAGAGTGCATGTGGCATTAATTGCCCATCACAGACAAAACTTTCTCACACGAGAGTCAAAGAGCAATTAACACAGTAATAATGATCAAAGTTGTATGTATACAAACCAAATGGCCTTAGTCTGAAATAAGTTTTTTTTTTATCACTCAAGCAGCACTATTATCAGCAATGTAAAATTTTTGCACAAGGAATTAATTAATATTTGTAACAAATCCAAACTTAAAGCATTTATTTATTATGTTAAGTCTTTTACTATCTACCTAGCCTTTTCCCAACTATGTTGGGGATATCATGTAAATATGTGAAATAACATATAAATCATTAATTATCTTAAAAAAATAATAATAAAATGGAAACTTACTGCCTAACACCTCAGCAACAGTTTCATGAGTAGCGAGAATGCCAGTTTCCAGCCATACAGTGAGTGCAATCAGAAAACAGTACCTTTGCGTCATGTTACGCCAGTGTTCCTGATATCTGGAGAAATCAAAACATAGATTAGACTAGTACACAATACAAATAATATAAGGTCCGGCCGCGATAAATTTGCCAAAGATGTAAACAACAATGAATGGCCGCTTGAAATTGAATAAAATCAATATACAAGAACATTTATTTTAAGTAATGTTTGTTCTGATCTAGTTAGCTCGGAGATTTAAACGAAAACAAACATTACTTAAAATAAATGTTCTTGTATATAGATTATACCACAAAAATCTATTTGTTTACAATTTTGTCACATACTTTTGAAATAGAGCATAGGCCGTGTAATGGAGTAAGTAAATAAAACAATATTCATACGAACTTGTAGTAGTCATTGGGGGGCAGAGTCTTCTTCAGTTTCGCGTAACCTTCCCGTGCTTTATCGAACAAATCTCTGGCTTTGCTACAGGCTGGTATCACTGTAATAAAATGTAACATTTTAAGTAAAATGGAATACTTATAGTCTTGGTTTTAGTTTAATTATCGTCAATGCTTACTGGCAGCTTCATTGTGGTGAATAACTTGGAGGATTGTGGTCGCTTCGCGCGATATTTGACCAACATCTTTGCAGATGTTCCGAATAACCTAAGAGCGTGTTAATATTAATTAATTCCTGTAGTTATTTCGGTGACAATGGCAACAAAAACACTATAAATAGACAAGTAACATTCTGATAACCAAAGTTGTTGTTTATTTTGATGGCTTTCACAACAAAACGGAACAGAAAATACAAAAAAGTGCGGCACAAGCAGACAAAATAAAGTTTTTTGTATCTAAAATTTACAACCTACCTCTCGTATTTCTTGATCTAGATCGATATTTCGTTGAAATTCCGTGAAAATGGTGTTTATTACGTGATTTTCACACATTTTCGCAAATTTTTATTGTAGTATTATTGGAAAAACAGCGGTAAAACAATCTTCTTGACAGAAAGTACATTGAAAGAATAAAGTACGAGTACCTAATCTATTATCTACTAATTTTCTTTGTCTACTATTTTTTAAAACTTGGACGCTCACCTTTTGAGGTCCAAAATAGCAACTCTATGATCTTGATGTAGAGCGTATATAGAGTGACCAGTATATTTTTGCATTAGCAAACAACTGAGATTTATCTGGAATGTCAGCTACAAAAGTAATTGAAAATTAACATAGATCTTTTGCAAACATTCCAATATAACTGAGCCTAAAATACATTTGTTGAGTTTGTTTAGGAAAATCCAACTTGGAATACACAAAGGTCCCTCCAGCATAGCTATTCACAACCATCCGGCAGGCTATCGTATCGAAAATGAAAAATTACGATAACTTGATTTGCCTTGCCCCGGGTGCCCCCGACAGCAATCAGCTGGGCTGGCGGAAAAATAGCGGTCATCTATTTGATTGACTTGTAAACAGCGTTTAGAGGACACGTCCTACGATAACATTAGATTGATGTTCGATACGGTACAGAATCGTATCGAGTGGTTGTAAATAGCTATGTATACAGAACTTTATTTGACCCATTGACGGAGTGCCGCTGTCGTTGAACAATGAATGGCAATGGAATGCAGGAGCGCAGGTGCCACGGTATCAGCCCAGCCGTATCAGTGATATGGGGTCCCCGACGACATAATTAAATATTTATATCTCCAAAACTTCACATTCTTATTAATTTATAAAATTAACGGCTCATGGAGCCCGTGATGAATGAATACCAGTCCGACCAAAATTGATTTAATTTTTCGGCCAAAACGAAAATAGCCGAAAATTTCAGAAAACCGAAAACGAACCTCGGTCAGCCTATAATGAAACTTTTTGTAGGTAATTTAGTCCCTTCAGGACTAGCTACACTCTGATGGAATGGTGAACCTAATAAATAGTATTTGTTTGAAAGCTCCACTTTCTGTCACCCAGGTTGGACTAGTTTGTAGCACGCGCTATTTAGTACCATGCCTCACCCACATACGTAAACTTGCCCCACGGGAGTGCAAACCGCAGATTACAATATAATAGATGATGCAAACCTGGGCGACATGAAGGGTAGGCTTTTATTATTGGGCTAATAATCAAATATAAACGATATCTCTTCGAAAGCATTCTAATAATTGTTTTCATCAATTAAGGCATCATTTTGCTTTTATCCAATAAAAAAAAAATAAAAAAACTACTTAAAGAAAAAAAAAACTAATTTTATTCATAGACAATAATTATGAATAATCCTGGTTCCACACTTAGCCAGGAGGCCACTGCATCTGGCGGCCTCCTAGAATGTGAATATGGAGATGGTAGACACTCTGTGCTCCATTCTTGCCATCGTTGATGACCAGCCGGAAGCCACCCTTGTCCAGACCCTCTGAGTGGGCAACTTTGCGGGCAGCAATCAGCAAGTGCCCTGGAATTTAAAGAATAATATGGAAGCCTGATAGAGCAGAGGTCTGAGCAGTGATTTCCTTATGAGTTTTATTTCACAGCTGCAATGAAATATGAATAAGATTAAACAATAACTGTCCAATGAGCTACCGTCTTTTTCTTTTTTTATTATACACTTGTATATATATATTTATTTTAGATTGTAAAATAGGTTAAGTGTGTTAGAGATAAATACATGTTGTAACTAGACATTAAAGAACATGATAACTGACATTAAAACTGTATTACTTGTTAATTTTGTATTAAAAACTATGTTAACCCAGATGCTACTGAAACTATTTTTACCAGAAAAGTCTGGAAAAAGGCCTTTTAAAAGGCTCTTCGTAGTACTGGGGCTGTATGCATGTCGTACGTAAAATCGATAAACAAGAGTATTTATTTTAAGTAATGTTTGTTTTCGTCTAGTAAATAGGAGATTTAGACGAAAACTAACATTACTTAAAATAAAAACTCTTGTTTATCGATTTTATTCAATTTCGAGCAGCCATTGTTGAATACATCTTTGGCAAATCTGCCGCGGTCAGACTTTAGGAGTTTTTGGGTCTTATCTGGATTAAGTTCATAATACTAAAGTAACAACTAGTTTTTAAATGATATGGAAACTGCACTTCACATCTACTAGTAAATCATATTTTTGTCTATAAGAGAGAGAAAGCTAGTTTCTACACTGACTTAACTGATGAGGGACACTGTACACCCCCAGACAAAATAACAACAAGACTTTGTGTCTCGCTCAGTTAACTTTAACAGATTAACTTTTATAAATTAATGTAATTCTTTATGAATTATGACATACTTGTACAAGCTTAATTTGTTGACATGCTTTTTTACCATAACATAAATCAAAGTAAAAATGTATTAGAAGCTGGGTTTTAAGTTTTTCTTGTTACCAAGGAGTTGTTCATCATTGTCGTCAGCCTTCGACAGCTGGGAGATCGGCTTCCTCGGTATCACCAAGATATGAGTCGGGGCTTGCGGGTTCACGTCGTGGAACGCCACACACTATACAGAAAAGAATACTTTGAATCATGGTGCACCTAACCTAACAAAATACTTTTTTTTATAAGGTTGATCATGAGTGTTTTTATAAATTATCAGTTAATCTATAATTCCCAATGAAAAATCGTGAAACATCGTAATAAATATGCGAATAATTACAACAGCTGACATTGCAAATGTCAGCCGGCCGGTTTCATAAAAATATTGAGTTTACTATGAATAACTTACCTGTTCGTCTTCATAGACGAACTTGGCAGGTATTTCCTTCCTCAATATCTTTCCAAATATCGTATCGGCAGCCGGAGCGGCCGTTTGCGCTTTATCAACCTCACCGCCAGCCATATTTGTGAAAATTATCACTGGTGGGCATAAAATTGATATAAATTTTCTTTACTAACGTCAACGTCATTCCCCTTTTGACGTTTAATGCGGTCAGTGGGTCGTCTTAGGGGCGGATTTGTTAGAGTTGGAGTATACGCTTAGGGGCACTATGAGCAGCAAAGAAAACGAAAAAAAAATTTTTTTGGTAAAAAAAAATTTTTGGGACTTGGTAAATTTTCAAAAAAAAATTTTTTTTCGGAAATCTGATTTTTTTTTTGCAGTTTCGGGTTGACCTTGACCATAAAAACCATTTAGGTACTGAGAAGTATGGCCCTACGACGCACCGTTTCCGAGATAGGAGCTTTTATTTTTTTTCTTGTTTTTACAAAACGCTCTATATTTCCAAAATGGTTGCTCTGATCAAAATCTTTTCTGGAAAGTAATTGTTGCTCTAGTCGACAACCATCAGATGGTGTAAGAAAACCCGACAAATATTGACAGAAAAAAAAAATTGAAAAAATTTTCTAAGTGTCGGTCGATCTTTCAGCTTGGGTATTCTTAGGGGCAAAGGACTTAGTCAAATTTTCGAAGATTTTTTTTTTTTTACCGATTTCGACCGTTTTTCGTGCAGTATCTTATTAACCTTGTCCATAGAAACCATTTAGGTTCTGAGAAGCATGGACCTACGACGCACCGTTTCCGAAATATGGGCCTCCGAATTTTATTGTATTTTATATAAAACGCTCTATATTTCGGAATCGGTGCGTCGTAGGTCCATGCTTCTCAGAACCTAAATGGTTTCTATGGACAAGGTTAATAAGATACTGCACGAAAAACGGTCGAAATCGGTAAAAAAAAAAAAATCTTCGAAAATTTGACTAAGTCCTTTGCCCCTAAGAATACCCAAGCTGAAAGATCGACCGACACTTAGAAAATTTTTTCAATTTTTTTTTTCTGTCAATATTTGTCGGGTTTTCTTACACCATCTGATGTTTGTCGACTAGAGCAACAATTACTTTCCAGAAAAGATTTTGATCAGAGCAACCATTTTGGAAATATAGAGCATTTTGCTAAAACAAGAAAAAAATTAAAAGCTCCTTATTCGGAATCGGTGCGTCGTAGGGTCATGCTTCTCAGAACCTAAATGGTTTTTATGGACAAGGTTAATAAGGTGCTGCAAAAAAATGGTCGAAATCTGTAAAAAAAAAAAACTTCGAAAATTTGACTAAGTCCTTTGCCCCTAAGAATACCCAAGCTGAAAGAGCGACCGACACTTAGAAAATTTTTTCAATTTTTTTTTTCTGTCAATATTTGTCGGGTTTTCTTACATCATCTGATGGTTGTCGACTAGAGCAACAATTACTTTCCAGAAAAGATTTCGATCAGAGCAACCATTTTGGAAATATAGAGCGTTTTGTAAAAACAATAAAAAAAATAAAAGCTCCTATCTCGGAAACGGTGCGTCGTAGGGCCATGCTTCTCAGATCGTAAATGGTTTTTAAGGTCAAGGTCAACCTGATACTGCAATAAAATTGTGAAATTTCCGAAAAAAAAAAAAACGGAAATTTTCCGAAATTTTTCTAAGTCCTCGCGCCATAGCGCCCCTAAGGCTACACACCAACCTTTAATGCCGGTTGAGCGGTTCTTTTTAAGTAGAATGAAATAATAAAACAACATGAAAATTAACATCTTTTTATTTTATATTACAGTAAAATATATTTTTTCATATAATTAAAAACTATTATAAAACTACACTTATATTTCAGGTGCATTCTGAGTAACAGCATCATTTCCCAAGCTGTGTCCAGCTTGCCTACAGTCTACATCCTGGCCCAACCAGTGATGCCAGACGTACGATAATTATCGTACATGTACGATAATTTCGACACCGGTACGATGTACGATACAATATGTACTATCGTACGCCAAAGTACGATAATCTCCAACCGTCTTCCGAAGTGGTGTTTGGCATTCAAATGCAGACACTGAACGACTATTTAGCAAAAATAATTTGACGAAAACCAGAATAAGAAACAAACTTACAACAAAAACTGTTAAATGGTCTACTTTCTGCGCAATGCGTTAAAAACCAATCAAAAGAATGCTGTTATGGTTTTAAACCAACTGAAAAAATGATATCTCGAATGACTTCAGCAGTCCTTTAATCAAAAACGGCTGGCGCTGCTGCAGATATAGATGTAAATAGCGATTCCGATGACCCCACTCTTTTATAAAAAAAGTATTTTTTTAATTTATGTCTAATTTCACAACTTCCTAAAATTCCTATCCTATATCTAGTTTTGCGAAATAGCGCGTTTCGCTCGGTTCTGGCAGTTGTACGATAATTTTTCATCGGGTACGATAATTTTCGAATATTGATACGATAATTCACTCGCACTCGTCTGGCAACCCTGGGCCCAACAGGCCACAACATATGATGCAGCGCCCTTCCAAAGACATGAAAAGATCTGAGAGTTTTAGTTTGATGCTCTTCATCAACCATCACATGATAACCATTTCTGTCAAGACCCCTTTCTATAGCTATCTGTTTCGCTACAAATAGCATGTGGCCTGAAACAAATAAAATATATTCATGACAACTATAGTTATACATATAGCACCACTATCTACTTATCAACTCTTTGTTTCTCTGCAGCGGAACTGTTGCCAGAAATAATGAAACCCAAAAAAAGTCTCATCTAAGGATTTCCTCACAGAAATTGCCATGAGCCAAGCCTCCCTATAGCCACTTTTGTAACTCACATTTATGGTGACGATTGGGCCCTGCACTAGTGGCCTATTCAAGGCTTTCGGCTTGCAAAAATGAAACACCAAATGATAAATTGAACTTTATTTAACTACGAAAATGGCCACCACATCTGCCTTCCGCCAAGAATTTGAACATAAAATTGGTTTACATCCTGACAAGAATGAGGACCTTCATTCATTACCACTCTGAATCCTGTTTTGTCTATGCCTTTGTCTTTGGCGATGCGGCGCGCGACGATCAGCAGATGACCTGCGTTATAATTTTTTAATTAATAAATAATTTTAGCAATGCTAATTTGGGAACATGCAGGTCAGTCTTGTTAAAATTCTTGGCGTTAGTCAGATAAGCGAAGGATGAAGGAAATAAATAAATACTTACATACTTACAAATGAGTCGTTATTTGCACACTACAAATTAAGTGAGATAAGGATTGCAGCTTGATTAGAGATGGGACTATACCCGGTAAAAACCCAGATTTTGGGTAAATACCCATTTATACCCATTTTTACCTTCCCATTTTTTATTTATACCGGGTAAAAATTAAAATCAGTTTAATTAAAACTAATTATTGTATTTTTTAATATACAGAATTTTAAATTTATTTTTATTTGAGACCGTCGTCAGCACAACATACGCGGACATTGTTTTCTCATTAGAACAAGAGAAAACTATAGCACTGTAACTGTCTAATGAGGGACGAAGAGGAGGGGAGGGTGTGCATTTCGTTAACTGGCTAGTGGCTAGAGCTCCGCCATTTTGTTGTGCACGCGCCGCGCCAGTCGCGCTTCGTTTCTGTGTTCGTGTGTCTAACGTCAGAGTTATACTTTATTTAATTTGCTTCGTCATCAATACTACGATCCACCATGTTAATTTTGAGCTTTACCATTGATCAGAAAATATTGATTTTAAATAAAACGAAGTTAAATATCTTTTAAATCTTTAATCAACATAAATATTCAAGTAAAATAAACTGTTTAGAATAAAAACAAATATTGAGTACTGTACTGATGGCACATGTTTTAAAGTTAAATAAATGCTGCACGCTACCTTTCAGAATATATAGCTACGTAACTTATATTATGTATAGGTATAGGTACAATCGTGAAACATTTCAAAACAAGTAAATGAGTAGGTAACAATTACTTAGATTTTTCGTTTTAGAATACAATTATTACAATTCAACCTAGACAGTAATAGTATACAGTAAGTAATAATCATCAATTTAAAAAAATACTGAAATTGCACAATTCGTTTGATACTCGTATAGCGTATAATTATATAATATATCCATTCTCCATAGTTCCTTTAATTTTAGTAATATCAAAACATCAAAATCACATTGTCTTAACCCTTTTTATTACCTAAAACATATCACAATTACCTACTTTAGTAATTTTGTAAGATTAGTGTTACTCATCATCATTAAATTACCAAACTCCACACTAAATTATAATCAACACAACAATACCAAGATTGACTAAACCTCTCTTTTAATTTAGTAGGCACTGTGTGAGGTTAAGTTTAATATGAACATACTGAAATTAATATTAAGAGTACTGAAAGTACGACTGTGAATTAATACTCATTATAATTTTTGTTTAGTGTAATATTGGGAACTAAAACTAACCTCACACAGTGCCTACTAAATTAAAAGAGAGGTTTAGTCAATTTTGGTATTGTTGTGTTGATCTTGATTATAATTAGTGTGGAGTTTGGTAATTTAATGATAATGATGATGAGTAACACTAATCTTACAAAATTACTAAAGTAGGTAATTGTGATATGTTTTAGGTAATAAAAAGGGTTAAGACGATGTGATTTTGATGTTTTGATATTACTAAAATTAAAGGAACTATGGAGAATGGATATATATAATTATATGCTATACGAGTATCAAACTAAAAAGTAAACTAATTGTGCAATTTCAGTATTTTTTTTAATTGATGATTATTACTTACTGTATACTATTACTGTCTAGGTTGAATTGTAATAATTGTATTCTAAAACGAAAAATCTAAGTAATTGTTAGGTACTCATTTACTTGTTTTGAAATGTTTTCACGATTGTATATACATAATATATGTTACGTAGCTATATATTCTGAAAGGTAGCTTGCAGCATTTATTTAACTTTAAAACACGTGCCATCAGTACAGTACTCAATAAGTATTTGTTTTTATTCTAAACAGTTTATTTTACTTGAATATTTATGTTGATTAAAGATTTAAAATATATTTAACTTCGTTTTATTTAAAATCAATATTTTCTGATCAATGGTAAAGCTCAAAATTAACATGGTGGATCGTAGTATTGATGACGAAGCAAATTAAATAATATAAAGACAGTATTCATTTTATGACGAAGCCATTTAAACAATATAAAGACTGTACTAATTTTTTACCCGGTGTTTTTTATTAATACCCGGTAAAAAAGGGTATTTTTTCTTTTTTACCTTTTTTAACCTTTCCTTCCAATTTTTACCTTGCCATTTTTTACCCACCCGCCCATCTCTAAGCTTGATTGATGATGTGACAGAAAAACTACTTAGAAGTAATTGAATGATTCAGATTAGCAGTTATTCACAAGAATAACCGCCCGGCCACGACTTTAGGCTTAGCGGCAAGCGGCGCGGTGTCTTTGTCAAATTATTATACTGTAGTCTTTGGTCAAATGCACTGCTAGCGTTTACGCTGCGAACGGTGTGTCGTGGACTCGTGGCATGGTTCATACATTTTCGTATATTTGTTTTTACCGCTCGCCGCCCCGCGCTAAGCTGCCGCTGATAGCGGCAAGGTCGTGGCCAGGCCGTAAGCTTTTGCAATAAATTCTAAAATACTAGACGACCAAGTTAAATAAGATAACTGTCAGACAGGACGTCATCCGCGTTTAAGCACTACAAAGTTCTTTTGACACACGGCCAAATTCGGAACTGACGTCCCCATCTTGTTTTATTCAATATACCTATTTGACGAAATATTTGCACAAATGTTTTCCAACAGCGCCCCCCTGTCAACGTCATTCGAGCGCCAAAAGATCCTTGTAGGCTGTAGCGGAGTACAAAGCCACAGCAAATCGGTCATAATTCACCAAATTCACCTAACTACTTTTAGACAAAGTTCCGAATCTGAATAAGATAAAAATTCTACGAACGTCATTATTTCAAAACCATCTTCGCTAAAATTCTTTAGTGACGTTAACTGCAACGTCATGACGCGTCGACTGAAATGGAATATCGCGCAACATTGAAACACAAGGCTATGACCGTGCTCAAGATCTCGCACAAGGCCAAGGTTAGAACCATGAGGACGACCTCGACCTTGTGCGAGTACAAAATGATTCACCTCGACTTTGCACTCATACGAGGCCACCCGCGTTACCTTGTGAATTCGCGCGTCCTTTGATAACGGAAATTAATTTTAATATTTATCTTTCGAACAAAATACGTAGTAGGTAGTCATTATGATTAGTATATTTTTAAAACTAATATTTATTATGATTTCATAGATCTTATCTTCGCTTAAAATAGCGTTATTGCAGCGAATTTATGACTCAACATTTTTGTTTGGTTATCTGCAAAACCAATGTGAATACTCTTGGATGGGATAACACAAACTAAAGTGACCATTTCAAGGGAATCAGCATCATGTCTGTCCTTACTTAACTAAGTATTTTTCACCAATTCGTCCGAAAATGTGATGATACCGGCGGACTTTCCGTTAGCGCATCTCGCACCCCCCAGTAAGATAGTCGTAGATTTACCGAAAGTTTTTAGTCTAGCTAAGGGATATGGTACCTGCTAGCGGAAGTTAGTACCCGAAATATGCCGATGACGTAACGACGGGCATTTGTCTAAAGAACTTCGTCCAGCCGACTAAGTACTCATACACACTAGCGACAGTAGCGACACGCATCAACGGCAGTCGGCAAAGGCAACTGCAGCTGTCGATAACATGCCGTTCGTGTGTATGCACCCTTAGTTATTAAAAACCTTATTACACTAAGCGATATTCAGGGACCCTTTCCCTAAATCGGGATGTTTGGTGCAATGTGCAATGGTGCAAGAAGCTTATAGGGGATGGTGTAATAAGAGAAGGGAGGAAGGGTCCCTATTAAAAACACATCACATCGGGCCCTAAATAGGGGTTTTAAACAAGTGCCCGTCGTATGATGGTGATGGTGAGCTACATGCCGACGATGACGATGATAAATTGTATGTACTGACCTAATAATAATTCGTTATCCACTGACGTTTCTATTAGCGAGGGAATAGTTGTTTTGGGTACCACCAGGAAATGTACTGGTGCCTGTTTATTTCTGGTTTCATCGAAAACAACGCACTGGAACATAACAAAGGAAAAAACTGTGTTAAAATTATTAGAAACTTGTTTCTTTAAAACAAAATTGGATTAAAGATATGTAGTTAATAAAATAAAGCACAAGCAAATAGAAAACCAGTTCGGAATTGAGAAAACATGCCTTTGTAATCGTTGCTTTGTAATAACAATAAAACATAATATAGGTAAGTATAGGAAGTATCACTGACTGAATATAATTGCTAAAAGAAAATAGGTAAACACTGCAGGTCCTGTATTGAATGTTTACAAATTACCCTTTTATTTATAAACGTTTAAACATCAAAAATGTATGCTTAAACAGTCGTTAATCATTAACTTTAAGCAACGTTTATAAATAAACCCCTTATTAAAAGTAAGAAAATTGTAATTTCGCGGGCTAACCCACGCTTCCGCCTTATCACAGCAATAGTTTATTTCTACACTATCATCAGAGCCAAATTTTCTTTACAATATACAATAAATAAATTATAATAAAATACCTGCTCATCTTCGAATATAAACTGTTCTGGTTCCTTCCCGCCGTTAAAATTAGCAAAACTTGGTCTCTTTTGTCCCCTCGCGGTAGCCATTTTGATTAATTTTTTTTATACAATATAATATTTTAAACAATACGATTCAAAATGTTATATTGGTTTATATCAATTATTAATATCAGATAAGTGTACTGTGTGTGATCTTGTTTGTATATAGATACCTACGTCGAAAAGATAAATACTGAAAATTATTTGCTCTCTTTCTGGCGCATACAGAATTAGCTATAGGTAATTCTAAAAAAGAAAGAGATGGAAATATCAAGGACAGTCATTGGGCATGCATTGGGCGAGGAAAACAAATGACGTCAGAAAATGACAAATTAATGTCAAAATGAAAATGTGTCCATTTACGTTCCATTTCACCGAAATGAGTTGCCTCGGCTTACTGGAAATCTTTAGTCTCCGGACTCAGGTAGGCCGAATCAAAGAAAAGTTAAATTAAAAATTTAAAAAACCCCCGACTCAAACAAAAACCTCTAAAAACTAAAAAATAATATATATTGGCCCTTTAAGTTTAATATAAGTTGCAGGAAATATTTTGATCCAAGCGTCCTCACGTCGCGGGACGGCTAATGAAAATTAGAAGTTAACAGCAGCTATGTTTTCTACAATAGCATGCATTCATTATTGCTGGGTTTAAGCCTCATCTGTTTGGCGTTTTCATTAGCCGTCCCCCGACGTGAGGACGCTTGGATCAAAATATTTCCTGCAACTTATATTAAACTTAAAGGGCCAATATATATTATTTTTTAGTTTTTAGAGGTTTTTGTTTGAGTCGGGGGTTTTTTAAATTTTTAATTTAACTTTTATTTTTTGCTTTTTAAACTTTATAATATTATATTACTAGTAAGCATGCTATACGATCGACATGTGACTCGCCGAAATTTGCAAAGCTGTACGTATTTTTACCACAGTGAAGCTAGTTAGGTACTCGTGGTCGTTGGCGTTCATTCCATACAACGTATTCCTCTGTTTTCTCCTTGGATAATGATACTAGTCCAAATACTTTGGCTTAATTTTTTTTTTATACGATTTTATTGAAAAAATAAAGGTAATGATAATGTAGTAAATAATGTATTAAAAGCTAAATAATTCGTTAGGCCCTAGGTACCAGTCATCACTCCACTTTCCTCATCAATCTAGCTAGGGCATTGTTAGACTAAAAAAATAAATTTCAAGTTATTAGTTTTCATTTCGTTAAGTAGTTAATATTCCTCATTCCCTTTCAATATACCTAGTGTACATTATTCTACTTGTCAAGCCCTTTCATTTGATACCCATATTAAAGGAGTTGTGAAAAAAAATATATAATTCGCCATATTGTGGTGGCGGCCATCTTGGATTTGAAATTTGTAATATTGTATAGTATTCTACTAGTCAAGCCCTTTCATTTGATACCCATATTGAGGAAGTTGTTGAAAAAAAAAATGTAATTCGCCATTTTCTGGTGGCGGCCATCTTGGATTTGAAATTTATCATAGTGTATAGTATTCTACTAGTCAAGCCCTTTCATTTGATACCCATATTGAGGGAGTTGTGAAAAATTATGTAATCCGCCATTTTGTGGCAGCGGCCATCTTGGACCGATTTTCATCAAACATAGCTAAGAACACTCCCGACTAATTCACCTTTCAAACAAAAAAAACAAAATCAAAATCGGTTCATCCGTTTGGGAGCTACGATGCCACAGACAGACACACACACACACACACACACAGACACGTCAAACTTATAACACCCCGTCGTTTTTGCGTCGGGGGTTAAAAACCTACTCAGGTGGAGATTCACAGATTACTCCGCCTTGGAGTGCAAAATAAATGTGGTGCTGTCCCACAAACAATGGAGTACATAACATCGTGTCCAGCGTGTCCCTTGTACGCTACAGGAGTTGATAGACGCTTTTGCAGGTGCCAAGCTCTGGGGCCGACTGTATAAAGATTGCCATCGACATGCTAGGAATAAGAAAAAGTTTCGACTGTTTTTAACCCCCCCCCCCGACGCAAAAACGACGGGGTGTTATAAGTTTGACGTGTCTGTGTGTGTGGTGTGTGTGTCTGTCTATGGCATCGTAGCTCCCAAACGGATGAACCGATTTTGATTTTGTTTTTTTTGTTTGAAAGGTGAATTAGTCGGGAGTGTTCTTAGCTATGTTTGATGAAAATCGGTCCAAGATGGCCGCTGCCACAAAATGGCGGATTACATAATTTTTCACAACTCCCTCAATATGGGTATCAAATGAAAGGGCTTGACTAGTAGAATACTATGTCACTATGATAAATTTCAAATCCAAGATGGCCGCCGCCAGAAAATGGCGAATTACATTTTTTTTTACAACTTCTTCAATATGTGTATCAAATGAAAGGGCTTGACTATTAGAATACTATACAATATTACAAATTTCAAATCCAAGATGGCCGCCACCACGAAATGGCGAATTACATTTTGTTTTTCACAACTCCTTCATATGGGTATCAAATGAAAGGGCTTGACAAGTAGAATAATGTACACTATATTGAAAGAGGGAATGAGGAATAATAACTAAAGAAATGAAAACTAAAAACTTGAAAATTATTTTTTTAGTCTAATCAATGCCCTAGCTAGATTGATGAGGAAAGTGGAGTGATGACTGGTACCTAGGGCCTAACGATTTATTTAGCTTTTAATACATTAAGTATCATTACCTTTATTTTTTCAATAAAACCGTTTAAAAAAATATAATTAAGCCAAAGTATTTGGACTAGTATCATTATCCAGGGAAAAAACAGAGGAATACGTTAATATGGAATGAACGTCAACGACCACGAGTACCTAACTAGCTTCACTGTGGTAAAAATACGTACATAGCTTTGCTACATATTAGTAATCTGTGTACGTACAGCTTCGCATAGATTAACATACTCTAATACAGCTTCGCAGATTTCGGCGAGACACGTGTCGATCGTATAGCATGTAATACTAGTTATAATAATATTATAAAGTTTAAAATTTAAAAAACCCCCGACTCAAACAAAAACCTCTAAAAACTAAAAAATAATATATATTGGCCCTTTAAGTTTAATATAAGTTGCAGGAAATATTTTGATCCAAGCGTCCTCACGTCGGGGGACGGCTAATGAAAACGCCAAACAAATGAGGCTTAAACCCAGCAATAAAGAATGCATGCTATTGTAGAAAACATAGCTCTGCTGTTAACTTCCAATTTTCATTAGCCGTCCCCCGACGTGAGGACGCTTGGATCAAAATATTTCCTGCAACTTATATTAAACTTAAAGGGCCAATATATATTATTTTTTAGTTTTTAGAGGTTTTTGTTTGAGTCGGGGGTTTTTTAAATTTTAAATTTAATTAGTAGGTACTTAAGTGTGTTATGGGACAGGTAAACAAAAAAAAAAGAAAACGCAAAATAAACAAAACCATTTAATATATTAAGTTATAAATACATAACTTGGGCTATATACATGCACAATAATATAATACAATGCAGATCACAGTCTTATATGGTATTCAGTATGTTTACATTTATGTATGTGTATGTCAGTTGATGAGAAACACATGGCGAACTGGATACAAATCAATTAAAATGATGTCAAAATTAATAATAATTAGATCCCGTTCACACTGCGCTATTCTGTACGATATTTTACGGTCAAAAGTTGAGATCAAACGTCAAAACCCCACTATGCATTCGGTTAAAAGGAAATTCAACATGAAACTGTCAATCTGCCTAGCCTATAGAGGTATGAGGAACAGGGTGTAAAGTTCACTCATACTCTATAGAAAAGGGAGGATCCTGCGACCAGACGGGTGTTGTGTCTGACGAGCAACTGCCCAATGATTCATGTCGGGCCGTATGCTAGTTGCGCGGTAAACTCTGCTTGCGAGATGGAGGATTTCGTGTGACGTCAGTATGACGCGTAGTTCGCATGTGGCGTTTGTAGATACCGCTACAAGCCTTTTCCCAACTATGTTGGGGTAGTCTTCCAGTATAACCGGATGCAGCTGAATACCAGAATTTTACTTGGAGCGACTGCTCATCTGACCTCCACACAACCAGACGCATTTGTAAGACTGGTTGTCAGACTTTTGGACTTCTGACTACCCGTAACGGCCGGGACCAACGGCTTGACGTGCTTTCCGAGGCACGGAGGGGTCTCCATTATGTAACGGACCGCGGCTACAACGACCCAACAGTGTTGCTATTTGCAATGTGATTCCAAAATTGTACAGTAAAATATCGTACTGACCATTGCAGTATAGCGGGTCTTTTACATACAATCATTTATTAATATTATATGGAATGGAATTATTATAATGGTGAAGATTTATTGCTGATATTTTTTTACCTAAAACCAAATTAACATTTTTTGTTGTAAAAATCTGATCATATTAGATATTGAAGTCAGAAAGTAAATAAAGCTGTTAAGTTAAGAAATAAATAGTATACACAGTTTTTTTGAATGACACATGACTCATCATCTGCCAAGCCTTTTCCCAACTATGTTGGGGTCGGCTTCCTGTCTATATATAGCCAAATGCAGCTGAATACCAGTACTTTACATGGAGTGACTGCCTATCTGACCTCCACAATCCAGTAATGCCACAGCTCTTATAAAAGCTTTAAGAATGTGTCATATTAGTCATTATAAAATTATGCTGGGCTTGTACAGTCAACTGCACGTCGCGGTCGGTGACTTGAGCTGGCTTAGCATAGTACAGTTTCAATGTAATAGGGATGATGACTAATACTAGAATTAATTTCGAACAAATAATGTAATTTAAAGTAAGATAATCGTAAAAATCTGTAAAATCGATGGAAATATGGAGAAGCTTTACGCTTTAAAAGTTTTTGGAGGGGATTTTTCCCGTCCTTGTCGCACGGTACGGACAATGGATGGCGCTAGTATGAAGTTACATAGTCGTGATTTCACTTCTGTGATAGTGCTGTCTTTGTCTAACAGTGATTTTAAAACGTTTACAACCTGGTAACTTTTTAAGCTTTTAGACTTTTTATAGTATTGTTTGCACTATTTGCTAACAAATATTTTATAGTTTAAAATAAAATAAAAATGTCATCGTCCCTATTAGAGGCCATTTTATACTGGTTTTATTACCACTGACGTACAGGCGTATTGCTCTGACCAGACAATTACTTTTTAAGATAAACAAAAGTTATATAAATATTTATATTGCACAATGGCGAGTCAGAAAATAAAAGATGAGCGAAAACTTCTTTCGCACTAGAAATAATAGATAAAACTAAATTGTGACCTAATATACAATAATTATGGTAGTTTAATGTTAAAGAAATGTGATCATAACATGACGCATGTATTGCCCCGTGGGTTAGACCCCTTTACTGTTTAGTAAGACTGGTTGTCAGACTGTCAGGCGTCTGACTACCCCCGCAACTACTGTCAAAGATCTACAAATGACCGCCGGGACCAACGGCTTAACGTGCTTTCCGAAGCACGGAGTCTCGATATGTAATGGATGGTCACCTATCCACGAACCGACCGCGGCTAGCGTACCTAGCTTAACCTTTGATCGACCCGTGCGGCTGTTATTATTATTTGGCCACGAGCTCCTCTATTTGTGTGTTATAATGGAAAATTCTAAATATACAAATGAATGATCACATTACTTTAACAAAATTACTTAAAACACAAAGAATATTAAATTAATGGAAGATCGTTCGTTCAATTGAAAAGTAACTTAGCCTATGTTTGTGACGTCATATGTCAGTAAACAAAAAAATATAATTTCTTTGGTAATGCACTATATTCATATTAGACAGCGTAACAAAATGCTTGAGTAATTTTTCATTTGATAAAAGGACCAAAAAACAACTAAAAATAGAGTTCAAAACAGCCTGCAAGGGATGATTCCCTGTGGTGTGATTGTGCATGCTCGCGCATATTTTATTGTCGCTCAAAACTTGCTAGCAACAAAGCATGCTCAAGAATTTTGCTGTTCCGTCTGCCCTGACATTAATATTAGAACAAGACACAACAACAAGCGATTTTATCGTATGTGCTATTTACACCAATACCAGAGGGGGCAATTCCCGTATTTTTATAATCAGACAGCAGCAACCAAATAGCAACCTTATTGTAACAAGAATAAAGATCACAATGATTTTGACAGACTTGTCAGTGGCAGCAACACAACAACTACCTTAATAGAATGAGAATAAAGATCACTGTGCTTTGGACAGTGTTGCAAAATCAGAGCTAAAATAATTGAACGGACTGTAAAAACCTTTGCATTATAATCTGTCTCAATCTGTCAAAAAACCTCAAATTATCTTCATTTTTGACATTTATTGGCGCTGAGATGAGATTGTGACTTGAATATGAACGATTTAAACATATTTAAAAAACGGGAATTGGCCTTCAGTTGAACAAGAACATCACAAGAATTGCACAAGAATTGTACGAATTGTATTGCTTCAATAAACTTGCATCGTATAAATGGGGATTTATGAAGATATCTCATGCAACGATGAAAAAGAAAATAGCCAAAGTTATAGTCCGCGCGGAACTAGTTGGCCGCTGAGGTGGGGACAGGAGTGAGGTGGCAGTTCGTAAAGCACGTACTGAGTAATGCGCCCCCGCCCCTCCGTCCCACCGCGAGCATACCTAAGGCGCGCCCAACTAGTTCCGCGCGGACTATAGTGGAGAGATAGAGATTTTTTATAGGAAGGTTAAACATCACTGGCATTATAAGCAGGCTTAGCATGACGCTTTCTATTTCTACGAAGAATAGACTTAGCTCTTTCTATACAAAGTGACATTTCGTTTCTCCATTTTTGACATCGCGCCGTAGAAATCCTTCTACAATCTGTCATTTTGTCTTTCGTTTCTAACGATCTTTGTCTAGGTCCTTTTTTATGTTGACTATTTCAGAAGAAAGTTTTCTATCTCAACTGTCAAAATTACACTGACAACTGACAGTTGTCTAAGGTAGTGATGAGATTTTGTAATCGCCCTCGCCATGCTAAAGACCGTAGAAAACTTTCTACAGTAGAATGTTTACATTAACTGTCTACACGAAACGTCATCTTTGTCTATTCTTCCGTCGAAAAAACCCGTTTCTATGGTGGTCATGCTACGCGTGAAGACGGGATATAGGAATACCCCTGCCTAACGCTTCGCAAAATACAGGCGTGATGTTATGTTATGTGAGTCCTAAGTTTTGTCATATTAAAAAAATAAATAATTATATAAACATCCACATCGGGAACCCCTCCTTTTTTTGAAGTCGGTTAAAAACACAGTGCATCACCAAACATCTAAAAACTAAATTACATAATATTTACAAAATTACCTAGGATCACTTGAATTAGTAACTTTCATAGTTTAGTTACTAAAATAACTTACTAAATACCTTAGTTTAGTCGACACGACTTATATTAATGTTGGCATTATCATATTGTTTTCATAGCATTCGCTGAAGCCGCCATTTTGGTAGAATACTTTAAAAGTTATTACATTAAAGAAATATTTGAAAAATGGAAAATAAACAGGTAAATTACTGACCTGAATTTTTGTGAGTACCTTTAGGTTGATGATATTTTTTTGTGGGTAAAGGGGAGCGAATTCGTTTATCGTACAAAAAAATCTTCAATTTGACTCCAAATCATCTGCCGACCCTTTTCCCAACTATGTTGGGGTCGGCTTTCAGTCTAACCAGATGCAGCTGAATACCAGTATTTTACATGGAGCGACTGCCTATCTGACCTCCACAACCCAGTTACTTGGTAATACGATACCCCTTGGTAAGACTGGCTGGCTGGGATTTGACTCCAAATGACTGACTGAAATCTAAATAATATGAGTTAACATAACCCCACTATACACATATCATTAGCAATGCTTTCATTTTGACAGTTCAACAACATTCATTGCGTTATTTACGTTGTTGAGGAGAACAACCAACACATGAAGCAATGGATTAGCAATATCCTTCAAAATCATTCAATATGAGATTGATAGCGTGTTACGCAATTAGGATGCTGGTCGGAATATCCATTAGAAATTATGTTATCTATCTTTATTAGGGTTCCGTACCTAAATGGTAAACAGGAACCCTTAGGGTGCGACTCAAGTCTGTCTGTCTGTCACAGCTGGATATCTCAAGAACTACTAATGCTATCAACTTGAAATTTGGAAACAAAAGATTTGGACAGGATAAAGTCTGTCGTTTAAATTGAAAATGTGGCTTCAGTGATAAGCTATTTAGAATGAGCAAAAAGCTTAATTTCATTCTACGAGCTAGATTTTTCAAACCCATTCAATTAACAAAACAACCATAACATTTACAATTAACATTTATAAGTACTAGGGCCATTACAAACGTAAAGTTAGAGTCATAAATCATTTATGTTGAACCTCTCGCTCGCACCTACGAGTTTTATGGAGCAGTACTAGTTATAGTGTCGTGTGTATTCTGAAAAACAACTTTAAACAGTAAACATAAGGTTCAGTTTCCGCTGCAAACACAAAACAAACAACAAAATATATGACTTTTTCAATAGTGCTAATCATTCTAAAATCAACTTAATTTACACTTCCATAAAGTTGAAATTTGCTTAAGTGTAAATGACATCAATTGGAAACAAGATTTTATAAATACATTAAATGTGTTATTGACATGATGATTTATGGCCTTGACTTTACGTTTGTAATGGCCCGAGTAAAGTCAATTTTGCTATAAGAAACCGCTCGTACAACAAAAGTTAACCTTTTCGAACTGAACTAACTTCTAGTAAAGTCCGCCCGAAATTTAAAACTAGTATAGTGTAAATATTCGAAAAGACTCGAGATAAACTCGATTTTATTTACAATAATTATTTAATCTAGCACTATATTGACAAGACAGCCATTCAAACCATGTCTTAATGTAAATAATTTCGATACCCGGTTTCTGAAAACCCTATTCTTCATCTATCGTGTTGGCAAGAGATAAAAGAATCGAGCCGTAGTCAAAATAAATAATAGCTAATCTCCAAAGAGGGGATGTAGAAGCGGAGTAGAACAGTGGTGGCCCAGTGGTAATGGCCCCCGATTTCAGAGTTGAAAGTCGTGCTTTTGAACCTAGACAGGCACTTTACTTTGTGTAAATAACTTCATCACCACTGCTGTCAAAACGGTGAAGGAAAACATCGTGCGGAAACCCGCATGTCCTAGAATCAAAAATTCTAGGACATGTGACATGTACCAACCCGCACTGGGCCCGCGTGGTGGATTATTAGCCCACTACCTCTCGGAGAACGGAGGCCTGTGTCGCAGCAGTGGTAACAGTATAGGCTGATTATGTATATATCTTTTATAAGGTGGGGATTATTATTGTTGATGGAGAAGATTCGATGAAGGGGCATCGGATGTACAGTCAACAAAAGAGATAAGTATGCAGAATCGTCGGATATACTTCAAGTTTAGTAAGAAACCGATGGATGTTGTCGACTGAAATTTAATTTGATAAAAGAGCTGTTTTAAAATTAAATTTTATTCGAGAACATCCATCGGTTTCTTACTAAACTTCAACTATATTCGACGATCCTGCATACTTAACTCTTTTGTTGACTGTAAATATAGGTATCGCCATTAGAGGAGGCTAATTGTAGTGTTAGCCAACTTTTAAAATTGGCTGTTGTTATTTCGTAACCAATAATATACGAATTAAAAGTAGAATCATTGATTGACTGGATCAGGCTTTCAGAAACCGATGTTTTTCATTAATTCGTTACCGAGATAAAGTTTTAGATAATTTTCGTGTTATTTTGTCATCTTGAAAATGTTCAGGGTCAAAATAGCTGACTTTATAAGTCGGTTTAATCAATTGTCATCTGTGGGTGGGTCTTATAAAGTGACTAAATTCTAGAATTGTCTAGCTTGGGGTCCTGCGAGACCCCATGCAGAGTAATACTCGGACTTGACTTTGAGTCGCGAGCTAAATGCGGTTATTTTCTTGACTGTATATTTGAACTCAAATATAAAATGCTCATACTCGAACTGTGGGGTACTGTAACACCCCGAGCGGAGTATTACAGTACCCCAGGTGGAGAAACTTTGAGTCACTATAATTATTCTTTTATCTACAAATCTGGACTTCCAATATAAAATGCTAGTACTCACTCATACTGTGGGGTTCCGTATTACCTCAGATGGGGTCAGACAGTTCCCCAAGTGTCACAATAGTTACTCAGTTGGCTGCCAATCTGGACTTCAATATAAAATGCTAGTACCTACACATACGGTGGGGTCCTGTGTCACCCCAAATGGATTCCAACAGTACCCCGAGTATCACTATAATTCCTCTGTAGACTATAAATCTGGACTTCAATATAAAATGCTAGTTCTCATACTCTGGGGTTCTGTATCACCGTAGATGGGAACTGACAGTAACCTACATTGTGTCCAAGAGTACCCCAAATTGGGTTCGATAGAACCCCAGAATTGGGTCTGACAGTACCAAAGATAGGGTCCTACCGTACCCCAAGTGTCACTACAGTTAGTCTGTTGGCTACATATTTGGACTGGTGTATAAAAGGCGGGTACTTCGCTAGCCCCACGTGGGATAGTACTTGGTCCACTTGAAGTCGGGCACGAGGTACACTCGGCGGCCGTGCACGTAGCATGTTACTATGCCGCGGTATGCCGTGCGGGGTACGCCGCTCTGGGGAAGGAGAAAAATTAAAATGAGAATAAAATTAATGCGGATTTATGGAAGACTGAATGGCATAAGCCAGTGTGAGCAAGAGCATGGCTACAATGAAGTGTTTGGAGCGAGTGAACATTGCTTCGAACACGAATGAATGCAAACGTTTAGAGGAAGGGGGAGCAAGCCAATATTCACTCGCTATTTTATTAAAATAAACAAAAAGAAACACGACATAGTGAAAAATTATAGGGTAACTAGCTTTTGCCCGCGGCTTCGCTCGCGTTAAGTATTATTATTAATTAGGTATATTTTTTGCGGCTTCACTTTTGTTAACTTTATACATTTACATCCTCCATCATCCCTTATTTTATCCCCATGGGGGTTGAATTTATCAAAATCCTATTTAAGCGGAAGTCTTCATCATAGTAGCTCCAATCTTTAATTTCAGTTCAATCAGTCGAAAATCTAAGAAGATTTATACAAACTTTCATCCCCTATTTTATCCCCTTGGGGGTAGAATTTATCAAAATCCTTTCTTAGCGGATGCCTACGTCATAACATCTACCTGCATGCCAAATTTCAGCCCGATCCCTCCAGTGGTTTGGGCTGTGTGTTGATAGATCACTATGTCAGTCAGTCAGTCAGTCAGTCAGTCACCTTTGAGTTTTATATATTTAAGATAATTTGTACAATTATTGTTATGTAAACATTAGGGAAAAAATAAAAAAAGCTAACGGGCAGTAATTAATTTTTTCGGCGGTTGGTGAATTGGCGTGATAGTTAGTAATAAAAAGAAAATTGGTCGGTTTTTTCATCGAACAATATCAGTGCAAAAAATATTACCCTATAGTAGAATACAAGTAGGTAGTGTAATAAATTAATGCGCAGTAAATTAAAACAGAAGAAGAACTAACAGGGGATCGAGGGGAGGGGGTGGCGGGGGGGTCAGGGTATCAAACCGGAAAAAATATCTAAATTCCAAGCTAGATTTCTGACCGACTAATTCCGATTTCTTAACTGCATATACACGTAACTGCCCGTTCAGTTATTTTACTACTCAATTACCTGTTTAAATATTTGTTATGACTCATTTTTTTTTTATTTACTGCTCAGTTTTTCAAGTCATCCTTGGCGTTGTTGTACATGACGCGGACGGCTGTATTGCTGTCAACACTACTTAGGGTAATTACCCGACACTTACCCTAAAGTCGTCCATGAGTCCTAGTTTCTTGGCAGCGCGCTGGTAACTCTTGGCGTTGGTGTACATGACGCGGACGGCTGCCTTGTCTTCGCTACTGAAGACCTGTTCCGGTGTCATCTCTGGAAGTCTCTCTACTGTTTCAATTAGGTTTTCGTCGTAATGATCCTAGAAGGGAGAAAATGGGTAATGTTAGATTATGAACTTACATTTTTATTGAGACAATCATTTGTAACGCAAACTTTTTTGTAATTGAGTTAGGGCTTCAGGGTGGAATACCTGAAGTATAAATAAAATTAAATAGAGAATGATTACACGAAAATTGCTTTTCCAGTTTTTTTGTTTATTGGGGAAATTCTTTTAAGGTGCAAACTCAAACTAAAAGCATTTATTTCAAATAAACCAATTACGGGCACTTTTGAATTGTCAAGGCGTCGGTCAGTCAGAAAGATGAAGCTAGTTGCCCATTCCAAAGTGTATAGGTACCTATGGAGAAGAACGGGCAAGAAACTCCACGGACATTCTTTTAAATAATAAAATTGTTACAAAATATTGGTTTTATCGTTCTTGTTGAAATTATACATGTGAGAACGATGTGTAGAGACGTGCACGTTAAAAGCGTCCGTTATAAAAAAAGATAAAAACAACTGAGCGCGGTGGTGTGAACTGGCTAATCAAATCTGTGCGTTAGAACAGGCAGTTTCGCTTGTCATACAGACGCCAGCACATCAAGCTACCCGAAACTGTCAAATTTTCCCAATCAACTTTGTACCTTATGCGTTAGCGATAAAGTTGAAAATCTATTCAAGAAATATGACAGATTGTAGTAGCTTGAGGTGCTGGCGTCTGTACAACGGAAAAGTCAAGGCTGCAATGGTTACGCGGCGGAGATGTGATACCCGCCTTAATAGCAGATAATATGTTTAAATAAAAGTTTTTACGCTGACGGTCTAGAATCATGTGCTGAATTCATGGTTACAGTTTGAAAGACCTCGATCACGCCTGATGGAAAGCGATGGATGAGGTCTATGATGGAACGAGCGTGCCCAGAAGATGCCTAAGGCACTGGCACTCCCACGCATCGACAAAACACAGCAGGCTGCTTGACGCCGGACTCCGGTGGGAGGGTGCAAACCAGGCGGGCGTTAGCCCTACCACCGCAAGGGAAGAATTGGCCAGTCAAATAAGGTGTTGGGTGTGACTGTCCAGGATGCGCCGAGCGCTCGGTTCAGTTGAGTAACTGGCGGAACAGACTGCGCTACACGAGGAGGCTTCTTCGTGTATCTAAAACAAATTACACCATACACCGTGTGTATATGTAGAAGGCTTACCTTGAGTAAATACGTGTGGTTCAACTTTGTAAACTCCACAAATTCCGTATTGAGCTGTATGTTGCGAAGATGCATGTCGAAGAACAGCCCTTTACTGACTCCTATCTGTTAAGGAAAATTATAATAACATTTTATTGAATTTAATCGTTACTCATCATGATCTGCCGAGCCTTTTCCCAAAACTATGTTGGGGTCGGCTTCTAGTCTAACCGGATACAGCTGAGTACCATAATGGAAAATATAGCTTCAAAAAACAAATTATAAAAAGGTGAAGGATTTCCAAAGTATACTAACATAACAATTCATCAGATTGCGTTTTTCGGGACTTCAGTGTTTTGGCTTTAAATACTTTTATGGAATCTGTGACGTTTATTGGATTGGTTGTGTGTGTGTGTGTGTGTTTGGTGTAATGATGTTTAAAGAGATCATCTTTAAATATCATTACACCAAACACACACACACTTGTAGGCGTGGTGTGGTCCAAGCACAGCGTTAAGAGATTTTTCATTAATAAATTCTCAGTAGCGCCCTGGAGTTTGGATTCAGTGATAGCAAAACATTCCTTTAAATTATTATAATGATGGTGTACAACGCATAAAGAATACACAGAGAGCTTTGTTTGCAGCAGTTACAGAAAAGAGACCCAATTACCTTTCCAAACGAGTATGTCCTAGATATTTCAGGTCGTATGCACGCCTTCCCGTCAATGTTGACTGGGTTCCGAAGCCAGTCGTCGAAGAAACTGTAACAGAGAACAACATTAATGATTAGTACTGTAGTATCTGTTTTTATACCTGTAAGAAAAAAAAATACCGGTCAAGTGCGAGTCGGACTCGCGCACCGAGAGTTCCGTACATACGTTGTGGAGGTCAGATAGACAGTTGCTTCTTGTAAAATACGTGTATACCGCTTCATCCAAATAGGCTGGAAGGCGACCCTAACATAGTTTAGAAAAGGCTAGGCAGATGAAGGTTTGTACTCACGCGACTGGCCACTTGGGCGCCAGTTTGGTCCAGGTCTCCTTCCTCAGAAGCCAGCCTAGCCCTGGGAAGAAGTCAGTGCGATGTAGCAGCTCTGGTCGGGACATGTCTATGACCCCCATCTTGCCGTTGTCATTCCATGCCGATATGCACCTGGAAAGAAAAGTTGAAAGTTACTTCGTTCGCGACTTCGTCCGCGTGAAATTTCACCCTCTTAGGGGTGGAATTTCGAAAAACCCTTTCTTAGTGGATACCTAATCTTCACAAAGAACACACCCTCCAAATTTCATGTCACTAAGACCAGCGGTTTAGGCTGTGCGTTGATATACCAGTCAGTTAGGACTTTGAATTTTATATAGGGTGACTGGTAATTAGTGACCGATACCTAAACACGTGATTGTACTCATGATAACAAACAACTTTTACTATGGGACCAAACCCGAAATCGCGCAAAAAAAAAAAAAAGAAATCAGCTGTTCCCTACATTTATGTTCGCATAACTCGTCAAAATGTAGGGAACAGCTGATTTTTTTTTCGCGATTTCAAGTTGTTTGTTATCATGAGTACAATCACGTGTTTAAATATTGATTACTAATTACCAGTCACCCTATATACAATATATATAAGATGACAGCAACATCGACGCGCAGTCTGTGACCATGGATTCAACATCAGATTCTGTTGCACGCAATTTAATAATCAGATGACTTTTACAAACATTTTGAATATTAAAGACTGTTCGGCAGGACGGTGCTATTTTTTTTAATAAACCAGACAAGTGACAATTCAACAATTTTGCATACATTTTCTGCTTTATTAAACAGCACCTGTCGTCTCAATATGTCGCATTGTCAGTTTTATTAAACTAGCTGTTCGTTCCGTTCGCTGCCCGGGTGAATGTCATGTCAAAAAAAAAAAACTTATATCCTCAAACCTTGTCCTGACTATTACGAACACAACGAAAAAAATCGGCCAAATCGGTCGAGCCGTACTCGAATCTACATGCGGCATTTGAATGTATATTTATAGATAGGGTCCAGAGCCCTTTCTAACAAACTGATGCGTGATCCATCGCCGTCCGTCCGAGGTCCACTGCACACAGGATAGATGGAAAGCAGCACTTTTGATGTAATTGGTGTATGGCGTTCCAGTGTGAGGATAAATAAATAAAATAAATAAACTGGAACAATGACAGTTCTAACAGGTTCTAAAAAAAATATAACTCACCACAGCGTTTTATCCTTGAGTAGCAAAGGATATGTGCCGAGGAAATACTCGAAGAAGTCCGGAGATATGTCTAGGTCATCTGGAAATAAGAAAAAACATTTTTAATACAAATAGGATGACTGTTTAGCGTTAGGGCGGTTTCGCACTACGTCTGATCCGAATCCGAGAAATAGTCCATAGTCCTATTTGTTCGGATCTAGTGCGCAACCCCTCATACAAATAAGACAATGGTCACTTCGACGGACCGGCGTTTCTCGGATTCGGATCGGATGTAGTGCGAAACCGCTCTTAAGGTCCTGGGCTTGATCCCCGCTTAGGCAAATAGTTATCAGGTCTTTTGACTAAGGAATTCTCAGAGACAGCCCCTAAACCGGGTAATTTGTCAATGCAGTTAATGTCGTAAGTAGTTAGGATACGCCGCACAGTGGGCCCATACTGAAAATTAGTGGACTTAGGCAACAAAGTTCCAATATCGATGCGATTTTTTTTTATATGACGTGTTATGATATTCCTGACAACTTTTATTCTTATAACATTTCTTCTAAAGTTGATAGTTTGTCTTGAAAAAAATTAATTAGATTATTTTGTATGGAGCGAATCACGTTTAATTTTTTTTCTTCAATTGTACTAATATGTTGGGTGTGTGGCGTGAGTATATGATAGCTAGGGTCATTCTCTATCCACGAAAAAAAAAACAGCGCCGGCCATCTGCGGCAGCGCGAGTAATCATTCGGTAAAAAAAAAATGTTATGTAAGATTTTTTTTTGCCATTTAAAATAAATTCAAAGTAAATTTTTTGTGTCATTAGGCTAATTCACCTTCTCTTTATTAAATATATAGTTTTAACAGCGCATAGGTACTTATAACTAATTATTCTGGTAGAAATTTAGTAATTATTGCTATGTTATCGGTAGCACCTGCATTGTGATTGATGACTCATTTGTTATTGCGCTCGGCTAAGCGCATAACTAATGAGTCATCGAAAAATGCTCGTCTCTGATTGGCTGAATAATTTTCACTCACTGATAACAGTGTCCACTACTTGAGTAATTAACACTGTCTATAAATATAAAGACATTCATTAAGTCCATCTAGTTTCGCTCTTGTCGCTTATTTGTGAACACAGTGAAATACTTTTATTTTTATATTTACATTAGAACTATGGCCGGATTTTGTACCAACCTAGATTTTTTTGTGAAATTAAGAAGTGGCGGTGATCTGAAAAATCATATGTTTCTATATGAAAGTATCATTTCTGTCTTGACTACCGAAGTTTCTGAAGAAGACAAGAACCGAATCAAGGAGTTCTGTCGACTTTTTTGTGTAAATCTAAATAAAAAGTGGATAGAGTCAAGTAGAAACCAAAAAACTTTTATGAATCGTGTAAGTAATCGCAAGTGGTTGGAAAAAAACATCAACTGGCCTGTTTGTGACAGTGTTGACCTGAGAAGTGAGATGGGCTTTTCGGACGCAGTCTTATCTGAACCTGTGGATATAGATTCCCATGTTCCTACTCTTGCAGTATGTACTGCGGAAGCGGGAACATCTACAGAAAAGGAGCACAGAAAACCATTCGAAGAGTTAAGTAAGAAGCAAAAAAAAAGACGTTCTACTTCCATAGTAGAAGAAAATTCCGAAGAAGAGTTGCAGACCTGGTACATAACAAAATTGAAAGACAACGGCAAAACGAATCTGGCAAAAGTGATCGAATACCTTTCCAGTAATCCAGATGCCCTATCCGAAGTAGACGAGCGACTATTCAAAAAGCAGAGCTTAAGTACTGTCTCTGAAGATAACTGTTTAGCTCTTTATACATCACTTGCGCTCTCGAAATGGAAGTACTTAGCTCTTCGACAATTTCTGAAAGAAGAAAACTGTGCTGCCTTTCCATCTTATCCAAAGCTTGTAAATGCCAAGAAAAGATGTTACCCACCACAAGAGAGTATGGAGATTACCGAAAAAGGAGCTCAAATTAAATTGCAAGCGCTATTGGACCACACTGTGGAAAGGATTTTACTAGGTATTAGTAATTCTGTTGATAGGTCTCAAAATAAAGAACTCAAGTTGACCTGGAAATGGGGACTTGATGGTTCTTCGTCGCAGAGCAATTATAAACAGAAAACGTCTACAGAGTTCGATGATTCATCAGTAGTCATGATAAGCATCGTCCCTCTTCGGCTAGTGTCTACTAGCCCATCTTCTGGGAATGAAAATATAGTTTGGGAGAACCCCACACCTTGCTCAACTCTGTACTGTCGACCGGTGAAGTTCACTTTCACTTCGGAGACAGCTGATTTTATAATGTCTGAAGAGTCTGAGATGAAAAAACAAATTGATGAACGAATATCTACACAGTGTGGAAATATTATTGTATCACATGAATTGCATATGACCATGATTGATGGAAAAGTGGCCAATATTATTGCTGAAGTACCATCATATGCAACGTGTCCTATTTGCTTGGCAAAACCGAGCGAGATGAATAATTTAGACGCTTTGACTTCCAAACCACTTCGTGAAGAAATTTACAAACAAGGAATTTCTTCACTGCATATGAAGATTCGGTGTATGGAATGTCTTCTCCATATATCTTATAATCTGGATTTTCAACGATGGACTGCTCGAGGCGAACATAAGGCTTTGAAACAAGCTAAAAAAAATACCACGCAACAAGAGTTTCGTGAGCAAACTGGAATGCTGATTGATATAGTCAAACAGGTATGTATTTAATTTTGGCTCTTTTTATGTTGTTTGTGTATTATATCTCTATGTATTGTATATTACAGTATTGTTTTCCCATTTTAGGGTTTTGGAACTACAAATGACGGGAATACTGCGAGGCGCTTTTTCCAAGATTACAAAAGATCATCCAGAATAACGGGAATTGACGAAAATCTGATTTTCAGATTTTCCGTTATTCTACAAGCCATATCATCAGGCAAAAACATTGACTGTGAAAAATTTAGAAGATACTGCAGAGAAACAGCTGATGTGTACGTGCAACACTATTCGTGGTACTACATGCCAGTTAGTGTACATAAACTTCTAATGCACGGTGCAGACATCTGTAACCACTTTGGTGTTTTGCCAATCGGTAAGTAAAAAATAAATATAGTTTGATGTATTATTTGACTCAATTGCGTTTTGAAATTAAAATGTATGTACTTATTCGTTTTAGGTATCTTATCTGAAGAAGCTTCGGAAGCCCGTAATAAGGACTTCAGAAACGTCAGGGAGTGGCACACTCGGAAAACGGGGAGAATAGCAACAAACGAAGACATCCTCCATGGACTTCTAATAAGCTCTGATCCCCACATATCCTACATAAGGCCTAAAATATTGAAACAGGGTCATAATGAGTTGTTGCCTGAAGCAATTCAGTTGTTACAGACTACTGAGCCTCCCTGTGACAGTGAGATTATGGAGGAAGAAGAATGCCTCATAGCAGAGTCCGAAAATTTGCCGGACCCACTAGCACTTCTGGAACAAGAAATAATGTGATCCGGCTCTAGATTATCCTCACAAAAGCCCATCAGGGCTAGGTATATGACAAACAGCCCTTTTCAGGGCTACAATTACTTCACAGTTTCATACGCTTGATTATGTAGATAATTATCAACGACTTGCCCGTACAAATTTCAAATTTAAATTATTTCACCTATCATTAACAAAATTAGTATAACCTGAAACTTATTACGATATTTATTCAACAATAGATAACGTGCAGTTAAAAAAATAACACAGCCAATCAGAGACAAGCATTTTTCGACGACTCATTAGTTATACGCTTAGACGAGCGCAATAACAAATGAGTCATCAATCACAATGCAGGTGCTACCGATAACATAGCAATAATTACTAAATTTCTACCAGAATAATTAGTTATAAGTACCTATGCGCTGTTAAAACTATATATTTAATAAAGAAAAGGTGAATTAGCCTAATGACACAAAAAATTTACTTTGAATTTATTTTAAATGGCAAAAAAAAATCTTACAAAACATTTTTTTTTACCGAATGATTACTCGCGCTGCCGCAGATGGCCGGCGCTGTTTTTTTTTTCGTGGATAGAGAATGACCCTAGCTATCATATACTCACGCCACACACCCAACATATTAGTACAATTGAAGAAAAAAAATTAAACGTGATTCGCTCCATACAAAATAATCTAATTAATTTTTTTCAAGACAAACTATCAACTTTAGAAGAAATGTTATAAGAATAAAAGTTGTCAGGAATATCATAACACGTCATATAAAAAAAAATCGCATCGATATTGGAACTTTGTTGCCTAAGTCCACTAATTTTCAGTATGGGCCCACTGTGCGCCGGTTCTGGCTCACTCCTGAGTCACCACCCTCATCGGTCGTCAACGGACGACGAATCCTAAAAAAAAAAAAAAAAAAAAAAAAAAAAAAAGTTTGGTATGGTTTTGATGTGCTCTGAGCTCGAATCTGCGGTCCATTTTTGTGTAGGATGCACGGTTTCGGAGATGTGCAGATCGATTTACTCGTATCTAATTGAGTCATTAGCGTCCCATTATCTCTGATCGATTTACTCGTATCTAATTGAGTCATTAGCGTCCCATTATCTCTTACGATCTACCTCGCTTTTCTGAATCATCAATAAAACACATTCCTTCATTTTACTACCATTTTTATTTCCAAAATGTTGTTGCTTATACTCGTATTACAACTGGCTTGTGTAAAAATAATTATTGATGAACATTTAAATTGTAGCCTTGTCTACTTATAAAATAGGAGCGAAACATCTCATCCACTAAAATATCGTTGTACAGTGTGTTCCCTGTAAATATGCTCGTAAAACTATGCATTGAACGTCCCTGAAACTTAAATAGCAAATACATTAAGCAATATTCACCACAAACTGAAGTCCAATCATTCTGAATCCTATCAACATTCCAGTCCCATCTCTTACAATTCCTTTTCAAAAACTGGAGATGATATCGCTCAGGTGTACGTCCATATGAATCAAAATATTGACCGATGTTATTCGTATCGATATGTACAGCTACCCAGTGTGAACCTGGTTTATCATCCGCATCCAAATTGCATATTATATACGTTGGTACATGGGTATACATAGGCAGTCTATTAGCAGCATAAACATTATTTTCTAGACTGGGATGAATCTTTTTCATATGTTTTTATAATTCTAGTGTATCCATGATTTTACTGTTATTAGCAGATTATTACAGTACCAATCTATTCAATGGTTGTCATAGGAATGTTCAATTATAGTGATTTGTAAATATTAAATCGCATTCTTTGTGTGAGTCACAAATTTCGTTTTGTGAATATTTAATTATAGTGATTTGTAAATATTAAATCGCATTCTTTGTGTGAGTCACAAAACAGCAAAAAGCCAAGAACGGAAGAAGAAGCGTCTACCTCTGCAGGGACCAGTGTCGGTAACGATGATCAAGTGGAATGTCTAACGTGTCATATATTTATCAAGAAAAGATATTTAGCTAATCATTTTAAAAGTAATGTTCACAAAAATAATCTTTTAAATTCACATAATTCTTTATCAAACGTTAGTGTTATTGAATCTGCTTTTGGAAACAGAATTTTAACTTATAAAATCAAGAGTAGAGTAGATCGTTCATCATTAGTAAATTTTGAAACTCCTGAACTGTTTTTAAATTCTATTAAAGATGATATTTTATTTTTAATACGAGAGTGTATTCATCAACACATCATTTTTAAAGTAAACTTCATACTGCATGCTGATTTTGTTCAACAAACTAAAGATATTCATAATACATTTGATTTTCAAACATTTAACTATATTATTTGTCAAGGAGATGACTTAAATATTTTTCTTTCATCTTTGAATGATACAATTACTAGTAAAATTAGTGCATTTGAAAGAAAAGATAGTGGATGGAGTCTAAAAAACATAAAATCTATAGACATGAATGTTAATAAATTCAACCCCCTGCGTGGTACTTCATACATAGACCTTCCCCGTGACATAAAATTGAAAAAGGCTGTTTTAAATGTAAAAAACAAAGATTATTTTTGTTTTAAATGGGCGTTACTCTCAGCGTTATATCCCGTAAATAAAAACGCGGATCGGGTGTCATCGTACGCTAAACATGCAAATAAACTTAAATTTTATGGTATTTCCTTTCCAGTTAAAATTTCAGACATAGCAAAAGTAGAGAAATTAAATGATATTAGTATTAATGTTTTCGGGTTAGAATATAATAAAGAAAAACGATGTAATACTATAGTAGGTCCATTATTTTTAACAGTGTCGTAAAACTAGACATATCAATTTATTATTTTTTTCCAAGGATACGAAAAATCCTTTTTGTTACATAAAAAATTTATCGCGATTAGTTAGTAATCAAATTTCAAAACATGGTCACGTTATGTATATTTGCGAAGCGTGTCTACTTCATTTTCCATCTCAGGAAAGGTTAAATAACCATGAACAATACGATTGTGCCTACATTTGTACAGAATTACCAAACAGTGAAACTTTAAAAAAGAATTGGTTTGGTCAACCTACTTCAAGTGATAAAATTAAATTTGACAGTTTTGAAAAAAAGTTAAAGATACCATTCGTAGTTTATGCTGATTTTGAAGCATTTTTAAAACCAATAGAATCATGTTCTAACGATCCATCCAAACCTTTCACACATAATATTCAGAAACATGAAGTGTATAGTTTTGGTTATTATATAAAATGTTCATATGATGATAAATTATCAAAATATGTAACATATTGCGGACCCAACTGTGCACAAGTGTTTATGGAAAGTTTATCTAACAATTTGAAAGAAATAATTCGAAAAAATAGATTTCAAATATGTCCAGTTACGCTAACAAATGAAGACAAAAACAAAATTTCAAACGCAACCATTTGTCATATTTGTGAAACAGAATTAGCAGAACCCTTTTATGATTTTGATTGGTACACAGGTAGTTTTAGAGGTGTTGCTCATGAATCATGTAGCTCGAAGTTCAGAACACCACGTCATATTCCAATATTTTTACACAACCTTAGTCACTATGATGCTCATTTTATTGTTCATGCATTAAACTTTTGTGATGGTGAAGTCGAAGTTATTCCTCAAAATAAAGAAAAATATATATCCTTTTCCAAAAAAATAAAAATAAATAATAATGAAGTTATATTGAGATTCGTAGATTCATTTAAGTTTTTATCATGTAAATTAGAACAATTAGCCAATAATCTCAGTAATGATCAATTTCAAGAATTACGTAGAAATTTCCCTAATGATGAAGATTTCATTCGTTTAAAACGGAAAGGGGTTTACCCTTATGAATTAATGACTAGTTATGATAGTTTAAACCTAACGTCACTCCCCGAACAAAAACATTTTTACAGCTCGCTCACAGATTCCCATATTTCAAATGACGATTACAATCATGCTAAAGATGTTTGGGAACACTTTGGTTGTTGTAGTATGCTAGATTACTCAAACTTGTATTTAAAAACAGACGTTTTACTTTTATCCGACGTATTTGAAAACTTTAGAAAGCTATGCATTGATACTTATGATTTAGATCCTGCTCATTATTACACAGCTCCTGGTTTAAGTTGGGATGCAATGCTAAAATATACAAAAATAGAATTAGAACTTTTAACAGATTATGAGAAAATTGCATTTATTAGGTCAGGTATCAGGGGTGGTGTATCTCAATGTAGTAATCGTTACGCTAGAGCTAATAACAAATACATGGAGGATTATGATGCTGAGAAACCAAATTCATATATCACATATTTTGATGCCAACAATTTATATGGTTGGGCTATGTCTCAATATCTTCCTACTGGCGGATTTGAATGGATAAATCCGAATACAGATTTTAATGTGTCTGAGACATCGGACTTCGGTTTCATTTTAGAAGTTGATTTGGAATATCCAGATGAACTTCATGATTTACATTCGGACTTTCCTTTGTGTCCAGAAAACATTTGTGTAGGCAATACTAATGAGAGTAAATTAATCCCAAATTTAAATAATAAAGATAAATATGTAATTCATTATAGAAATTTAAAGCAGTGCATAGAAATGGGGATTAAATTAATTAAAATTCATAGAGTTTTGAAATTTAAACAGTCTCCCTGGTTAAAAATGTACATAGATCTAAACACAAAATTAAGAACGTTAGCAAAATCAGATTTCGAAAAAGATTTTTATAAATTAATGAATAATTCAGTCTTCGGTAAGACTATGGAGAATATTGAAAAAAGGGTTAACGTAAAATTAGTTACACACTGGGAGAATCAGGGTAAAGCTTTAGGTGCTGAAGATCTAATTGCTAAACCACACTTTCATAGTCTTTCTATATTTTCGGAAGACCTAGTTGCGGTTCAGTTGCGAAAGACTAAGTTAGTATATAACAAACCAATTTATTTAGGGTTTTGTATTTTAGATAATTATATCAAAAACCTTAATGTATGATTTTCATTATAAATATATGATTCAAAAGTTTAGTAAAATCAAATTATTGTATACAGATACGGATAGTTTAGTATATCACATATTTACAGATGATTTTTACACTGATATAAAACCTGACCTTTCCTCGTACTTCGATACCTCAGATTATGATTCAAATAACATTTTTGAATATCCAAAATTGAATAAAAAGAAATTAGGTTTTTTCAAAGATGAAAATAATGGTAAAATCATGAAAGAATTTGTAGGTTTACGATCTAAAATGTACGCTTTTAACTTAGAGAACAAGACTATAGCCAAGGCAAAAGGGATCAATAAATGTATCACTAAAAAGATGACAATGAATTGTTATAAGTCTTCTCTTTTTAATAAAAAAGTGCAATATTACAGTATGCTTAGATTTAAATCAATTAAACACACAATTTTCACACAAAAATTAAATAAGATTGGTTTATCGTATAATGACACAAAGAGGTATATTTTAGATAATAACATTGAAACATTAGCTTGGGGTCATTATAAATTGCGTTAAATGTTAATATTTTTTACTTTTATGTCTGTGTGTAAATAAAATTTGTATTGATTGTAAAATTTAATTATTGTTTGATTGTAAATAATGTAAGATAATTGTGGTTTCTATTTGTGTGTATACATTTGAGTTGATTGTAAAATTCTGATGTACTAATTAGAAATAGTATTCAAATCATTCTGTTTTATAATATAATTTTAACATGATATATATATTATTTTTTTAAACAACACTTTCATTTCTTATTTCATCCCTCTGAACTTTAGACGTGTGTAATGTTCCACTTTATCCATCCGTTTACTGCTATTGTGGCGGGGCCAAGTGGATGTGGGAAGTCAAATTTTGTAACAAATTTCATAAAATCAGTTACAGAAATATGTAATTGTGATTTTAATCAAATCACATGGTGCTTTGATGAAATGCAACCTTTATATAATTTACCAAATGTTAACTATCATCAAGGAATTCCAAATCTTAATATGTTTGATGGTGAAAACCCACATCTTGTCATTATTGATGATCTAATGCGAGAGTCTGATGGACGAATTGTGGATATATTTACAAAAGGTAGTCATCACAGGAATCTTAGCGTATTTTATTTGACACAAAATTTATTTCATCAGGGTAAAGGTCAAAGAGACATTTCTTTAAATTCAAGTTATATAATATATTTCAAAAATCCTCGAGATAAAACTCAAATAAGATATTTAGCGCAACAAGTGTCACCAGATAATCCAAAATTTATCGAAGATGCCTACAGGGATGCAACTTTAGAAGCGCATGGATATTTAATGGTAGATTTAAAACAGAATACAAATGATTTTTGTCGTATCAAGACAAATGTATTCCCATTTAATGGTTACTGCACAGTCTACGTCCCCACGAAAGAGTTTAAATACACCAAGAATCAAACAATTCAAATCATTTCTAAATGATGCATCGTCGACTCAGAACGCATAAACATTTGCTAAACGCTTTGCATACGCTTAAACCAAAATATCAAAGAGCGTTACTTAAAACGTGTGATGAAGAAGAAATAAATTGTATTTGTGAATGTATTCATAACGTTTTACAAGGAAAGATACCTCTTAAAGATCAAGATAAACAAAAATTGAATAAACACAAAAATATACTCCGTAAACTGGACAACCACCAACAAAGATTCAGCATCAACTGAACTTTTTGACGATCCTCTTCGGTAAAGTGAAGGTATCTTTGTAGTGTTTGTAAATATAACATCCACTTTTTTCGGTCTTCCGTCTTACTATTCATAATATTTTGCATTTCAATATCTAATCGAGACAAATTACTAGTAACCTTATTTTCTTGTTTTAATTTTTCAATCAATCCAGGTTCAATAAGTATCATTTTCTTAGCATTTTCCATGTTAACTGGCTAGTCCACTTACTAATCCACTCAATATTGCACCTAATATTATTGGTAAGAACGTCCCTCCTTTTTGTATAATAATATTTTTTCTTAGTTTATGTTTACACTTATGCACCAGTTTACGGAGTATATTTTTGTGTTTATTCAATTTTTGTTTATCTTGATCTTTAAGAGGTATCTTTCCTTGTAAAACGTTATGAATACATTCACAAATACAATTTATTTCTTCTTCATCACACGTTTTAAGTAACGCTCTTTGATATTTTGGTTTAAGCGTATGCAAAGCGTTTAGCAAATGTTTATGCGTTCTGAGTCGACGATGCATCATTTAGAAATGATTTGAATTGTTTGATTCTTGGTGTATTTAAACTCTTTCGTGGGGACGTAGACTGTGCAGTAACCATTAAATGGGAATACATTTGTCTTGATACGACAAAAATCATTTGTATTCTGTTTTAAATCTACCATTAAATATCCATGCGCTTCTAAAGTTGCATCCCTGTAGGCATCTTCGATAAATTTTGGATTATCTGGTGACACTTGTTGCGCTAAATATCTTATTTGAGTTTTATCTCGAGGATTTTTGAAATATATTATATAACTTGAATTTAAAGAAATGTCTCTTTGACCTTTACCCTGATGAAATAAATTTTGTGTCAAATAAAATACGCTAAGATTCCTGTGATGACTACCTTTTGTAAATATATCCACAATTCGTCCATCAGACTCTCGCATTAGATCATCAATAATGACAAGATGTGGGTTTTCACCATCAAACATATTAAGATTTGGAATTCCTTGATGATAGTTAACATTTGGTAAATTATATAAAGGTTGCATTTCATCAAAGCACCATGTGATTTGATTAAAATCACAATTACATATTTCTGTAACTGATTTTATGAAATTTGTTACAAAATTTGACTTCCCACATCCACTTGGCCCCGCCACAATAGCAGTAAACGGATGGATAAAGTGGAACATTACACACGTCTAAAGTTCAGAGGGATGAAATAAGAAATGAAAGTGTTGTTTAAAAAAATAATATATATATCATGTTAAAATTATATTATAAAACAGAATGATTTGAATACTATTTCTAATTAGTACATCAGAATTTTACAATCAACTCAAATGTATACACACAAATAGAAACCACAATTATCTTACATTATTTACAATCAAACAATAATTAAATTTTACAATCAATACAAATTTTATTTACACACAGACATAAAAGTAAAAAATATTAACATTTAACGCAATTTATAATGACCCCAAGCTAATGTTTCAATGTTATTATCTAAAATATACCTCTTTGTGTCATTATACGATAAACCAATCTTATTTAATTTTTGTGTGAAAATTGTGTGTTTAATTGATTTAAATCTAAGCATACTGTAATATTGCACTTTTTTATTAAAAAGAGAAGACTTATAACAATTCATTGTCATCTTTTTAGTGATACATTTATTGATCCCTTTTGCCTTGGCTATAGTCTTGTTCTCTAAGTTAAAAGCGTACATTTTAGATCGTAAACCTACAAATTCTTTCATGATTTTACCATTATTTTCATCTTTGAAAAAACCTAATTTCTTTTTATTCAATTTTGGATATTCAAAAATGTTATTTGAATCATAATCTGAGGTATCGAAGTACGAGGAAAGGTCAGGTTTTATATCAGTGTAAAAATCATCTGTAAATATGTGATATACTAAACTATCCGTATCTGTATACAATAATTTGATTTTACTAAACTTTTGAATCATATATTTATAATGAAAATCATACATTAAGGTTTTTGATATAATTATCTAAAATACAAAACCCTAAATAAATTGGTTTGTTATATACTAACTTAGTCTTTCGCAACTGAACCGCAACTAGGTCTTCCGAAAATATAGAAAGACTATGAAAGTGTGGTTTAGCAATTAGATCTTCAGCACCTAAAGCTTTACCCTGATTCTCCCAGTGTGTAACTAATTTTACGTTAACCCTTTTTTCAATATTCTCCATAGTCTTACCGAAGACTGAATTATTCATTAATTTATAAAAATCTTTTTCGAAATCTGATTTTGCTAACGTTCTTAATTTTGTGTTTAGATCTATGTACATTTTTAACCAGGGAGACTGTTTAAATTTCAAAACTCTATGAATTTTAATTAATTTAATCCCCATTTCTATGCACTGCTTTAAATTTCTATAATGAATTACATATTTATCTTTATTATTTAAATTTGGGATTAATTTACTCTCATTAGTATTGCCTACACAAATGTTTTCTGGACACAAAGGAAAGTCCGAATGTAAATCATGAAGTTCATCTGGATATTCCAAATCAACTTCTAAAATGAAACCGAAGTCCGATGTCTCAGACACATTAAAATCTGTATTCGGATTTATCCATTCAAATCCGCCAGTAGGAAGATATTGAGACATAGCCCAACCATATAAATTGTTGGCATCAAAATATGTGATATATGAATTTGGTTTCTCAGCATCATAATCCTCCATGTATTTGTTATTAGCTCTAGCGTAACGATTACTACATTGAGATACACCACCCCTGATACCTGACCTAATAAATGCAATTTTCTCATAATCTGTTAAAAGTTCTAATTCTATTTTTGTATATTTTAGCATTGCATCCCAACTTAAACCAGGAGCTGTGTAATAATGAGCAGGATCTAAATCATAAGTATCAATGCATAGCTTTCTAAAGTTTTCAAATACGTCGGATAAAAGTAAAACGTCTGTTTTTAAATACAAGTTTGAGTAATCTAGCATACTACAACAACCAAAGTGTTCCCAAACATCTTTAGCATGATTGTAATCGTCATTTGAAATATGGGAATCTGTGAGCGAGCTGTAAAAATGTTTTTGTTCGGGGAGTGACGTTAGGTTTAAACTATCATAACTAGTCATTAATTCATAAGGGTAAACCCCTTTCCGTTTTAAACGAATGAAATCTTCATCATTAGGGAAATTTCTACGTAATTCTTGAAATTGATCATTACTGAGATTATTGGCTAATTGTTCTAATTTACATGATAAAAACTTAAATGAATCTACGAATCTCAATATAACTTCATTATTATTTATTTTTATTTTTTTGGAAAAGGATATATATTTTTCTTTATTTTGAGGAATAACTTCGACTTCACCATCACAAAAGTTTAATGCATGAACAATAAAATGAGCATCATAGTGACTAAGGTTGTGTAAAAATATTGGAATATGACGTGGTGTTCTGAACTTCGAGCTACATGATTCATGAGCAACACCTCTAAAACTACCTGTGTACCAATCAAAATCATAAAAGGGTTCTGCTAATTCTGTTTCACAAATATGACAAATGGTTGCGTTTGAAATTTTGTTTTTGTCTTCATTTGTTAGCGTAACTGGACATATTTGAAATCTATTTTTTCGAATTATTTCTTTCAAATTGTTAGATAAACTTTCCATAAACACTTGTGCACAGTTGGGTCCGCAATATGTTACATATTTTGATAATTTATCATCATATGAACATTTTATATAATAACCAAAACTATACACTTCATGTTTCTGAATATTATGTGTGAAAGGTTTGGATGGATCGTTAGAACATGATTCTATTGGTTTTAAAAATGCTTCAAAATCAGCATAAACTACGAATGGTATCTTTAACTTTTTTTCAAAACTGTCAAATTTAATTTTATCACTTGAAGTAGGTTGACCAAACCAATTCTTTTTTAAAGTTTCACTGTTTGGTAATTCTGTACAAATGTAGGCACAATCGTATTGTTCATGGTTATTTAACCTTTCCTGAGATGGAAAATGAAGTAGACACGCTTCGCAAATATACATAACGTGACCATGTTTTGAAATTTGATTACTAACTAATCGCGATAAATTTTTTATGTAACAAAAAGGATTTTTCGTATCCTTGGAAAAAAATAATAAATTGATATGTCTAGTTTTACGACACTGTTAAAAATAATGGACCTACTATAGTATTACATCGTTTTTCTTTATTATATTCTAACCCGAAAACATTAATACTAATATCATTTAATTTCTCTACTTTTGCTATGTCTGAAATTTTAACTGGAAAGGAAATACCATAAAAAGGGTTTGAGTAAAAGTGGCATGATTTTTTAAATACGCGGCCACTTATGAAAAGTGTTTCGTTAAAGAGAACACATTAAGACATTCATTTTTTTCTATGAACGTTTCTTTCCCACGTTCATCGAAGCCGAGATATTTAATGTGAAAAATCTATAAAATCAAATCGCCATTTGCTTTAAATAGTGTCTATTTCGTCATTACATTGTAGTTTTACTTCTATTTCTCTCTGTAACTCGTGATTAGCGATAAACAACAACATAAAAACCGCCCATGAGCCCACCAAAAGCACCGATATCCTCGTTCCGATGCAGTACATTTATGCATATAACTTCGTACATAAGAATAATTAACTAATGTATTATATACTAAAACCTTCCTGAAAGTATGTAGATCGCAATGAAAGAATTACTTAAAAAACAAAATTCAAAATGACGTCATTAGTTTTTGAGAAAATCGCGGACTTACAAACATACATACGGGTCAAATACAGAACCACCTTTTTTGAAGTCGGTTAAAAACACCCGACAAGTCGTTTAAATGTTTTAAATAATTAAAGTTTGTGTAAAAATATAGTGATTTTGTAGTATTATTGTTTTTTATTTAATTATCTTATAATAATGCCATACCTACATACTCCTCCAATAACATGCGTAAGTTTATGAATGCATGTATTGTGTCATACGTGCTGTATTTGTTCACAATACATATACGGGGTTCCGTCTTTATTTCGACGACATGATGTTGAAATTCTACCTACTTCGATATCATATATTTCAGCTCCGATATTACTTAGGGCAAAATTCTTTTAAGAGTCATTATTATTATATATACCACTATACGTTAGCAACAATAAACTACGTGGCCGCTCAAAAAAAAAATCATGCCACTGGTTCATACAAATTTACTCAAACCCCTTTAAGTTTATTTGCATGTTTAGCGTACGATGACACCCGATCCGCGTTTTTATTTACGGGATATAACGCTGAGAGTAACGCCCATTTAAAACAAAAATAATCTTTGTTTTTTACATTTAAAACAGCCTTTTTCAATTTTATGTCACGGGGAAGGTCTATGTATGAAGTACCACGCAGGGGGTTGAATTTATTAACATTCATGTCTATAGATTTTATGTTTTTTAGACTCCATCCACTATCTTTTCTTTCAAATGCACTAATTTTACTAGTAATTGTATCATTCAAAGATGAAAGAAAAATATTTAAGTCATCTCCTTGACAAATAATATAGTTAAATGTTTGAAAATCAAATGTATTATGAATATCTTTAGTTTGTTGAACAAAATCAGCATGCAGTATGAAGTTTACTTTAAAAATGATGTGTTGATGAATACACTCTCGTATTAAAAATAAAATATCATCTTTAATAGAATTTAAAAACAGTTCAGGAGTTTCAAAATTTACTAATGATGAACGATCTACTCTACTCTTGATTTTATAAGTTAAAATTCTGTTTCCAAAAGCAGATTCAATAACACTAACGTTTGATAAAGAATTATGTGAATTTAAAAGATTATTTTTGTGAACATTACTTTTAAAATGATTAGCTAAATATCTTTTCTTGATAAATATATGACACGTTAGACATTCCACTTGATCATCGTTACCGACACTGGTCCCTGCAGAGGTAGACGCTTCTTCTTCCGTTCTTGGCTTTTTGCTGTTTTGTGACTCACACAAAGAATGCGATTTAATATTTACAAATCACTATAATTAAATATTCACAAAACGAAATTTGTGACTCACACAAAGAATGCGATTTAATATTTACAAATCACTATAATTGAACATTCCTATGACAACCATTGAATAGATTGGTACTGTAATAATCTGCTAATAACAGTAAAATCATGGATACACTAGAATTATAAAAACATATGAAAAAGATTCATCCCAGTCTAGAAAATAATGTTTATGCTGCTAATAGACTGCCTATGTATACCCATGTACCAACGTATATAATATGCAATTTGGATGCGGATGATAAACCAGGTTCACACTGGGTAGCTGTACATATCGATACGAATAACATCGGTCAATATTTTGATTCATATGGACGTACACCTGAGCGATATCATCTCCAGTTTTTGAAAAGGAATTGTAAGAGATGGGACTGGAATGTTGATAGGATTCAGAATGATTGGACTTCAGTTTGTGGTGAATATTGCTTAATGTATTTGCTATTTAAGTTTCAGGGACGTTCAATGCATAGTTTTACGAGCATATTTACAGGGAACACACTGTACAACGATATTTTAGTGGATGAGATGTTTCGCTCCTATTTTATAAGTAGACAAGGCTACAATTTAAATGTTCATCAATAATTATTTTTACACAAGCCAGTTGTAATACGAGTATAAGCAACAACATTTTGGAAATAAAAATGGTAGTAAAATGAAGGAATGTGTTTTATTGATGATTCAGAAAAGCGAGGTAGATCGTAAGAGATAATGGGACGCTAATGACTCAATTAGATACGAGTAAATCGATCAGAGATAATGGGACGCTAATGACTCAATTAGATACGAGTAAATCGATCTGCACATCTCCGAAACCGTGCATCCTACACAAAAATGGACCGCAGATTCGAGCTCAGAGCACATCAAAACCATACCAACCATACCAAACTTTTTTTTTTTTTTTTTTTTTTTTTTTTTTTTTTTAGGATTCGTCGTCCGTTGACGACCGATGAGGGTGGTGACTCAGGAGTGAGCCAGAACCGGCGTATCCTAACTACTGTCGTAATTGTCCAGTGTATAAGGCCTCGCCTCTCATGCACTCTAGGTTGATCATGATCTGCCTAGCCTTTTCCCAACTATGTTGGGGTCGGCTTCCAGTCTAACCGGAGGCAGCTGAATACCAGTATTTTACATGGACCGACTGCCTATCTGACCTCCACAACCCAGCTACTGGGTAATACGAAACCCCTTGGTAAGATTGGTTACCAGACTTTCGGGATTCTGACGACCCGTAACGACTGTCATAGATCCACGAATGACAGCCGGGACCAACGGGTTAACGTGCTTTCCGAGGCACGGAGAGGTCTCGGTATGTAAAGATGGTCACTCATCCACGGACCAACTGCGGCAAGCGTAGCTTAACTGATCGATCGACCCGTGCGGCTGTTATTACTTAGCCACACTCAGCTTCTCCCACTACCCGTGGTTTCTGCCCACCTCTTTGAAAAATTAATGAGTGAGGTTAGAAAAACAACAGAATTCTAGGTTATCGTGCATAATCAGTGTTAGCACTCGAGTTTAACTGGATTATAGATGTTATACGCTCTTCAAGCGTTGCTGATAACATAATATTGTGTTCTGTTTAAACGCTCCAGTGGACTGTGGTAATATTGATTTTGATTCAGTAATTCAACATCAATGTACTGCGTTTTTGGTACAACGGAGCGAAAATGTTTAATATTAACTGAAACCGAATCAAACGAAGCAAAATCGGAACAAACATACACAGACACACGTCACACACACACGAACCTACTTACTGTATTACCTGGACAATAAATATTTTCTGTTTTCTATCAAAATCAAAAGTCATTTATTCAAATTAGGCTTAGAATCAGCACTTTTCGAATGTCAAAATTACATAAGACAGTCCCCCAAAACGCCCGCGCCAGCCCATCACCGTTTCCTAGTGCTGTAGCTGGGAAGAATCATCATAAGGTAAACACGTGCCCTGTTGAGTTACCCAATAGTCCATGTTCGCTAATAATGATATTCCTATTGGATGGATATCCATCAAAAGGATGCATTATTAGCGAATTAATTAAATGATTATACAATTACATCGAATTGGATTTGAGGAGTGGATTTTGAGAAGCTTTTTGTATCGTGGTCGGGGAACGTATAGAGGTATAAGGAAAAGGGTGTAAAGTTCACTGATCCTCCATAGAAAAGAGAGAATCCTCCGACCATTCGGGTGTTATGTCTGGTAGTCTACAGCCTGGCGATTGATGTCGGGACGCTGTATGCTAGTTGTGCGGTAAATTCTGCCTGCGCGATGCAGGATTTTGCGTGACGTCATTGTGATGCGTAGTTCGCATGTGGCGATGTAGATGCCGCCACGAACCTATTAATATTTACTTGCGCCAAATTATTTTTTCGACTACGAATACATAGCCGAAAAAAATAACTAGGTGCAAAAGTTTAAGTGCATTAATGAAAATGACAGTTCGAAAAGGTGACATGCGCCCGCCATGTGAGAAAGAAAAAGTTTCTCAGAGAATAGCATAACATTTTCACTCCTTGGCTGTACAAATTGGTTTTACCCTGCAAAACTAGTATTATTTTCCTTAAACGAGTATCAACTATGAGCCGGCGAGTAGGTATGCATGTTGCCGATAAAGTATTTACATTCAACAAGCTAGTTATTTTCCTCTTATCGTTTTACTGTTACTTCGAGTAAATGGGCAATGTTTTAACATGATACTCTAATCGAACCCTAAAATAAACAGTTGCTTACATATTTTTTGTTTCGATTATAGGTACAGACGCCAGCACATCAACCTACTACAATCTGTCAGATTTCTGTAATAGATTTTCAACTTTATCGCTATAGCATAAGGTTCAATGTTGATTGGGAAAATTTGACAGTTAGGGTAGGTTGATGTGCTGGCGTCTGTACAAGAAGTCAAGAACTGACTGCCTGGCGGGTTACTGCCGAGCATAAAGTCCTGTTCCCAGCGGGGAATATAGGAGCGTAACAAACTAAGGGCGGGTTGTTTCACGTCCACTTGACGCACGCGTATACGTCAAAAATGGCGTTTTAAAATGGTTTTTTTTTTCGTCAAACCAATAAAAGCGTTCAAATTACAATTACAAAATTATGGCCTTGCCGGAAATAATTACGAGTACGTAATCGTTATTATTTGACGTACCTACGTATGTAACGTTAACCAATCGTTTGAAACAACCGGCCCTAACAGTAGAAATGTCTTTCATTTTGACAGTTCAACAACATTCATTGCGTTATTGACGTTGTTGAGCAGACAAATTTTTCGAAAATATGAAGCAATGTATTAGCAACATCCTTAAAAATTATTCAGATTGTGATGGAAAGTGTGTTACGCCATTAGGGGGTGCGGGTGTTAGATTATATCAATTTTGTTGACATTTGTTTTTTTTATTCAATTAAAGTAAATTTTCATTGACTGCCACTGCGGTCACACGGTGTCCCCCAACAATAGATTTTCTAATGTGACTTTTGTTTGGCAGTCAACGTGTTAATTTAAAGACACAATTCTGGGTACTTTGACTTTTTTAAACGTATTTCGGCTATACTTCTGTCCATTCTTTTGTGTGTGCCAACCATAAGTGCTAACACTAACAATACCTCACGATTGGTCAACGAGGTCGTTTCGGACGACACAGGCGAGTCCACCATTGTATGTTGACATTCAAACGAAGCCATTGAAACGGACTAAATTCTATTTGGTATGACCGTGTAATTTTGTCAGCTAGTAAAAGGATTATTATAGTAGTATGTTCGGATTGCCACTAGACCAACTACGCGACTGTCGAGCGCGTCGGCGGGGTTTTGGGTTCGATTCTCAGGTCGAGCAAAGTGTTTTTGGGTTTTCCATTCGGAATTTCTTAGTAACAGCCCGGAGTTTGGAAGTTGACGGTATACGGTATGATACCCCCGTGGCTCGGAAAGAACGTAATTGCGTAACACACTATTAATCTCAATCTGAATCATTTTGAAGGATATTGCTAATCCATTGCTTCATAAATTCATCTGCGTCGTCTGTTCAACAACGTAAATAACGCAATGAATGTTGTTGCTGAACTGTCAAAATGAAACCCATTGCTACTGATAGTGTTTTACGCAATTACCCCGCAGATCTCTCTCCGGTCGTGTCGGATTGCCGGAATAGAGTGTGGGGGAAGAGAGAGTACACCTGTGTCTTCTGCGCATACACTTGTGCACCAATATCTTCCGCGCCGTAGGCTGGTCTCCGCTGAGATTGGTCGCAATGACCAAAATTCTAGAGGACTTTTTATGTTTGGGTGAGTTCGGCGCTGGTAAGATTGTACGTATCAAATTCTGCGCCATTTTATTCTTCTCCGACGGTCGGGGCAGAATCAAATGGAGGAGAACACAATGTTTTCAGCATTAAAAAATATTGCCTGTCCCGGGAATTTGACATATTAAGATAAGTGGGTTCAAGTGAATAATCCAACGTGATTCATCAATCATCATTAAAGGTTTTCTTAAGTTATTTTGCAATTTGCACATCTACCAACCCGCACTGGGCCCGCGTGGTGGATTACAGCCATGAGCCCACCCTCTCTCGAACAGGGGAGGCCTGTGCTGTGTCCCAGCAGTGGGAACATTATAGGCTGATTATGCTAAAAGAAGTATAAAGAGAATAGTAAGATTACACGTCGCGTTCTGCGTTGCATACCTTCTTTTAGATAATTATGTATGTACTCGACTACTTCTACGAAGATAAGAAGAGTAACACGTGGCTGCTAATCAACGTAAATGCAAGTTACAGAAAGATTGTTACGTAACTAGGTACGTTCGCTCTGCTATTCGTTTCGGTCTACTTGTTTATGATAGTAGCTAAGCTATGGTCCGACCGCGGCAGATTTGCCAAAGATGTAAACAACAATGGCCGCTCGAAATTTAATAAAATCGATAAACAAGATGTTTGTTTTCGTCTTCGATTTAGACGAAAACTTACTTAAATAAAAACTCTTGTTTATCGATTTTATTCAATTTCGAGCGGTCATTGTTGTTTACATCTTTGGCAAATCTGCCGCGGTCAGACTTTATGCGTACTGTGTTCGAGGCCAGAGTAAGTTTTGATGGGATGAAATAATAGGAAGTTACAGTTAATTTAGGATTGTGGATGTAAATAATTATTTTACCCCAAACAAAGGGCTGTTTAAACCTACTGGAGGACCTGGGCACTTTAGGATACTGCAATGGGGAATGTAGGATGCAAGAGCAAGCGAAGTGAGCTCGAAATTTTTAGCACCCTGCCTCTGATAGCCACTAGCTACGTCGCTGGCAGGAAAAGGAGGGTCCATGAATCTCGGGACCCTGGGCACTTGCCCAGAGTGGCCAATGGAAAAGACTGCCTTGCAAATAGTGCTGGATATGTCTTGACAAAGTACCTGCGTTCGATTGAATACAAAGACGATATCTATTCTAGCCTGATATTGTCGTTGTTCGAAGTTGCAGGGTAAATGCCCCTATTCTACACACTTCTCATTAGCAGAGAACGAAGACGATGATAAATCTGTAAATGAACTGGCAACATTTTTGCAGGCTTTGCAGCAGAAGACTCTGCCACTTTTTATTGGCCAGTTGCTGGCGGTTCTGGGACGGACCGATGTCTGCCTACAATCAGGCCCAACGGCGTACCTTCAACAATAATGACGGCTCTATGTCCCAGCGTCTCGAGCACATGGATGAGTGCGAACTTGTAGTCTGGCGTGCTTGTGTTACTCTCTAAACTTAACACATTATTTAATGACCTTGACCTTGAAATTAAACTGACCTTCAACAATAATGACGGCGTCATGTCCCAGCGTTTCGAACACATGGTTCAGCGCGAACTTGTAGTGCCTGGCGATCTTGTAGTACCCTCGGAACTTGACCTTGACTCTGGGCAGCACTATTTCAGTCAGGTCTGGCTGTCTGACCACGGATATGGTCGGGTCTGAGACCGTGTACGATCTAATGACTTCATATGTGGCGTTGTGGCCGCAATCCTGGGAAAAAATTTAAAACTTACAAATAAATATTTTCACATTATAGACATTTTTCCCCTTTAAAAAGCTACGGTTTCCTAGAAGAGAGCGGAGGCCACATACCTCGTACCTATATAACGTTTCAGTGTCATCATTCGCCGGTAAATTGCACGCGATATGGCGGCCTCCGATCTTCAAAAAACCGTAGCTACTAGCTATATGTTGCTGTTGCATTAAAAAAATCCTTAAAAGAGCTATGCAACTTGTGGGGAAGTCTGGTGCATACTAGGCTGTGGCCTATCAGTCCACCTAATTGCAATGTTGGTATGTTACAACCTTGCTTACTAGCTAGTCTTTTATGAGATTGGTCGGAAGAATGCGTTCCTGACACCTGACAGTGCGACAATTCTATTACCTAATAAAGATCAAATTCGCGAAACACGTATTGGTTTGTATGTAACTGACCGAGGTACAGAGAACGCATTTTCTCGTCGGACGCGCTGGAATAAGTTATTACTAGGGAAGGAGCAGTTCAAAAGATGGTACTTAGACATTTTGACTTTCCTTTTTTTAGCATCAAGTTGTGGAATTTTGATACCAAAATAAGGAGTCGGTTTCGGAGTTGACATTTAACTCAATTGTCCTACGTTGAAGGAAAACATCGTAACAAGTTCTAAATAGGCTTAAATTCTTACCAACACGTGGTAACGACCAAACATTGGTTTGATGCTTGTTCAATCTTTAGCTAGACTTTTAATCAGAACTGTATGACATAATGCTACGTTAGACATACATAAACTCACGCAAGCGCTCATACAATTACTACTATAGGCCGGCCGCTTAACTGAGACGTTGCCTGAGGTAGCTCCACGGTGAGGGAGGGGTGATAGTTGTCACAAGTTGACGAATCACTGAGCTCTCGCACCACGTCATCACACCTCTTCCGCACCGCGCTGTTACCTCAGGCAACGTCTCAGTTAAGCGGTCGGCATATAAACGCTTTCACACGGTGTCGTTGTAGTCAACGGTATCGTCGCCGTCGTCGCCGACATTCGACTGTCGTGCCGATATCGGCGGACGACACAGTGCGGGGTGAAGCAGATCGCGGGGAGAGTGGATGCCACTTGCCCACCGCCGCATCGCATCAAATCAAATCAAATCAAATTATTTATTTCAATTAAACCATGTACAGGCACTTTTGAATTGTCAAAATTAAATAGTCAGTCAGTTAGTCAGAAAGTTGAAGCTAGTTGCATCGCCCACACTACTCTGTAGACATTTCGTTGCAACAAGACGTCATTGATTTATTTTTTTTATTTGTTCACTTCTGCCTTTATGACCTCGAGCTCGAATACACTATTACACTTTTGGAAAAGCGCAGCGATGTAAGCTTTTGCTGGCGCAATGCGACTGGAGCATACCACATGACAAGCTGTTGGTTAGTTTGTGTCACATAGCGATATCGTCAGACGATATCGTTGTCGTCCGAGCTGACGATACGATATAGACGTGTCGGTGTCGTTATTATCGTCGCAGTGTGAAAACGGCCTATCGATATCTAAATTCTAAACACGATAAAACAAAAGAAAACAGATTTTCTCACATCATAATTCAATGTCAAATAACAACAACAATACAGCGGTACCAAAAAAAAAAACAAATCCTTATAATAAAAATTTTATCGTGTTTAGATATCGATACCCATCACGTCTGCAGTTTCGCTAGCTAATTAAAATTTACCTTGTATTCAAATATAGGCGACATTCGAAAGTAGGTACTGAAACAGTTGATATTGATAATACAACACAGCTGTATCACGCAAACTATTTCAATGACATCAATGCACTTGTGAATTATTAAGTATCATTCATGGCGACCATGATCGATTCGTTGAAATAAAACATACAACTTTTATTTGAAACCAGCCCGGCTCGGCGGGGTAGTTGCGCAACACACTATCAGTAGCAATGGCTTTCATTTTGACAGTTCAACAACATTCATTGCGTTACTTACGTTGTTGAGCAGACTAACTCTACGTTCCGAATTGCGTCAAAAGCGATAATATCGCGAATCCAACCAACGCGCAATGTCACAATTATTACTCAAAGCCCTTATATTTTGTGACTATTAAATTTGGTCGGATTCGCGATATAATCGCTTTTGACGCAATTCGGAACACGGGGAAATTTTTCGAACATATAAAGCAATGGATTAGCAATTTGCTTCAAAATGATTCAGATTGAGATTGATAGTGTGTTACGCAATTAGGGTGCTGGTTGCCCGATGGGATTTCCCACCGGCAGAAATGACCTTTCATACAATTTTACCCCTTATAGGAGATTTAAAAAAAAAAATCCATCTTTAGTTGTACTTTCGCAAGTTATACCTTTGGCATGGCAGTCATTCGTAGATCTATGACAAAGTAGAAGATACGAAGAAATTATACACTTGCGTGCAACAAAATTGGCCCACCCCATGCTCTCCATTTGAGAGACGATATCTCAGAAATCGTAATCATTGATTTATAATGTACGAGTATGTACTATAACTCAATGATCGTAATGAATATAATTTATAATTTTATATTGTGTGAAGGTAGGTAAGGTACAGTTTATTTGAACATACACTAAATGTTGATAAAAGCATAATCGACTCGATTCTTCAGATGTCCTCATCACTCACTTTTGCTCGGAAAATTTTTGACATTTTTGTCAATGAAATTGACAAACGTTAATTTTTTTTAAGCTATTGCATAGCTTTTATCTTGGGCTTTGAGCGCGGCGACCGAATGAAGAAATTCCGTAACGAAAATAAACCTAACACTCCCCACTCCGAACGGCACAGCGGTGCAGCGTTGAAAGCCGTGCATCGTCTAACGTCGTATCAGTTCGGCAGACTTCGGCACAGTGTTTGTGTGCGTGCGACTAGACGTATGCTATGCAATAGCTTTACCGCGGCAGTCCCCGAGTGCCACACGTATTTTTTATTTCTGTTTGTTTAATCAAAACTGAACTTTTAACGGACTTCAAAGAAAAAGGAGATTCTTTATTCAACACCCATATTTGTAGGTTCGCGATTTTCTCAAAAACTAATGAATCAGTTTTGATAATTCTTTCACTAATGTAATCTACATACTTTCAGGAATGTTTTAATATACAATATATTAGGTTATTGTTAGCAAAACTTGTTGAATTATATTGTTTCAAATCGAAGAGCATGGGTTGGGTCGATATTTTGCACGCAAGTGTATATTGATTCGACTCTTCAAATACCTGTCGAATAGCAATAAAAAGGTCTTCATAAAAAACGCCATTACTCCATTTCATTGGGCCGAGTAATAAACCGTAAAAAAAATCATCTGATAATAACTAAATTGTAATCACACTTGCATGGAAATGCAGATATAAATGTGAACTAAGATTCATATTTTCAACAATTTTAGGCCTGTGTCCCAGTAGTGGGAACATTATAGGCTGATTATGTATGTTATGTATGTATGCCTTTGGTCAGGCGGTCCTGCGGAAAGATAGCGGTGACTACTACTACCACTAGGGGGTCTACACATTGTGAGTTTTTGATAGATTTGCCAAACAAAATAAAAAAAAAACCGGCCAAGTGCGAGTCGGACTCGCGAACCGAGGGTTCCGTACAAAGTAGGTTAAGTAGGTATGTAAATAATTTATCACGGGATGTTTTTTTTTGTTTTTTTGTTTGTATGTTTTTTTGTAATGTTTTCCACCTCTACCTATGGCCAGGGATGCGGGATTCGCATAAGCATTCACCGCTCCCTCGACAGGCCTCGACCCGCTGTTCCTCAGCGGGTCCCACCTCCTAAAAACATAACATAACGCTTTTATTCCGCGAAGGGTTAGGCAGAGTAGTACACCCACATTTTGCCAGTTGACCAGTTGCTAGTGTCCATGGAGTTTCTTGTCCGTTCTTCTCCATAGGTACCTACGCTTTGGAATGGACAACTAGCTTCATCTTTCTGACTGACCGACCCCTTGACAATTCAAAAGTGCCCGTAATTGGTTTAATTGAAATAAATGCTTTGAGTTTGAGCTACTGAGAAATTCAGTTGGAAAAACCCAGTAACACCTCATACTCAGTAGTAGCGCTTGCGACCACCAGATAAACGAGGCAGTCCATACAAACTCTGTCAAAACACAATGGAGAGACTCGAACCCCATCCACAGGTGTAGGTGTCACCGCTACCAATGGACATCTGCAAAACCAGAGGCGCTGGTGCGTTGCCATCCAAGAGACAAACTGTCATTTATCATAGCATATTCAGCCTGTGTCCCAGCAGTGGGAACATTATATGTTCCCACTGCTGGGACACAGGCCTCCTCTCTTCGAAAGGGAGTGGGCCGTAATCCACCACGCGGGCCCAGTGCGGGTTGGTAGATGTTACACGTCTTCGAATTTTTGGTTCTAGGTCATGACGATTTCCTCACGATGTTTTCCTTCATCGTTTTGAGAGCAGTGGTGATAAAATTATTTATACAAAGTAAAGCGCCTGCCTGGGTTCGAACCCGCGACCTACAACTCATAATCGTGATCATGAGAGGTAATTAAATTCACAGCGTGTTTGTACAGATAAAAATATTGTAGCAAGACTGACTGTTTATAAAGCGCTGAACGTACACATAAGTATCACCACTCATGGAGGCCATTTTCCTATGATGATGATGATTGCGGATGGACACACCTAGTAATACTCCCACAAAAAATACAAATGCGAAAGGTAGAGGAGGAGGATCCATGTTTTTATCAGTTGTAGACCGACGTTTTGCGTAGAAACAGTTTATGGGCCAGAGAGTGACGAAGGCTACTTTTTATCACGTAAATTCCCCGGTTCCTGTGAGAATTTCCATGCGGACACGTATAAAAAGGACAGTCCTGACTTACACACTGACTGACTCATCAACGCCCAACCCAAACCCTTGGACCTAGAATGCTGAAATTATGCTCAGACTTTCACTTAATGGTAAACAAGGAATGAGGCCGGATTTTTCGACATTTCCACGGGTTAGGAGGATATATAGGATGGCCGAAGTCGCTAGCAAAGTGCTAGTATACAGGTTGTCAGGGACATCAATGCGCAAACTGAAACCATAAATTCAACACAAATGATTCTAGAACCCCTATATAGCAAAGAAATACTTGGTAGGTTATCAAAAAAAAAATCTGCTGTTTTATAGGAATATCTACGTAGTCAAAATTTATCGCAGAGCTAATTTTTTTTAAACTGAAGAAAAACTTCGTCGCCGAGGGGTTCAGTACAGAATCATGTACTGAATGGTAACAGGTTATGCGTCGATGTGACTCCCTGCAAAGTGCTAGTATACTATCATAGAAGAAAGACACTTACCTGACTAACTATAATAGGGAAGATCTCCTTGTTAGGTCTAAACTTGACTAAGTTGTCCAGGCATCGCTTAACGGTGACCCTGTCGCATGCTATCACTAATACAGGCAGGATCGTTTGAGCGGTATCTGTAGGAACAAGAGAATGTCTCATTAATAAAAATTTATGTTTGGGCTACCTGCATTTTAAGGTGATTTTCTTGATTTACTCAATTATAGAGGTATGAGGAACAGGGTGTAAAGTTCACTCATCCTCAATTGAAAAGGGAGGATCCTCTGACCAGTCGGGTGTCGTGTCTGGCGGGCAACTGCCCGATGATTCATGTCGGGCCGTTGTATACATATATGCTAGTTGCGTGGTAAACTGCTTGCGAGTTGCAGGATTTTGCGTGACGTCAGTATGACACGTGCACTCTTTCATCCCTCACTCTCATAGTCCGATGGGACGGCAATCCGACACGACCGGAGAGAGATCAGGCGCAATGTACTCAATATACAGGGTGACAGGGATTTCACTTTTTTACGGGGTCAAAATGAATGGAAAAGCAAACTTTTTAAATATATAAGTAATCTATACTTACATACAAATAAGTAAAATTGAAGTGTCTGTTTGTAATTAATTTCAAAATAACAGGTTTTTGCTAAATGCAACGAAAGTATATACGATACTTATAACAAAAAAACAACTTTTGAAATGTTTGTATGTCTGTCTATTTGTTCCGGCTAATCTCCGAAACGACTGGACCGATTTTGACGGGGCTTTCACTGGCATATAACTGATGTTATAAAAAGTAATTAAGGCTACATTTATTTTAGAAAAAGAATTAGGGTTCCGCACAAAAAAATTAAAACCCATGAAAACTAATTTGTTTTCCGACATGCACACGAACGAAGTCGCGGGCACAGCTAGTCTCATATATAACATTCTCGTGTCACAATGTTAGTTACCATACTCCTCCGAAACGGCTGGACCGATTTGTATGAAATTTTGTGTGCATATCGGGTAGGTCTGAGAATCGGCTACTATCTATATTTTTTTTTTTTGCAAAACGACGTTTGCGGGGTCAGCTAGTAATTGTATATAATAACATTATTATTACGTAATTATGGTCACTGACGGAAAATTGAAATTGTACTGACATTGAGTGTTTTTTAAGTACGATCATAACGTCACAAAACTCACAAATTAAGAATAATTTCCAACGATTTTCAGTAATTTTAGTGCAATTGTCTTCTCAAGGACTGCTGTTATTCGCTGATTTTGTAGAAAAGATAGCGTGAGTAGAGTAGTAGGAGCTCATCCATGTAATAAATATAATACATCACACACAACTTCACGCCTGTAATCCTGTAAGGGTTAGGTAGAGGTGTGCCTATAGCACACCCACATTTCGCCAGTTATGTTTGAGTCCCGTGGAATAGGGGGCAAGCCTTTAGCCACTAACCGGGGACAAGTTCAGACTCCGAGCTGCTACTGAGCAATTCCAGATAGTAAAACCCAAAAAAACTGAAAAGCAAAACATAATAAACCTTTTTTATTTAACCTTAATAACTAAGTTCTTAAACTAATGTAAGCATACCTAAGTAATTTTGAGTCGGCACCAAACAATCAATGAACAAAGATCACTAAATTACCTTAAATTTAAAGAAATAACCAAATCAAATTAACAATGTAACGTGAAATCTCCAGCGATAAATACAACATTCCAAAAAATGCTCTCTCCGTACGACCACTCGCAACGTGTGTGCCCGTTCGGGTTGCTGTCTCGCTGACATTAACTTCGTGAACGCTCGGCATTTTCCGGCGAAGCAGCGTGTCGCGCCACGCCGCCGCATTACGCTTTACGTAATTAATTAATTTGCTTGTTTGGCGCCGATTCAAAATTACTTAGGTGTACTTACATTACTTTCAGAACTTAAAAAAAAAGGTTTATTATTTTTTGCGTTTCAGTTTTTTCGGCGGTTTAATTTTTTTGTTATCAGTTTTTATTTTATAATTTTTTGTGGCTATAATTTACTAACTAATTATTTATTGAATTGTAATACGCAACTCAGCATTAAAATCTGTGATTGAACAATAAATCACCCCTATTTTCACATCCTTAGGGTAGGATTTTTTTTTCCAAATTTAAATGGGACTAACTTCGAGGTATACCCTATCCAGTAAAAAAAGAACGATCAAAATCGGAGTACTCTGTAAAAAGTTATGCGTGATCATACATAAAAAATATATATATATACGCGTCGACTTGAGAACCTCCTCCGTTTTGTCTTCGGTCAAAAGCAATTTGCCCATAGATTACATTTCTATGAATTCGCCCGACCCGGGAATCAAACCGAGGACCTCATGCTCAGCATTAGCGCTTGGGACCACTACACCAAAGAGGTAGGCAAAAAAAAAGAATGATATGATGATATAATATACTACTAGACTAGCTACTAGCTGCGCCTCGCGGTTTCACCCGCATAAGTGTCGATCCCGTGAGAATTATAAATGTTGATTCGAAAGACACGTGGCGCCATGTATTATCATAGTAACATTATTGTTGTTTTCTCGGGAACAGCACTTTTTTCGGGATGAAAGGTACCCTATGTCCGTTTCTGTACACCTGACAACTATGTGCAAAATTTCAGGATGATCGGTTTAGTGGTTTAGGCGTGAAAAGGTAAAAAACAAACTTACTTTAGCATTTATTATATTAGTTAGGATTAGGATTCAAGTTGAATTCAGTTGAGACTTAAAAATAACAACAAAGTATGACATCTACATAATTATGATAGCAGATAATAACCATCACCTAATTGTCATAATTAAAAACATTATTTAACAAAAATAAACTCTACTCCATCCACATAAGGTTGAAACGCCCCTTATCCAACGATTACACTGTACGCCAACAAAAGGCAGGTCACACTAGACCAATGATAAAACAGTGATATTGAGATAAAAACTTCATCTGGCGGGCATGTGGGAGATAAACATGTGAATTGGTGTTAATACTTTTACTGATAAGATTGTTGGAAGTGTAATTATTAGGGTTTAGTACCCAATGGATGCCAACGGGATCCTGTCACTAAGCCTCCACCGTCCGTCCGTCCGTATTTCGGTCAGCGGGCAACAAGAAAACACAAGAAACAAGAAAACGCGGGGAAACAAGAGTATTTATTTTTGTTTTTATCTATAAAGCTCGGAGATTTAGACGAAAACTAACATTACTTAAAATAAAAACTCTTGTTTATCGATTTTAAAAATTGCTGTTTACATCTTTGGCAAAAATGGCGCGGTCGGACCTTAATGTTAAATATTGTACGCTGGTACGGAACCCTTCGTGTGCGAGTCCGACTCGCACTTGGCCGGTTTTTTTTTATCTGAGTTGTAATGAAATCTTTTTTAAAGTTTTCTTTATTTTACTCATAGTCATAAACTCATAACACATATACTTTCGTTTTTACGTTACATTTTTAAATATTAGAACAGTGTTTCCCAAACATTGTTCTGCGACATCGACAGTCCGGTAATTTTCATACTGCCCCTTCGTGTCGTGAAGCACTTGATAGTTTAAAGGTTTAAACACATTCACAGACTGTTTGTACCATAGATATAGAATTCCGTAGATTGGGCATGAGAGTGAATGAGAGCTCCCGCTTTAACGGAACTTTGCTGTGTTAGAAAGAGAGAGAAAGTTGACGCTGTTAACAGGGCCAAACACGTATTTGCTACCGGCCCATACCGGCCTCGGTGACTGTTTACGTGAGCGTTTCGGCAATTATTTAAGCGAACTAGAGTGATAACCTGTGATTAAATAACCATAATACGATGGTTTCTTGTGCAGTACCAGGATGTGAATCTTCCAAAAAGAAAAACTCCCAGGATTACTCGTTTCACCAGTAAGTTTACAATGTGTTTTAATCGTTATTTCTGCATTAAAAATGCACTAATAAGCCGGCTATAAGCAAAATATGATGAGAACATTATTATACTTACGATTTAGATGAATTAGCATGCCTAAAACCACCGTATTTAAGAAATAACAAATAGAGAAATACGAAGGAGTTATAACCTCATTTTTTAGTGATGCGATAGCCAAATTTTTGTTGATATCGACAGCTAAGATAGGTAGCTTCCTTGTAGCTTCATACAAATGCATAATCTTAGAAAAATAGATTATATTTAAGTACTTATTGTAACAAACAAAATATACTTAGATCAATGGTTTTTGGTCTCGTTTGATTGTTGACATTTCCAATCTACGGAATTCTATATCTATGGTTTGTACACTTGGTAACTACATGTAAAGCACGCGTCGCTTTGTGAGATAAAAATAATGTAGCATTCCTACTATCACTAACAACAAATAGACTGGCCTGGGAAATCCCAATTTTAGGGACCTCGCGCACTAGACGATCACGACTCCGGCCAGTGGCCGCAGCGACCAAGCTAACTATAGAAACCATATACGTATTAGTATGACAAACCAATTTACAATCAAGTGATAAAGTGCAAAGGCCTGTTTAAAACTGTTGTAATGGAACTTCAATTGATAATCTAAACTAACTTTTCCCCTAAACTAATCCAAGTTCTATAAAAAAAATTAAATGACAATGACAAAAATGTAGCTTGTAATTAGTATTTATTTAATAAAACATAATAAAAAAAAACATGTTAACTAACAAAATTCGTAATAACAACTACCACAAAGTGCAACATTCAACAGCTCATCTTGCTGTGCTGTCTCTACATGACGCTGGCAGAATAGTCGACATCGTCTCAGTTGCCAAAAACGCACGGGTGAATAAGTTAAGGTACGATAGCCGCGGTCGGTTCATTGATGGGTGATCTGAACATTCATGACATATCAAGACCTCGGAAAGCATGTTAAGCCACTGGGCCTGGCTTTTTATTCTTCATTTTGTGTCGAATAAGTGATAGGCTTGTATTGTTATATCTTAAACTAGCTGACTCTACACACATTGTCGTGTCCCATTAAATACAAAAAGGACCTTTCTCCTTTTACCTAATTTTCTGTGTAATTCTTACAATTTATCTTACCTTAAAAACCTTATTCATGACAAGAGAAGTGGAACAAAAAAGTGACCCTGTGGTACCATAGGGAAGAGAAGAGAAAGAAGGGAAAACCATTGAGAAGATGGCAGGATGACTAGGTAAGAACGGCTGGAAAGACATGGACTAGACACTAGACAGGCAAGGAACAGGGAGAATCGGAAGAGGTTGGAGGAGGACTTTGCCAAAGGGCACATGACGAGACCCAGAACTGATATCGAACACAACATGATATTCATTACAATCACTATGAAAAAAAGGCTATAAATAAATAAAAGAAAACCTTATTCAAATTTTTATTTAAAAGAAATTCCCAATTCTGTCCAGAGATTCATAAGTGATGAGCTTACCAACAAACAGCATTCAATATTCTAAACCAATATTATGATAAGAAAATATTAAATTTTTTGTATGTTTGTTTGTTACGATTTCACACTAAAATGTCTGAATGGATTTGAATGAAATGCAGGCACATGGGTAGACCACGACCTGGATTAGGACATAGGATTCATTTTGTCCCAATATCTGCACAGGATCAAGACTTATCTGGGTGAAACTGCGGGGCGCAGGTAGTTATTTATGTAGAAAAATAGTTTAAAGCCATTTGAAGCTATGAAATTAGGTTTAAGTAAAGCTAGAATTTTGAGTGACGTTTTGTAATATGGGTCATAAGACTTACCATAACGAAGGAGGTTAAGGCTTAAAAAAGCCTATTGTATTATTTCACAAAGGAGTTCCTATTTGTATTCCAATTTTAAACAAATTTGAACATTCATTTTGTTTAAAAACTTTCGGTCAAAGGGATGCCTTTTGATCTTTCTCTTTAATTAGCTACATTTAAAAGAAAAATATGGAACTTACTCTGTAAGACCTCTAAGTCTTTAGCACTTTCTTCTTCTTCTCTTTCTTGATTGAATGTAGTCTTCCTCATTTGCTTCTTAACTCTTTCTAGAAGTTTATTGCTATCAGCAATCTGCTCTTCCATCTGTTTTTGTAGTTTCGTTATCTTATTTTCTATTTCTTCGGCGGCATTTCTCTGCCTAGCAGACCTTGGCGCTTCTATTACGGACCCGTAAGTTATCATAAGCCATAAAAAAAACACGAAACCGATGACAATAGTTACTTTTTTAACATTGAAACGCATCTTGGATCACTATATTTTACGAATGTTTAAGTAAGAGATTGAGTGTCATGAACCATTCATCGCGTCCATAGTCCCGTAAGGTATGCTCCCGATATCCGGTGGACGCAAAAGTAAACAAGAAACATCACTATAATAATGATCCGATCAGATATATTCGAGTTCAAAATAATTGCACTCCGATCACTCAGCTAATCCCGTTATAACGAAAGAAACTTTATTATGCCCGTTAATTAACAATTCTACTGTAGATAAAGCGCATGAATTGCAATTTGATAATTGAAAAATTACGATTTTTTTCCTTCTAAATACCAAAACAAACACCGTTCGAACGTGTGTACACGTCAAAAAACAAATGACGGATTGACTTGACCGGCTGACAGCACGGTGTCAGCGGTGTGACCAGTGCTTGAGTGATTTTCGTACCACAACAAAAATTTAATTCACGGTAGAAATCGTAATCAGTCGTTCGGTGCCACACCTTTAAAAACTAAAAGCTCGTCATAGGTGACAGTACTGTTGTCCGTCCATAAACCGCCATTGTTGTGTATGTGTTCAATAATGTGTCGATCACAAATTAAACGACCACTTACTTAATAATTTGATTATAAAATGTACACATACAGACGCCAGCACATCAAGATACTACCTACAATCTGTCAAATTTCTTTGACACATTTTCAACTTTTTCAAAGAAAAACTTTTTTTTGTTCAAAGTTGATTGGGAAAATTTTACAGTTTCGGATAGCTTGATGTGCTGGCGTCTGTACATACCTACGCGACTTAAAGTGTAGTCTATAATCTAAATGCAAAACCACCCCGACGGATATATCTTATTTCACCTAAGTTTTCACTGTGTAATTTTTACTGAATAGACTGTACTGGCATTTTTCTCGCGGCTATAATATGAGGGAACTTAAGTGGAAGCCTTTGCTCAGCACTATATTTATAGGCTCACATTTTTTTTACATAATATTTCACAACTTCTTTTTTTTTTAGAGTTCCGTAGTAAAGCAATGAAACCTAAAAACCCCGAAGACTCAGAGAACCTTGGTACTAAAAAACTGATAGGCCTACAAAGTTCAATAAAATCATAATCCATTTTTTAAAGAAAATCTATAGGTACGCCTAAGTAGGCTCTACAACTTAAAATATATCTGATAAAACTTAAATGTACAGACGCCAGCACATCAACCTACACCTAACTGTCACATTTTCCCAATCAACATTGAACCTTGTGCTTTAGCGATAAAGTTGAAAATCTATTACAGAAATCTGACAGATTGTAGTAGGTTGATGTGCTGGCGTCTGTACCTAAATAAGTAAAAATTTCGTAAAATTTCCATATTAACTTTCCATATTGACTTACCTACATTATACCTTAGGAATCATAAAAAATAAACATCTTAGTTATGGGTTATTTTATGATTAAAAAAGAACTAAATACATGTACTTACTACTGCTATAACTTTACGCTTTCCTCTGTGGGGAGGGCGGGAGGCAGAGGTTCTTGGATCCCTCTCAACGGTGGGAAAATCAAAATTTGATTTATAACAATAGAAAAAGTAATTGTGTAATTGTCTCATTAATCACAGTTGAGCTCATAATTATTAATTAATAAGTTTATGATGTTTCTAAGTGACTGCTTTTTATATCAATACTTTGTGGGTTTTTTCGGTTAAAACCGCAGAAATAACTCTGTTCTTTCATATCTTTTTTGATAATTATACTAAAACATACGAATTTATTTTTGTGGTCGATAAATTGTTATCGACCACAAAAATAAATTCGTATGTTTTAGCATGCACAGTATTGCTGTATTGACAGCAATACTGTGCATGCGGAAATATTCATCCCAACTACGAAACCCTTCACTGTGGTCGTCCCGAGACACACTTGTCCGGTTTTTAATGAAAATGTTCAGTAGTAGGTAGGTACCTAATAAGTTTTGAGTATGAATGTCGATGGCTATAAGAATACGGAGAATACCAAAGAAACGATGGATGGACTGTGTGATGGCTACAAAGGGGGTGACTACTGAGATGACGACTATATGCCGACCGCTTAAATGAGACGTTGCCTGAGGTAGCAACGTGGTGCGGGAATTGTGTGGTGATGTGATGCGAGAGCTCAGTGACCTTGTGACCCCTCCCGCACCGTGCAGCTACCTCAGACAATGCCTCAGTTAAGCGGTCGGCCTATAACATAGAAGTATGTAAGAAGAAGACATGTTGTGCCTACCCTTAATAAATTGGAATAAAGGCAGGAGAATGAAAAGAGCATAAAGAGCATGAGATTGAGATCTCCAAAGACTCCAAGAGCTCACAGGCTCTTACCTCATTCCGAAACAAGGCAGCATAAAAATATCAGCTTAGGTATTCACAACCATTCGAAAGGCCTTCATATCGAAAATTACACATTTTCAATGACTGATTTACCTTGCTTCCAACGGTAAATAGCTGTCGGAAGAATGGCGGCCGCCTATTTGATTCAAACCGAAAAAAAAATCGGGTTTAGGATTGATCAACGGGATCTCTTCTTTTCGCATAATGTTATTTTTGCTAATATACTTTGCCATAACTATTTTGGCATAATTTGTTTTGGCATTTAATTTGCATAATACTAAACGACGTCAGGGGCAACCTGAGGTTCGGTTTGGTTAGGTTCCTTTAAACCCTGCAGACAGAAATAGGAGCCCCGCCGACCTGTCGTCGTTAGAAATAAAACGAGTAGGTATGCTAAATTTATGCGTAAGCTGTTATGCGTAAATAATGTTATGCGAAATTATAATTAGTTAATTACTTTTCATACATAGTGTTGTATAAAATCAAATTATTTTCTAACTGAACAGACAGCTGTGCTGCTGGGGAGTTTGTTCCGCCATTTCTTCTTCACAGCGAAAGCACTAGGAAGTGGCGAAGGGCGGGCGTTCTGGGGGACTGTCTTATGTAATTTTGACGTTCGAAAAGTGCTGATTCTCAGCCTAGTTTGAATAAATGACTTTTGATTTTGATTTTATAATTAGGAGAAACAAAAGTATGCCAAGTTATTAGGTCTTAAAATTTTATGCAATTGGATAGGAAACCTTAGTTTGAGCCTTTATAAGTACAGCCTGTCTGTAGGCACAGAAGAGTACCTATCGAACGCAAATCAAGTGCAAATCTACATAATTATCTATTAAATATTTAGAAGTTCAACTTATTCATACTTACGAGGCATCACAACATTTCCTGCAGCATTTGGAGTCATTTCAAAGGTAAGCACATCAATATCATTACAATAATTATTTTTATCATTTTTCTTTCTCTCATTAGAATTTATTAGCAGTAAGTACAATGGAAATACACAGAACAGCAAACATGTTACTCGAAGTGACCAAAAGCCACCAGTCCATCTTCTGCAAGTACTACACCACCTCATTTTGTTCATTGCTTTTTATTGAAGTGAAAACTTCTTTAGGCACACTTTGCGCTATTTCTGAACAGTGAACGAAACTGATCACACTCGGGTCGGTGACGCTGAGTCGGGTATACTCGGCTCAAGTCGGTTGGTGATGCTGAATCGGGTATACTCGGTGCTGAATCGCGTATACTCGGCTCCAGTCGGTATGTTTTACCTTATTTCGTGTGCGGTGTCATAAGCACAGACCCTCTTTTTGACACGAGGATTGAAAGTGAATTTTCAAGGACGCGTCACGTCTAGGCACATTTCGTTACATGAGAGAGAAGAAAGATATGACTCTCCCTCTTTTTCTCTCACACTAAATCTCTCTTATTTTTTATTTTGTAAGAAGTTTCATTTCTATCACAGGTACGGTGCTGCTCGCGCAATTTTTTTTTAAGCACTTAGTAGGTATATACTTGAGATTGTTTTTCATTCACTGTAGGTACACTGGATTATTTAATAAAAAAGTCTTTAAGTAGTGTTAGGTACTCAAATTCGATTTAGAATTGAATAACAGTAAAATAAGAGTTTATAACATTTTTTCTTTGCTTTGGAACGAACTTCGATGATTTTAAAAATAATCTGTTTATTGAGTTAACACTTGTGTCTCGTTCAGGGTCTTCAACCGATTAATTTCAATAATACACTAATACGTTCAACGTAAAATGAACTAGTTTTTAATTATTATCAACTCGTTTTATATTCTTCTATACAGTGTTTCGAGTAGTAGGTAACTTGAACGTCCCGGTCCATATAGTACTGAAGTAAGTATGTAATGTAGTACCTATCTGTGGTATACGAGCAGTGGCGGTTGTTATCACGGTAACCAATAAACAAAGCAATCGAAGTAGCATTCTTATCGTGAACGTTTTCAAGCATTTACCTACTAGGTATAAGTATGTACAGAGGCCAGCACATCAAGCTACCCCAATCTGTCACATTTTCGCAATTGAATATGAACCTTATTCCTTTGTTGTAAAGTTGAAAATCCATCAAAGAAATTTGACAGATTGGGGTAGCTTGATGTGCTGGCCTCTGTACATTCAACAAGGTCTTGTGAATTACACCCTAATTGCGTAACATAAGTATCTGAATCATTTTGAAAGATACCTACTGCTAATCCAGTGCTTCATATGTTTGAAATATTTGTCGGTTCAACAACGTAAATAACGCAATGAATGTTGTTGAGCTGTCAAAATGAAAGCCATTGCTGCTGTTAGTGTTTTACGCAATTACCCCGCTGTTTCCTCCAACCTATTTTATTGTGATTGGTTTCCCCATTTATTCCTTCAAGTGGAGCATTGTCCGTGGGCCATGGCGGCCGTCGTTGGTGCTTCCAACCAGCCAACCTTCCTCCAGAAGCAGCGGAGTAATTGCGTAACACACTATAATCAGCAGCAATGGCTTTCATTTTGACAATTCAACAACATTCATTGCGTTAATTACTTTCGTTGTTGAGCAGACAACAATTCCAAAGGAGGCACTGTGCAGGCAATGTAGAGGCACAGTGCGCACGAATGGGTCTTGATATGAAATGGATGATCACCCATCCACGAACCGACCGACGCCGGCAAGTGTAGCTTAATCTTCGAGCGTGCGGCTGTTATTATTCAGCCACGAGAACCGCCCTTCCATCCTAACGTTATTTCGGGTGACCAATGAAAATCAGCGCTGTGCGGTCCTCCATAGCACAGCATCATGCTGAGTGGAAGCCTTCTTGTCACAGTCATGACGTGCAGCTGCCGACTTTTTCTGTTTTGTGCTCGTGATTATAATAATGAAGATCTAAGTATTTGTTTTTATTTTTCTGATTACTTACTTGAGTCAATTATCTTTTTGCATGCACGTCTTTCTGTGACAAATAATTTTTTTTTTATTTCTTTCTTTCTTACAGAATAGACCGGCAAGTATCAGTCCGCCAGGAATTTCTTATGCATGTCACTTTCCCTGCTTACCTATTGATCCCCAAGCCATAAAAATACTCATCAAGCAGTAATACTAAATTTAAAATAACTGAGCTAAATATTTCTCGCTACGGTTTGTTGCCAAATGTTTATTGATCAATGAAGATCGATTACGCGTGCCAATGCGATTGTCATGAGCTCGCTTGTTGACAAAACACGCCTAATTGCGTGGTCGTAACAGATTGCTGACAGATTTATGTGATTAATTTAAATATTTCGAGTTTTGTAGCTGTAGTTACAAGTCCGTCAAATCTTAGAAGTACCGTTTGACGTTTCATATTTTTCAACTTTGTTCATACGAATTCATCATAAAACCATGAATTTAGAAAGATTTCATTATTGTATCTAAAAATGTACAATTCTTAATATCTAAATGTAATTGAAAACTTTCAAACAAAGCAAAATAACACATATTTATAACTGTCAAACGGTACTTCTTAGATTTGACGGACTTGTAGTACTTAGAACTCCATTCGAAAGGGTTTCAAAATATCAAATTCTATAATTATGTGAGTCATGAGTGATATAATTATGTATCTCTAAAGCTACGGTTTCCTGGAAAAGCGGTTCTGTCATATACGGCCGGCCGTCAAGAAAATTTGTCATTTTCTCCAATATAACAGAGCGTTTTTTGACATCTTCATGTTAAATTAAGATGTCAAAAAAACGCTCTGTATTTCATCATTTCAGCCGAAAGACGTCCACAGCTGGGCATGGGCCTCCCCCAAGCATCTGCACTTCGTGCTTCCCGTATCCAACGGGTTCCTGCTGCGGTCTTCACAAGGTCGTCGGTCCACCTTGTGGGGTGGGAGGCCTTCCAACGCTGTGTAGGTAAGTATTTGGATAGCCGTTATTGTGTGACCGTTGTCCGCTTTTTTAGGAAACGCTTACATACACTGGCAGTGTAGCCAGTGTATGCTTTAGAAAGCTTTACATAAACTGGCTGACGTCGGCACACTAGTGTTTGTCAGCTATCACATCACACTAATATTATAAAGGCGAAAGTTTGTGAGTGTCTTTGTTACTCTAGGCTTTTTGAATAAAATTTAGCACAGAGATAGTTTATAACCAGGACACCATAGGATACTTTTTATCCCGATATTCCCACGGGATTGAAACTTATGCGGCTGAAAATAAAAGTTATTCTTTCTTTCTATATTTTATTGAATAATTTGCTCAAAATTCATTCAGAATCAAGATATTTGCTACAGGTATTTTACGAAAGCATGCATTCCATAGCGTGAACTGTGAAGTCGTTTCTCTTTTTGTGTTAAATATTTTGTGTGCCATTAAGAGATTCCATAAATTCTTCGTTTCGTACAAAAACTGTCTTTATAGGTTCCGCATAGTTCCGCGTCATAAATGTTCGACAGTTAGGTTTTTTCTGGAGGAAGTTAATTGCTGTTGCCATAAACAAAAATTCGGATGATTTAAGTAGACGTATGCCATGCTTTTTATCGTCACAGGATGTAAGCAGCTCAATTTTAAGAAGTACCTAATAATCTTAGAACTTGAGTAGGTAGTAGTACCGGTATCAATTTAATTATTCAAATGACATCGCCACAGATAGGTGTGTTTTTTTTCTGGAAGATTCCAGACAAAAACATACCTTACATAACATCACGCCTTGTTTCCCTGAGGGGTTGGGCAGAGGTGTACCTATGTATGTACACCCATATTTCACCAGTTAGGTATGTTGTAAGTCCCACGTAATAGGGGGCAAGCCTATTGACATCAACCGAGCACAAATCCACGACTCCGAGGTACTACTGAGAAATTCCAGAAAGAAAAAACTTAATAACACTTCGCCCTACCCGGGAATCCAACTCAGGAGCTCATGCTCTGCAGTAGCGTTTGCGAATACTAGACCAACGAGATGTCCATGCCATGTGTAATTTTCTTCTAAACACCGTTAAACCGTAATCAAATCCAGATCAATTAAAAATAATACCCTTACCAATTACTCTAAACATTTTAGAAATAAACTAATTAAGTAAGCGGTAACCACGCTCATCCGTACACGTGTTTATTGATGGACGACGCGACGTCGTCGGCTCCCGCGCATCGTAAGTAAAAAAAGGTTCAGAAGTCACACTCCTACTATGGAAGTCACGCTCTCGCAGTTAAAGTCGAACAAACGATTAATACAAAAATGTATAGGCTTTCCATTAAATGGCGTGTTTTTAACAAGCGTAGCAATCAAGGATTTACAGGGTCAAATTAAATTAGCTAGCGAAACTCCGCAGAAGTGATGGGTATCGACATCTAAAAACGATTTTTTTTTTCTAAACTGAATCTTCACTACAACTATATTTTTTTTGTCGTATTTAGATATCGATAACCATCACAACTGTGGAGTTTCGGTAGCTAATTTAGTCCGACCCTGTATATCAATATCTTTGATCCCTTCTGCACGGTTGTCAATAATTTTGAAGAATTCAATAAAATAATGAAGGAAGCTGGGACACTGCTCACAACCTTTTCAAACAATGACTTACTTTACCTAAGGAAACAGGGAGCTTGCCTATATTTGGCCACATTAATGACGAATGAAACTTCTGTCACTTTTTATTGTGCATCAGCTATCCTGCGCGAGCACATACTGTAGCAATTTAAATCATTTAGATGTAGGGATCGCATACCGCAGTCAAATATGCGGAAACGCAACAGTGTGGAGTTGTTGAAAATTAATTCACGGTTTAGAGTGCTGTGGGGGATAAGAAAACCACAGAACAGATAAAATAACTGTTCTGTGAAGAAAACCGACCCCGCATATTCTTAGAAAAGTTTGCTATAGTTGGGACATCAATTTGACAAGAAACTTAAAAAGCTAAGCGGTCACGGGTCAGCCGTCATTCTTTACCACAACTAGACAAACACTTTTCTACCATGTTCGGATAAACGGGGAAAAGTACAGACGCCAGCACATCAACCTACACCTAACTGTCAAATTTTCCCAATCAACATTGAACCTTATGCTTTAGCGATAAAGTTGAAAATCTATTACAGAAATCTGACAGATTGTAGTAGGTTGATGTGCTGGCGTCTGTACCTAAATTTTTTATAATAAAAAGTTATGGATGGCGTATTTACTTTTTTATGCCAATACAGCAATAAAAATTGAACAACAGTAGCAGTAAATTAACAAAGTAAAATTACAAGCTACGGAACTCTCCTACAGCAAGCTATAATTTTTAAGCGGGAACACCACACATTCATCATTTGGTAGAAAAAATTAAGAAAAAAATGCGAAGCGCCACCGAGCTCCCTATTCAGCCTAATTATGACAATATACGTCGGTGGTTTGAAAAGGCGACAGGACCGATTTTTTTTCTTATTTATTGCTTTTATTATGGTTTGCATTTTTGTTTGACGAATTTTTTTTTTTTTAATTCGGAACTTTCGAAAGACAAGTCTTAGTTTGAATCTAAATGAAGTTTAGTTGACTGATGTCTTTTCCTTGTCAAGCCTCTACGGGCAGATTTTTTTTTTTAGAAGTCGGACATTAAAAAAATACATGGAATACAGAATACACAAGGGGCTAAAAGAGAGGCCCGTGGCTAAAAATAACAGTGTGACCATCTTTACATACCGAGACCCCTAAGTGCCTCGGAAAGCACATTAAGCGGTTGGTCCTGGCTGTCATTCCTGGATCTTTTAACAGTCGTTACGGGTTATAGTCAGAAACCCGAAAGTCTGACAACCAGTCTTACCAAGGGGTATCGTATTACCCAGTAACTGGGTTGTGGAGGTCAGATAGGGAGTCGCTCCATGTAAAATACTTGTATTCAGCTGCATCCGGTTAGACTGGAAGCCGACCCCGATATAGTTGGGAAAAGGCTAGGCAGTTGATGATGATTAATAAATTAAAAACAAATCGCAAATATTTACACGCCCTTACCTACGAGTACCTACTTACCTAAGTAGTTACCTACATTAACAACAGAGCTCCCACCCCAAACAATAATCAAATTCATATTTAAAGGCAAATTACCCAAAACATTAATTTATCCATTCCAAAACTCAAAAATAATTAACGAAAAAATTAAGAGGTTATAATCAAAACCGAGTCGACAGCCATAACGGAGGCAAAGACAATAAATCAATGGAGTCGCCACTCCGTTCTATAAGCGACCATCTGACTACTCCAATTAAATGAACTAACTAAATAATTATCAGAATTAATGACTCCACACATATATCAGCAGACTCCTTAAATAAATCTCCCGTTTGATGTACAAGGAGTGCGCGAGCGCACGCTTGAGACGACGGCCACGCCTCTTCACAGTGATTGGTCCAACTCTAATTATAACTTTGTGGATCTTCATGAGCTATTTGCATCGTTTAAGTATCTACAACTAATTATATACCCTGTTTAGATAATATAGAGTTGAGATTTGAATGTGGATTGCTAAGGAATACTGTCATCCAGAAAGACGCCCATTAGTAAAGACTCTCAATCTTCATTCGGATCAGTCGCACCACTGCCAGATATAACTAATTTGATAATTAAACAATTTTCAACCTTAACGCTCTAAAAATAAGGGAGATAGAAGCCAAAATATGTTGAGATACGATTATGTTTTTCAAAAGAGGTAGTTAACATTCCGTCCCCAGACGTTTCAGCGAACGAATTGACAAAAACGCATCGTGGAACTTTCTTATTAGTTTAAATTATGGCCCTGTGTGAGATACTACACTTTGAATAGTTCAGTGCTTAAATTGTGATTCAAAATGTCCCTCAAGCTGGAACAGTGAACACGTTGATTAAATAATTAAGAAAATACAAAATGGATCCCTCAGAATCCACAATGGACGTTGAAGAAATAAAAACAGAAAAAACCGAAACAAAACTTCCGTTTTCCATAGAGAATTTATTGGCTGATAAATTCGAAAAACAAAGTTGTAATGATTTTACAAATGATGCGAACGCGTCTACTAGTGGTGTGACCTGTGATTTAAAAAGTAATTTCGTTAGTGATGTGACTGATACTATCGATTCGGACGATGACGATAGAGCCAGTAGCAACAGTTCGGAAAATGTCGACGTCGAAAGTTCCACCGTCGGCGATGCGCAAGAGTTCCTCGATTTAAAATCTACTGATTATGGACAATCAGGTAATGTTCTATTTTATTTTCTATCAGAGACAATTAATCTACCGGCCACCGGGATGATAAAGTTACAGAACCGAGCAGAAGTACAAAAGAAAAAAATCCCATTTTTTTTTCTCCAATTGCGTTTTATTATGAAATATATAATTCTAAAATCAAATGCTGGCTAAAATTACAACAACTGACGAATATAGTTCTCTTCATTCTTTAATTATTTTTTAGATAAGCCCACGGATATCGATATCTATGTATAAGCCCGACAAAGTGCGAGTATCTACTTATTAAAATAAAAATTGTCTTTTTTTTTCATAGACAACTATTGATTATTCTGTGTAAATTAGATACTTACTGTGTTTTGGAAATACATGTTAGCTAGCATACGCCGCCGACGGTTAAATAATCATAATAGAGAGTATAATTTTGAATGTGAGGCTTTTACATGCAATGCCTTGTTGTTAAAGGTATAGGTACATCCAATGCCAGCAATATAACCACTTTAAAACCCATAGCAGTCCCGTCGACGTCGTTGTTTGGTAAAAAATATCAAGTGTGTTAACAATAATTATTATATTAAGTAGTTGCAAATCATGGGCTGCAGTGGCAATCGGTGCCGTCGCGTTATCCACGACTTAATGGTCAAACTGATTTGACGATGAGGAACAGAATTCCTCGTGGTCAAATCAGTTTGACCATTAAGTTCCGACCACGAGGAAGGAAGGCGATTTTCTTGCACGAAGCAATAACGGACATCGTATTCATATCTTACAACAGCTAGAATTTTTCGTAAACATGGTAGTAAAGAAGTTTGGTAGAAAAGGACAAAGAGGAGGCCTTTGCCGAGCAGTGGGACAACAACAAAACACAAACAACAAAAAATTATAGTAAGTTGATACGGATTATTCCACTTTGCCCCACCAACCGCCACACTAGGATGTTGATACGCCAATGTTCTTGATAGAGCAACGGTCCAATCCCGGCGTATAGGCTTAGCTTATACCAGTTATGTGGCTAGCCAGCTAGAGAGCACTGAGCAGCCTCTACGAGAAGCGACTGGACGTCAAGTCTCCAGCACATGTTGGGATAGACCTCGAAAACGGCGACTTTATGTAGGCCTACCGTTGCCGTTGCGCGTTGGTTAGAGCGTTTACGCACTGCATGCCATCCAAAATGCCGGTCGCTACCCGTAGAAAGTATTGTACGGGGGGTTAGATCCGTCATTCCTTCCGTCCGAAATCTGAAAATCGGATTTTGCTATTCGGATTCGGATAGGACGCAGTGCGAAAACGATTTTACGATTTCAAAGATCCTCATCATGAATTACCAGAATTACCATTAATTTATTTTATTCAATTTCGAGCAGCCATTGTTGTTCACATCTTTGGCAAATTTGACCTTAGCTAAGGCTATGGCCACAGTATAATAAAGTAAGCAGTATTATGCCTCGGCAGTGTCCACGAAATAATTACCTACGGCCGCTCGGGATAAACACGCACTAAGGTTGTTTACTGACTGGACTGTGTCTCTTGGGTTGTAACTATAAATTTTATAAGTCCGACAAAAACTGGCGACGATCCCCAAAAAAAAGTTATTAAATTAGCATTATGAACTATATAGGTACGCCTGTGTGTTTCATAAAACACACACAGGCGTACTACAAAACGCGTAGGCGTAGGCGTAAACTAGATACTCCCTGAGGGCATACCCTCAGGGAGTATCTAGTTTAATTAATCCTAAGAAAGCACATCATCTGAATTCACATGGAGAAAAAAAAACTTATTGACCTACTTAATGCACTTTGTAAAATGAATGAACCTTTTATAACTTTTTTGCGCTTATGATTAGTTATGATGATGCACTTTTTAGGGTTCCGTACCCAAAGGGTAAAAACGGGACCCTATTACTAAAACTCCATTGTCCGTCGGTCTGTCTGTCTATCACCAGGCAGTATCTCATGAACCGTGATAGCTAGACAATTGTTCACAGATGATGTATTTCTGTTGCCGCTATAACAAAAAATACTAAAAACAGAATAAAATAAATATTTAAGGGGCTCCCATACAACAAACGTGAGTTTTTTGCCGTTATTTGCTCGATATTAATAACTGCAACAGGTAGACGCTTAGAATATTCACCGAATATTTAGTTGTATATTCCCTTTAAAAATAAATAATTAAATTAAAATAAAATAAATATTTAAGGGGGCTCCCATACAACAGACGTGATATTTTTGCCGTTTTTTTTCCTTGTGGTACGGAACCCTTCGTTTGCGAGTCCGACTCGCACTTGGCCGGTTTTTTAATAATCAAGCCTCTTTTTTTTGTCACAATGGGTTGCACTTGCAGTAAGTACTTAGTAGGAGCGCAAAAAGTTCTAAGAGGGTCGTTAATTTCAAAATCCATACAATATTATAAATTCGAAAGTAACTCTGTCTGTCTGTATGTTACCTTTTCACGCCTAAACCACTGAACGGATTTAGATGAAATTTGAAATGACATAGGATAGTTTTTATCCCGATATTCCCACGGGATCAAAACTTATGCGGGTGAAACCGCGGGTACTTAGCACGGATATTTAGGTACTTATCCTTTTTCTCCAAGTGAATTCAGAGATGCTTTTTTAGGATTAATTAAACTACTCCAAGAGGGCAACAAACTAAAGATCGAGATAGATCATAATAATAAATAATAGTAATAAATCGTTCATTTATAAAAAGGGATTTTACATTAGGGTCAGGTACGCTGAGCATTCTTTTTTAAAAGCTTACGTTTCCTTAGTTATAATAATTATTACGTACTTAGTTATAATCTTAAACAACTATCTCTGGCCCTTACTTAATCATGAACGTTATGTAAAAAATCTAGTACCGTTTAGGCAAAGCTTACAAAAAATATCTCAACTTCAAAACTTCAACACAAATAATTACTCCTTCCGGCGACAAAATAAATAAAAAGTAAGTATACGATTTCAAAATGGATACCTATTTGAAACAAACAAATAAATCACAGAAACGCGAGCTTGTAATTTGAAACAACACATAATTAATGAAAAAAGATAAAAAGTAAAGCAATTGACGCCTTCCCGCGCCATTTGACTTCACGCAACGCTCCCGCGCTTCGTGTATTTTTGGCGCCAATTAATCTGTTGGTTCGTTCGGATATCTTGACTTTTTTAACCTTTTCACCGCCAAGCACTTCTATAGAAGTTCGGGATTTTCGTGCCACCAGCGCCACAACTTCTATAGAAGTTGTTAATTTTAACTATCTTATTAAAATAAATTTACTGTGATTAAAAGCTTTGTTCCATTTTATTATTTAAGATAGCACTGTCTACTACCCTGTTTTTTATTTTTCTACACAAAATAAGCCCTAGTTTGTCCTAAAATCGGCAAAAACAGAAAATCCGAATTTTGTTACTTTCCTCAGAACGCCAATCACTTCATATCAAGTTGGCCAGTGATGTGCCGTGAAAGGTTGATTTCACCATTGAAATATTTATAAATACAGAAAGTTACGAATATCGAAAACAATTTGAGGTCAATAAAATATGAACTTAGTTATCTACTTCATTACAAAGGATAGTAGATGAATTTCGACCTTCAGGTAGATGCCGATACGTAATTATAAAGTTGTTACCAATTCTTGTCGATAGTTATTTTCCCATCTCTACAAAACAATTGGTCGTCTATGCCCCTGTGCGCCACCGAGTGCCACGAACTACTATAGAAGTTGGTCAGTGACGTCATAGGCGTGCGGCTGTCAAGGTCACTTTGGCATAGTGCAGCACAAACACAAAATCGGATTCGCGCGCACGCATCTTTCTTTCTTTCACTTGATAACAAATAGAAAAATGAGTGAAGAACTTGATTCGGACGAACTTCTTAAAATTTTGCAAGGTGTGGAATCGGACTCGGAGTATTTTGTGGAGAACATTGAACCAGAAAATAATTCTGAGGTATGTCTAACTGGATGATAATAATAATGTTTATTCATCAAAGAGTAGGAATTCAATAAGTATGTAAAATGTTCGGTGAGCCCAGTATCTCCAGATGCACTGTAATTACAGTAGATTTAGGTACTGTTTTTGTACTCCATACACTATTATGGTAAATACAATACATGAGTTAAGAAAAGAACAAAAACAACACTTAAAAAACAATGCTTTGATAAGTACACGGCTACAAGCGTGATAGAATTTAAATATATAGTTACTTTCCATTTCAAAAAACACTTTAAAAACAATTAAAAATTCTGCCACTTAGATACCTACGGTAAAAAACGTTAACTGAAGTTATTAAAAAAACACAGGAATAAACAAAAATACAAGAAAGAAAGACCATAGACCCCATCCCTGATCAGAATCGAATTCAACGTGCCCTCAGTGCCAATAACTTGATATGAAGTTAAAGAATGAGATCATGAAACAAATAGAGATGTACCCCGTTCCTTATAGTTCTAATTGAGTTATGTATTAGTTTCTTTGATACTCATAATTTATACTGTTTTTTCTTATTAAGGATACTGTGAAACAAAACAAATCTGGAAATATTTAATCAGTTTTTATTTATATTCGTAAAATCAACTTTAAATCTTAACTTTACGCGTACAAATCTTATTCATCGATATGACGATATCCCCATCACTACTGTTTACTATATATTTAGTTATACATTTATAGCTTGGCGCTCGGCGAGGCATTGCGTTTTGTGTACGTTGGCGGCGAAAAGGTTAATGACACCACTGAAATTGAAAGGACACGAAATTAATCATTAGAAAAATTAATTGATTGGTCAAACGTATAACGTTTGACCAACCATCATGGTATGTGGGCACGGAAATTTTCCGAAATGTAAAGAAATTACATCGGCATTGGCATCGATTACGAAAAAAACTGTCTAAAAAGTGGCTTTTATTCTATCTATTTAAGGTTCACAATGCAGTGTATTGAACACGCGTTCTTTTTTTTACGTTGCATTCCCGCGCTACTGTGGGATGGGAGAGTAGGTACCACAGACATAGATCTGTAGGTACGCAAGTAGTTATACCTATTACCTACTAGTCAGAGATGTAGGATTTTTTTTTAATCTCAGTAAAGAACCCGCCTCCTGAATGCCTTATGCATTAAAATTTTGTGAATAGTACGTATTCAGAAAATTTATACAATAGGTACTTACCTATGCAAAAAAAAAATACTTAGGTAATAGAAAACAGCTCATTTAGGTATCAAATTTTAATTTCAGTCGACAACATCCATCGGTTTCTTACTAAACTTCAACTTTATCCGACGATCCTGCATAGGTACCGACTTCAAAAAATGGAGGTTATGTTGACTGTACCAACATAAACAGTGTAAACAAAAGTAAAATATGATAACATTAAGTAGTTAGGTACCTATGTATATTTCATAAAATTATTTATTTTTCGACAACAAACTAAAATTAATTGTCTAGTAGTGTTATATACTTAGGTACTCGTAAATAATAATAATTCGGTTTTTAGTTTCATTTTTGGCTGTTTGGCGCATTGAGATATTTATTTACCTACATGTAAATATAAGTTAGTATGTAGATATTTGGTTTGACGGCTACGACTGCTACGAGTGTGGCAATTGTTTAGAAATCGTCGTTAAAATACCATTTGCCATTGTGCACACTTGCAACAAAATGTAACTTGAACTTTATAGAATAGTAGGTACATTTTGATGGAAGTCATGAAAATATACTATTCTTTATCTCGACATTTCAATGCAGTAAATGAATAAAACACTTTAAGAAAAATAGTAACCAGTCAATAATTTACAGCAGAACATGTCGTTTCTTTAATTCATTAAACTGTTACAAACGCGAGAAGACAGCTGACACCGCCCGTTTTTCATCGATTCTGAACTCACTCAAAATATTTTGATTAATGATTTTCTTGTTTACAAAAACCATTCGTTAGTACCTACTTTATTCACGTGTGGTCCAGTCCATCATCCATGACCACATTGGCCACCTCACTTTTGCGGTACCTAATTTTTGCAAAAATTTTAACAGCAATTTCGGCTAAATGAACACTGAGGAATTGAGGATTAGAAGCCCTTGAAGTCAGCATAAATCTAACTCTCTTTCGTTTGATCAAATAGTCTATCATTTAATCATTTTAACATGGCAACATTTATTTTCTCTATTTTTATCCTATTTACACATGGCAGTGACATCGACGCACAAACTGTTACCAGAGGGCTTCAGTGCATACAATCATGATTCTGAACACCCTGCGTTAAATTCTTTGTCGTTTTTTTTTTTTATATGCTGTTTCATAGAAAAGTGCAATACCTATTCGGTGAAAAAGTATGGAAAGACAATTTTTTTTTAATTTTTTTTAAATTGTACGCTCCCTAGCGTAGATTTTTGAAGTGAAAACTTCTTTAGGCGCGTTGGGCATTTTTTGAGATGGGAAAAACCATCGAATTCGCGCCACTGTTACCGTAACCGACACTGCTTCGGATGTGTTCGGCTGTCCTCGGGATGTACTCGGTTTTAATGTAGGTATATCCGATATGTCAGTGAGTGATGGCAAAGTATTCTGTTTGTGTTTTGTTTTCACTTCTGTCGGCACTCCCGGAGTGTTTTTTTTTGTCTAGAATCATTTATGCTGAATTCATGGTTTCAGTTTGCCTCTCGATGTCCCTGCCATGTGCATGCTAGTCTCCGTAATTGAAGGAGCACACGTAAAAGAACCTTTTCTCAAACATGCTTGGAAATTTGAGCATTATTTTGACAACCTTCTTCGAGATAAATCGTAATTGCTGTACTGGCCAAATACATGCGAACAGCGGCCGGCAAAAGTTGTATGAAAATCCATATTTGTCGTGGTTTAGCGGCCAAATAAATTACATAGAAAACTCATATCTGTCGTGTAATTTAAAAATTGAACGATCTTTTACCTACTCCGAAACATGGCAACCCAGGAGGTAACTTATCAAAGGTTTTATTTAAATTTCGAACTGGCTTGCAAATAGAAAGCTGTTTATTGATAAAAAAAAATTAACACTTTAAAGCGAGAAACATTATTGTTTTTCGTTGTTCGTCATTGATTTTGAAAAGTAATTGTACTTATTTGACAAAAAAGTTCTGGCTAGGTACTACTTACTTAGTTTTAATTTCCGCGCATTATTTGAGAAAAGTACTATACAAGCCTTGGTCACAACTAAGCATTGATGGACTTAGTAGGTATGTGTGCCTCGGCTTCGCCTCGGCCCACATTTACATTTCGGCGTTCGCCCATCAATGCCTCTTTTGCTGGCCGCTGCAGTAATAACTATTGTATCTGTGTATCCTTTTTTGGAGATCTCGAGGAATAAATAAATTTAACCGAACCATTTCAAATCGTAATGTCTCTGCATATCTGTGTATTCATCCATAGGTCTGCTTGATGTATTTTAACTAATTTTGTTACTTTCGTATGTTTATTTTTTACAAAATATCTGACCTATCATTTGGGAAAGGCCTTCTTGCATTGAGCACATCGCGAGCCATACCTCTAGATGCCTGCTGTCAGTTCTTATTCTTCCCCTTTCTCGTGCACCGTATCTAGGCTAACAGTCTCTAATTCGACCTAACACCATAATATTGGTTCATTGTGAGACAAAGTAATAAGTAAGTAAATTAAATAGTTCATGTCGAATAGTTCCAGACACAAATTCTAAGTATATTGCGTTGTCCGTGCATCGGGGTCGCTTTCTATGCAGGAGTTAGGGCAATTTTAGGTCTATCAATCTGCCTAGCCTTTCCCAACTATGTTGGGGTCGGCTTCCAGTCTAATCGGATGCAGGTTTACATAGAGGAACTGCATATCTGACCTCTCCAAAACCCAGTTGCTGGGTATAATACGATACCCCTAGGGACTGGTTGTCAAACTTTTGGGCTTCTGTTTCTGACTACCTGTAAGGACTGTCCATCATCTACGGATGACGGGTACATAGGCCCACTTAAATCCTGTTCTGTATCCATAGGGTGGACACTCCAGTCTATCCTAATTATCTGGCTGATGTTATAAAATTGTGCTATGCCACACTGAGGTGTGTTTTTCCTTCCGTAGCTTCAAATTAGATAGTGTTGCTAGTATTATCCATGGAATTTGCTCATGCTTTGGATTATGATCTTGTGGTGGCATAATTATGTTTTTTTGTTGTATGTTGGTATCATTTATTAACAAAGAAGCTTACTGTGTAATTTATTAGTTGAATATTTATGTTCCTAAAATATTTTACTTTCCTCTACTCTACTTTTATTTCATACTTAAATAAAAATATCCATATCACACATTATATCGGGCAATAAAATACAAAAACATAAATCGTACTTTATAGTAAAAACGTAATAAAAAATATATTACAAGGTTTTTGTTCAGTGACAATTGCCAATAACTCGTTGTTACGAGTTTTACGCAAAAACATCATAAAACACTAATTTATTTACGATCTGCCAACTATAAAGCGCCTCCGGACATTTTTGTTCGAGCAATTACGGCTCGAATTAGCCGTTTGAATTGGTTTCCCGCGTTCCACTCACACACGCAAATGGAACCATTTAAAACTCACACACGCTCCAATAGGGACGACACTCTCGTATTGTCGGATAACATTTAAATATTCGCGCATTTCGCAAAATTTAATTTATAAATTAGCTGCCATGTCGTCGGCTCTTCTACAAAAATTGATGACAATATCATTGCTTCTTCAAGAGAGGATTTCAAATTTTCTAAAATATTTTTACCAGAATTTTTAAAAATGTTTTCAAACAATTTTACATAAACCCAATTTGAAATACTTAACATTCTTTCAAGCCTCAGATAGGTGTAGAGTTTTTGAATGATATATCACAAAACAAATCAACTCCAAGCCGGCAATTTATCACAGAGTTCATAAAATGTCAAATATTTTCATAAAACTGACAGCCCTACACTTATACACCCGTTAACCGCGCAGTGATGTCTCATTTTCTAAATTTGTTACGAAAAGATAAATCTCCGCGCATCCCGGCTCTCGTTAGCTAAATCTTTCTCCCCCGTAATTATTCACCCGTTAGAAAAAAAAAGGAAATAAACATGAAAAGAAACGTCCCACAACTGAAATTTAGTAAGTGGCCTGAGCTCATTAAAAAGCTGTAAAATTCTATTACCAGACAACGGATGGGTGTGTATCCGAACGAGTCAAACGTCATACGGGACGAACCACTTTATTTTTATCGTTTGACAGCTAAATGTCATTTGAAAAGAGTCTTTATGTCGACGGTTTACGAGTGTTAAATAAATGATTTGTCGGAAAATAAAATAGTGTGGGGTTTACAATGGCGGGAAACAAAGACGTGAAGCGTTGACAAGCGAGGATAAATTGACATTAATTGCCTTACCACTGTCAGAGTGGTTTGCAAGCGTGTTACGTGGTCGTTTTTGACGGCAATAGGATTATTTTAGGCGCTAATTAATTTACTTTCTACATTATTGCGGGCGATTTGATGTATTGCGTCTGGAAGCCTGTTTGGTGTTAGAAATGTTTGATGTTGGACGTTTAGATGCGTTCGGATACATTTATTAGTAAACAAAGGATTTAACAACACATTTATCCTGATCAAGCTTGAATGTACTTGAGATTCTTCGTACTAGGCTATCGTTACAATATTAGCGTTTATTTTAGGCTAGTGTATACTTACTGTCAGACTGTCTCGTTAGTCGTTGGTCCATGAGCATGCATGAGGTCCTGTGTTCAATTCCCGGGTCGGCCAGTGTTATTGAGTTTGTCCATCTGGAATTTCTCAGTAGCAGCCTGGAGTTTGGATTTGTGCCCGGTTGATGGCAACAGGCTCGCCCCCTATTACATGAGACTAAAACATAACTGGCGAAACGAGAGTGTGCTGTAGGTACATCTCTGCCTAACCCTTCGGGGAATACAGGTGTGATGTACAGACGCCAGCATATCAACCTACACCTAACTGTCAAATTTTCCCAATCAACATTCAACCTTTATAACATCCATGCCCCCGTCAAAAAGGTTAGATTAAAACGCCCACCTGCACCATGGATGACTAGAGGTATACAGATTGCAATGCGACGTAGAAACCGCGCGTTCCGTAAATTTAAAAAGGATCGCACTGATGAAAACTGGATATCATTTAAGGCTGCAAGAAATAGATGTAATCAGATGATACGCAATGCTAAACGCCGCCATATTCTTGATACTATCAATTCTTCCTCTTCTGCCGATATTTGGAAATTTCTTGGAACTCTTGGTATCGGCAAATCGCGACATTTAGATCTTCCTAGTTCAATTGACTTAGACGATCTCAACCGGCATTTCTCCACTGTTTCTACCATGGATCGTCTAACCAAGCAACAAACTCTGTCTCTAATTTCTGGTCTATCGCGTCCACATACTAATTCTTTCAGTTTCATTCCAGTTGAACCGGGAGAGATCAGAAAGATCATTCTCTCCATCAAATCGAAAGCGGTGGGTTGTGACAATATCACCCGTGGTATGATCATTTCTATTCTGGATCAGCTCCTACCCGCGATTACCCACATTATAAATTCTTCCTTGTCCTCCGGAGTATTTCCTTCCCTGTGGCGCAAAGCCTATGTTCGTCCACTACCTAAGGTTTCCAATCCCTCTCTTCCTACCGACTTCCGTCCAATTTCTATCCTTCCCTTCCTATCCAAAGTGCTCGAGGCCTGTGTCCATAAACAATTCTCCAACTTTGTTCATTGTAACTCAATTATTAGTCCTCTCCAATCTGGGTTTAGGCCTGGGCACAGCACTGTTTCCGCACTCCTTAAAGTGACTGGCGATATAAGGGCAGGACTGGAAGACACCAAAGTTACTATTCTAGTGTTGGTTGATTTCTCGAATGCCTTCAATACCGTCAGTCACGACATCCTGTTAGCTATTCTGTCCTATATTATGGTCTCTCCCGAGGCACTGAAATGGTTCTCCTCTTACCTTCAGGAACGTCAGCAGTCCGTTCATGTTGGGGATTCTTCTTCTAGCTGGCGTGATTTGGAAACTGGCGTTCCTCAAGGCGGTATACTTTCTCCTCTTCTGTTTTCTATTTTTATTAATCTTATAACTTCTGAACTTCAGTGTGCGTATCATCTGTATGCAGATGACTTGCAGTTGTACTGTCAAGCTAAGGTTGATGAATTACCTGATGCTATCGACAAATTAAATAAGGACTTGATAGCCATAAAAACCTGGTCTGATAGGTTTGGCTTAGCTGTTAACCCTACGAAGTGTCAGGCGATCATCATTGGCAGTTCTCGTAGTGTTAGCAAGGTAGATGGTACAACCTTGCAGCCAGTTCTCTTCAATGGTAAGATCATTCCTTTTGGTACTGACGTGAAGGACCTAGGCTTGCACATTGATTGTACCCTGAACTGGAGGACTCAAGTCGCTAGGGTGAGCCAGAAGGTTACTGGAACGCTGCGGGCTCTATACCGTTTGAAAAATTTATTACCTTCAAGTTCGAAAACAATGCTTGTGCAGTCCCTTATTTTCCCTATCATCGATTATGGTGATGTGTGCTACTACGACCTGAATGCAGATCTCCTCAACAAACTTGACCGTCTTCTCAATAACTGCATTCGATTCGTTTTCAATCTGCGTAAATATGATCATGTCTCTGCGCATCGGTCGCTTCTAAAGTGGTTGCCCATACGCCAGCGCAGAGAGCTAAGGGCGCTGACCACCTTGTTCTCTTTTCTTGATTCTCCGTCTTCCCCTGGTTATCTAGCCCCTCACTTTCAATACATTTGCGCCAACCACAATAGAAATCTGCGTTCATCACACAATCGTCTTCTCCAATGTCCCACTCACCGCACAGACTTCATTCACTCTTCCTTCTTCGTTCAGTCTATCTCTCTGTGGAATGCGCTCCCCCAGGAAATCAGGATGGCAACCAACCGATTATCCTTTAAAGTTAAGGTTCGTGAGCACATTCGCAAGAAGCTGGCAGTATCATCACAACGGTAATATTTTCTCATTGTTTGTCTTATTTCTTTTTATTTTAGTAAGTATATTCGTGTATTTATGTATATTTATTTATGCTTATATTGATATGTAGTATGTAGGTATATTTATTTATTATATTCATAGTTTTAATAAGTTTATGCGTATGTTTATATTTAAAATATTTATTCCTCAATGTTCAGGATTGCACCTACCACTGTTTGTCTCTGCATCACCCTAAGGTTGACTGGTAGAAAATGCCTATGGCATTAAGTCCGCCTCTGTACATTTGTGCTTAAAGTATTAAATAAATAAATAAATAAATAACATTGAACCTTATGCTTTAGCGATAAAGTTGAAAATCTATTACAGAAATCTGACAGATTGTAGTAGGTTGATGTGCTGGCGTCTGTACACACACACAATAATGACAGTGTCATTATTGTCTATTAATTCACAAAACGACGTAAGACTCCCGGGAGTCCCGCAACACCTGATAAATAATAATAATTGTGTCTCAGTAAGTAGTCGACGATTCATAAGTTAAATCAAAAGTAAAAACAACCAGCATCAACTAGGTACTCGATTTAGAGCGGTCCTGCACTACATCCGATCCGAATCCGAGAAATGCCAGTCCAAAGTGACCATAGGCCTATTTTTATGAGGGGTTGCGCATTAGATCCGAACTCTATCCGTCCGAAATTTAAAACATTCCCAATTCGGATTGAAATCGGATGTTTCATTCGGATTCGGATCGGATGTAGTGCGAAACCGCTCTTGCTCAGTAGCTGAGCGGCTGGCATCTCAGTGAGTACGATTCCACTGCACAATAAGTATGCTATAGATAACGAGCTTCTGCCCGCGACTTCGTCCGCGTGAAATTTCTTGATACCCTATGACACTCGGCAATACTGTAGAAAGCTATTAGTGAAAGAATTTTCAGAATCAGATCAGCAGCCTAATTGCGTAGCACACTATCAATCACAATCTGAATAATTTTGAAGGATATTGCTAATCCATTGCTTCATATTCCTGTAATGATAGTGATGTTGAGTTAATAAATAAATAAATAAATAATAATAAATAATAAATATGTTCAAAAAATGTGTCTACTCAACAACGTAAATAACGCAATGAATACTGTTGAACTGTCAAAATGAAAGCCATTGTTACGGTTAGTATGCTACGCAATTACCCCGCAGTAATTCTGAAGATTACCCACTACATATAGTTACATACCTACAGACTTAACTATCTCTTTATAACCTACTTGGATAGACTGATTAGACATCTTGTTAGGTAATTAATTGTACCACGCGAAGAACGTTGAAAAATAGTTGATGAAGATCAAATACTTACTTAAGTATGATTTAAAAATTATAAATGTTCCAAATATTTTCAGGAAGAATATTTTTAAACATGATACCATTTGATAGATCACGACGCCACTTATCAAATCGTTCTAAAGATTTATTTTATCATCACTGATCATATCCGACTCGTTATTTCTGTGATAAAATTGAATTATATTTTATTTCTGTAAATTGGTTGATGATGTAGGTATGTACAGACGCCAGCACATCAACCTACACCTAACTGTCAAATTTTCCCAATCAACATTGAACCTTATGCTTTAGCGATAAAGTTGAAAATCTATTACAGAAATCTGACAGATTGTAGTAGGTTGATGTGCTGGCGTCTGTACTTACCAAGAAGAATTTATTTCATTCTATGAAGTCATCTACGTTCTGCGCTTCACACAAATTTATAAAGATCACCGGTGTTTTCCGTAAAAATCTCACCGTGAAAACTAAGGTGAAGTGAGCTGTCACTATTGTACCTATTGTCAATCCCTAGAAACAGGTGCAATGACAGCTCACTTCATCTAAGTTTTCACGTTGTTACAGATTAGACTGAGAGGACCAATAGGTATTGCCTATCAATCCTAAAATAGGGTTCCTGGAACTTAATTATTATTCGAAACTGTAGTATCCTGTAGAACAAAAGAATTTATCCAGATACCCGAGCAGCCTAAACTCAGCAGAGCCTAGACAGCAATAGTAGATTTTCTTAAGACTTCTCCAGATTTTTTACAAGGACAAGTCACATTTATTTATAACATACTTAACCATTTAATTGGCTGCACAGTTTATAAAGCCACAACTCCCGAATAAAAAAAATAAAATGACATTTATTTTGGCGCGCTAATTACCGCGTTCGGATATTCAGTGTGGCGCTCAGGAGTCAGTTCCAAGATGGCGGCCCGACTGGCTTGACATGTTGATATATTACCACTAATTACTCAAAGCGGGGAGGTGTTTATTGAAAATAGCTGTAAGGTGACGACGAGTCGTGTCTGCTACGATTTCTATGTCCGTTCAGAACGACTTCCGTAATAAATTAAGTGTAGCTACCATCGTTTTACTAAACTAATTATAAAATTAATGAAGAGATGGATAATTGTCGACATTATGGACGATGGACGCTAGATTTTAAATGGCGATATTAGTGTACTGAGCTCAGAGAAGTCGTAAAACATGTGTCTTGCCAAAAGAGCGAATATTTGGCTTGTAACAGCAATCGTAATCGATCAACGCTTAAAGATAACAATTCGCAAGTGTCAGTCTTCTTTCGTTACGACTATCTACGTATTTAGATCGTTACTAGTCTGGTGAGTGACAAGTCATTCACGAGAGAGTTAGCCCATTGAAGAGCTGCAAAACTGTTGATTTCTTTGATCAACTTTTGCCAACCTCGTAGTCGTTGTCATCTTGTTTTCATTGCAGTGGTAGGACTTAGACACACTAGAGCATTTTCTCGAGCATTTCCATGTAACGTAACGTTCTTACGAATGGTATAATACACAGTGCCGGATTAACCCCTAAGCAAATTAAGCAATTGCTTAGGGCATCACGTCTCGGGGGGCACCATAAACCAGGCGCGGTCCCAGGGGGGGGGGGGGGTCATGGGAAGCATGACCCCCAAAATCATTCAAGCTGTCGAGAGCCTGAATGATTTACTTGTCTTACTAACTTAAAACTGTAGGTAAGTATACTTGAGTTACGGAGACCCCGATGGGCACATAAAAAAAACAGAGTGTACTTATGACCACACAACTGAAGTGAAACTCCCGTTCGCCTCGCCCGATCACACTTTTCGTAACGCTTACGTCACGCATTCGCCAGCTTACTCCCCAAGTCAAGCGTGCGTAAAGAAGTTTTACATCAAAAACATTGAGGTAGTCGTGGGATCTACCGACAGACATGAAGACTTAAAACTACGAGTATGAAATAACAGTGTTATTTTTTAATTTTAAAATTAATTTTAAATATTTCACAATTTGTTAATTAAAATTATTAACATTAGTCTGGTTTTTACATTTATCGGTACTCCAAGCAACAACAAGTGCAACACGACATACTCATTGCTACAGAATAAGTATATTGTTAACATTAGAATGTCGGTGACGCGAACCCATAAGATTTTCCCCTACCAAAAATCAGCGCCTAATGAAGTTTTTACTTCAAAAAAGCCTGTTATAAAATTGCGATCCTCGCAAGACCACAATTATAGGGATAGGGATAGATATATCTAGGGTTGTTGCTATGAATACTGAAGAATCTATGCAAATCATATTCTCATACTAAATCAACAAAACTTTCTTCACAGGATCATGCTCATCTCGAGGCAAGCGAGCTCGCACCGCGTTCAGCGCGCAACAGATCAAGAGCTTGGAGGCAGAATTTGAAAAGAACCGCTACCTATCCGTGGCGGCACGAGGCAGACTCGCCAGGCAGCTTCGACTTACTGAGACACAGGTTAGTTGATCATTTGATAATAAATTAGACTTACATTACTTAGTTGTAATAAAGGGCGCTAAGTATAAATAACACGCCTCCGCTAGCAACGGTTTGTACTAAGTGTTCGTCCAATGCTTCCTAGAGCAACCACTACTAGCAACTGATTTTGCTAATTACGGTTTTAGATATTTATTTTCTCAAAAGATTTACACAATCACTTACAGAGAAAATACAATATTTCACCGGAGAAACCTTACTTAGGTAGATGGATAACACCGATAACACCAACACCGCCCATTGTGTCACCCATAGAAATGTAATTATATCTATGGTGTCACCCAATGTAAAGTTTCTACACTTTTATTTGTAATTTTATGGCGTGCTCTATAAAGAGTAGGTATTCTATCTATCTAACTGTAAAAAATTACACGTTTGTAACCAGCCAGTCCCTAAATTATTTTGTTTCTTCCAGATAAAGATATGGTTCCAGAACCGACGAACGAAATGGAAACGAAAATACACAAACGACATCGAACTTCTGGCACAGCAGTATTACAGCAGCCTTGGCATCGTCAGTCCTCGACCAATGTTCGTCGGCGACCGCCTATGGATCTTCAACTACCCCAACAGAGTCCCACCCACACAACAACAGCAATGGATGAAGTCCCTAAACACAATGAATGCACAAAACCAAATTATAGACAGAACAAACATGTTTCGAAATCTACCAAAACCTGACGTTCCATTCTTGAATCCTACTGTGTATCCGAACGAAAGAGTTTTCATGGACCGCGGTTTAAATATGGCGGGAAATGTCAATGTCAAAATTCCCGCACAAACGCGCATTTTGCCCAGAGAAGTTTACAATAATATGGCGCAAAGAAGTATGGATGTTTATAAAAATAATATTTTAAGCCACAATAGCCCACCGCAAGAGTCAAGCGTTGATCATTTGAGGAGATTGGAGGAGAATTTCAGTATTTAAGACAGGACTTCGTTTTTATTTATCATTAGGTTTAATATTATTTGTAAATAAAGTTTTGGTCGTGATTATTTTTGTGTTTAGTATCATTTCTCCCCTTTCAGTCATAGTCGCCGAGACGGGTCTTCGAAGCGTGAATTTTGACATTTTTAAGGGAATCCTTTAGAAAGCCTGGTAGTGCTATCTACTTAAGTAGGTACCTAAAAAGTCCGTGGAGATTAGTTTTAGGAGTTGATTAGCAATTCGAACGCAACATTATTAAGAGTCATCGACATCAGTAAGAAGACACATGCACAAACAAAGCACAAGCGTAGAGGTACGGTCAACCTACAGAACACTATTGGGTCATCGATATCCGTGGGTCAACCAGAGTCCACACGTCAGTAAGGGGCCCTTACCGTGCAAGTGTGTGGATTGGCAAGATTCAACTCCAAATCAATTTACACTAGGTAAATATCGGGTCGGCACCAAGTCGGCACTGACTTGTCTCGAGTTTGGAGTCAGTTACTTACCCTGTCTAAATCAGCCTTAGTTTTTATAAAATCGTTTATTTATAAAAGGGATACGATTACAATAAATAAGTATGTAAGCGGGAATGAGCTGTTTCAAAATGAGGTACCTAGGTACAATCGCGGACACTGGCGATGGACCACTTTTCAATCTTATTACCAAGGGCATAAGGGTGAAAAGTGGTCGACCGCCATTGTCTGCGGCTGCGGCAGTACTTACTCACCTCTTTTCGAGCTCTTTCTCTTTGGGTTAGTAGGTTGCAGTAAGTATCTAGTTGGAAGTGATGATGCAAGTACAAGAGCGCAGCGTGGACATTGGCACAAGGCCTATGTCCCAGCAGACAGCTGTGGGTGAAGTCGGGCTGTGGAAGATGAAAAAGTATCTAATAATTAGTATGTGTACTTACTTCGTGATTAAGCTTCAAAGTCAAATTATATTATTATGATCTTCGATGCCGATGTGAAAATATAAAAAGTTTTGAGCGTTCCCGTTTGGTTCCCTTCGGTTTTTTTAAGCACAGGCAATAAAATATAAGGTAAAAGCATAGAGAAATAGTAAACCGAGGTTACATAAAAAAAGCTTACACTAATTTACCAAACGCACCCAATTTCTTCAAAAAATGTGGAACGCTTCACGATTTTGCGTGTCATCCTTGCGCAGGGGCCATGCTAATCTTCTCTGTATCGTTCCAATTTTAGTATATGTACTGCCGAAGCAAGTACACTTGTAACGCACAAAATCTTGTATATAAGCTGACGAAATGGAAAACTTTGATAGCGCGATCTAGAGCTTACAGAAATATTTTCCATAACATTAACAATATTCGAATGAAACTCACTTTTAGTCACAACACATATTATTAGAATTATTTCAATGATAAAAAATGTTAAAATATTCAACGCCAATATTACTTATTTTACAAAATTCCATCTTTCAGTCTGATTTAACTACGTCACCGCCATCTATATTTTACACCGGAACTACAACATGCGACACGTCGTGACTTGTTTGACGTTTCTATCTAAGGACTATTTAGTGAATATAGATGGCGCTGATCAAGACGGATTCGTTTTAACTTTTGACTACAGATGTCTCTACTCAACCATCACGCTTGAACCGTATTTAAGGTGGGCAGAAATATTAACGACCCGTAGTTCTGCGTCGATTGTAATATTGGTGGTCTACAAATGTCTAAGATATTTTATATACGCTTACTACTGGATGCGGCTATACATACACTGCGTATCTAGCTGGCATTACGCGTAACTGGATTACTCGACTGTTTCACAAACTAGAACAACCAACTAGTGAACTACACTGTATTTATCACTACTATTTGTATGTGCTACTGGTATTTAGTCCTTTCATTAATTTTACCTCCAATTTTGTATCACTGTCAAAATCGGCGAACTTTATTTTCGTCGCAATAAGGTTGACGTTGCGTTGTTGCCACTGCTATGTCTTGTCAGAACCATAGTGGTCTATAATTACGTTACAATAAGGTTCCTATTTGGTTGCTGCTGACAGAGATAAAATTAATACCTGTGAAAGGACTGTACTAGATTGCTCGATAGTGTCAATTTGCTGCTTCCAATCACAGATTATATCTAAACAAGTAAACAGACGCTCTTGCAAACTACGCCAGACTGCTATATCTGTCTTGAGAAGAAAGTAGTATGTTTCTACGAAAGACGTCCTTTGTGCAGAACTGCAATGATGCCAGTATCTCCAGCAGCCATTGCCAGGATCCATCTGAGTTTTCTAAATGAAAAGGAACATGACACGAGAAAAAATTCGAAACATTTTCCAAACAGTGGTAGTTTTGGTTACAGTAATGCTTTGGTTTTCTAAGGGTAATTTACATGTCTGGCATGTGCGTGAGTGCCTATTAGCAAGCAGGTAGCAAGCTATACCGTGATCGCGACGTATCTTCGACGTGTAATTACCCTAAAAGGCCGTCTCCACGAGCGAGAGAATCGCGGCGATATTATCGTCGTGCCACGTATTTCTATACACACTCTTAGAACGTGTCTCCACACGGCGATGTAATCGCGGCGAAACTTTGATGGCACGGCGAGACTATCGCCGCGATTCTCTCGCTCGTGGAGACGGCCCCTAAGAAAGCGATGACATGGCAACCGCTGTCCACATACAGCGCGTTTTTTGACACCTAAATGTCAAATACTGGTGAAAATGACAGATTTTGACGACGGAACCACTTTTCTCGGAAACTTAACTTTAAAAGCAATCTGTGTCTATGAAAATATACAAAGATTCATATAGTTAGCCTTAGAACTACTGTTACGATACATAAATAAAATAAACGTTAGTTTTAAATACATAATTTATTTCTATGGTACAAGATATTTCCAATGATTTGCCGTTACAGAATTTATAATTGCAATTTCAAAACAAAATGTACAATGTTGTTAACTGGAGCGCTTTGCTTTGTTTACCCAATGTTTCTCAATTTTTATAACAATTTCGTTTAAATATAAAAATCTATACTCCACGCTTGGTTTATTGATTATTAACACTTAAATCATCGGTTCTGTATATAAATAATTCCACCAATTTTTTTCCCTAAATGTCCATTTCCACGCATACGAGACACATTTTTTAAATATTTATTTATCAATATAAACATAAAAAATAACAAGTCGCACATTCATTTCTTGCTTTTACACTTTTTTTAAAGACAGTTGCCAGGATGTTGTACAAAGTATTCCTAAAATGAGTGTTTCTTACATATGTTATGTTCCGAAAGCACTTTAGGCGTTAATTTATTGTCTACAATCCATACGAAACGGACTTCGTCGAAACGAATCGATTACGGGTAAATCGATTTAAAATTACTGGCTTAACAAATAACAGCACTGAAGAGGAAAAAAGGAATTCAAACTTGGAACAGTGTTGGTAGCAACTGTCTGGCCACCATAGAGTGGGTCTAGTATGGGGCTACATATGAAATGCATGTTGTTCTTTCTGTTTGAGTGTGTTGTATAGGTAATATATTGTTTATGCTATGCGCCAGGCTTCGCTTACAAGTCCATATTGACACTTCACTTTACTGCAGCGTATCACGTTGTGGGTTTGTGTTACCTGGAAACAAAATTAAGATTGTGAGATGTGTGATACTACCAATTATTCCAATTACAAAATGCGAATGACCTACGAGCGTTGAAATTATAACTTTAAAAAATGGCGTGTGGCTGTGTCATGGACACGGCCGTGTGTTGTATGTGAATACGTTTACGTAACGGGGTTGATCCGCTCGGCTGCATTCAATCTTTTACGTTCGATGCACTGCTTGACTCAGTCATATGGTGTTTTATTGATACCATTCGATTGCTCTTGAGAAGCCCTTTCCAACCGTAAATACGATCTCCCTATTTTGGCTTTTTGACGCGTATATTATATATCTTTGATATTATTTTTCTTTTTATTTTAACAAATTATATTCACTGTCACTATTTTACACTAATGTTTTGTATACAATCAATAGATTTTGACGAGAGCTGACGATTGAAACTTACAACGAACGTCGTAACTTTTTAGAGTCAAAAGTTATACTAAGTGGAAATCTCGATACGCAGCAAAATAACCTCAAAATGGCGGCGCTTCCCCTCCACCGCGCGCAATGCGTCACAGTCCTCACTTGGGGTCGTTTAGCTATCCAATGGTATAATTGAATTTAGGATGGAGATGATAAATATGAAGCTGCAACACCAAACTGTATTCCCGATTTTGTTATCATTGGTTTTTTTTAATTGTCTCCCACTATGGAAGCAATTTTAAAGACGCATTCACGTCAAAAACGGGCAAGTACGAGTTGGACACACGACACGAGGTGTTCTGTATCACCGTACAATATTACCGCATAAAATAAACGTTTCTTGTAAATTACCGCCTTTAATTCTTAACTTCATTTTATTTTTATTATTTGTTGTTATAGGGCCCATATTAGTATACACTCAGTAAAAAATTCAAGTGTCTACCTAATACGGTTCCAAAGATACAGCCTTGTGACAGACGGACGGATGGATGGACAGAGAAGCCTTAGTAATAGGGTTCCATCACGTCTTTAGTCCCCAAAAGGTTAGTAGCATATGCAGCATACCTGGCTAGCTGTCGTCCTGCAGCGAGGTGAAGCGGTTCCCGAGCGCGAGCGGCTGGCGCGGCGCGGTGGGCTCGCGCGCGGCGCCGGCGCCGGCGGTGCTCCAGCCGCCGCCGCCGCGCTTGGCGCTCGCGCCCAGCACCGGGAAGTAGTCGTCGTTGTGGATGTCGGGTGCATGTTTCTACAAATAAGAAAAGGGTTTTAAGTCAGTAAAGTCCACAGGGTCCCCCCTAGTTTAGGAGGCAGGGTTTTCACTATTTAACCAACCTTTGTTTCCCAAAGTTTAATGTTCCTATGTGTATTGTATGAGCTTTGTATATTAAGGTGTTTGTGTTAATAAACTTATTATTATTAAGAGGACTACATGACCTAAAGCGCGGTCTTTGTCGGACTGCATAGAAAAGAAAGAGAAGCGCGATGCCACAACGCTGGTAATTTATTGCAAAATATGAAGCAATTATCGATTTACGAAAAATCTAGTGTTTGGACAAAAAAACTAAAACACTATAGTTTTAGTATGTTGCATGTAGAATAATCTGACAAAAAATCATAATGATTGTATGTATATTAGTATGATTTTTGTTGTAAAAAAAAGTTTTTAGAGGTATCTTCATGATTTTTTTCTATCTTACCAAATAAGTTGTATTATGTTTTCAACACACTATCTTCCTAGCATTTATCCTGAAGAATATCATATATTTTTTTTACTGTAGTCGATCATAATACTTTTATTGTTTCTAAAACTTGCGTTTTTTGTGTTTAGGTCCTGTAAGCGCCTTAACTTATTATTATATTTCATGTTTATACCATCTTTTTGTAATGTATATTTATTTTATTTCTTTTAATATATACATTTTTAATCGTATGCTGCACTGCGTCAACGCCGGCTGTCGCTGAAAACCAGCGCTGGGGCTGTCTCGTATAGTCTTAGCATTATGCTGAGCGATGGCCGTTTTGAGTGGATGTGACGCATGTTTTCCCCCAACTTGTTATTTTTTTGTGTATGTGTTCTTTTTATGCGTCATGTTTGCCGCAAATAAACGTATTTTCTTTATTTTTTAATTACTTCATAACTGCATAATTTTCCCGCAATTCTCAGGGTGCCACCAGGCCGTGGTCAATCGATGACAAGGTGGTAATATATTTTAAGATATTATACCGCGGTCTGAATTCAGGCCTCAATCTGAAGCTACTGTTTGTGAAACTTAATTCTTCTAAACTAAACAATTGATTTTGATGAGGTTTTCACCATCAGTTAAAGAATTTATTCTGGAGGAACAATTTTTGAAAATATATTCCCTAAAGGCGCATATTCTCAACAGGCCGCTGACGGGACGACGGCAGCACGTACCATCGAGGAAACTTTCATCTATACACCGGAAGGGCTATTCTTGCTTGAAGCGCTCGGCCGCTATAGTAACGCTTGCTAACAGATGTGGTCATCGTGTGTAGGGGATTTTGTTTTCAAATTGGGCATATGTAAGTTTCAACGCTTACATCTGTACACCGTAAGGGCTATTTTTGGTTGTAGCGCTCGGCCGCTATAGTAACGCTTGCTAACAGGTGTGGTCGTCGTGTGCACGGGATTTTGTTTTCAAATTGGGCAGATGTAAGTTTCCTCGGTGGTACGTCATTGGTTTACTTTCGCGCGGCTTAGGCTCTTCGACCAGCAAATCGAATACCAGCGCAGCGTCATTTAAAAAAAATGATGCAGCATCATGCTAAAATACACATCTCATATCGTAGTCCTGGTACCGTGTTACCTAGTACGGTAGGCAGTCGCTCCATGTAAAATATTGGTACTCAGCTGCATCTGGTTAGACTGGAAGCCGACCCCAACATAGTTGGGAAAAGGCTTGTCAGATTGAGTGACTTACCGTACTCCTGCGCACATTCTCAACAGGCCGCTGACGCGACGCTGGCGGCACGTACGCCGCTGGCTTACTTTCGCGCGGTTTCGGCTCCTCGACCGGTGGCGGTGCTGGGGTTTCCGCTTCCGGTTGATGCTGCAATTAAATATGGCAACGTTTAAATCATTAATCTATTTAAATTAATTCAAGAATTCCGTGAAGAATTACTATTCGTCGTTACTGTCGTCGTGTAAAACTTTCAAATTTTATGGTGTTGCGGTATCTACAACGCCACATGCGAACTACGCGTCATACTGACGTCACGTAAAATTCTGCATCTCGCAAGTTTACCGCGCAAGTAGCATATTATATACAACGGCCCGACATGAATAATCGAGCAGTTGCCCACCAGACACGACACCCGTCTGGTCGGAGGATCCTCCCTTTTTTATGGAGTATGGGTGAACTTTACAGTCACCCTGTTCCTCACACCTCTATAATGGTAAAATCAAAATCAAAAGTTACTTAAACTAGGCTCAGAATCAGCGCTTTTTGATCGTCAAAATTACATAAGACAGTCCTTGTAAAACGCCCGCTCTTTATCAAATCTCTTCGTAAATCGTTCATCTATTTAAATTATAAATATACACGAGAAAAGACTAGGACAATTTTTGAAGTATTTTATTCTGGCATGATAAAACTGAATCTTTCTCACCCAGAACAGTCTTTTCAATATTTGAGTTTGTGATCTGTTGCGTAAATATTTAATGAGCAGAATATAGATTACAGCTGCTACTACAGTCTCAACGACGCTGCCGTGCGTGCGGCTCCATATCGAGCGTGTATTCAATTGAACATAATCAAGCTAAACCGTGGATCGGCACTGGAGCGCGCGCCAGGATTGCGGGTTTCCTAAATCGGATCGTCCAGTGTGGACCCAGCTATCAAAACAGCTTTCATGAGAGACTTTTATTATTACATGTTGTCCGTCACGCCGTATTATGCAGCCTACAATTAGTCACAAAACCAGACCCTCCGGTTTTTGTGGAACTTTACTGGGGATTAAGGATCTGTCCACTTTTAATTAAGGAACAACCCAACCACTGCAATTCTTGTACAGATGCCAGCACATCAAGCTACCCGAAACTGTCAAATTTTCCCAATCAACTTTGAACCTTATGCTTTAGTCATAAAGTTGAAAATCTAGTAAAGAAATATGACAGATTGTAGTAGATTGATGTGCTGGCGTCTGTACAATGGCAAATAACCAGAAAACGTGATGCATTTTCAGCTCATTCCAAAGATACTTACAGGCTTATTCCAGGGTCCCTTGACCTTCCCGCCCTCAGGACCCGCAGTGTCCTCGGAAGCGGAATCACGGCCCGAGTCTGACTGTGGGTTGCCTCCTTGCAGCACCTGGATCTTGAGGCCAGTGTAGTCCTTCACCGGCTCCTCGTACTCCTTCCATTCTTCTTCGTCCTGAAAAGATTGGAGATGATTTGCTCAGTAACATGATTCATGCATAAGAGGCATTTTAGGAATATGTTTTCATCGTAGCTGAATAGTTCGATTGTGATTTCGGTATGGAAAAATTGCTATAACCAACTTGGAAGACTGATTGGTGATTGCAGTCTCTTGTTATAAGCCGCTTACTATAGTAGACTACAGGACTGCTACAGTAGCCTAACTTTGGATAGGCAGCCGGCAAAAGCGACTAAGATAGATATATTATAGATGGTAAATGATTTTAGTTCTGTAAATAGGTTCACGTTTATACGTCATGTTTTACAACTAAATAAGTTCGGTGTTCGGGTTATCTGACTACTCTGAGAAGAGAGACCGAAACAAACTCACAAGTCTCTTTTAAAGTCCAGACATAATCTTAGATTATGGCCAGTGAGGGCCATGTAGTCTGTTTGAAATGGTCTTTAGAGTTGACAGTTGTTTAAAGTATGATATTTTATGCTGAAAATCCTATGCTGAAATTGCTTAGTAGCAGCCGGGAGTCTGGATGTGTGACCGTTTGATGGCAATAGGCTCGCCTATATTACATAGGACTTGAACATCATCTGCCTAGTCTTTTCCCAACTAGGTTGTTGGGGTTGGCTTCCAGTCTAACCGGATGCAGCTGAATACGAGTATTTTGTACGGAGCGATAGCGTTTCTTACCTTGACAACCTGGTTACTACGTAACAGACTTTCGGGCTTCTGGCCCATAACCATAGAAATATAAAAAAAATATTTCTTATATCTATGGACTTGAACATAACTGACGAAATGTCGGCGTGCTGTTTACCCCTTTTGGGAATACAGACTTGATTTTTTGTTATTATTCGTTCGAGTACGTAACTAGTCGGACATTCCCGAATCCCGAACCAAATACGACATTAAACAATAACAAACACAGACACGTAAAAATAGAGGTTAGTAATAACAGCGGCACGGGTCGATCGATCAGGTTAAGCTACGCTTGCCGCGATTGGTCCGTGGATGGGTGACCATCTTTACATACCGAGACCCCGTGTCTTTCATGGATCTTTGACAGTCGTTACGGGCAGTCAGAACCCCGAAAATCTGACAAGCAGTGTTACCAATGGGTATCGTATTTCCCAGTAACTGGGTTGTGGAGAGCAGATAGGCAGTCGTTCCATGTTAATACTGGTATTTAGCTGAACCCGGTTAGACTGGGAGGAAACCGACCCCAATATGCTTGGGAAAAGGCTAGGCAGATGATGATGACGTAAAAATAGATTCAATTCTAATGATTGCATTTTGCAACCAAATCAACTATGAAAAAGGTCACATATCTAGTTTATCAGTAATGTTAGGATTTAGATACTATTATACTATCTTACAGTGCCGATGGGTGAATTTGTGACAGAGGTAGGCCGGAGCAAAAAAAAATGCCAAAAGAAAATTTCAATGATGACTATAAAGTGGTTATGTTCTGAATTTTCGAAGGGAAGCCGGTGGGAATCGAGTTGTATGGTACCTTCGCCACTGCTATCTTACATAATAAGAATGTATTTTAGAAACCTTTCAGTCTCTTTATTAAAATTAAATATCGATGTGTCTATACGGAGATGGCGGGATGAGCTGGACTCCTTTAATAAATATTGGTCCCTGGCAGCTCAGCAGGTGGATGGAGAGTGGGCCTTAGCTCAGTAGTGGGACATGAAGGATAGTAAAAAAAAATTGGTGGGTCTGAAGGCGGATGTGCGTGGAAACGGCGGACAGGGGACGCCTGCCCGGCCACGACTTTTGCCTTAGCGGCAAGGGGCGCGGTGTCTTAATTGCTAGCGTTGACGCTGCGAGCGGTGCGTCGTGGAATGGCTCATACATTTTTGTATATTTGTTTTTACCGCTCGCCGCTCCGCGCTACGCTGCCGCTGATAGCGACAAGGTCATGGCCAGGCCGTTAGAAGGACGATTTTGGTGATGTTCTTCATAAAGTTCAGGTGCGTAGAACTCGCAACCGGCGTGCTTGTATGACCAACAGCATGTGTGTGTATGAACAGCATAAGCAATGTAAAGATCATATAACAGGTGACGTTCTGTAGTTTTAGTTTCTGCCAATCCCCGTGGGACGATGGTGTGAGTTTATTTTTGTGTATTTGTCTGGGTTTTTTAACTGATGATATCATTTAATATCAGTAGCTTAATTCTATTTAAATTCATATTTAATTAGGTATGTTACTAATGGGGGTAATACCAGAAAGGCAATTGATAGGATAGGACAGCTTGGGGCCCGTGGCTAAATGATAACAGCCGCACAGGTTGATCGATCAGGTTAAGCTACTTTTGCCGCGGTTGGTAGAGTCTGTGGATGGGTGACCATCTTTACGTACCTAGACCCCTCCATGCGTTAAGCCGTTGGTCCCGACTGTCATTCTTGGATCTTTGACAGTCGTTACGGGTAGTCAGAAGCCCGAAAGTCTGACAAGTCTTACCAAGGGGTATCATGTTACCCAGTAACTGGGTTATGGAGGTCAGATAGGCAGTCACTCCATGTAAAATACTGGTACTCAGCTGCATCCGGTTAGACTGGAAGCCGACCCCAACTTAGTTGCGAAAAAGCTAGGCAGATGATGAGGACAGCTTGGAGACATTTAGATCTTCCAACAAGATCAAGACATTACAGGGGCCGTATTAAGCCAAGAATGCCAATATGATTCTAGTCTTTATAATGCCTATATCACACCTCCGCTGCGAAACAACAACTGCGAAACCGCTGCGTGAGTTTCGCTGTGCAACAGTACTTCACTCACGCGAAACTATAATAGCGAAACAGAGCGAAACCTAAAACTAGAACAGTTGAGAAAAGACTCGAAAGAAAATGTCGTCGCTTTCGGAGTCAGAGTCTGCTTGTATAAGTTTTTCAGTAAATTCCAAATCCATTGTTCCTATTTCGCTCATAAAAATTGTCGATTGCTACAGACGCGTCCGAGATACACGCGGAACCGCTCCAAAATGGCGGACAACGGGCGGAGATGTAGACGGCGCCTAAGCAAATGAGCGAAATCATGTTAGAAAGAGACAACATCATAGTCTGTTTTGTACGTTAGAGCAGGGAATTTCGCTATTGTTTCGCCGCCCAACAACTCACAACTCATAGCGAAACTATGGCGGTTTCGCCCTTTGAGTTTCGCAGCGGAGGTGTGCTACAGGCATGAAAGGGATTGTGCTATCAGACATGTATAGCTCCATCTCTCTCTCACACTAGGATCATGATGGCATTACAAAAACTTAATATGGCACCAGAAAAGGTTCAACCTAATCGAAACTAATATTATAAATGCGAAAGTATGTTTGTTAGGCTTTCAAACTAAAACGGCTGAACGGATTAAAATTCGGCACACGGCTAACCCTTGAACTGGGCTAGGACTTAGGATACTTCTTATCCCGATATTTTCACAGGATCGAGACTTATGTGGATATAACCGCGGGGCAGAGCTAGTTACTAATATAAAATAATAGTTATGAAGATTTTCATCTTGAAGAGAGAGAAAGCGGGGACTGCATGTGCAAGACTGACAATGGCTGTTGTATCATAACTTAGAAGCAGCTCTAGTCCAATTTAAATGACTAAAAGAATTATGTGCGAAAAAATACTAGTTTCAAAAAACAGATCAAATTGATTAAACGGATGACATCATCATGATTTTGCAGACAAAGTTTACATATTTGTGAAAACCCCAACAAAATATTTGTTTGTTTCATTCATTATCATTTTGTTTAATTCATTGTGATAAATATGTTTTCTTTACTTTAGCAAAGACTTTTATCTGCAGAATAACAACCTAATGGTAAATAATATTTATAGATTGACAACTGCAAAATGCTGTAGTAGATTTCCAATGCTTTTCTATCCTACTTCATTCATGAAAACCGTTAAGTAGCTAAAGTAGCCATCACTACATAGTATAAAACAAAGTCGCTTCCCGATGGCTGTCTGTCCCTATGTAGGTATGCTTAGATCTTTAAAATTGGATTTTGATGCGATTTTTTTTTAATAGATAGAGTGATTCAAGAGGAAGGTTCTTGCTTGCAGCGCTCAGCCGCTATAGTAACGCTTGCTAACAGATGTGGTCATCTTGTTCATGGGATTTTGTTTTCAAATTGGGCAGATGCAAGTTTCCTCAATGGTACATGCCTAAACCTAACTAAAACTAGAAATTATTTGACATGTTTTGACATTTTTACAATGATATTAGTGTAATATTAGGTGAACCTAAAACAGAGTTGCGTTTGTTTCGGTCTTTCTTCTCAGAGTAGTCAGTGAGGAAACACTAAACTCATCTAGTTTTAAAACAAAAGTTATTTTTGCCATGAAAAATTCTATTTTTTTAACCAATTTACAAAAATAAATATAATTTATCACAAGGTATAGTACCTACCTACCAGTTGACAAAAAAAAATAACTTTGTTTTTGCATAGTACCCATCCATTTCAGCATGTCTATTATAAAATAAAAATTAAGTTAAGAACATTCCAAGTCCAATATTGCTACAAGTAACATATTATTATCAGACTAACGTCTGATAAAACACAAAACAAAGGAAAACAATAATTTGTTTTCCTTGTACGCTATATAAATAAGACCATCGGAATTGTCAATATACATACATACATAAATTATAATTGTTTAAGTTGTTTACATTTTCTTGTTTATTATTGTACCAGGTGAAGACTGATGCTAGGGACTGACATTATTGACAGCTCACTTCACCTAAGTTATCACGGTGATCTTTTTACAGAATAACATTACAATGATTATCAGAATTTATGAAAACAAAGTAAGAAAGTTCAAAACATATTTGGCTGTATTCAGTTTACCTTGACATTAACAGAAATTAGTGTATTAAAAAATTATGTTTTGTGTCTATGGATTGCCTATGAATAATTTCAAGAGGATTGTTCTTTACGTTCTTAGATGTTTTATTTGAAGAAATATGACAAAGTGTGCATACAATAATTGCAAGTCTAAGCTATTTTGATTAGGAATGTATTACAATAATTTTGCACAAATCTTCAGTCAAACAACTTTCTTCTAAGAAATGTTAAACATAACCTATCATGTTTCTTACCATGAATGACATTGCATTACAAGTATCATCTGTGGAGACACGTCTGCCGCTAGAGATACGTATTACATGGAAAGTACCCTTGACAATCATGTTGATTGCTAAAAATTAGGCTGAAAGATTGACGACCTACTAAAAAAAAAAGCTAGATTTTCATACGAAACCAGGTCAAACACTAAACAGTCGCGAGAAGTGATCATTAGTCACTGCGAAATAAAACAGGGCTTCACTAATCGTCAAGAGTGTCCACGAATCGCCCCGACACAATGATTGTCATGATGTTGTGTTAAAATTTTAATGTTTAGTATCAGAACTCACCCCTGCTCGACCTCCTTCCTCTCCTTCCTGAACCGGCCGCTCCTTCTTCGGCCTTACATCTGATTTCTGTTTTGGGTCGTCCAATTTTTTGGTCAACTCATCGGCTGTAGCGAACTTTTTCACTGCCTTCGACTTTTTGCGATCTTTTTTCGCGAAGAAATCGTCCAAGTCGGCCATGTCTAATTTTTACTTACGATTTAAAGTTTTGCTCTGGTAATGAAGTAATTACAGCAATATTGGAACTAAACGTAAAGGGGAAAATAGGCCCCCGAAAAGTGAAATGATTTCTGTAGCAAGCGTGGCCGACTGTTTCTTTTTTTTAAAATGGCAGATCCTATGTTGCCATTTTCAGACGCAAAAACGTCATTCGCAAATTGCCATTGCAATAAATGAAAAAGCTACTATTTTCTCCACTAGACAGTGTTCTCGAATGATGTGGAAAACCCGAGATGATTTATTTGACATTCATAATAATTATTATCAATATATTGATGACTGACCTTATTATTTTGAATCTATAAATAAAAATAAGTTCCTATTTTTTAAGGGTTATGGGAAAAAAAACGTAACCCATATAGGATTACTTTGTTGTCCATCTGTCTCTGTCTGTCGGGAGCACGGATATCGGATATCTATGGTCGGGAGCCTTTTTCTCTGGAACGCGTGGAGGTATCCCGTTGAAAATAATATTAAATACGAAGGTCTACGGTCTCTTAGAGTTCTAAAAAAATCAAACTTCTAAGTCGCGGCGTAACATAATAAGTATTTACAAATAAATCAAAACCTTTAGTTAGGGTAGGTACTTCCCGTTGACCTAGAATAAGCAAGGTCTCACAGCAGAAGCGAACTTGGCAGTTTTTTTTTATTCATGTGTTTTTGCCGAAGATCACTGCATAATATGGTCATAATAACCTTGTAATATACAAACTTATAAAGCTAAAATGATAACGAAATTCAAGGAAAAGTTTCCAAAAAATAAGTCGCAGCTAATTGTTACAACTATACGCATATTTTCTTCAGTTTATCCTTCCTTAAATGAGCATCAGGGTATGTTGCAGGACATTCTTTATTTTAGAGTTTTTGATAAAAAGCTGACAACAAATTAAAACATTTCAAAAAACTTTGCTCGTCGACAAAATGCCTACTCTTGGCAAAACAACCATCATCGTCGTCGTGGGTAGAACCTGGATGATGCTGTCACAGGAGCGTGGAGATTCGCATAAGAAAAGAGAGGCCTATACTCAGCACTGGGTAAAGTTGGGTTGTGGATAATGATGATGAAAACAACCACCTTGAATTTGAGTTTCATTCTCTCGATCACTTTTAGATAAAGAAAGAAAAACTTATTATAACAGAAATATGAGTAGAAAAACACACGAATCGGATTATGAGTGCTGGACCCGCCATTCCCCAAACTCCACTAAATGCATCTAAAAAACCTCAAGTTCTCAATATTGTGAGCGAGCACCTAGAGCTGCAATATTCCTATACTAAAATATAGGAAAAGATGTTCTACCTATCCGGCACCCTAATTGCGTAACACACTATCAATCAGAATCTGAATCATTTTGAAGGATAGGTATTGCTAATCCATTGCTTCTTATGTTCGAAAAATTTATCCGCTCAACAACGTAAATAACGCAGTGAATGTTGTTGAACTGTCAAAATGAAAGCCATTCCTACTGTTAGTGTGTTACGCAATTACCCCGCTGATTCCAAAACCAGAGTGATCGCAATACATTATTGACCCAGGGGCTTCTTAGCTACAGTTTTTTTTGTGTTCGATTTTATGTTTTTTTTTAAGTATGTTCACCGATTTCTCCGTCAATTATGGATTGATTTTGAAAATTATTTTTTTGTTTGAAAGGGTATACTCTCGAGATGGTCCGTAATGTTAATTACTTCCTATTGTGTACATAGAACCAAGTTCTTCTAACGGAACAGACAGCTGTGCTGCTAGGGAGTTTGTTGCGCCAATTCTTCTTGCCAGCTAAAGCACTGGGAAGTGGTGAAGGGCGGGCGTTTTGGGGAACTGTCTTATGTAATTTTGACTTTAAAAAAATGCTGATTCTCCGCCTAGTTTGAGAAAATGACTGGATTTTTGAGTTTTGCTATCTTTGGAAGTAAATAGGTATGCTACTACTTCTAATTTCCAATGCTTCGAATTTGAAATCATCTCCCCTATAAATCAGCAAAACAGTAATTTCATTATGTACCCGTTTTCCTCAAAACCCACAACATTAAAACCCAATCACTTTTAAAAGGTTCTCATTCAAACTCGAATACTATACACAAACTGCCAATACCATATCGACGGGTTATACCAACGTATTCGTTTGCTTCACTTCAGTCTAAGCTTATCAGCCCATCGTCCGGTCAGTATCCACCGATAACCAATACGACTATTATCTTATCTACCTTTATACCTGGCCATTTTGTTGAGTTTGTCAGTAAAGAATAAGAAAAGTCAAAATGTTGGGTCCGCTAGCCAGGATTTCAAACCAGTCTGGAAGAAATGTGATGAGAAGTTTTATTAGGAATGGATCAAATGGAGGTGTCCCTGGAGAGGTAAGTCCAGACATTTTTTTTAATTTGTTTATTACGTAATTGGGTAAGTAAGTACGTATTTTTCGAATCAAGCACGTTTTCTGCCCTTTCAAAGGCGCTCCTAGTTCTTATTATAGGTATTGTTAATGAGTGATCATGATTATTCAGTAAACCTATAATATGAGTCCTTGTTTAAGCATATAAGTATAGTATTTGATTAGATAAAAGTCGTTGCATGGGTAAAATCTCTGGATATAGGTACTGATTCATGAGCGCATAACTGGTACCGATTTGGTTCAGTTGAAAGAAAAATCGTTTAATTCTTTTCGTTGTTCTTGTTCCCCAATCACGTACCTAAGTCCCCAGTTGTACAGACGCCAGCACATCAACCTACCCGAAACTGTCACATTTCCCCAATCAATTTTGAAACTTATGCTTTAGCAATAAAGTTGAAAATGTATTAAATAAATTTGACAGATTGTAGTAGGTTGATGTGCTGGCGTCTGTACTTTTGCCTTAGATAGTGCAGTTACTAATAATAAGGATTGATGTCAAAACATGACAGGGAATTACATTCTAATGAAGAGAGATAGCCTTTTTTATAATAAAGGTTAACAAAGTCCAGGACGACCCTGATCACGTTATAGAAAGGGGTCGGGCAGAACTTCTGTTACTCATATTGGCTAAACAGATGAACATCGGGCTAATTACATAACGCACCATCAGTAGCAATGGGTTTCATTTTGACAGTACCACAACATTCATTGCGTTATTTACGTTGTTGAGCAGATATATTTTTCGAACATATGAAGCAATAGATCAGCAATATCCTTCAAAATGATTCAGATTGAGATCGACAGTGTGTTACGCAATTAGGGTGCAGGATGAACTTATGTAAACTACGCTGCTGTCCTCTTGATATCTTAATTAAAGTTCTTCAAACCTCCCAGCTAAGTACTAGGAATTGGTGAAGCGGGGGCGTATTGGGAGACTGTGTCATGAACTTTTCACGTTAAAAAAGTACTAATTCTCAGTCTAGTTTTAATAAATGTCTTTTGATTGGATTTGTTAGACGTCCTTTACGATGTTATTTTATTTTAGGGTTCCGTAACCAAATGGCCAAAACAGAACGTTTATAATAAAATTATCTTCATGTCCTTTCGGTCCATAGATATATCTACATTTCTATGTTTCGGTCCGTCTACTTATTTAACTACCTGCTGATAACAAATAAACGGGCCAGAAAAGCTCCGTTATGCACTGTGTGTTATTTGCAGTCATGTCCGGTGTGCACTATGAGTACCTTTTTCTTTCATCCTATTTAGTCTCATTTTAACGTCATACGAGAAGCTGCAGTCAGAAGATATCTAATACCTACCTATTTTTGCATTTTATTTTATGAGCACAACCGGTCTTTATGTACAGGTACACATAAGTCATAACATCGACTCCGCCGGCTGAATGCATGTTTACAAAAGCCACGATTGTTTGTAAAACCACACATACACGCGAAATATATAGGTAGATACTACTAGTGTCTCGCTCCTGCTTTACTCGGTCTCGGTCTGTACGACCTAACAAAATATCAAGATATCTTTATTGATTAGGTAAGTTTGATATATAAAGTCCTCCAGACCGAATTTCGGCCCTGGCAACCAACCTCATCGGAGACCAGCCTTCAGCGCGAGAGGTATTATAGTGTACCATTGTCCGCAGAGATAGGTGCACTCTCTCTTCCCTCACTCTCATTGCCCGATAGGACGGCAATCCGACACGACCGGAGAGAGATCAGGCGGGGGTCCAACGGCATGACGTGCCCTGTTGGTCTCGTAGTCGGAAGCGCGACTTCTGAGCGTGCGCCCCTGGGTTCGATTCCCGGGTCGGGCACAAAAGTGTTATTGGGTTTTTCCATTAGGAAATTCCTAGCCCAGAGTTTGCAAGTTAGATGTGTGATACTCCCGTGTCCCGGAATTAATATACACATAAGAATCAGAGCAGGAGAATGATGATATAATGACTCAAAAACCTATGGGGAAAATATGATGATGACACAGCATCAAAATTTGTTGCCAAATTTAAAAGAACAACGCATTCACACAGACAGACACTATAACCGACTTGAATTTATAATAATGTATAGATTCAATACATAAACCAACAGCTTACACTAAACTCGCTTTCAATTATTTTGCGAAATGCGCATATCTTTTGTTGAAATAGTCGTAAAATCTAATCCAATCAAGAAGGCTTGGAATTACCTCAGTTTTCACTATGTCGGGATAAGGAAAATACACTTTCGGCTCTATTAAATCTAGTAAAAAGCTGTGAAACAAGATTTTTAACTGCCAAATTAGGTTAAACAAAAATGTAATCTAGTGATTCCTTTTCAGGCATATCATCACGGGGCGAATTTTGGCAATTCCTTACAGTGGACGTCTTTTGGCTGATATGATATGATTTATATTAGCGTTTTTAATGCACCCCATATATCTACTCACTATCCAAGAGATTAAAACAAAATGTCTTTTTCGATTCCAGAACCTACCATTTAACATCCACAACCGCACGCGTGTGACCCTCAATTTCTTCTGGTTCGTCGGCACCGGCATCGCGGCACCCTTCGTCGTGCTGTGGCACCAGATGAACAAGAACTAAACTTGGTAAGTTTTATAAGCACCTATTCTCGAAATGTATGAAGACTGTCTCCCCCCTCCCCCTCCCCATAGGTTTAGGGCTGCAAAGCTGTAGTTAGTTACCCTGTGGTAGTATCGACAGTCTCCTTGAGCTTGAGCGTCCAAGAGCAGGACGAATTTCCATATTTGGATAGGGGAGAAAGGGCAACTTGCTAGGACGGTCATGGACTTAATTTTGAAGGTCAGAAGCATTCCTAAAGTCTATTCAAACTTATGTTTCAAATTAATATTATTTCAAGTTACACAACTTTAATTTAATGGTAATTAAGTTGATTTCAGAGTGAAAAAGTTATAAAAATGTTTGAAGTTGTAGCGTAAACTGAACACTATTGTGTAGGATTTAAAGTTATTTTGCCATAAGCTCATATTTGTTTACATTTTAGGCAAATAAATCGCTAATGCAGATTATATGCGTATAGGTTTGGTCATAATAAGACCTCCAGTGACACCGCTGGTGTCAATACAGGGTGAAAATAGTCGGTATACCAGCATTAAATAACTTATAGATGCATTGAATAGAATTTGGTTTTCATGTAAGTTTACAGTAAAATTAGTAACAAAACGAACAGCACCTAATTAACAGTATATTGTTTTCTAAAACACCTGCACCATCCACTCTACGTGGGAGCTTTCTCGTGTTTCTATTAGTTATCTATTATTGAGATTTCTAACGAGCAAATTGCACGACAACCTTCGATAAATATTGATCGAAGACGACAACCTACTTTAATTCATTAGCACTAGGCCTAATTAAAGTGTCATTCCGTCGTTCTATTAACAGAAATAGAATGTAATTTAAGCACTTAAGTTATATTTAATTACTTAGTGCTAATTGATTGGTACAGATAGTGCCATCCACGTACGCGTCCCACTCTTCTTCCTAATCGTAATATCACCAGTTAATTCCGCTACCTATTGTTTTGTTTTTTTTCATACGTTAATTACCCACTAAGTAATAAGTAATTAAGTAGTGTGTATCGAAAAAACTAAAACACTACCTATCGGAATGTTGCAAACTTGTACTGTAAGAGATTAGGAAGAAGAGTGGGGCGCGTCCTGGTCGATGGAACTATCTGTACTGAGGTGTCGTGCAAGTCAACGAGGTAATTGCATAACACACTATCAGTAGCAATGGCTTTCATTTGGACAGTTTAACAAGATTCATTACGTTATTTACGTTGTTGAGCAGACAATTTTTTTCAACATATGAAGCAATAGATTAGCAAAATCTAATTCTGTGAAATTTTCAACTGTCTTCATGTTCTTGCACTATACGTGCTTGTGCATGTATTTATTTATCTTATTCGCACATCTATTCACTAGTGTAAATACCTCCTCAAGTTTTAAAGACATCGTAACAAGTTCAATAAATATCTGATACGACGCGTATTCTTGTGACAGACCACCATTTAAACTTGACTCCATATTGTTCACAATTTCAGACTCGACCACCACAAACACGATAATATTCTATTTTGTACGAGTAGGTAGGTCTTTCATGAATGTATGTACTTAAATCCTTATATTTATTGCTCATTGTCTTAAAAACGTTGACAGTTTGTATCTTTGCTAAACCTTCGTTGTGTCGTGTGTTTAATATAAGTATACTAGCTGCGCCCCGCGGTTTCACCCGCATAAGTTTCGATTCCGTGGGAATATCGGGATAAAAACTATCCTGTCCTTTCCCGAGACTCAAACTATCTCTATAGGTACCTTTCATCTAAATCAGTTCAGTGGTTTAGGCGTGAAAAAGTAACATACAGACAGACAGACAGACAGTTACTTTCGAATTTATGATATTAGTATGGATTCCCTTCCACGGTACCCAAGAAGTAATCTACTCATTCTCAGAAGGGGTAGGCAGAGAAATCCATTCATACCAGTCCCATACTATTACCGGTAATTAATCCGGTATGTATAGCATAGGTACCGGAAGTCTACATACCTGAAATGCTAGGAGGGAATGGCTCTACTATTTCAATTACCCCGTAAAGCAGTGCTTAATAAAGTTCATACTCGGTAGCCAAAGTGTGCACTGCAGCACTGCTGCATGCTGCATCATGGATTATAATATCGTATATCATTTTGTTGCAGGTATTTACAGCGAATGAAAGTTAAACTTAATTATTTATGAAATAATTTTGTTACTATGTAGATAAATCTCAAATAAAACTCATGGAAAATACACAAGATGCAGTTTCATTTTATTTTCCACAGTTACAGATGCGTTCATTTAAAAAAACTACCACGAATTAAAAACAATGGGAACGCAGTGGTAGTTTTCGCAAAAACTTCATTCCTTTTCGTGAAGGAAATCGAATTTTCTGTTTTTCGAGAAATTTGCCGAGGAAAACGTGAAATAACAAAATGTTTGCTCCCTTAGCTCGTGTTTCTAACAAACTGGGCAGGAATGTGATGACCACCATGGTGAGGAACCACTCACATGGAGGTGTCCCTGGCGAGGTGAGTTCTTAATTCAAAATTTTACGTCATTACATAATCTAATGCGTCAGTCAATTGTTTTTTATTACAGAAAAATTAACTTTTCATTAATCTCGCTCCAGTTTTTCCACTTCTAATAACTGTAGAGAATCCTGGTAAAGATTTACCAAACATAAAATCTTATCATCAAAACGTCATAGGTTAGGTTCTATTTGAATCAAAAACTATTGATTTGCATTTTTTTGGAGATACGTAGAGCACTAAAGACAGTAAACGTGTTTCTGTGTAGATTTTATAAAAATGGTTTGTCATAATGCGCATTTTATTCAAAGTAGGTAAACAGGAAAACAAACATTCAATCAACAATAATGGCAGATTTTATGTAGTCTCAATAATTCTACAGCAATCTAATCAAACTGTTTCAGAACCTTCCCTTCGACATCAACAACCGCTACAAGCTCACAGTCTACTTCATCGGATTCTTTGGCTCCGGTTTGGCTGCCCCCTATCTGATCTGCCGTCATCAACTCCTCAAGAAGTAAATATCTTCTTTTAATTCACTGTATGGCATGTAGAACACTGGTGTGGCTGCATCCGGATATACTGGAAGCTGACCCAACATAGTTGCGAAAAGGATAGGCAGATGATGACTTAATAATGTTTCAGTGAAGGTGAACATACTAACTGAACTGTTTAAGTGACAAGCAAGTCATTAAATAATAGAATATTGTAAGTCCTTGAAGTCATCACTGTAACTTCACCATCTTCTTGCCATTGTCCCATGTTACTTGATGTCAGTGCAGCATATTTTCTTCTTCTATTCTGCCCTGTCAACCGTCACACTATCATTCACTCCCTTTTCTATCATAAAATTCACACATTCCTCGTTAAATAGAAGAAGAATATCTTCTCTTTAACTTGATGAAGTCTAACGGCCGAACCCAATTACCTATTGACAGATTGCTACTGATATTGATTATTGGAATGTTAAAACCAGAGATACATTGGTTTTTCTACCTCCAGTATACCAAAACTGGTATGGTTAATACTGAATATGTCAGTGTGAGGGCAAGTAAGCATTTTAGACATAGAGTCCGTTCAGTTATTTTCCTCTAATTTTGCATCACTGTCCAATCCAATCACAGTGATCTTTATTCTCTTGAGGTGGCTGTTAGGTTTCTGCCACCTGCCACTGACAAGTCTGTCAAAATCATTGTGATCTTTATTGATGTTACAATAAGGTTGCATCAGAGGTAAAATAACTGCAAATGAACTGTACTTAGCACAATCACCAACCAAAAGCAGGTTGCACAGAACCATATTAAAACCTACTGGTTGTCAATATGGTTTGAATGCTTTTGGGTGTGCATAAAAATCACTGTAACTTAAAACTCAAAGCATTTATTTCAATTAAACCAATCACTGGTACTTTTGATTTGCCAAGGGGTAGGTCAGTCAGAATGATGAAGCTACTTGTCCATTCCAAAGTGTAGTGGAAAAGAACTGGCAAGACACACTTTCCCCAAACTTTTACCCAGCCCTTGAAAGAAAAAGAATTCACTAAATTGTTCTTAGTGGACCCCTAATTATTAACTTTGTTGTCAATTCCTATTTTAATTTTTTTCTTTTTTTACAGGTAAGCTTCTAGCATCAGGTGTTACCGCATCAAAATGTTTTAGGTTTAAGCTAGCAAACTGTACATGTTATCATAAATTATGATTTAATAAATTCCGATTTAGAGTTACCAGTTAGTTTGTTTTGTTCAATAGCCCCTTTTTGTGGAGTATCCTGCAAATGATATGTAACATGACATGAATCAAGACAGCTTTGTGACCTGAAACACAAATAACAGTGCTATTCTGTATAAATCTCACTGAGAAAACTTGGTCGAAGGGAGCTTGAAGTGAACTGTCATGACTATGGATTGACCGCTTACTTCAAACCCTCGTTTTCAAGGTTTTTTTTACAGAATAGCACTTCTTTTCTCTACGAATATAACAGAACTGCTAGAAATATTTGTTTAGAAGTATTGTTTGCGCGATCGATCATACAATCATACATATTTAATATGGATATAACCAGATCGTAAGATGCAGTTAGATGGAAGCTACATGCGGAAAACAGAACCGGTCCAAGTAGCGGTGCTTGGTCAAGGCCTGTGCAGTAGTGGACTTTGGCTAAAATTATGAAAATGAAGGTGTAGTTCGGTTTCTACCGAAAATACCGTCCTAGAGTAAGTAAAGTACAAAATATGCCCCACCAAAATGTGTGAATAGACCATAAGTTATAATAAAGGTTTATGACATTTATTGATAGTAATGCAAAGTACACACGCCGTGACTATTCGCTGGCGATGTCATAATCTCACGTTATAACAGACACTTGCCGCTAGCGATTTCAAAGTAAAGTGTGGACGTCAGGTGAGTCACTTACGACTAAAGTTACTGCGCGTTACAGCATAAAGGTCACTGACCTCTACAGGCCAGTAATTATGGTCTATTCACCCATTTTCTGTCGAATCGAGTCGAAAGAGTGTATTTCTTTGATGCAATGTTTAGAAATCTTTGGCCCTTTTTGAATAGGAGGCTTAGACCATTCTAAGCTACCTCTTCATACAATATTTATTGCCAGGGTAAAATTCAAGTTTCTTAAAAGTTGAGTATTCAACTTTAGCTTCAGAGTCAGATTTAAAAAACAAGTAAACGTCAAAAATTGACATTTGTTTTGTTGTGAAGTGTAGGTTTTGATGTCGATTTTCCTTCTGTTTTCAAAAAGATAATTTCAATGAGTTATGCGTGAAAATTGAATTCTGTCAGCAAAAATGAGTGTTAAAAAGTATTTCTCCACGTAACAGCACTTTTGCGTCAGGTACTTTCCACCGGTAACCTTAAACTGAACAACAAAAATGAGCGAAACTTCATGTTATATCTTAGACAATGGGGGCTACTCAGCCAAAGTGGGGTTCTCCAATAAAGAGCCGAAAGTGGTCCCTAACTGCATCATGAAAGCGAAGTCAGAAAGACGACGTGCATTCATCGGGTCGCAGATCGATGATTGTCGAGACGCATCAGGACTTTTCTACATCCTACCTTTCCAAAGAGGTTTTTTAATCAACTGGGATACACAAAAAACTGTTTGGGACTACATGTTCAGTAAAGAATGCTGCCCTGTCAACTTTAATGACACCCCTTTGATTATAACTGAGCCATTATTTAATTTTGCGTCCATTCAGGAAGCAATAACAGAAATTTTCTTTGAAGAATACGAATGTACTTCCTTGCTACGTATAAACGCTACAGATTTGGCTGATTACAAGTACCGTAAAGACCACAAGAATAAATGCACACTTGTAGTAGACACTGGTTACAGTTTTACTAATATAGTTCCGTATATTAATGGTAAGAAGTACCGGGATGCCATAAGAAGGATAGATGTGGGTGGTAAAGTAATGACAAATCACTTGAAGGAGGTCACGTCGTACAGGCAGCTGAATGTTATGGATGAGACGTATGTTATCAATCAGGCGAAGGAGGATTCATGTTTTGTGTCACAAAACTTTTTGGGGGATATGGAGATTGCTAGGAAGAAAGGTGAGATTTTGTATTTTTAATTAGGATGTTTATTTTTTTTTTATTTTGTATTAAGATAAATCAAATTATTAAGTACTAGCTGCCCCCCGTAGTTTCACCCGCGTAAATTTCGATTCTGTGGGAAAATCAGGATAAAAAGTAACAGCTATAGATAACAGCTATGTTGAATAATATGTTTGTTACATCTTCACGCAAAAACTAATGAATTAATTGCGATGAAACTTGATAGGTAGCTTACACACACATAATTATACAGCATTTTTGGGAATAAGTAAAGCGCCTGTTGCTTCGTGAGATAAAAATACTATAGTTATGTTTCCGGATGACAGCGATGCGGATGAGTACTTCGACGCCTAAGTGTCCTTTGGTTTTTTTATTTTTTATTTATTTGTATAGTAGGTTAGTTAGTGTGTAGTCTGCCATTAGGTAGTCATATTGCAGCTACATCTAGTGCTGTTCTATTGTTTAAAATACCTTTTTACAAAAAAAAACAACCAATTTAAAAAAAAAAAAACTACAAAGTGATAAATAACTTCAATTTCGGAAGTCGGTGTCGTTGATTCCGCATTAACATTTTTTGACACCGACTTCCGAAATTAAAGTTATTTATCACTTTGTAGTTTTTTTTTTGAAGTCGGTTGTTTTTTTTTGGTAAAAAAGTTTTTATTTTTCACTTTTTAGTTGTACTTACTCCACACAAATTCAAATAATACTAGTGCATTGAAGAATTGAAGACACCGACTAGAAGAATCATCAAAATTCGCGTAGAAATGCCGGAGATGCAATACATTTATGCAAATAACATCGTACATAAGGATAATTATATAATGTATTATAATATACTAAAACCTTCCTGAAAGTATGTAGATCACATTAGTGAAACAACTATCAAAATTGGTTCATTAGTTTTTGAGAAAATCACGGACATACAAACGTACATACACATACATACCGGTCGAATACAGAACCTCCTTTTTTGAAGTCGGTTCAAATTCCTACACATTCAACCTTTTAGTATGCTTTAGTTTTTGGTGAAACAGGAATTAAACATCCAAGGATGACGAACTTATGGATAGAAAAGCCACTACGTACAAAAGTACCCGAGACCAGAGACTAAGGCCCATTGTTGTTCACAAACGTTTTTCTTGCCGTGAAAAACGACGGTTTATTCGCCGTGTGTAGGCACGGTAGTCAGGAACATATCTACACACGTGTTGTATGGATCACTATGGGAGCTTGTTGACGGACACGTTTTTTCTACGCCCGTACCGTAAAGAAACCGTGCCTTGTACAAAGGGCCTGTCATTGCGGATGTGCGGTGCTTTCCACGCGGGAGCTGGGTTCCCGGTTTCTGTGCAAGTTGCTTTCAGGCATGCTCAAGTTACATGCACCGTGTAAATTGTATACAAGCGCCTTTAGCGGTACCCAGCAGCGTGGAGGAAGGCACAGCTCAAAGTGTATTTAAATACTTAAGCATCATAGATACGTAGCACGTACCAGTCAGGCGTGAAAACTAGAATAGACAAAAATCGGGACTCCTTGCTGCATTCCAACCGAATGGGATACGTAGTGTTGCGTAATTTACATTCAATATGAAATCGTTCAAGACCATGCGGCTAAAGGCTTGCTAGCTTTGCTTCAATCGTCAAAGAACCCAATAAGTTTCCAAATCTTTTATGTCGTTTAAAATTACCCTTCCATCCAGGTCTTCACGCCATCCGGAACATTTGTACATAATTCATCTTACGCTAAACGGTAAAAATGGAAACTTACATAATGTACAGACGCCAGCACATCAACCTACTACAATCTGTCAGATTTCTGTAATAGATTTTCAACTTTATCGCTAAAGCATAAGGTTCAATGTTGATTGGGAAAATTTGACAGTTAGGTGTAGGTTGATGTGCTGGCGTCTGTACATACAAATAAGTATCTTGCTAACATAATGATCTCGAAAGCTACCAAAACGACCCTACTGGCTACTGGCTGCCTGCAAGAGTTAACTTAGACCCGAGAGGCCCCTCCCGACCCCCGCTCTGTTCCTGCCCTTGCCATCGACGCCTCAGTACAGTACCGCGCGCTTACGTCGCGTCGTCCGAACGAAGTCTCAAGTTAACTCTTGCGGGTTGAATGTATCTTACGTTTTCCGAACCATCGCACAATGTCGAATAACTTCTCATGGTTAAATACTTTCATCTTATTACAGGTTCAGAAAACACGATAGTCAAAGACTACGTTCTACCAGACTACACGTCAATCCGTCGCGGTTACCTTCGGGACATAGTGAAACCCGACGAAGACTTGGAACAACAAACTCTCCGACTAAGCAACGAAAGATTTGCCATTCCAGAGTTGCTTTTCCATCCATCAGACGTGGGAATACCACAGATGGGGATACCAGAAGCCATAATGCATTCAATCAGCTGTTGTCCTGAAGAAAATACGGAAAGTTTGTTAGAAAATATCGTTTTGTACGGCGGTAATGCCATGTTCCCTGGTTTTCGGGACAGACTGTGCAACGAAGTTCGTTCTTTGGCTCTAGATCATTTCGATGTCAATGTAACCAAACCAGACAATCCTTTAACATACGCTTGGGAAGGCGGCAAACAAATCTTTAGGGATCCGGACTTCTATTCCTTCTGCGTTACGAAAGAAGAATATGAAGAAGAAGGGAAGTCTTTAGCGTTCGAAAGATTCGATATTTAACGGCGAAAACGAGCGCGGAAGTCTTCAGAATAAGATTCTTCGCTCGGTAAAAGTTACGCATTGATCGGACAGTGTGGACATTAAGAACAGTGAAATTGTGAAGGATAGCACATTTAAGTTCCATGTATGAATAATGATGTATCATGTTTTATGAATAATGATGTATGTTAGCAATATAATCATATATTTGTGTATTTCGCAGTTCTTTTACGTTTTTTTAGAGTAGCTTGGCTTAGCAAACACCGCTAGGGGTACAGACAGGTTACTCCCTACATACCTACACGTAACTTACCTACCCTAAGAGATCTTGCCAAGTGAACAATAGAAAACTGTTTAATGGCCCTTTTTGTGTATTACCAACACTCAACATTGGTTACCAATATATCTCAAAATGTCAGCACACTACGGGCTGCTCTTGAATTATAAGTCGAAATAAAACCATCCAGCAGCCTGAGAACTCGCGACCTCACACTGTGGGTTTCACGATATAATAATTCTATGGGTTTCACGCTGTAGGTTGCATAGCTTGACTTTTAATAATATGGTGCTAACAGGCTAACACAACAAATGTGGCCAGCTCCCGCATTATTATTACCTATACTCTTTGGTGGCCAGTATCAATAAAATAAAAAAACAGGCCACTAGGAAATAAAGGGTTCGAAAAAAATCAACCGTCAAAAACTCAAATGTCTATCAAAGTCATTCGATTCAACAAACTGATTCCGAAGGGATCAAATCACAGACTACAATTTATATAAGATCAAAATATTATTATTAGGTATTATGTTACTCAGAATTGTTGCAAAATATCTACGGCGAGGCCGAGCTATTTCTACATCGCCGGCTTTGTTTCAACAGAGGAGCCTAATCAAATTGAAGAAATTACAGCAAGATTATCAATGCGAAGATGGGCGCCCCATATTTTTGAAAGGAGGCTTATGTGATAGACTTTTGTATGGTACTACTCTTATATTGTGCGTGGGTGGTGTATTATTAGTTCTTGCTACTATCTATGAATATGCTAAACCAAATTCATGGAAAACCGTATGCCACTAAATATTAACACTGAAAAATATGATATTTAAAAATAAATGACATTAAATAAATATTTTGTTTCAATAATAATTTGTAAGAAGCAGTAGACTTAGGATGGCCATACACGGACTGGTCCAGCAATAAGCCAGTGATAAACATACACGGACTGCTATCGTGCAGTCGTAAGTATAGTGTTCTGTGTGCAGCACAGCAGTCGGTTTCAACACTTTCAACTGTTCCAGCTCTGCGGTTTTTATGGTTTGTTTGCCGCGTCGTAGAATGAAGAGCGCAGGCGGAGGTAACTGCGCGAAACAAAGATTTAATCTCTGGCGCGAAAGCAGTCGACAGCTCGAGCAGTCAGTGTATGCCTGGCGACTGCTTGACCCACATGAGGACTTTTTGGGTATTTTCTCGTGGTCCTACTATTTTGTCCTACCAGTAGGTCCACGAGGGTATGTTATTGCTGTTAGTCCTACTGAAGTTTTGATACTAAAATGTACCTCCTGTATAAAGAAACTGACTGGATAGGTGTGGGGCGTGTCTCAGTTTCAGTCATCGACCGCACGCACGATGAAATTTCACGAAGCAGTCGCGAGCGGTTTCGCTGTAGTTTGTATGCAGTCGCTGAAGCAGTCGAAAGGTCCGTGTTGGCCGGCCTTTTTACTTCGCCTTACGCCGATCTTCTGTCAGTCAGTATCATGTTTAAAAGGTCAGATCACTGACCTCTATTATACAGAGTACTTGTTTAATAGAGGTCAGATGGTCAGTCGGGTTATTCCGTTTATCCACTCTAGATACGCGGAAATGCATGTCCGAGAATCCAATCCACCCTAGGTCTAGTTGGATTTAAACGGGATTTATAGGCGTCTACAATCCAGGTCAGACTACTACAGCGTTGTGATCCCGTCGGGGGCCATAGAAATGAAAAGCAATGGCCTCGGACTTGATGAGGGCAAGGAAGGAGCATAAACTTACATTAGTTCCATAATGTTTGGGGGTCACTTCCAAGACTAGGTGCATAGAGCATAGTAATAGACTAGGTGCCCCCGCCATTTGCAACCTGTGAGATCGCAGCCATTTCCCAGCAGCCGGGGCTCGAGACTAGTCGAGACCATACTGACATTATAGGTTTTCCTAAGAACCAAGTTCTGAATAAGAGAAGAAGGCACCGTTTTTAAATTCTTTATTGTTTCTGTGATTGTGTTAGGCGGAGGACAGGGTGCTGTGGCGCAGCCTGGGAGAGGCCTATGTCCAGCGGTGGACTGCAATAGGCTGTTTTGATTGAGGTATATTGTGAGTTTTGGATTACTGAAATTACTGACGAGATATTCAATAATAATTACCTCGCAGGTAGTGTACCTACTCTGTGGAAGGCACTGACCCTGTATTATACAGCGTACATATATAGAGGTCAGTGGAAGAAGGTATTCTATCCTCGGTGCTTTGAGATGGATATTCATCAACAAGTTTGTGTGATGTTGTAAGGATCTTGACGCTAAAAGATTAAAAAAAAAAAGTATGCGGTCGGGGGAGCCCCCGTCAGGAACCCTAGTGTCCGTCCAGACTGGGGCGCGGGCGCGGGTGCGGGAACGCGCGCGGGCTGCCTGTCCGCACTGGAGCGCGGCTGCGTGCTGCGTGTTGTCGTGTCCAGTGTTTGTCAAAATATAATATGGATGAAAAATACTTATTTTTACTAGAAAAATACTCGAACTAGTTTGAGAACCCCGGTCCCCGCGCAGGCCTTCCGCGCTCGCGCCACGCCCGCGCCGCGGACCCACTGCGGCCACTTGTATGAACGAGCTATGGCGTGACCCCCGTGCTACCCGCGCCGAGCAGCCCACGCTGCTCACCGCGCCCGCCCGCGTGCCCACTATGGACCCTCAATCTCAAAGGAAGTTCATATGTTTGAGTACAGACGCCAGCACATCAACCTACACCTAACTGTCAAATTTTCCCAATCAACATTGAACCTTATGCTTTAGCGATAAAGTTGAAAATCTATTACAGAAATCTGACAGATTGTAGTAGGTTGATGTGCTGGCGTCTGTACGTTGCGCCGCGCCCGCCCTGCGCCCGCTCCTCAGTCTGGCCAAACACTTACGCGATACTCGTACGCACACATGCACTCTTATATAATAGAAAGAGACGGAGAGGGATAGGAAGTCGCATGAAGACGACTCCTACTCCAAAAACCACGTTACCGACAGTTTTATTTTGATGAGATTTCTGCTTGAAACAGAATATTCCGCTATAGTCTATCTGTGGTCACGAGTTATTGTCAAATTCAATTTATAGAACTGTCATTTGGTTTTTGTTTCGATTTTGGTGGAATCTATGAAACTAAATCTGCTTTCATCTTGAGTTTGTGAAGTGATAATATAATAAAAAATGGCTCTGTTCCCCGGAGCGGTAGCCTTCGACGAGTATGGTCGTCCATTTATCATTTTAAGGGACCAAGATAGGCAGAAACGGCTTACCGGTATCGATGCCTTGAAGGTAATTTATTTCGTTTTTTCTGCTCTTCCTGATACAATAACAACTGACAAAGTGCATTTTAGGGCCTCGCTGACTTCTCCTAGCAGTCTCATAGCAACAGCTATATAAATTACTCGAGAAATGATGACTAATAAATGCATAACCTAAACATGTCAATAAAAATTCGAATAATCGAGAATGATTGAATAAAAACGCGATTTTATAAATAAAACTTGTATTAAATTTGTAATTTATCCCTGCCTAAAGCAGATTAGACTCGCAACTTTAAGATTTAACGCAATATTATAAAGTTACACGCATTCTTAGAATCAGGTGTTGTGAATCACATGATTCGAAGTTGGGCAACCTGTACGATTTTTATCAAGATATCATCTCCCTATCATCTTCAAAAACCTCTAAGTCCCAATATAAACCATTATTATATAGAAAAATAGAAGTTTTAATTGAAATTCTCTTCAAATAATAACTTATTTAGATTTTTCCATTGTTATATTAAGTTAACCTATTATCTCTTTGTTCAAAGACACTTAATGTTGTCATATAGACTAAGTTAATTACATTATATGTAACTCTAAACCACATCTTGTTGATGTTTTATCAAAACATGCCTTTAAAGTAATATAAAAGTGATAACTTATACAAATCATCGTCTGAATAGTTATAACCTTTCAAGTATTTGAATAGCAATTTGTTTATTTATTCTCTCTGATGACCCTCTGACCTACCTTCTCCCCTAAGACGATCCACTGGCCCTTTATTTAAACTTAGATTTGGTTTGCTTAGCATAATACTCCCACTGCTGGGACACAGACTTCCTTCCTGCAACAGAAATTGAATGGTGATGGGCTTGTAATAGTCAGAATAACAACCATGACAAGGAATCTATGAATCACTAGCTTCTGCCCGCGACTTCGTCCGCGTGAAATTTCACCCTCCCCCCCATTCACCCTCTTAGGGGTGGAATTTCGAAAAACCCTTTCTTAGTGCACCCCTAGACCTCATAAGGAACCTACATGCCAAGTTTGGAATCTCTAGACCCAGCGGTTTGGGCTGTGCGTTATATGTCAGTCAGTCAGTTCTCCTTTTATATATATAGATTAAAAAACAACTTATTCAGCCTAAATAATACGGTAACAAAATAGCATTATCAGAATACAACTCACACAGTTTTGTACTTTTATTAAAATATGCCTCTTGAGCTCTCAAGCTTGCACAGGACTTTTGTTTCTATTTTCACTTTAAAAAAAAAAAAATTTTGGTTTTTTATGTTTTTACTAGCTTCTTCCCGCGACTTCGTCCGCGTGAAATTTCACCCCCCCCATTCACCCCCTTAGGGGATGAATTTTGAAAAATCCTTTCTTAGTGCACCCCTAGACCTCATAAGGAACGTACGTGCCAAATTTGAAATCTCTAGACCCAGCGGTTTGGGCTGTGCGTTGATATGTCAGTCAGTCAGTTCTCCTTTTATATATATAGATGATTGTTTAGTTTGTGAGTCACAATAGTTTTTCTTTCTTTTTTCGAGTTTATATACTTTACATGTTAAAACATAACCATAATCAGCTAATAATCTATATACATACATATATAAAACAAAGTCGGATTAGTTACACCATTTTATACCTCAAGAACGGCTGGACTGATTTTTTATGATATTTTATAATGTTGGACGTCCCAAATAGCAGAATTGAAAAGGGGTAAGTGGGCAAAGGTGTTAACTAACAAAAAAATTCAAATTGAGATACGAGTGTTAGAAAATTTTAAATCTTAAAATCAAGATAGTTTTTTTAGGCTTTGCTAGGGTCTGTATTTTTGGATATTAATTCAAATTAGATATTTTGAGCCCACCAGACGATTGATCGTCACTTAAAACCTATGTTCATGCAAGAAACTCGATTTTTTCAGTTTTGTCAGATAACACCTTTGTCCACTTACCCCTTCAATTATTATTAAAACATGGGAAAAAAATAACTAAAAAATTGGGGTGGTACGAAGTTCGCCGGGTCAACTAGTAATAAATTAATGAAAAAAAGAATACTATAATTAATTTTTTTACATGAAATTGGTAATATTTCTGCTATTTGGCAACAACCTGTTCCTGTAAATAGGGAATGGCAATGTTTCTCAATTTGCCAAACATTTATTGATGATATATTATAACTCTTCCACAGTCTCACATCTCAGCCGCCCGCCAAATCGCAGGGATCCTCCGCACCTCCCTCGGTCCCCGTGGCCTCGACAAGCTTATGGTCTCCCCTGATGGAGATGTGACCGTCACCAACGATGGAGCCACCATCCTGAAGTTGATGGACGTGGAACACCAGATCGGCAAGCTCTTGGTGCAGTTGGCACAGAGCCAAGATGATGAGATTGGTGATGGAACTACTGGAGTTGTGGTGTTGGCTGGTAAGTTGAGATACTGATATTTATTTATTATCAAATATAAAATTAGAAAGAAAGACAATACGTTTTTCTTTTTTTGCGGTAATCATGACACAGAGAAAGAACACAGGAAAAACATTAAGTTGGGGGAAAATATGCGTCACTTCCATGCAAAATGGCTATCGCTCAGCATGATGCTATTGTGACCCTATGTGAGACAGAGCCCCAGCGCGGGTTTGCAGTACAAACAAAATCAAATTGAATCAATGTTTTTGCATGAAATAGCCAATTTCAACATTATTTAGTTGAGTATGCCCTTTGTTTTCCCAGAAACCCATTAAAATAGTCAGTTTTGTTTCTTGCACACTTGTGGTAGTTTCAACAAAACCAACTTATCAAGAAGATAGGAAGTTGTTTATGTACTGTACCATAGCGTTGTTTGTACCATTTCTTTCATGAAATTGTCATTTCCAGTAATGACATCAAATTGTAATTACCAATCCAACTGCTACATGGTGATTATAGCGGTTTCCATTTATCCAGTCAGTAGCTTCGGCCTGCAACTATGTCCACGTGAAATTTCGGCCTCGCTTGACACACCGCGTCGCATCGCATCGCCCGCCCGCGCTATTACTTCGTTTTCGCTTAGCGTTCTTTCTGCCTTTTTCTCGGCTCCAAAGGGTCGTAGCGTGATGTTAAATAGCCTATACCTTTCCTCAAGAATTGGGCTATCAAATACAGGATTTTTGTTTTCAAATCAGACTGGTAGTTACGAGAGAGAGACCAGAGATTAGCGCGTTCAAACAAACTCTTCACCTTTATTATTAGTATAGATTGCAACCACATTCAGCAGTAGAACAGACGCCAGCACATCAACCTACTACAATCTGTCAAATTTCTTTAATAGATTTTCAACTTTATCGCTACAGGATAAGCTTCAAAGTTGATTGGGAAAATATGACAGTTACAGGTAGCTGGATGTGCTGGCGTCTGTACACAAAATAAAATAATCCTCCAAGTATCTAATCACTATTTTATGTCCTCCACAGGTGCCCTCTTGGAACAGGCCTCCATCCTCCTAGACAAGGGTATCCACCCCATCCGTGTGGCTGATGGCTTCGAGTTGGCCTCTGCCACCGCACTCGCTCATTTGGACAGCATCAGTGAGGCATTCCCTGTGAACAGAGATACTAGGGAGCACCTGATCAAGGTTGCCATGACAACGCTGGGCAGCAAGGTGGTTGTGAAGTGCCATCGGTTGATGGCTGAGATTGCTGTTGATGTAAGTTTTAGTTTGGTGTTTTTAAACTATGTTCTTTTGGGTTAAAACAGATTCTTGTAAACATAGATCAAATATTGATGAGCTCTAAAAAAAAAAACAGGTTTTTAATTGTGCATTCGTATGTTTTTAAATGTAAGACCACAGAAATATGCTAATACCAGATTTTTTTTTCATTTTTATAAATTACTTTAAAAAAATAGTCAGTCTAATTATAATTAAGTGCTTGACAAGCCTAACAAAAATGTCCCAATAGCTGTACTATGATTGTTATTTGAAGTGAGTGTGTCGCAAATGCAAACTCAGACAACTTTTTCATTGCAGTTACTCTTTTATAGCACAAACAACAATAACACGATTTTAATGTTTCAACATTCGTTCAAAAGCTCCTGTTAAGTAATCTATTTAAATGCTTTCTTAATTGAATATGTATAATCTAAAGTCCGATCGCTCCAAATTTGCCAAAGATGTAAACAACAATGGCCGCTCGAAATTAAATAAAATCGATAAACAAGAGTATTTATTTTAAGTAATGTTTGTTTTCGTATAGTTAGCTCGGAGATTTAGACGAAAAGTAACATTACTTAAAATAAAAACTCTTATTTATCGATTTTATTAAATTTCGAGGCGCCATTCTTGTTTACATCTTGGCAAATTTGGCGCGGTCGGACCTTACGTAGTATAGGTAGTGCTTATTGTGAAATCGCAAAAGACGCGCCTTGAACCTCTAAAATAAACATACTAATATATCTTTATCACTCCCCAGGCCGTCCTCTCCGTGGCAGACCTAGAGAAACGCGATGTTAACTTCGAGCTCATCAAAGTAGAAGGCAAGGTCGGGGGCCGCATGGAGGACTCCATGCTCGTGAAGGGAGTCGTCATCGACAAGACCATGAGCCACCCGCAGATGCCCAAGACGCTGAAGGTGAGTTAATTGGACAAAAAGTGAACAAACACTAAAACATCTCTTGCAAGTTTTAAGCAAAATTAAAGTAATAATGGAGTTTATTTTTTGCCTGTTCTTGTCCAGTCGGCCAGGCATGAACTTCATATATAAAAAAAAAAAAAATTGCGCGACTGTATGTATGCCATGGATCTTTAAAGTCCTTCGACACTAAAAATATGCAAGTCTAGTAAAAACTATTGAATGACTTTTTAGTTGAGTACTATAAATTGCTCAGCAACTTCATTATTTCTGAAAATATTCATATATTGACCAGCCAATTCTTCCCTTCCGGTGGTAGGGCTAACACCCGCCTGGTTTGCGACCACCCTCCCACCGGAGTCCGGCGTCAAGCCTGCTGTGTTTCGTCGATGCGTGGGAGTTCCAGTGCCTTAAGCATCTTCTGGGCACACTCGTTCCATCATAGACCTCATCCATCGCTTTCCATCAGTCGTGATCGAGGTCAAGAGTGGGCCCATTTAGCAAAAATAAATAAAAATATATATAACCTAACAACATAACCACGCGAGTCTGCATTTACCAAGACCGACAGACTACTTTTAAGGCACTGGGTTTTAAATAGACATCTTTCAATTTTTCATAGGGAAATCGATTAATGGCCGATTCCTGTAATTTACAGCCTGCTATTGGTTAAAATTAAGACTTGTATCTTTACCAATAATGAAGCAAAGACCTCATAGCTTTGTATAGTAGACCCTCCCGTATGGAAGTAGCTATCACAGATAAAATTAGCTTACGAATCTATTTATATGCCCAGTTTGGCAATAAAAAATTCTACCATTGGTAAGCAAAACGATTCGTTGTTTATTTATAGGAACCGAGTATTAGTTTGACTAGACAAAATATGGTACTAATCTCACTATGTTATCTTCTACACAGGACGTGAAACTCGCCATCCTCACCTGCCCGTTTGAGCCGCCGAAGCCCAAGACCAAGCATAAGCTGCACGTTGGCTCCGCCGACGAGTACCGCGAGCTGCGCGCGTACGAACACGACAAGTTCTTGGAGATGGTCAAGAGAGTCAAGGTAAGAAATCCACACTAATAATTATATATTATAGTATGTATACTCCATTTGAAATAAGATTAGACGTTTAAATAAACCTTTTTTTGCCGTCCGTTCAACCGATTTTGACTTCTATTGTGTTGGTGGCATGAAACATGAAACATGGCAGATAAGATGCAGTAAACAGTTGGTATTGTAACCTCGTTTTTGCTTTTAATGTCATCGTTATGTCTATGGAATAGAAGTCAAAATCGGTTGAATGGACAGTAAAAAGGTTTGTTAAAATTTCTAATGTTATTTCAAATGGTGTATAAATCTAAACTGATATTATAAAGAGAAAAAAATTTAGATTTTTTGTATGTTACGCTTTCACGCTAAAACGAGTAAACGGATTTGGATGAAATTTGGCACATGGGCAGACCATGATTAGGACATAGGATACTTTTTATCCCGATATTCCCACGGGACCGACACTTATGCGGGTGAAACCGCGGGGCGCTGCTAATACCTCTATAATATTACTAATATTTAGTTTTATGTCGAATGTTAAGTAGTTTTTTTTTAATGAAAAGTTGCCCTATGATAACAGAATAAATCTATCATTTCAAAGCTATCACCATTGCTCTTCGATCGTGTACCATACCTCAAAAAAACAAATAACCTTTATTTCTTATCCCTAGGACGCCGGAGCAACTCTCGCCATCTGCCAATGGGGCTTCGACGACGAGGCGAACCACCTTCTCCTCTCCCAGGGTCTGCCAGCCGTCAGGTGGGTAGGAGGTCCCGAGATGGAGCTGATCGCCATCGCTACTGGAGGCCGCATCGTGCCCCGGTTTGAGGAGCTCACCCCGGATAAGTTGGGATCTTGTGGACTTGTGAGGGAACTTAGTAAGTTGATTTTATGTTTAACTAAAGTAAAGTAAAAGATTAGATAAGTATTTTGTTGGATATGTCTTTGACAATGACACAAGTCACTTTTTTCTTCAGGTGTATATTTTTGTGAGATAATTATGATTGCTGCAACTTCTGCTAGTCCCTCCTACTTTCCCATTTTGTCACATAAAAATCAAGCTTTTTAGCATGCTGTTAGCATGTTGTATAAACAAGATGTGTTATTAAACTTTTACTTATGTTTCAAAAGCTTATCCATAGTTCTCAAGTGACCTCAAAAATAACTGCTTCACAATAACTGTTTCATTTTAAATCCAAGCTTATTAAAAAAAAAATATAGTACACTAGCAGCGCCCCGCGGTTTCACCCGCATAAGTGTCGATCCCGTGGGAATGTCGGAATAAAAACTACCGTATGTCCTTTCCCGGGACTCAAACTATCTCTATACCAAATTTCATCTAAATCGGTTCAGCGGTTTAAGCGTGAAGAGGTAACAGACAGACAGACGCAGACGCACTTTCGCATTTATAATATTAGTATGGATTACGATACGTGTGATTTAACTGTGACGCTGTTCTGTGTAAAAATGGACTGCTTAAGTCACAGAAAAGCTTGACTTAAGTGCAGGTTTAGGTCATGCAGTGCTCTAAATAATTTAAGCAGCTTAGTTTTTGCTACGAAGCCCTACACTTTATGTGGTACGAAACGCACTTTGTCAGTTTTTGAATTCTACCTACCTTGCAGATAACCATAAACCTGTGGAGTAGTATTACTTATATATTTTTCTCCTCTCCAGCATTCGGCACATCCAAAGAAGAGATGCTGGTGATCGAGGAGTGTTCCAACAGCCGCGCGGTCACCGTGCTTATGCGCGGCGGGAACCGCATGATCGTGGACGAGGCCAAGCGCTCCATGCACGACGCGCTGTGCATCGTGCGCAGTCTCGTGCAGGTGACGATATCTTACAGCATATTTACCGGGAGTAGTAGCTCAACTGTCACCAATGAGACACAATTTCTATTGTTACTGATCTCTAGTAGATTTCTTGACAGTTGATGGGATATCAACCCCCAAAAAATGTTACTTCTGCGCTGCCAACGATTAAGGTCTATTCAAACCTAAGCGGTACTCGCTGCCGCTGTGGGTAGAGGTACATACCGCGCGGGTTTCGCTCAGGTATTTAGCATCAAGTTCCGCGGCTAGAGCGGAATAGTTAGTGCCATTGTACCGCACAGGTATTGTTTCGCTTGTTGGGCGAAACCTCGAACTCTGTATTCTACCCACAAGGATAGCGAAATCCGCTTTGGTGTGAACAGTAATATTACCGCATACCCACTCGGTTTTCTCTACCGCAGACGGTAGCGAATACCGCTTAGATTTGAATAGGCCTTAACGCCGTGGAAGTGGCGAAGTTTTGGGCCAACACAATTTGAATAACTGTTGTGCCAGCAACATAGAAAAACATTAAAGGGCAATATTAAATCTCCTTCTTCTTCCACAGGACTCCCGCGTAGTCTACGGCGGCGGTGCGGCCGAGATCTCGTGCTCTGTGGCCGTCGCTCGCGCGGCCGAAAAGGTGTCCTCACTGGACCAGTACGCATACCGCGCCTTCGCCGACGCGCTCGAGGCTATCCCCCTGGCGCTGTCTGAGAACAGGTGAATAACATACCATAACTATTATTATTAAGAAAATCTTGTTGATAATACTAAAGTCCGACCGCGGCAGATTTGCCAAATATGTAAACAACAATGGCCCCTCGAAATTTAATAAAATCGATAAACAAGAGTATTTAGCTCGGAGATTTAGACGAAACCAAACATTACTTACTTGTTTCCGTCTAGTTAGCTCGAAGATTTAGACGAAAACTAACATTACTGAAAATAAAAACTCTTGTTTATCGATTTTATTCAATTCAAATTATCAAAAAAAAACAGTGGCTCTCCGGGAGTGCCGACAGAAGTGAAAACAAAACAGAAACCGTATACTTTGCCATCACTCACTGACATATCGGATATACATTAAAACCGAGTACATCCCGAGGACAGCCGAACACATCCGAAGCGGTGTCGGTTACGGTAAGAGTGCCACGAATTGAATGGTTTTTTCCAATCTCAAAAAATGCCCAACGCGACTAACGAAGTTTTCACTTAAACAAGCTGTTGTTTTATAGCGTTTTCATTATTTTATGTTTCATTTCCACAGTGGTCTGTCCCCTATCGACACTCTATCTGAGGTGAAGTCGCGGCAGGTAGCCGAGAACAACTACAACCTGGGCATCGACTGCATGGGCAATGGTAATTATATGTTTCATACTAAGAGGCAGCTTGGTGTTGGGCTTGTAGCTAAGTCAGCCGTATGGTACGATTGATCAGGTTAAGCTACGTTTGCCTCGGTTGGTCCGTGGATGGGTGATCATCTTTACATACCAAGACCCCTCTGTGCCTTGGAAAGTACGTTAAGCTGTTTGAAAAAATTTCTTAGGCGGCAATTCGACAATTGAACGAGAATTGGGAGTGAAATTTCAAGGACGCGTCATGTTTTGGCACATTTCTTTACATGAGAGCGAAGAAAGATATAACTCTCTATGTCACACTGAATCTCTTATTTTATGGATTGTATAAGTTTTGCTAAACATGGAGCTCTTCTTTTTGCGTTTCAACACATTAATTTGTAAACACAGTATTTAGTTCACAAACAGGTTACTACTTGTAACATAATAATATCTAAGTTAGATATTAGACTCGGCGCAGACCACAGAAACGGCCAATGAGCCATTTGAAGAGTGCGTCGATAGCTGTACAGATTTCAACTTTATTAAGCTTAGAGTAAAGACTTATATTCAATGTCATCAAAAGACGGTACCTAAGCCACCTTTCACTAAAAGAGAGGCCAAACCTGCACCCTAATTTGGCACATTGCTAACCGATTGCTTGATATGTTCGAAAAATTGGTTGTTGTATAGTTTTTAACACCATTGTCTCCTTTCCCAGGTTCAAATGACATGAAGACAATGAACGTCATCGAATCCCTTCACTCCAAGAAGCAGCAGATATCGCTCGCCACACAGCTCGTGAAGATGATACTCAAGATTGATGATGTCCGCTCCCCAGCCGACTCTATCGAGTAAAAGTATTAATTGTAACTCTTATGTACTGTTATATCTATGATCTTTTATAATTAAACACGCCTAATGTTTCGTCCTTTGTATATGCACAATGAAGAATTACTATAGTATAAGCCAATGTTTGTGTCAGAAGTGGTCGTGAAACGCGGGAGCGCGATGACGCGAGACTGTCTTACTCGCACAGTGTATGCCCGCGGGTGTCAAGAGTCTTGGCTTTTAGCATAGTTGAGGAACAGATTTGCAAGCTGCCGTCACTACAAGACGCTGACAGAATAGTCGACAACGGCACAGTTGCCAAAAAGGAAAAAAAAAATTGATTTGCAAGTAATACTTCGTATTTTAGCAATGGGATCTTTGTGCATATGTGAAGGGCCAATAAAATAGATATTATTTAAATGTGGAGTTTAACAGTGTTGCTGGATTTTGCTTGATTAAAAAAAAAATCCAGGACACTAGCAAATACAAACTTATCAAATTAAAATCACAAATGTACATATTTTATAATATGTAGTACAGAACCACATGATATAATTTACTTGTTTTATTATTTTAACCTTTCAACGCTAGACGGAGTCGCTAGATATCCTGAGAAGAGCTTACTTTAAAATCTGTCTCAAAAATGTCAAAAATCAAACCATTTTGTGAATGTGTTTTGACGTGTATTACGTACGTTGTACGGGTTAGATTGTTAGACTTTGAATGCTAATAACGGTATATTTTTTTTATTACTACGAGTATTATTTACAAAGCGACGCGACGCAGGCCCCCCGGGAGTCTTGTAACAATAGATCCACAACAACAGTCGTCATGGATAGTCAGACAACCAGTTTTACCAGGGGTATCATGTTACCCAGTTACTGGGTTGTGGAGGTCGGATAAGTAGTCGCTCCATGTAAAATACTGATATTCAGCTGCATTCGGTTAGACTGGAAGCCGACTACAACATAGTTGGGAAAAGTCTAGGCAGATGATCTATCTCTTACAAAAATAATGCCATTATTAGCATTAAAAGGGAAATTTATCTATTTTGTCACACGCTTAGCTGCGCTAAGCCTCTCGGACTTGGCAGTAATAATATTGTTATTTTAATTACATATTAAGTCGATGCATTTCCCTGTATGCGAGCGGTTATACCAAACGTAATGGATGCCTTATTGCACTAATAAAATAATAAGCTAATTTACTTGTTGGAATTTTATTTCTTTGTTGCTTTTTAATTTTATACCTACACACGGATTTTTTGGATGGGAAATCATCTATTGACCGGGGTGCCGTGTGCTGGTGGGTAAGCGGTATTCGCTGCCGCTGTGGGTAGATGTGCATACCGCGCGGGTTTCGTTCAGGTATTTAGTATCAAGTTCCGCGGCTAGAGCGTGAACGTGAAATCAGCTTTGGCGTGAACAGTAATATTACCGCATACCCACTCGGTTTTCTCTACCGCAGACGGTAGCGAATACCGCTTAGGCGATTATCACACTAGTCTATCAAAAAGTACTCTGTGATCACAGTGCCACGTATCACGCAGCGTTGTGCGGGAAACGGAGCCAAATTCCACGCGCGTGGGTGCGTTATCTGCGCCCTGCTGCGTGATGCGGTGCAGCCTTTAGGCTGCGCCCTGCGGTCTATCTGACCCACTGACCTATTATATAAAAGTACGCTGGACATCATACTATCGATGACAAAACGAATTTTCGCCATTTTGGCGCTGATAGCAACGAGCGCGTCGGTGGAACTAATATTTTTACCAGACTACGGCGAAGCAAAAAGGAGGGTTATGATTTTGACCGGTATGTAAATATGTATGTTCATCTGTTCCCGCATAACTTCTAAACTCCTTGTCATAATTTATTAGACAAATGAGGTATCGTTGGAAGCGTCTTGATCGTCCGCCGGTTATGGGCTTTTAATTGAATATGGCGCCCTCTAGCGGACAGTCATGATCTAAAAACATTTTTTGTTTAATTATGCCTTGTTGATAGCTAGGTTTTACAAAATGAGCATACTCTCATGATAAAAATGATCTAAATATCACATAGTAAACACAGACTTATTCCACGATTTAGGGCTGATTTTTTCAATGCCAGATAATTTTATCCAAAGAATAATTTTGAATTTTTGAGTTCTTCCCACAGAAATCTTAATAATAAGGCAATAGAAGCCGCATAGACGCGTGACCTTGTCGCCGCGCTTATGTGTTGGAGTACACAAGTGCACGCTATTTGAGACGCGGAGAGGTAACATGGTGTTTTGCAGCATATCCAACTGCGGAAACTCGTCCAAAACTTGTAACTTAACAAATAAAGGAATAACAATTCATATGTAAGTACTTAATTTTTGAAATATTGTTGTTTTTTAGCAAATATAGACAAATCAAATATTTTCACTATCACTACTAGGATTTATCACAAAAAACGATTTTTTTGTCAAATCAATAACCATTACTATTACTACTGCTAAAAGCAGCAATGAAATTATAGTCATACGCAATAAACAAAAATCGCCGTTTGCGTAAATTCTAGGTACAAGCCGCATGAGTTGGCCGCAATTTAGTGACTTTTACCAAATTGGAATGTATCATGTTTTTTTTTAATATTTAAATATGAGATGTAACCTTTTTCATTTTCATTTCAATTAGTTTAGTTTATTAAGTATTTATAGTCCACCACTACACTAACTACCTCCCCCTTTTATTCTAAGTTCATACACAATCCATCCTATTTGATTTGGTCATTGTTTCTATACGACTGTTTTTTACTGTAAGGTGAAGTATTGGAGAGCCTTTAAGATTTGTATAATTATATAATAAACTAAATGTACGTACACTTATTGTTTTATTATATTCCATTTCTTCATAAATAAATCATCTAAAAGGGCGTTGACGAAAGAAATACTTTCAATAAAATTAATTATGTATTGTTGCTGGACTCCTTGGAGATTATTAACACTCAACGGAAAAATATAATTTATCGATATGAGCTCGTAATAGTTTGCACTGCACTATTCTTAAGTGAGAGTGAGCACGCAATATCACACGTTTCTTATTGGCTGCAGGAGTCGCGCCCCCTGACATTATGCGTTTATAAAAAATATTGCGTAATGTCATCGCATAAAGTTTAATTTTGTAGCAGTAATGCAAAGTGCATTTATTGTAGGTGTAATTGTAGATCTATTTTTTGTTTATGTAGTAGTAGCTGTGATCCGGCGACACTCGTCCCGATATAAAATTTAGTACTATAGCATTTCTATTGCCTTATTATTAAGATTTCTGTGGTTCTTCCATACAAAAACTGTCAGACGTCAATTTTATTCCGCGAATAAAAAAATTCTAGTAAGCACCATCATTTCAAAGTCACTTGATTCTCATAACACACGTAAATACACAAATTAAGCAGTAACTTTGATGATACCATCTTGTTATACCAACCACCAGGAAATAACCAACGGAGAATTCCACGCGAACGACGTCGCGGGCAGAAGCTAATAACTTAAATTTATCGTCTTTATAGACAGCTATGCCACAGTCCTAAACTTAAACATTACAGAAAAAAAAGGCAAAAAATTGTATTACCATAATTTTATTGTATTGAAGTAAGCCTATATACATTCCCGTACCGTACAAAACAATTCTATCGTCGACCTCGACCTTTGGATTCTTCAGTTTGTAAGAGTGCGAGCGAAAGGCGAATACATCTATGTCACTCCCGCTCGCGTGGAGTTATCGGAGACTTAAAGCTAGGAAGTTAACATAACTTGACTGTACTCAGGAACTTTACATAGTCAGCTCCTGCAAAAGAGAGAAGTAAAGAATTAGTATTAGACCATCATTTTCGCTTCCGCAGTCGGGTAAAAAAAACAAAAAAAAAGTTTTCTCAAAGTCAAAAAGGGTACTGAATGTCTAAACCCGTCTAAAGGTCATGTAGAACGATGGTAACTGGTGGCGACAAATGCTGGTTATCAACGCTGGCAGTATTCATACTTTTAGCCAAATCAGCGCACTAACACGCGATGTCACTGTAGCGTGCTCATTGGTCAGATTGAAAAATTGTGAAGCTACGTTTCGTAATTTGACCAATGAATATGCGTGGGACGGCGTCTGGTATTAGCATGTGTTGCGGCCTTCATAAATAATACCAGTTTAAAAGTGTCCTACAAGCACCTCTTCTCATACAGAGAAGGCACGAGCTTCTAGCTGCGCCCCGCGGTTTCGCCCGCGTAAATGTCGATCCCGTCGGAATATCGGGATAAAAAGTAGCCTATATGTTAATCCAGGGTGTCAGCTACTTCCATACAAAACTTTATCAAAATCGGTCCAGCCGTTTGAGCGTGAAGAAGTAGCAAACATATAAACACACACACAAACTTTCACGTTTATAATATTAGTGTGATAAGTTCAGGTTTCCTCACGATGTTTGCCGTCACCAATGTCAGAAATGTCCAAGATAAACTCGGATAACGCATCTAATCGCAGCTTTTAATGATAAATAAAATGAGTACACACCATAATAGCATTGACGATATCCGATTGGTTGTTCCGGAGCGCGCGCACAGCCCGCGCTCGCGAAACGTTGGCTTGGGACATGACTATCTCCACGTCTTTCTCGTCCACTCCAGTCTCATCGACGCCTTCCTCATCTTCTTCCTCCGCTATGGGTGCCACCGTCTGGAGAATGTGGAAAATACTGGGATTAGTACAATGTCAGGTTTGTTTGTGAGTGACTATTGAACAAGTTGTTGTCAATTTTTATGAAGCTGTTTTTTTTTTGTTCAAGACTCTGGATTGGAAACAAATTGAGAAGTTGTTATAGAACACTGTTTCCCACAATCTGAAATGCTGCACAACTGCTATTTTACCATGGATAAGAAACTACTTCTTGGCAGTTGGGTTAAAAACATTCACATACTGTAAGCAATACAAACACTTGTTGCTCAATCAATGTTGCGCAATTTATCAAAATGAATGTGGGATTTCATTATGTAAATAAGCTTTCTGTGGTTAAACAAGTCCATGATACAAGAGAAGTTCATAGTGTAGGCCAACTATGACTAAAATCCAAATTAATGATGTATTAGAGACTGTTGGACACTTCAGACACAGCCAAGGTAGATTTCATAATAAATCAAAAGTATTGTATTTGTATCATCATTAGTGTCCAAACAACGAAATAGGAATCATTACACATGTTGCATTTGATTTTTATCGTGACACACATCCAGAAATTACCTTCAACGCTTTCTTACATAGTCTACACCATTTCAATAACATCTTATTACTTCCTGATCCTCATTCCAAAAAAATATTCAAATAAAACATCTTAAACATACCGTGCCTGCGGCTGCAGCATCGTTGCCGGCAGCAGCGCTCTCAGGTGCCTTGAACCTCTCAGCAGCAGCCATGGTAGCCTGTTGGGACAGATCCTCGATCTTGGCCTCTCCAAACACTATGTAGGTGTCGGAGTGAGGGTTTTTGTACACGTCTGGGGAGTTGATCACGAACAGGATGTTCTTGGATTTCCTGATTGTGACCCTGTTTACGCCTTGGACCTGAAAAGAGTGATTGAAAAATGTAAACAACACTGTTTTTGAGAATCAATTGGATCTGTCTTTTTAATGTGCAGTCTGAAAGAAGGTTTATGTGAACAGCAGTGGAAGTTTGGGATCTAAATTACAGTTGACAGATAAGCCAGAAAACAAAGGGGTAATTGGGCAACACACTAACAGTAGGAATGGCTTTAATTTTGATAGTTCAACAACATTCATTGCGTTATTTACGATGTTGAGCAAACAAATTTTTCGAAAATAATGATGCAATGGATTAGCAATATCCTTCAAAATGATTCAGATTGTGATTGATAGTGTGTTACACAATTAGGGTGTTGGTAGATTTTTATCAGCTGTACTATAGTTGAATGTTTGTAGCTGCGGTCACATTGTCACATGATAACGTGAAATAAATGAATGTTGATAGGAAACTGCAAAATGATGGGAGACCACTAACAAAAACTTATTAGCACAATTTGGATTGCGCTTTAGTTCCTATTGAAGACGAATAAAATGTCTGTCCATAATGTATAATGTGAGTGGTTGACCAAAAAGGGACCTCAAGGGAAAATAATTGATTTCGAGTAAATCGCGTTTGAAATTTCGTGTAGAAACAAATTGCGGCATGTTTTATGTCAGTATGCGACTTCGTTAGTGAGTGTCAACACGTGTTTGCGGTTACTACGTTATTGGCGACTTATTTAGTGTCAGTTTCTTGTCTTTATGTGCGTCTGACATCACAAAAACAAATTTTTCCAAAACTGCCTCGGCTCACAAAAAAAATCATAAAAAAAACACTACGGCACCTAAAAATATTCTGGTTAGACCAAAACAAAGCTAAAAGACCACAGATTAAAAAATTGAAAAAAAATAAATAACGGTTTCCAATCCCTCCAGGTCCCTTTTTGGTCAACCACTCACATAATTATGCATAAATAGCACTAAACGTTTTAGAAAGTTTTAGCACATACTTTTTGTCATCTCTCCCACCCTACCTATTCTGATAACTATAAAACAGCATTTAAAGTTATTTTTATCAACTAAGGTACAGCCCGATTCAAAGTTTATAGGGGCTCGGGACATGAGGCGAGTACGAGGTACTGCGCAGCGAGTAGCACACTTCAGAGCCGCCATAAACTTTGACACTTATTATAACAATACTTACAGGCTTAAGTCCAAGTTTGCTCATGATCTTGCGCGCCTTCTTCTCACCGCGAGACTGTTTCGCCTTTGACACGATGTCGATACCAGCGATAGGGTTAGCGATGCCTCCAGTGCCTGGTGCACCTGTTAAATAACCATAATTTTTAAATTCCATTTAGCCTCATTAGACTTCTAAAATTGTACCTGACAAAGTTCGAATTACATTGTAACCAAAAAAAAAATGAAGGACCTAATTCAACTGAGGTACACAACACAGTAGATTGTGAATTCAACTATAGAAAATTCACCACTGCTCTCAAATGGTGAAAGAAAACATTGTGAGGAAACTGGCATGTCCTAGAACAAAAATTCGAAGACATGTGACATCTGCCAACCCGCACTGGGCCTGCGTGGTGGATTACGGCCCACTCCCCCTCACCGAGAGGAGGCCTGTGTCCCAGCAGTGGGAACATTATAGGCTGCTTATGTATGTATGTATAAGCAGCACTATGCAGCTAAACAACCATGGATATAAAAAAACAGAGCTTCATATTTTATCTTACCAGCATCTTCCAATTCTGGGATAGTGTCATCGGAGTCGCTGTCCGAGGAGGCGGTCTCCTCCTTGCGCTTCTCGGTCATGGAGGCAGTGGCCTTGTCCAGCTCGGTCAGTTCTGGCATCTTGGTGTCTGTGCTAGATGTTATCTTGCGTTATGGAAGAATTCCTGTTGAGGAAGATACAAAAACATGGTTTAGATAAATTATCTTTTGATAACCTTGGGTCAGATTAGCAGTTGCTCCATGCAAAATACTGGTATTCAGCTGCATGCCATGAGACTGGAAACTGGCCCTAAAATAGTGTTGGGAAAAAGCTAGTTAGAAGATGGTTTTTGGTTACACCTAATTTTACACTAGGTAAATATCGGGCCAGTGCTGACTTGTCTAGAGTTTGGAGTCAGCTATTTACCCTGTCTCAATCAGCCTTAAGTTTCTATTTTCTAATTTTATGGTAATTTTTATGATTTCTTATTCATAGAGGTGTTTCGTCAGTAGTGGACCTGTTAAGAGCTAAAATGAGTATGAATCATGATAGAAAGAAAGAAAAAGTATTTATTGCGACTCGTACAGGAAGATCACAAACTAAACAACAGCAGCTAGTATTCAACTTGATTAGGTTCTCACAAATGGGATAGACAGTCCATATCCACATAGCTCCATGTAAAATAGGTACTGTATTCTACTAATTACACAAATAATCTAAAGGGAAGGCAATAGAGATAGAGTATCAAATTACTCACTGATATGCTACACACAAAGTCACAATTTTCACTTTTTTATACTAAATGACAAAGTTCAAATAGATGAGACTAAGGTTTCAAGTTACACATTCCAGCATAATTGTCTATGCACTAAAAATCTATAACTCCATGGAGTAAAACAAACAATATGACTGTAAAATAAAGACTAGTGCTACAATTTAGTTTCTAGTGTAATATTTATGCTTAGATTTCAGTAATTTGCATTAAAATGAAACCTAGATTCCAAAGAATGTCATACAGGCCACAACAATAGTTTTAAATGTAACTAGACATTAAATTTCGTAGTTAGGTCTCCAGTGCGCAAATGCATAACTACAACCTAACTATATTATGTACTATCTGTGGATACAGCACCACTTCCAATCGTCAAAATTGATGGTAAATTGACCTTAATAGAGCACAGCAGTCATCGAACTATTCAAACTACTCAATAAGTTATAATCCCGAAGTTCCAGACAATCGCCGGAAAAAATAACCAAGCAAATGGACTAAAATGGCATGAATACATGGCCGTGAGCTGAATTTGTAAAATTACTTAGCAAAGAGCTCCTATTTGCAGCGTTCACACTTTCATTGTATTGCATTGTGAAACACAAGTCATTTAAACACATAATATCACTAGAAACGATGAATATTAGAACACTTGTGCGAAAATAATATGGGCGCGGGTTTCGCTAATAAACCGAACAAAAATATTGAAATAACAACGCAAATTTGTCGCGATTACACCTCTGTGCACTATAACACTTTAATGTTACACTTATACAATAAGATTTCTTTAAAAACTATGGATTAATTACCTTTATTTAGGAATAATCGGTACCGAGGAATCAAAGAGATTCGCTTCAATTTGACAAGAGCGGAAAGGCAATTTTGTTAACAGATAAAAAATAGTAAAAATATTATTGAAATTCCCGTCAATTTCTGTGTGTATCCGATCAGAATGTTGGGCCCAATATGTTCTGTGGTTGGGCCACAAACAAAAGGGATGAATGCAGCTGAGACTGAGATGAGAATGCTACAATACACGAATGGATAGAATAAGAAATGAATATTTTATATCTCACCAAAGCGCAAGCTGGTCGACATGTGTATCCTGCATTCCTGTCTATTCTAGTGGGTACCGGACACCGGTATGGCGCTTAGACCTGATCTTTACCGAGGCTCAGTCAAAGAGTAAAGTAACTATAGAGGGGCTCAGTCAGAAACGAAGTCCAAAAATCAAGGTTTGCCAAAGAGCGATGGAGCTGTAGCGGTTTTAACGCCACATGCGAACTACGCGTCATAGTGACGTCACGCAAAATCCTGCGTCTCACAAGCAGAGTTTACCGCGCAACTAGCATATACATATGAGTACGGGAAGAGTAAAGTAACGATGAATGGACTGTGTGAAAGATGTTTATCGATTTTATTCAATTTCGAGCAGCCATTGTTGTTTACATCTTTGGCAAATCTGCCGCGGTCGGACAATAGAATGGGAATGACTACAAAGATAACAATAATTAATAAAATAGTATGGAAGAGAAAGACACGTTGCGCCGACGCCAAATAAATAGAGACAACAGTAAGGGCAGGAGAATGATGATAATTCTGTGTATCCGAACGTTTTCATCATTTCATAGTTTTTTAGTTTTGGCAACATATTATGATGATATGTCAACCATTAGTAGTGGTGAAGCAATAAAATTGAAGCGATATCGATAAATTACTATCGCCCTATCCAACAGAGCAAAGATAAAGATGTTAATTTTTATATTTGCAATGAATGGCTATCGTTTGACAACTTTTCAATTGCGCCTTGGTTTGAAAACAGTGTTCACAATAATTCACTTAACGCAATGGATGTTGTTGAACTGCGTTTGCCAAAATGAAAAGATTGCCTATTAGTAATGTGTTATACTGGTAATCAGCAGAAGTTGAAGTAACAGAATATTATAAGTTTCTTGACATTGACATTGAGCTCATCCACAAAATTTATCGATATCGATAGTTGTTATAGCAGTACAGTATAACAACACCCCTTATCTTCATAATGTCAATATTGTCGTCAAATCACTCGCGTTCATTTTTCATTCCGCTCGAAGGCGGTGCTATTCATTGCTATTCATTCTATGTAGTTTATGTTCGTTTCCATTCCATCACTTTTCATCAAAAATACAGTTGCTGTAAATACGTCACGAAGTGTCGATTACAAATAAATATTTATTGAGAGTGATTGTGTCGAAAACATGTCGTTAATCGTGCAGTGATTTGGTGTTTTTATTATCTCAGCAATTATAAAGTCCAAAGTGCGTGTTGTTTTCAAAATTAATATTTTGTGTTTGTGGTCGCAATTGATACGTGCCAAAGCCCAAAAATGTCTTTGGAAGAGAAATTCAACGCTGCTGTAAATGTGATCCGGAGTTTGCCGAAGAGCGGTGAGTTGTTTTTTTTTTATTTTTTTTTTCATGCCATTGTTATTTTATCGATTGCTCCGCTAAGTCTGCTGTAAGGTATTACATAAAAGCGCGGTTAATCTCTTTCTAATGATACCAGAAACGAGATGTGTTGCAATCGGCTATTAAGATGCGTGTCGTACATTGCATGGTAATGTAAAAATAGTAGACAAGTTGTTAGTTGCTATGGACATCGTTGATACTTAATAAGTCTCTTGGTTAAAATTTCCATTATGGGCCATCGATTTATGGGGCGGGGAGGGGGGGGAGGAGGAGGGGGGGGAGGGAACTGCCCCCTGTACCACCCCCACCCCGCGGAACCCCATGGTTATGGAGATATCCATCGTTAAAGTTTTTAGGTTAGAATAAAATTTTCCATAAATGTTCATCGATTTATGGTACGGGGAGGCCCGGCTACCCCCCTGTACCATCCCCACCCCGCGGAACCCCATGGTTATGGAGATAGCCATCGTTAAAGTTTTTAGGTTAGATTAAAAATGTCCATAAATGTCCATCGATTTATGGTACGGGGAAACCCGGCTACCCCCCTATACTATCCCCACCCCGCAGAACCCCATGGTTAAAGTTTTTTAAGTTAGAATAGCGCTATTTAGTCAAACTAGGGGGAAGAGCTTCCCTTTCCCCCCCTAGTTTGACTCCGCCTTATCTCCGGCGCTGCGGGAAGAGCAGCCCTTTCGCCCTTGCGTGCCGAAGCACGGTCACTCATGCTCGGCTCCGCAGCTTCGGCTTGTTGGTCGCCTCCGGCGACCAGCCTCAGCCGCTCCACCTCGCATGGTTCCCGCGCTTCGTCACAGCGGGCGAGGGCTGCTCTCCCTCCGCGCCTCCGGTTTTTTATATACACTCTAGGGGTAGGGCAGACAAGACCACGTGGAAAGTGGGGTGCTCTGATTCGGTTTTGGGTATTTTTTGGATATTCATATAATGAGAATCTCATCTGAGTCCAACACTTGCACATCATTCGAATCTTCAGACACAGAAGCATAGGGCTTCGGAGACGCCATGGTTGTCAAAAACGATCACTGCAAGGGCAACAAACGAATGACAAACGATGACTGATTGACACTCAGACACTGATAGTGATGGCTAAAAGGCGTTCTACACGATCCAAACCGACCGCCGACAGAGGTGACCTTGGTCCAGTTGGTGTGAAAATCTACCGTGTAGACGTTGGTCGGTCGACCAAATATGGGCGGGGTCAAACGACCTTTGGACAACCTTGGTCGGAAGCGCATCCATCGCGACAGGCTGCGTCCGTGGTCGGCCCCAACCGTCTGGAACGCTGTCGGCCGACGGGAGAGCTTCAGTGTGCGTTTGTCGGTCAATGTGGGCGCACGTCATCGCGTGTCACAGCGATATAATATTTACTATACTATACTAAATGTGACTTTAACGCATTAATTTGTTAAAATTAACATATTTTTAATAACATTGGTTATTAGGGTTTCGTATCGATTTGAACACGTAAGAATAATAGGTATATAAAGTAATATAATTAAAACTCAGCATCATATCTTATATTTATCGTCTATTTTTTTTATCAAAAAATTCTTTTACACTATAAAAACAATTATCAATAAGCCATTTGTGTAGTTTTGATTTAAAGCGTTTTAGAGGGAGTTCCCTTATTTCTTTTGGAATATTGTTGAATATTTTTATTGCTGTGATAAAGCTATTCTTATGACATAATGTGCTTTGATGTGAAGGAATTCTTAGCCGTGTTGGGTCTCGACGAGTATATTTTGAATGTAAGTCGCACGTTATAAAAAATGTAGAGTGCTCTTTATTGATTCACAAAACGAACCCCGCGAACGAGAGGTTCTGACCGAATTTATATCTTTATACACTGATTTATCATGTCTTTGGTATGTACAGACGCCAGCACATCAACCTACACCTAACTGTCAAATTTTCCCAATCAACATTGAACCTTATGCTTTAGCGATAAAGTTGAAAATCTATTACAGAAATCTGACAGATTGGAGTAGGTTGATGTGCTGGCGTCTGTACATTGGATCTAATTTATATAAAGATAAGAATAAGAAAATGTTTAATTAATCTTTTTTTCTTTTTTAATAATAAATTTTTCTTCTTCACTCAAGCATACAAAAGTTATTGCCAAACCGACCTTCCGTTGCTTTGAAAGGCAAGGAGCCATATTGATACGTCTTTACGCTGTGAACACCGGATGGAATTGACAAGTTGTTGTCAACCACCGACCGTGTAGAACGAATACAAAAGTTGGTTGACGCGACCAAGGTCACCTCTGTCGGCGGTCGGTCTGGATCGTGTAGAACGCCTTTAACAGATAAAAAGACGCTATAAAACAAAATGGCGTCGTTCCGTTCCACAGTGTAAACAAAAATTCGTTATTTTTTGTGTAAAAGTCAATATAATTGCATAATACAGCACGGTTATTGTGCATATTACTTACACACCAAATTTAATATTTGAATATGTGAAAATAAAATAAAATTTAAATAAAAAATATGGCATAAAATTTACTTAAATACATCTCTACCGTCAACGGAACGTGAAATGTCAACTTTGACGTCTACCATGACAATTTATCCAACCTAAAAACTTGCAAATGGCGTGCTATTTTCCAATTTGTATAGAAAGTTTAAAAAATTATATCTCGTAAACCGTGATACTCCGCAACTTAAAATTTTGCAAAAAGCCTTCTATTTATGAGTACTATCTACAAAAAAAAAATGAACTTCCAAATCGATGGCCCATAATGGAAATTTTAGCCAGTCTCTTTTTAATAATTTTATTATGGTTTTGATATCTCCCCGGGCATGTTCTGGTAGATAATTACTGATTTTGTGTCATTCTTTGCACTGGAGCAGCTCCAATGGAGTGTAGCAGGCAGGTAACACATGATAATTCAGGGGTTCAAGGGTCAGCTAAGGATGAAAACAGTTTTCAGGAGGGAATTCAATCTGGATCCCTAAAAAAAGTTATGGTAGTCACAACAAGCAATTAAAATCATAGATAATAGAACAAATGTCTTTTTCCATTTATTGTTCTAACAGCGGTTGGCTTTCTTGTTTGTTTTCTTCAATATCCTCGTTCAAGCTTGTCTCAATACTTTAACCTTACCATAGCTTCCCATCATATCAACAAAACAAATTCTTATCAATCTCCTGATAAGAAATTCCAGTCTACATAAACAATACAAATTAATAACACCGAAGTGCCTGTAATGTCAAAATACCTAACAGCTTTTTACTAAATGCATAATTATGTAAGTGTTAGGGGCGATTCACACCGGAACGGCAGAAGCCGGCAGCAGCCGTCGCCGCGGGCAGTACCGCTGACAAGACGCGCGATGCACTGGCAGATAGCTGATGGTATAAGGAGTAACTTAGGCTACTTTTATTTTAGAAAAAGAAACAAATCAAAATGCTATAATGACACATGAACAAATTCGCAGGCAGCAGCTAGTTGTTAACCTTTTGACCGCCACAGTCATTTATAGACGACAAACCAAAATGTGCCCAGCACACCATGGTCACAACTACATGACAGACTTTTGCCATCGAGGGCATGTTTTCGCTTTTTTGACGTGACTGTCAAAATTATAATAAAATTTATTTATTTAAATTGATGATTATTTGATTCTAAGTCAAAGTCAAATCATTTATTTCAAATAGGCACATAAATAATAAATGGGCAGTGGTCACGGCCGTGACTTATGAGTTGTAGGTTCGGACCCAGACAGGCACTTTACTTTGTGTAAATTATATTCATGACCACTGCTCTCAAAACTCAAAAATTCGAAGACATTTGATATCTACAAACCCGCACTGGGTCCGTGTGGTGGATTACGGCCCACTCCTTCTCACAGAGAGGAGGCCTGTGTCCCAGCAGTGGGGACATTATAGGCTGATTATGTAGGCACATAAAAGGCACTTTTTAATGTAAAAAGTTACAAAATAAATGGAATTGATTCTAGTTGCCCCGTCCAAAGGTAGCTTCGTATGGAGGAGAATGGGCAAGAAACTCCACGTTTACTCTTTTGAAAATGTTTTACAATACTTATTTTGTATACATTAATAATAAATAATATGTGAAGACAAAGCACAAACTTAATTATTATCTTAGACCACTACTGTTTGTTTGATAAAGCACATTTTGAAGGTGGCGTGGCACAATAACTCCTAGACATACTTGTATCATTATTCGTATTTTATTCAACTAGCTGCACCCCCCATTTTCACCTGCGTAAGTATCGGTTCCACAGGAATAACGGTATAAAAAATGTCCTTATCGAGGTCTAGAGGTGGAAGGAGAGTAGGGAGGCCTTTGCCCAACATTGGGGGATTGCAGGCTAATAAAAAAATCCAGGTCTTGGTCTACTCATGTGCCAAATTTCTTCCAAATCCGTTCAGCTGTTTTAGCATGAAAGCGTAACAAACAAACAATCAAACCTTGTTTTTATAATAATACTAGTTGCACCCCGCGGTTTCACCCGGACAAGTGTCGATCCCGTGGGAATATCGGGATAAGAAGTATCCTATAATTTAAACCAGGGTGTCAGCTACCTCCATACAAAATGTTATTAAAATTAGTCTAGCCGTTTGAGCGTGAAGAAGTAACAAACATATAAACACACACAAAATATTGCCTGTATAATATTAGTGATTAGCAGATACTGTTAAATAATTACACAAAGTGAGCAAGCACGCAATTCTGCCTTTTTTGTATGAAAAGAAGCCTCTGCCCTCTAGTGTGGCAATTACAGGCTAATTCAATTCATACCTAAACATCTGTTTGTTGCTGTAATGAGTCCAACACAGTATCATTTTGTAATATTTAAAATAAACAAACACATTGTAGCAAACTCTTGAAAGTAAAACCTATTCAAATGCAACCTCTGCAAATACATTAACTTTGTTTTCATAGTCTATGATTCTTTGTTTATGCTTACATTATGAAACCAAAGAGTTCTGACCAGTTACCAGTTTATTAGATACTAGCTGTGCCCCGCGGTTTCACCCGCCTAAGTGTCGATCCCGTGGGAATATCGGGAAAAAACTATCCTATGTCCTTCCACGGGATGCAATCTATTTCTCTGCCAAATTTTATCGAAATCCGTTCAGTGGTTTAGGCGTGAAAAGGTAACATACAGACAGACAGGTGTGGTGGATTACGGCCCACTCCCTCTCACAGAGGGAAGGCCTGTGTCCCAGCAGTGGGAACATTATAGGCTGATTATGTATGTATGTATACAGTAATTAAATAATATTAGTTATTATACTTGTTGTTTATAAAAACTTGATTGACAACCTCCTGATAAGAACTGGTGAACTGTGAGGAATAAGTTGTTTACAAATTCCGTTCCAGTTTACTATTTATCTGTAAGTATAAATAAAATAAAGTCGGGTTAGTTACGCCATTTATAAAACTCAAGAATGGCTGGACCGATTTTTATTATTTTTGATTTGTTGGATTTCTATCCGCCCCGAATAGCAGAATAACTATTAAAACATGACAAAAATTCACGAAACATAACAATGAAGATACAAGACTTATTCATTTTCTCGTACATTTTGTATGGAACGGCTTTTTTTTTGTTCTGAGGCGGTATGAAGTTCACCAGGTCAGCTAGTTTAACATAATATCACCCCTGTATTCCTCGGCGAAGGAATTCCTGGTCTTCAACCAGTGCATCCTGCCCGCCATGACATGGTGCCGAAACATGGGCACTGACGGTCAGGCTGTTTACAAATTCAAGTTCGCTCAGCGCGCTATGCAGCGAGCTATGCACAGTCTCTTTTTGAAGGATAAAATCAGGAATGAAATTGTCCGGAAAAGAACCGGAGTTACCGACATAGCTTGCAGAGTAAGCAAACTGAAGTGGCAGTGGGCTGGCCATGTTTGTCGAAGGACCGATGGCCGGTGGAGCAGACAAGTCGTTGAGTGGAAACCGCGTACCGGCAAGCGTAGTGTGGGACCTCCTCCAGCTACATGGACGGACGACCTAAAGAAAATGGCTGGGACGGACTGGATGCGGAAGGCGGAAGACAGTGTTGTCGCGCAGCCTGGGAGAGGCCTGTCCAGCAGTGGACTGCAATAGGCTGAGTTGATTGATTCCTCAAAGGGTTAGGCAGAGGTCTACCTACAAATAGTATTGCTGGCTGCTGACAAATAGGCCTGCTCCCTTTTGTACCATGCTTCCCTGCTCCACTCTAATTGCATAACACATTATCAATCTCAATCATTTTGAAAGATATAGTTAAACCATTGCTTCATAAGTTCGAAAAATGTGTCTGCTCAACAACGTAAATAGCGCAATGTATGTTGTTGAACTGTCAAAATTAAACCCACTGCTACTGATAGTGTGTTATGCAATTACCCCGCTGGTCTGTGCGAGTGTCATCCTGGTCTTCCCCGCGATGTTCTCTAGGTCTTCCATCCAACTGGTCGCCTGGTTGTATCACCGAATGAATAAGTCCTAACTCCTAATCAGCCGTCACCGTCAATACCGTTGACCGCGCATGCCTTACGACTATGAAGTATTGTGAAACAGACATTTGTGTCCAAGGTTTTAACGATCGTTAGTAGTTGGTAATCTTGTAGATATCCATAGGAAGGAGTTTTAAATACGTTTGTTGTTTTGTTGATGGGAAAACTTTATTCGATGACATCGTCTGGGGGAGGGCATCACCGGCAGGTTGGCCGCGCCAAAGTTGGTGTGACGATCTAAGTTTCAGGGCGAACGTGATAGAATACAGTAGATATGGTACTTACCTACTCGTGAAGACAATCGTAACCCAAAAAGAAGTATAGTTCTCTGATTGGGAACTTTTGTACTTCGAACTGTTTTCTTTCGTTTCTTTTACAACATTTTAGAGCGCTTAGGAAATATTCCTCTAATCTACAGTGGTGACCAAACAAAAAAAAAAAAAAACACATGTTACACAAAAATAGTGACCTACATAGCCATCACTCACCTAACACCATAGTATTTCTCCATAAAACAACGCATCGAAAACAATTCATTCTAATATTGTCCAGCGGTACTGTAAAAGCAAGTTAGTAATTAGCTCCACGGCGTCCATTATACAAGAAAGGAAAGTGTTCACGTAATAACTTTTCCCTATATTCATGACCATACAAAATTTATGGGTTTAACGAGTATGGAAAACGTTGGAGCGTTTTGTTTAGTCGAAAGAAACAGTAGTGTTTTTCGCGTAGAGCGAAAGTATCCTGGCGAGGAATGGGCTATTTCTGTAGCTTTGGGTGCCGTAAAAGGAGAATATGGGGATTGTGTCAAGGGTATGGCAACACACCTGCCCAGCAATTACCAACCACTGGCTAGAATTTGGCACCTGACCAAAAAAGGCGTCGAGACAACAGAGCACAAGTGAGGAGACACAGGTCTCCCAGAAAAAAATGGTGGAGCTAGGAAGAGTAAAAGGGTAACAGCATCCTCTCGCTTATTAGCTTATGCTGTTCCCACTTTTAGGATATAGGCCACGTCTCTAAGAGAATGAATGGGCAATAATCCTCCACGCGGGCCCAGTGCGGGTTGGTGGATGTCACATCATGTATTCGAATTATTTATTTCTAGGACATGCCTTCGTTTCCTCGAGATGTTTTCGTTCACCGTTTTGAGCGCAGTGGTGATGAAATTAAATACACAAAGTACAAAGGTACAAGTTTCTCGCGTACTAAATCGCGGACTGAACCAAATTTTACTATTTCTGGTATGCGGAACTTATCATAAGGCGATTTTGAAGTTTCAACGCATTTTGCGCCGCAGCTCATCTAAATGTCTAAGTAATTGAATCAGCAATTCGCTCCCTGTCTAAATATCTTCAAACATTATCTAAGTAATATAAACATGTCAATCAGATGAACAGAACATGCCACATGCCAGATTACGCATCCAAGTATGAAAAATCACAATAACACTCGAGTTAAAGTCTGTAATTGTGATACCAAGATAAAAGATTACACTAAGCGGCTAACGATGGAGATAGTGACTTATCTGAGACAGATACCTAACTCGTTGGTACATAATAATGCTGATTTATTGTTAAGTGGATCGTGTGCGTGCTACTTATTGTGGTTTGAAGGTTGTATTAATAGGATCGTTCACCTGTTTTTAGTTATTTTAGGGCTTTGTCCATGAGAGACTATTTTATGAGAAAGTTTGAGTTTGAATGTGGATGGTTATAAAAGAAGGGCAAGACGAAAGAAATGAAGAGACGACTGTGTGAAAGATTCGGTTGAGAAGAGGGTGAAAAACAAAGATATATAAGAAAGAAGAAGATGAATCACAAATAAATTGGGGCAAGGGCATGCATGAAGATAATGAAGTCATAACAAGTCTGCTGAATATAACATTAATGTTCTCTTTGAGTTTCGTTTTTGCCACAACAACCATTAAAACCCAGCCAAAGATGGTTATCAGTCCACATTTTATCAAATTGGAAAACCTATGACACCATCTAGCTAATCACCGTTCGCGATTTATTTGCCAAACATGAATGCCGATTTATTTGCCAAACATGAATGATACTCTGAAATCAACTTAAATACTACTGAAATGAAGTTGATATTTGTTTAACTGATATACTTTATTTCTTTAAATTAAGCTAACATTTAAAATAATAAATGTACATTTATATGAAAAAATAAGCAAAAGAATCATAGGGCATCAAAAAATTCGTCCGCATCGCTGTCAACAGGAACAGTGCCCAAAAGGCTGGCAGCATTGCCACGTTGTGTGACGATGCTAATTCTTTGGCCAAGAAATAGGCCAGCCCTCTGGTCACGTGAAGAGTCGACTAACCGCTTGGCGATATCTCGAAAAACCAAGTGGGCCCTCGGACCCCATGGCCCTAGTGTTTCAACCCCAAACGGCTCGAACATATAACTCCCAATCAGGTTGGAATATTTTCGCCGTTTGAGTTTTCTGCACCTGCAGCAGCCGCCCCAGCACAGCCCACGGTGCTAGGAAGATGGGACGGCGCAAGGGTGTCGACACATGTTGCATCCCATGTCACTATAATGCCCCTAGGATGTCCCTCCCGGCGTTTCCACAGACATCTGCCTTGTAAATACCTTTCGTTAGTCGCCTTTCATTCATCCTCTCACCATAGCCAAACCATCTAAGCATACTCTTTTCTATTCTTTCAAATTCTAGCTAGCTAGTAGGATCATTTTCTCTGATATCCGTCGCAGTGGGAACTGGAGCTAAGTATCTAGAGCTTGAACAATACTGAACAGCTCATCCACGTTTGCACATCATTCCCATTGTTAGGGGCGTGAGATAATACCACAATGGGGTTATGCAAAGCATTGTCGAGGAATCGTTGTGAAAGAATAAACTTGCTGGTATGAAATGCTATGATTTTGACATTGAGCGGATTATGTTTTGTAATCAACTGTGCCTGTGGAATCCCCTTTAAGTATTCTGTTTTGATTGGATAGAATCTCAATGTCCTTCTGATCCAATGTGAATGTTTGTCCCGAACGGGTTTGGCATAAGTGTACCTAAATAGTACACCCACATTTCGCCAGTTACGTTTAAGTCCCATGTAATGGGGGGCAAGCCTATTGCCATCAACCGTACACAAATCTAGACTCCGGGCTGCTAGGAAATTCCAGATGGAAAGACCAACTGCCAACTGCCTAATTCCGTCAAAATTTGTTCGGAATTCTTGGAACTCCTTCTAAATTGACTGATTAATGGGTTCTTCTTTTGAAAAGGCACTTGTCCCACTCACCGCCGTGCCAGCGATTAACGAGTAGCACAGTAGATCTACATCTAGCAACTAAAAACGAGTTGGCGAGCAATGAGCAGCGAGTGCACTACGGCGACGAGCGATTTCTCGTTGGTATGCGCGTGTACCAAGCATGAGTCTCTCAGCGAGTGTTTTGCGCCCTCAACGAGTACTCTCTTTGATAACACTTTTCGCTGCGACAAGTATAATCTTTTGCTTAAGCTTAAGCTTGAGCGAGAAAATAGTTGCTAGCTGGTCGATTCCTCGTCGGCGGTGAGACAGGTCTCTTAATCATGTTAGACAACTCATTGACAATGTTTTTATTCGTATCTAAATCAGAGCCGTTCCTGTATGGAGTATTGCAGCCAATTATGGGATGGCTCAGCAAAAAACCAGCTTGCTGCACTTGACTTAGTGGAACGCAGAGCTAAAAGGCTTATAGGCGACGATACGTTGGTAGCTACGCTTCACAGCCTAGCTCATCGGCGTAATGTTGCTTGCCTGTCGGTCTTCTACAGACTGTACTTCGGAGAGTGTGCGCTGGAGCTCCACGACCTGATCCCACCATCGCCCTTTTACCACCGGACAACCAAACTTACTGCAGCGTACCATCCACATTTGGTTAATATTCCGGCGAGTCGTACTCAGCGCTTCTCCTCCACTTTTATTATGCGCACAGCCAAAGTGTGGAACTCTCTGCTTGCATCTGTGTTCCCTCCCACATTTAACCCGTCTGCCTTCAAAGCAAGAGTGAACAGGCATCTTCTGGGCATGCTCGTTCCATCACAGACCTCATCCTTCGCTTTCCATCAGGCGTGATCGAGGTCAAGAGCAGGCCTATTTAGCAATAAAAAAAATAAACAAATCAGTATTTCGTGCGTTATCTCATAAAAAGATCAAGAGCCGGCCTGAAATTTAGAATAACGTAATTTATTGCAACGGATCATCGTTTTTTGTCCGTTTTACAGTGTTGCGTGTTTGCATAATAATATACAGTAATACAGATACTTTGTATCGACTTAAAACGAGCAACGGTTTTTGTTTCACGCCACTCTATTTGGGCCATTAATGTAGTATTGCACTTTTAAATTACATAATATGAACGTAGTCGTAGTTTTTTAGAACTTTTTGTGTTACGCAAATATAATTTTATAGTGTATAATTTGTACATGCAAAGTGTGCAACGGTAAATCTGTAATTTATGCATGAAAGGGGACTGTTAAATACTTGTATCGCTTCCACGAGTGACGAATTATAACTTGACACTCTACAGACTGTACTTTCGAGAGTGTGCGCAGGAGCTCCACGACCTGTTCTCAATTTCTGTCATTCACTACCGGACTACCAGACGAACTGCAGGCAGGGTACCATTCGCACTTGGTCGACATACCGACTAGTCGTTCTCAGCACTTATCCTACGCGCACGGCCAAAGTGTGGAACTCTCTGCAGGCGCTTGCTAAGCTGTCAAAAATCTACTGTGCAGGCGTCTGTATTCCATTCCACACGCAGAGTGGACGGGACACCGCACAGCCTGGTACAGACGCCAGTACATCAAGCTACCCGAAACTGTCAAATTTTCCCAATCAACTTTGAACCTTTGAACCTTTGATACTTTAGCGATAAATTTGAAAATCTATTAAAGAAATTTGACAGATTGTAGTAGCTTGATGTGCTGGCGTCTCTGTACCATGAATTCAGTACATGATTCTGAAAGTTGACATTTTTCGTCGGTTAAACAAATTTGTACAGTAGGCACCAAAAGTCCATAGGCAAAATCACAAAGCAATAGCTTGACGTTTAGTTTGACTTACGACCTTCATTTAATGAGTAATTAGACGCATATTACTCGAATATAGTTCCGTGTCATGTTCGTCTTGTTCACATAGTTCGTAAAACATTATGGTTATACCCACACAAATCTAAATAAATGAATTATAAGGTAGACAGATGCAGTTAACTTACGGCTCATTCGCCGCGAGTCCCCGACTAAATTATGTTGTTGCTTCTTGGTTGGTTGATAATTTGAAATTGTGGGTTAGTGAAGTGTGTTTAATCTATTAGCGGTTTTGTAGTTCATTTTGAAATGCAAGATGCTATAATAACTTGATAAAGGGCTTAAAACAACATCTCTAATTAATGACGTCAGAGCAAATCTGTTCGATGCTGCTAAGAGCGGAATTTTACTCGTTTATGTCGATAACCTCTAAAACAAGTTCGTGTATCTAGGTGAATGCTTCGCGCCTTCATTTTGTATAATTCAATTTTGATGCACCAGCTTATTTTTGGACACCATGGTGGCGCAACCATGGTCGTGCTGCCAGAAAAATATACACATCTTTATGCTTGATCGGTCTAAATAGGCGTTCGATCGCTTGCGCAACCAACCATACATTTTGTGGCAGTGCGACAATGGTTGCACCGCCACTGGTGTCCTAGTGACATAGGACCCTAATTAGAGAGTGATGAATATAGATGTTGATAGATGGAGGGGAAGAGGAACACCAAAGAAGTCATGGATTGGTTGATAGATGATACATGAATGAAAAGGGAGTGAATGATAACGTAACAGCTAAACGGGATGGAAGAGGAAGATATTTAAAACCGACTCCTAGTAACATTTGTGATGGGCAGGCAGATGAAGAACAGTTGGGAACAATATAATTAAAAGTGACACAATACAAAATTTAAAAAAAAGACTGACATTATTATTGATTGAAAAATGCTATTATTCAGTAAATGACTTTTTAAATGACATGGACTTATGTATTGAATAATTTAATGTTTTTTCTCAATTTATCCGATTTTTATTCAAAATTGTATTTAAGTGGAATTTTGTATTTTTTATTTATGTATTGTGATGTGCTATGCCGACTAATGATTTAAAGTTATAATTTTATTTGATTTCCATTAATTAATTTAATTTTCAACTTAGTGAACAATTACATTAAAGTTTGCATGCCCTATATAGGGTAGATTGTACAAGGCTCACCCATCTTATTGTAACATCTTATTTTATGTACCTGCAATCGATGCAAATAAAATTTACTTTACTTTACTTTACTTTACAAGTCAAGTCAATAAGCCATTTAAAGGCATTTTGCACCAAAACATATTATGAAGAAGATTGGGTAAGAAACTCTATACTCTTTTAAAAACCAAAGAAACAATGGACGGATTTTGTGAAAGATGATATGGCTAGAGAGGGTGTTAATACTGAGATAACCACTGATAGACATGTGCTATAAGAGTAGTGAAAGACCATAGAAATGATGGACGAATTGTGTGAAAGTTGATACGGCTAGAGAGGAGGTGAGCACTGAGATGACTACTGATATAAACATTTTGGCAGAAGAAGACATGCTGCACCAATCTCAAATCAATTGGGATGAGAGCAAGAAGATGATTATTTGAAGACTTTTACTTTGACATGTATTTATGGTGTATTTATCGGCAAAGGAGTTGCTGAAAACGCCCAGCAACGCCTGACTGTTACACCCGGATTCAGGATAATACTTTAAAACTATATTATCGATTTTGCCATCATTCAATGCGTCTGACGTAAATTCGAGTACAACCAGTCGCGAAAGGTATTTTCATGTAAATCATCGAAAAAATCTCATTACAAATTCGTGAGTGAAATACAAATAGTGAAAACTTTAATCTTTGACCTCTGAACATTCCGATAGAACATACGTCATTGATACATACAATTGTGTATGTGTTACATGTATTTAACGATACAGGATGTTTATGAAAAGTGTGGTCACAGATATAGATAGACCTATATAACGCAAGTATCACGATCTGTATGAAAACCAAGCGCGCCATTTTTTGAATACCTACTATGACGTCACAAGCACTATTTAGTGATAGGAAAATCAAATCGATTCAAAGACGCCGCCGCGTGCGGCACCCGTTGCGCCCCACCCCCGGCCACAGTCTGTGCCCCGGGGCCTAGCGCTAGGGCTCACGCTCACCCAGCCAGCAGCAGATTTTTGTACGTAAGCTGGGCACGCGAAGTTGTGATCTGCGGTGCAGATCTTCAACCTGAACCATTTTCTCCATGGGACCAACACAGTAATCGCGAAAAAACTATCAACTGTCCCATCTCGACCCAAATGTATGGGACTGCGCCATCACAAAAATGGAACACAGGTTGTGTGTATGTCAAAGAGGAATGGAGAGGAGCATTATGAATCTGAGACTCCTAGAGTAAAATAAAAAGCTTTTATTTCAGACAGGCAGGAGTCCATATAATTTGACTGAACTTCTAGACAAATGAAAGCCACGAAAATTAGAAAAACATCATCAAAGTCACCTGTCACCTTTGACCTAGACTAGAGTCAAGAGCAAGTCCATCTCAAATTAAAAAAAAAAGTGGCAAAGACAGAGTAAAAACAAGAAGGAAATGGACAGGCCTTATGATGAGAGCTAAGACGGAAAAATGGACCAAAAAGGTGACAGAAAGATACCCGAGGAATTGAAAAAGACGTAGAGGAAGACCGTTGAAATGTGAGAGGATGATCTGTCAAAAGGTTGGCGAAGAACAGCTCTGGACAGGAATAAGTGGACGAAAATAGAGGAGGCCTATGTCGCAAGACAGCCTGACCTGGTAGCTGATCATAGCTAATTTGCATTCATAGGGTTCACAAGCAGAAGCTATAATATTATTAAATATACTAGTCTATACTAGTAATAAAGCTGAAGAGTTTGTTAGTTTGCGCTAAACTGCCGGTAGGGTTTGAAAAATTCTTTTTGGGTTTGATAGCCCAATTCTTGAGGAAGGCTATAGGCTATTTAACATCACGCTGTGACCCTTAGGAGTTAGGAGCCGAGCAAAAAGAAAAAAAAAGTAAGAAAGAACGGTAAGCGATAGCGCGGGCAGGTCATGCGATGCGATGGAGTGGGTCGAGGAAACAAGAAATTTCACGCGGACGGGATTCACCCTAAATTAACATATAATATAGGCTACTCTTTATCCCGATATTCCCACGGGATCGACACTTCTGTGGGGCGCTGCTAGTTAGATGTGCAAAGGGTCAGAGGACGTAAAGGCAATTTTTTTTTCCACACCTTTACATATGACCACATCTTTCTAATACATGCTGTATATGTATTTAATCATATACTAAGACTACAAGTCATTGTACTGTATTGCATACAATACATTGGGACTAATAATTAGATTACCTGGTTGTGTAACTTTGCTACTTTTTCATAGGGTTTTATTTTTATGGTAAAGGCTGCGTATCCTGAGTTCAACGTCCTGCAGTATTCTAGAACTCTAGATGATAAACTCAATCCATGGACTGATTTATACAGGGTGTGTCGTAAGTAGTGGTCCACCGTTAAGGATTCGATATACCAGATAATTTACTATAACATATTATAATTTTAACCATTTTAGTAGTACTTTTTTTTTTATAAAATCGCTCCTGAATTTGCGTGATTATGCAAAAAATTAGGGTTAAAATAGAGAAGAGCTAACTTTTTCTTCAAAAGCTCTAATTTTACATAAAAAAACTATAATTTTACACGATAGCTCTAGTATTCAGCAGTAATTAACAGAAATCAAAATGAAAAAATAATGGTTTTTGTTGAAACTACAACCAAATTTGTAACAAAAGGTTGAAATTTCGTAAATAAAAAACAAAAAAAAAATATTTTCGGAACCCTTGGGTAAAAATGGTTAAAATTGTAATATGTTATAGTAAATTATCTGGTATATCGAATCTTTAACGGTGCACCACTATTTACGCCACACCCTGTATAGGAAGGGTCAAAGGATAACGAAATCATTTTGAATAGAAGTGTAAGAGCGAAAGTGCTCGATATCAACTTTCCACGTTTTGAACAAATAGCCTAGTGCTATAGCAGTTTCTGCAGATCGATATGTATCGCTAGAGATGATAAGTACACAATCATGTTCACTGTTTGATCTGTCTCCATCTGTCAAAAATACCTCTCTAATTTCCCTACATTCGTGACAATTTTTTGACATTTGTTTGTCGCTGAAATGAGATTGCGCCTAGATTTTGAACCTTTTTAATAACGGGATTTGGCCTTCAGGTGTCATTTGCCAGTTTCCATACATAAAAATCTTCAGAATCTGGTTTCGATCTAAGTTTGAAAGAAAGAAAGAAAAAAAAAATATTTGGTCACAGTTCGTGAAACACAAAATACAAAATAAAAAGGTTTCAAACAACAATAGTGTTTAATGACGTTAGTTGCACAAATGGTAGATGGACATTCTTATGAAATCTAATCTACAATTGGTCTGGTCCATTACATAAACAAAATAACGTAGTTCTATATATCTACTTAGATTAAAATTTGCACAAATACGTTTAGTTACAATTACAAACTACCCAACAATGCTGCAATCAGTGCATTGAGTGCCACAGTATAAATATTCTGTAAGCGAGATATACGTGCATTGTGCAAGTATATATTGGGGATTGAAGAATTTTATGTCATACCTACAGTGTCCGCCAAATTTCCTTTTTTTTTTTCAAAATGGCGGCCACGTATTAAACCTAGACACGTCTAGACCAGCTTTGGCAATAGGCCAGTAAAGATTAAGAAAATTTTCTGACCAGAAAACGGGATTTATTTATTTATTCTGGCGACAATATTTTGCTAGAAAACTATTTAAAAAAAAAATATAAATATGTAAAGGCCAATTCCCGTACGTTCAAAATCTAGTCGCAATCACAATCTCATCTCAGCGACAATCAATGTCAAAAACTTGTCTGAAATGTAAGTAATGTAAATTAGAGGTATTTTTGACAGATTGAGACAGCAGACTGTGAACGTTCTTAAAATTACGAAAATTGCCCCTCTGATATCATCAGCTTTACTACAGATGTTGCAGTGGCGAAGGGTATGTCAGAGGTAGGCCGGAGCAAAAAAAAATGCTAAAAGAAAAATTCAATAATGAATTGACTATAGAGTGGTTATGTTCTGAATTTTCGAAGGGAAGCCGGAGGGAATCGAGTTGTATGGTACCTTCGCCACTGAGATGTTGTATAATTTTTTCCACCTATGTTGGGGTCGGTTCTAACCGGATGCAGCTGAATACCAGTATTTTGCATGGAGCGACTGCCTATCTGGCTTCCACAACCCAGCTGCTGGTGCAACACGTTACCCCTTAATAAGACTGGTTGTCAGACTTTTTGGGCTGACTTTTTATTAACTACTAGCTGCGCCCCGCGGTTTCACCCGCGTAAATGTCGATCCCGTGGGAATATCGGGATATAAAGTAGCCTATATGTTAATCCAGGGTGTCAGCTATCTCCATACAAAATTTTATCAAAATTGGTCCAGTTGTTTGAGCGTGAAGAAGTAACAAACATAAACACAAACACACACACACTCACAAGCTTTCGCCTTTGTAATTATTAGTGTGATTAATTTGACACTGTTATATAATATCTAAAACCAATTCCAATTGGAATATGGCTCCATAAAATGGTAATTGGCTCGGTCTAGACATTTCGCTATCGAACTATGCTTAATGAATAATTACATCTCCCCCTTCGTATATCTTCGGCTATCTTCGGGGGTCGTCGCGTCGGCAATCACATTTAAGGTGCTTATTTCATTATAAGCTGTAAAATCGAAAGTGGGCGCAACCAGTTTGAGTAAATTCCGTTCAGGTCAGACTGGTTTGGAGATTTGTATTGAAATTTAATTTGGGCTTTAATTTTTGTTTATATTGTTGGACAAATGGGACTGCTCACGATTCATTCAAAGATTGTCGTTTAATTAGTAAAGACTCCGTACTTTTTTATTTATTTATTATTAACCGACTTAAAAAAAGAGGTTCTGTATTCGACTCGTATGTCGTATTTTTGAGAAAATCGCCGCGATTTTCTACAAAAATTGGTTTCTGAAAGAAACCAAATTTTTCGTCGGTTACAAAAAAAAATCTGCTATTTCATAGGGTCAAAATGTATGCTAGATCTTGTTTTTAACCGATGAGAAATTTCAACGCAAGTGCTTTCAGATTCGTGTAATGAATCCATGGGAACTAGTTGCGCGTCGATGTTGTATTTAAAATCACTTTGTAGTAAAATATTCAATTACTTAAAGCAGTGTTCATAATCTCAGATAATTACATTCCATCGCTAATTAATCAGTTATCTACTTTAGTGAAATGTATTTTAAGTTGATTTTTGAGTGACCATTTGTAACAAAAAGGTCCTAAACAGTTTTTGGTTGCAATGGAATTTGAACTTTGTTAAGTATGTCATTCGGTTTGTTGTTCCATAACTTGAAAATTATCTCAAATTCCTGGCTCTAATATAGTTGGTTCTCAAAATAACTTTGATGACTAAGATAAAGATGAATAATACAGGTTTGATTAGCGTTGATGTTTGTGAAGTGTCTATTAATAGAGTACTTGGTTTTTTAATCGGTAGCTAATATTAACAGCTAAGTGTATAATGTTACGAATGAGCAATGGTTTTTATGACTTTTTTATGTGGTTTCTTAATTTATTTATTTTCTTGAATTAGCTTTCAAGTCACTGCCTGAGCTTTCTAAATGCATTATCTTTTCAATCTTAATTACTTATGCCGTTCTTTTTAGCTTGAATACCTATTTTTGGCAGTAGACTGTTGAATTATTATTGAACACAACCAGTCGTGTCTGTTTTGTGCCATCATTTTATGGTTCTTCTTGCTAAATACGGGTAGTCAGAAGCCCAAAAGTCTGACAACCAGTCTTACCAAGGACAGATATATTTTTTTAGAGATTCTATACCGTTTCGTCTTATAAAGCTACAGTTATTCGTCTCTCCTATCGACACGACAAATAATAATGAAAATAGTTTATGCCGAAATAAAAATATTAGTCTACAAGATGGTTATGGATCGAACTGCCCTTCGCGCTACTGTCGTACATTTAAGTATCACCGCTCTTGGAGGCTATTTTAATACACCCCAAAGCTCAACATCATAATTCTCTTGCTCTTATCGCAATTTATTTGCGGTCGGCGCAACATGTCCTTTCAAAACGCACCCCCAAAGCTACGATGCCTTAAAATTGAACCCAAGTCAGATCCAAGAGGTATAAAATATGGTCAGACAACTAAAATAGATGATCAACCAACATCAACAGTATAGAAAGGGCGTCCCATCCACTAAGATGTTTGTCCTTGGGAGTAAACTGTAATCTACTGCGGTTTGTACAGCCGAAATGATTGTAATTTGCGGTTTTGAGAGCACTGCCCTGTAAACGATATGATTACGGTCATGATTTGGACTGCACAACGTATAATTTTTGTTAAAGGACTGATTTTCTTTCCAAATGTGTTTAATTCGAGAACCAGGTGTAGGAAATTGGGACAATTTGGTTTATTAACGAGGGTCTCTCGATTGACTACTATCTGATGTTAAGCAATGATGCGCTCTAAGATGGTGAAAATAGAAAGAAAGAAAGAGTATTTATTGGGACTCGCATTGGAAGATCAAAACAATAGCATAAAATAATAAAATAGTCTTGTACGAGGTCAAGAGGCGTTTCAGCATGGTGCTGCGATATTTAAAAAAGAATGTCGCAGCGCTGGTATTCTGATGGGGTCCGCTGTGATGCCACAAGCAGATACGGAAATAATTAAATAATATTGAATAATATTAATCGACTGAGGAGGAGGGCGAGGGAGTCAAGAGAAGAGTGAGGGATGCCTTTACCCAGGAGTGCGACAGCGTACGCAAGTAAAAAAAAAAAACCAAGCGTGGTGATCGATGCTCAAGCCTTCTCTGTGTGAGAAGAGGCCTTTGCCCTGCAGTGGGACTGTAACAGGCTGGTTTTATTTAATATAAATTCAACACAAAAATAAAATATTAAGTAATAAAATTAAATGGAGTCCACATGTCAATGCCCGACGTAGCCTCATTATTTGTCTATGACATCACTATCTAGAAGCAATCTATTTCATGTTCGAAGATTCCCAGGTATAGCTATCGGGAAACTTAGAATCAAGTTCACATACAGGCGTGAAAACCTCTCTCGCCCGAGATTGTCAGTTCATTGAAGCGGAATAGAGCGGAGAAATGCAAACGTTATCTAATGGAATACTGCGGACTGCAGTATATTCCACTTCTTGTGAATTTAGTGGCTTCCAAAAGTTAGTTGTAATTTTTTTACTTTAGCTGTGACTGTGTGTGACACACATTATGATTTAAAATTCTAGTGATAAGTACAAATGTTTGAACTGCTGTAACGTTGTTATTGACTGACTAGCAGCGTCCCGCGGTTTCACCCGCATAAGTGTCGATCCCGTGGGAATATCGGAATAAAAACTATCCTATGTCCTTTGATCCTTTCCCGGGACTCTAAACTATCTCTATACCAAATGTTTATCTAAATCGGTTTAGCGGTTTAAGCGTGAAGAGGTAACAGACAGACAGACACACTTTCGCATTTATAATATTAGTATAGATTTAACTACCATTGACAGTTTGACTTATCATGAAAAATAATTAAGTAATCCCTTTTTTTTTTTTTTTTTGTTGATGGGAAATCATCTAATGACTCCTCCCGCTCTGGGTGGAGCGGAAGGGAGTGTCAGACTCTTACTGACTAAAACCCACCCGTGTTCCTTCCTTAGCCCTTTATGTTCCGGGGCAGCGGTAACCCTTTCGGACGATCCCGCTACCCCGGCAGGCTTCGGCCCTACCGGGCCCCTTCCTTTTTGCTGACATCTCTTTGAGGCGCGCGTGGAACACATACGCGCCGTCCGGCACGGGCCTGGTCCTGATCGGACGGAGAGCTACCCATTACTCTCCGTCCGCAGGCCCGCGCCTACGGTGGCCGGGAGTCGTCACGCGGCTCCCGACGCCCGTAGCGTCTCCCGCGGCGGCTGAGGCGTGCGACTCTCTCCCTGAGCCGTCCCGCCACCTCCTTCGCTAGCATGACTGCTTCGCAGAAGGAGGTGACCGCCTCCCACTCCCTCTCGCCCCGGACCATGGCTTGAACCAGGGTCGGACGCGAGAGGTCGCCGCCGTTAGGTCTACCTGATTATTTTTTTTATTTTAAATCATAATGTGGCATCACAGATAAAATGGAAAAATGTCAACTAACTTTTGGATGCCACTTTATGAATATCAAATTATCAACCCATTATGGGCCCGCGTAGTGGATTACGGCCTCTCACAGAGAGGACGCCTGTGTCCCAGCAGTGGGAACACTATAGGCTGATTAAGCTGTGCAAACAATGGGATTCCTCATCGGCAAAAATGAAGATTTTCCATACAAACTTTCATCCCCTATTATCCCCTTTAGGGGTTGCATTTCAAACATCATCAAATATCTTACCTTAGCGCTCTTTTCGTTATAAAAGAAACTTGTAAAATGTAATGCACATGCGCATGTTTTCTCCGTAATTGTCATTTTGTTTTTTTTTTGTCTTATTGGATGCAGCTGAATACCAATATTTTACATGGAGCGAATGCCTATCGGACTCCCACAACCCAATTACTTGGTAACACCCCTTGGTAAGACTGGTTGTCAGACATTCGGGTTCTGACTACCCGTAACGACTCAAAGATCTACAAATGACAGCGGGGACCAACGGCTTAACGTGCTTTCCGAGGCACGGAGGGATCTCGATATGTAATGGATGGTCACCCATCCCCGGACCGACCTCGGCAAGCATTGCTTAACCTTGAACATCGACCCGTGCGGCTGTTATTATTTAGTCACGGGCCCTTTCCCATCTAACAATGGAGTATTATTTTTTTAATTTGAAAATTAATATGCTAACTGTTAATATAACCTGATTATGCAAATTAAACTAAAATAAATGTACCTACAGTCGATATATAAAATCATACATTATACAAAAAGGTATTTTCGCCAACGTCAGGTTTGTTACGAACATGACGACTAAGTAGTGTATGCTTTGCAAGTCATTGGATTATTAACCCTTGATTTTAATTAACATTTTGACATTCTTGACATTGATTTAGGTGTACAGAATACAATCAAGAGCACGGTTTTCGATCCCGGTATTACGGGATTCTTGCTCCGTAATCCCGGGACTATCCCGGGATTAGACAATGTGGTTTCTAATTGGTCTCAAATGTAAAAAAAACGAGTAATTTCTTGAAAAATATTTTTAATTTTATTGCACAACACATAATAATATAGTAAGAAAAGAAAAAACACAAAACAAAGATACTATACTTTGTAAGAAATAAAAAGACAAAACAAAAACTTATTTAGAATTTTGAAAATATAATCGTAGAAATATCAATGCATCCAAAGTTTGACTTCCAAGCCTGCTTCGTAGTTTATTGCCAACATAAACAGCAGCTGATAACGCTCGTTCAAGTTCTACACTGGTTGGAGGAATAGACAATAGATACTTATATGCTGTTTCTAAGTGATATCCACGAACTCCTCCATTTTCAAACAGGCTCATTTCACGTCTAATACTATTTGCCAACCCTTTTGTATTTGTACAGTAAGCGTTCAAAAGCCACTGTACTTTAGGATATGGGGATTTCATACTCTTATCAATTTCCAGCTGTAACTTTTCCTTTAGTGTCAATTGGGCTAAGTTCTACGACAAACATATTATTAGGGCTGTACCTATGTAGTACGTATCATACACGTATCAAAGGGTGGTTATTAATATAACCTAGGCAAGATCATTGTCAAGGCGCAACGGACTACGGAGTGCAAACTAGACATGTTTGTGGCAATTCCGAAAATCCCGAGATTAGCCAAGTCCAGTCCCGGGATTTTCGGGGTCGGAAAACGGCCGGGATCCTGGGATTCGGGATCCCGGGATTGAATTCTCTATTTAGGTGTCTTTTCAAGGTTATCAACGAAATTCAATTTTCAAGTGAGTCAAATCAATCAATCTGCCTAGCCTTTTCCCCAACTACGTTGGGGGTCACCTTCCAGTCTAACCGGATGCAGCTGAATCTGCATACCATTATTTTACATGGAGCGACTGCCTCCACAAACCAGTTACTGGGTAATGCGATACCCCTTGGTAAGACTGGTTGTCGGACTTTCGGGCTTCTGACTACTCGTAAAGACTGTCAAAAATCTCCTAATGACAGCCGAGACCAACGGCTTAACGTGCTTTCCGAGGCACGGAGGGATCTCGATAAAGTAATGGATGGTCACTCATCCACCCACCGACTGCGGCTAGCGTAGCTTAACCTTCGATCGACCCATGCGGCTGTTGTGATTAAGCCACGATCCCCTCTTTATAATTTCAAGGTTATCAACGAATATAAATTTTCAAGTGAATGTGCAGTTTTGAATAAAATCAAGCTCTGGAACTACCAGTCGGATTCGAAAAAAATAATAAATTATTAGATCTTTTTATTATTATTTATTATTTAATAAATTATTAGTATAGACTATAGATTTACATCTTTGAACGACGTTTGCACTGAACTAAGACATACTATTAAATAATATATATGCTAGTTCATCGGTGTCATTATCTATGCAGGAAAATACTTCAGAAACTCGTTGTCTCGCGACGGGTAGGGTATTACGTTTTTTTTTTAATATTCTCGTTTTGTGGTAGTAAATGACGACAACGGACACTACGGCCATATATATACCCTACCTTCACAAACTTACAACCTTCAGAACCTTAGTCAAAATATGAGGGTTGGCCGTTTCGCTACCGTCACATGGGCGTAAGGTGAAAAATTTATTCACTGTTCATTACTTTTCTGTTATAGGTACTTGTAGTAACGATACGGCGAAGCCTCATATTTTGACTAAGGTGTAGAGTTTGTGAAGTTAGGGCATCTAGAGTTAGGGCGTGTAGAGTTAGAAGTTTGGCTCTACATGAGATCTGAGGGGCAATTCTCGTAATTTTAAGAACGTTCACAGTCTGATCTCAGTCTCAAACTCTCAATGTGTCAAAAAATACTTCTAATTTCTCTACATTTTGACTAGTTCATGAGACTGCGACTAGATTTTGAACGTTTTAAATTACGAGAATTGGCCTTCAGATAACTTTTTACAGTGCGAGTCCTAAGGTCTCGTCTTGGCAACATTTTACATGAAAATGTTTTTGGTGGGATCTACTTAGTCACTAAACTAAATCGCCGCTTCATCACTTCCGACAAACCGAGGGAACAGGTTACTGTAAACGTTAACGTAAAAGTTACGTAAGAAAGCAATCTTAAAGATAATTTACGTAATCGTTTCTCGGTCACGGGTGCACCGAGTCGTTGCGAGCACACACCAGATAAAAGAACCTCTTTAACTGTTCTGTGGTTGCGAGTGATTGTATCTTTGCATCCATGCGTTTTTTTATTTTTTTAGAAAAATTTTGTTAGGTTTAGTTGGAAAAGATCTCATGTGATACGCAATGTTCATTATTAATTGTTTAATTTGTGTTTTGATGTTTAGGTTATATGTATTTAATAGCTTTTTGACCTGCGAGGTAATTGCGTAACACACTATCAGTAGCAATGGCTTTCATTTTGACAGTTCAACAACATTCATTGCATTGCATTTTTATTGCATTATTTTTTATTGCCTGGAATAGATCGCAGAAAGCGATAAGGCCGCCCATTGTATGTTTTGTAGTGATAAGTGTATTACATATTTATTTATTTATATATACTTTATTGTACACCACAAAAATAAATACATTTTTTGTTATGTATTTTCAAATCGTTTATTGCAATCCATAATGTACAATTACAGGTGGTAAATAAAAAAATAATAGAAAAAATTATGGGCCCTGTTCAGGTGTACAATAAAGTATACAGGGTCCCATTAAAATAGATGAACAAACTTTTTGAAATCAGGCCACCAAAATAACGGTTGTAAAAAAATATATAAGAAAAACGCAAAATAATCAGCTAACGTAAAACGCCGTATGCGCCGGCAATTTATTATTGTAGATCAAAATAAAATCATAATCAGTGTTTTTTGCTTGGATATCTTTGGTTAGACGTACTGAGCGCTGTGTTAAAATGTGTCCATCTATTTAAATGGGACCCTGTATAAATAAATAAATATTTACGTTGTTGAGCAGACAAATTTTTCGAACATAATAATTATGATGCAATGGATTAGCAATATCCTTCAAAATGATTCAGATTGAGATTGATAGTGTGTTACGCAATTAGGGTTCTGATCTATTACAGCTTTAAATAAGTGTCACTTTTCTCTCACGATTATTCATAATGTTGGGATCATTTACATCATCAGTATCGTAACCTGAACGAGGTCGACACAAACTATGTTAGAAAATCTAACTTGGCTCGACTTAGTTCAGGGCTTTCATCAGATGCAAATAGCGGTTCTCTTTGAATATTTGTCTTTCAATTTAACTTCCTTATCATGTCTGAGAAGTCCAGTAGAATGTTTAAGTTAGCTAACAAGAAATTTATTCCCAAAACATGCCAACTTCACTTCCATACCCAGTTACGTCCTGGCACATCATATCGTCCAAATATATGCATTACCCATCTAATTTCAGTTTACGTTCATTTTAATAACAGTTAAATAGCATGATGGCATGAACGTCGTCTTACAAATCGATCCGTGCCCTATTTGTGATAATGGGTCGGCGACGTACTGAAATGCTATCACCAAATTGTACTTTCGTATGTGCTGTACGCAATTTGGACTGCTATGATAATAAATTCCTTTGTGACTACTTTTTGGGCCAAATATGGTTCCAATTACCGTTTAGTGGCTGGAAGCACGTTTCTGTATGGTGTGTAAGTAATTTAGTAAAGTAGTGTAGATGTTGATCTTACCTAATCCTTTGTCTAGTTTTTGCTGGTGCTGACTTTTATGAGATTCTACGTGAAATGATTGTTGTCCTTGTGCAAGGCAAGTATAGTGGAAGCCTTGCACGTGGTGAAAAATGGGGTTAATCATGTTACCAGCTAGTAAGCATTCACTTAATGGCTTTCTTAACACACAACTACAATATCATCGAGAAAGATAGTAATAATCACTATGCTTGACACACAATACATTTGGTTGGAATGTGTATTGTTGATCATACTAATGTTGTCAGTGTTATTGTTGTTGATTAATATGTTTTTTATCGATCTGTCTAAGTAGTTTCTTGTCGGATTTTTCTAAAACATTTACTATGTGTTTGTCCACTGCCAGTGTCAACAGGACGTCAACATGAAACGAGACTATTCGAACCGAGCGTGACGTCCCGGTGACGTCGTCGATCGTTTGTCCACCGCGACCGAACTCGGCGGTTCAGTACAGTATGTTATGAACTTATGACTTATGTTATGATAGACAAAATAAAAGCCGGGTGAACGGCGCCGTAGTGTAACGCCAGTGTGAGGAAAAGATCTCTCGATCAATCTCGGGCCGAGTTCTAGCGGTCGCGCCGAACTACTTGAAAATTAGGTGCCGGGATTCTGGCGTTCGGGTGACGGATGTACAGTGGACACGCGGCCATAGTAAATGTATGTATCGCTACTTCGGCGCTGTCATATCGTTCTAGTTGATGTCCCGTTGACGGTGGCGTTGGACAAAGAAGAGCGACGACCGCCATATGCTGCCGTAATGCCCAAATACAGAGCGTTTTTCGACACCTTAATGGCAAATACTGGTGAATATGACAGATTTTCATTCATTACGTCCGTTACAAATATGACGGAGACGCTCTTCTAGGAAACCGTAGCTTTACGATATTGTCCTTCACCGTAAAGAGTTTCTAATATTTTTTTTCTTTCTTTTTCCTTTGTTGTTTCCTTAATGGATGTGCAAGTCCCCATTACTCAAGACCTATTTAAAATTCACAACGTATTCTTTGATCACTTATTATCCACTCGTGGCAAGCATGACAATGGGCAATACAAGGTCTTCATCGATCCGTTGATAAATACGGCAGGTACCTACTGCCGATTTCTGTTTCAGGTACTTTATATCGATTAGCTTTTAAGTTGGAAGTTTGGTTGTGTTTCGATTAAAACTTAAGGTTTCTGCGTCATCAGTTTGTTGCCGTCTGTCTTGTTTTTATGATCTACTAGCTGACCCGGTAAACATCGTACCACCTCAGAATGAATATATGAGAAAATGAATAATCTTCATAATTAAACTCTAAAGTTTGTAATATAATTTAATCATGTTTCGAAAGACACGTGGCGCCATCTATTATCATAATAACGTTATTGTTATTTTCCTCGGCAACAGCACTTTTTTTCGGGATGAAAGGTACCCTATGTCCGCTATATTTCACAAAGAGTTATTTCGACGAATCTACTCGAATATATCATCATCATCGTTCTACTGCCCTTATTCCAATTTATTTTGGGGTCGACTCAACATGTCTTTTTCATCCATACTTCTCTCTATTAGTCGCCATCTCGGTAGCCACCCCCTTTCTAACCATATCATCATTCACACAGTCCATCCATCGTTTCTTTGGTCTTCCCCTACTGTTATAGCCATCGACATCCATACTCAAAACTTGTATCAATTAAAATTAATTGTCATAGAATGAACGATCGCTGAAAGAGTGTGAAGTTATGCAAGCGATATATTCGTGGAAGCAAACATCGACGAAAACTTTCCGCCAATTTACTATCCCGCAGTAATCAATTAATTATCTAGTAAGATGGCGTATTTAATAGTGTTAAATTTTTGCAAGATTAATGTCCTGGATAGTCATGGAAATATCAATATTAAACCGCAGAATGACCACTCAATAATGAACGGATAGTTCAAGGTCCATTCCACGTAAGTGCAAGACCGGTGTAGCTGGAGAACTAGTTTCTGCCTGTGTACTGAATTAATGGTTCGAGTCTCCGTGTTAATTACTGTTGATTTACAAGTATTTTAAAAGTAGTCAACTCTTAATTATAAAAATATAGTAGTAAATGAAGGGACAGACTCTTTGTCAAGGGATTTATAAGTCGAAAATTCTGTTGTAATTGCAAAAAATCCTGCTAAGAAAACAATATGGTTGCATTCCTTGCTAATACTATAAATGCAAAAGTGTCTTTCTCTTTGGTATGTTTTCAAGGTCTAGCTTTAAAACCAATTTTGAGATATAAATGATAGATAATAACTGAGTGGTAAATAGTTTATATAGATTATACAATACTCTTTATTATATACACCATATAAATTACAGATATATATAAAAAATAGAAATTTTACGCAGAGTGACAATGGGCGATCTTATCGCTAAAAGCGATTTTTTACAGACAACCTCTGGATGAATTAAAGGAAGAAGGAGAGACATTACTGTTATTTGTGTACCACATAGATATAATAAGTTTACATTTCTATGGTGTTCCATTTCCATATAAAATAAACAAACACACAAAGCATATATAAGTACTTATCTATAGATTTCTGTATACGTTTTTGTTGCTCGTCATCCATGAATTCAGCACATGATTATTATACGTTGTAACTTTTCGCCGGTTATCAAAAAAAAAAGTTGTTTCATACAAAAGTGCAATACCTACGCGGTTGAAATGTATGGAACACCTAACTTTAAAAAAATAATCATTTAATGTTTTTTTTTTTGGTTAGAATCATCGTTATGTTCAGCATCATGTAGGTTCTGAATCCATGGTAACAGGTTGCTGTCGATGTCCCTACCACCCTGTATAAATATATACTTAGTATATAATATAATTGTATTTGTTCAGTAGTTAGGTGAGGTGATACCGTCAATCAAAACACAATTGAATTTCTCGGTAATAAAAGAGTTATGTTTGTTATTTACATGTTTGTTTAGCACTAAAAATTACAAAGTATAACATCCTATTGACTATAAAAACTTTACTTGTAATAAAAGTAACGACATTTAATGCTATTATTTACAATATCAATTCCTAAAAAACAAATAAAAAACTTTAATAGTTTTCAAGATGGATCTTACTCGACCACAGATAAACTAAAGGCGTACGACATTGCGGTCTGCCACCGTAATGGCGCTAGAAGCGCAGCCTTTCTAAAAACTAAAGAAAATAGTATTTTATTTACATATATACAAGAATAAACATTAAACAAGAGCAAGGAGAGAGGTGTTTAGCTAGACTGCTAAGTGGTAGCGGAGCTGACTGCTCCTGCCTGCGTTCATCATATTATACAGACAGGGTTTTTCAATAGGGACGCTCGAACTTTGACAGCGTATAGCGGCCATCTTGGTAAAGCGATAGCTGTCAAATTTGGCGGGAATACAGATTTTGTCGTGACATTTCACTATGGAACGCTACACGCTTCAACAACGCGTAGAAATTGTTAAAATTTAATATCAAAATCAGTGCTCTGTTCACCTAACATTAACGTTCCGTACGTTGCGTCCAATGTATGGCATTCATGGCCGTCCTACAGAGTCCACAAACCGTCGTTTAATGAATAAATTTGAGACAATCGGTTCGGTGTTCGATGAAGCAGTGCCTGTACGTTAAAGAAACGCAAGATCGTTGGAGAATATTGTTGTCGTTCGGGACAGTGTGCGAGAAAACCCTAGACAGTCCATTCCGCGTCCAAAATTGGTCCTCCAGGATACACCATTTACAGCGGAGGCGCGGCGGCCATTTGACTAAAATTATATTCCATAAATAATGTCATCGAATGTCCTTTAAAATAAAACCAAAATTGTGGCAATATCACTCAAACAGGTTGTTTTATTTCATTTCAAAGTTCGAGCGCTCTTAATGAAAAACCCTTTATTAGCAGTCGCCACGCGTGGCGGCTATTTTGAATGTAGGGTAGTGGAACATTTGAAGAACATTCTACAGACGATAAAAAAGTTTGTTTACCAACTATTAAGAAAGTAAGTTCGCGTCTATCTATCAAAACGTCTACGATGTATCACGAACTTTCTCTTTAGTGCGGACATGCACTGTCCAAATTATGGAACGCATTGTTATTATTATAATTTGTATGTTCATGTGGTAACCACACACAACCATAAGTCCAAACCTGTCATAAAATAGATATAAAACCTTTTTTATTTTGGATCTGGGCCCTCCATAATTTTTGATCTCGATGCCCTTCTTTTACAATATTGTTAGCACTGCCTGTATTTACCGATGCATTGTCATGCTTACCATCATCTGACCTCTCATTTGGTCTAGCTGTGATTGCAGCTACATCATGTACCCTTCAGCTCAGCACCATAATTTCGTAACACACTATTAATCAGAATCTGAATAATTCTGAAACATATTGCTAATCTATAGCTTCATAATTATGTTCGAAATATGTGTCTGCTCAACAAAGTTCTTGAACTGTCAAAATGGAAGCCATTCCTACTGCGTTACGCAATTATCCCGCAGTTCAGTATTCACTCACACAGCAAAGGTCAAAAAAGGCGGTAGAAATTAGCAATTTATAGATAATCTTTGAGTCTTTGGTATGAAGGTCTACATGATATCTAACACTGCACTATCAAGTACCAGCGGGGCCGTCCATAGATCTTAACCATAGATATATGAAATGAAAAAAAATTCTATGGTCTTAACCGTATTGGGCGCGGGGGTGCGAAAATCAGCCTGAGCCCCAATTTTCGTGTTTATTCATTTATTTAATACTTACTCTTTGCCCAGCAGTGGGACAGTACCTACAGGCTAATAAAAAAAAAAATTACTCTAAAATAAAATTAGGTACCTACATACTATAGCCAATAGCCATTCAATTTATCTTGAGTCATAGTTAATTGTAAATAGTTTTTTATTCATTTCAATTTCGAGGTTTGATTACGCATGGTATGTATGTGTAGGTATAAGGCGATTGGCTTGCCCCCCGGGTGCCACGCACCCCTCGCACCCCCGGGTAAAGACGGCCCGGCCCTGAGTACCAGCAACTTGCTGTCGTGTTCAGGGTTTTTTAACCAAATGTCAGAGGTTTTTTTTTATTAGGTATTTGTTTTTGTTAACCTAAAGCCGTGTCCTGCGCGTGTTTTTTGAAACATTACACAAAAACTTCGAAACAAAGAGGCATGGTCATACACATTTGCGTACGCAAACACGATGTTTTTGTTTTTCGAGCTGCATGGAAAACATTCCCCGCGCGGGTGAAGAGGGGAAGGGTTTGTTTGATTTTCAACCACCACGCGCACCGCGCACATCTAGTCACATCATATCGGCACATCGGCCCTGATAAGTAAAACCAGTTCTTCAAAATCGGTTTCAGAAACACGAAAGAAATTGCCCAAGTAATATATAAGTCAATGCCCAATCCAAACCGGTCATCAATCCGTAGCTCTTGGTAAATGTCAAAATTTCGAAATCGTAAATACGGTCTGACTTGAAATCGGTCTTCTCCTTGATTTATTGAGTCTATTAATTATTGCTAAAACTGAAAGCAGGTCCTATCTTCCTCTTCGCCCTTCGGAACTCATTACGTTATCTACACAAAATGTGTTATTATTTAAAAAAATATTTTAATACGCAGGACGACAGCTGTTTGTGTATGAAAGCAAATGTTTATGTGTAAGGTTTTTTGTGTAATGTTTCGAAAAACGCGCTGGAGCCGGCTACCTACTTTTTTTTTTTTATCGTGTGGAAATCCTCATGGATGTCCAACACCCTGGGGTGGGTGGAGGGGTCTGTCAGACTCTTACTGACTAAAACCACACGGTGTCCTGCTACCTTTAGCCGGGGTGCTGGAGTGCTTGCGCATTTCGTCACGCTCCCCCGGCCAGGTGTTGGCCCGCATGAATCCATGCGGACCCCGTCACCCTCAGTGGTCGCAAACGGCCACCATTCCTCTAGAGAGCGGCGCGCGCGGAACACGGCGCGCCGCCGTCTCGGGCCTTTCACTGTTCAGGCAACAAACTCCCCAAGTCTGTTGCCTGGCCTCACCCTAAGGCGGCCGGAGATCGTTCCGCGTCCTCCGGCGCCCGGTGCGTCTACTACGGATTGGAAGGGAGGTTGTATCCTCCCTCTCCCTTTCCGCCGCCTCCTTCGCGACCATCACTGCCTCGCAGAAGTACCGGTCTCGTGTCATTGTCTAAGTACTTGACAGTCACAGCTCATATTTGCACCTCAAGGATACGTAATTTATGTACCTTGTACCTAATTGTGGCACCCCCTGGGCAATCATCTTGCAGACAGACCTATGACATGAGATATTCTCATACACTATTCGGAAACGTGAGAAAAAGATTGCTTTCCAAAGGAATTGGTTATCGTAAGTAGTATGTTTTATAAGCAGATAAGGGGATACTGCAGGGCAAAGGCCTCCCTTCCATCCCCCCAATTATCCCTATCTACTGCTGTTTGTGGCCAATCCTTATAAAAAAAGTCGAGTACGTCCCGACATCTCGTACTGTATGGTTATTTTAGTCTCCACATCTCCGTCATGCGACCGATGTCAAAATTAACATAAAAGTTATTTATTCATATTAGACTGACTTTCAGCATTTCTCGAACGTCAAAATTACTTAAGACGGCCCCTCAAAAACGCTCGCACTTCACCACTTCCTAGTGCTTTCGCTGGGAAGACGGCGCGGAGTGGCGCATAACAAACTCAAGTAGCACAACTGTCTATTTAGGTAGTAAAACTTGCATCTATACAATAGTAGGTATATAAAGTAATTAACAGTACGAGACACGGCTTACTAGTTAGTAGGCGTTTCGGCCGCTGAGTTTCGTCCTATCCGGTCGAAACAGGAATTTCATTCATGTCATATACACTGTTGTATTAAATGAAATGATTTTTCAAAATAAACATGACAACTTGTATGTTATGATTTTGTGTAAATAAAGCTATAAATTATATACATATTATGTTCTATTATATCGATATAGTACATTGTACATTAAATCAAATTGTAGACGTAAACAGAGTGGTAGGGTCAAGAGTTCAACTTTGTTGTAACAAAGAATAGTTAATGCAGCGTTAAATATACTTTACCTCTATAAATATAAGGTAGATTTTATAACTGTTGGTTTTATCTATGTGGACAGTATGACGATTTGCGACAAGTGAGTACCTCGTTTATCATATTTGCAAAGGATATTGCATTGTGAAAGTTTTTATAGGTCGAATCCGTCGAATCATCATTATTCTTCTGCCCCTATCCCTCCCAATTTATTTCGGGGTCGGCGCAACATGTAAGAAAGAAAGAAAAAATGTTTATTTGGACACAGTTCGTGAAACACAAAATACAAAAATAAAATTAAAAAAATTATGTTTCAGACAACAATAGTATGCCTCACGGCTGCGCCAAAAAGGTTCATTTCAGCATTAATGCCAGACAGATACTGTCTGACGCTGGTTTTCTAATGAACCTTTAGGGAAAAATGACGGGGGAGTAGACACAATTTCAACATAACTAATACATACATGTCGTCTTCTTCCACACTCCTCTATTAGTCGTCACCCCATATCATCTTTTTCACACAGTCCATCCATCGTTTCTTTGGTCTTATAATCTCCCGCGCCGATGACTAGGCTCCATTTATGATCGGATCCAGCGTGTCCCTTGCTGTCCCCCCGCTAGCGACGCCCTAAGCCGAGATCCGTACCCTACAGCTACAGGGGATGATCTTAGCGTTTAGTTGCTTAGTTTATAAGTTTATTACCGCGCCTGGAAGCCTTAATTTATTAAGATATCCACAGAATAACCGGTTAAACAGCCGACAACCTCCTAGGTTGACTCGCAAACACCCATTCATACAGGGTGTGTCGTAAATAGTGGTCCACCGTTAAGGATTCGATATACCAGATAATTTACTATAACATATTACAATTTTAATCATTTTTACCCAAGGGTTCCGAAAATATTTTTTTTTTGTTTTTTATTTACGATATTTCAACCTTTTGTTACAAAGGATCATGACCGATGATGTATGGAAATCCGTCTTAAGTTGAAACACAATAAATCTTTATTTATTATAGACTACGCTTTATATACTATTAAATAAAAGTGTTCATTTTCACACAAGTATCCGAGTTTTAAAGTAATTAAACAAATTCGGAGATAACCTAAAAATTATGTTTAAACTACTCGCAACTTATAAAATGACCACAGATCACTCATGTAGTACAAAACAACAAAGATAGTTGTTTAAAACAAACACACCAAAGAATTTCCGTAAGTATTACTACACACATCAAAAGTGTCTAGGGATCAAGCATTTTTATGCGGATTTCTTGAGATTGAGATGTGGCTTTGTAATAAATTTATGATTTTATAAATTTATATGGATCCTTTTTGGTGCATTTCATAATTTGAATCAGGAACTGTGAATCAAATTCGAGTAAAAGATGAAAATCAGCTGTCAATATTTTCCCTATAAAAACATACAACGCATTGAAGACATTATTAGTGCTACTGTTTCCCTACTACTGATTAAAACCAACGTTATTATGGAGCGGCGACGTCATTTAAGCAGGGAAGAAATGCTCAGAGCCGTGGGAATGATAGAAGCTGGTTCCCGGCAACGTACTGTGGCTTTAGCTCTGAATACAAGTCAGAGTGTTATCAGTCGACTTTGGACACGTTACCGAAGCACTGGTACCGTGGCTGAGCGCCATGGAGGACGGTATCGCTGCACCACACGGAGACAAGACCGATACATTCAAATCTTAACTCGAAGAGCTCCAACAATAACCGCCATGATGTTAGCCGTGAGGCTTCATCACTCTTCAGGGAACTTAATTAGCGACCAAACAGTCAGAAACCGCTTGCATGAAGTGAACCTTCATTCCCGAAGACCGCTACGGGTACCACCTATAGCAATGCACAATCGTAGGATTCGATATCAATGGGCTCTTGAACACAGAAATTGGGCAGAAGAACAATGGCGTTTCGTGTGCTTTTCTGATGAGTCTCGTTTTGGTATGAGACCGGATACAAGACGTATACGACACTGGAGAACCCCTGGACGCCAACAGCGATTAAAATCCTGCCAGGAAGTCCATCCTTATAGTGGTGGAACCATCATGGTATGGGCGGGTATTTGGATCGGCGGAAGAACTGAGTTGATTTGGATCAGAGGCAACCTCAACGCTCAAATTTATGCTGAGACGATTGTATCAGACGTCATCGTTCCTCTACAAGTGCAAATCGGTCCCTTATTTCAGTTAATGCATGATAATGCACGACCGCACACCGCAAGAGTTGTAAGACAGACTCTCGCCGCAGCTAACATCAATGTCCTGCCCTGGCCTGCTCAGTCGCCAGACTTGAACCCGATTGAGCATGCATGGGATATGCTACAGAGAAGAGCTCTGCCGAATATGGAGGGTATCCAGTCGCAAGAAGACCTTTTTTTGTTGTTGCAACGAACATGGGCTGCCATTCCACAGCGTGATTTGGATGAACTCATTTTGAGTATGCCAAACCGATGTTCTTGTGTTGTTAGTGTTCGCGGTAGAAACACGGATTATTAATTGTTTAAGTTACCCAATAAAATTTTAAAGAAAACTGTTATTTCAGTCTTTTTTTCGAACTTTTGTGTTAGTGGTTCAAATGTCAAAAATCCCTTTATTAGGAAAATGGCAAATTTCTTTATTAATGCAAAGGTGACTTGGTTTATCGTTACTGTGACAAACGAAAACACTTTATTTGATGAATCCTTAAAGAAAATTTTAATTAATATCAATCAGGAGAAAAGTTATTGCAAAAATATATGTTGATCCCTAGACACTTTTGATGTGTGTATTTAAGTGAAGAGATTAATCGCGGTGACTATTCTCAATCGACACATAAACAATAAACAGTAATGGCGGCTTCCGCAGGCGCCGGCTTAGGGATGGGGATCTAGAATCGATTTTATAGGTCAAGTAAATTGTTTTTATTTTTTTATCGATCATAAACAATGAATTATAGATTTTTTAATCGATTTTAGAAACTTGAAAACGAGTTCTGATGTTTTTCCTGCGGATTGCAACTTTTAAGTTTTGATACGCAGTTTCTTTGTTCTGTTTTTTGTAACCAAGAATATTATTTAATTTATTTTGTATTCGATTATTCATTACATTTGACTCATTATATTGGCAACACCAAAACGAATAAGTGATTATCTATAGTAAAGCTGTCGATGTAGAATAATGGTGGGAACAGATCTATCAGAACTCAATTTATTGCTGAATCGATTCTTTCCTGCGATTCGGATAGATTTAAAATCGATATTGTTTAGGAATAATCGTCATCCCTACCGGTACGTCTGTCATCTGCCTTGACAGTTGCATCTGCGTGAGACGAAACACAAAAATAAATATTTTCACAACGGAACTATGAAATACATATACAGTACCTACGTTATGATTATGATATTACTATTTATTTAGCTATTTATGAGTTTAATATCATTTTTGTGATGTTTTTATGTAAAGGCTCATATTTACGTAACTCGTACAAATGAAGAGAACGAAACGTCCATGATGACTATACGGAAATGTAACTAGCAATCGTTAATTTACTGTTTATCTTAAAATCATAATTCCGGATACGAAAACAAAATTCCTGAAGTGAAAAGCTTGTAAAAAATAAGCAAATAATTTGTATATTAATTTGGTTTTCATACGTGCAACTTTTCTAGACTGGTTTTGAACAATCTCCTTTGGTTGTAGTTTCAACAAAAACCATTATTTTTTCATTTTGATTTCTGTTAATTACTGTTGAATACTAGAGCTATCGTGTAAAATTATAGTTTTTTATATAAATTTAGAGCTTTTGAAGAAAAAGTTAGCTCTTCTCTATTTTGATCCTAATTTTTAGCGTAACCATGCAAATTCAGGAGCGATTTTGTAAAAAAAAATGTACTACTAAAATGGTTAAAATTATAATATGTTATAGTAAATTATCTGGTATATCGAATCCTTAACGGTGGACCACTATTTACGACACAGCCTGTATAAAAAGGCTAGTCTTTGCTGAGATCGCCCGCCATCGCCGAAATTCGGTTTGGACTGTGGTTTGATACTGTGTTGATAATAGTCAGAAACTTCATACACGTGCTGGGTACTTATCACATAAACAAAGCAATAAGATTTTGTAATAAATTAGTTTTTATAAAATAAAAACGATATTATGATCTTAAGTAGGTTATTCTAGAAAAATCTGTAAAAAATTGCAATGCAAAGAAATCTACATGTGTGAATTAAACCTTGACACGAATCTAATATAAATGAACCGAATAATTAGTTATGTATTTTGTAATTGGGTCTATGTATGTATACTGTTATGTATTTAACCTTGTACATATTGGAGCCAGTGATGCGTAAATAAGTGCTAAATCTCGGTTAAAACGTGCATAGTTTAGCTGATTTGGCGATTATAGTCGAAACAGCGTTGATCAGCTGTTTGAAGTACTTATAGTGATTTGGATGGCCTCATTGGACTATACCCTAAATCATCAATTCAGATAATTTAAGTAAACAAAGAAATGTCACTGTCAAAATGACAGGACAGTGGTGCACAACAATTTAACATAATTTTTTTTTATCTTTTAATTACAGTTAACTATTTATATGAACTATGCAAACAAAATACCGTAACTTCACACGATGATAATAAAGCACAATTAACAAACACGCAGCGAGTAGTATTATCGGGGAAAAGAAAACGAATGTATTGAAAAGACGCGACTTTGTAATTATGTAAACGAAATTTGAAAATGTTGGGAACGCCTGTAGTGTTACCAGTATCATAAAATATTTTGTACCACAATATTTTCTTTTTTTAATAACTTTGTTTAACACCGAAAACTTATTAAAATTAACACGGTATGATATTTTTTTAATTATTATTTCTAAAATCAGTACTTAAAAGCAAGTCTAACCTTGTTTTCCGCCATTTTATGTGAATTACCACCAAGACGATATTTTTTTGATCTGTTATCACCTTTGTTTACATAAATTATCTGAATTGATGACTTAGGGTATAGGTGGTTGCAAGCGCTACTGCTGAGCTTTAGAAAATGCGAAATGGTAAAAAAATAAATACTGCTGACGTAATCACCATTCAGACCTCCCATCCCCCATGTCATCAAAAGTAAGCAAAGCAAAGACCCCCCGCTGCCCTGTAGTGCTTACGTAATACCGGAAGTCCGGAATGGCCCCTAGGCCTCTCTATTACACGCCATTCAACTCGGATGTTCGGCAACTCGGATGTTCGGCAACTCTCATCCAGCTGCTACCAGCCATCCTACGAAGATCGTCGCTCCACCTAGCTTGAAGGCGTCCTACCTTACTTTTGCTTATTGCGGTCTCCACTCAAGAACACGTCTACCCCAACGGTCATCGGTTCTACGGGCTAATATGGCCGGCCCATTGCCACTTCAGCTTGCTTATTCTGTGAGCTATGTCGACAACTTTGGTTCTTTGCCGGATCACCTCGATACCACTCCACCACCACCACCGTTATCACTCACTGCTTGCTAATCCATCCATTATTATGGATTGTGAATACCCAATACATAACATAATCAGCCTATAAAATTCATTTGAAAACCAGCGTCAGACAGCATCTGTCTGGCATTAATGCTGAAATGAGCCTTTTTTGGCGCAGCCGTGAGGCACACACTATTGTTGTTTGAAACCTCTTTATTTTATTTTTGTATTTTGTGTTTCACGAACTGTGACCAAATAAACTTTTTTTCTTTCTTTCTTTCTTTGTTTCTATAATGTTCCCACTGCTGGGACACAGGCCTCCTCTCTGTGAGAGGGAGTGGGCCGTAATCCACCACGCGGGCCCAGTGCGGGTTGGTGGATGTCGCATGTCTTCGAATTTTTGGTTCTAGGACATGCCGGTTTCCTCACTATGACCACTTAACGATCCCTTCGAAACCACGTCAATTCCTTAGTTAATCACGACATCTGCTATTAACTTATTCTCTATGACACAATGGCGTTGTTTCAATCAAAAATCAAAATATTTCATTTCACATAAACCTACATGGGCACTTATGAAACGTCAGAAGCTAGGTGCGCGGTTCCAATTGGTCGTTTCTTATGAAGAAGAACCGGCAAGAAACTCCACGGTTTCAACTGTCAAAATTCATATTGTCCGTAACGGTTGACATTTCGATTCCTTGCCGTTAACAACACACGATATTGACGTGGTTTGCACGTGGTAAGATTTCGCGGGGATTAATACAGTATTGGGCCCCTGGTATGGAATACGACTTACCCGTTGCCCGCGACTTCGCAGTCGAGTATTTTGTATTTTATCATTACTTTCGCATTTATAATATTCTTCTACTTCATCATGTCGATGGTTCCGTTTACCTGTTATAAATAAGCTTCGACCAGAGTTCGGCTACTTCAACACATAATATTGGTATAGATAAATGTTTTATATTTATAGCGAGGCGTATCGATCGAATCACCTCTAGCCGTCCTATGATTTATTTATTTAAACATAAAACGCTCAAGGCCAATTATATTAGTTAAAGACGCGAACAAATAAGTACAATAACGAATAGTAAATAACTACTCGACAGTCATACGCTCATCTCACAATACTCCAGAAATACTAACAAGATCTTCCATTCATCCGCGAACACTTCACAGTCAGGCTAGCGTCCGAGAGAGCGTTGAGCGCATGATGAAAGTGGACGAAAATTAAATGATGCCCTACCAATCCCAACGTTTACTCAACGAAATCCATCCGATAAAGCATCACTATACTACTACGGGTATTACATACATACACCAGCTTAGCCCGCGACTTCTTCCGCGGGAAAAAAAAGATCTCTCTTAGGGGTGGAATTTCGAAAAATCCTTTCTTAGTGGATAGTTGGATACCTATTCTTCACAATGAACACACCCTCCAAATTTCATGTCTCTAGGACCAGTGGTTTAGGCTGCGCGTTGATATATCAGTCAGTCAGGACTTTGAATTTTATATGCTTAACCTCTCACTCGTTTGCCCGCCTACCTGTCGAAACACCCCACGCGTCGGAGTAGTTGAATGCGTGCAGTAAAGTAATTGTTTTAACAATGACAATAGAACAATGACACTGTTGTGTACACTTGGTGTACCGTTGACGTTACGAGCACTTTCTCTTATGTACACTTGGTGTACACGTGACGCTTGAAGGGTTAAATAGATAAAACTCTCGTCTTCTCGTCTTTCTTCGTCTTCTTCCAATGGGGGTAGGTAGAAATACAGAACACCGCCTTCTACGGTCCTTACATACTTCGTTTACGTTCATACATCTGGTCATACACGCACGCCGGTTGCGAGTACTATGGCTCAAATAAAAAGAAAGACTCACTTCCATACACATACTATAACTACTACATATAGGGTGACTGGTAATTAGTGACCGATACCTAAACACATGATTTTTTTTTCGCGATTTCAGGTTTGGTCCCATAGTAAAAGTTGTTTGTTATCATGAGTACAATCACGTGTTTCAGTATCGGTGACTAATTACCACTCATCCTATATATAGAGGTATGAGGAACAGGGTGTAAAGTTCACTCATACTCTATAGAAAAGGGAGGATCCTCCGACCAGACGGGTGTTGTGTCTGGCGGGCAACTGCCCAATGATTCATGTCGGGCCGTTGTATCTATGCTAGTTGCGCGGTAAACTCTGCTTGCGAAATGTAGGATTTCATGACGTCAGTATGACGCGTTGTTCGCATGTGGCGTTGTAGATACCGCTACACATACAAGACGACGAAGAGACACTTTATTAAATAATAATATTTTCTTTCTTCCTCAGGATCATACCAGCCGAGCAATGAGTTGATGCTGCGTTTCTACAGCTACTTCAAGCAAGCGTCGGAGGGCCCCTGCGACAAGCCAAAGCCTGGATTCTGGGATGTAGTCAACAGGTAAGATATTTTGTATAAGTTATTAATATCAAAAGAACCCTGTTGTTTGCCATTTTGTTGACTAGCTATTTTTTTTACCACGACGTGAGCATATTATTGTAGCTCCTATACTAGTAGGGAAAGTAAAAAACAGCATATAGTCCACACCAAAAAATGAATGGTTACTTGCTAGATGCCAAATTTTAATACCACTCTTATCTGATTTCAGAGCAAAATGGGAATCCTGGAACAAATTGGGCAACATGACGAAGGAAGAAGCAATGCAGGCATACGTCGCAGAATTACACAAGGTAAACTAAACGATGGCCTTTCAAAGAATTGGCGAGAAGGAAGGGCTAGCGCCCACTGGCGGCACGGCAAAGGATTTTTATGCGAAGAATAGGAGTATAGCTTATTAGTATGACAATAAAATTGAAATTTCAATGATGATCATCGTAGGTACAAAAACAAAGCTGCGGTATGCTTAGGCATGCCGTGTCGGCAGCGTTCAGAGTGCCTCGGCATCCCTCGGGATGCTTCGGGAGCCTTCGAGATGCCGAGGCATGGTAGGGCACAAGGCAGCACCTGCGCCCCGGCCGCGTCGTCATTAACTTAGGTTCGCCTAAGGTCGTCGCGGCATGCATAAGGATACCGCGGCATCCTAGCCGACAGAATGCGCTTGCATGTGTGTGCTTGCTTGTTTGCTTGTGAGTATGCCGAAGGATCTCTTGCCGTGCCGTGTCGCCAGTGGGCGCAGGCCCTTAGATGGGTTCCTCTAGAATTGGTGAGAAAAAACACATTATCGAGAGAAAGGAATGAACGGAATGAAGAAAGAATTTTGGGAGGCCGTTGTCTAGGAGTTGGACTATACAGGCTATTTAATAAATAAAAACACCACACAAGAAAAAAAAACGAGAAAGGAAGGCTGCGACAGAGGATGGAAGTTTTGACAGAGATAGTCCTGAAAATTTGATTATGCTTGCATCAAATGCATTTGTATGTAAGACCATTACTTAAATATAGCTTTTAAATGGGCTTATAATTATTTAGTTAATTTACCCTTTTGTTTATTTTTTTTTTCGTTAGCCTCCCCTTCTTCCTTCCAAACCTGTCTTCTACGATCTCTGGCAATGTTGGCCCTACAAATCTTATCAGATCGTTGCGCCACCTTCGCCGTGGTCTTCCTCGACGGCGATGTCCTCCCTCAGGCGGCCAGTGAGTTGCGATCTTTGCCCGTCTCTTCGGGTGCATTCGTGTGACGTGTCGGGCCATTTTATCTATAGCACTAAAATAATGGCTATAATTTCACGTGTGTCTCACAAAAGCAACCAACGCACAGGGCCACATAACTTCAATTAGAGTTATGTATTAGCACTTATGAACGAAGTAGGTAAGTCGTCCTAGGTTGTGGAGGTGCTAACTTGACAAGTGTTGTGGTAAATACCATGGTGTCATACATATTTCGTAATGCTCATGGCTTTTTGACATTCTGATAAGTACCAAAGACAATGTCCAAGGGTTAGGAACTTCAATCAAATAAAAGTGTGCATACACACGAGCGACATGCGTCGACGACAAAGGCATTTGCAACCGTTGATAAGTGTATTTGAGTATGGTGCTCAAATACACGAGTGGCATGTTGTCATGTGTTAGCCGGCGACGCGACACGTCGGCAACGCGTCGTCGGTTGTCGCCGACATGCGTCGACGCTGTATGCGCACTAAGTCATCATGATTCTCTTGCTCTCAGAACCAATAACATTATTTCCTCTGTGTAAACATATTTCTATTTTGAAAAGGACAAGATTCGTGACAAGAAGCGGAAGGGTTCGTGGGTAATAATAACAGCCGCACGGGTCGAACGAAGGTTAAACTACGCTTGCCGAGGTTGGTGCGAGGATGGGTCACCATTCCCTATCGAGACCCCTCCGTGCCCCGGAAAGCACGTTAAGCCGTTGGTCCCGGCTGTCATTTGTGGATCTTTGACAGTCGTCAGAAGCCCGAAAGTGACAATCAGTAACCCCGGGGTATCGTATTACCCATTCAAATATCGTCAATAGGTTAAGAACATTTCTTGGCGGGTCTCGAAGTGTTTTAAAAATCCAACTTAATCTCCGAACTCTATTTAAGAACTGTTTAAGATGTGGATACCAGGATAATCGCTGCAATATTTAGTCTGTTACTAGTTGAATGCATGAAAAATTACAGTATCTGTTAATTACAGTATCTGTTAATTATTAGTATCTTCACATGTGAGTATTCTTAGATTGAGATCCTCACTTGGTCGACTAGTTTTGTTAATCTGTATATATAAATCATTATGTAATTGGTTTTTAATGTATTTAAAGTGAACAATTTCGTATTTAGCCAAATGGCTTCGTATATCATACATACCCATCTCAGCTTTAAGTTTCATATCTTGCCAGGAGTTCATAGAGAAAACGACAGACGTATCATCGGCGTAAGAGAAAACTTTGCATTATTGAAATGCATGTTTCAAAAATGATTTAAATATATTAGGAATAGTGTAGGGCACAGTACACTGCCCTGGGGTACGCCGTATGTGACCTCAGCGTCGCTACTTCAGCGGCGGTTCATACACCTTAGTCGTTTGCTTCCTAGACGAAAGATAGTCTTTGAGCAACTTCAGAGGGGTTTTTCTAATTCCAGCTTTTTGCAGTTTATTCACAAGGACAGGGACAGAGATGCAAAAGCTTTTTAAGGTCCAGGAAAACAGTCGGGCATTTATTACCATTGTCTAGTTGTTCAATTAGTTTTGTTGTCTTCAGTGGATTTGTACATTGTCTTAGCATAGGCTATTAATGCACAACGTCCCAACAAACGCATTTTTTTATGCCTTGAGGCATCCTTTCTGGGTAGGGTTCTTGATATGCATTAACTAGGGCTGCTGCGATTCTAAAGGTACTCATTGAATTCGTTGCTATTTTGTTAAAATATGATTGTGTTATTAGCTCTCAGTGGTTAACTGACTTTCGTTACGTTTTTGGGATGGTGGAATATGTGCAACATAACCTCATGGTGGACTACCTATCTCTTTTAGACCACAGGAAACTCTTGATTCGACGCTTGGAATGTTGCCGTTTATGTACGCTCTGGCGCTTATGGTGATTATTTTGTGAGAAACTAATTTCAGATTTGGTATCTATCATGTATACGTGTATGCTATCGTACATATAAGTTTTATTTTTATCCACGCTGAGTTTTTTGGGCATTTATTGTCTTTAGAGTTATATTTTATTAGTCCATTGTTTTTTTTTATTTTTTCCAGTATTTTAGAAATGGATGGCAAAACAGATATATAGGCTTGTAGTTGTTGACATTATAACAATCCCCCCTCCCCCCTAAAAACGGAAGTAAGTAATAATAAAATGTTTCAATAGGTCAGGGAAGATGCCGCTTTGGAAGCAGAGGTTTGCAAGGTGAGTTATTACTGGAACGACTTCCTTTCGTATGTGCTTTAGGATTTTTTTCGATACAACCGGGGGCACTATCAGACCCAAAGACCCGTTACGATTCGATCAACTTAACGATTTGATTTTCCAACGTAAAAAATAGTGCGATTTTCTTTATTTCTGAACGCATGCGTCTGTGTTGCTTCAAGTGACCCTTGAACGCGGAACTCTGGTACCGGTATCATACTAAGGTCAATGGCATCGTTTCCTAAAAGTACCGGTATTTCAAGCCCTGCTTCCACTTACTATTTCTGTAAATCAGGTATTGAAAACCGGTACGATTTCGTGTTCCGGTTCTTAAAAAGGTTCTTCTTTTCGGTACGGTTCCAGGTTGGTTCTGGTTCCAAATAAAGGTTCCAATATACCGGTTCAGTATTATCCGTTTTGAAGGTTCTATAAGAGAGAAGGGATATGATTGACGCGTGCCTGGCGTATCTTTTCTTTCAGTTCGCCTTCGATATATTGGCGAGTGGAAGTCTGTACTGTACAGTGTCAGCAATTATTGACAATAATTATGCAGTGGCTTGAATAATCTACACTTACTGTTAATATATTAAATATGAAATGGACAAAGGCAAGTTTCATCGTATTGTATTCGTACTCCCACATCTTCGCCCGCCGGCGGGTTCCCGTACCTCGCCGCTATCGTACAAAGCTTCGTCCTGCATCGTATTAACTCGTTCGGACTCGCTGTGAAGAAGAACCGGTAAAATAAAGGATCTTAAAGGTTCCAATGTAGGTTCCTGTTTTGGTTCTGATTCTAGTACTTAACGGAACCTTTTCAATCCCTGCTATCTGTATATATAAAATTCTGACTGACTGATATATCAACGCACAGCCTAAACCGCTGGTCATAGAGACATGAAATTTGGAGGATGTGTTCTTTTTGAAGAGTAGGTATCCACAAAGAAAGGGTTTTTCGACATTCCACCACTAAGAGGGTGAATGGGGGGAGGCTGAAATATCACGCGGACGAAGTCGCGGGCAGAAGCTATAAATAATACCAGCCTGTTACTGTCCCACTGCAAGGCAAAGGGGTCTTCTCATACAGTTGGCGATTTGAGACTTTAGAAAACACACCTTCCAATATATAAACACAAGGATAATATACGTATTACTGAAATTCTTAAAACGTCCTTTTCTTTGGTGTCCCCCTTTAACCCTAACAGAGTTTCTTCGCGATGTTTTCCTTCACCGATGTATGTAGGTACTATTTAAATTAAACGAGCATACGTGTAGAATCCGGGCTGCTGTCTAGAATTTACTAACGAATAAATCCAGCCTAGTATCACTATCCGACCCTGGGGGTCTACTACCTAAGCACAGAATCCGTAGTTTCGATCAAAGTTACGGTGGTTTGCTAACCCGTATCACCTACGGATATAAGATTAGTTCAGAACCCGAACTACCTAAAGCCCTTTCACAGTTATTTTAACTCTGATCTTGCATCACTGTCCAAATCACAGTGGTCTTCATTCTCATTCTGATAAGGTTGCTGTTGTGTTGCTGCCACTGACAAGTCTGTCAAAATCATTGTGATGTTTATTCTCGTTACAATAAGGTTGCTGGTGTCTGAGGTAAAACGGGCTTTAAGAATGAACGCCAGCCAACACGACGCGACGTGACAGTCGTCGCTACTCGAAAAATTGAATTTGTCACTTGTTTTGACGAACTTTCGGACGGGACCGTATAGCTTCGTTGACGGAAGTAGAGAATGTTTTGTCTAAAATAAAACGCTACCATTCTATTTGTTAACAGATAGTAGAAACGATGTCATACAACCAAGACGTTGCGTCATTCCTGTCAATGGACGAGGATGACCAAGGTTTCCCGAACAACGACCTGGAGCTGGTCGCAGGTGACGTGCTGCGGAGGGTCAGGTCTGGACAGAACAGTCCTGTGTGTGAGTACGACAGTATAAATAGTTGATACGATTTCTCGGACTCGTTTTGAGCGGCTTAAAATCAGTACCCTAATTGGGTAACACACTATCAATAACATTCTGAATCATTTTGAAGGATATTGCTAATCCATTGCTTCATATGTTCTAAATATTTGTCTGTTCCACAACGTAAATAACGCAATGAATGTTGATGTTGCTGTTGGTGTGTTACCACCGCAGGTGGTTTTCGAGACATTTCCACTCCTCTCCGCTTTGAAAGAAAGAAATATTTAGTTACAAAGACTTCATATTATTAAACAAATTGTCATTAGTCCGACAATGGTTTCACCTGAAGTTATTGCAAATTGTAATGCATGGAAACGTGTTTAAAAAATAAACTTCAGTGTTATACAGATCCCACGTAATATTATTAAACACACATCCAGTATGTAAATATATAAGGATAATAAACGTGTTATTGAAGTCCTTAGAACGGCCTTTCCTCGGGTGTCCCCCTTTAACCCTAACAGATTATGCAGTTGGTGCATTTTACGAACGCGTATCGTGTTAGTTATTGAAATTTATACATATCATCAATACCTATCTTCAAAGTTACATGGTGTGCGCTCGTGAATTGAACTAACTATTTGATGGAGATTAACCCCCAAGATTTATAGCACTTACTACCATTATCCCAAAAGCCCTAACTCTATGTTCACCCTAGATTCGCGCTCAGTGTCCGGCGCGTCGTCCCCGGTGCGAGGCCAGTCGCCGCCGCCGCCGCGCCAGCGACACGACTCCGAGGACGAGTACATAGACACTGTTGATGTTAGTGTAGTACGTATGTTTTGACTAATACCTTGGTTTTGGGTACTAACTTGTTTGTGTGTGTGTGTAAAGACATGTTTGACTAGGAGACAAATATCTGGTGCCATCAAAAACAATGGTTGTGAGACGAGATGCGATGTCTCAAGAGACTTTTAGCGAGACATATTTGTCTCCTCGTGAATACATGGCTTTATAAAGAGTTTTTGTAAAAGTTTTTTTTTTTATTAGATTTTAGTTTTTAGTTCAATGCTGGATTACTTATACCCGGATTTAAATTAAAGACTGAGTTCGAATAGGGAAGATTTAAAACCGAAAAAGCTTATTTGTTTCGCGAAAAAGGGATGACGCTATTAATCCTGTATAGCTTCATCTCACTCGCGCACTGGAATTGCTGTAATAAATTTGCCTGTGCCTTCCGTACATTAGCATTTCAATGCTTACAGAGCGAGCCAGAGGTACCTCCACAGCGCAGGGACTCAACGCAGCAGAGGCAGACCGCACAGAGGCTTAGCAATGGACACGCGCATCAAATAACCTCACAGCTCACACGTAAGTCAAAAAACATCAGCCTGTATTCCCCAATGAAGTAGGTAGGTGTACCTTTAGGACACCCACATTTCACCAGTTAGATTACAAGCCCCATCCCTCTTCGGTCGTGTCGGATTGCCGTCCCATCGGATTATGAGAGTGAGGGAAGACAGTGCACCTGTGCCTGCGCACACGCTTGTGCACGATAATATCTCCCGCGCTGAATGCTAGTTTTCGTTGAGATTGACCGCCTGGCTGAAATACGGTCTGAAGGACTATTTTCTGTCTTGAAAGAAAGAGATCCCTGAGTTGGTTTAAGAATACGAGTTTGGTAACGAACTCCGTTATTAACATTTCTCTTTGCAGGTCTTCTGGAAATGCCAGATCGTCTTCTTAATACTTATGTTAACGTTCCAGATCTGAAGGTACTGGAGCAGTTGCCCGGTACTCTGGCGCGGCTGGAGGCCGACGTCGCTGCTCTCAGGAAAGCCGTGGAGGGAGACCGCAGGATACTCGATGTGAGTACTTAGATGGCCATATTGAATTTGTCTATAATCTTAAGACCTTTATTTTAGGCCGTATTTCTAAAAGATTTAATTTTTACTTCACAAGTGTAGCATCCTGAATAAATAACTACTTGTATTATCCTTCATCAGATCTGATACAAGACTTAGGGGCCGCCTCCACGAGCGAGAGAATCGCGCCAATATTATCGTCGTGACACGTATTTCTATACACTCTCTTAGAACGTATCTTCACACGGCGATGTCGTCGCCGCGAAAATTTGATGGCACGGCGAGACTCGCCGTGATTCTCTCGCTCGTGGAGGCGGCCCTTTTAGGGCTTGTTTCTATTGAGAAACAGTCCTGTCCGGACCAATGTCCGGATGGACACTACTTGTATTGACTTAAATCTTAAATTCATTCATGCACTGACAGACAACGCGACACAGCGTTAACCGTTGGGTTTAGAAACATGTTTCGCACAGGAGTTCCTTAAACAACGAAAGTGAGCACTAAAGGCGTGTAATGTAATTTATCGCGAATTCTGCATGTGGACGGGACGATGTTACGAGCATTACATGTAACACTCGCGCTGATCCATCGGCTGGTTTTTTGCGCGAACACAAAGGCTCTCGCAGTCGAACACATACAGGATTCGCGATGAGTGTGCCATACACAGCAGTCGCAAAACAGTATTACAGGTTACACGTGGCATAAGAAAGGATTAAAAAAAAGTTCATCCCCTTAAATAGGGCATGGAAGTTTGTATGGAAGTTCGTCATTTTTGCCGATGAGAAATTCCATCGTGCACACGGCTATTTATAATAATGTTCGAACTTCAACATGTATGTTTTATTGGGGTCTATTGCTAAATAATAACAGCCGCACAAGTCGATCGATCAGGTTAAGCTATGCTTGCCGCGGTTGGTCTGTGGACGGGTGACCATCTTTACATACCGAGACCCCTCGTTAAATTGTGTTTATTAAATTCCTATTCCTTTGCATTCCAGCAAGTGTCCCGCGGCTGGCGATGGCCGTGGCAGGAGCTGAGCGCGCCGACGCTGGCGCTGCTGATCATCTGGCCCTTCATCGCGTACAGGATCGCCGCGCGCTCGCAGCGCAGACATACGTAATGTGAGTATAGAAAAAATGGTCAAACATGTATCATTTTTACATTTTAGCCAGTGCAATTTAAACCTTATGCCAATGAAATAAAAGTCAAATGGCGCAGTCATTCACAGCGTGTTTGTATAATTGGTTACCACATGTAAAGCGTCGCTTCGTGAGATAAAATACTGTAAGTACACCTCTGAAGGTGGGGGTCCTTCAGGACATAAAAGCGTGAAATTATAAATATTTATGTATTAATACTAGCTTCTGTCCGCGAGTTCGCCCGCGAGAAGTTTTTTGTTCCCCCGACCTACGCCGTCGCATCGCACCGCGCTTTTACTTCAAATCAAATCAAATCATTTATTGGTTTGCAAACATGGGTATTTAGTACATAGATGTTTAATTGAAAGAGTTCGTATTGGCTTAGCATTTTCTTACTTTTTTTCTTTTTGTCCGGCACCTAAGGGTCTTAGAGAGATGTTAAATAACTTATAGCCTTCCTCAAAAATTGGGCTATCAAATGCAAAAAAAAATATTCAGATCCGACAGATAGTTTTAGAGATTCGCGCGCTCAAACAAACACATTCTTTAGCTTTATTATTAGTATACAGGGTGTAATTGAATTCATGAGCATCCTTTTAAGGGGTCATTGTAATCATCATTATGAACAACTTTTACTATGGGACCAAACCTGAAATCGCGAAAAAAAAATCAGCTGTTCCCTACATTTTGACGAGTTACGCGAACATAAATGTAGGGAAAAGCTGATTTTTTTTCGCGATTTCAGGTTTGGTCCCATAGTAAAAGTTGTTCATAATGATGATTACAATGACCCCTTAAAAGGATGCTCATGAATTCAATTACACCCTGTATAGTTGAATATAATTTTTGTATTACAGGTAGCAAAGCTGTAAACCTAGCTGATAAGGGATCACTCGATGTCAACACAACCGCTCACGACCCGGTCATTGTCAACAATAACCGCGCTCGTGGCTAAACTAGATATTTTGGTGTATTTTATTATAACTTGTATCATTATGTATTTTATTGTGAAAATTATTCTCAAAACTTTGAACAGGCGACCTCGTAGTTGCTATTTTGGTGTACAATAAAGCATAGTGGCGTTCTGTAGTTTCTGCCTATCCCCCATGGGAAAAAGGTGTGAGTTTATGTAAGTTTATTCAAACTTTTGTTTCAAATTAATATTATTTCAAGTTAAACAAATATCTACTTTATTTTATTGGTAATTAAGTTGATTTCAGAGGGACTAGTACTAATGAAGTTTGAAGTTGTAGCGTAAACTGAACATTATTGTGTAGGATTTAAAGTAATTTTTCCATAAACGCATATTTGTTTATATATTTGGCAAATAAATCGCGGATGCAGATTACGTAAAGCATCTTCTATCTAGTCCGTTCTCAGTTATTTTTACCTCGGACAGTGGTAACTTAACAGCAACTTTATTGTAACGAGAATAAAGATCACAATGATCTTGACAGACTTGTTAGTGACAGCAACCCAACACCAACCTTATGAGAATGAGAATAAAGATCACTGTGATTTGGACAGTATGCAAAATTAGAGATAGTATAACTGAAGGATTTTTTCTCTGTAATTTTTATGAATATTTTTCTATAATTTTTTTCTCAGTCAGAAAATTGCTTGTTTTTTTTAACGTCATAATAAAATACACTATGGTATTTATTGTCAATGCATATGTATGGGTTGGTCCATTTATATCAAAGTCCATGATTAATTTGTAATATTATCATGCAATTACTGTTCTCAAAGCGTAACTGTAACCATGAGTTCAGCACATGATTCTAGACGCGTTGAAGTTTTTTGTCAGTTATCAAAAAACAAAAACAAATTGGCACTCCGGGAGTGCCGACAGAAGTGAAAACTTGAACAATTACGTGTGTATTTTTTGAATAGTCATATTTAAACAAAACACAAACAGAAAACTTTGCCATCACTCACTGACATATCGGAAATACATTAAAACCGAGTACATCCCGAGGACAGCCGAACACATCCGAATTTAGCGTGGTGTCGGTAACAGTGTCGCGAGTTCAATGGTTTTTTTCCTATCTCAAAAAATGCTCAACGCGCCTGAAGAAGTTTTCACTTCAAAAATCTGCTGTCATAGAAAACTGCAATACCTACGCGGTCAAAATGCACGGACAAGCAATTTCTTTTTTATAACTGACGATAAATTTCAACGTAAGATCTATTCAAAATTATGTTGGCAATTGATGTTATTTCAAGTTAAACAAATGTCAACTTTATTTCAGTGGTAATTAAGTTGATTTCAGTGTCTATAGCACTATTGAAAAATTTATAAAAATGTTTGAAGTTTTAGCGTAAACTGAACTGTATTGTGTAGGAATTAAAGTTGTTTTAATTAATTCATAATTGTTTACATTTTTGGCAATTAAATCGCGAACGCAGATTTAGGTTCAGAATCATGTATTGAATTCATAGTAACAGATTGCGCATCGATGTGCGTGTATATTATGTATTCTTAAAATGAGTTTTAAAAAATATCACAAATATTGCATTTTCAATATTTTAAGCGAGAGGCTGAGCGATTTTATATGTGTATGGGAATATGGTCTAGGCATTTTAAGTTATTATTTTTTTCCAATTTTTTTTTTATTGGTACAAAAATGAATTGTAAAACGTTATGCCTCGACCAAAGTTGAGACCTCGCATATCTTTGACAAACTTGTAAAAGACAAATAATTATTGATTGTTGTATATATTTTAAAGTCTTGAGGTGTTAATATATGCCTCCACATTACTCAAAGCGAGGCATTCAAGAATGTGTCAAACGAATGTTGTGGTTGTATAATAATATTATGTATACCTTTTAATATTCTAATCTTATATCTTTAAGAGTATGAATAAGACAAGCTGAAATGAATTTATGTCAATTTACGCTTCTCGTCAACTTGTTACTAAAATCGAGGCATTAATTTGGTTTTTGCCTCGACGAGAGGCGATACTTAAATATACGCTCAGAGCATCCTGGGCAGTAAGCCACGCCCCACGATCAATATTACTACACGGTATGAAGTTTTCATATTCCGTGCTTGCCGATACAAGAGAAGAATTTCTTTTGACTCTTTATACATAATCAGTCTATAATGCTGCTCGCACACAGGCCTCTTTTCGGTGAGACGGAGTGGACTGTAATCCACCACGGCGGCCCAGTGCGGGTTGGTAGATGTCACATGTCTTCGAAATCTTTGGTTCTAGGATATGCCGGTTTCCTCACGATGTTTTCCGTCACCGTTTTGACTCTTTATAGCTTGTCTCATTTGTACTCTCAACCTTATACCACATTAATATAAACGTGATATTTAACACAATGTTAGTCTGTCGGGTTTACCCCGAGTTATGTTAGTTTTTTTTTTTTACCACTTTTAACGTATAGGGGAGGTTTAGCTTTACTTAGTATTGATGAAGGAAAAATGGGGTTGTCAGAGTAATAATGCTTTTACATAATCAGCCTATAATATATTCCCACTGCTGGGACTCGGGTCTCCTCTCTGTGAAAGAGGCTGTAATCAACCACGCGGGAGCAGTGCGGGTTCGTAAAGTTGCTTTATTTTCATGAAAATTAAATAATTTAAAATGTACCTTGTGTCCTTTTAGTAAAAGTTATTTTTACTCTGACGGTCTCAAATGTGAAGAACTAAGCGAGTGAATTTTATTTTTAAAGAAATAAAATATTTACATTGGACTAGCCTCAATGAAATAATTAAATCAATGATTTACTTTTGAATTTTAAATTAATGCCTCGTGAAAAGCAATTTTTTTATAAATTTGGCATTAATTTAAAATTATTTTAAAGTATTTATTTGTTTTGCTCAAATCTAATTCTCGATAAAAAGCATAAGCTAGACTTTTAAATAACTCAATACTGCCTTCAAAGAGTCGTTCAAAAATCAAGAGTTGCTTTTTTCGAGGCACACAAAATGGTGGCCAACTCGCTTTTGTTCAAAGAATTTAAACACATTGTTACCTATATTTTTAGTTTATTGAAATGAATGGTTTTTAATTTCATATTTTAATATATAATTTCGTTTTAAGTTTATTTTTAAGTGGTAATTTAGTTAACACTGTTGGTAATTTTTATGTGATATGTAGTCTAGGGTAATATGCGCAGATAGCAATGTTAAATGTATCTGTAAGTTATTTCTTTACTCTCAATTATGTTTATTTTATTCATATCAAATTATTATTATTTTTATTAAAATAAAGGTCATAGGCAAGGACCCCAGAGAATGAGACAAAAAAAAAATTGTAGCGTTGAATTGAAAACTTACTCCTGCATAGCTATTCACAACCATCCGACAGGCTATTGTATCGAAAATGACACATTTCGATAACCTTGTTTACCTTGCCCTCGACAGCAAAAAGCTGTCGGCAGAATAGCGGTCATCTATTTGATATAAACTGAAAAAAAAAACTGGTTTTGGACTTGTGAACAGCGTTTAGAGGACTCCCATAACAACATTGATTGATGTTCGATACAATACGGAAGCGTATCGAATGTTTGTGAATAGCTATGCTGTTGGTTTTTGTCGATAACATATGTATTTAGTTCAACAAACAATTAATTTCTTCTATCATCAAATCACAATATTTTTTCAAATGTATATAATTATTATTTACATTTGAAAGAGTGCTGACTGCGCATATATTATTAATTTCTTACAGATATTCCACCTTACGGGCTAAGTCAGATTCATAATACGGTTAGATTTAATAAATCGATGTTTTAACTCCCTATACAGAAATAAACTCCGTTTTTAAAAGCCAAATCAATTTCAAGCAATGTCAAATCTCAATTTCAACTAAGCGCACATGACACCCGCGTCGGGCCCTAGCGCATCGTATTTCAATACAAAAAATGTTGATTCCTTCACTTTCTTACAAACAAATACATATCCAGATGAACCTGATAAGCGTGTTAAAAACTGCGGTGCGGCACACCTGTCGGTGTGCGATGGTTCATACAAAATTTATGATGTATGAGGATTTTTGCATTGTGGTGCGGCTGTCCCAAGTCTGCGCCAGCCTTTATTTGATTAGCTCAACCAATCACAACACCTAACATGAGATTTGGCAGCAGATTTACAGATCAGACTTTTAGAAACTGGGGTTCATTACCATCAATACCACACTATAGGGATAATATCGCTCTGTCTTATCACGGCTGAGTGCTGAAGGCAGCTTACTACCCTACCCGGACCCGGAGCGGAGCGGTATCCTTTCTATAGTATTATAGCATAATATGGCCCATTCAAATAATAAATGTTGTAGAAGAATACTTAATCAATCAATGTATATCACTATAAAAAGGTTTCGGTGCAACGGTGATATTCACTTTATATATAGGTAAGGATCAGGACACATTGATCGACGGCCTTTCGCACTTTGCCGATTGAAAAGGAGCACACATGCTCTCTTTTTGTATGGACAAACCGTCGAACGCCGTCGATCAATGTGTCCTGACCCTAAAGCTACGGTTTTCTAAAAGAGCGGTGGCCGCTACATAACGGCCGCAGCGACGGCTGTCATGAAAAAACAACAAACTTTACGGTGTCAAAAAACTCTCTAGGAAAACACAACAAGTTATTTGCAACGCTTCGTTGCCGCACCGCAACGCAGTTGCCTTCATTGCTTTCTTTTCACATGTGCCGCTCGTGTGTATGAACACTTACTTAGTGACGTCATTCGCCGCTCGTCTAGGAAACAGTAACTTTACTAATAATTTTCTATCTACCACATAGTCTTTGATGCCGTGTCTGCAAATATTGTCAGCAACTTTAAAAATATCGCGGCGGGATTTAATCGCGCACTGGATTTTCAACTCACGGTTTTGAGCCGAGGGTTGAGAATCCAACATAACGCATCCCAACACGTCAAAAAAAAAAACAGTTGGATTTTCACCTCAGCGCTAGGCAGTGTCATGAAAATCCAGTGCGAACATGGGCTTATTATAAGTTTCTTTCGTAATTTCAAGGATCGTCGTCGTTTCTCCGAAATCCTATAAAATTGTATTTGATGTCTAAAATATTGGAACTTTCGTCGGATACATGTCGATAATTAATTATGTATGAACATTTATTTGTTATTATAATTATGAAATAAAGGGGATTTTTTACTGATGTTCTGTATTTAATTTTTTGTTCTTGCTTTTATAGACCCTAGTTGAAGAATTCTATAAAGATAGCCAAGAAACTGGCGTAATTTTTCGCCGTGTAAAATGAGTGGCGTAATTTTCGTTAAAAGAGTCGCGGAATTTACGTTGCGCAAAATGAGTCGCGTGACAATCGTCTTGATCATGGATCGTAATTAAGACGACTGATTCTGAGCTACAAAAATTATAGAAAAAGGTGTGTCGAGGTAGGTAATAAAATAAAACGGCACATTTATAAAAACATATTCGTTATATTCGGTGTCCGACGTGGTCAGTTACAATAATATCAACAAAGCTACGTGAAAGCTGCGACATCGCCTTTGTACACTCACACGGCACTGCAGATGATGAAAGATTGCATTTTTATGTCGGATTCCTTAAAGGGATACACCCCGTATCTTTGACAGTCGTTACGGGTAGTCAGACGCTCAAAAAGTCTGTATTCAGCTGCTAATACATAGATACCTAACCCGTTCGGAAAATTAAATTCAGCATAATGATTCTAGCGAAGAAAATTTTCGTGAGTTATCAAAAAAAATCTTAGTTAAAAAATCTGTTTCATAGATGGACTGCAATATCTACGCGGTTAAAATGTAAAGAACAGCTTTTTTTTAATAACCGACCGATGAAAAATTTTAACGCCGGGGTGTTCAGAATCATGTGCTGAATCATGGTAACAAGTTGCGCGTCCCTACCACCTTGTATGCTTTCTATCACCTTTCTTTAAAATGCATTATTTCACCACGTATTGGCCGCAACACTGTAATATCGCTCTATCATCTATTGGTATACATTTACAAAGTTATTGGTGCGGCCCGTACACGTATTTACACAAAAAGATGTAAACACAGATTGCTTAGTGATTTAGCTACGAGAGCAGCGATTCACCCAACATATCGTTGTACAGAGGCCAGCACATCAAGCTACCCCAATCTGTCAAATTTCTTTGATAGATTTTCAACTTTACTACGAAGGAATAAGGTTCATATTCAATTGGGAAAATTTAACAGATTGGGGCAGCTTGATGTGCTGGCCTCTGTACCATGTAATATTCAACTATGACTTTACAAGGATCCTTTGGCGCGTGGTCAAAGTCGGAACTAACGGCGCCATCTTGTTTTTCAATTCACAGAATCACAGCACCTCCCTGTTAAAGTCTTTCGAACATTTAAGCCCTCGTACCCACAGGCGATTTTTATCGCCCGAGAGTTGAAAATCCAAGAGTGTATTTTATTGATGCGCTGGGACGCATTTGTTGTATTCTCAAAGCTCAGTTCAACAACGAGAGTTGAAAATCGCTTGCGCGTACCTGTGCTCAAAGATAAATGCAGTTAATATTTTTTTGCGTTAATACGTATACGGTATGTATAATTTAAAGATACACTTTATTTTAAATATATTTCTTATCAACATGTTTATAGTTTGTTTTTTTTTATGAATTTTATATGAAGTCGTGATTTAAAACCTCTTTCCTAATTAAATTTTTTTCTAAAACACCGAGAAACATTATTTTCATTTTCTTAACAATTACCTACCTTTTAAAATCACGACCTTTTTAATTTTAAAACAGTTTCTAACGTGATTTGCTTACGAGAATGTATTTTTAAGATTCTGCATAGGTACTTTGTAACGGGATCCCTTCTTTTCGCATAATGTTCTTTTTCCTAATATACTTTGGCATAACTACATATTTTGGTATAATTTGTTTTGCCAAAATAATACTTTGCCATAATTATTATCTTGAAGGCTGTTTTGGCATAAATTTAATTCGCATAATACTAAACGACGTTAGGGCACCCCGAAGTTCGGTTTGCTTAGGTTCTTTTAAACCTTGCAGACAGAAATAGGAGCCCCGCGCAGCGGGGCTCCGTCGAACTGACGTCGTTAGAAATAAAACGAGCATACTAAATTTATGCTTTAGAATTTGATGCTTAATCATTATTATGATTAGAGAAATTATGCTTAAAAAAACTATGCGCAAGCTGTTATGCGTAAATAATTTTATGCGAAAATATAATTAGGAGAAACAAAAGTGTGCCAAGTTATATTAGGTCTTAAAATTTTATGCAAATGGACAGGGAACACTTTGTAATATCTTCTTTGCAATATAATGGAATGAATAAATATATTTCTAAGATTAACCGGCTAAAGTCCGAAAAACTAAGTAATGTACCAATGTTACCTTTTGTTTGTAGGGTTCTGTACCCAAAGAGAGCCAACGGGACCATATTACTAAGGGTTCCGCTTTCCGTCCGTCCGTCTGTCTCAAAGCTGTATCTTTTATGTATAAGACACTTGAAATTTTCAGATTGTGTGAATGGCCGCTATAAAAACAAATCCATACTAATATTATAAATGCGAAAGTGTGTCTCTGTCTGTCTGTTACCTCTTCACGCTTAAACCGATTTAGATGAAACTTGGTATAGAGATTGAGTTCGAGTTCCGGGAAAGGACATAGGATACTTTTTATCCCGATATTCCCACGGGATCGAAACTTATGCGGGTGAAACCGCGGGGCGCTGCTAGTAATAAAATAAATAAAATTCAGTGTGTAACCCCTTGACTTTTTTCTTTAAGAAATTGTTTTAAACCATATAAGAAACTGTTTTTCTCGGCGGTCTTTGCTCAATAGTTTTAAATATTGTACGGGTACAGAACCCTTCGTGTGCAAGTTCGACTCGGACTTGGCCGCTTTTTTAAATTAATGTCAACTTTGTAATAATGACGAGTATTTCGCACATTAACCGGTTAATACAAGAAACGACTGCGCATTAACCGTAATATCTTAATAAACACACCACAAATATAAAATGTAATAATAATAATATCGAATTCACGAAGAATACGGAATATTTACAAAAATATTAAAGCTAAATGGAGTAAAATGTCTAGAAACTATGTGTTTTTAATAATAATAAACGTTATTTAAACAAAAACATAATGTTTGTCAATGTAGTGTAACTTAAACTTAACAAGTTAAAAAAATAAAACAAATAAAAAAAACATGGCTTCCGATTATTAATAGGAACTTAAAACTATGTACAGACGCCAGCACATTAAGCTACTGCAATCTGTCAAATTACTTTAATAGATTTTCATCTTTATCGCTAAAGTATAAGGTTCAAAGTTGATTGGGAAAATTTGCCAGTTTCGGGTAGCTTGATGTGCTGCCGTTTGTACAAATATCTTATAAGTAAACAATAATAATTTACGCGTTGTACAAATACATAGTACTCGGGCCATAAACTTACTGTTTCCTGTTATAAGTATCTAGCTCCTGTCCGCGACTTCGTACGCGTGACTTTTCTTTTGCGCCGTCGCACCCCTTCGCCCGCTTGCGCTTGCACTCGCACTTCGTTTTCGCTTAGCGTTCCAAATAGAAAAGTACTTCCATGATTGTAACCAAGAAGCTTATAGACTAAGCTACTTGGTTGTAACAGCTCTGTATTAGATCTTATCATCGCGCGTTCGTATTTCCGACGAAAGACGATGACTCCCGAAGCGTATAATTTTTTTAGAATTTCTTTATTAGTAGAAGTCTTTTACATTCGTCATCAATTCCCAAAGAGTTCAATTTGATATTGTATCCGCGCAAATGATTACCATCAACATAATATAAAATAAATAAACCTAAAACAGAACTACTGCAATCATAACCTTACCCTTACGGGGATGCGCTAAACTAACCCGCTAAATTCAAAGGGAATTGAAGATTTTTATATGGGGCCTGGCAGACCTACCTGTCCGCCCAATTTTTTTTTTTCAAAATGGCGGCCACGCTTGCAACCTATATAAATCCATAGCTGTCATCAATGCAAACAGAAAACATAATAGGACCAAAGTTACGTGATCAACTTTGAACATTAATATCTCGGAACCGGGACGCTTTGCGGGGCTGTTTTCCGTTTTGAAAAAAAGAAAAAAAAAGTGGACAAGTAGGTATGCCTTCTTACATTTTATACAAATAAATTGCAGGTCAATATCAAGTTGTATGTTGGTTAAACTATGATTCGCGACCGTAACAAATATGGCTTTACAGAATTATAATCATTAGAATCAGCAATAGAACTCCTTGAGTTAGAATTGGTGGCCTTACATTTTCATGAAATAGTCATTTAATAGGGTAGGTAATAAAAACTTAGAGAGTTGTATTAATGATTTTTATGATTATCACACTAATACTATAAAGACGAAAGTTTGTGAGAGTGTTTGTATGTTTGTTACTTCTTCACGCACAAACGTTTGAATGGATTTGGATGAAGTTTGGCACACAGATAGTTTATAACCAGGATTAACACATAGGATCGACACTTATGCGAGTGAAACCGCGGGGCGCAGCTAGTCTATATATATAAAAGGAGAACTGACTGACTGACATATCAACGCACAGCCCAAACCGCTGGGTCTAGAGATTCCAAACTTGGCATGTAGGTTCCTTATGAGGTCTAGGGGTGCACTAAGAAAGGGTTTTTCGAAATTCCACCCCTAAGAGGGTGAATGGGGGGGAGGGTGAAATTTCACGCGGACGAAGTCGCGGGCAGAAGCTAGTAATTCTATAAATGAATACTTGTTACGGCCGCGAATCATATTTAGATCAACATACAATCCGATACTGATCTGCAAATTGAAAACAAAACGTAAGAAAATTAGAATTTCGCGGGCTACCTGACGCTTTCGCCTTAAAATTAGCTTATTTAAAATGCGTTAAAAATATACAGATATTATAAGGAATAGCCGGGTAAACTGGAAAGTATGTTATAGGAATAATTGGCATGCAAATAGTAGCAAATTTTCAATTCAAAAACTCGTAGAAATTATTAATTAAATGCGAATAATTATATTCAAAAAAATGTTCGTTCGACGTAATTTTTTTAAAATTATTCTATAATATTTATTTGATAAAAGCCACGAATGTTATATAATATTTAGATTAATTTTATACTTCTTAATTTCAACGTGAGGTAACGATTTCTATAAAAGCAACTTGATTTACTTATAGTGAATGTTTCTGCTGACTATACTTATTTAAATGCATTAGGAAATGACACTTTTTTATAGGTTTACAATCTATTATAATATTTAGTTTTTTCTTGTTGTATAGTCGACCTCGTAATTGCTTTACCACCCTAAGTTTAAATGTCACTTTTTTTCTTTCCACCTCTCTCTGTCCAGAGCTGCCAAGGACCAATCTTTATTAAAGGACTCCTCATGCTGCCATCTCCATCTGGGCCTGCCGCGATGTCGTTTGCCATCTACTGGGTCGAAAGTTTGGCCCATTGATAGTCTGACATGCAGCAGATGTGTCTAGCCCAATTCCATTTAAGCGTGGCAGCTTTTCGAGTGACATCAGAATGAATGACACTTGCACGTCATAAAACGACAAAGTCATTTGTTTCTGTAACAGTTAGATAGATTCAACCTTAATGTAAGCTAGTGGTATCCCAGAAGAGCGGTGGCCGCAACATAACGTCTGCGTCTGGCAAATTGTTTGATCTGACACGAAGGGCTGGAGTAGGTAAGTTCCGGGGATTGGCTCTTAAAGAGCCTTTTGGAGTAGGTCTTGACTAAGACCGCTTCGTGCCGCCGTGAAGTTTTGGGCCAACAAGATCTAAAATGTAGTCGTGCCAGCGACACGAAGGAGAAAACCGGCAAATGACGTCACAGAAACGGTATTTATAAAAGTAAGTTGGTGTATTTTCCTAGAGCGTTTTTTGACACCGTAATGTCAAACCGCGGTGCCATCATTTTCATGACAGCTGTCACTGCGGACGTTATGTGGCGGCCAGCCCTCTTCTAGGGAACCGTAGCTTTAGTGAAGTTTCAATTTTATGGGAACTTTTGCTGAAAGTGGTAACACAATTACGAGGTCGAATATACATTAACCATAGTACAAAACATACGAATCTACGTTAACTTATCGACACGCATTTTTCGATAGCCAGTGTTCAAATAACTCTGTACTTTAATGCCTGCACACACTTTTTTGCACACTTAACATATTAATAGAAAATAACATTAAAATAACGAATCCTTGTGACGACGTCACCTTATAAAAATAAAATAAAATAAAATAAGTGTGTTTGGCTGTTATAATAATAATTACCTACAAACGGGGTGAAATTTCATAGTGAATTATAACGTTGCAATAATATATTTTGTTGCCAACAAGGACACTTTTTCTTTAATTATAATACAATTAACACATTAGAGTCATTTTTGGCAACAAATTATATTATTTCAATGTTAAAATCTCTTGTAGTTTTAACCCAATTCACCGCTGCATCCCTATTCACCTCGTTTGACGGTACAGAAATTTCACAAAACGCATACCAGTTTTTTTAAAGGACCAAGTAACATTATAAAGGAAATATTGGATTGTATCTAGCATATCTAATCAGGTATCTTAAATAACTCAAAGAATTATAATTATGCCCGTTTGCACTCAAGTCTCACTGGACAAGTCCTATTAATTAATTAAAGCAACCCGCACTGGGCCCGCGTTGTGGAATACGACCCACTCCTTCTCACAGAGAGAAGGCTTGAGTCCCAGCAGTGGGAACAATATAAGCTGATTATGATGATCTCTTTGTAGTGTTTTTTTTTTTTTTGTAAAAATGTTTTTTTTTATTAAGTTATTCAATCGCCGCTGACAATCTTGTATTGTCTAGCTCCCTTTAATTTACAGTATTTTTATATCACAAAGCGACGCGATATTTGTGGTAACAAATTGTACAAACACGATGAGAATGTGTGCGTGAAGACGAATAGCGTCAGCACAAAACAAACATATTCCGACAACGCCATTGTCTCAAGACAGTACCGAGCGCTCCTGCGCATACACACACATTCACAGCGTGTTTGTATAGACGCCAGCACATCAAGCTACCCGAAACTGTAAAAATTTCCCATTCAACTTTGAACCTTATGCTTTAGCGATAAAATTGAAAATCTTTTAAAGAAATTTGACAGATTGTAGTAGCTTGATGTGCTGGCGTTTGTACACTTGATAACCACAAGTAAAGCGCGCGTCGTTTCGTGAGATAAAAATACTACAGCTTGGTTTGCACGCTAATAGGCGATTCCTAAAGTTGCAACACTGGTATTGGGAAATGCCTAAACTTAGACTAAGCCTGTTTTGAGTGCAAACGGTCATCATTCACAGTATGGAAATAAATATCTGTAACTGGGCATTTTGCGTAGTAGCCCTTTGTAGTATTTATTTTGACTTTTACACTAACCCATAGTATAATATAATCAATTCACAGTAATATCAACACGACAATATAGGTCTTAATCCCTCGTAATAACGGCCGAATTCTCAAACACAACTCAATTTTATGTCGCCGGTAAGTCTCATACTGTCTCTGTCAGTTAAAGGTTAATTAAGGAGACGGAAGACTTTAAAGAACGTCTTTAGCCCCGAATTCATCAAGAAACAACTCCGCCTCTGTACATTTTTGTGCTTGAAGTATTAAATAAATAAATAAAACAAAGTTGCCGAAAATCGTTTCAGCATTTTGTAAAGCAAAGGTCGGCAGTACATAGCTTAGCTTTGCCCTTGTGGGGGGGGGGGGGGGGTTGGTTAGGCCCTTTACGCGGCACGGTTCCTTTCAGGTACGGCGAATAAACCGCGTCGTAGAAAAAACGTGTCCGTCAACAAGCTTCCATAGTTATCCATACAACACTGACGATCGTGCCTACATGGCGAAAAAACGCGTAGTTTGTCACGGCAAGAAAAATATGTGTGCAAACGGCCTTACTCTGTGGCGCAAATTAATCCGGAAATGAGAACATTACCGAAGCGCAAATCTTTTCTGGTTTACCTGTACCGTATTATGTACATAAACAAAAGTTGCAGAACTGTTTCTCAACTGTGTTTCCAATGTTTTCGCGGCTTTAAAGTGTAGTTTGAAAATTCGGTGGTGTCAAATACGATTTTAGCAAATCTACAAACTATTACCAAACATCATTCTATCATCGTATAGACTCAATCTGTTGCTTTCACTCGCGCGTCCCTTCTGTAGCGCCCTATCTCTTCTTGCCCTTCTGACGGCTACAGGAAGATCTCCAGGCGTTTTAACCCTTCCTGCCGGGTTCAGAAGATTAATGTCGCCGGCAGAAGAGAATATTTCAGACACTTGTTCTAAAGAATGTTGTCTTTTTATAGCTAGGTTTTTTAAAGTCGGTTTTGGGGAGCGGTTTCCAGGGTACTTTAATTCTGCTGTATCGATTTCGCCGTTCAAAGCAGCTAGGTAAACAGGATTGTCCCCGCTGTAACCATTTACTAAATTCTCCTTATCATTCGGATCGCTAAATTCGTTATCAAAATTAGTATATTTATTCTGGAATTTGTTGAACGTGAAATCAGTCACTTGACTGGATTCTTTTAAGACTTCATTTTGGTATATTTTTTTCTTTTCCGAGTCTGTTTTTGGTATGGCTTGCATTGTGATTTTTGAGCCTCCATTCTCCGATAAGAGCATTAAATGCTCGTCTTCACTGCTCGAGCAGTCGGAGTTGATGTCAAAAGGGCTTATATTGCCGTTGTAATTGTCTTGTGTGTCTATGTACTGAAGTTCTAAGTTGATACTCGCTCTAGAAGAGCTACCGCTGTTAATAATCCTATTGTCACAACTTAGTCGTTTTTTACCAGTCGAGTCTTCAGATTCAGAATTAGATTTTAAAATACTTTGAGATGAAAGTGATGTTTTGACAGATCTTTTGTTCAAACTCTCCGAACTACCTTTTTTACTCTTCATCTCGATCAAATCTGGGGGTTTCGCTTTCGGGACTATAACTGCGAAGATTTGGTTCGGCGTTCGTGCTTCGTTCTCTCTGTTCGGCAGCTCTTTGAACCCAAAGACTTTGTTATCAGATTCCAACATCATGGTCGGTGATAGGGTTCTGTTCGGTGGTGATAGGGTGCAGGGTCCTTCGAAGTTATAAGGGGACCTATCTTGGTTTATTGTCAGATTTGAAGGTCGATCCCTATCAGTAATATTAGAAGGCTTATCAACTATTGAAGTCATAGTTCGTTGAGAATTCTCAGCTAGTTTCACTTCTGTCTCTTTCCTGTTTAATTTTTCGAAGAATTTCTTAATGCCCCATTTAGGCTTTTCTACTTTAACATCTTGGAGTAAATTGGTTTGTTTCGGAGCCCTATCAACGTCATGGGCTGTCACATCATTCTGTACGTAATCTAACGGTCTTTGGTAAGACCTAATTTCGGTTAGACCGGAGTTTTCAAGTAGAGGAATTCTTGTATGACTTGAAACGCGAGCTACAGACAAACAATTTTCTTCTATATTCGGTACTCGAAGAGTTTCTATAGGAGCTGTGATGTCTTTAAGGGATTTGTGTATTAGTTCAACGGTGGCTTGTTGTGTGTTTGTATGTGTGTTACGCTCTATGCACGCGTTACGACCTATGTGTGGTTGGGGGTACAGCAGAGGTGTGTGAACGTCACAGTTTTGGGTTGTAGTACAGTTTGAGTTTTTGTCGGATTCCGGTGCGGGGTGTACGTTGGAGTCCGCTGTAAAAGAAGGAAAAATGTGTTAATGATTTTGTCGATTTACCATTCACAAACCATATTGCTTGGATCCAATTGATTATCCCATGATTTCCGTCAGTGACTAAAGTGTTTTTTTATTAATTATTTTGAATTGTAATAAGTTACCTGTGGGCTTTAGAAAATATACTGTGGCCATCAGCTATGTTAAAAGTGAAAAAAACATAAAATTTAAAGTTAGGGCACCAAACCTCACAACCTCGATTCATTACATTGAAAAAACTTTTTATTTTGTGGTTTTTGGACTAAATCAGATATGACTCGAATTAGTATCAAACTGAGTACCTATAGATTCTGAATTCGTATAGTTTTTTTTAATTATTTGATAATTTTAAAATGGCTCTTGATCTCGATCTCGCTTGATGGAAAGCGATGGATGGGGTATGGGGGTAGCAAGTCCGCTATGGTTGATATATCTGTTTTATTATTATTATTATGTGTTGTCACCTATTTCTATGATTGCTGGTTAACCTGTAATTGGCGACTGTGTAAGTTCGAGGATATTAATACCTATAGTACTTAAGTTTATTTATTTATTTTAGGATCTCCAAAAAAAGATATACACTAAACAGTATATAGTTAATGGACGAAAAAGTATTTGGTAGGTGTACTCCTGCAATTACAGGAGACCACAGCATGCACAATAAAATTAACAACTAAGCTAACAAGAACTAAGTTATATTATACATAGAAGATGTAGGTGTTCCTTCCTACTAATATTACAAATGCGAAAGTAAGTAACCACTAAACCGATCATCTTGAAATTTTGTATTATTGTCAGGTGTACAGAAACGGACATAGGGTACCTTTCATCCCGAAAAAAGTGCTGTTCCCGAGGAAAACAACAATAACGTTGTTATGATAATAGATGGCGCCACGTGTCTATTGAACTTTGTCACATTATTTAATTCTGAGGCGGTACGAAGTTCGCCGGGTCAGTTAGTAAATAAATAAATATGTTTTGTGCTTACCACCAGGTTGATGTGGATGTAGATTGTTGTCGTGTATGAGCGGCCCTTGAGCGTGTAACATCTGTTTCAGTTCTGCCATGCGCTCTTCTACACAAACTGCAGTAAGTCTGGGGATAAGATATTCAGTCCGTTAGCTGGGTTTGATGTAAACAGACTACAAAAAACATTTTTACAAAAAAAAAAACAACCGACTTAAAAAAAAAAACTACAAAGTGATAAATAACTTTAATTTCGGAAGTCGGTGTCGTTGGTTCCGCATTTTCGTTTTTTGACACCGACTTCCGAAAATAAAGTTATTTATCACTTTGTATTTTTTTTTTAAGTTGGTTGTGTTTTTTTTTTTGTAAAAAACAACCGTACGTGGTTTGCACGTGGTAAGATTACACGATTACAGAATAAAAATGATCATACAGAATTGGGGCCCTGTTTGCTTTTATCCAAATCCGTTTAGTCATTTACGCGTGTTTGACTAACAAGAATCTACAGAAAACTGAGGGGGAATTTCATCAAAGATTTGGAATGAATTGGTGAACTTCGCCATTTCACGTGTTATCATAAAAATACGTAACGCCTTGATATTTAAATTATAAGGTCGACCGCTGAACTGAGACGTTGCCTGAGGTAGCTGCGCGGTGCGGGAGGGGTGATAGTTGTCACAAGTTGACGAATCACCGAGCTCTCGCATCACGTCACCACTCCCCTCCCGCGCCGCGCTGCTACCTCAGGCAACGTCTCAGTGAAGCGGTCGGCCGATAGTAACGCACATCTAAGTTACATACATTTGGCGGTGTGCACGCCATCGTGTGCACCAACACTAGAACTATAACGTGCGACGTAAAACCGTGTCGTGCAACCACGACGTCGGCAGACGCCGCCTGCACTACACATCATCGAGTCTCGCAAAACGACCAGTACAAGAAATCACCCACGCGCATCAATGAAGAAAGAAAGAGTTCTCAAGGAAGAGTTCTGGCCGAAGGGTGTTGTGTACCGCCGGTTTCGTGGCCGGCTACATGACACCAGTCAGCGAAACACGACGCAGACACCTCGTGTTTAGTTAGTTTTTAGTGTAATTATAATGTTGTATGTATTTATAGTATTTTTAAGTTATATTAATATTGTATTGTATGTGTTTTATATGGGCCTTGATGCCTGAAATAAATGGATAAATTAAATTAAATGTACGCGTCCTAATAAGCTTGTAAATCACCATCATCATCTGTCTTGCCTTTTCCCAACAATGTTGGGGTCGGCTTCCAGTCTAACCGGATGCAGTAAGTTTGTATGCCATTAAAAACATTTGATTCAAGAATGAGTTCATATTTCACATCCCCTTCAGGCAGTTTTATTAATTACCTGGCCTCAGCATCATGATCCCAGCATTCATCACAGGTGTCGGCAGCTATCTTCAATGCGCGGGACTGTTGTACGGGCCCCTTTGGTAGTGGCGGCCGTGCTTTGTTGCGGGATACTAGGCTCTGTTGGATGAGAAAAAGAGTTTAAAATATATTGTAACACAGCTTCTTCGAAACATGACTTTAAAAATGAAATGGTTCTCGTATAGTATTACTAGCTGCGCCCCGCGGTTTCACCCGTATAAGTTTAGATACCGTGGGAATATCGGGATAAAAACTATCCTTTGTCCTTTCTCGGGACTCTAAACTATCTCTATACCAAATTCAGCGGTTTAAGCGTGAAGAGGTCACAGACAAACACACTCTTGCATTTATAATATTAGTATAGATTGTATGCGCTTGTGTGATACTGATGCTTGCTTACTTAGAATTAATCTAATCACTCGAGACTTCAAGATTCCTAGGTTATAGTATAGATAAAGAAATGGTAATTCATAATGGAAGCAAAACTGCAGTAGTAGGCGTATCATACGCCCCCAATCGGCAAGTTTGTGCAAAATCTTTTTTCTCTGTGGTCCTTGAAAAGTTATATTATTTTTGTCCGTGTTTATTTTTTATGCGCCATGTTTAGTGCAATTTTGTTTTATTCTTTCTTCCCTATACTAGTCACCTGCATCATAGCCAGGCTCGGGCGCGGCGGCAGGCTGTGGTGCTGGTAGGGCGGCGCGTAGGGCGGCACGGGCCCCTGGTGGGCCCCTTGGGTCCTCCACAGCATCTCCCACAGCACCAGCCCCAGCGCGAACACGTCCACCGCGCACAGCGCCGCGCGCGCGCCGCTCAGGTCCAGCGCGCCCTCCAGCGCCTCGGGCGACAGGTAGCGCAGCGTGCCGGCCTGGGGGGGGGGCAGGTCTAGTATTGCGGCAGGGATGCCATATCTTCGGGGAGGAATAAAAAAGTTACGCAATTTTAGCATAACCATAATCAACCTATATTGTTCCCACTGCTGGGACGCAGGCTGCCTTTCCGTGAGAGGAAGTAACCAATTTTATTTTATTTTAACCCCATTTTCGGTATAAGCACCCCGAAAATCCTTCAAACTTATATTTTACCCAAATATATATTTTGAATGGACACTGATTTAAAGACGTTATAAGAAAAATAAGTTTTCTATAGAAATTTGAAACACCTCATATCTCGTCTTTATATCAGTGTCCTTTCAAAATATATATTTGGGAACCTAGATATTCTGTAATCCAATCGGAATAAATACACAATACCTTAATGTTATGTTTGATTTACAAATTATTTTGGTATTACGTTTGTATGAACTACGCATACTACGCCGATCCCTTAAGATTTAAAATTGCTTAAACAACAACAACATTAAAAATTGCTTGTTAATTGTTTATTGGTTACGAAAGTACGATTAAAAGTTTCTCTGACTCCCCATAAAATAGTGTTAAAAAAAGTACTATTTAACGCAAATGTTATTAGTTAGTTAAGCCTTGTAGACTTTAGATCTGTAGACCATTTTTTATTTTATCAAGTACCTGGTACTTGTTGACAGGCCTACGCTGTCCTCCCATACCTACTGTAATTTGAAAACATTGTAAAAGCCAATTATTTTTAAAAGAGTAACCGTGGAGTTTCTTGCCGGTTCTTCTCCATAGGAAACGACCAATTGGAACCGTGCACCTAGCTTCTGACGTTTCATAAGTGCCCATGTAGGTTTATGTGAAATAAAATATTTTGATTTTATTTATATACTAGCTGTGCCCGCGACTTCGTCCGCGTGGAATAGTGACTTTTCGGGCAGCACATTTTAAATTACACATACCGTCGTTTGGGTAGCTAAAAATTTACTTTACAGTAATGTTTCTCTGTATTACCTCAACAAATGTTCGCCGTGATTCTTTAAATTGACATAACTTTTTTATTTATGAACCGATTGACATGAAATAAACACTAAATGTTAAGTGAAGCTTACTACAATATATTAGTGAAGACCGCATCTAAATCGAATAAGCCGTTTCTGATATTAGCGTGCACAAACACACAGACAAACAGAAAAAAAAATAATTACACTTTCGGGTTCGGCATCGATATAATAACAACCCCTGCTACTTTTTTTTTATATATTTCCATTGTACAGACACCACTTTTCTACAATTTTATTATATGTATATTATATAATATAGATTACACGTGTATACCTCAGTGATCCTAGTAGGCGTGGCTCGGTCCCTGGCCGCGTGCAACAACTGCGCCAGTCCCAGGTCAGCCAGGCGCGCCTCGCCGTTAGCTGTCACGAGTACGTTACTGCTGTTAACGTCGCGATGTACCACGCATGGTTTACTGCCAGCTGTGGAGAAACATTTAATAGTAGATTATTTGCCAAGGGAGCAAACAACTATTTTGAAGGCGAAAGTTTTTCTTTGAATCCAGAGCGGAGCGAATGATTCTAGAGTAGAATCCCGAGCGCAGCGAGCGAAATCGCGAAAAAAAAATCAACTGTTCCCTACATTTTGAAGAGTTATGCGCACATAAATGTAGGGAACAGCTGATATTTTTTTCGCGATTTCAGGTTCGGTCTCATAGTAAAAGTTGTTCTGAATAATGAGTACAATGACCTCTTAAGAAGTTGTTGATGTTTTTCCAATAACCCTGTATAAAAATATCCTGGATAATAAATTAGCTACATCTACAGGCTGTGCTAGAAGGGTGTGGTACAGACCATCAAACTGGACAACTTTCTCCATGAGACCAACATCGTAATCACGAAAAATAATCAGCAGTCCCACACATTTGGGTCGAGAAGGTATTGTAAGGTCCGGAAGTAACAGGCACCTTACACTTGTAGATTAAGTTACAGTTCGCTCACTTGAGGTAGTTAGAGTTAGCTTAGGTGAGTTGACGGAAACCAGGGATTTTAGTAACACTCGAAAGTTTATTAAGTAGCCCGATTTACAAGTAAAGGTTGGATGCTAATCCGCAGTGCTCGCGATAGTAGTAATTTGTCAAGTAACTTTACAATGTGTTTAACGCTATTATAAGTGAAGAAAGTAAGTAGGTTGCTGCGTATGCAGTTTATAAATTGTACGTGAACCGTACAGGTATTGAAGTTTTGTTCGGGGTATGGACACCTTTCCGGTACATTTAGATTTGAATTGAGTTCATGCTTTGAATGTTCTCTCATCCCAAAAAAAAGAACAACTCTGTATAGCCTCCCAAAAAATAAGCCTGCATCTTATCTTATGCCTAACCCATTGCTATTGCAAAATGAACTTTATTTGAATAAACATATAGAATTTATTTTCTATTGTCCAAATACCGCAAATATTTGGACAAATACGCCAAGTGAAGTGCCAGCAAATAACTTACTGGGAGTGTGCAGGTGAGCGAGAGCGGAGGCGAGTCCGTGAGCGATGTGAGCGAACTCGAGCCACGCGAGCGGAGCGCTTTGCAGGCGAGCGCGGAGCGTGCTCGTACATAGTTCTACTACTATGAGATGTTCGCGGCCGCCTTCGGTTAGGGTAGCTCGACTGTCGCTACCTGGAACGAGAAAGAAAAAGTTACTCTTTAACTTTAATTTACACCAAGAGGTGCAAATGAGCTATTCTATCTAAAACAACAAGAATATATGGACACTATTATGTCTCTACTATTTGCCTCTCTCTGCCACGTGATGCAGTTGGAGTATAGTTTGATAACTTATCTTTATATTTATATCACTCACCATAATATCTCAGTATGTTGGGGTGTGCCAGATGCGGCAGAGCATACACACAGGCCTCTCTCTGCCACGTGATGCAGTTGGAGTATAGTTTGATAACTTATCTTTATATTTATATCACTCACCATAATATCTCAGTATGTTGGGGTGTGCCAGATGCGGCAGAGCATACACACAGGCCTCTCTCTGCCACGTGCTGCAGTTGGAGTATAGTTTGATAACTTATCTTTATATTTATATCACTCACCATAATATCTCAGTATGTTGGGGTGTGCCAGATGCGGCAGAGCATACACACAGGCCTCTCTCTGCCACGTGCTGCAGTTGGAGTATAGTTTGACAGCTACGGGAGTGTTCCCTAAACTTCCACGCCATACTGAGCCGAATTTGCCTTGACCTGTTTGAGAAAGTAATATTTTTATATAAGTACAGGTCAACCAGAAAAGGTATGCGCTTCGGTAATCTTCGTGTTTCCGAATTAGTGAGAACGTCACGACACAGAGTAGCAAACCTTATAAGTTTTGTACTGCTGCGTTTTGTCGTAGTGCACCTATCATTGCGCGTTTGTATGAAGCCTTCTATCTGTTGGGTTACCTTCTCTGGTCGCATCTTGTAAAAGTTTTTGAAATTGCATAGTTTTGTAACTGTTGTAACCATGATAATACAAAACAAAATAGGTTAGTATTTCCAGAATTGTAATTGCTCTATATTAGATCTCAAATACGCTCGTCATTATTTCCGAAGATAAGACGATGATTGCCGAAGCGCATACTTCTGCCGGGTGATCTGCATTTATTATTCAATTTATAATTCGTTTTTTTGGGCACATTTATATTGTAAACTAGTTCTATCTATTTCTTATCGTAGTTACAGGCTGGCGTTTAAATGTAGCCAGCGAAGTCTTCAATTGAACCGGTTTTTTTTTTTAAAGAATTTAACACAGGCTTTCTCAATAGTCTACAGATGATAGCGTCAATAAGGCCGATAATTAATCTTAAAGCCGTTAATTTATTAGGCAACAATCGATGCTCATCACTTTTCGTAATGTAAAAGTAGGTTCGCAATGTAAAAGTAGGTATTAAAATGTATAAAGCCTTATCTAGGTCTGTTTACGCTCTCAAAATAGGCAAACGCACTTAAGGTGAATGCGCAGTGGTAGACCGCGAAATTCAAATTTTCTTACGTTTTTTGCAATTTGCAGGTCAGTGTCAGGTTGTATCTTGATCAAAATTTGATTCGCGACAATAACAGGTATGTATTTATAGAATTATAATCATTAGAATCATTAATACATCTTTCTAAGTTAGATTTGTACCACTAAGCAGTTTTCCATAAGATATTTGTTGTCGTGGTACAAATCTAACTTAGAAAGATGTATTAATGATTCTAATGATTATAATTCTGTAAATACGTAACTGTTATAGTCGCGAATCAAATTTTGATCAAAATACAACCTGACACTGATCTGAAAATTGCGAAAAACGTAAGTAAATTTGAATTTCGCGGTCTACCACTGCGCATTCACCTTAATACAGTTCTAATAAATAATCGTTTAGGTTAGGTTAGTCACAAACAATGGGACACTTAATATCATGCCCTTCGTGTCCTGTCAGCTGCACGTTACAGGAACTGATGGACGCTGGTGACACGCTAAGGAGAAGGTTAGAATAATGATAGCACTTACCTATATGTTCAATAAGCGTAAGATTATCGACACAAGACAGTCCAGTCGCCAAAGCATCCGGACCACAACCCATTACATCTCCTGCGAAAAAACAACAACAATTATTATTGGAGACACGACTCGTCACAAGATAACTCTGTCGGTACTTATTTGTACCACTGCTGTGCATAGACAACAAAGTGATTGCTACGCTTGCTGTTAGTCTTTTTTATTTCACGAAGCAACACGCGCTTTACTTGTGGTAACCAAGTGTATAAACTCGCTGTGAATTAGCGCGTGAAGACGAGTATCGCCAGCACATAACACATACACGCACTTCGTAGCGTGTTTGTACACTTGGTAAACACAAGTAAAGCGCGCGTCGCTTCGTGAAATAAACCTACTATAGGAAATAGTAAGAGACTAGTGTTATACTTCTGGGCGTATCATACGCCGCATAGCAGTAGAGTAAAAGCGTCATTTAGATTTTTTTAAATATTTTCTTTCTTTGGCAAAGTGTAATCTGAATGTACAGACGCCAGCACATCAAGCTACTACAATCTGTCAAATTTCTTTAATAGATTTTCAACTTTATCGCTAAAGCATAAGGCTCAAAGTTGATTGGGAAAATTTGACAGTTGGAAATATCGAATTTTTACCATCAATAGTTTCTAAGCCGAATCTCATTCGTTTTACTTACCTTTCTCAATATGTAACGTATCAGTATCACTATGCGGGTGTCTGTTACTGCGACAGTAGAGCTTGGTCAGTAGCAGCGCCATGATCAGTATAGCTACTAGCGCGAGTACGGATGAGGCGAGTATGTTTGACGCGGCCACCATGTTCTGGGCGCCACTGTCCATTGTAGACTCGGCTTTCATTGTTACCGTTTCTTCTTTGAGTGTTACTGGGGTGAGAAATTTGAAATAAGTATGATGAAATGAAAAAAATTATAAATCGATTAAACTGGCTGAAGTTTTGAGATGAGACTTCGGACGAATACCAAAACTATGATAGGTACAGCAATATGGCTTAGGGTTGCTGTACAGACGCCAGCACATCTGTCAAATTTCTTTAATAGATTTTCAACTTTATCGCTAAAGTATAAGGTTCAAAGTTGATTGGGAAAATTTGACAGTTTCGGGTAGCTTGATGTGCTGACATCTGTACCTTCTACACAGTGGCGTGCATTGCATAATATAGGCATATAAGCAGTGCCTACCTCGATATATCAACATAAGCCTGTCAATTACATTTTAGTGTGTGTGCCCCACAATTAAGAAACTCGCTAAATTATCATACCTAACAAAAAACAAAATCTTCATACAAACACGCGCGGCAGTGGGCAGTCGTCGGACGGCCTACTCGGCTCCCGTACTATTCGCACATTGTCATTGGTCTTTATTCGTTCAAGTTAATACGACAAAATTAAAAATACGTACGTCTCACGCGTAATACCATGACGTTCGACCTTCGCAATTTATCGCCCTTAAGTTGGCATGCCTACTCAAATAACCACACTTTTGACCTCGCTTTTTTTCTGATTACTAGACCCGGCCTAGTGCCTACCTATTCTGAAAACCAATGCACGCCACTGCTTCTACAGACAAGTTTTTACCGCAAAATTGAGTTCATGATTCCTTAGCCATAATCTCAATTATGCGGAAAAAACTGTAGTTTTAGAAAAAGCTGCCAGTTTATCCAGGAATCGGCCCTGATCTTCTGTTGAAAATAACTAACACTGTATAAATTTTATTCAGTGTTGCTTTTCAAGGAATTATTCATGAACTTAATTGACTTTTTAAATGTTAAAGCATGTTTGTTTGCCATTCTTTCATGCAGCTATGGGTCCAGCATAGCTATTCACAACCACTCGATACGCTTCCGTACCGTATCGAACATCAATCAATATTTTCGTAGAAGTCCTCTAAGCGCTGTTCACAAGTCCAAAACCCGGAAATTTTGTCAGTTTAAATCAAATCGACGCCCGCTATTCTTCCGACAGCTGTTTGCTGTCGGGGCACGTCAAATCAGGTTATCGAAATGTGTCATTTTCGATACGAAAGCCTGTCGTATGGTTATGAATAGCTATGCAGGTGAATTTTACCATAGAGATAGTTTATGAGACAATGACATGCTATAGACAACTTTGTATTTTGGAGAAATACATGCTTTCTTTGTGGTAGACTACGGCCGAAGTTACAAGCTATTCAGACTACAATAGAGAATCTATATACGAATAAAACAAAGTCGGGTTTGTTACACCATTTATAACTCAAGAACGACTGGACCGATAGTTATGATCTTTGATTTATTGCATTTGTCTCCGCCTCATATAAGCAAAATAACTATTAAAACATGGGAAATATTCACAAAAAAACAATATAATTAAAATAATTCATTTTCTCGTACATTTTCCAATTTATTAATTCTGAGGCGGTACGAAGTCAGCTAGTATTGTAGCGCCATGCGAACAACGCGTCATACTGAAGTCACGATATCCTGCATCTTGCAAGCAGAGTTTACCGCGCAACTAGCATAGGTACAACGGCCCGACATGAATCATCGGGCAATTGCCCGCCAGGCACAACACCCGTCTGGTCGGAGGATCTTCCCTTTTCTATAGAGTATGAGTGAACTTTGCACCCTGTTCCTCATACCTATATAGTATCATATGTAACTTACAGAAATCAGCATTGCAGTAGGTATTGGTGCAGCAACAGAACTTGGTGCCGGGCAGTCTTGGAGCCGAGACTCGAGTGCACCTGTCGCAGGAGCTGCGCCCTTCCGTCTGAGATGAGCGCCAGCATCCTATAAACATACAATCATACAGTTGGACTTGATGAATGAGACCTGTCTGAGTTTTTCCAGAATCTTCTCCGATTTTCAGTATGCGGTCGGCAGAAAAAAAGACACCAAATTCTCGCTCGATTCAAACTAGCTCTTAGGACAATTTAAATAAGGCTGCGTTTCAAACTTAATCATTTTTAGTTTCAGATAAATGCTCCTGTATTTTATGACAGTTTGGCAGCCCTAGATTATAAAGTGGTGGTCATCATCATTGCAGCCGAAGGACGTCCAGTCATCCACTGCTGGACATAGGCCTCCCCTAAGCACCACCACTTCGACCGGTTCTGTGGTTCTCGCATCCAACTGATTTCTGCGGCCTTCACCAGGTCATAGGTCCACCAACCCGGTACGTGGTCGACAGCCATAAAACTATTTTGGATGGTTGTCGGTTGGTTACTGATTTTGTTGTCAAATCAAGTAAGGTACTTCTAAACTGTTAAAAATAGTATAGTTTGGGCATTATTGTTATCAAGAATCATCTCACTGATAAATACAGATATATTCCCTTCTCACCTTGTCCAAGTACAGTAATATTCGCATCTTTGTCCTGATGCCAGAGAGTATAACAAGAAGCCCTGGTGTCGGTGCACTGTTCCACCTGAGCCACCTCACCGTTCGGCAGCGTGGTCTCCGATATGGGGCCTGTTTCTGAAACAACAGCTGCGGTCAATAGGATTAGAAGGGAAACTAAGAGTTTGGATACATAACATAATCAGCCTATAATGTTCCCACTGCTGGGACACAGGCCTCTTCTCTGTGAGAGGGAGTGGGCCGTAATCCACCACGCGGGCCCAGTGCGGGTTGGTAGATGTCACATGTCTTCGAATTTTTGGTTCTAGGATATGCTGGTTTCCTCACGATATTTTCCTTCACCGTTTTGAGAGCAATGGTGATGAAATAATTTACGCAAAGTAAAGCGCTTGTCGATTTACGACCTACAATTCGTAAGTCGCGGCCTCTACCACTGGGCCACCACTGCTCTAGAGTTTGTATAATAGTGCTGAATGTTAGTCTAATTTGAATAGGTATTCTTGGATTTCATTTGACTAATTTAGCCCATATTCGGACGGGACGTTTATTGACACGTCGTTTTTAATCGCGCGCTCGATTTTCGACTATCGGCGTTGAGCAGAGCTTTGAGAATTCAATAGGGCGCCATTTTAACGAGGAATGCCCTTTTAAAATGCAGGCTCTTAATGAAACAGTATTGTGTTTAAGGATACTGGTGTTTTTTACCCGACCACGGCGAAGCAAAAAGGAGGGTTATGATTTTGACCGGTATGTACGTATGTATGTTCATCTGTTCCCTCGTAACTTCTAAACTACTTATCATAATTGGACAAATGAGGTATCGTTGGAAGCGTCTTGATCGTCCGCTGGTTATAGGCTATGTGACGTCACAATAAATTGAATATGGTGCGCTTAGCGGACATAACATTATGTACAAAAGATTTTTTTTTTTATCATTCCGTGTTGGGTATCAAATGAAAGGGCTTAATTAGCAAATTTTAAAAAAGCTTAATTAGCACATTTAAAAAATATAAATATTGCTGAAATAAGCCACACAATAATTAAATAAAAAATAAGTTTAATAGAAACTAAAACCTGACTACTGAAAAGGATGAAACAGGAAAGTACCTTCCTGTGGTCGCATGCCACTGTACTAACATAGAAAGCTATGGTAGCATGCAACCATGGGAAGGTACTTTCTTGTTTCCTCCTTTTCAGTTGTCGGGTTTTAGTTTTTATTAAACTTATTTTTATGTTTAGAAGAAGCCCAAGGGTAACCCATAATGCTTTGAATTCAAAGATGCACAAATCATGATTGAAAAATCTCCATGAAATCAGGAAGTGCAGAGTGTACCTATTAAAAAAATCACAGCAGATCTGTGTGATGTTTGCTTTTATTTTAATGTGTATGTGCATTAAAATCAAGTGCATCCATTTATCGCATTAATTTGTTTTTAATTTTAGAGGAATCCGTGGTCCATTACTGAGGCCTAAACATTTGAAAATCGCCAAGATACATGACATCACGTATACAAACATAGTAGCAGGTCAATGAACTTTCAAGGCAACATTTCAATTTTAAATACTGTTGCAACTAAAAATTTCTGTGATAACTACAAGAACCTTATGTTTTGCTACAATTTTTTTTAAATACTTTATTTTGTATTCACTAATAAGTTATACATACCAAAACTATCATTTTCCACCATCAGTTGAGCGTTCCTTTCATCTGCATACGAAGGAGTGACACTCATTGCCACACTGTCATGAATTTTATACAAACATGAGATTGTAGGACCCATTGTTGTAGTCTTTTCAGTTGGTCTCATAGCCGCCTTCACTTTATACATCTTTATATCATTGGACAAACCATTCTTTCCTTTATTCTCTTTACCAGAGCTTATAGCCTTTTTCTCAAAAGAGGTAACGATGTTATCTCTTACAGTGTCAGAGGTGAACTGTCTGGGCATAGTCGGCATCTCGTGAGAGCTGCCCACAAACTCATTTGAATTTGGAATCTCAAGGCTTCGTTTTGAAATTTTTGTATGCTGTACTGGCCAGTATTTATGCTTGAGAGTATCTTTAGCAACTCTTTTGAGAATATCATCAGGTATGCTTCGTTTTTTCAATAATTTTGCATGTTGATACACTTTAGAAACACCTCTGACTTCTACATAGTTTGGAACAGGATCAGCATTTCTTTTTCCTATAACTCTTGGCTGGTCATTAATAACTGGCCATTCATTATTCAAATCTTGCTGATTATTCCACTGTATTGTCCTCCTATGGTGGTATTTAGTGAAAGTTCTTACATAGTGTGAAGGCTTTAGGTGTTGAATGCCATTCCTTAGGTCCTGAGATTCTTGAGGCCGAGAAGTGAGTACCTTTGCCGTAAAAATAAACAGGAACAACACTATGCATTTCAGTAGTGGTGTCACTCTGTTGGATATTATTCCTTCCATCATCTTTTTAACGGAATTTTGTAACAAAAACTTTGTTACTCACATCATGTTCAAGAAAATTTTATTCTTATGCGTTTATGTTGCACTGCATACGGTAACTCACAGCCTAGCAACGGATACACTGCAGAAATATCGATTTTTCTGCCTTCACTATCATATGGCCCGATGCAGTAATTTAACACGAATTACACCAGGTTTTTTTATTATTTAACTGATTATAAACATTTCACACAATGTTCTTTCTATTTAATATTAGAAATTGAGCTAGAATGATAAAATAATGATTATTTTTATGTCGCAGTAAGCGAGCTTTTGTGAAAGTATCAATGTTTACATGTTTTTACGTCTATTTGCACTGTGTTAGTGACACAGAAATGGTTAATTAAATTAATGACGAATTGCGATTGATTTTTATGTTGTGTTGATTACTTAACTTTATTTTTTTAATATAACAAGAAAAATCAATAGAATGTTGACAAACACATTTTGCCCGACATATTGCGGCACGTTTCGTTTCCTCGTTCGTTGTCTTGTCTCACATCGGAAACATTTTGCGTTTAGTATCGTCAGTGAAGCAAAAATAAAAAAACAAATACTTGTAGTTGTAACTTGTAACGTTCATTAGAAATTCGCATAGTTTTATTTCTTCATAACTGTATGTTCAAATATTAATTAGTTACTATCTAGTAGTTAAGTACATTTTTGGTTATAGTTACCACACGGATGGAATATCAACGCATCAACTGAGCTTCTTCTATTACTAATGACACAATTTTATCTATTCGTGGATAGTTTCAGATAGTTTTATACTAAATTGTTTCTTGTATGTAGTACGATAATAATTTGAATCAAATCGATTGAGCAATCGAGTCTTATCAGAATTTGATTCAACTTGCATCTGACGCATGTGTCGGAATATGTAGAGTTATAAAGAATACAATCTTCCTAGATTACATGGAATTAGTATGTACTTTCCTTAATTGCATGGAATAGTATTTACTATATTTTTGCTAGACCGTCGAGAGTGTTTCTAGACTAAATAATCAACGAATTCCGAGCGAAACCGGGGATCTGTGAGTCGGTCCAAATAAATAGAATAACTTATTTTACTTTTCACCAAAAATGTAAGGGTAACAGAATTAACATTATCTTTAAAATATTTTCTTAATTTTATGTGCAACTCTTGATGTATAAGTAGTTATAAATAATAAATATAGTAAACTCAGTGAATGCTATGTTTAAGAGACTTTATCTAATTGTAGTCGGATAAATTGTTATAAAAATACATTCAATATCCTATAACGTTTTAAAACAGTTCTGTCTAAATAGATTTACATAAGACTGTCAATATTAAAAGTTATTTGGTCAAATTGTATGATTGTTAAAAATGGCGGGAATGTTAGATGTACTTGAATAATATTGCGAAACTTTATGAGGGAGGGCCCGCCAATTTATGGCTCTCTTGGATTCAACTGTGGTGAAAGATGGACTACTGTTCATGTAAGTGAATTGATATTATTGCTGTTAACTATGTTGTTCTATACCTATGTGGTATAGGTAATATAATAAGTCTAATATTGCTTTTGTCATTTTGTGGTAAATCGAATTACGGAATAATCATGTTCTGTTTCTTTGCATTGATAAGTTGCTATAGCTAGTTGGAGAAATGGTCCAAGAGATTAACGTGATGGGTACCTAACAATAATTGTTTATACAAATGTACAATGTGTTGATACAATACTTTATAAAACAAGCTACCATGAAGTTTGCTTGTCCTTCCTTCTTCATGATGACCTAGTTTTGGGAACGGACAACTAGTTTTCTGATTAAAGTATTTAACTGACAAGCCTAATTGAAATAAATGCCTAGTCTTGTCTTTCTGTGCTTTTCTTCATAAAACCCATTCCTTACACACTATTCATAGGTACTTCATAGAGTACCTAAATAACTAATAACCTCCATACACAGTAAATGACACCAACCAACCACACTCAAAGCTTACTAATTAAGCTGGTATTATACATAATCATATAGATTTCATCCACCTTTCTGACACATGCGAGCGAGTCGTAACTAGTCGTCTCCGTCTCGCGAGTCGCGACTGGAACGTCACTAATATCTGTCTATCAAAAAGTACTCTGTGTCTGTCGATCTTCCGTCATTCGAAAGGCTTGGTCGCTCGCTAAATTTACAAAAAAATATACGTATTCTTCATATTCCTAACGAATTTGTGCTTCCATTTTATACTATCCATTAATTTAAGACTTGGTGTGTGCAAAATAAACTTCTCGAAATGTCTTCTACATCAGCAGCGGACGAAATTGATGAGGCAAAAGAGCGAGAGCACTTTCGCGCCGTTGTCACCGCTTTCAAATATTATAAGTAAGTAATTATTCAATTTATACGCGTATAATACGCCTTTTAAGCCCTTGGAAAACGTTTGTGGCGGATCTATAAACAATTTGAGGCGAGAAACAAAGTTCAAATTCTGGGTAGCAACTAGTTCTTTGTTTGAGCAAATCGTACGATCTAATTAACCTATTTAGATAGAAACCAAAACTCCTTTGTTTATATCCTCTTTGCCGCACTGTAGCCTCTATGGTGCTGGGCTATAAGGGCGGGATTTTCGCGGTATCACTTTTGGGATATTTATTGAGTGTAAAACTGAAATCAAGTACATTTTCAATTCATCTAGAAGTATGATTGCTGTATTGTATCATTAAAGAGTGAAGTGAAATACTTGTATTGGTTTGCTTACACCCCCTCACATTAACACAGGTCTTTTTTGATAGAAAAAAAAGCCATTTTATTAAAAGTGATATTGGCTATGATGAAAATATGTATGGCCGGTTAATTATTGAATGAAGATACTATTATGAATGTTTCCTCTTTTGAGTGTTCATGACAGGCTCAGTAATTTATAGGACAATCTTTAGGATTGTATGTATATAGGTCTATTCAGGCTGATAATGTTACAATCCATAATATAATATTATAAATATGAGTGTGTCTGTCTGTCTGTCACCTCTTCACGCTTAAACCGCTGAACCAATTTAGATGAAATTTGGTATAGAGATAGTTTGAGTCCCGGGAAAGGACATAGGCTAGTTTTTATCCTAATATTCCCACAGGATCTAATTTTATGCAGGTGAAACCGCAGGGCGCTGCTAGTTAATTATAAGGGGTACATTCTTTTGGCTTTTTTAATCTGAAATTACCCTCAAATTAATGTTTTAAATAATCAAACCAAGTAATAACATTTTATAAATTAATATCTGAAACTGTTTACAAAAACTTACTACAATAATATTATTACACAGGAAATAATAATGAACATTCAATTTAAAACTTTATTCTAGTGAGAATTAAGTTGAGTTCAGAGTGACTAGTACTATTGAAAAAGTTATAAAAATGTTTGAAGTTGTAGCTTAAACTGAACTTTATTGTGTAGTTTTTAAAGTTATTTTTCCAATAACTCATATTCGTTTACATATTTGGACATTAGAAAGCAGATTAGTTACATTGTCATAATACCATTATTTACCAATACATTATCTAAATTGAACAACTAATAAATATTTGTGAAGTACAATGGAATATTAGATGACGCAACTTCTTAACTATATTTATCATTTACATTGTATTGGAGTAAAAGTTATATTTGCTGCATGCTTTTACCTTATGACGTGAATTGGCATGTGTCGAGGATTCGTCATCTTGGAATCGTGGGTGAACGGTTATTGAGGAAATAATGTAGATTGGTGTATTAAGGAATCTGCCCGCGACTTCCGTCCTCGTTGAAGTCAACTATACCATAAAATACAGTGACAGGGATGCGGGAACTGTAACCATGAATTCAGCACATGATTCTAAACCTAGGGGGTAAAAAAAAACACGTTTCGTAGAAAAGCGCAATACCTACGCGGTCAAATTAAAAAAAAAAATAACTGGCGAGAAATTTCAACGCAGAGGGGTTCGGAATTATGTACTTACTACCCGTGCGCGATAAGTTGGGACCTTCTAGGAATGCGGCTCCCCACCCGCTTCCCCCGCACTTCCCCGATGGCGCCCGTATTTTACCGGACGGTACAAACACGCCACTGTGTGTGACGTCACCGCGCTCTGGAGGCCTACCACAAGCTCTTAACGCGATCCACTTTAGGACCTAAACTGAATTGTTCTTCTAATTCGTACCATGACGTCAGTTTAACGATTCAGTTTAGGCCGTGCCATCTGCTGACAGCGATTGTGCCAAACTGAGTCGCAAGTTTTGGTTTCATTCATACTTGTTTGGTACCATGACGTCCATAAAGCAGCTCAAGCGATGCAGTTTAGGAACCTAAACTGAAATGTCTTGTTTTTGTATCGTTTTTAATTAGATCATGGTAGGCCACCAGGTCCCAACATATCGCGCACGAGTAGTACTGAATCCATGGTAACAGGTGCCCGTCGAATGTCCCTTGCCACCCTGTATATCCTATGGCACTCAGCAATAGTGTACAGACGCCAGCACATCAAGCTACTACAATCTGTCAAATTTCTTTTATAGATTTTCAACTTTATCGCTATCAGCATTAGGTTCAAGATTGATTAGGAAAATTTGACAGTTTCGGGTAGCTTGATGTGCTGGCGTCTGTACATAGCTCTCTGCCATTGGAAAAAAATTTGCCATTCCATTAATTTCCAGCGTAACACACGATCAATCAAATCTGAATCATTTTGAAGGATATTGATAATCCATTGCTCCATATGTTCGAAAAAAAAGTTGCTCAACAATGCAAATAACGCAATGTTGTTGTACTGCCAAAATTATTGCCATTCCTACTGTTAGTGTGTTGCGCGTCGGTTACAGTACAATTGTGCAACATTCCACTAATGTTTTGTTTTTGTCGACACACTGATAACTTATTAGTGGGTAATTAGTGTGTATCGAAAGAAACAACATTCGAAGAATTAACAAGCGATAACCACTAGCGATTAGGAGGAAGAGTGGGAGCGCGTCTTCGTGGATGGCATTATCATGTACTGAATCATGTTTTTTCCTTGTTTTCGTTTACACGTGGCACTAAGTACTATTAGTTATTCTATGACGTGACGGCGCGCGGCGTTAAGACGAGATTTAATTATGCATCCCACGTCATTGTTGCGTCGAACAAGGAGCTGGGTGGAGACATTGTAGTAGTAGAGATAAACCATTTTAAAAATGAACGCCCGCACTGCTTTTTGCATACATGATACACATTTCAAATGTTTTTATAGAAATTTTAGTGGAGGGGCGTGCAGTTTTATAATGGTTTATCTCTAGTCTCTACCTACTTACTAATTAAAGGGTCAAATTAAATTAGTTAGCAAAACTCTGCGGACGTGATGGGTCTAAACATGTCAAATCAAAAAATAAATTACGATTTGATATTTTTTTGGGGTCGATGAACGTAGGTAGTGTAGTTACTTGAAATATCAGTTTATAAATCTGTTTTTTTTGTGTGTAAACTTTACAGACGAAATGGGAATCAATATCTAAACACGATTCAACAGAAGAATATAGATTTTCTCAACTCATACCTCATTTAACATACTGCAAGCGGTCTTTGACCCCCAAAAAAACATGTATTTTCATTTTATTTTATCGTGTTTAGATATCGGGCCATCCCATCTACAGAGTTTCGCTAGCTAATTTGATTTGACCCTGTATTTATATTCCATCTTTGTTCCAGGCTATGCAGTTTAGATAGAATCCACAAATCAGAGAAGATAATATCGATACTACCTCAAAATCACCAACGTCGCCTAGAAAAATACAAGACTTACCTCGCAAAATTCAAGAAATGTCTCGATGTAAACAATAGTGTGGTGCACCTAATTATAAAGGACGTTGACACTATGTTTGAAAACGTTGACCATACGGTCACGGACACTTCCGGGACAAATGGGACTGAAAGTTTTGGGTGTAATTATAATAATTGTGAAATTGCGTCGCAGAAGCAGCATAAAATGCAGCATGATGTTGAAAAAGTATGTTTTTTACTTTTTTATTTGAATGATCTAAACTACGAAAATTGCCTTTACTGCTACGACATAAGGGCATTGTGAAGTCCTTGTCATGGACGTTCTTTGGCTGCAATGAATGGCGTATGACGTGGTTGCCATGGGTCACATCATAAATACAGATACACATACTTCGCGTGCCCAGCTTACGTTCAAAAATCGTAAGCCGCCACTTTCGCGCTCAGTCCTGTGTACTGCTGGCTGGGTGAGCGTGAGCGCTGGCGCTAGGCCCCGGGGGTGGGGCGAGACGGGAGCCGATTGAATCGATTTGATTTTCCCGATATTTTATTGCTACAATCCAGAACTCCATTAGCACTGTCTTCTTCTCACACTGTAAATATCTGTTACAGGTACAATCAGTTTTAAAAAACATAGTGCGCGACTGGAGCGCCATGGGCACAGCGGAGCGGGAACAATGTTACACGCCTATATTGGACGAGATGGAGGAACGGTTCTCATTGGATGACTACAGGTAGGACGTCCTAGATCTTAGGCAAGATGGCTGCTGTTTCATACAAAAATGAAATGAATACCCATTGAAAATGTATGGAAGAAATGCTCTTTTTCTCCCTTTTACTTAGTTGGTCCCATGATAAAAGTTACTTTCACCATTAGAGAAATTTGAAAATGTCAGTCTTCATTAAACAATCCAATGTAATGTTATCAATTTTTCTTCGGGGCTTACAGTGACCGGCACGAATCTTGAGCACTCGATGAAAGAGTGGAGAGTTTTTTTTACCATAGGTTTACAATGCGCAGACCGATCCCCATTCATAAATCAAGCGCTCAAGATTCGTGCCAGTCACAAGTGTACCTTTTCACTCACTTCACAACTTGAGCAATGACGGCTTTAAGAAACGCTAATGTACTCATATTTTCAGGATTTTTCCAGAGAACCGGTGAACTTACTTATATTGTAACAACTAAATGTACCTACACATGAATGCAACAAAGAATTTGAATTTGAAGGGCGGCGTTTTGGGGGACTGTCTTATATAAGAAAAGTGCTGGATCTCAGCCTAATTTGAATAAATGACTTTTGATTTTGAACCTTATATCTATTCTAAATCTAAATTACTCTTCTATGTAAGTCAGCCAAAAGTTGAGAATCAACACTTTTCGAATGTTAAAAATGACAAAAGATAGCGAATATTTCACTTTGGTTATTAATATTTCTTTCTCTTCTCTCTTCCAGCGACCGCTCACAAGTCCGTGTGCTAGTCCCGGGCGCGGGACTGGGCCGCCTTGCATGGGAAGTGGCCGCGCGCGGCTACACCTGTCAAGGCAACGAGTTCTCGCTGTTCATGCTGTTCGCGAGCAACTTCATACTCAACAGATGTACCGAGGTCAGTTCTGCTGCCATTTCCACCTATATAGTTGAAGAAAAATACGTGGCGTTGTTAGTGCGCAGCAGTTTCTCCACTGATGCACTATAGTCGCCCCACAGTTGCGCTACAGTTGATCTACAGCTGCAATGCGTTCATCTTAATGCTGCGCTAAATTGTGCTACTTTTGCACTATAATCATGCTATGGCGCCGCCTGCCACCTGTTGCGCCACAATCATGCTGCAATAAATAGTAAAACGGAAAACACTAATTAAAGAGGAGTATTTTCCCTTCACAGAGACCTCATTGGTGTAATGTAACACAACATGAATACTGCATGTTGCAGCAACAAACTCAAACTCAAAGCATTTATTTCAATTAAACCATTTACTTTTGAACTGTCAAGGAGTTGTTCAGTCAGAAAATATGAAGCTACTTGCCCATTCTAAAGCGTTGTAGGTACCTATGGAGAGCATCGGGCAAGAAATTAGTTACATCATTAACAAGTCAACCTTACACTATATAAAAGTTTTTCAAAAACGCCATAATTAAGAGTAGTTATTAATGTCCTGTTACAGATAAACAAATACACAGTCCACCCGTGGGTGCATCAGTACGTGAACAACATAACCTGCGAACATCAGTTAATATCAGCCAAGTTCCCCGACGTCTGTCCGTCCGGCAACAGACCTAATCACAACTTCTCTATGACGGCCGGCGACTTTCTCAAAGTAAGTGATTATCCATACTATAATATTATAAATGCGAAAGTGTGTCAGTCTGTTACCTCTTCACGCTTAAACCGCTGAGCCGATTTAGATGAAATTTGGTATAGAGATAGTTTGAGTCCCGATATTCTCACGGGATCGACACTTACGCGGGTGAAATCGCGGGGCGCAGCTGGTCCGAAATACAGTAGGTATAGCTCATGCCATAGCTTGCGAGACTCCAAAAGATTATTGGTCTCAAGCCAATTGCGATTTAGTATAAGTATAATCAGCCTAATTACAACTGGGACACAGGCCTCCTCTCGGTGAGAGGGAGTGGGCCGTAATCCACCACGCGGGCCCAGTGCGGGTTGGCAGATGTCACATGTCTTCGAATTTTTGGTTCTAGGACATGCCGGTTTCCTTACGATGTTTTCTTCACCGTTTTGAGAGCAGTGGTGATGAAGTTTTTGCAATAAAGAAATTTTAATGAATTATTAAAAAAAAAAATAAGTTATTTACACAAAGTAAAGCGCCTGTCTGGGTTCGAACCCACGACCTACAACTCGTAAGTCGGGGCTGTTGCCACTGGGCCACCACTGCTCTATGTATTCATCGCAGTATTTTTGAATGTATAATGCTTACCTTTTGCGACGCTCAGAGAAAGAAAGGAGCTGACTTTTCTCACTAAAGGTATCAACTCGGAAAGGGATCGTCACCGTATCAACTCGAGCCATTCAGTATTCTTTGTATGAAACTTCCTACTGCAACGCACACTAATCCGAATCGTAACGTAATCTCCTCGCCTCGGGACAAGCTCACGAACCGCGGTGCGGTGCGTTACGGCTCGTCATCCCCGAGCTTACGTCTCTCCGTCCTCCCTTGCCCCTCTCACCCCCCGCGGCCTGCTGCACCATCAACCAGTGGTCGGCGAACCGTAAGCGCGGCGTCACCTAGCCGTAGCCGATCCGACGTATCGGAGCTTCTGATCCGCTTTGGTTACGTGCTTACGTTAGTTTGACGCCTAGCGCCTGTTTGACGGCGAGGCGAAATGCCATACGGTGACGATCCCTTTCCGAGTTGATATGTGCTATGACATTAAAACACCAATTTTCTAATTTCAGGTTTACACCGAAGCAGATGAATGGTCCTGCGTAGCAACTTGCTTCTTCATCGACTGCGCACCTAACGTTATCGAGTTCATAGAGAGAATATACATGATATTGCAGCCCGGCGGCTACTGGATCAACCTGGGCCCTCTGCTGTACCATTACAGGTGAGAAAAGCCACAGTAAATGAGACTAAAACATACCATCTCGTTCGTCTTCTTAGCGTGTCGATAGCAATCTAAATGGACTCGGCCCAGAATTCGGCTACTTGTTTGGCGCTATTACCAGCGTCCACCAGTTCCTGTAACGTGCAGCTGACAGGACACGCAGGACATGTTAATAAGTGTTCCATCGGTTGAGGAACAGCACCACGTTTACACTCCAAGGCGGAGTCGTCTATGAATTTCCACCTGAACAGGTTTTCCTTGCTTCAGCCAACCTGGGACCGGAGTCTGTTTAAAGACTTCCAGGTTAACCAAGGTAACTCACGTCCAGGTGGGAGGTCTTCAGCGGGAGGAACTATCTCATTCATAATTAAATAAATAAATTCATCCTAATCAGCCTATAATGTTCCCACTGCTGGGACACAGGCCTCCTCTCTTCGAGAGGGAGTGGGCTATAATCTACCACGGCGCACTATGGACGGAAAAACTAACTCCCCTTTCGTAGGATTTTTGAAAAATAAAATGTTTTATTTGATAGTTTCAAGTATACAGTTTTGTCGAGTACATTAAAACATTGAATAAATTAGTAGTTACAGGTTTTTTTTTTCAATCTATACCATCAAAAAATGACTTTATATATTTCAAATGTATGAAAATGGAATTTGTTTTCCTCATAACTTTTGTTTGTCTTGGATTGTAAAGCTGAAACTTTCAGGTATTGTTGCCGAGCTTATACCAAAGCCACCTGACTTTTGACCTTGACCCCGAACTTCCCCGTTCAAAAGATATGAATGAATTAAAAATGCATATTTGGACGATATTTAATACGCGGTAATGTACCTCAAATATATGTATATATAATTTTTTTTTTACCCAGTATTGAGCCCTGATAGATAACAATCATATGTGACTATTGATGTTGACGAAAAACGTGCTTATTCAAAACGTATGAATTAATTAAAATTTTATATTTTGAAAATTTAGTTATGGTAAAAATGGTTGTTAAAGCCGCAATATTGTATTCAGTTACTAAGAATTCCTTAACTTTTTACCGTCGGCCAATTTATTTCAAATTCGCAAAAGAAATCGATTTGAATATTAAAGAAGAAATGGCGTCAATTGAAATAGAAATTGATGCTCTACGGCCAATTGTTATTGAAGGTGCAAATGTGACACACAAACTACATTATGACCATGATCGATGGCAAGATAACCTCACATCTATCAGGTACCTCCACAGCGACATGCGACACCGAAAGGGATGAATAATATCGACATGGTATCACAGAGAAGTAATTTTGTCGACAAGTTTAAGTTTGGTCTGTCTACACTTCATGCACATATTATATGCATGGAATGCATCTTGCACATTGCTTACCACCTCGAGTTCAAGAAATGGCAAGCTAAAGATGATTTAAAAATAAAAATTGCCACAAAAAAAAAATTCGAGAACGATTTCGGTATGAAATAGGACTGCTTGTGGATATAGTTAAACAAGGTGCAGGAACTACCAATGATGGAAATACTGGCAGAAGATTTTTTGGAAATCCCGAAGTGACAGCGCAGATCACAGGTGTTGATGAAGAACTTATTAGAAGGTTTGGAGTGATTCTTCAGGTAGTCTCATGTGGAGAGTTTATAGACGTGGAAAAGTTTCGGCAATATTGTGATACAACAGTTTATAGATATGTTGAGCTCTATGCATGGTAATATATGCCCTCAAGTGTGCATAAATGAGACATGCATGCCGACATAATTGAGCATAATGACTTTATTCCAATCGGTAAACTTTCTGAAGAGGCATCCGAAGCTCGCAACAAAGATTTAAAAAAAAATCAGAACCTTCTACTCGCGGAAAACTAACAGAATCGCAACAAATGAGGATATTATCCATAATTTGCTGATATCCTATGACCCATATCTCTCTAGTTTCAGACCTAAGATAAGGCAACTTCGTAGTAAACCTCTATCAGATGAAGCCAAATTGTTATTGTTATTAACTTCTAGTTCAGATATAGAAAATGTAGACTTTGCAGACATAGGAAACCTGTCTGACTGTGACATTGACTAATTTAATTATGATTGGGCCTTCTACTGAATCATTGAATTCATATCGCATTATTTGTTGTATAAATTCAATTATTAATTCATTCATACGTTTTGAATAAGCACGTTTTTCGTCAAGATCAATAGTCACACATGTTTGTTGTCCATCAGGGCGCAATACTATGTAAAAAAAAATTATATGTACATATATTTGAGGTACATTACCGCGTATTAAACATCGTCCAAATATGCAATTTTAATTCATTCATATCTTTTGAACGGGGAAGTTCGGGGTCAAGGTCAAAGGTCAGGTGGCTTTGGTATAAGCTCGGCAACAATACCTAAAAGTTTCAGCTTTACAATCCAAGACAGACAAAAGTTATGAGGAAAACAAATTCCATTTTCATACATTTGAAATATATAAAGTAATTTTTTGATGGTATAGATTGAAAAAAAAAACCTGTAACTACTAATTTATTCAATGTTTTAATGTAATCGACAAAACTGTATACTTGAAACTATCAAATAAAACATTTTATTTTTCAAAAATCCTACGAAAGGGGAGCTAGTTTTTCCGTCCATAGTGCGGCGGCCCAGTGCGGGTTGGTAGATGTCACATGTCTTCGAATTTTTGGTTCTAGGACATGCCGATTTCCTCACGATGTTTTCCTTCACCGTTTTGAGAGCAGAGGTGATGAAATAATTTACACAAAGTAAAGCGCCTGTCTGGGTTCGAACCTACGACCTACAAGTCGTAAGTCGCGGCCGTTACCACTGCTCTAAATAAATAAATTAATTAACAAATATATTAATGTGTTTTTAGTGACATGCCGACGGAGAATAGTATCGAGCCGCCATACGACATATTACTGGAGATTATTAGAGATATAGGATTTGATATATTGGTAAGTTATTTTTATTCCAAACCCACAACTTCACAACAGGCAAGATTTTTTTAACAACAACCGTGTTTACAAGACCTAATTCAACTGTAAACTTTCGTAAACCCTGTTCTGGGTCAGTGGAGTATGTCTTTGATTTCATTTAATTACAATTTTAAAGTTTTGTGGCTTCAAAACCCGGAACAGAGTCACTTTAATAATTATAACGATGTCAAAAAAAAACATCGAGGCCTAATCCGGCCTTAATTTTCTTAAAATGATCATTTCGCAGTAATCAGCAGGGCAATTGCGTAATACATTAACGGTCGGAATCGGTTTCATTTTGGCAGTTCAGCAACATTCATTGCGTTATTTACGTGTTCAGCAGACAAATTTTTCGAACTTATGAAGCAATGTATCAGCAATTTGCTTCAAAATGATTCAGATTCCGATTGATAGTATGTTACGCAATTAGGGTGCAGGTTACATTCCCAAGTCTAATCTATACCATCGACGATGTAAAACGCAAATATATATTTTTCTTTCTAGCCTACCGGAGGCCTCACCCAAGCACTTCCAGGCACTCTTTCGCCGCTAAACATAATATTTAATTAAAATAAATTTATTTTTGTTTACAGAAAGACCAGACGGGCGTGAAAACGAAATACGCCCAAAACCCTCACTCCATGATGCAGCACGAATACGACTCTGTGTTCTTCGTGTGTCGCAAACCTTACTGTATGTAGCCACGTAGCAAGTTATAAGTTATTTATTATATAAACCGTTTTATATGTAGTTAACGTTAGAATCTACGGAATTTTTGTCATGTTTTTGTGGGCAACTGTTGGCCTATTGTTGCGCTGCAGTTGTGACACTTTTTCGGTTAACAAAAGTTGCGCAACATTGTTGCTACAAAATGTGTTTCGAGTTGCTGTAAATTTAGCTGGTAATATTGCAGGCAACTTTGCTATCTGTATGAAGTCTCCGTTTATACGGGCAACTGAATTGCTCATTCTCGACAATTTTGGTCAAATCACGGCTACATCAAGTCGTTTACATCTACTGCGAAGTCAACATGTAGCAATTGTTGATAGCGATACCATCGTACCATATTAACCGATATGGACCAATTTATTCAACTAAAACGGGGTATTCACTAGACGGACATGCCCGCGGGCAAGTCTGCAGACCTTCACAGACCTATAGTAGCGAGGTCCGGCGGGCATGTCTGCATACTTGCCCGCGGGCATGTCCGTCTAGTGAATTCCCCGTTTTAGTTGCTCCAATACCTGTGGCAATAATTACTGGAAAAAATGTCCGTGTAATCGATGTTGGAAATATGTTTCCAGCATCAAAAAATGTTAAGCAACTTCTATGTACCTTAAAACGAGAATTTAATCAACTGTCGCATAAAAGTCGCGCCACAGTTGCGCCACTATCGAAATAAGCACAAAACCTTTATGAAGTAACATGGATACTACTTGTTTGTGTAGCTACGTAGTACATATTAATAATTATGTTATTTATTGTTATACCGCGTGGGGACGACGACGACAACACGACAATAAATGAAAGTGCTTGGCAGTAATTTGAAATTTTCAAAAACCTACCTCAATCCAAACATCGAAAACAAAAAAAGCTAAAATAGTAGTGATGGGCTGTATTTATGGGTTTTGCCAATCAGCCGACTAGCTATAGTGCCTATTTATAAAATATTATACAGATAGACAGGGACATCGACGCGTAAACTGTATCCATGAATTCTTCACATGATGCTAGACCTCCTATAGTAAAAGGGCGCAGAGCTGCCCCCCCCCACCCTATTTCAAGTTAAACAAATATCAACTTTATTTCAATGACGATTAAGTTAAATTGAGAGTGACTAGCACTATTGAAAAAGTTATAAAAAATGTTTGAAGTTGTAGCGTAAACTGGACTTTATTATGTAGGAATTAAAGTTATTTTTCCTTTAATTCATATTTGTTTACATTTTTGGCAAATAAATCGCGAACGCAGATTAGAGTAGACATTTTCGTCGGTTTTCAAAAAAAAAAAGAAGATTTATGAAAAATTTCAACGCATGGCGGTTCAGAATCATGTACTGACTCAAACACTCAAACTCAAAACATTTATTTCAATTAAATCATTTATAGGCACTTTTGAACTGTCAAAGAGTCTGAAAGTTGAAGCTAGTTGCCCATTCCAAAACGTAGATCTTTATGAAGAAGAACGGGCAAGAAACTCCAAGGACACTCTTTTAAATCAAGATATTACAAAATTCTGAGTGAATTATTCTTGTTGCTTCTATAATGTAAAAAAATAATAATGAAGAAACAATTCAGAATATAAGATTATAGATTTATAAGAGACTAGCTTCTGCCCGCGACTTCGTCCGCGTGAAATTTCACCCTCCCCCATTCACCTTCTTAGGGGTGGAATTTCGAAAAACCCTTTCTTAGCGGATACCTATTCTTCACAAAGAACACACCCTCCAAATTTCATGTCTCTAGGACCAGCGGTTTAGGCTGTGCGTTGATATATCAGTCAGTCAGAATTTTATATACATATATAGGGTGACTGGTAATTAGTGACCGATACTTAAACACGTGATTGTACTCATGATAACAAACAACTTTTACTATGGGACCAAACCTGAAATCGCGAAAAAAAAAATCAGCTGTTCCCTACATTTTGACGAGTTATACGAACATAAATTTAGGGAACAGCTCATTTTTTTTCGCGATTTCAGGTTTGGTCCCATAGTAAAAGTTGTTTGTTATCATGAGTACAATCACGTGTTTAAGTATCGGTCACTAATTACCAGTCACCCTATATAGATGACCAGTCTCCATGACTGAATCCATGGAACAGCGATGTCCCTAGAATTTTTGTTTGTAGACTAAGAACGTAATTACATAGATATACAAAGTTTAATTTATTGTCGTATTTGACGTCTCCACTCTGTATTAAACATATTGAAGGACAAAAGATCTTGAAATAATGGTTTGGGAAAATACTCTTATTATTTTGATCTTTATGTGTACCAAAATTCTGGCCTACACAATTTAGTTTTGTCGTTACAAGCAAGACTGGTAATTAATATTGTAAGATAGTAAGTAAAAACCAAATGGCTTCCCGTTTTGGAGACTTTCCCCAAATCATTATTTTAGAGATGTTTGTTTTAGAACTGCGATACTCAACCTTCTTAGGGCGGATTTACTAATGAAACTGAACGCGATCAGCACAACTAAGAGCGATGCCACACGGGCGTTGCCAATGCGTTGCGTCATCGCAGCGCAGTGATTTCGACGCAGTCAAGTGAGTGCTATACGAGCGCTGCAATGACGTCACCGTTAGAAAATGACACTTGGAATCATCAAACGTGGTTAAACGTTTAATAAAAACATTATTGAGCAAAATAATAAGGGCGTGATTCAAAAAACCACACTTTGATTTTACTTTCCTAAGTACAGTAAGCGTTTTATACAAATATGAACATTTATTGTAAAGTTTTAAAGTTCATAATCGTGTGAAACCGCTTAAACTTATCGTTATACGAATGTGAACATTATGTGTAAAGATTTAAAGTTCATATTCGTGTGAAGTTAGTATCGTCATTCTAAAACAACGGGGCAGCTGTAAGCCATGTTATAAACGAAAGATCTCTACGCCACAAGATAAAAGAAATAGGACAATATATTAGTGATTTGAGGTCAGTAATGGAGACAGTAATATTAGAGTTACAGTAAATAGCTCTCATCGTAATATGTTTTGTAGCCAGTATGTTGGTGACGGATGGACAGATCTATCTGAATTGATTATCGAAAACAAGTTTTTTTTTTTAAAGAGTATGCTTCAAGAGTATTTTGGCACTTGACTGACATTGACAGGACTGCATAATCAGCCTATAATGTTCCCACTGCAAGGTGTCCTGGCAGGAATATGGAACAGCATTTTTTTTTTTATTACTGTCGAACAATTTCTGCGCTAGGGGGGTCTAATCTGCGATTTATTTCCCAAAAATGAATTAATGAAAAAATAACATTAATTCCTACACAATAAAGTTCAGTTTACGCTACAACTTCACACATTTTTATAAACTTTCAATAGTGCTAGTCACTCTGAAATCAACTTAATTTGTCATTGAAATAAAGTTGATATTTGTTTAACTTCAAATAGGGTGGGGGTGTGCAGCACTGCGAGCTTATACTATAGAATCAATCATGTACTTCCATGGTACTGCCTGATTCAAACTTTATGGCGGCTCGGAACATGAGGCGAGTCGCTGCGCAGTAACATAATCACGTGTCAGCGGGGGGAGGGGGGAGGTACTGCGCAGCGAGTAGCGCACTTCAGAGCCGCCATACAGTTTGAATCGAACTGTATATAAAGATGAGACTCGACCCCGCCTCCCGCGCTCTTTCCGCCGCCCCTATGACGTCCGGTCCCGTCCCGCGCTCAGACCTCATACCGCTAAAGAGACCTAGAATCGTGTACTGCGCAATTCAAACCACGTGGTGTGTCAAGTCTCATCTTTCGTGGCACGCATTGTAACAGGTTGCGCGTCCACGTCCCTGCCACCCTGCGGGCCTATTCTGTAAAAATCTCACCGTGAAAACTTAGGTGAAGTGAGTTCAATATTGCCAATCCCTAGCATCAGCCGGAATGACAGCTCACTTCACGCTCACTTCACCTAAGTTTTCACGGTGCGATTTTTACAGAATACCACTGCTGTATAGTTGAACAAGGATCTTGTGGCACGCGGCGGCAATCAGAAAACAACGCCAGTGGCAATCTACTTTGTGTAAATTATTTCATCACCACTGCTCTCAAGAAAGGAAAACGTCGTGAGGAAACCGACATGTCCTAGAACCAATAATTCGAAGACATGTGACTAGTACCAACACGCACTGGGCCCGCGTAGTGAATTAAGGCCCAATCCCTCTCACAGAGAGGAGACCTGTGTCCCAGCAGTGGGAACATTATAGGCTGATTATGCAATCTGCATAAAAAAAAGCTTATACACTCATGTGGCAGAACTCTTGACATACTGACTTGATCGTCTTCCATTCATCCGCGAACTCATCGAAATCTTTCACTGTATCTGTCCCTCCGTCTCAACAAACAATATAACTTTATTATTTAAGTCACTTTGTTTACGAGCGCTAGTACGTAAGCTGTTATCACAAAGTATTTTTTTTTTTGTTTTAATTCTTGTAAGTCACTAGAAAACGGGGGAATATGGTTTCATTTATAATCAAAACTACAGTGCGGCTGTCGAGAGAATGCGTTATTGACACCTCTGTCAGTTTCATACAAACGAATACGTGTTTTGCGAAATTGATCTTTATTAACTACTAGTTGCTGCCCGCGACTTCGTCTGCGTGAAATCCTATCCTAACTATAATATATAAACGCGAAATATATATTTATAAATGCGAATGTAAGTTTGTTTGTTTGTTACCTTTTCACGTCTAAACCACTGAACCGATCGTCCTGAAATTTTGCATATACGGTGTCAGGAGTACAGAAACGGACATAGGGTACCTTTCATCCCGAAAAAAAGTGCTGTTCCCGAGGAAAACAACAATACACGTGGCGCCATCTATTATCATAATAACGTTATTGTTGTTTTCCTTGGGAACAGCACTTTTTTTCGGAATGAAAGGTACCCTATGTCCGTTTCTGTACTTCTGACAATGTATAAGCAAATCAGGATGATCGGTTCAATGGTTTAGGCGTGATAGGGTAACAAACAAACTTACTTTCGCATTTATAATATTAGTTAGGAAGTTAGGACTAGAATTGTCCATTGACAGGAGTCAGGAACACATTCTCTCGACTTTAACGTATGGACGTGGACAAGATATGACATTTTCCACGGTTGTGTGGCTAAAATCTTCGATAGCCATTGTCTTGGCTTTTCAGCTGCTAATATTAACAAATAAAAACTACCACGAAGTGCCAAAAACTCATATGCCAAAAAAAAAAACCCGTCAATTGCGAATCGGACTCGCACGTGAAGGGTTGGGTTCCGTACCACAAAGAAAAAAAAAGCCGAAAAAAAGTTTCTTGTATGGAGACCCTTTAATTAATTTTTTTGTTGTTATAGTGGCAATACAAATTCACACGGAAAATTTCAACTGTCTACCTATTACGATTCGATGAGATACAGCCCGCTGACAGACAGACGGATGGACGTACAGTGGAGGCTTAGTAATAGGGGACCCTATTACTTACGCTGGCACCCTTTGGGTACGGATCCCTAAAAAAACATTTTATCCGGATATACCGTGTTTTATGTGCGTCTGACGTAGCCTAGGGAATTAGTCTAGGTACAGACGCCAGCACATCAACCTACTACAATCTGTCAGATTTCTGTAATAGATTTTCAACTTTATCGCTACAGCATAAGGTTCAATGTTGATTGGGAAAATTTGACAGTTAGGTGTAGGTTGATGTGCTGGCGTCTGTACCATCTTGCTTATTGGCTAAGGTTTGGCCCGAATCGTATAACACGAAATGAAATGATATGCTGATACGATTCGGGCAAAAACTTCAACGAAAGAAAAAAAAAACAACAACGAAAACTAAGAACAATTTTGTTTTGTCATTTCCCATTTCGTATAATTATTTTAGTGACTCGCAAGAATTATTTAATCATCGCCAACGCGATAGCGACTGAAAACGTAATAGATTTTTTTTTCTATGTAATAAGGAGCTTTAGGGCCTATAAGTACGTACACATCAATACATATAGGTTAGGTATATTCCTATAAATTCCTTTTTTTTTTTCAAGTAAAATTCTAGACTTTTTATTAAAAAAAAAAAAAAAAAAACTAAACAACGATGTAAGAAAGCAGAAGGTCAATTCCCGTAATTAAAAACGTTCTAAATCTAGTCGCAATCTCATCTCAGCGACAATCTGTGTCAAAAACGTAGGGAAATTAGAGGTATTTTTGACAGATTGAGACTGAGATCAGACTGTGAACGTTCTTAAAATTACGAGAATTGCTCCTTAGGTCTTTTCGATACGGCCCGCATTGAAGGAGGTTAGCTACGGTCTGGAGCTTTGGATACCAGTAGCTTGGACGCTGATACTTGGTGGGCTATAAATGATTTTTTTTTTTTTTGTTGTTATTGTAATATGTATTGATGTGAACATGACAAGCCAAAACAAGAGCCGACGGCTATTAATATCTAATATCTTTGTAATAATACGAATGTGTCAAGTTTTTCTTCATGCCATAGATTCATTGATCCGTTCCATAGACACCCGAATTCGTCAAATTATAGGTTTAAAAATGTGTCAGGTGCTTATGTAGGGTTTGGAATGGGCAACTATAGTCCGTTCACAGTTATTTTACTTGTCACAGCAGCAACATAAAGGCAACCTTATTGTGACGAGAATAAAGACCACAATGATTTTGACAGACTTGTCAGTGGCAGCAGACCAACAGCAACCTTATTTGAAAGACAATAAAGATCACTGTGATATCGACAGACTTGCTAGTGAAAACAACCCAAAAGCAATCTTATTAGAATGAGAATAAAGATCACTGTGATATCGACAGACTTGCTAGTGAAAACAACCCAAAAGCAACCTTATTAGAGTGAGAATAGAGGTCACTGCGATTTGGACAGTGATGCAAGATCAGAGGTAAAATAATTGTTAATGAACTGTAGCTTCAACTTTCTGACTTTTGAAAGCCCTATTTATACGACGCACGTTTTTTTCCTGTGGCATAAAAAAAAAATTGAAGCAACGAGTGACAGCTTTTATTGTTGTTTGAACTTATTGCATTCAAATAGAGAATTACATTGCACCGTGTGGATCAGTCCTAAGGGTAGGTCGGTAGCCCGTGCGAAATTCGCGGACGTAACAAATATGGCTTTACAGAATCAGCAATACAACTCCGTGAGTTAGAATTGGCCTCAAATGTCATGATTTCATGAATCAGGGTTATATGAACTTAGAGAGTTGTCATCATCATCTGCCTAGCCTTTTTCCCAACTATGTTGAGGTCGGCTTCCAGTCTATCCGGATGCAGCTGAATACCAGTATTTTACATGGAGCGACAGCCTATCTGACCTCCATAACCCAGTTACTGGGTAATGCGATACCCCTTGGTAAGACTGGTTGTCAGACTTGCGGGCTTCTGACTACCCGTAACGACTGTCAAAGATTCAGGAATGACAGCCGGGACCAACGGCTTAACGTGCTTTCTGAGGCACGAACTTAGAGAGTTGTATTGATGATTTTTATGATTACGGGTCGTGTATAAGTGGCGAGACGCCCCGTGGTGCGCCGATAAAAAGTGTTCTGGTACATTCTAGACGATGTCACGGGGGAGCGGGGCATGTCAGTGGATAAATAATAAAAAATTAGTTACGGCCGCGAATCAGATGTAGATCGACATACAATCTGGTACTGACCTGCAAATTAAAAAAAAAACGTAGAAAAATTTGTATGTCGGGGGCTGCCCCGACACTTTCGCCGTCAGCATATTTTTTTTTACACTTACACGTATTAATACAAAGAAAATGCAGCTCGGCTACGTATGTACACACGTCCGCATATAAGTGATAAATAGTCATAATTGTTTTTTAATAAATAATAAACTAAACATAACGTACAGTCCATTCACATTTATTTTACCAGTGACAGCAGCAACCTAAGAACCACCTTATTGTAACGAGAATAAAGATCACAATGATTTGGACAGTGAAGCAAAATCAGAGGTAAAATAATTGTGAACGGACTATAGTTTCTAACGTACAAGGGGAATCTAAAGTTGAAATAAAAGTTTAATTTAGGTAAATTGTTTAATTGTATAATTATGTTTTTTGTGCGTTGACTGGTTAGGAAAATTGAATGTCTTGTGAAATAGTAAGTGTTATTGAAAACTTTTGAAACGAAAATCACAACATAACGCTTGTTTCTCCGAAAGGTTAGACAGAGGTGTATCTAAAGTATACGCACTCAATCGTAGTAAAGTATCCGTCACGAGAAGCTATACATTTTGTAAACACACATTCAGGGGTTCGCAACCTTTGGATCAAATATAAAGAAACAGTTTTGTAATGATATTCATTTTTATATAGGGATATAATTATGTTAACACACATCTGATTACTGTCGTCAGACGATTCCGAGTATTCTGCATCTGCATTCTGCAGCATTTGTCAATGCTGCAGAATGCACATGCAGCAAGCAAGCTTGTTTGAAGCAGTTGCAGCAGTTGTGCGGCCCGAATATTTACGTTCTATTAGTCGGACGCGTTCAAGTACCACAAAAAATTAGACGACAGCGCTTTATATCGCTAAAATATAACCCGACCAAGTGAAATTGCTCGTCAGTTTCGTATTACACGTATGTTACTTTGAGTTGATGGAATTTGGGATCATTTGTTGTTGATTGAATTGTCGCTACTTAACTTAGTAGAAGTTCTTTATTTACAAAATGTATAGCTTCTCGTGACGGATACTTTAGTAATTAATACAAAATGGTCACATTTAAAAAAATCATTATAAGTCTTTATTTTAAATAGTAGGTAAATTCGTTTTTCATCCTAGATTCTCTAGCCACTGAAAAGTATGACGTCCGATCCCGTTCCGCGCTCAGACCTCATACCGCTAAAGAGACCCTACAATCGTGTACAGCGCATGTCAAACCACGTGGTGTGTCAAGTCTCATCGGTTGTGGCGCTAACTATACGCAAGCGTATCTACAATATTTTATTTTTCTAGGCAGTCACGGCAGTCAAAGAAAAGAAATTGTTCGTTAAAAATATTATGTATTAAAGGTTCTAATCGAGCCAATATATTTTATTTGTAAAGGCTCGAAACAATGCTTTATTATAGAATTAACGTATTTGACGTGTAGTGTAGGTACTACACTTTTGTAATAATAATTATGCTCTGTTTTTTTTATGATGATTCGTTAGGCAAAAGACGTCTGCAGCCCGATTCAAACTTTATGACGGCTCGGAACATGAGGCGAGTCGCTGCGCAGTAACAAATTCACCTGTTAGAGGGGGTGAGATGTGAGGTACTGCGCAGCGGGTAGCGCACTTCAGAGCCGCCGTAAAGTTTCAGTCGGGCTGTACCACTGGATATAAGCCTCCCCTTTGAATCGCCACAACGACCAGCGCCCGAATAGGGATGACGACGGGGTAAAGTAAACGAAATTCTATTTAGTCCGTCAGTTAGATTATCAAAAAATAATGGACACATATTTTTTCTTGTGTCAATCAACCAAAAAATTACAAAGATAAAGCGTGTCAAAGTTTAGGAGTGGGGGCTCGTGACGTCACGTTTAGGTAAAAATTGTACCAAAACGTGACGTCATGCGACATTTCAAATCAATATAATCTCTGTAATGTTTTGATTATGTGAAAAAAGAAAAAATACGTGCCCAATACTTTTTAATGAGCTACCTGATAGACGAAGAAAAGAAAGTTAGTCGTCATCCCTATTGTCCATTCACATTTATTTTACCTCTGACAGCAGCAATCCAATAGCAACCTTTTTAGAATGAGAATAAAGGTCACTGTGATTTGGACAGTGACGCAAATTCAGAGGTAAAAAGCTTATTTTTTAATCTGTCACAGAAGTCATCGTAGAATGAGCTGAGTATAAAATCCCTAAGATCTTCATTTTGATCTATTTAACATGTTATAAGTCAATATATCTGTTGATCCGAGATTTGTTAGTGGTTTGTTGACAGTAGCGGGTATATGCGTCAAATATGAGTTCAGAGGAGATAGATGGAGTAAGAGACAGTGGCGAAGGGTAAATTTATGACAGAGGTAGGCCGGAGCAAAAAAAAAATACCAAAAGAAAATTTCAATGATGAATTGACTATAGAGTGGTTATGTTCTGAATTTTCGAAGGGAAGCCGGTGGGAATCGAGTTGTATGGTACCTTCGCCACTGGTAAGAGATGCAACTCACAATACATTGGAGTATTATAAATAGTTATTTTACTTCAATTCGTACTGTAGTGCCGATATCAATGTGTACTTTCATATTATTTTTGCTTAACAAAAGGTTTTTAAGGCCCTGCAGTAAAACCCGCTGCTCTCCCCCAGAATTTTTCATTTCAAAAGTTCTATTTTGAAATAAAAACATTCTGGGTTGGAGTTTTGATTTGTGGCAGCGGTTCCGTGCGTTGTATTAATATTGGTTGATTCAATTTGCTAAATGTAATAGACAAGCATACGTTTAGTTTTCTTTCCAAGAGCAAAATTCACAGACCGTACTTCGAATTTACTTTTTTAAATTAGGGTTTCATACGAATTAGAACCTTATTTTTGTGCAAATATGTGAGTAAGAGTTTCATATACTAATAAGAAACCCTATTCTCTTATATTTATAAAGTTGATATTTGTATGAATCATCTCCTTAGCAAAATAAAGTCAAAGTCCGGTCTTAGGATCTTTCCCTAAACCTTGGTGACTCGTTCTTTGTAGACATCTCATTTAGTGATTAGAGGAGTGTTAGTTTACACTGTGAACTGCTGATTTTCATACGTGGCGGCATCTGCATCGCCACATGTGAACCACACTGACGTCACGCAAAATCCTGCATCGCGCAAGCAGAGTTTACCGCGCGACTAGCATTTATACAACGTCATCTATCGTCGGGCATTTGTCCACCAGACACAATACCCGTCTGGTCGGAGGATCCTCCCTTTTGTATGGAGGATGAGTGAATTTTACACAGTTTACGCCCTCTTCCTCATATCTCTATACATAATTATTTAATTTACTCTAATAACGGCTACAAACGCATAATTCATTTTGTTTAAGCTTTTCATTAAATTATTCTTCAAAATATTTCTTTTTTATTGGCACTACAGCACGAATAGAGTAAAAATACAAACGAAAAGTATATTATACGTATTATATTAGTTTTTGCCCACAACTGGGACCCGCTGGGCTAAAGTATTAAATAAGGTACTGATTTCAATTAAAATTAGTTATTGGTTGCATGTTGTAAACAGTTTTATTGTGAGACTTGTGTAATGTGTGTTATAGAAACAGTAGGACAATTTGAAACAAATGTTTAATTTTTATTCATAGATATTATGAAAGTGATGCTGTAGTAATGGTAAAACTTTGATCTGGACCGTAATTGCGTAACACACTATCAATCTCAATCTGAATAATTTTGAAGGATATTGCTAATACATTGCTTCACAGTTCGAAAAATTTGTCCGCTCAACAACGTGAATAACGCAATGAATGTTGTTGAGCTGTCAAATGAAAGCCGTTGCTGCTGATAGTGTGTTACGCAATCACCTCTCTGTTAAAACTTGTGTTAACTTATATAATCGTTGTTGTTTATTGGTTCGTCAATAAATGAGATTTCACTGCAGATTTATTGCTGATCCGGCCTTTACGGCAGCAAAAGTTTTTCAAATAATATAAAAGTGACAATAATATTTAAATGAGGCAAAAACTTATGTTTAAATAAGGTACTACATTATTTTAAGTTGTAAAAAATGTGTATAAATATTGTTCCAAGTTGTCCTACTGTTTAAAACGTACTGTTGTTAATTTGTTAAGCGAAGAGATTAAAACAATGATTTATTGGTTACTTTTTTCCTTTTTATTTCGTATTCCTAACTGTTAAAATAGGTATGTACAGACGCCAGCACATCAAGCTACCCGAAACTGTCAAATTTTCCCAATCAACTTTGAACCTTATCCTTTAGCGATAAAGTTGAAAATCTATTAAAGAAATTTGACAGATTGTAGTAGGTTGATGTGCTGGCGTCTGTACCTGGAGATATTTTCATCATAATAAACAAATTGTGCCATCTCTGGCCATGTTGGCCCTGCAAATGATACCATAGATATCATCGCACCACCATCGCCGTGGTCTACCTCGACGGTGATGTCCTCCCTCAAGCGTCCAGTGAGTGACGATCTTTGCCCATCGCTCCCATGGCCAGAGATCGCACAAGACATGGAGGTTTGGAAGAAACAAGGAGATGCCTTTGCCCAGCAGTGGGACACAAAGTAGGCTACAAAAAAAAAACAACCAGATTAGTTTTTGTTAACTTGCATAACTACAAGTTAGCCTTTTGTGATGGTTGTCTACCAAAGTTCCTCAAACTGTGATAAGAAATCATTTACTTCCTTTTCGGCTTCGCCGCAGTCGGTTATGTACAGCCCGATTCCAACTTTATGGCGGCTCTGAAGTGCGCTACTCGCTGCGCAGTACCTCATCCCCCCTCACCCTCGCTGACAGGTGAATTTGTTACTGCGCAGCAACTCGCGTCATATTCAGGACCCTAATTCTGTATCATGTCAACGGCAAGGAATCGAAATATCAACATGTATTTTGACAGTTCAAACCACGCCAATGTGTCATATGTCGTGATTAACTATAGTCCGCGCGGAACTAGTTGGCCGCTTAGGTGGGGACAGGGGTGAGGCGGCGGTTCGCAAGACCGCCCCCTCCGTTCCACCGCTCACATCACATACTAAAGGCGCGGCCAACTAGTTCCGCGCGGACTATAAAGAATTGACGTGGTCATAGTGATTATGGGCCCAGAGCCGCCATAAAGGTTGAATCGGGCTGTACTTAGTAGTTAGGTCCTAGTGTGGTTACTCATTTAAGGTAGATCAATCGAGATTCCGATGCTGTATACTTTCATCAGAATTGGCAATAAAACAACTGCGTAATCTATTAACGTTTTATTCAAATACTGTATATAATATCTCCCAATTTTATTAATATCTTCATTTGAATGGTTCATTTTAGCGTACGTAAGGAATTGCCGTCTCAACTTCAGCAGTTTTTGTGGGTTTACAAACTGTGTGTAGCCCGCTTCTAGGATACATCCGGGGTAGTCGGGGAATTTGACTTCGCCGTCCATGTTCAGTTGTTTTGCCTCGAGAATCTGTTTTGATATTGATTGCGTCACTTTGTCCAGTTCGTAGAGGAAGTTTGTTGATGTTAGTGGTGTCTGAAAAAATTTAAACATCCGAATTGAGAACCTCCTCCTTTTTTGAAGTTGGTTAAAAATGGAAAAAATGGTGGTGAGTTAGGTAATTAATGGCTGAATTTAGAGAGTAGCTTTTTATTGGTGATAGATTTTTGCAGTGAAGGGCAGTGAAACGGGGTCTGTAATTGCTAGCAATGAAAGTCGGTTGGTGTGGTTTTTAAAATCATCAAAAATTCTGAAAAGCAGTGTTAAAAAACACCTACCGTACTAGGGCATGGGCAAAGAGAATAATAACTATACAGGAAGGCATGGGCAATACAAAATATACCTAAATGCTAATAGAAATAAAGTTAATTTTGTACTCAAAACGGTGAAGGAAAACATCGTGAGGAAACCAGCATATCCTAGAATCAAAAATTCGAAGACATGTGACATCTACCAACCCGCACTGGGCCCTCGTGGTGGATAACGGCCCACTCCCTCTCACAAAGAGGAGGCTTGTGTCCCAGCAGTGGGAACATTATAGGCTGATTATGTTATGTTGTATTAACAAAATAACGCAAATGCGCCAGTTGAAGTGTCCACATTAAAGTAAGTGTTGATAACTTTAGTTGCTAACCAAATATTTTCGTCTCGTCTCATCAATAGTAGATAGTGTAACGATACTTACATTCTGTGTACTCATATTAGGGGGCGGAGGTTTCTTCTCAAACAGCACTTTGTACACATCTTCCAAGTTCAGCTCATCCGTCGGCTGCACTGTGAACAGTGGGCTGTCCCATCTGTTGTTTGAGTTTGGCTCTTCGAACCTGGAATATTTGAAAAAAGAATTATTAGAGTTGACAAGTTATATTGCAAAGATCAGAGGGGGCAATTCGCGTAATTTTAAGAACGTTCACAGTCCGATCTCAGTCTGATGCCCGTTTTCACCATCGTTCCTTAAATTTAGGGAGACCTTAAGAAATTTTAAGTGTTAGTTTCGTTTTCACCATCACCTAAGGGACACTTATGGTCCTAAAACATATGGGTAAGGGGCTGATTTAAGGAGTCTCTTATGTTAAGAGACTCTTAGTTAAGGAGTGTTTGAGGGAACGAATAACGATGGTGAAAACGGGCATCAATCTGTCAAAAAGTACCTCTAACCCTACGTTCCGAATTGCGTCAAAAGCGATAATATCGCGAATCCGACCAACGCGCAATGTCACAATTATTACTCAATAGCCCTTATATTTTGTGACTATTAAATTTGGTCGGATTCGCGATATAATCGCTTTTAACGCAATTCGGAAGGCGCCCTAAATTTTTCCCTACATTTTGACAAGATTTTGACATTTGTTTGTCGCCGAGATGTGACTGCGACTAGATTTTGAACGTTTTACGAGAATTGGCCTTCAGATTATGGGTTCTTGCTCCTCGGCAGTGTAAAAGGGTATCTTTGGTGAAAAATGCTGTCAGTCTAAGAATTGTTCTATTGTTGCAACTTTGCCAGACTGTTCTATGTTATGGGTTTGGTTTCCGCACTTAGTCCTTCAAATAGACTGTTGTACGTGGGCCATGGCGGCCGTCGGTGGTTATTCCAACCAGCCCACCTCCCTCCAGAAGCTGATTAAATCTCCTGGTCTGTTGAGAACATCTGTGTACGATCTGGGTGTCTGACCTAATCTGGGAGACGCCTGTGCACTCAAAGAGCACATGCGCAACGGTTTCATCAGCCTCCATGCAAGCCCTGCACAGGGGACTGTCCGTTATGCCTATTGTGTGGAAGTGTTTATTTAGCGAGCAGTGTCCCGTGATGGTCCCCGTCACCAGGCGCAGGCCTTCCCTGTCCACTTGTGTAACTTTGCCAGACTATCTGGTGTCAGGATTGCTCACTAAAAGTGGGCTAAGAATTTCACCTTTGATGTTATAAAATAGTACAGAGGCCAGCAAATCAAGCTACTCCAATCTGTCAAATTTATTTGATAGATTTTCAACTTTACTACAAAGTAATAAGGTTCATATTCAATTGGGAAAATTTGACAGATTGGGGTAGCTTGATGTGCTGGCCTCTGTACATTACGATATGTGTGACATATACTCCATAGGCTTAGGTAGTTAAAAAAAGGGAAAAAAAAAAACCATGTGACTTAGTTAACCGACTAACGTAACGTAGTATTACAACTGAATAGACTAGTATTACATTTAGTCGGTTAACTAAGTCACGTGGTTTTTTTGTTTACCTTTATTTAACTACCTAAGCCTATGGAGTATAAGTAGCTATGGCATGGTCACTGTCCATTAATAGACAGACTTTTAAGTCACACATATCATAATAATATACTATTTTATAGCATGTGTGACTTAAACGCGCACTTAAGTCACAGAAAAGGGTGACTTAATTGCGGGTTTAGGTCATACATGCTATAAATGATAAAATAAATTACTCTAATCCACAAGCTATTTTCCAGAGTTGCTGAATATGGTTCTTATGTGACACTAGTACTACATGGTAGAGCTCGAAAGCAAGAATAAATGTATTGACATCAATAAATTAAAAAAAAAACATTGCAGTAGGTATTCTCTAATACTACATAACAATATGTGCGACTTAAGTAGTCCATTACTACAGTCACATACATATCAAATACTATTTTACAGCTTGTGTGGCATAAACGCGCACTCAAAGTTACGCTTTTGTGTGTAAAAATGGTCTTCTTAAGTCACACATAAGCATGACTTAGATGCGGGTTTAGGTAGCTCGCCGTCCGGTAAGGACCAGGCCCGGGTCGACGGCGCGTTGTGTTCCACGCGCGCCTCAGAGATGTCAGCACTAACTGACGGGGTCCGCTAGGGCCGATGCCTGCAGGGGTCGCGGGTTGTTCGTAAGAGATACCGTTTAAGAGTCTGACACGCTCTCTCGCTCCGCCCAGAGCGGGAGAAGATATTTGATAACTTCCCACCCAAAAAAAAAAAAAGGTGCGAGTATAGGTCATAGAGTGCTATAAAATTATCTAATAAGTATATACTTTTGCATCCCATACCTGAACCTAGTCAAAGCATTAAATACTTCTTCAGTATAAGGAACACAATCCCTCTGTGTCTCTGTATTATTTCCATCTGTAGCACTCTGCCTCTTCAGATTAGCTTCCCACGCTTCATCATGGTTTCTGATAGTGTATACTGTGCATTGTGTTGACTTTGATGCTTTTGAAGCACAGTAGAGTTCATAGCGGTAGCCTGTAAGATAATGGTCATTAATGTTAGCAACATTTTCATACTGCGTCTTAGGTTGAGTGGTTGAAAGCACTACTGATGAGCATGAAATAAAAATATAGAGCATTTTGTAAAAACAAGAAAAAAATTAAAAGCTCCTTATTCGGAATCGGTGCGTCGTAGGGTCATGCTTCTCAGAACCTAAATGGTTTTTATGGACAAGGTTAATAAGGTGCTGCAAAAAAATGGTCGAAATCTGTAAAAAAAAAAATCTTCGAAAATTTGACTGTCCTTTGCCCCTAAGAATACCCAAGCTGAAAGAACGACCGACAGAAAATTTTTCAATTTTTTTTTTCTGTCAATATTTGTCGGGTTTTCTTACATCATCTGATGGTTGTCCACTAGAGCAACAATTACTTTCCAGAAAAGATTTCGATCAGAGCAACCATTTTGGAAATATAGAGCGTTTTGTAAAAACAATAAAAAAAATAAAAGCTCCTATCTCGGAAACGGTGCGTCGTAGGGCCATGCTTCTCAGATCGTAAATGGTTTTTAAGGTCAAGGTCAACCTGATACTGCAATAAAATTGGGAAATTTCCGAAAAAAAAAAAAACTGAAATTTTACGAAATTTTTCTGTCCTCGCGCCATAGCGCCCCTAAGGCTACACACCGAGCCGCCGCGGGAGACGCTACGGGCGTCGGGAGCCGCGTGACGACTCCCGGCCACCGTAGGCGCGGGCCTGCGGACGGAGAGTAATGGGTAGCTCTCTGTCCGATCAGGACCAGGCCCGTGCCGGACGGCGCGTATGTGTTCCACGCGCGCCTCAAAGAGATGTCAGCATTAAGGAAGGGGCCCGCCAGGGCCGAAGCCTGCCGGGGTAGCGGGATCGTCCGAAAGGGTTACCGCTGCCCCGGAACATAAAGGGCTAAGGAAGGAACACGGGTGGGTTTTAGTCAGTAAGAGTCTGACACTCCCTTCCGCTCCACGCAGAGCGGGAGGAGTCATTAGATGATTTCCCATCCAAAAAAAAAAAAAAAAAAAAAAAAAAAAGGCTACACACCGAGGTCTTGGCTTTGTGCGAACGAGTACAAGTGTGACATTGTATATTATTTTCATACTTTATTAACCTTTTAAGCGCTTGGCTAAATATCAATTGCTGTGCCCCTAGCTTGCGGCTACAAATTGATAAAATAATATCTACAATAAATAAGGAGGAGCAATTGTTGTATAAAAATATAGTCAAAAAGTTTTTATCTCTATTTAATAATGGTTTTACTTGTACCACGCAGTTAATAGGACGAAAATAGAACAAAACAACTATGCTTTTCTCTGTCGCATAAATACAACACGAGCGGTAGGGGCACGGAGATATGTGTCGCATAAATGTGACACAAGCGGTCAAAAGGTTAAAAGACATTATTTTTCTTTCTGTCTATCTGATAGTGTGCATGGTGTTAGAATACTAACAATATAATAACCTTGTCAAAATTAGCGCTGGTACAAACTGTCATTTACCTCATAACCTTTTTAGAAGACCAAACTTTGAAGGACTAAGAAACAACAAAAAAACAAGTATTGAAGTGGTAAACTAAGAACAGCTGTTGTAGTAAATGATTATAGAAATTTTGATAATGTTTCTAGACACTTCTACGCTATTTAGGATCCCACTTCTAGTTATTTAAACAAGTATTTGCATAAAAATACAGTAAAACAGATTGTCTAATTTAGTGTTTTTTTACCTTTAATATAGTTACTTCCATCCAATATAACGACATTGTCCTTTCCAATAAGCTTCAATACCTCTGACTTAAGGTATCCTCTCATCCTTTTCTCTTTCTGTGAGTCTAAATATGTTGAGTTCTTCTCATAACCTAACTTTACAATAGCTTCGTCTTCAGATACGATTTCCACTTTTTTTCCGTGTTTATTTACAAAGTAATCTTTCAATTCTGTTGCTCTTGATGTTTTGCCACTCACTGGTGTACCACAAATTAATATTAATGGCATTTTTAATGGGTTTAATGATTCAAAACTGCTGTGGTATGAAAACAAATGTCGTATTGTCAATGTCAAAATCAATGTGTGTCAAAGTTGCTGTCATTCGCGTTTTGTTATGCGTAGTGCGTAGTAGATTCGTAGGGTTTTCGATTTCATAATGAAACTGTTTTTATCTTATTGTCTGTGTCTAAAGGCCAAGTAAAAGCAATGATGTAGATGTGGCGAATTGCTATCGTTTTAATAAACGTTCACATAGCGAAAAAAAATTATGCAAATAACAGAACAAGTTTTAGGAAAGGGACTAATAATAAAATTACAATTCATTTTTAACAATTTATTTTTTTTAAACAATTGCACATTACTTAACTTTAGTAAAAATAAATAAATAAATTAAAAGGGAGATCAAATCAAGAGATTATAAATTTTACAATACATCAGAATGGAAATGGCAAGTCAGGTATATTCACAGCGCGATCAGGGAGCTAGCTTAATATGAACTCTTTGTCAGGCAGTAAGACTTCTTTTACTGCAATCAATTAAATGGCCAACGTGGTGGACTACGACCCATACCCTCACACAGACAGAAGGCCTGAGACCCAGCAGTAGATCCATTTTAGACTGTTTATGTAGACGGTTACTGCCTGGCAATTATAGTCCATAGTAAGCCCCCAGCGTCGATTTGATCAAGCCTGATCGCTTACTTAAGATAAGTATAACACATTAGTTTAAAATATACAGTCAAATAACATTTACAGTTTAAATTAAAGTAATAATTTACAGAATTCAAATTTTTTATAGATTAGTGGTGGCCCAGTGATATCGGCCGAGACTTACGAGTTGTAGGTCTTAGGTGCGAACCCAGACAGGCGCTTTACTTTGTGTAAATTATTTCATCACCACTGCTCTCAAAACGGTGAAGGAAAACATCGTGAGGAAACCGGCATTTTCTAGAACCAAAAATTCGTACACATGTGACATCTGTCAACCCGCACTGGGCCCGCGTGGTGGATTACGGCCCACTCCCTCTCAGAGAAAGGAGGCCTGTATCCCAGCAATGGGAACATTATAGGTTGATTATGTTATGTTATGTAAATTTTTTATTATCTTCAAAAGTCAGAGGAGCTTAAAAAGCCTTTAACTACGTCCCTAATAATGGATGACCACCCCGTCGGTCTCGTGATTGCAAGCACGATTGCTGAGCGTGTTAATAGGTTTTTCCATTAGGAATTTCTTAGTAACAGCCTGGAGTTTTGAAGTTGTGGCGGTGTGATAACCCCGTGCCTCCGTGCGCACGTGTCGCCGTTGCTCCTGCGCCTGCGGGGTGATTGCGTAACACACTTTCAGTAGCAATGGGTTTAATTTTGACAGTTCAACAACATTCATTGCGTTATTTACGTTGTTGAGAAGACACATTTTGCGAACATATGAAGCAATGGATTAGCAATATCCTTCGAAATGATTCAGATTGAGATTGAATTAGGGTGCTGTATAGCTATTCACAAACACTCGATACGTTTCCGTATCGTATCGAACATCAATCATTGTTATCGTAGGAGTCTTCTAAACGCTGTTCACAAGTCCAAAACCCGAAAGTTTTGTTAGTTTAAATCAAAATAATAGACGCCCGCTATTCTTCCAACAGCTATTTGCTGTCGGGGGCAAGTCTAATCTGCACCCTAATTGCGTAACACACTATCAATCGAAATCTGAATCATTTTGAAGCAAATTGCTAATCCATTGCTTAATAAGTTCGAAAAAAAAATCTGCTCATCACGTAAATAACTCAATGAATGTTGTTGAACTGTCAAAATGAAACCGATTCCGTTTGATAATGTGTTACGCAATTGCCCCACAGGTTATCGAAATGTGTCATTTTCGATACGATAGCCTGTCGTATGGTTGTGAATAGCTATGCAGATCTCTCTCCGGACTATGAGAGTGAGGGAAGAGGGCGTGCATCTACGCAGACACTTGTGAAATATAATATCTCCTGCGCCGAAGGCTAATCTCCGTTGAGATTGACCGCCATGGCTGAAATACAGTCTGGAGGACTATTCATAATGGAATAACAACGGTTTTCGTTAAGTGCTGAATTATACCGCCATATGCAAGATCTTCCATGGCTCTTCCAAATACTTTAAATAGGGAATTAATTCACTTAAAGATCTCTAATGCCCGTTTTCTACTTTTCGATTTTCAAGTTACGGCGTTCAACCGAGCGTTGAAAATCGAACAGTGAGCTTTTATTTAGGCATTAACTTAGGTGCCGCCTGGTGTTAGTAAAATGGGCATTTATTCATAATTACTTTCGGTTTTGTAGTCAGCATTGCGCACAAAAAAAATTGTGCGTGGTTTGCTTTTGCTTTTGCTTTTGTAGGTACTGCACCTAAGTGTTTGTACACACGAGCGACATGCGTCATGCCGCTCGATTTGAGCTCCGTAGTCCAATACACGAGCAGCACGATGTCGACGGCTGTAGTAGCCTATGCCGTTGACGTGTACCGCTCGTGTGTGTGTACACTAATGGGCGTTTTCCCACTGCAGGCATTGATTTACTGCAGTGGAAAACGCCCATGCTGGAAGCCTACTCTCCAAGTCCGTCGACGAGGAAACGGGCCCGTGAGAAAGTATTTCGAAACGGCGGACTGAACCCTACTCCCGTTTAACTAACTTTTTTTTTTTTTTTTTTTTACTTTTTACTTCATTCATTCTTAGTTGGGGCTCCGAACTAAACTTTCGTCCATGTGTCACGGTGTATGCAAAATCCGTTTCTTCGGCCGAAACGACGGATTACGTGAGGGAGTAGACCCAGGCCTGTATATTCTTTTGGCCTCTCTTAAAAGTCGATATAATTTATATGCTCGGACACGACGCCTCGTATCCAAGTGCTGGTGACCTTCACGTTGTGGTAGATGCCAGGCTGGTGGTCTACTCCGCAGCCGAAGCCGGCAGACGTGATGCCGACTAAGTAGTAGCGGCCGTTGTCTGACACTATTAGGGGGCCGCCGGAGTCGCCTGGAAGATGAAAAAACAATATTAGTTAGTCTTAACTTAGTTTAAAATCTTGGAAGCTCTAGGTTATTTTTAAGACCCACTGGAAATGGGAGCTCGAAGACGAAGACGTAACTGCTTCGACTTCGATTTTCCCCCAAGCTATGTTAAAGGCGCAACATACATAGGCCTACCGGTACGTTAAACGAAAGATCTCGGCATATGCTTTGGGTGTCTGCCAAGTCATTTTATTCGGTAGAACTCTGAGATAAGTTCCCATCATCCACAGGCAAAGAGATAAAAGCGATGGACTCTTAAATCTTGGATAGATGGATGGAGGATATACATTATTGGTAATTTTATTTATCTATTGTTCGTGGCTCTCTTGAGATTACTCCCCCTTCCCGCTCACAGAGCCCCCTCTCACAGACACAAGGCCTGTGTCCCAGCAGTGGGAACACTATAGGCTGAGTATGTAGTATGTAACAGAAGATTACCTAAGCAGGCATCCTGGTGCCCGTCCGAGTGTCCTGCGCAGATCATCTCGGAGTGAATCTCTACCGAGATCTGTTTACTCCTGTGCCAGTTGATGCACTGTTCTTTACCTGTAAACAACGAAGAAAAACTGTCTCACGAATATGGCTTGTTAGACGAAAACATCCCTTGATTAAGTTGGTGATTTTTTACCAGAATCTTCTCTCTTATTGGGGATGACAGTCCAGCAGAAAGAATGCATTGTTCGGTATCAGTACTAAATGGTGTTAAAAATCGATTTGGGAAGTGAACATTTTATATTTATAGCAGACTAGCTGCGCCCCGCGGTTTCACCCGCATAAGTGTCGATCCCGTGGGAATATTGGGATAAAAAGTAGCTTATATGCCAGCTATACCACCATACAAAATTTTGTCATAATTGGTCCAGCCGTTTGAGTGTGAAGAAGTAACAAACATATAAGTACACATACACACACAAACACTCAAAAACTTTCGCCTTTATAATATCAGTGTGATTTGTATCGCTTTCTCGAGATACGGTTCCAAAATTTTCGCAAAAGCAAATTCAAATGTAAACACTTACTAAGGATTGGCACCGTCGCAGACCTCAGAATATTAGTCCCAGTATGTCCCGTGCTGGCGTCAGTCTTGCCCCAGCCGGCGATCACACCGGCCCTGCCTCTTAGCTCCATGTCTCTCTCCGGCAGACATATCGGCAGGATATGGGTAGTATAGGTGATAGGTCGCGACAGTTTGAGGAGCGCTATGTCGTAGCGGTCAGGCTGCGTCATACGGAATTGGAAGAGAGGGTGAAGAATTTTTTGGACGACCCTGTAAAGAGAGAAATGGTTTTAGGAATGCTGCATTGACTAAGTACTAAGCATCGTATGGAACTTCTAAATATTTCGGTAGGTAGGTATGTTATATCATGTATTGTTTTGGCTCTGAATTTTGGAGACATAGGGACACATGTCCTAGAATAGAACGTCGTACTAGGAGGTGGTGACATCCGAAGTATTTCACTTGCAGTCACAACTTTTACATCAATACTGTGATATCAATTTTGTTATTTCATTACTTAGACCCTATGACTTAGATAATCCATTTACCCTTTTAATTACTGATGCAGTCAGATATCTACCTACTTCATCTTGATGTCAGTATCAGGATAATTTTCCCTGCATCAGCCTAATTCAATGAAGAATAAAAACAAAAGAAGATTTGATAGCTCACCCCAGTTTCCTAGCAGTATGGGCACCGGCGCTGGTATCCAACGCTCCCAACCACACGGCAATGTCCCGTGGACGAGCTCGTGACACGCAGTGCGCTGCCGTAGCAACGTACCAACGAGACACTGAAATAATAAATGAAGAGTTAATTTTATAGTCTTCGTGATAAATGTACAGACGCCAGCACATCAAGCTACTATACAATCTGTCAAATTTCTTTAATAGATTTTCAACTTTAAGTTGATTGGGAAAATTTGACAGTTTCGGGTAGATTGGTGTGTTGGCGTCTGTACTTGAAGGTTGAACCAGCCATAGGTCCTGCTGCCAACCCCGCTATCTTAAACTCATAATAGAGTAGTTCATTCAGTCAAGAGAAAAGACTTAATCTCAAAGCTAACTTGGCACTTCTGGCACTTTTTGACTGAGTACAAAAATAATAATAAATATAATATCATAGAAGTTCGTCCTAATGTTAATGTTTCAATGCAAATTTTTAAAAAAGCCGTGCTTTTGGATTACTAAAGGTACTAAACTGTCCGAGCTCATTTTTGATCTTGAAAGTTTTAATCTAAAGAAATAATTGTTGTGGCAGGTTTCTTTGAAACTCTGTAAAAGTTTTATAGGTCAAATATTTCAAAAAACTGTAAGGAAAGAAAAACTAAAGAGAGAGATAATAATCATCAGATCAAGCTATGATCTGATGATTCTTATAAGACTTCTAATATTTGTATTATTTACTAAAATAACATAGTTTTCATACCCAGTACACCACCGCACTGGAACTCGGAGATCCTGACGTGTGCCTGCCAAGGGAACTCCGCGAACCTCGCCTCTCTGCCGCCGATGATCCGCTTCTGTATCATTTTCGTGGACGAGAGGCCGCAGTCTATCTGGAAATTGTTTGTATGATGATATACTTGTAGCGGTATCTACAACGCCACATGCGAACAACGCGTCATACTGACGTCACGAAATCCTGCATCTCGCAAGCAGAGTTTACCGCGCAACTAGCATAGATACAACGGCCCGACATGAATCATAAGGCAGTTGCCCGCCAGACACAACACCCGTCTGGTCGGAGGATCCTCCCTTTTCTATAGAGTATGAGTGAATATTACACCCTGTTCCTCACACCTCTATATACTAAAAGCCTTGTTTTTCGAAGGCCAGCTTCGCAAACTAACTTTTACGTAATACAATTCGTTACTGGCGGGTGCCAGCTGAAAAGTAAATGTCTAGGTATACTTACATCTTTTCACCAATATCCATCACACCGTTTCAACCAGAACCTCCATTTTGGTGTTTTAGTGATATAATATACAGGCATACAGACGTACTACTACCTTGTATTGTGTGGGACATGATAAGACGTCGCTTTTTCACAAAGATTCATGAGATATGGAAAGCTTTGTTCAAAGGCAGATTAAAATTTCTAATATAAGCTTAAAGAATTCCGCCTGTTATTTCCACCAAAAGAAGGTAATAATTAACATGATGTTCAATTCAATACCATAACGCTCCTGAAATGATTATTTCATCGTAAAAAAAAACAATGACACTCCGGGAGTGCCAACAGAAGTGAAAACAAAACACAAACAGAATACTTTGCCATCACTCACTGACAAATCGGATGTATACATTAAAACCGAGCACATCCCGAGGACAGCCGAACACATCCGAAGCGGTGTCGGTTACGGTAACAGTGGCGCGAATTCAATGGTTTTTTTCCCCATCTCAAAAAATGCCCAACACGCCTAAAGAAGTTTTCACTTCAAATGTATGTGCTTTCTACATTATTCCTGTCATCTAGCTTACCTGCGGTACATCATCATCAGCTCGTCTCCGGAACACGTTGGCCGGCACCACGCTGCGCTGCGGCACTTGGCGCAGCTGCGGAGGCACCACCTTGTACTTCCAGTCTGATGCTGGGATGCTGGAAACATAGAATTTATATCTATTTTAATGGGACCTTATATAATAACGAATGTATACTTATGCTTATGTTAACGAATTTATGACACCACTTTTTCTTCTTTTTTGTGTTGTACCAACTCTAGCTCAAGTCGAGATAAAAATATTAGACAGTCGGCATGGTTGACAGCAAGGCTGGCCGCACAAGTATCGTGATTCATGAAAGCTCGTATAATACAGCTTTAAAAAATATGGTGAGGTTTACTTTACTACTCACATCAAACGCGAAGACCAATTCCCGTGTTTACAAACGTTCAAAATATAATAGCAATCTCATATCAGCGACAATCAATGTCAAAATGTAGGGAAATTAAGAGGTATATTTGACAGATTGAGACTGAGATCAGACTGTGAAAGTTCATAAAATTACGAGAATTGACCCTCTAGTTTTAGGACCAAAACCAGGCCATTACTAAAATGATATTTTTTTAATGGCATTTCGCATTCAGCTAAGCTTAATCACTGGTTTAGATGTTTGTACTTCTGTCGACAACAGAGCACGAAAAATGTCACATGTATTTTTCAAGTGAATAAAAAAAACATGAGGGTCGAATTGACAACCTCGTTTTTTTGAAGACAGTTAAAGGTTGCTTTGTAATCCGGTAATTACCTGTTATCCAGCACATCATTTCTAATCGGCTCATTGGACACGCAGCAAGAGAACAGCCAGCTCCCGCCACAGCCCCTGACCCTGGTGCCCCCTCGAAGCCAACATGTCAGCGTCAGGGTACAGGGTCGCACTTCCGAGCCCAAGTTACAGGTACTAGGGTAGCCCAAGATAGAGGCTAGCATACGACTTGTTAGGGCTGGAAAAAGAATTAATATTTTATAGTTGGGGGTATCATAAACATTTTTTTATGTGACAAGCTTTTAGAAACGCAAAAAAACGGGAGTACTTCTTGGGACTTGAAGTACAAAATTTGGGCGTGTACTTATATTTTTCTAACTTTTTATGTATTTGTTACCTCTAAAATAGGTTAGGGGTACTACACACGTACTGAGCTCCAATTGAACCGACCTGAACATGGTTAAGCGACGGTAGATACCGAACGAAGTTATCTAAACGACACGAGCCGGAAGAAAGCCGAAAATGTGTAGGTAGTAATTGGTTCAGGTCGACTTTGTTGGTCAAAACTTACTGCAGAATTTATGTATGTATTTATTGTATTGTGTAAATGGTACACCACAGACTACCTACAGTATTTGTCTGTCCTTCCCCTTTTTAATCCATCCAAAGGTCGCTCTTAGCGATAAGACCGCCCATTGTGTCACCCACTGTAAAGTTTCTATATTTATGTCTGTTATTTATATGGTAAACATAATAAAGAGTATTCTATTCTATTCTGTATCATTGTATGACATAAAAACATTTCTTCGACAACGACATTGGCAGCAATATGTTCAGAACCCACAATATCTTAATCTTCTTTAATTTGGTCCTTCCCTTCTAACACATTTTAAGCCCATGATTCTGGACCTCTTCTTTTCAACTTATTTGGGTAAAAAAAGGGTTTCATCTTCAAAAATATCATAAATATCAATAATACCTACATTCACCAGCAACAGTCCCCGACACATTCAAAATAACGAGCGGAATCAACCATTTGCTGAGCTGCCATCTTGTTTCTGGCGCATTCTTCCTCCTTTGTGTGTCGTTGGATTGTCCTCTATGTTTATGGTACGTTTGGCGCCATGGTACCTCATGTTTCACCGTTGACATGGCGCTATTGACTGGTAGTGGTAGGACATAGCGTGTGTTGTGGCTGCGCTTCGGTATAAGAGGTTAAATCTGGAACAATGGGATGTCGGTTAAATATTGCATAATTAACTCGTTTATTTTGCCACTGTTGGGACACAGACCACCGCTATTTGGGAGGAAGTAGCCCATAATCCACCACGCGGGCCCAGAAGGGGTTGGTGGATGTCACATGTCTTCCAATTTTTGTTTCTATGACATGCTTTCTCACGAGTTAACAATTTTTTGCCAAACTTATTTCGATATTAATAATAATAATAATAATAATATTCCACAACTATCACACAACGCCATCTAGTCCCAAGCTAAGCAGAGCTTGTGTTATGGGTACTAGACAACTGATAAACATACTTATATATTTCTAAATACATACATATTATAGATAAATTACAACCAGACACAGAACAAATGATCGTGCTCATCACACAAACATTTGTCCTGGGTGGGAATCGAACCCACGACCTCCGGCATAGCAGTCAGGGTCACTAACCACTAGACCATCAGGCCTGTCATAACATCGTTAATTAATAACATCGTTTTAATAACCATAACCAAGTTGTTTATAATCAGTGTTCACTTTTTATTACTTAGTACAATAATTAGAAATCAACTTTCATGTTCGCGTTGATAGCATAAAGACAGCTGTAACAAATGCCTGCGTCAGTTCAGACGGGTCGAGTCCTACAAGACGAGCGATGCGTGCGACTTTCGCTACTAATTAACGCAAGCGGCTCTTGTAGGTAGGCTTAACTTCTTAATAACACTTAAAATTAAGACGTTGGTGTATTGTATTGTCAACCAAAAGAAAGAAAGAAAAACATTTTATTTGGAACACGCACAGAAAATACAAATAGTAAAAAAGGAGCATTTAAAACTAAGTTAATCTAAATGCCTAGCATAAAAAAAACAGTGGCACTCCGGGAGTGCCGACAGAAGTGAAAACTTGTATAATTACATGTGAATTTTTTGAATCGTCATATTAATAACAAAAACACAAACAGAATACTTTGCCATCACTCACTGACATATCGGAAATACATTAAAACCGAGTACATCCCGAGGGCAGCCGAACACATCCGTTTGTAGCGCGGTGTCGGTAACAGTGTTGCGAGTTCAATGGTTTTTTGTTTTTCCCATCTCAAAAAATGCCCAACGCGCCTAAAGAAGTTTTTACTTCAAAAAATCCGGTGCGAGGCCTGGAAGACTCCTATCTTAGCATAATGCAGCGATAACAACACAAGCCACTTAATTAAAATATTCCTATTATTTAAATTCCATAAACGTCAGTATCATAACTGGGAATAATTATGGAGTTAAGTGTTCCAGACTCGGGGACCAATAATAATTGTTTATTTTATTATTGTGTTATTACGGATATTGGTCCTATAGTCCCAAAATGATAGGGAAATATCGACTGCTGATGATTATACCTTTAGGTATTTTCAGAAGTGCATAAGTGGTAGAAACAGGTGTGTTCAAAAAGAAAGAATTACTTTTCGAGATTCATTTCATTTCAGATAATTTTATACGAGGAATTATTTAAAAATGTTGACAGTTCTTCCTTACAAAATCTGTCAGACGTTATTTTTATTCGTTATCTGTCGATTAAAAAATCAGCTCTAAGTCGAATAACGGACGAGGAAAAGTGATTTTCCAACGCCAGATAATTTTATAGGAGGAATAATTTTGAATTTTTGACAATTGTTCCATACAAAAACTGTCAGACGTCAATTTTATTCTACGAATAAAAATTATCTATCGATTGAAAAATCAGCCCTTAATGAAACGATTTATTTTTATATTACTATACGGAATGGACCTCCTCTTGATCACGATCTCGTCTGATGAAAAGCGATGAATGAGGTCTAAAATAGAACGAGCAAGCCCCGAAGATGATGAAAAAGTATATAAGAAAAACGCATTAGATACTTACAATATAAATAATCAGCTAACGAAAATACACTAATGTGCCAGCAATTTAATATTTTAGGTCAAAATAAAAGCACTTTAATCAGTGTTTTTTTTTTTTTGCTTGGATATCTTTGGTTAAACGTACTGAGCGCTGTGTTAAAATTTGTCCATCTATTTTAATGGGACCCTGTATATATTTTTTTTATGTTTGTTACCTCTGAACTCCGTTATTTATAAGTCGATTTGTAAAATTCTTTTTTTTATTTGAAAGGATATACTTTCAGATTGGTCCTATAGAAATTTCATTAAAATCGGTTTAGGAGTTTGGTTTTTAAACCAAAATTACTGGTATAAAATTAAAGTAAACGAAATTGTTTTTAACCGACTTCTAAAAAGGTGGAGGTTCTCAATTCGGATGTTTATTATTTTTTTTTTTTTAATGTATTTTCGGGCATAACTCTGTCTTTTATAGACGGATTTGCAAAATGCTTTTTTTTGTTCGAATGAAGTTTATTCCGAAATGGTCCCATTTAAATTTTGTAAAGATCTGATGATGAGCTTCAGAGACAGACAACGGAACTCTTCAATAAATGCCAGCAATTCAACCGCGCTATTGCTGCTATCGCTTATGTTGCAAACTTGCAACATCATGCCTCGTATAGGACTTTCTGTTTCATTTTTCTTTTTATTACTTTGTTTTTTTATATAACTTGGATTTTTTATTTATTTTTTTACTGTGCTTAAGTAGTTTAGTTTGTGATCATCCTATACGAGTCGCAATAAATACTTTTTCTTTCTTCTTTCTTTCTTTCTTTCATTGTTTAAGAAATCGCACAACATAACATCACGCCTGTACCCTCTAAAGGGGTACGCAGATGTGTTCAGTATACCACGGTACACCCTCATTTCTGTCAAAGTTGTTATTGGGGTACCTCTAATCTAAAAATTCTCTCATTTTTTAATGGATAAGGTATGCTTCAGGGGTGGTCCCATATAAATTTTATGAACTTTGCTTGGATAGTTTTTGAATTAGCTTCAATAATACGAATTTTTTCCACTTAGTTTATATTGATGATGTTTTAATATCTTCCTGTCACTCATATTCACATAGTAAGTAGTGTTACGAATTTGTGTAGGGCAAGTACAACTTAAAAGTGAAAAATAACAACTTTGTTCCAAAAAAAAAAAACAAAAAAACAACCGACTTCCAAAAAAAGACTGCACAATGAAAAATAACTTGAACAACGAAAATACGAACCCAACGACACCGACTTCCGAAATGAAAGTATTACACATCACGTCTGTAATCTCCGCAGGGTTAAGGCAGAGGTGTAGGTACCTATATGTAGGTATTTAGTTTTATTAATTTTATTGTTTTAATTTTTTTTTTTTTTTTTTTTTTTTTACTATATTTTTGTGAGTATGTTTTTGTCTATAATTTGATTATTTTGTTTTATAATTCTAATTTAATACTACAAACTAAAACTATTTTGTACGCCGAATATGGCAAAACATGTTGAACCAGCAATATTTTTCCATCCATATGTGCATATCTATGTATCATGTTACACATGTTTAAACAAATAAATGCATCTTTATCTTTTATCTTTATCTTTATAGTACTTCCACATTTCGTCAGTTAAGCCCCTACCTACTAGGGGGCGAGCCTATTGTAATAAACCGGACACAAATCCAGACTCTGGACTGCTACTGGACAAATTCCTGATGGACTGAATGTCTTTGAAAAATCGATAATCTACGGACGACCATTTCACCGTAAGTACCAATTACGTAAACAAAGTTCTCACTTAATGAAAGTGACTATTCAACAAGTTTTCAAAACAGACTGACATTCAAATTAACTCATTTGTAATGTTAATTAGTTTTCACAAATCATCTTAGAGAAAAAAAATAAAGAATATACCTACCTGTACATAGACAAAAGACTTCGTCTTCTAACTTTTTAGTTAAACTTTCTACACTGCATACAAAAGTGAATAATATTATATCTAATAATATATTTATATAATTAATATTTATATAATATATTATTATTAGCCTGTAATGTCCCACTGCATGGCAAAGGCCTCCCTACTCTCTTTCCACTTCTCTCTTTTCAAAGCTGCTAAGGACCAGTTCTTGTTGAAGGAGTCCAGCTCATTCCGCCATCTCTCAGTCTGGGCCTGCCACGATGTCTAATAATATTAATAGTACCTACTATTTTTATTTACTTAGGCCCTCTACCACCACAAATCACTATACTCCATAGGTTTAGGTAGTTAAATAAATGTAAACAAAAAAACCACGTGACTAAATACCAGTCTATTCAGTTGTCATGCTACGTTACAGTTGTACTCTTCAATTTAGCAATGTTATAATTCATTAAAAAAGTTACAGATATTTCGTTGTCTATCGATCAACAGTCTAGTATGTTTAATTTCTACTTTCTAACTTAATCTTCAAGGAAATCTGGATTAGAATACTGAACACGCACGAGGAAGCGTTGTAATTAATGTGCATTCCAACTCATAAAATAATGATAAAATTGAAACTGTTTATTGCCAACTTCCACAGTTTTGGGACTAGAAATAAAGAGAAATTCCAAGTCCATTCTTACAAAATGTATTAATATAAAATAATGTATGCTTACTGTAAATTAAGGAGAATGCACTAAGAAAATACGTTTATTTGCGGCAAACATGACGCATCAAAAAAACACAAACACAAAAAATAACAAGTTGGGGGAAAATCACATCCACACAAAACGGCCATCGCTCAGCATAATGCTAAGACCCAGGCCAGTATCAGGTTGTGAAAATATGATTCGCGACAGTTACAACACACACTTATTTGTGTATTACAGAATTATTATTTCTTTTATTTCATTATTTACATATAAATTATATTTTAAATATAAAAAAATAGTAGCCCTCCGGCTCCAGAAGTACCGCTTACAGAATCAAGGCCTTGATCCAGCTGTCCAACGAGAGCCTCCTCAGGTATTGGTCGAGGCTCTTGGCTATTAACCCATTGGGTGTCACAACTATCGGCACAATGATCGTCCCACATGTCACAGTTGACAGTATTATTATCATTAAATCATCATACAACTCTCTAAATTCAAATTTCCCTATTGAATGACTATTTTACGAGTATGTAATCATGACATTTGAGGCCGATACCACATAATAACTAATAGTACTATATCGTCCAATAACTAACTTTGACTTTGAGACTTTCTTCGTATTGATAACTAGCTGCGCCTCGCGGTTTCACCCGCATAAGTGTCGATCCCGTGGGAATATCGGGATAATAAATAAAAAAGTAGTTTATATGTTAATCCAGGGTGTCAGCTACCTCCATACAAAATTTTATCAAAATTGGTCCAGCCGTTTGAGCGTGATGAAGTAACAAACATAATAAACACACACTCACAAACTTTCGCCTTTATACTATTAGTGTGATTCTAATGATTAAAATTCTGTAAATCCGTATTTATTACCGTCGAGAAACATATTTTAATCAACATACGTCCTGACACTGACCTGCTAATTGCAAAAAAAAACGTAATAAAATTTGGATTCTGCGAGCTACCTTGGCGCACCACTGCTCTCAAAACGGTGAAGGAAAACATCGTGAGGAAACTGGTATGTCCTAGAACTAAAAATTCGAAGACATGTGACATCCACCAACCCGCACTGAGCCCGCGTGGTGTTACGGCCCACTCCCTCTCACAGAGAGGAAGCCTGTGTCCTAGCAGTGGGAATATTATAGGCTGAGTATGCTTTGTCAAAATTTGATTGGTGTTGGGATTGAGTGTGTTACGTTATTAACCCGCTGATCTTACATATGGCCACTTTGTACCTATGCAAATGGACCTCATATCAGGGTGCAATCCTTAAAGTTAGGTCCTGGGGAATCAAAATCCCGGAAAACACCTCCATATTGAATTTCCTTTCTGGATTTAGTCGTGGCATTTCTTTATTATCTGTTGTATTGAAGTCAACGGGGTCATTGCGTAACACACTATCAGTAGCAATGGGTTTCATTTTGACAGTTCAACAACATTCATTGCGTTATTTACGTTGTTGGGTAGACAAATTTTTCAATCATAAGAAGCAATGAATTAGCATTGACCTTCAAGAGTTTTTCAGATTTGATTGATAGTGTGTTACGCAATTAGGGTGATGTTTAGTATGTACAGACGCCAGCACATCAAGCTACTACAATCTGTCAAATTTCTTTAATAGAGATTTTCAACTTTATCTCTAAAGTATAAGGTTCAAAATTTATTAGGAAAATTTTACAGTTTCGGGTAGCTTGATGTGCTGGCGTCTGTACAAGGACACAATTTAACAAATTCACTCATCATAGCTAGTGAGAATAAAAACTCTAAAATGGACAAATATTCATGAAACATGGTATTGGCTAGCTTCAAGTATTACTTAGTCAAAACTTTCTACACTAATCTTTTGTTATGATGTTAATTTCTGAAAAAGAAATTAGTTGCTGTCATCAGTCAGAATAATGAATAACCATCCGTTAGCGACAATAGCTCAACAGTTATGTTATGACGTCAGACTTAGCGAGCGAGAGGTCGTGCATTTGAACCCCGTTGCATTTTTGAAGCTAAGAAAAATAATTTCTGCATCAATAATCTCCAAAGTTATATATATTTTTAAATTATGCTTCCCTTTGAATTTATTAAATAAACTTTCTCGTTATTGTTAATTGTGATTTCTTTTCTACCGGGTCAAATGAAATTAGCTAGCGAAACTCTACAGCCGTTATGGATATCGATATGTAAACACTGTAAAATAAAAACAAAAAAGATTTGACGTTTTTTTGTGGGTTCAACGACCGCTGGATGTTTTGTTACTTGAAGTACATCGTAGATACATAATCAGCCTATTATGTTCCCACTGCTGGGACACAGGCCTCCTCTCGGTGAGAGGGAGTGGGCCCTAATCCACCACGCGGGCCCAGTGCGGGTTGGCAGATGTCACATGTCTTTGAATTTTTGGTTCTAGGACATGCCGGTTTCCTCACGATGTTTTCCTTCACCGTTTTGAGAGCAGTGGTGATGAAATAATTTACACAAAGTAAAGCGCCTGTCTGGGTTCGAACGTACGACCTACAACTCGTAAGTGGCGGCCGTTACCACTTGGCCACCACTGCTCCCTTGAAGTATGTGTTGAGGAAATTTAATGTTAGTTTTGTCGAGTTGAGTTATCACGTCTGTGAAGTTAACACAATAAAAAGCAGATTTTTAAACTGATATTTCAAGTGACTACATAACCGAAGTCGGTGACCCCAACAAAAGAACTGTCAAATGAATTTCTTTTTGTTTTATCGTGTTTAGATATCGATCATGTCCGCGGAATTTCGCTAGCTAATTGAATCTGACCCTAATAAAAAAGCAGTTTGGCGATAAATCTAATATTAAAAGTCATCGGGTCAATTCGATCGACAGTATTTTGTAATATAATTACGTAACTTGATTTAAAAGTGTCCATGGATTTTCTTGCCCGTTCTTCTCCATAGAGATCTACGTTTTGGAACGGGCAACTAGCTTCAACTTTCAGAATAACTGACTGAAACCTTGAAAATTCAAAAGTGGCTGTAAATGATTTAATTGGAATAAATCGTTTGAATTAATGGTGTGGAATTAGCTTTATCACAAGGAAGATCATGTCGGTTCTACCACTTTTTTATTTTAATTGCTGAATGGGCCCGCTCTTGACCTCGATCACGCCTGATAGAAAGCAATGGATGAGGTCTATGATGGAACGAGCGTGCCCAGAAGATGCCTAAGGTACTAGAACTCCCACGCATCGACGAAAACCCGCAGGCTGCTTGACGCCGATCATTAAATCATCATACAACTCTCTAAATTCAAATTTCCCTATTGAATGACTATTTTACGAGTATGTAATCATGACATTTGAGGCCGATACCACATAATAACTAATAGTACTATATCGTCCAATAACTAACTTTGACTTTGAGACTTTCTTCGTATTGATAACTAGCTGCGCCTCGCGGTTTCACCCGCATAAGTGTCGATCCCGTGGGAATATCGGGATAATAAATAAAAAAGTAGTTTATATGTTAATCCAGGGGACACCCTGGATTAACATATAAACTCCGTCCGTCCGTACTTCCGTTATTTATTCTTTGTATGGAGGTAGCTGACAAGCTACCTCCATACAAAGAATAAATCAAAAAGTAGCTTATATGTTAATCCAGGGTGTCGGCTACCTCCGTACAAAGAATAAATCAAAAAGTAGCCTATATGTTAATCCAGGATGTCAGCTACCTCCATTAAAAATTTTATCAAAATTGGTCCAACCGTTTGAGCGTGAAGAAGTAACAAACATATAAACACACACACACTCACAAACTTTCGCCTTTATACTATTAGTGTGATTCTAATGATTAAAATTCTGTAAATCCCTATTTATTACCGTCGAGAAACATATTTTAATCAACATACGTCCTGACACTGATCTGCTAATTGCAAAAAAAAACGTAATAAAATTTGGATTCTGCGAGCTACCTTGGCGCACCACTGCTCTCAAAACGGCGAAGGAAAACATCGTGAGGAAACCGGTATATCCTAGAACTAAAAATTCGAAGACATGTGACATCCACCAACCCGCACTGAGCCCGCGTGGTGTTACGGCCCACTCCCTCTCACAGAGAGGAGGCCTGTGTCCTAGCAGTGGGAATATTATAGGCTGAGTATGCTTTGTCAAAATTTGATTGGTGTTGGGATTGAGTGTGTTACGTTATTAACCCGCTGATCTTACATATGGCCACTTTGTACCTATGCAAATGGACCTCATATCAGGGTGCAATCCTTAAAGTTAGGTCCTGGGGAATCAAAATCCCGGAAAGCACCTTCATATTGAATTTCCTTTCTGGATTTAGTCGTGGCATTTCTTTATTATCTGGTGTATTGAAGTCAACGGGGTCATTGCGTAACACACTATCAGTAGCAATGGGTTTCATTTTGACAGTTCAACAACATTCATTGCGTTATTTACGTTGTTGGGTAGACAAATTGTTCAATCATAAGAAGCAATGAATTAGCATTGACCTTCAAGAGTTTTTCAGATTTGATTGATAGTGTGTTACGCAATTAGGGTGATGTTTAGTATGTACAGACGCCAGCACATCAAGCTACTACAATCTGTCAAATTTCTTTAATAGAGATTTTCAACTTTATCTCTAAAGTATAAGGTTCAAAATTTATTAGGAAAATTTTACAGTTTCGGGTAGCTTGATGTGCTGGCGTCTGTACAAGGACACAATTTAACAAATTCACTCATCATAGCTAGTGAGAATAAAAACTCTAAAATGGACAAATATTCATGAAACATGGTATTGGCTAGCTTCAAGTATTACTTAGTCAAAACTTTCTACACTAATCTTTTGTTATGTTAATTTCTGAAAAAGAAATTAGTTGCTGTCATCAGTCAGAATAATGAATAACCATCCGTTAGCGACAATAGCTCAACAGTTATGTTATGACGTCAGACTTAGCGAGCGAGAGGTCGTGCATTTGAACCCCGTTGCATTTTTGAAGCTAAGAAAAATAATTTCTGCATCAATAATCTCCAAAATTATATATATTTTTAAATTATGCTTCCCTTTGAATTTATTAAATAAACTTTCTCGTTATTGTTCATTGTGATTTCTTTTCTACCGGGTCAAATGAAATTAGCTAGCGAAACTCTACAGCCGTTATGGATATCGATATGTAAACACTGTAAAATAAAAACAAAAAAGATTTGACGTTTTTTTGTGGGTTCAACGACCGCTGGATGTTTTGTTACTTGAAGTACATCGTAGATACATAATCAGCCTATTATGTTCCCACTGCTGGGACACAGGCCTCCTCTCGGTGAGAGGGAGTGGGCCCTAATCCACCACGCGGGCCCAGTGCGGGTTGGCAGATGTCACATGTCTTTGAATTTTTGGTTCTAGGACATGCCGGTTTCCTCACGATGTTTTCCTTCACCGTTTTGAGAGCAGTGGTGATGAAATAATTTACACAAAGTAAAGCGCCTGTCTGGGTTCGAACGTACGACCTACAACTCGTAAGTGGCGGCCGTTACCACTTGGCCACCACTGCTCCCTTGAAGTATGTGTTGAGTAAATTTAATGTTAGTTTTGTCGAGTTGAGTTATCACGTCTGTGAAGTTAACACAATAAAAAGCAGATTTTTAAACTGATATTTCAAATGACTACATAACCGAAGTCGGTGACCCCAACAAAAGAACTGTCAAATTAATTTCTTTTTGTTTTATCGTGTTTAGATATCGATCATGTCCGCGGAATTTCGCTAGCTAATTGAATCTGACCCTAATAAAAAAGCAGTTTGGCGATAAATCTAATATTAAAAGTCATCGGGTCAATTCGATCGACAGTATTTTGTAATATAATTACGTAACTTGATTTAAAAGTGTCCATGGATTTTCTTGCCCGTTCTTCTCCAAAGAGATCTACGTTTTGGAACGGGCAACTAGCTTCAACTTTCAGAATAACTGACTGAAACCTTGAACATTCAAAAGTGGCTGTAAATGATTTAATTGGAATAAATCGTTTGAATTAATGGTGTGGAATTAGCTTTATCACAAGGAAGATCATGTCGGTTCTACCACTTTTTTATTTTGATTGCTGAATGGGCCCGCTCTTGACCTCGATCCCGCCTGATAGAAAGCGATGGATGAGGTCTATGATGGAACGAGCGTGCCCAGAAGATGCCTAAGGTACTGGAACTCCCACGCATCGACGAAAACCCGCAGGCTGCTTGACGCCGGACTCCGGTGGGAGGCTGGTCGCAAACCAGGCGGGCGTTAGCCCTACCACCGCAAGGGAAGAATTGACCAGTCAAATAAGGTGTTGGGTGTGACTGTCCAGGATGCGCCGAGCGCTCGGTTCAGTTGAGTATCTGGTGGAACAAACTGCGCTACTCGAGGAGGCTTCTTCATGCATCCCAAAAAACTTCAGAAATGTATTGTTATCATTTTTTAACTATTTATGTTCCTTTCTTGATTTAGTTAACTACGTTATTAGTATATTACTGTATGTTACTCAACTTATATATTATCTACTTCATGGCATGAAGTACATGAGGTGTGCTATGGAGTGAAATATTTAATACATGAAGTTCATGTATTAAATATTTGCATGCCATCATTATACGGCGGAATGTGTCTGCATTGAAATTTTATATAATATCATCTTTTGTACCTACCACATTTTATGCAAATAAAAGATTTTGATTTGATTAAAACAAAGTCCCCCCCCAGCGTTTGTCTGTCTATCTGAATGCGATATATTAAAAAACTACAGAACGGATTTTCATACAGTTTCCATCAATGGACGGAGTGTTTCATGAGGAAGGTTTAGATGTATAATTCATTAAGGTTTTATGTAAATTGGCTGAAATATGACGACGATTGTTGAAGATGTCGGAAAAAATCATGCCGACTGGGATCTCTACTGGCGTGCGCCGCGTAAACCAATACAGTTATATGAAAACAATGTATTACGGAATGATTCCTCTTAAACAGATCTATTAAACGTAGAATAGAATAGAATACTCTTTATTATGTACACCATATAAATTACAGACATAAATATAGAAATTTAAACGTAGCGTAACGTTTAAACGTTTTAAACGTAGTATTACAATTCCATGGCATAATTTCCTCCACGCGGGCAAAACCTAGTAAAGAATAAAATCGGACCAAATCAGCAATCGCGAAAAAAAAATTAGCTGTTCCCTACATTTTGACGAGATATACGAACATAAACGTAGGGAACAGCTGATTCTTTTTCGCGATTTCAGGTATGGTCCCATAGTAGAAGTTGTTAATAATGATGAGTACAATAACCTCTTAAGAGGTTGTAGGTGTTTTTCTAATAGCCCTGTATATAAAATTCAAAGTCCTAACTGACTGATATATCAACGCACAGCCTAAACCGCTGGTCCTAGAGACATGAAATTTGGAGGGTGTGTTCTTTGTGAAGAGTAGGTATTTATTTATTTATATATACTTTATTGTACACCACAAAAATACATCAGGTATCCACTAAGAAAAGGTTTTTCGGAATTCAACCCCAAGAGGGTGAATGGGGGGAGGGTGAAATTTCACGCGGACGAAGTCGCGGCTAGAAGCTAATAAATAAATATACACTTTGTCGAACCTAGAACCCAGTCGCGCTTGCCACCACTTCACCAACGAGACAGTTTCCTTGGTCTGATTATAATCGTCGCTCACTTTCTACCTAAGATATGCGATCGCTATCGAGTAACAGCTGATTGATGGCGGATATTCTTCCGGTTCAAGGTCACAGTAATATTAGTTAAGATCAAATTACCTTACCGTTGTAATATTGAGGTGTGAGAGTATTTGGAAGCTTTCTTTTTGATTTCATTTGTTGGGGCTCTATTTATTTATATATACTTTATAGAACTTTTGCAGGAACTCGTTGGATGCGAGAAGCACAAAACCGGTCGAAGTGGAGGTGCTTGGGGAGGCCTATGTCAAGCAGTAGACGTCTTTCTGCTGAAATGATGATGATGATGATGATGATATACTTGATTGTACACCAGAAAATACATAACAAAAAAATATATTTAATACTACAAAACATACAATGGGTGGCCTTCTCGTTTTCTGCGATCTCTTCCAGGCAACCTTGGAAAGGACAGTGATTGCGTAGACATAAAAATGGGGTTGTCACGCTCTATGTATTTTTTGTCTGTCCCGTTGGTTTCGTGGTTGCAAGTGCGACTGCTGAGCGTGGGGTCCTGGGTTCGATTCCCGGGTCGGGCAAAGTGTTATTGAGTTTTTCCATTAGGAATTTCTTAGTAACAGCCCGTAGTTTGGAAGCTAGCGGTGTGATACCCTCGTGGCTTGGAAGCCGTTGGTCCTGTGCCTGATCTCTCTCTGGTCGTGTCGGATTGCCATCCCTTTGGACTATGAGAGTGAGAGAAGAGGGAGTGCACCTGTGTCTGTACATATACTTGTGCACTATAAAATCTCCCGCGCCGAAGGCTAGTCTCCGTTGAGATTGGACGCCGTGGTCGAAATACGGTCTGGAGGACTTTTTATTTATTTTCTATTAGTTACGGTCAAGTGATTTAAGTGGCAGTGGGCAGGGCACATTGCTCGCAGAACAGATGGCCGATGGGGCCGAAAGGTTCTGGAGTGGCGACCGCGTACCGGAAGACATAGCGTTGGAAGGCCTCCCAAAAGGTGGACCGACGACCTTGTGAAGGCCACTGGATGCGGGAACCACAGAACCGGTCGAAGCGGCGGTGCTTGGGGGAAACCTATGTTCAGCAATGGACGTCTTTCAGCTGAAATGATGATGATGAAGTGACTTGACGGTTATAAGGAGTGAGATATTTGAAAGCTTTCTTCTTTTTTATGTTTGTTTATATTTTTTATACATTGCACATTCAACAAACAAAAAATAATACAATAGTTCAAACAAATAGCTAATTAACAAATTATGCATAAAAAAAACAAGAGGACTTTTTTCTTGATTTTAAACGGTATAATTTGTTGTTAAAAAAGTTGACGAGTCATCAAAACAAATTGCTAACTAAAACCTTTTCTTTTCATGTCAACACGGGCTATTCAAGAATACGAGTATCTTATTCAAGTGGTTTATGGATTACTCAATAAGGTTGGTAACGGGCTGAAAGTTCAGGGTGTGATGATTCAAGTGAAGTGACGTTTAAACGTCAAAAATGTATGGTTGAACAGTCTGTAACCACTACTTAACTTTATTAAGCAACATTTATCAATAAAGGAGCTAAATGTCAGCTACGGAGGTTTTTTTTAAACCAAGCCTCCATTAAAAAAAAAAAATATTTGACAATCTTTTACATTGTTATTTATACTAACTAAACTTAAGACTAGATGTAGTTTTTGGACTCCGTGCATTTGAATAAAAAAAATCGACTCTTTCGTCAACTCGCAAAATATTGTTTTTGTTTACATTTTTTCCCAACCAATTAATCATCAAAAAGGCTTCAACCAAGCCTCAAACCCCGTCCAAAGCGTGTAAGCACTCAATAACTCTAACAAGGCCACTGGACACGGTCAAAGCATCTTCGTACTACCATTTCTCCGCATCTAACCAGATTAAACTAAACACGATTTCGAGGACCCTACACTCACCTGATGCCCGACGCCTTTCACTTTTCGATAAGAAATCACTTTCACTTAACAAAACTCAACTAGATCTAATATTAAAAACCCATTTAATTCAATTTTGCTTAAAATTACAACTAAAAAAGCGACCTCCTTCAATGAAATCCTCTTTAAAAATGACCGCGTTCGTGAAAACGTTCGATTTTTGAATTTGATTTGTTTTTTTTTTAACGCGCCGTGTTGTGGCGACGGTGGATGGTTGTATACTGCCAGTACTGCCTTGTTTTCTCGAAACCAGTCGCAGGCAAAGGCAGGCGGTCTGTCGGTCTCGCTGTCGCGATTATTATAGCTCTGGTTTTAAGGTGATATTTCACGTTTTCGCATCGCATCGGAAAGTATGTTGTTGTGGAAAAATTTAATAAATAGTGTCGAAGCGATGATTATTTGTTAGAGATCCGCTGATCGAGTTTGTAATCGATTATAGCGATTGATTGCGATAGTTTTTAATCGGTGGACGTGACTTTATCTTGGGAAGTTAATTTCTGGTATTTTGAAGGATATTGATAACTTTTAGTTTAATGAGGGTTATGATAGCTTAGTTCTAGAAAAACTACTTTCCTCTGATTCAAGTTTTTCGCGTAATCTAAGGATGTATTCGTGAATGATACCTAGTAGAACTTAGGTACATCTGAAGAAAAATATGAGATGATTTTTTTTTTACATAGTCATCTGTTTATTCCCCTTATTTATTTAAATCTTGTTACACAAATTAATGTGTACCTTTCACACACAAACTTGTTCTAGTTCCGACAAATTAAGTTGATTCGACATTGATTATTAATTTATAGTCAGCATTAATCAAATTCTAAGAGAAATCAATCAATCAAAATTATACCTTCATTTTGCTACCACACTTACGTTCAAAGAATTATTAATATGAATTGTGAATATTATGAGATTTGAGGTGCTTGTGTATAACATAAACATCCTATAATGTTCCCACTGTAGCCGACCCCAACATAGTTGGGAAAAGGCTAGGCAGATGATGATGATGAATGTTCCCACTGCTGGGACACAGGCCTCCTCTCTTCGAGAGGGAGTGGGCTGTAATTTACTACGCGGGCCCAGTACGGGTTGGTGGACGTCACATGTCTTCGAATTTTTGGTTCCAGGACATGCCGGTTTCTTCACTATATTTTCCTTCACCGTTTTGAGAGCAGTGGTGATGAAACAGATAGGTGCTTGTTGTGTTTAAATTGTAAACGGCCAAATAATAGCCACATGGGTCGATCGAGCTGCGAGGTTCAGCTAAGCTTGCTGCGTTCTGTGCGTGGATGGGTGACCATACTGAGACACACACACACACACTTCCGACTTCGCCATTGTCTCGGAGGTTACCGAGAGCTCCTGCACTTACACACACATTCACAGCATGTTAAACATTTGGTGACCACAAGTGAAGCGCGCGTCGCTCCGTGCGATAAAATACTTTACGGGGTTTTTTAATACCCTGCCTTTGCATGTTTATGGTTACGTAGAAGGCACATAGAAAATGCAAACTGTCCAATAAAATTGGCTATTAATCTTTACCGTTAGCCATTAATCAGATACAACGCACCTCTTGACATGTTGTTGCACGGTTTATTGGTCACATATCTCTTGTTACCGCTACGTGTAATAATTCGCATGTCTTTTGAGATAGCTCATAGTATAATCAGCCTTATTATAAGGCTATAGAACCAAAAATTCGAAGACATGTGAAATTTACCAACCGCACTGGGCCCGCGTGGTAGGTTATAATCCACTGCTTCTCGAGGAGAGGAGGCCCATGTCCCAGCAATGGGAAGATTATAGGCTGATTATGTACTCATACATGGAATCTCTTAAGGGGTGGGACTAAACCTGAAACCGGGAAAAAAAAATCAACTGTTCCCTACATTTATGTTCGAAAAGTTGTTCATAATGATGAGTACAATGTACCCCTTCAGATATTTCGTGTATGACTTTTCATAAAATAACGGTGGTGCTACCCTCTTCCATCACCCTAGGGTGCATTAAAATTGTGCACCTTAAAACGTGCGTACCTTAAAGCCGCTTCGAACTTGATGATTAATCTACATTTCTACGGTAGTATGACCTATCCTCATAATATGCCTACACGAAAAAAAGAAGCAAAAAAACGTTGTCAAAACATAAAATCTTAAAAGTGAACCACAAATAAAACAAGTTTGTAAATGTTCTCGAGTTAAGATGACGTCAGTGGCGCCGGCGCATCAAAAACGCGTTAGCAAAGTGAAAACAATTCACACGCAGATGAGGAAGTGAGGTTTGTGATGAATTTGATACTTGGAAGACAGTATGGAACGGGTTTTTGGTGTATATATCTTCATCTCTTTCTATCTATCTTTCAATATTACTAATGAAGTTGAAGAGTTTATTTGTTTGTTTTTAAACGCGCTATTCTCTGGAGATACCATTCAAATTTTATATTCTTTTTGCATGTGTTAGCCTAATTATTGAGGAAGGCTATAGGCTATTTAACATTACGCTAGGACTCTCAGGACCCGAGCAAAAAGAAAAGAATTCAGAAATAACGCTAAGTGAAAACTAAGTTATCTCGCGGACAGATGATGCAATGCGAAGGGGTCGGTCGGGAGAACAAGAAATTTCACGCGGACGAAGTCGCGGGCAGAAGCTAGCAGTGGTGAAGGGTGAATTTATGACAGAGATAAGCTGGAGCACAAAAAAAAAGCCAAAAGAAAATTTCAATGACGAATTGACTATAGAGTGGTTATGTTCTGAATTTTCGAAGGGAAGCCGGTGAGAATCGAGTTGTATGGTACCTTTGCCACTGGAAGCTAGTATAGGATATAATTGAAGTCTTAAATTCATTTATTCACTGACAGACAACACACAGCCAAATCCTCCGTGTTTGTGGCCATATTTATGTAAAACTATTCTGTATCAAGACATTCCAAAACCCATCAGACAACTCAAGACGCAATCACACGCATTCAGAATACATCACAGTCAATTTACTCTGTGAGTGAATACATTTACATGCATACGGAAAGATCTTTATATCCAAGACTAGCAACACACCCCTGCTTCACCGGGTGCAATCTACTCATGTGGCGACATGTCCAAACATCGAAATGGTTAAATATTAATGTATTATACACATAAAAATTGTGAGAGAGGGGGAGTGGCTAAAAAATAACAGGCACACAGGTCGATCGATCAGGTTAAGCTACGCTTGCCGCGGTTGGTCTGTGGATGGGTGACCATCTTTACATACAGAGACCCCTCCGTGCCTCGGAAAGCACGTTAAGCCGTTGGTCCCTGCTGTTATTCGTGGATCTTTGACAGTTGTTACGGGTAGTCAGAAGCCCGAAAGTCTGACAACCAGTCGTACCAAGGGGTCGTACCAGAATTTTACATGGAGCAACTGCTTATCTGACCTCCACAACCCAGTTACTGGGTAATACAATACCCAAACTCAAACTCAAACTCAAAGCATTTATTTCAATTAAACCAATTACAGGCACTTTTGAATTGTCAAGGGGTCGGTCAGTCAGAAAGATGAAGCTAGTTGCCCATTCCAAAGCGTAGGTACCTATGGAGAAGAACGGGAAAGAAACTCCATGGACACTCTTTTAAATCAAAATAATGTATGTTTACAAAGTCTTGGTTACATCATTCATGTTAAAAATTATGCATGTGAGAACGATGCAGAACGTTAAAAGCGTCCATAATGAAAAGTCGAGAAGAAAAAAAAAGCAAGTCAAATATTAAATTAAATTAAAATAAGCCATGACAGCAAAGAGATGACCAGTCCCCACTGACGGCGCCCGTTCACGAACATGACAGAATAAAGAGTTTGTAAGGCTTTCAGCAGTGGCACTAGTGGCCCAGTAGTAACGGCCGCTTATTAAGAGTTGTAGGTCGTAGGTTCTAACTCAGAAAAGCGCTTTATTTTGTGGTTACAGTGGCTTCACAGTGATTATGGGCGGGTATTATGAATAACAGATGAACTGAGCTCGTTTTTGTAGATGGCAATATGAACGCTGAAAGTTACGTTGAAGATGTCCTCGGGCCTTATGTTCACCCATTTGTACAAGTCTTGGCTCAGATTTCGCGCTGAAGCATGCGCGTTCGCACACAGCTCGGAGAACAAGAGACTACTTGGCAATGGAAAACATCCGGGTATTGCCGTAGCCTGCACAATCGCTAGACCTCAATCCCATCGAGCACGCGTGAGACATGCTCCAGAGACGTGTTCTAGAGAACCTGGACGAAGTGTCGACAACCCAATAACTGAAAGATTTGTTAAAATCTCATTGGGAGCGATTGCCGCAGCATCAGATAAACAATCTTATAAATTCAGTGCAAAACGTTGCTGACAAGTTTTAAACAACACAGAGGCGGTCACACTTTTTATTTTATTGAATTACCAAATTTAAAAAAATATAAAAATGTCGTTTTTTTAATTTAATTTGATAAAAGAGCTGTTTGTTTTCTATTAATAAAATTAAATTTTATTCGAGAACATCCATCGGTTTCTTAGTAAACTTCAACTATATCCGACGATCCTGCATACTTAACTCTTTTGTTGACTGTACGTATTTATCTGTTCCTTTCTTCTTGTTTGTTTATATATGTGTGTTGTTTACATAAGTAAACGTCCCAATATTTCATTAAAAAATACCATGGTAAGCATATGAGCTGCTAAATCGTAGATTTTGTACCGTTTTGAGAGAAAGAAAATGAACGCCGTAATAAATCTCTAGAATTCCATAGAGCCCAATCTTTCATTCGCAGATTACGTATGTAAATACCACTCATCAGCTGATGACGTCACCGGCGCCGGCGCATCCAAAGTGAAACTATGCGAGAGAGAAATTGTTTATAATTTGGTGGAAGCGCCGTAATTGTGCTGTGTTGATTCGAGGAAGTTGAGGGGTTTTCCTGTTGTGAAATTATTATGGAGATTGTTATGTGCAAAAGGATGGAGGCCTTTTTTCAGTGGATATTTAATTCGATAGATTTTATAACATCATTTATACGCGTATCAAAGTTCAGCCTGCCAGGCAGAGCTGAATCAACTCAGCCTATCGCAGTCCAGCGCTGAATATAGGCCTCTCCCAGGCTGCGCCACAACACCCTGTCCTTCGCCTTCCACATCCAGTCTGTCCCAGCCACCTTCTTTAGGTCGTCGGTCCATCTAGCTGGGGGGCGTCCCACACTACGCTTGCCGATACGCGGTCTCCACTCCAGGACTCCAAAGCTGAATCCACTCCAGAGCTGAATATCACACCCAGATTTAACCCCTGTACAGGGGGGAACCTAATATGGGGTGAGCCTTATGGCCAAACTCAGTTCGGGACGCGTCTGTATAATATCATTTAAACGTATCATTACGCCCATTTTGCCCGAAGAGTAAGCAGATGTGACCTATAGGGATGACGACTAACTTTTTTTTCTTCGTCTATCAGGTAGATTATCAAAAAGTATTGGGCACGTATTTTTTCTTTTTTCACATAATCAAAACATTACAGAGATGTATTGATTTGAAATGTCGCATGACGTCACGTGTTGGTACAATTTTTACCTACAAGTGACGTCACGAGCCCCCACTCCCAAACTTTGACACGCTTTATCTTTGTAATTTTTTGGTTGATTGATACAACAAAAAATATGTGTCCATTATTTTTTGATAATCTAACTGACGGACTAAATAGAATTTCGTTTACTTTACCCCGTCATCATCCCTATTCCCCTTCATCTTCCCAATACTATAGGAAGTAGTAAAGGGCGGGTGTTTTGGGGGACTGTCTTACGTAATTTTGACGTTCAAAAAGTGCTGATTCTCTCTCAGCCTAGTTTGAATAAATCTTCATCTGTCTAGCCTTTTCCCAACTATCTTGGGGTCGGCTTCCAGTCTAACCGGATGCAGCTGAGTACCAGTATTTTACATGGAGCGACTGCCTATCTGACTTCCACAACCCAGATACTGGGTAATACGATACACCTTGGTAAGACTGGTTGTGAGACTTTCGGGCTTAGGTCTTTGTTAAAACCAAGTTACAGAATAATCATAATTTATCATGTTATAGGGGACGAGCCATTGAATAAAGCAAGGTGCAAACACAGACCCCGGGCTGGTAAAGTTTGTCCAACCTGGGAATCGAACCTAAGAATGTTCCTAGATCCAGCCAGTCAATGTCGTCTTGTCAAAACAAACCAACAAAACAGTCTTAACCTCTCACTCGTTTGTCCGCCTACCTGTCGAAATACCCCATGCATCGGAGTAGTTGAATGGGCGCAGTAAAGTCATTGTTTTAACAATGACAATGACAATAGGACAATGGCACTGTTGTGTACACTTGGTGTACTGTTGAAATTTCGAGCACTTTCTCTTATGTACAGTCAACAAAAGAGATAAGTATGCAGAATCGTCGGATATAGTTGAAGTTTAGTAAGAAACCGATGGATGTTGTCGATTGAAATTCAATTTGATAAATAAGCCGTTTGTTTTCTATTAATAAAATAAAATTTTATTCGAGAACATCCATCGGTTTCTTACTAAACTTCAATTATATCCGACGACCCTGCATACTGATCTCTTTTGTTGACTGTACACTTGGTGTACACTTGACGCTTGAGGGGTTAATTGGCATATCCTTACTTCACAAAGGAAAACAAACAAAAGAATCTCACGAATCAACAAAATATTTATTTCCTCAAACAAAGCACCCATACATACACAGTGACGACTCGCTCACCAAATTATAATTTCTCTCTCGCGAAGAGTTTCACTTCGGATGCGCCGGCGCCGGTGACGTCATCGCTCATCGAGTTGTAAGTGAGGTGTAATGGGACTTGCTAATTGATTTTCAGTGTTTCTTTTTGGGCATTTACACAGGGTGTGTCGTATAGATAGTGCAATCCACGAAGACGCGCCCCACTCTTCTTCCTAATCTCTTACACTACAAGTGTGCAACATTCCGCTAGTGTTTTAGTTTTTTCGATACACACTAATTACTTATTACTTAGTGGGTAATTAGCGTGTATCGAAAAAACAAAACAATAACGGAATTAACTGGCGATATTACGATTAGGAAAAAGAGTGGGGCGCGTCTTCGTGGATTGCACTATCTGTAAATGGTGGTCCATTATTAAGGAACCGATATACCAGATAATTTACTATAACATATTACAATTTTAACCATTTTTACCCAAGGGTTCCGAAAATATTTTTATTTTGTTTTTTATTTACGAAATTTCAACCTTTTGTTACAAATTTCGTTGTAGTTTCAACAAAAACCATTATTTTTTCATTTTGATTTCTGTTAATTACTGTTAAATACTAGAGCTATCGTGTAAAATTATAGTTTTTTATGTAAATTTAGAGCTTTTGAAGAAAAAGTTAGCTCTTCTCTATATTAACCCTAATTTTTAGCATAATCATGCAAATTCAGGAGCGATTTTGTAAAAAAAATGTCCTACTAAAATAGTTAAAATTATAATATGTTATAGTAAATTATCTGATATATTGAATCCTTAACGGTAGACCACTATTTACGACACAACCTGTATTTACTGACCTACTTTTAAATATTTGCTCAGTCAGTCTTTGTTCAGTCACTTCGATTGTCTTACTGGTCTATGGTAGCAATGCGACTGAGCGTGGTTTACTGGGTTGAGCAGTATTTTTGGGTTTTACATGAGACATTTTCCAAAAGAAAATGAAATGTCGTTCAAAATCAAAAGTCATTTATTCAAACTAGGAGCATTCAAACTAAGAGAGGCCTGTGGCTAAGTAACAACAGCCGCATGGGTCGTTCGATCAGGTTAAGCTACGCTTGCCGCGGTTGATCTGTGGATGGGTGACCATCTTTACACGAAAGCACGTTAAGCTGTTGGTCCCGGCTGTCATTCGTGGATCTTTGACAGTCGTTACGGGTAGTCAGAAGCCCGAAAGTCTGACAACCAGTCTTACCAAGGTGTATCGTGTTAACCAGTAACTGGGTTTTAGAGGTCAGCTAAGCAGTCGCTGCATGTAAAATACTGGTATTCAGCTACATCCGGTTAGACTGGAAGCCGACCC